>CM062807.1:1103989447-1106389447 GCA_031772625.1 Pinus tabuliformis | reverse complement strand
GGAATTGACAAATGGCAAGCTCATTCAGCAAGGTGTCAAGACCCTGGAAGCTTCCAGAATCTTCCTCAATGACACTTGCCTCAGTGAATTCGACTCATGATGAGTAAGAGGTTCTCAAACTCCAAGTGGAAGCAAGAACCTCCAAGTGGAATCAAGAACTGATAGAGGGAGAGGACACTAGTCAGATCTCAAGCTGACTCATCCTCTCTCCAAACATCTATATATGGATCTATCCTCCATGAGATCTAGAGGCTGGAATTTTGGTTATTGCAAAGAATTGCTATTGGTTTGAGATTGGAATCATTGGGTGCTTAATGCTTTGAAGGGAGGTGAAGATAGGAATTCCATTTGCTGGGAAGGAGATGCTGGATTGGAGCCCTCTGGGTTGTATCTCTTCCTGAACCTTGTTATTCATCAATAAAGCTATCTTGGTTTCTCCTATATACTGATGTATCTTTGATGTATGATTGCATTAGTATGTTTAGTTTACTTCTAATCTTGAACTAGTTATGAATATGAATCTATGTCTTTGTGTAGTGTTCTCTTCTTGTGATCTTGCAGAGACCTGTTGAAGCTGGGCGAGCGAGAAGGCAAGTAGCTGGGAACTCTCAAAGAGAAGAGACACCGGATCGAGGGACAAACGGAAGACACCGGTTAGTCCATCCATCTCTCTTCATTCTTAATTCATAAAGGAAGAATACTAGAATAGCTGTCTCTATTTGTTGCTAAGGCACTGTCACACCTTAGGTGGATAGGATCGTCCTGCATAGGCATTTTTCCCCACAACAAAGGCTTGTGATAATTCTCATTTCTTTTTTCCTGTATGACTAGACTAAATAGTTTGTAAATTATTTATAATAGTAGCTTTTTTTTTGAGTCATGCTACATGGATGTGACATTGAACTAAATTGAAGTAACTCCATTTAGTTATTTTTGCCAAGTTAAAAATAAGGGCTGCATGATTTTAGATTTTACAAAGATTACTTGAGTATGCTTTGAACATTTTTTTAAAATCATTGCCTATATATGCAATTTCAAGGACTACCATAACTCTCACATAATTCTTTAAAGGGTGCTAGCTCAATGGAAGAGCATTTTTGTTACAAGGAGGAGGTCAATGATTCCATTCCATTGTGCTCTAATATGAATTAATGAATGATATTTCAGTTTATTTTTAATTAAATATTTTAATTAAACACTTTTAATATTGGTTCATTTCAATGGTGAGATATTTTTCCTAGATTCATTATTTTATATTATCTCTAAAGAGACAAAAGTGATATTGTATTATATTTGAATGTAATTTTTTATTGTCTCTAGAGAGACAATAGTTAGGATCAAAGACATTGTCTCTTTAAAGACAATATTCCTTTAATCTCAAATATTGTCTCTAGAAACAAAAATAAAATTGTCTTTAAAGAGACAAAAATTAAATTGTCTCTATAGAGATAAAAATGCTTGTGTTATATATTGTCTTTATAGAGACAATATTTTAAGAAAATTTTATTTTAAGACAAATAAATTTGAGACACCGTGTTAGGCCCAACCCACTTATTATATCGTTGTACCCATGTAGTGCCCATATTCTTACTATTGTGCCCCATAAAAGCCCATTATTGTTATTATTGTGGCCTTACATTATTATTGTTATGTTGGCTCTAATTATATTATGACCCCTTAGACTCCTATATATAGAAAGGAGGAGTTTTCATTTGTATCATCAAAGAATCGTTCAATTATGTAATTTAAAGGAGGTTGCCCCCTTGAAGAGGCTGAATTCTAAGGCGTTGATCTATATTTTCTATCTTTTCTTGAGCTGGTTTCATAACATTTGGTATCAGAGCTTTGGATTCTAGGGTTTCGCTGCTCCAAACAAGTCATCGTGGCATTTTCGCTATAAATTTTTTTTCTGACGTTTCAAAAGTTGCAAAAAAAAACCCATTTGAGAAGAAATCGTGCTGAACCCGGGATCCTAATTTCAGAGCTTTTTTCGCTATATTTTTGGAGATATGATCTGAGGAATTTGGTCTTTTTACGGACTCCTGAATTACATTCCAAACAGGTGACCTGGGGAAAATCGTCATAACTTTTTCTCTGGGGATCAGATTGAAATTTCGTAAGAAGGTACAGAAGGAGGACGGACTGTAGTTTCTTTTATGTATTTTTTAGATCCAAAGGTCGAAACAGTGACTCGTGGCACGTCGTATAAATTCGCTCTACTAAACTAGTCTATAATCAGGTCACTGTGGGAGATTTGACATAACTCTTCCTTCGAGAATCCAATTTGGATCAAACTGGTGGCATTGGAAAAAGGACACAGAGGGCTCCTATATGTCGCAATTTTAGAACTTAAAGATTCAAAAGTGCAGAGTTACAGTCGTTTCAAGATCGAGCTCCTAAATCAAGAAAAAGCAAGATGAGGAAGTTTGTTGGCAAAGATCCGGTAAATTGGATACTTCATATGGAGAAATATTTTGATCTAAATGGTGTACCATTGTTACGAAATGTATATATTGCATCTTCATATTTAGAACCGGATCAATTTTTATCGTATGAAGGGCTTTGTTCTCGTAAACAACTTGTTACGTGGTCAATTTTTACGGAGGAAATGCTAGCACATTATGAGGATACAAAGAGCAACACCTTCTTGAGAGAAACACCACAACAATTGGAAAGAGTAAAAGGGCTTTGTGACATATTGGAAAGAAAAATTATGGAACCAGGAAGCATACCCCTCACAACTATAGAGATGGAAGTGTTGTTTCTCCTAGCCTTCCACAACCTACAAGGGTTACACCACAACAATTGGAAGAAAAAGTAGAAAAAGGGCTTTGTTACAATTGTGATAGCAAATGCATTAAAGGTCATAATTGTGCTGAGAAGAAATTATTTTACATAGAATATGAAGAGGAGGAAGAAAAGGATCAAGAAACATAAAAAGAAGAGGATATACGCCAGGACCCTGGTGGGCTCCAGTATTGCAACAATAATTCTGCAACTCTTGGGACTCCCTTCTTTACTTTTATCAACCCGGTAGTTCGTAACAAACTTGGAAGCGACGGTGCTATATGCACAAGTACTAACTCTTGCCGCAGCTGTCACTTGGTCAGCTGGCACAAGTCTGCTGGGGGCTGAAGCCAACTTCTATGAGCTCTTAGAAGAAGCTTTTTAACTCATGGATGAAAGCTAACTCAAAGGAAGCTAATCTACTTGCGGGAAGAAACTGAAAGCCAAAAAGTAATGCAAACCCTAGCAAACCCTAATTCTACCGGCTAGTCCTACTGATGCAAAGGAGAGAATGCAAACTACTGGAAGGGATGCCATTACTTCTATGAAGGTAAAATACATGTGTCTACACTACCTCTACCTGAAGAAAACATCTTTTTGTATTTTTGAATAACTTATTAGAATTATCCTGCATGTGCTTTTAACTGGCTTTTTACTGTGCAGGGGTGGATCACGGAGGAGAAATGTTTGAAAAAGGTTGGGAAGGTTCAGAGAGGGTCTAAGGAGTCCCTAACACCCTTCCAGAGAGTTTCACAAAGTTTGTCTATCAAGAAACCTCATCTGTGAGCTTCTACAAGAAGTCTGCAGGGGTTCTACAGGATGTTCAGAGATTTCTACAAGATGTTAAGAAATTTCTACAAGATGTTTAAAAAGTGGATTTTAGAGAATGGGTGAGTGAGAGAAGATGCATGAATGGATAGGGAGGTAGGATAGGGGCCTGGAGTGACCCAGGGACTGGTGGATGGAGTGGTGAGAGGGTGTAGAAGGCTGACTTGGCTTAAAGAAGGCTAAGACAATGATGGAGCAAGACGGTAGGGTTACATGGGCAAAAGGATAGGTGTGAGATGAGGAATCTAGCTAGGAGATGGAACAACTGGCTCTGATGAAGCTTAGGTGGATGAGAGAGTGGTAGAGATGCCCTGCACGGTGTACATTTAACTGAATCAACAAAGTCTTACAAATAATCAATGTCCTAGCTAATCTAATCTAACTGTCAGTAAAACGAATGAACAATAGCTTTGTTTGGAAAGAAAACCATGTACACCAATCATGCAAAGAAACATTTCAGAGATCTGAACCCATAACTAACACTCGCAAATGAAAACAGTATACTAAGGATTGCATGGTCAAGCAAACTAGTGTTTTTGTTGGGGCAACACTATTTCTTCAATTCCAACCCCTGAATCCAATAAGGATGAGGTGAAACTGAGAGTGTTTTTGACCCTTTTCTTGGAGCTTTTTCCCTGTTATTATCCTACCAATATATTTTAAACATTTGAATCAATTCTATTCATAAACAGTGACCTATTTAACCAACACAACTAAATCTGCCCAACAGAAATATGTTTCAAATGCATAAAAGGAAAACAACTATGCATAAGGGAAAGGTAATAGTACAAAAAGGAAGCCCTAGGCTCTCAGTTTGGGCCCAACCCTAAGAGCTATGGCTCCTATAGAAAACTTAGAGTTGATATAAAATTGGACTGCTTCTCATTATAAAAAAATAGTCATAAGTCAAGAGTTATGCCAAAATGGCTACAAGAGAACAAAGTAAAGCTAATAGAACTGTAGTGCAAAATATGCAATGGTTTCAAAAGTCCCTTACAAAGGCTGAGGCCTTAACATTTATACACCACGAGGGCCCTAGCTGGCCTCCTAAATCTATGGGACTTGGCTATCCAAACTGTGAGTAGGCAGACCCATACAAAATCTGCTTGGCTGCCTTCTAGATCCGGTTTTGGTGGCCTTTGGAGCTCGGAGTTGGGGGTGAAGATCCCGAGGAAGGGCTATTTAATGCCATAGACAACCCCCTATGAACCCTCACCTCAAGCGTGGCTGTCTTCTTAGCCCATGATTGCTCGGTTTTGCTCCAACATGTGTCAGAAAAACTGAAATGAGCACGTGTTAGCCACCTAGGAAGAGTGACCACCCTTATTTGTACAAATGACATAAACATACTGAAAAATAATGCATAAGCTATGAAAAATGAAGGATTGAACAAGGACTGAACAAGGATAATTAGGCCAAATGAGCCCAACAAGTTACCAAATTTGGGGCTCATCATCACCCCCCTGCTAAAAGGGTTTCTCATCCTCTGAGCAACTAGTCTATCTCCTCGTCTTTCATTGCTTTAATCGACAGCCTCAAATCCCAGGCTTCTGAAGTAGTATCCTCCTCACTGTCATGGAATCGGGCCTTCCTTTCCACCTCTTCCCACTTCTTATACTCTTCTTCTTTTTTGCCTCGTTCTAACACTCCCAAAAGCAAAGGTGGACATAGCTTGAGGCTTATCCAGCTGGTCTGGAGGTTCTGCATAGACTTCTTGTAGAGAGGCACTTGTGCCAAGGCCTCCCTCATTCTAGTTGGAGTGTGATATTCCCTGATTTTGAGGCTGTGGGACAATGTGTTCCACCTACGAGTGCAAGCATGAACGCAATTGTCCCCTAATAATCGCTCCATATCCTCGAAGTGTGCTATGGCCTGAGCCTGCCGATCCATGTACTCTAATAAAGCCTGAGATTTGGTTGCTAGGTGCTGGTGAGCGGGTATCAATGTTGTGGGGTCCCCTGGCTCTGCTCTAATCAGTAGTGGTTCATGTAGTTCTCGGTCCATGACATTTCTGACCTCTGTTGCTCTCTTTTCTTAGTGGTTTAACCATGAGGTCATTGCCATCAGCTGCATGTCCCCTACTGCTGTGTTGGGGTCCCACGAGGTTATGTTTTGGAAGGCCCAAATTATGAAGGTAAAACTCTGAAAGCTTATCCTTATCTTCCGATGAACTTCTGTTACATAAATCCATGAACTGCTGGGGGTTTTGGATTTGGGAGATACCCCTTTATGCCAATGTGTTGATTTGGAATTACAGCCACTGATCCCTTAGGTATAGGCCATAGGATTTGGCTGGCTGCCTACGTCGTAAAGCTTCGATTGTCCAACTGGCCATGCAAGCCAGTTGTGCCTCCTTTTCTTTCATCTTCTATTTTAGAGATTGTATCTCTATGCCTGCCTGCAATTCCCTTTCCTGTAGTTACCGGTTTAGTTCATTAAGATCAGCTTGCATTCCTTCCTTTTCTTGAGGTTCTGCTATGCTGTCCTTGGCTGTTGTGTCCTCTTCTTTCCTCTATCCCTATAGCTGCAGCTGTTGTCTAAGCAGCTCAATCTCTTCTCTTAACTTGGCATGTTGGGAGCTTTCCACATGTCGTACTCTTGCCAACTCCCTTTGTGTTTCCTTGAGCCTTTCCTCTAGAGGCCCTATATCTGCTACCCCCTTGGATTTAGCGATCCTCATCCAAGTGTGGGTTCGTACTCTTTCTTCCTCTAGTGCTAGAAATAATGGCACTATGAATTTTTGAGGAATAATTTTGCCGGCCTCCAAAAAGTTATAATAAGAGCCCAGGCTGGGCTGGGGGCTTGGTTCCATGATGACATCGGTCTTCTCGTCCTCCTATGGTGACTTGGCTGCTCTTTCCTCCATCTGCTCAGTTTCCTTTAGCCTAGCCAAAGTTTCTTGTAGAACCGCCTCAGAATCCTTTAGAGAGGCTTCCGAGTTCAATTTCTCCATCATTTCCCTCCATGAGGATGTTTTCGGGCTCCCCTGCTCATAAGTAATGGATGCCTTGGAGGGGTACCTATCCCTTGGTGTGGTAGGGGTATCCACAATTGTGACTGGCTCTTTTGATGGAGGCTGGGGTCTGCCAGTCTTAATTCTCACACTCCTTCTTGCTTTAAAATACAGAGGAGTCTCCCTCTTTCATTTTTCCTTTGGCTTGGGAGAGGTACCTAGGGTGGCTAGCATAGCTGCTGCCTCCCTAGCTATAATTTCGGCCAATTTCTCCTTCTGCTGTCCTTTTTCTGGACTTCCTGTAGAAAGTCCTGTAGTGGCAGGTTTATGGCTTCCTGTAGAAGCATATGGCACCGTTTTAGCCTGCTTGGCTGAGGGTGCCTTTTCCTTTAGCTTGGCTGAGGCTACCTTATGGGTGCCCTCACTAGCTTGGACTTTCTCAGTCCTTTCTACCCTGCTCTGTAGTCTTTTCTCCCTGGGTGTTGGTGTAATTTTACCACCCCCTGTTTTTGCAGCTTGGCCTTTTTCTTGTGTTCCTTTCTGTTCTTTCTTTGGTGTTTTGCCCGGGGTTTCTTGTCCTTTAGCTTTCTTCTCTGCCTGAGTGTGCTCCTTCTCCTCACTGCTGGAGGAAGTGAGCTCCTCAGTCAAAATTCGGATGTCATCATCCTTAGACATATTCTGAAAAATTTCCCAGGAGAGAGGGACAGTGTAAGTGTGGAGTGTATCTTCTACGAGGAGCTTGATAAGCCCATGATGGGCTAGCTGGTCTGGTGTCCCCTCTCTCAGTTTGGTGGCACACTCAATCATGGATTGCAAGAGGAAGTAAGGAATGCTCAATTTTTGTTCTGAGGGTAGGTCCATTTGGTGTCTGAGTTCTGTGAGCAACCGGAAATGATAGCCATACACGATGCTAAATCTCCCCTCACACGTAATATACTTCATAATTCGGAGGCTGAATTCACTCCAGAACAGTTGTAGGCTAGTTCTTCGAACTCCATTCTTGTCCTCTGAAAATTTTTCCTTTGGCAAGAAGAACTCTTTTTTAGCTTTCTGACCCAATTTTCTTTCCTCCTTATCCCAGGGTACCCCCATCGGTAGATCAGTTACACTGCTAATGAGCTGTAGGGTGAGTCTGAGGGTCAATCCTCTGAAGTTGACAATGGCCAATGTCTTTGACTTCGACTTCAAGGACCTTAGGAATTCTTCTATAATTTCGTCACCGTGACCTTGAAGCTTGTCACAGAATGACATCCAGTGTGCACGGGAAAACAAGTCCACCACCTCAGGGGTTTCCCGTAATTTCTTGGACTCCGAAGGTTGTTTTCTAATGAACCCTCCCGGCATGGTAGAAAACTCTGTTTTTGTTGTTCTGAACTTGCCTGCTCGTGTACAGAAGGCGGACTTCGGGATTTCTCTACACAGAGTGCAGAGCTACGTCTCTGTTATGCACACAGTCATATAAAGTTCACAATCTTTCACCGGCGAGCCTTGACAGTGTCTCAATTTTTCTACAAGAGGGAATTTAATTCAAGACCCTGGAGAAAATCTCGCATGCAGACTACGAAGACAATTTCATGCAGCGATAAGAAAATGACTTTTGAATTCATAGATAGACTTGCATTCACATTTTCCCTACCCCCTCAACACGTCGAATTCACCACCTTTTGAATTATTTGGATGGGAAAGTTATGTTCAGGCCTACCTCACTGAGAATTACCACCCTTGGCGTGAACAGTCAAAGCTTCTTCGTAATGTCGGGCTCCCTATAGCACAGCTTCCTGTAGAAGTCATGCACGACTTCTGGAGGACGTTACGGTGGTTCTGGACGAGTCTGAGTAGCAGCCAGACGTTGGAACAGATCAAGAACTCAGGCTAACAACTTGCAGAGGAGGAGGACGTGTACTCGACCGCAAATCGATTGTGACTGTAAATGACTGCAGTGTATCGTAAGTTATTCGACTGGCCAATTTTGAATTGCTGTGGAATTCATGGCACAGGGGTGAGCTATCCTGGTCGATCCGTTGGCCGACGTCACAGCCATCATTCTTTGGCGTGTCCCTGACTACCAAATTCTTCCCTCTGCGTTCCCCGCTACCATTCCTGTCATACTGTCGCTTCTCCCCGACTTGACACTTCCCACGTGTCAATTGCCCGTCTTTTCGGCATAACCAAGCCCATTCGGATCCTACGAGGCTGTCTGACTGGTTGTGGTGGCCAGTTGAATGGCTACCTCACTTGTTCAATCCTTCCATTCTCACAGTCATGCACATTTAGAGTATAGCTTATGTAATTTGATGAAATATGCTTAGGCACTTACCTGTGCGGCCGTGGACGTGTTTTTTTCAGGTTTCGGGATGAGGAATGTTGGATCTGCTTGCTGCTGCTTCATGCACGGGTGCTGGAGCTCCTCTTCATTGGCTGCTGCTGGCTACGAGACCTTAAGACTCGATTTCCTAGTGGTGAATGCTGCATGCACCGGCTTCATGAGCTGCTAGTGTCTGCATGGTATGTGCTCCAGCTGGATCAACTACTACAGGACTCCTGTAGGACATCCTGTAGCAGTTTCTCCTCCTAGGGTGCATGCTGAAATAAATGAGTCGTGTTCACAGGTGCAGGGTCCTGAGGTCGCCTTGACAGGTAAAGTGTGCGAGCCTCTGCATGCTTTATTTCCGACTTAAATTTTTATTTTATTTTTTACGAGATAGGACCATCTTGATGAAGATAATAGATCAGTCTTCTGTACTATAAATATGGATCGATTTCAACAAGTCGCACACCCATATTCCAAAAATCCTTAGAGAAAAGTAATTACACGATCAAACTATTGGAACAAGATAAGCTAAAAACTCAAAGCCACTATTTGGTCTAGGTTTGAATCCCTCAGTTCTTTTTTTTTCTTCAAGAGCTCACCAGGTGAATTTTGGAGTTCCTCAGCCCCAACTAACCGGAATCCCATCCAATAAAATGGAAGAATTATAAATCTCCAAGATAATAGATAAGATGATACACTATACTGGCTATTGGTGGCTTACCGGCTTGCAATGACCTCCCAGCAATGAGCTATGCGGGGCTTTGCTGGTGCCGTAGCTTGCTTTCCCTCCCCTGTTGGTTGGATGTGACGATGCTCTTGGCCGGTGGTAAAGGCTGTGAATCGTTGGTCGGTGGAACCACCTCTACCTCTACCGTAGAATGTGTGCTATCAAATAAATAACTCACTATCAATCCCTGCCACCTCATTCAACCCCGTTCACTAGAGCCCGCCGGGATGCGAGTAAAGAAAGCCATTGCCTTGTCCTTCAACTTGAATCAGCAGGGCCTTCCTTCAACTTGGTACCACCTTTCTTCTTTTTGACCACCTCTCCCTAATAGATCGACCCTGCTATCAAAATAACGGGGTTAGAGCAAATCGAACACCTTGCTTCCTCCCGATTAGGCCCCTACCCCATTTGATAGCGATAGGCCAGGTTCACAGAGGTTGCGTTAGCACACTCGACTGCCTTTAGTTACTTATTTGAGAGGGGGGCCGCCATCGCCCTTACTTCTTCATAGGGACGGAGTCACTCTGAGAAAGCAGAGTTCTGGTATGACTGTGCAGGTATATTCGACCAGATGGTAGCAATGGTGGTGAAAGGAGGTGAAACAAGTGGAGGATGGAAGAAAAGAGTGGTTTCGTGCCTCCTCAACAGACTTGAAGCTTCAAATCCTTCTCCAAAATCGATCCTGGCCCGCCCAGAGGCTCTACAGGATATTTCCTATAGAAATACAAAACTTCCTGTAGAAAGTCTTGTAGCTTCCTGTAGAAGGCTAAACCATGACCAGATTTTGTCCAAACCTTGGAAAAAATGAGTGTTCATGGAGGGAGTGTATGTGAGGTTTCTTGGTAGCTTGGTAGGGACCCTTGTCCTTGAGTTGAGAGGCCTCCTTTTTTCATTGTGTTCCTGCAACCTGCAACAATTTCTAGAGATTAAACTTGTTTTTTTCTGTTTCTTCCTTCTTCTTTTTTCTTTTTCTTTCTTGCTGTTTTTTTTTTTTTTTTAAGAGACAGCAGGGGCACCTCAATGAGGTTTTCACCCCTACTATCTGCCTTGGGCACCTCAGAGAGGTTTTCACCCAAGGATCTTTTTATTCCAATTCTTTTTTCAGAGAGACAGTAGGGGTGCCTCAATGAGGTTTTCAACCCTACCATCGGCCTTGGGTGCCTTAGAAAGTTTTTCTCCCAAGGAACATTTTTATTGCATTATATATATATATATATATATATATATATATATATATATATATATATATATATATATATATATATATATATATAATGATGCTCAGGGTGTGCCCAAAATAGAGGCAGAACCCTTCTCTATGACCAGCACTGGTTTTTCCACAGTTTTGATGAACTCTTGCCTTGAAAGAGGTTTCTTGTTGATCTTTAGTCGATGCCCATTGACGAACATGGGGATGGCTTCTTTATTAATGGTCTGGATAAGGATAGAACCATTGTCATTACACTTCTCCACTGCATACGGTCCTAGCCATCTTGTTCTCAGCTTCCCCTTGAAATCCTTATGTCTGGAATCATACAGCAGCGCCCAATCTCCCGGCTGGAATTGTTTGTCATTGAGGTGTCGATCATGCCATATCTTCCTCTGTAGTTGAACCACTTCTGAGTGGAGGAGGGCCTCCATTCGGTGTTCATCTAACCCATTCAGCTGCAATAACCTTTCTTGTTGAGCATGGCTGAGATCTAGGTCCAGCTGAGCTGCCATCCTCAATGTGTTTTACTCAAACTCGATTGACAGCAAAGCTCTCTTCCCATAGACTAGCTCATAAGGTGTGAAACTGGTTGTGGTCTTCCAAGTGGTGTTGCAGGCCCAAGTGGCCTCAACCAGGCGATCTACCCAATCCTTTCTGCTGCTTCTCACCACCTTAGTCAAAATCCCCTCTAATACTCTATTGATGACTTCCACCTGCCCATTTGCTTGAGGATGATATGGGGTGGAAGTCCTATGCTTGATCTTGTGATGAGCAAGCAAGTCTTCAATTAAGTTGGAGGTGAACTGGCTTCCTTGATCGGTGACTAACTTTCTTGGGGAGCCAAATTTGTAGAAGATGTTTTCTCTTAAAAACTCAACCACCTTTTCTTCTGTTGCTGCTTTGATTGCCTTAGTTTCCACCCACTTTGTTAGATAGTCTGTGCACACAATGATGTCAGACCTTTGCCTTGAATGAGGGTTGATAGGACCCATAAAATCATACCCCACTTCTCAAATGACTCAAGAGTTACTTGAGGTTGGAGGGGCATTTTGTCCCTTGGAGTCAGTTTCCCCATCCTTTGGCATCGATCACATTCGCTGATATATCTTCTGCAATCTTGATGAAGAGTGGGCCAATAGTAGCATGCCTGTAGAATTTTGAAGGCAGTCCTCTTGGCTACAAAATGTCCTCCATAAGGCCCATCGTGACAGGTTAGGAGGATGTCAAAGACTTCCTCCTCCCTTACACAATGCCTTAAGATCTGATCGGGGCCAAGTTTGAACAGGTTGCCCCCGATCCAAGTGAATGAGGCACTCTTCCTCACGATTCTAATCTTCTCCTTTGAGGATAGATGCAGAGGGAACTGTGCTGAGACCAGATAGTTTTCTATATCAGCAAACCATGGAGAGAGTACTGAGATAGCAAACATATGTTCATATGGCATCTAGTCATCCACTGTTCCTTCTTCACCTGTAGGAAAATCCCATCTAGACAAGAAGTCAGCAACAACATTTTCTTTACCTGGTTTTTCAACGATAGTCAAATCAAACTGCTGCAAAAAAAGTAACCATCTAATAATACGAGCATTCAAAATAGGCTTATTCATTAAATATCTAATTGCAGCATGGTCAGTATGTACAAATGTTTGATAGCCAATGATGTAGTGTCGGGACTTGTTCAGGGAATGGACCACGGCTAGGAAATCTTTCTCACTTACAGTATAATTCATTTCTTCCTTGGATAAGTTTTTGCTGACAAAGTATATGGCATATGGAAGTTTTTCTTCAACTTGTCCTAGGGCTGCCCCTATGGCTTTGTTCGAGGCATAAGTGTTGATGTGGAAAGGTAGGGCCCAATTTGGGCCTCTCAAAATTGGGGTGGACACCAACTAATCCTTTAATTCATTCAGAGCCCTCTAACAGTCGTCAGTCCATTTAAACTCAACATCTTTTTGCTAAGAGTCCAAACAATGGCAAGGCTATCTTACTGAATTCTTTAATGAATCTTCTATAATATCTTGCTAAGCCTAAGAAACTCCAAACATCTCTTACCTTCTGAGGAGGTGGAACCTTTTTGATGATAGCAATTTTATTAGGATCCACCTGTAATCCTTGGCAAGAAATGGTATGACCTAACACAGTCCCTTCAGTCATCAGGAATTCACATTTTTCAGGGCTAAGGGACAAGTTCATCTCAATGCACTTGCTTAAAACTTTTCCCAAGTTGGACAAGGCTTCTTGGAAGCCAGACCCATAAGGAGTAAAGTCATCCATATAGATTTCCACCGAATCATGAACCAACTCGGCAAAGATGCTCAATATAGCTCTCTGGAAAGTGGCAGGGGCATTGCATAGCCCAAATGGAAGGACTCGGTAGGAAAAGGTACCCCATGGACAAGTGAAGGTGGTCTTATCTTGGTCCTCCAGGCTGATTTGGATCTGATTATACCCGCTGAACCCATCTAGGAAAGAGAAAAAATTCTTTCCTGCCAGTCCATCCAACAATTGATCTACGAAAGTCAGAGGGAAGAGGTCTTTCTTGGTGGCTTTGTTCAGTTCTCTGTAGTCCACACAAATTCTCCACTTCCCATTTTTCTTGGGTACCAACACTAGAGGGGAAACCCATTTGCTGTCCGATATGGGGTAGATGAATCCTGCATCCAACAATTTTTGCACTTCTTCTTTAACAATGTCCTTAAGGGCTAGATTCATTCTCCTCTGAGGTTGCCTCACTGGCTTGTAGTCCTCCTTAATGTAAATATAATGGGTACATACCAAGGGATGGATTCCTTTCATTTCCTAGTAGCTCCAGGCAAAAGCCTCCAAATGGTGGGTCAAGAGGCTACATAGCTCCTTTTCCTGAGAGGGAGAGAGAGAGGAGCTGATATTTAAAGTTATTTCAGGGCCAAACTCCACATTCTTAACTTTGGGAGTGGTCGGATCAGTCGCACATAGGTCCACTAAAGCATTGGCTTGGGTATCTTCCACCAACTCTTCCAAGGATAGTGCACCAGGGGGAGGATTTTGGATTAAGTTCTCAATCAAATCATCCTCGGTTTGAGGACCTTGCCTGGTGGCCTCTACTGTGCATAATGTTGCAGAGTAGACCTCATCCTCTTCTCCTTCTTCCAACCATAGGGGTAAGTCATGTTCTAGCAGAGGTTGGGCAAGAGGGTGTAGGACCAACTGTTTGGACATAGGCCCATTTTTTATGGTCATGCTTCCTGCTCAACAGTTGATGTAAGTATCCACAGTAGCTAGCCAAGGCCTTCCCAAAATGAGGGGATATCCCGTGAGTTTTGCCTTTGGCTGAAGGACCAAAAAGTCCGCAGGGTACTCCCAGGAGTCAACAAAGACCAAGACATCTTCCACAATCCCTTCGGGAGTCACGGTGGAGCAGTCTGCCAATTGCAACACTATTGAGATCTTCCTTAAGGAACTCGGAAGGTTGAGCTTAAGCATGGTGTCCCTGGTCATCACATTAATGGTGCCCCTAGATCAATCAAGGTGTGGGGTATGATGGTGCCATTGATGTGGACATCAACTACAGGACTCCCAGGGTCCAAATACTTTGGACAGATTACTTGCCCCAACATGATATCGGATAGTTGTCTTATGAAATTGATGGTTGAGGCATCTCTTTTTCGCCTGCCTGGGTGCCTGAAACACTTCTTCTTAATCAATTTGCTATATATGGGTACATCTTTTATGGCCTGGAGAAGTGGTATTTTCACACACAACTGCTTGAGTTCTCCCAGAAGCTCATTCTCTTCTGGGTTGGGTTGTGTGGTTACTATGAGTTCCTCAGGAAAGGGTGGAATGGCTTGGGGTTCACTTTCCTATTTCTCTTCCTCCTCCTCGAGGGGAGGAGGTTGGCGCTCTGGAAGGACCTTCCCAGATCGGAGGTTGATCTCTTGGATCTCCATAGCATAGGTGGGGCATGTTGTCTCCCCAGTACATACCTGTTGTGCCTGTCTGTTGTTGGGGTTCCAGTTTGGTTGAGCAGGCATCTAGGGTTATCTTGGAGGAGCAGGAGGTAATGGTTGTGGTTGAGCCAGTGGTGGAGGCAAAATGGCGGGAGGAGTGTTGTACTGGGGCCTCCACCCCGGTTGAGGTGCATTCCACTGAGGTTGTGGCTGGGCATGTGAGTGAAACGGATGAGAAGGAGGTTGAGTATGGTATGGAGATCGATAAGACCACGGAGGAGGTGTGGACCACGAAGGATGAGCAGGGGGGCCCAAAGAAGGTATATGAGTGGATTGGTTGGGGTTATAATAAGCTTGGGATGTCCCTTGCATCCCCTGCTGGTAAGGTCTGGGTCCATGTGGCCTCCTCTGGTTGAGGAAGTAGAGAGGTTCAGTAGCCACCTCAGCCCCTAGATACATGGCTTTAAATCCAGGCAAGGTAGGGCATTGGTTGGTGGGGTGGTCTTCCTCACAAACGAAACATACCTCTACTGAGTGAAATGGGCACTCATTCTTGGGATGCTTCCTCGTGCATCTAGGACAACAAATGGCCAAAGCCCTCTCAGCTTCTTTCTTTTGCTAAATTCGGAAGGTATCAAGTTGTATGGCAATAGTCTGTCTCATCTCACTCTTGAGGTCTTCCATCTGGTTAGCAAACTCGTGCTTGGAGAAGGTGGTACTAGTTGAAAGATGATCCCCCCTACCTCTCTTACGGGCCGCCCTAGAATGGTTTCTAAACACGGTCTTTATGTCCTCATAAGGTAGTTGGTAGATGTCTCCTCCAGTCAGCATGTTAATGGTGTCCAGAAGGTCTTCAGGGACTCCTCAGAGCAGAACCAGCTTCAGAGGTTCTGGGTCAAGTGTGCACCTAGCCCGTTTATAACTGAGTTGTAACCTTTCCTCATAGTCTTCTAAAGATTCATCGCTTCCCATGGTCATCTGGAAGATTTCTCCCTTAGTTTCCTTGGATCTACAGTAGTCCCCGTATTTGGCATTGAAATCTTGCTGCATCTGAGCCCAAGTCGTGATATTGTTTCCAGGTAACCCCATGAACCAGCGTAATGCTTCGTCCTTGAGGGTAGAGGGAAAGAGTTTCAACTTTTGCTCATCCTCATCATAGTCATAAGTTCGACAAAGGACAACAAACTCAAACAGGAAGGTATCAGGGTCTTCAGTAGTCAGTCCATGGAAGTGAGGTAAAGTGGAAGGGCTTATGTTTCTCATTTTCATGTCTCCATTGGTCTCTCGGATGGGAAAGGCACCTTCTATTCTCTCATCTTCTCTTCTACCATTTCGGTTTTCTGCCACGTCTTCAGATGGAGTGTTCTCTAACTCTTCTGCTATTATAGGATCTTCGTATATCTCAGGAAGTTCACCTATAGGCTCTTCTGGCTCACTGTCACCAGAGAAGAGAGAAGGTTGACTCAGTGATGTGGTGGGGGTGTTGGGTAAGAATTTGTCAGTTTTATCTCTGTTCCTATAAGGCATGAAATGGAAAGACTTTTGATTGCTTTTTTCTTTTCTCCTAGTACCTACAAAACTAAAATAGATTGAACTGCAACTAACTATCTTGCTGAAATGAATATGCGGAATTGAAATGAAAGCACGAAAGGACTAATCTATCTTGCTCAAATGAAATTGCAGAAATTAAATGCTATTCTACACTCGCTGAACTGAAATGCTAATCTACGCTTACAAAATTGAAATTGTGGAATTGAAATGCTAATCTATGAAAGTAGGAAATATCTACTCTACTTTTGCGGAAATGAAATGAAATAAACTACTTAGTAGAAGGTTGTAGGAGAAAATAGAAGAAAAGCAACAATCACCAATACTCTGACGCTTCCCCAGCAACGGTGCTAAAAATATGGTGGGCTCCAGTATTGCAGCAATAATGCTGCAACTCCTGGGACTCCCTTCTTTACTTTTATCAACCCGGTAGTTCGTAACAAACTTGGAAGCGACAGTGCTGTATGCACAAGTTTTTAGCTCTTGCCGCAGCTCTCACTTGGTCAGCTGGCATAAGTCCGCTAGGGGCTTAAGCCAACTTCTATGAGCTCTTAGAAGAAGCTTTTTAACGGATGGATGAAAGCTAACTCAAAGGAAGCTAATCTACTTGTGGGAAGAAACTGAAAGCCAAAAATTAACGCAAGCCCTAGCAGACCCTAATTCTACCAGCTAGTCCTACTGATGCAAAGGAGAGAATGCAAACTACTGGAAGGGATGCCATTACTTCTATGAAGGTAAAATACATGTGTCTACACTACCTCTTCCTGAAGAAAACATCTTTTTGTATTTTTGAATAAGTTATTAGAATTATCATGCATGTTCTTTTAACTGGCTTTTTACTGTGTAGGGGTGGAGCAGAGAGGAGAAATGCTTGGAAAAGATTTGGAAGGTTCAAAGAGGGTCTAAGGAGTCCCTAACACCCTTCCGGAGAGTTTCACAAAGTTTGGCTATCAAGAAACCTCATTTGAGAGCTTCTATAGGAAGTCTGCAGGGGTTCTACAGGATGTTCAGAGATTTCTACAGGATGTTCAGAAATTTCTACAGGATGTTTAAAAAGTGGACTTTAGAGGATGGGTGAGTGATAGAAGATGCATGAATGGATAGGGAGGTAGGAAATGGGCGTGGAGTGACCCAGGGACTGGTGGATGGAGTGGTGAGAGGGTGTAGAAGGCTTACTTGGCTTAAAGAAGGCTAAGACAATGATGGAGCAAGAAGGTAGGGCTACGTGGGCAAAAAGATAGGTCTGAGACGAGGAACCTATCTAGGAGATGGAACAGCTGGCTCTGATGAAGCTTAGGCGGATGAGAGAGTGGTAGAGATGCCCTGCACAGTGTACATTTAACCGAATCAACAAAGTCTTGCAAATAATCAAAGTCCTAGCTAATCTAATCTAACTTCAATAAAACGAATGAACAACAGCTTTATTTGGAAAGAAAACCATGTACATCAATCATGCAAAGAAACATTTCAAAGATCTGAACCCATAACTAACTTCTGCAAATGAAAGCAGTACACTAATGATTGCATGGTCAAGCAAACTAGTGTTTTTGTTGAGGCAGCACTGTTTCTTCAATTCCAGCCCCTGATCCAATAAGGATGAGGTGAAACTGAGAGTGTTTTTGACCCTTTTCTTGGAGCTTTTTCCCTGTTATTATCCTACCAATATATTTTAAACATCTGAAGCAATTCTATTCATAAACAATGACCTATTTAACCAACACAACTAAATCTGCCCAACAGAAATACGTTTCAAATGCATAAAAGTAAAACAACGATGCATAAGGGAAAGGTAATAGTACAAAAAGGAAGCCCTAGGCTCTCAGGTTGGGCTCAACCCTGAGAGCTATGGATCCTGTAGAAAACTCAGAGTTGATATAAAATCGCACTCCTTCTCATTATCAAAAAATAGTCATAAGTCAAGAGTTATGCCGAAATGGCTACAAGAGAACAAAATAAAGCTAACAACACTGTAGTGAAAAATATGCAATGGTTTCAAAACTCCCTTACGAAGGTTGAGGCCTTAACATTTATACACCACGAGGGCCCTAGCTGGCCTCCTAAATCTATGGGACTTGGCTGTCCAAACTGTGAGTAGACAGCCCCTTCCAAAATCTTCTTGGTTGCCTTCTAGATCCAGTTTTGGTGGCCTTTGGAGCTCGAAGTTGGGGGTGAAGATCCCGAGGAAGGGCTATTTAATGCCATAGAAAACTCCCCTATGAATCTTTACCTCAAGCTTGGCTATCTTCTTAGCCCATGATTGCTCAGTTTTGCTCCAACATGTGTTAAAAAACCTGAAATGAGCACGTGTTAGCCACCTAGGAAGAGTGACTACCCTTATTCGTACAAATGAAATAAACATACTGAAAAATAATGCATAAGCTATGAAAATTGAAGGATTGAACAAGGACTAAACAAGGATAATTAGGCAAAATGAGCCCAACAAGTTACCAAATTTGGGGCTCATCAGACCCCACCCAGAGAAAGAAGAAATGAATCAGACCATATGTTGTAAAGCATTGGCAATAATTACCACTCTTCAAACTCTCAAGATAGAATGACATATCAAGAAGAATAAGGTGCAAGAAGTGAAATATCACATCGAGAAAGAAGAAATGAATCCAACCATATCTTGTAATTCATTGGTCGGAATTACCACCCCTCAAACTATCAAGATAAAAGGACATATCAAGAAGAAAAAAGTTCAAGAAGTGAAAGATCACATCGAGAATCATGAAATGAATCTAACCATATCTTGTAAAGGATTGGAAGAAATTACCACTCCTCAAACTCTAAAGATAGAATGACATATCAAGGAGAAAAAGGTTCAAGCAGTGAAAGATCACATCAAGCACCAACAACAAGTTCTCCAACTTTTAAAGGATAACGCCATTTCGGTGCAAAATCAAACAAAACAACACGTAGATCAACATCGTAGTGAAAGATGTTTTGATGTAGGTGATTGGGTATTTTTACTACTACATCTCAAGCAAGCTATTTATGAGAAGGAAATGTTGGAAACACTACATGCACTTAAAAAATGGCGACCTTACCGAATGGGAAGACTCTTCAAGGATGAGGATGTGGAAGCATTGTTTTGTGCTATTTCTATTATCCAACTAGATTGGATAAATGAAGCAAGGAATGAATGGAATAAGGATGAAGAATTATGGCCACTTATTCAAAAGTTCCAAAAGATCCCAATTCAAACAATATTGCTAGAAATTGAAGAGGAAATCATATTCGAACCTAGAGCAGTCACAGAAATAAGAACCCAACGGTTACAAAATCGACCAATTTCAGAGTATCTCATCAAGTGGAAGAACTTACCCGCTGAAGATTCCACATGGGAGGACAAGAATTTTATACAGAAGCATCAAGAACTACTCAAGCGTTGAGGACACCTCTTTTTGAAGGAGAGGGGCATGTTAGGCCCCTATACTACTAGTGTAACCCCTTACTGTTATTAGTACAACCCACTTATTATATCGTTGTACCCATGTAGTGCCCATATTGTTACTATTGTGCCCCATAGAAGCCCACTATTGTTATTATTGTGCCCTTACATTTTTATTGTTATGTTGGCTCTGATTATGTTATGACCCCTTAGACTCCTATATATTGAAAGGAGGTCTTTTCATTTGTATCATCAAAGAATCATTCATTGATGTAATGTAAAGGAGGTTGCCTCCTCGTAGAGGCTAAATTCTAAGGCGTTGATTTATCTTTTCTATCTTTTCTTGAGCTGGTTTCATAACACACCCGCTTGAAGAAAATATGGAAGATAATACACAAGCTTTGTTTTGTCTCAACTGAATAAAATTTTCCCAAAAATTGTCTTAAATATTGTCTTAAAACCTCCCTTTGTGTTGTAGTGAATAATGTTCATAAATAGCTTGAAAGGTGTTCCTTGCAGGTGTTCACTGTAGTATACATATTAATTTTTTATGTGATGTATGGTGTAGATTCACAACGTGCAACTATGCTCTGTAATGGATTGGTAGGTTGCAATGCCCTGCTGGATACCGCAACACTTCGAATATCAATTATTGTAGTAATAATTGCCTTGAAAATTCAGAGAACATAGAATAAGTCATTAGTTTATACTCTCTTAGGTAGTTATAATTCATGACCCCCATCAATGACTTATGCTTCTCCCATGTCCATTTTTTTGGCCAAATTGTGGAATTACCATGTTGCTGTGTATACCAGGCTAGTAGTCTTATTTTTATTATCTCCTGAACCTCGTGTCATGGCTGAAAATGTGGATTTGGAGGCCAAATGTAAATCACCTAAGGCTAGTAGCCTTGGGGAGATTCATTAGAAGAAGGTGACCATTATGTTTGACATGCAGATTGGAAACATATTGTTATTCTTTGAGCCCGCAAACTTCTATAATTTTCTAATTACCGTGTGTTGTATTAAAAAGCCAGACGTTAGTTTCCTTCCTTTTATCTACTTTGGGGATATTTTTACTTATGTATTGAATTTATAAATGTTGTTGAATGGTAACTATATATTCCTTTATATTTCACAATGAGGATTTTCAGTACATTTGGTTTGTTTTAAGGAAAAATGAATCAAATACACCACACTATGTACAAAACATCAACTATAGAAGTAAATTTTTGTAGTTAAGAGAATATGGTGAATTAACCCTGAGATATGGCACATTAATACCATGAATCATAGTTTTTTTTTTTTTTAATGAGCAATATTTTTATGTGTGAATCAGATTGATGGACAATTCAACATGATTTCTCACCACTTGAGCGCACCCATTTGCGACAAATCCAATCGATTTAGATTAACCCTTATTTTTTTTAGATGTTTAAGGAAGTTTCAATGTTTGAGCTTGTTTGGATTAAATATTCTCAAAGTGACTAATGTCTAATGGCATTGTCAGCCAAAACACAAAGCCTTGAAAAGTTTCTTAAAATGTTCAAACCAATTTGATTAACACAATAAGTATCTACAAAATCCAATGCCAATTTGATCACCAATATGCTGGTGCTTGGGTGTATGTAGTTATGAACTTAATCGTTGTTCACTGTACCAATTTGCTGTAGCTAAGTCCATGAATTTCTATGTGATGAAAAGATAAAGACCATATGAAAAATTCAGAATAAAGACGAAATAAAAATTTCTAATTGTTTTGTATTAATACCTGGGTAGATCCATCTAACTCCTAATCTATCATGAGCCAAGATGGATTGAATCCCTTTAGGTCCAAACCTTTCCTCAGATTCTACACTCCAAAAGGAAGGTTTTCACCTCGATGGATTAGATCCCTCTTGGCGCATGATAGATCCATAGATGAATGGATCATGGATGGTTCCACGGAAGCAATGCCATAATTTTATATTATCACTATTATGTATATGTTTGAGATAAACCTCAAACCTTAAAATTTACATTATGTTTCCTTTGCTTGACATGACCATATCATTATGTTATTTAATTTAGTCTATGTTGTTGGCCTTGAATGATTTGTAGATCTATGTTTGGATGTTCTGAGTGATTTGTGCATTTGGATTTGAATGGTAATGTTATGAATGTCACAATTTTTGTCTTATATTTCTATATGTGTATCTCACTATCTATTAGTAATTAGTTGGTGATAAAGAAGGAAGACAATCTTGTCATAGCTTACATGATGATTGAAATTCCACATCTATCTCCTTGAATTTTAGGTATAAAAATTTTTGGCACCTAATTAATTCTTAATAGTGTCCCTCCAAGTATTACTAAATATACCTTCAAAAGTAGTTTTAATTTTAAATTTTCTGACTTACCTTAATATTTTGAGATGATAGATATTATTATCTCATTTTAAGGTCATGGCCAAGCTAGACATCAAATTGGTGTATGAGACCCCTTGTTTGTGGAATAAGGGACCCACCTTCATGCAAATATAGGCATGCATACTCTACCCCTGTGGTTTTGAACTTGTGACCACTTAGGAGGAAACAAATGATGTTAACCATTAGGCCCACTCAAGTTGTATAATAAGATGATAGATATTGTTAATAACTTTAATTATGAAAAATGATGAAATAGAAATTTTGAATGCTAATTGACAATGTCATAGTGTTTAATGCCAACAAATGTGAATAATATTAATGTAGCCTTCATTGTGATCAAGCTCAACTATTTTCTTCTACTATTTTAACTATCACCCATGTTATTTTTGGAATATTTTCATATCAATTATATGAAAAGTGCAGTTGAAATTGTAAATTGTTCAAATATTTTCTCAAGATATTGTAGTAAGCATCTTACCTTTTCTCTCTTTCTCTGTAATATTAATAGGTTGAATTACTACATAACAAAAATCAATGCACATTATCAATATTTATTTTTTCTTACACTACAAGCAATCACATTGTTAATTGAAACACTTGAAAATTAATTTACCATCATACATCTAGTTACATCAAATCAGAAGTCAACATCTACACTGAAATCAATGCATCTAGTGCAAGAAATCAAATACTATCAGAAATCACATTTGCACATAGAATAATGCATCTAGGACAAGCAATCAAATATCATTAGAAATCAACATCTACATTGAAATCAATGCACCTATTACAAGCATTCAAGTAGGATTATAAATCATCATCTACAATGAAATCAATGTGTCTAGTGCAAAAAATCAAATAGGAGTATAAATAACCATATATGGTGAAATCAATGGATCTAGTGCGAGAGAACAAATAGAATCACAAAAAATCTACACTGAAATCAATGCATATAGTGAAATAAATCAAATAGGATTAGAAATAAAAATGTACACTGAAACCAAAGCATCTAGTGCAAGTAATAAAATATCATTAAAATTCAACATCTACACTGAAATCAATGGATCTAGTGCAAGCAAATAGTATCATAAATCACGATGTATCTTAAGAAGTAATGCATCTAGTGTAAGAAATATTCTTCCCTCTCTCCCCCCTACATCAATATCTATATCTCTCTCAATCTCTCCTTATTCGTGTCTCTATCTCATCCCCAAACATACACACTCTCTCTCCATCTCTCCCTTGTCACTACCTCTCTCACTCTCCACTTCATTCTCTATCTCTATGTATTTATTCTTCCCTACCTCTCTCCCCTTTCAACTCCATATCTTTGTCCCTCCCACTCTCCTCCTCTCTCTCATTCTTCCCCTTTATCCCTTTCTCTCCCCCCATCACTCTCTCACTCTCTTTCTCTCTCCCTCTCTCTACTTCCCCTCCAACCCTGCCACTTTCACCCCCCCTCTCTCCATCTCTCTTTGCTCCTCTCTCCCCCTCCATATTTTCCTTTTCCTCTCTCTTAGAATTCTCTCCCTCTCTCAATCCTTTCCTTCTCTTTCTCTTCATTCCTCCTCTACCTTGTAATTTACTTTATCTCTTTCACTGAAAGCAATAAAATAGGATTAGAAATCACTATCTACACTGAAATCAATGCATCTAGTGAAAGAAATATGTTTCGGTCCCCTCCCCCCATATATATCTATATTTCCATCCATCTCTCCTTCTTTGTCTCTCTATCTCACCCCCTCAAAACACACATGATCTCTCTCTCTCTCTCTCTCTCTCTCTCTCTCTCTCTCTCTCTCTCTCTCTCTCTCTCGCCCTATATATACTTATTTATCTCTCCCCCTCTCTATCTATCTCTTCTTCCCTCTCTTCACTTTCCATATATATCTCTATATCTCTCTATCTCTCTTTTTTCTTTCTCCATATCTATCTATCTCTCCCTCCCTCTTCCTCTCACTCTCTCACCCCTTCTATCTTTCTTTCCTACTGCTCTCCTCTCTTGCTCTCTCTCCATCTCCCTTATCACTCCCTCTCATTCTCTCCACCTTTATCTCTACATGTATTTTTTATTACCTTCCTATCTCTCTCTCCCTAAATCTCTCCTCTCTCTCCCTTACTCTCTCTCTCACTTCCTCTCTCTCTCTTTCTTCCTCTCTGTCTGTTTCTCTCCCACATCCCTCTATTTATCCCCCATATATATATATATATATATATATATATATATATATATATATATATATATATATATATATATATATATATATATATATATATATCTACCTTCCAACTGTGTGACTATCTTTGTCCCTCTTTCCTTCTCTATCATTCCCTCCCCCTTTCTCTCCATCTCTCCTTCTTTATCACTCTATCTCATCCCCAAGCATAAAATTCTCTTTCCATCTCTTCCTTGTCACTCCCTCTCTCTCTCCACTTTTACCTCTCTATGTCTTTCTTCTTCCCTCGCTTTCTCTCCTTCCAACTTCATCTCTCTCTCCCTCCCTCTCTCCTCCTTTCTCTCACTCCCTCTAACTCTCCACCTCTATTACTCTATGTCTTTGTTCTTCCCTCCCATATATATCCAGAGTTAATATATATCATTATAATATAAAAAACTTAATATTATATTAAATCTAATATTGTATTAATTAAAATTTATTAAGGTGAATAATATTAATATTATAGTACTGATTGGGACAAGGTTGGAGACCCGCATGGAATGTCTGTAAGGGAAAATAATCTTGACTTTCAGCAGTTTATTTAATTTAGATTTAATATGATTTATAAATTGGGATGAATCGGGTTGCAGAGGGAGAGAGAGCTAGGGTTGGCAGTAAAAGTTAAGAGTTGGGCACCATGGAGAGGCGAGAGGGGGGGTGTTCCACTCCCTCCTACAGTAAGGAAGTCTCCAACTGATTCAAGAAACCCATGGAAGCTGAAATCAAAATTTCAGGAGGAAGGAAACAAGACCATAGATGTACACAGGGGGAGCAAAAGACATAGGAATAAGTTAGAAATGAAAGAAAAATAGAAGGAGAAAATCAGAAGGTGGATAATACAAATTGAACTGGAGCATGTAAGCCTAGGGCTACTCTCACACCTAGAGTGGTGTTAAGCGATCCAATGCTACAGGCACATAGGGAACACATGGCGACTTATGTAGTCATTTGTAAATTCATGGGGTTATGGCCAAAGAAGAAGGCTTTACAGACGTGGATTAAGAATCATTGGAAACCTAAGGGGGATATAGATTTTCACCTTGGATCAAAGGGTTTCTTTAGTGTTATTTTTACGAACATTGAGGATAAAGATATGGTGTTTGAAGGTGGTCCCTACTTCTATGCTGCTGCAGGCCTCTATATGCGGCCATGGGTTATGAATTTTGTTCTCGAGCGCAAGAAATTCACTTCGTTCCCAGTTTGGGTAAGGCTCTACTCCTTACCACTGGATTATTGGTAGCCAGAATCATTAAAAGCAATAGGAAATAAACTAGGACACTTTGTTAAAATATCAGAGGCCACTCGGCAGGGAAAGTATACCTCCTTTACCCAGACTTGCGTAGAGATGGACCTCTCTGGATCTCCACCAGATGAAGATATTTTGGAAGTTCTGGATGAAGAATGGGTACACACAGTGGACTATGAGCATGTTCCTTTCAGATGCTGCAAATGCCATGAACATGGGCATTTATTTAGGGAGTGTCCCTTAAAAAAAATGGAAAGTAGAACAAAAGCTACCTCAGGGAAATAAACTAAAAGCTTTAGCAAAGTGGGTAACAGAGGAAAAGGAGGGAGAAAGTACCAAAAGAAAATAAATGAGGAAAAGAAGCCAAGTCAGAATAGGTTCAAGGTGCTAGAAGAAGAAGAGGAGCATGATAACACAATTCAGACCCAGGAGGTAAGCCCTACGGAGAAGGAAAAGGAAGAGAGTATGGAGGACACACAAGACAATAAACAACAAAAGGAGGATCTGCTGAACACAATGGAACTTGATAGGGTCTAAGAGATGACCCCGAGCGAGGTGGGAATAGAAGATCATGAACTGCAGGATATTCTTGATGGGGAGCATCTAGATCTAGAAAAGTTCCTAGAGCTGGGAAGCACCAAAGGAATGGATTCGCTACCACAAGAGGAGTTCAACAAAGTGCAACAGCTGTTATTATGGAGAACTTAGGCAAAAGGATTGGGTGTCAAAATAAAGCATGATAGTCAGGACGACGAATGGGTGAAAACAACGAAAGCAACAATGGGACTAGCTCCTAGGAATAGAGGCAGGAAAAGAGGAAGGAAAAAACACAACAAGTTGTTGTTAGAATGTGGAAAACTCATGATCGATTCAGGTAACTTGAAAGATCTAACAAATTACTCATTTACAAATCTTTCTTAATGAAGCTCACATCATGGAATGTTAGGGGTCTAGGGAGTAAAGGAAGCAAAGGAATCTTAACAATAAAATGAAAGAAGAAAAACCAAATATGATTTTTATCCAGGAAACAAAATGTTCAGTAGAAAAAATAAGAGAAATTCACAGCAAATGGCTGAATAAATATGATTATATAGAAGTCAAAGCAGACAAAATAGCAAGAGGAATTCTCACGCTATGGAACCCTTAGAACTAAGACTTCTCACGCTATGGAAGACTTCTTACTTCATTGGAGGATCTAAGAGACAGACATTCGAACATCCCCTAGATTTTGGGAGGGGACTTTAATATGATTAGGTCATTGATAGATAAAAAAGGTGGAATGAGATCACTAGGTAGAGACTCCATAGAATTTCAAAATTTATAAACAATATGAGGCTAGTAAACACAGACACAAGTAATGACATATTTACCTGGAATAAAAAAAGGTGAGAAGAGTCTCAGGTGGCCTCAAAACTAGACAGATTTATTATCTCGGAGGACCTTATCCTAACAGGCCTTGGCCTGTCAACAATGATACTCCCTTTTGGTGGCTCAGATCATTGGCTTGTTCAAATTGAAGCATCCTTTATAGGAATTCGAAGGAATAGACCTTTCAGGTTTGAAAACATTTGGCTCACCCATCCAGACTTTATCAGCAATATTGAAAAATGGTGGATAGAGGATATGCAAGTTCAGGGCACTAAAATGTTCTTCCTGTATAAAAGATTAAAACATATCAAAATCAGACTGAAAGATTGGAATAAAAATGAGTTTGGTAACATTTTTGAAGCAAAAAAAGTGGCAGAACAGAAGCTACATGCAATTAATCAGATTCTCATTACAGAGGACTTCAATGGTGAAAGAAAGTAAGAAGTTGTATACCATCAACAAGAATGGGAAGAATTATGAAAACAAGAGGAGATATTATGGAGAAGGAAATCAAGGGTACAATGGTTCAAGGAAGGAGAAAGGAACACAAGGTTTTTTCAAAAAACAACCATGGATCACAGGTCTCATAACAAGATCTCAAAAATTAAAGATTCTCAAGGGAATCAACTTGATACCCACAAAGAAATAGAAGCTGAGATGGTTAAACATTTCCAAGGAATAGCAGAGGAACCTCTCTCGGACAGATCGTAATTCATCAATGACTTTACAAGGCACATTCCTAAGCTGGTGACACGAGAAGACAATTACAATCTAAAAGGGCTTGTGAATGAAGAGGAGGTCAACGATGTCATCAAAGAAATGCAAAATGGGAAGGCACCAAGTCTAGATGGTTTCAATGTTGACTTCTTTAAGGCATGTTGGAAAATAGTCAAGCAGGATATCCTCGATGTGGTGGACGACTCGAGGAAAAATAGAACTATTTTGAAGGTTCTCAAAACCTCTTTCATATCCTTAATCCCGAAGCACGATAATGTTATGACACCAAACAGATTTAGACCAATAGCATTATGGAACGTGGTGTATAAAATAATTTCCAAAATCATTGCCAACAGGCTTAAACCCATTCTCCCAACCCCCATATCAAAGTCACAAATTGGTTTGTGGAAGGAAGACAAATTCTAAACAATATCATTCAAGCACACAAGGTGGTTCACTCAGTTATAAGTAATAGGCAAGCGAGAATGATTATGTAACTTTACCTTGAAAAGGATTATGATAAGATAGGTTGGGCTTACATAAGGAGAGTTTTTATAGCTTATGGATTTGACCATAACTGGGTAAGATGGGTGATCGCCCTTGTAACTACCTCTAGTCTTTCAATCTTGGTAAATGGTTCACCATCCAAGCCGTTCAATCCAATGAGAGGTTTCAGAAAAGGAGATCCTTTCTCACCCTTTCTCTTTATTTTCATGATGGAAGGGCTAGGCAAAGCTATCAAGTCTACCAAAGCAGAAATTAAAATCTTGGGTCTCAAACTCACCATGAACAGAGAGGCTTTGACCCATCAACAATTTGTGGATGATACTATGCTTGAGGAAACACCTACAGTCAAGGGAGCTCTAGCCTACAAACAAATCCTGAAAGACTTGGTAATGGCGGTGGGCATAGAGGTAAGCCTTAACAAAAATAAGATTTTATTTTTCAATACTGACATTACTATTCAAAGGAATATATCCAGAATTATAGGCTTTCATATAGAAATGCTACCCTCCAAATACCTGGGAGTACTACTAACTGATAAACCTCTGAGCAAGATGGTTTGGGAAACTGTGATTAATAAGCTACAGGAGAATATTCGAAAATGGACAAGTAGATATTTAAACCTAGAAGGACAACTTTTACTCACAAAAGTTGTCTTACAAACAGTCCCTATCTTTATGTTATTAGTCCTTCCAACTCCTAAAGGATTCATGCAACTATGCAGAAATATCCAAAGAGATTTTCTCTGGGGAAAACGGGAAGAAAAAAATGGGCCTTGGTAGCCTGGGAAAAGATCTGTAAACCAAAGTGTTATAGACATTTTTGGGCATTGCAACCCCAATCATATATGTCCATAAACCAAGGGCTCCTAAGTCCCTAAAAGTCTTTCTTAACACTCTAAAGAAACAAGGTCAGTTGATTACATCATCTCCCAGAAGTTCTCCATGAAAAACTACTCATAAATGGTCAAAATTGGACCATACTGATTGCTCAGTGTTGAGGGTGAGATGCATTGCACCTACTACACACGAGAGGTGCGATGCATACTGAAAATTCCTTCTATAGGGTGTGATGGATGAGAATAGACAAGTGGCGGAGACAGTTTGCGAGTTAGATGATCATGGAATCTTCGAGAAACTTCTCTTGTGACACTTACCTCTCAGAATCGCCTAAGGATGAGTAAGAGATCAATGAGATCTCCAAGTGGAATCAAGAACTATCAGAGAGAAGACACTAATCAAAAACCCAAAGCTGACTCACACCTCTGCAAATACCTATATATAGATCTCTCATCCCAGAGATCTAGAGGTTGGAGGCTAGAATTTTGTATCTTGTAAGGAAGTGCTGCTGGTTTCTTGGTGTAACATCATATTGTTGGGTGATCTAAGCTTTTCATGAGGTGAAGAAGGGCTTTGTTGCTGACAAGATGATGCTGGGTCAGAATAATTGGTTGTAATCCTCTTTGCTTCTCTTGATATTAATAAAGTTATTCAATTTTTCCTCCACATTCTTGGATGATTGATTATACATGCATTTGTGTGGTCAATATATATCTGGTCCTATATTTTTTACGATGGTAGATCTCTGTTCTTCAATAGTTTTATGCTGCTTTGATTCCAGAGGTGCTCTTTGAAGCTAGTTAGATGAGGAAGCGAGTGGAAAAGATCTATCAAAAGGGAGAGGAATCAAGCAAGGAACCAAGTGCAAGATAGAGGTTGGTCTCCTTTATTCCCCTCTTATCTACTTCTCATCAAGGGAAACGAAATTAGTTTTAGTTTGTTTGTTTCTAAGATATCTACCAGTCTTAGTGGGACTAGCAGCTCTGCATAGACACTAGATTTCCTGATAACAAAATGGCGACTCCACTGGGGAGCGAATAGATTGTTTGTTTGTCTATATTTGTTTGCTTTATAGACTTACAGACGGAGCCTGAAGTCAAGCCAGCTAGCCTTCGAACTGCATTTTCTACGCAAGTGCAAAATAGATCAATGTTGCTTCAGTCTATCTCCAAGTTTTGTTTATGAACTGAATAATCGATTTACAAACTCTCTAATTGCCCTTGTGGTGGCTCTAGTAACCTCCTCAGATCTACCCCTGTGATTTATTTACTGATTACCACTTGCTCTGCCTAAATCCCTGAACTGTGCTGCAAACTGTGATCAAGAACTGGATCAAAAGTCTCGCATTGTACCATCGCACCCTCTCTTCAAGGATATCACTATGCATCGCACTTCCCATGTGCTGTAGGTGGGATACATACTGGAATCCCTGTGTAACAGGTGCGCTGATCAGAAAAGGCTAATTTTGCCTCCAGACTTTGGTTTTTCTTCCCTCTTTTCAGCTCTATTCAGGAGTTCTGTTGTCTATAGTTAGTATACCTCTGTTGGAAACCCTCTTCATTGCCATTATTCCGCCTCCATTGTGCAAAGAACTGTAAATGTTTTTATGTATTGTGAGTCATTTTCAGTTCTCTTTTACAAATAAGTAGCGTAATTGAACTGTCGTTTCTTGATTTGGAAGTGTCGCAAGTGTCGTTTTCAGTCCTAGAAGAGAATCTGATTGTTCTTGATAGTCGATTACACTGTTACTCTTGTATTTGATTTGAATTAGTAGTTTTTCAAGTGTCAAAAGCAAGTTTTCAATTCCAAATCACAAAGTTTCGTCATTGTCTTCATTTTGTCTTGAAAAGAAGCTTGTTAGTAATGTCCCTTTGGAAAATAATTCAGATTTGGGTTTAGCTTTCTTTTTATCATTCACACATTAAGAAGGTTGAAAAAAAATACATGCATGTGCATTTGCATTTAGATTGTTTGCTGGTTTGATTTAGGACAGTGCACATAATGTGTTCTCTCTGCTCTATGTTGAAAGAATATCATCTCTCTTTCTTTAGTAGCTAGGATTTTCATTGCAAAAAGAAGATTAAACGATTGTTTATCATCTTAGATTGCATTTTAGGAATTGTATATCTACATCACGCAGTGAACCTGAAAGGAAAATTTCTTAAGCAAGATCAACTGTAAAATAAATTTAATGAATCTAAAAATGCTCTGGAACCTAATGCACAAAATTTAGAAGTCTAGGCTAGAGACGTATTCTGGCGTCGTAAAGCCTGGTAACTGTTGTTTTCATTGTTGGTTGGGTGATTCCTCCACTTTGAGATGACAAGTGCCAATATGGACTTGTGCTCCCACGTACTGTCGAGTATATATTGGGAGACCACAATAGGCTATATCCTTTATCCATAGGAAGCCATGTCTGCCGCCCTATCGATCGCAATGCACTGAACATAACATTCAGGAATATTGACAGCCGTAACATAAAAAGTATTCTGCAATTTTTCAATTGGTTTGGTAATCCATCTGTCTAGATTTCCAGAGTAGTCTCTTTCATTCCTTTTCAGACTCCTTAAAGGAAAAGGTCCATCTGAGCACTTGTCACTTCAAGGTCATTAAAAATCGAAGGCGACTAGAGCCATCCTTTGTTTTTTCTCGACTCTTAAAAATTGAAAAAACAAGTTGTGTCAAAGCGTCTAAAATTTATTTTAATCGTAATAAACATCACCTTTCCTACTTTGGTCTTTGGTTGAGAAAAATGGAGTCCACGAACCAAGGATTTCTCCTTGGAGGAAATCCTAGTCCTTTCTCCTCTTGGGGAGATGTTGGTGCACCCCATATGGCCAAATTGTCGCTTCCAGGATTGAAAATCGGCTTGCCCGTATGGCTCTTCTCGACCTCTGTCGTTTAGAACATCGTGATTCCTGAACAATCAAGTAATAAACTAGATGATACCGAAGCTACCCCCCAACCTTCTACTTCATCTGATTCTCCCTCTCCTCCTTCCTCTGTGCTTGGTGAAGCTGGTAAAGCCAAAAATCAAGTAACTAAGAAGGAGAAGAAGGGGAAGAAGAAGAAAGAGAAGAAGAAGAAGGAGCCAAAGGCGAAAAGGGGTAACCAAACATCATTTAGTGAAAATCCACACACTACGCTATCAAAGCCTAACTCTCCATGCGTCATTTGCAAAGGAGATCACTATCATCGATATTTTCCTTGCATCCCTCAGATCTTAAGGGACCAGTCTCCTTGTTTGCACAATCCAGTGTCAACAACCTCTAATGATCATGTTGAAAGTACAACATCAACTAGTGAAAGCAAAGCATCTGGACAGAAAGGGAAAAGTAAATTCCCTTGTAAACTGTGTGAAGGCGATCACCCTGTCCACCATTGTCCCTTCCTAGTCGAAGCTAAAAGAGTTTTGGATGACCGTCTGGTTTCACCGTTGCGGCTCCCTCCTGGATATGAGAAACTCTTGCCAAGTCCATTGCTAGTTGAAAATATGACTGACACGCCATTGTGGTCGGTCGAAGCATCTATCATTGAAGATAAACCATCTGAATTCACACCAAACGAATGTCAAAAGGTCAAGGTGGTAGTTGACCCGGTCTTGCCTTCAGAAGGTCCATCTTCAGATGATACAGTCTCTGGAGAGAATAAGAATGAGACCATTCAAATCCTCTTCATAAACATAGACTCCGATGAACATGGGGGCAATCTACCCGTTCCTTTACTGCAAGAATGAAGTTTTTCAGTGTCATATCCGAGCGCCTATTCGGTCCCACCTCCAAGCAACCTAGTTGTTTCATTCGATTAGAATCTACTAGGCAGACCCCGTTTACTGGCTAGTGTACCATTTCGAATCATTGCTCAAATATGTAGAATGGTCATGGCTGGTACCATTATAGATGAAGGGGCTTCTGTGAGTATCTTGTCCTCAACTGCTTGGAAAGCGCTTGGTTCGCCATCGCTTTTGCCTGAAATGAGAAATCTAACAGGCTTTGATAAAGGAACCAGTCGACCGTTAGGGATCCTCCCCAATGTGCTGATAACATTGAGAAGGAAAATCATTCACATGAACGTAATGGTAGCCCAAGGACCCCTGGATTATAATATACTCCTTGGCCATGACTATATTTATTGCATGGGAGCCATTGTCTCCTCACTCTTTACAGTAATGTGTTTTCCACATGAAGGAAGAGTGGTCAAGCTCATAGACCAGCTTTCATTCCCCGGTTCACACATAGAAAATAGTCAAATACCATCCTTAAATGGTCTTTTCACGCAATGAATGTCTGATCAATCCCCAGTTCATCCACCTGATGAGAGCAAGTGATTCAGGAGGACATGACTGAAACCCAAGGGGCATGCACCCTGGTCTATTTCGGCAGGAAAACCCTGGGTATATGGTAGGTTTCCACGAAGGATATATGACTAGTTTATGAGATTAAACTGGAATAAGATTCCTCCGTCAAATTTATGTGAGTGGAGGCAAGTTGCGCCACTCACCTTTGTCCATTTCGGTAGACATCGTCGAGGAAGTTTTTTGTCTACAGTGCGGATAGAACAATCTTTGGTAACATGGAAATTCTTCGCTATACCTGGGGGCATGCAAACCTTTTGGCATTCAAAAGAAGAGAGACCATTTAGTTTTTTAAATTTGTAGGTCCTCTAACCCTTTAAACTTGTAGGATTGGTCATTTCCTAACTTGCATAAAGAAAGGATGCGGAGCAAAGCTTTGAAAAAATGCCATCTTAGATGAGACATCCTTATTATACGACTGGATGGAGCTACTTTTATGCGGAGTTCAAGCTCGTTAAAAATTAAACATAAGAAGTGAGCAAATGTTTCCCCCAGAGATTAATCTCATTCATTAAAAAATGAACCAATTTCTGGTAAATAACCATTCTGAATGCATTATCATCAACCTTTGAAACCTTGGTCGTGTTCTCACTATCACCTCCACTATGTTTTAACCGATCATTCACCTCCATTTGATTGTTTACCCTTTTGAGGAACAACTGCGAAGAGTGATTCTGTTAGCCATCCTTGTGACACTGCCGTGATTGGAAAATTCCAAACATTACCTGGAACAGCTCCTACCCGAATTTATCACCCGTTCCTTGAAAAACGAATCTCCTTTAAGCTCTTTTCATCTGACTCGTAAAATATGAAAAGATTGCCGAGAAATTCGCCTCTCTAGCTCGTTAAAAGTGACCGGAAGTGCTATCCCTCCTTTAGATTTTAATCTTTTTGGACCTGAGGGATTATTACACAAAAAGATTGAGCGCTTGCTTTGTTCGGCTCATTAAAATTATCGAAAATTCATCCCTTTTGTATTATTCTATACTTTTTCAGACTTAAGGGATTATAAGATGAAAAAGGATTATTGGAGTTTTCTTTACGTCCCTTTTAGACTCTCTAAAAATGAAAAGGACAGAGTTATCTTTTTCGTTAAACTTGTTAAAACTGAATAGCGACAAACTTGTACATACAGACAAGAACGAGTTTCACTATCGCTAGGCTCGTTAAAACATAGCAATGGGTTTGCCCGAAGGGAAAATTATAGAACAAGCATATGTTATCCTCCTCAATATTGACAAAAATAAAGAGGTACTGGTCAGCAATGACTGGGGAAAAATTGGGAAGAAAACTTGAAGAAACTTTATTGGTAGCAGGTCTCTCTTGAACATGACACTTTCACTCCGCATCCAAGTTGGGTTGGGTTGTTCCGTTCACTGGTCATATCACCATTGGTCCATCACACCATCCATATTTGGGGTTAACGCTACCAATCCATCATGTCAGTGTCACCGGTATGTTCAAGAGAAGTCGCTCAGAGAATTCACCTATGTCTCATCCACTACAATACATTCACGCTCCATTCTTGCATGACCGCCACCCTGAAGCTTATATCATCATATCATTTTCACCTCCATTAAAATCATTTTCTCCATTCCGTGTCGTAGATGTGGGATTCATTATGTCCCTGCTACGACGAATCGCTTCTTTTCGACATCAGCTCATTATCCAAGAAGTCGACTAGGAACAACCCTTTCAATACTTTGAAGCTTGCATGTCTCAATGACAAGTTTCTCACTTCCAGCGATAGGTTTACATCAATGGCCTCTGACCGAAAGATTTTGCGTGGTGTTCAACACCAGGTCCCTTTTTTACACCATGTGAATTGTACTATTGTACCTTGAGGGTCATCATCATTATCGGTGATTCCTCTCGTGCCTGTTAACAGCTTACATCATTGGTTGGTAATCAGGCGATGTCTTTCCATGTTCGACTCCAAAACATTTTCACATGGATAACCTTGTACTCTGAGTAAGGATTAGACGAGTTTGAAGACCCCAGATCTAGTTTCACCCATCCGGGCTGCGATATATTCAGGAAAATAAGGACATCAAATGTACATCATTACTGCACAGATAATCATCTAAACTATGGGATGATGGCTCTACCAGAATCATCAGTCTGCACACAGACAATTTTCTGTCCTATGTACATGAAAATGAATTTATAAAGATGAGCATGGGAATGCCCGCCTTAGCTAGATCATGAAAATATTATGAAGATAATTTATTGTATTGTATCTTATTACAAGTCGCCTTCCAGCTCGAAAAAACTTTGGATCCTCATGATAAAACATTTCACCCGACATCAAAAGATTAACGACCTCATGCTTTAGGGGGCAACTGTTATAGACATTTTTGGGCACTGCAACCCCAGTCATATATGTCCATATATCAAGGGCTCCTAATTCCTTAAAAGTGTTCCTTAACACTCTAAAGAAACAAGGTCAACTGATTACATCATCTCCTAGAAGTTATCCATGAAAAACTATTCACAAATGGTCAAAACTAGACCATATTGATTGCTCAATGCTGAGGGTGAGATGCATCGCACCTACTACACACGGGATGTGCGATGCATACTAAAAATTCCTTCTATAGGGTGCGATGGACGAGAATAGACAAGTGGCGGAGACAGTTTGCGAGGTGGATGATCATGGAATCTTCCAGAAACTTCTCCTGTGACACTTGCCTCTTAGAATCGCCCAAGGATGAGTAAGAGATCAATGAGATCTCCAAGTGAAATCAAGAACTATTAGAGAGAAGACACTAATCAAAAACCCAGAGCCAACTCACACCTCTGCAAATATCTATATATAGATCTCTCATTCCAGAGATCCAGAGGTTGGAGGCTGAAATTTTGTATCTTGTAAGGAAGTGCTGCTGGTTTCTTGGTGTAACATCATAGTGTTGGGTGATCTATGCTTTTCATGAGGTGAAGAAGGGCTTTCTTGCTGACAGGATGACGCTAGGTCAGAACATCTGGTTGTAATCCTCTTTGAGTTTCTTGATATTAATAAAGATATTCAAGTTTTCCTCCACATTCTTGTATGATTGATGATATATGCATTTGTGTGGTCAATATATATCTCGTCCTATATTGTTTATGATAGTAGATCTCTGTCCTTGGATAGTGTTATGTTGCTTTGATTCCACAGGTGCTCTTTGAAGATGGGTAGACGAGTAAGTGAGTGGCAAAGATCTATCAGAAGGGAGAGGAATCAAGCAAGGAACCAAGCGCAAGACAGACGTTGGTCTCCTTTATTCCCCTCTTATCTACTTCTCATAAAAGGAAGCGAAAGTAGTTTTAGTTTGTTTGTTTCTAAGATAGCTACCAGTCTTAGTGGGACTAGCAGCTTTGCATTGACACTAGATTTCCCGATAACACAAAGTGACATGGATGTTTGGGACTGGATGACCTGAAAGTACTAAACAAAGTTTTGGAGGCAAAACATTGGTTGAGATGGCTAAAAGATTCAGCTTCCCCTTGGGCCCAAATTTGGGAACATAAATATGCAAACAATTGGCAAGACAGGGACCAAATTAGAATGTCGGGGATCATTAAAGGTTCCCACATTTGGAACAAAGCTTGGGAGGATAGAGACATTGCTCAAAAACATAGTTTTTGGGAGATTAGAGATGGGAATCTTGCATGGTTTTACGATGATAAGTGGCAACAGGAAGCCAAACTGTTAAGAGAAGAATTTCCAAATCTTAAGAATGATACTAATAAGAAAAGGTTACTCAGAATAAATGAATTTGGGACCAGGAAAAAAGTGAGGGAAAATGGAGAATATGGAAGAACTTGGAATACAATGATGACTCTCGCTTGAAGGCATAGGCAGAAGCTCTAACAACTATCCTGGAACAGAGGAATATTCTGACATCAGCAGATTCTAACCAGCTGAGATGGGGCAAAAAAAATGAAGGCCACTTTGACCTTAAAGAAGGCAAATGCATAGCCATTGGGCTTGACTTTCCAAACCTTGATGGGGTATGGAAGGGCCTATGGTAGAATCAAAGCTAGATGAAGATCAAATTGTTCATGTGGTTAGTTCAACATAAGAAAATTCTAACCTGGGAAAACCTGAGGAAAATAGGGGTAGTTGCTCCATCTAGATGCCAACTATGTGAAGCTCAAGAAGAAAGTATGGATCACTTTCTAAACCTCTGTCCTTTCACATCCATATTATTGAATCGGATTGCCCCAATATTCAGACAAACATGAAAATACATGGGGAGTGTTACCAGCACCTTAAAGAAGTGGAGGAAAAACTTCTCTGATAATGAGATAGTCAACAAAGCTTGGGCTTTAGCTCCAATCTTTCTAATCTAGAATGTATGGAAAGAACGAAACAGTAGAATATTCAAAAACAGGAAAGGTTCTCCCCAGTGCATCATGGAACATATTTTATGACAACTCAATGAGACGGTAGGAACTCTCATTAAAAACTCCCGAGAGAACCAACCAAAAGATACTGATGTGTAGATTCTAATACAGTTGGGTATTCAAAGGCTCACCCCAAAAAGGCAAAAACAGAAATGCAAATCATATAACTGTTGATAATGATTTCTGGCAACGCCCCCCAGCAGGGTTTCCTGAAATCTAATATTGATGGGGCCTCAAAAGGAAACCAAGGCATGGCTGGTTATGGATGAGTGATAAGGGATTAAAGGGGTTATATAAAAATCATCTTTCATAGTAATTTGGGGAAAGCCACAAATAATATGGCAGATCTCATGGCCATGGAGCAATGCCTAGAAATCCTAAGGGACTCAAATCTTCATAATATTGTAATTGAAGCCAATTTTGAGTTGATTATCAATTCAGTCAAAAGAATTTGCTATGGCTCAACTTTGGAAAAAGTTTCGAGACATTGGAGGCTTTTGCAAGGCTATCAAAGGATTCAATCCCACTTGCAAAACGCGAGAACCTTTAGTTTAACCCATGTGCACTGAACAACCAACAAATTAGTGGAATTAGCTAATTAAGGTGTACTCTGTGCTAAAAGCAACAAGATTTATAAATGGAGAGAGATCCCACAGGGTATATTGAGGGAAGAGTGTATTAGATTGGTGAATGAGGACCGGGAACTTGATCTGAGCAGGGGATACAGGTTGTAGTCTTCAGGAGACAGTTGAATGTTACCTGACATGAAACAATAGTCCAGGGATATAAATGAAATGAATGGCAGTTCCTTAGGCCGGATTAGGTGCCCAGAATCCTACAATCCAAAGGTTCGCAGGCGGGAATCAATTAACAACCCAAGTATTTACATGAATTTGAATCATGTTACAGAAAGCCTTGTCATTGGCTATAAAAGGCGATTGGTTAAAGAATGAGCAGAAAGGAGAAATAGCAGCAATCGCATCAAATCCGTGGTGCAAATAACAAGATGCTTGTCAATCCAATCGGACCTGAAACCAACTTTAACAATAGTTTTCTCTGGTTTTGGATCCAAAAGCAGTGTTGAAAGAAAGCAAGTTGCGTAGTGGGGCGGGAATTGCAAGCATCTAGTGGATTTCAGGTGGATTATATGTGCATTGGATATCAGCCAAATCAGACCCGAAATTTTTATAGAGCGGTCTCTATAGGCTCAACGGGTCCAATTGAAGAATTAAAGGGACGACTTCTTAATGGCCCGATATTGTTAACGACCGTTAGATCTTAGAGGAGTGATCGAATGGTCAGGGCTCCTGATTATATTTTGTGGATGTGGTGCCAGGTGTTAAACAGTGAGCAAGTTGTGCAGTTGGGTGGGAATCACAAGCATCTCGTGTATTTTAAGCAAATTATATGTGAAAGGGATATTAGCCAAATCAGACCCAATTTTTTTATAAAGCAGTCTCTATAGGCTCATTGGGTCTGATTCAAGAATTAAAGGGCTTTCCTATTAACAACTTTATATTGTTAATGACCGTTAGATCTTTGAGGTGTGATCGAAAGGTCAAGGCTTCCCATTATATTTTGTGGAAGTGTCATTAGGTGTTTTGTGGGCCCTGGGCCTCGTGAGTGGGCCTTACACTTGGTATCATAGGCTCTAGGTGGCCCACTTCTCTCTTTGTACACTTTGTAATATGGTTGTAATTTCCATTTGAATAGAAGGTCCGACACTTATTTTAGCAAAAAAAATATTAATATTATAATATATTAATATTAATATTAATATTATATTTAATCATAATATTTATATGAATATTAATCTTCCAATATTAATATTATATCTAATGGTGTTTTTCAATGCATGAAAACAAAATTTATAATAAAATGAGATCAAAGAAATATTTTTGAATATTACAACTTTAGTGTGGAAATATTTATGTGTATAGAGATTTTAATATATCCATAGGACATGGTTTCATTTTAAAGACTCATTTTAGAGATAATAAATTAAAAGAAATCTTAAATATTTTAGAGCAAAATTTTCGATTCTTCATGTTGAAATAACATTTTTGTTTTGATTTAAGAAATGGTAGTGGCTTTAGGAAAGAGTAAATATTTTTAAAATTTTACTTAATTTGGAATTTTAATGCTGTATTTTTTTTTGTTGAATGTATAATTATGATCCATTCAAATTCAATGTAAAACAAACGTAATTTATTTTTCTCTAAATGCATGAGATAATTGTATTGTATTTTTTTTTTATCCAAACGCATGAGATAGTTGTATTGTAGTTTTCTTAATCTATATGTTATTTTCATTTTTGTTTCGGGCCAGAATTAATTTTTTCTATTTTAATTATATTATCTATGGGATATACTAACATAAATATTATTTAGATTCTAATTGTTTGTTTTTATGTTGGCCGACAATATCTAAAATAAACTTTGTGCACATACATACTTAGACATCGGGGTCATACTGGGCTATAGAATGTGCCTCTCGATGCAATGAAGTTGTTTTTATTTCATTCACTAATAAATATGTTATTTCTTTCTAATTTATATATTTATTTATTTTATTTTTTTATTGACTGAATATTATGTGTAAATCACGAAAAATATCTCTTATTGGTCACCCTAAGAAGGATAAAAAACAATTTCATATTCTTGATGCATTTGGTCTCCCAAAAAATTCTAATCAACCATGTAATTTTCAAAATGAAGTTGATGCTCATCTACATGAAGATGATAACTAATATAGTGTAGAACTTGTTGAAATAGAAAACCCATCAATGAAACACGAAAGAATATTCAAACGTAAATGTAAAACGAGATTTTCATGGGATTATGTTGTAAAATATTATAATGATAACAAAAGGATAAAATGCCCTTAATGTGTTAAATTTAAAATATACACTCCATGTGCAAAAAAGCAAAGTACCACTCTTCAAGTTAGTGCTCTGATTGGCTATGCAGAATCAAAAGTGCATAAATTCTTTTTATAAATTTTGGAGGGAGAAAGAAAACAAAGTAATATTGAAAACACTAAACATGTGGAAGTAATGCTAGATGGTGAAAAGAAAAGAATTATATCAGTGATTGAAAACAAGCAGTTTGTCGCTACACGTGACTTATCTTTAGAAATCTATAAGTCAATATTTGACTTGAATAGGTATAAATGCACTCGACACATGCCTCTAAAAATGAATATTCTTCATACAAAATACATCATCAGGAAAAGAGTTTCTTTGAGTTGCGAAAGAGGTCCATTAGAACGAACTCATAGACGATATTTTACATATCTTATTTTACTCAATTTTACTTGATGAAAGCATTATTTGAAATGTGGAACACCATTTGATTGGTTATATTACATATTTGACAAATCGAGGAAGAGTTCAATGTGTAACAAAGTTTATATGTTTTCTTCAAATAGAGGACGGAACAACTCAGTGTATGTATGATGCACTTGGAACCCTTTTAGCACAAATGGATCTATCTTTGATGAAATTAATTGGTATTGGCTTGGATGGTGCATCTGACATAAGGGGTAATCATGAAGGCCTATCTTCTAAGCCTTCTTAATATGATCCTCATTTATGGGAGATCCATCGCAAAACTCATCGAGAAGTACTAACATTCTGTGATGCTCTATCTCATTTTATAGAGTTGCAATATACTCACAAATTTGCAAACAACATTTATTGATGGCTTGGGAAATCAACTAAAAGACATGGAGAATTGAAAGAGCTAATGGAATAATTTCAAATCACTAAGATACAGGTCTTAAAAATTCATCAAATTAGGTGGATCTCTAGAGGCAAGGCCATGGAAAGACTTAGTAAACTCATGTCTTCTTTTTCAAAGGACTGGGAGATAGGGGAGAAAAATGTAAGAGTTGGAAACGATATTTGATGTGAAATTATGCATTCAAATACTTTCATATGTGGTCATTGAATTAAATAGGTTGAATAAGAATTTCCAAAAGGGTCATGCGGATATTATATTTGTTGGCACTAATTTAGATGTTTCTATTAGCATGCTTCACAAATGAGTTTTGGGAAGCATTTCGAGGTTGTTCAAGTGTAAATGTCTTGTTTCTCCATTAAATCATAAGGAGGAACCCTTGAATTTGCATATAGTATAGGTATGGTACATTTACATCCCTTGAGGTTCCAATGTGTTCCAAATATGCAAAGATTGGACACAGTAGACAACTGTATTGTTTTGGGAAAATGTTTTTTTTCAAAAGGTGATTGAATATTTAGGTAGGAGATTTAGAAATTTATACATATTTAATGTTGCTAAGTTTTTTAGTCCTCAACGTTATTAAGAAGAAGGGAATAATAGAGGTTGTCAAAGGGAAAGATGGTTGAAATGTTTATGTGAAAAATTTAGTGTTAGGAAATCACCTATTATGGATACTATCAGATGTTTCTATGAAATGGATGAATTTGTGTGCATTATTTCTAAATCGTACCCCAAAAAGCCTTTGTATGAAGGATGGGATCTATGTGTAGTTGAACCTTAATAGTTTGAATTCTTTCAATATTTTATGCAATTATGGCCGCAAGTTATTGTTGATATCACAACAAGCACAATAGTGTGTGAGAGATGCTTCTCAAAACTAAACAGGAGAAAATGATAATAGATCAAGAATTTCATGGGAGACACTAGATATGTTAATGTTTTTGTGTCTTAGTGCACCTCATGCTAGAAATGAGATATATTGGAATGTTATTTATGATCTATAACAACAAATGAAAACTATAAATCCTTTTCCATTTGGAAAAATAGATTTACATTTTCAATGATATAAGTCCACATACTTTTAAAGATCATCAAAAGAAGAGAAGAAAGATAGGCTTACCTTTTCTACATGGAATTTGAAAAAAATGTTTGCTTATTTACTAAGTTAAATTGAGATTTTATAGTGTTTGCTTTTCTTTGTTGTGAAAGCTTTATTTAATATACCATTGTTAATAGAAGTAAATTTTTTTATAACTTTTCATCTTTGAAGATTTATATGAATACATGCCCTTAAAAATGAAGTTAAAACTAGCTCTTCAAATCTGAACGCTCTTGCACTTAACATATTTTACAAAAACCATTTTTCAACCATAATTGTATATTTAGCTTAGAAAACATTAAATATACCAAATGTAAAAATTAAATATATATTATATTTTATATTTTCAATTTATTATTATAATTTGATGTTACTAAAAATGTTTGTGAATGAAAATTTATAGAGACATATTGAAACATTTATTGCCATGAATATGGAGATTCATAATTTTATTATAAGAATTTCACATTTAACATAAATCCTCTCAATTTATATCGACAAAGATTTAGACATTAAAATTGGAACTCAAGTAAGAATGAAATGTTTCTATAAATTGTTCATCTACTTAGAAATGATATAGAAAAGTTTTATAAATATTAAACTATCTAACCAACATGTAGTTAGAATATTCAATAATTTCCTTTTGATCCAAAATGTGATTTCCATTTACACTGCAACAACAAAATATATTTAATGGGACAAATTGAATTGTTATTTTGGTTTCCAGGAAACAAAGCGTCCTAGCCTGTAACTTTAATCAATATGGTCTGTGTTAGATAGTACCGTAAATAAAATTTTCCAGTTTGTCGGTAATAGAGATCTAGTTCCAATCAAAGCTTCGTTTTTAAAAAAAATGAAATTAGCTTTACAATTAAAAAAAAAGATTTTTTTTTTCCCACTCTTTTTTTTTTTTAATTTATAAATATTTAAAATAATATTAAAATTAATAAATTAATATATATAATATTCTAGGTGAAAAGTGAAAAAATTAAAATTAAAAAACAATGATAAAAGTCTATTTGGAAATCGAGTAACATTTTCAAATTTTTTTTAACTAAATTTACTTTTTCTAACTTGTTTTTATTGTTTGAATTTATTTGTAATATGGTATTTGGTCCAATCAAATATAAAGTTTATGAAATTAAAATCACAAGGTAAAGATAAATTAAATTAAATTCACTTATAATATTTCAAATTAGCTTTTATTTAAATTTATAAATATATTTGCTTGTGGAGGTTTTGTCATGTTTTTACACTCGTGGTACTCTTCCAACCGCACTATAGCGAAGCGCGGCACCATCGACCACTTTCTTTTCACCAAGACTTATGATCGTGGACTACGCCTAACATTCGTACTTAGTTTATTTCTTCGTTACCAAGTATTAAGTTATCCTTTATACACGATGAAAACCATAAGCATTCAACATAATAGCATTAACATATAGAAATGCACAACAATATAAAGGGAAGGGAAATTCCCGATGTGAGTCTGCCCATATATCAATATATATAGTTCACATGTACAAGTTAAATCTTGGAGGAAACCCCAAATTTACACTTAGCCAATTTTACAACTTCAAAAAACTCGGTTGCCCAGCTCGTCGACACAATTGCACGGTTGCTACACATTCTGCCCAACTCTTCGTTTACCCCTAAATGCATTTGTTCAGCTCTTCATGCTGTTTGCCCAACTTGGGCGACCACAGGTGTCACCGTACACACCTTCCTGACACGTCCACACATTGGTCGCCTTCGTTCACAACCTATCGCACTTCGTTTCACCTTCGTGTCATTTGCCCAACTTGGGCATGCTCCTTGTGTCCGTGTCGCCCAACCTGGGTGCCCTCCGCATACCGGTCGCAACTCTCATTCACAAACCCAAACACCTTCATTCACTTGGCGCCCAACCTGGGTCACCCGTCGTTCATCCCTGCACGATCGCCCTACTGGGTTTACCCATCATTTGGCCTTGCACGAACACCCTACCCGGTTCGCCTGTCACGCACGTTTGCCTTCGCCCTGCTCACGTGCTGTTCTGCCCATCGTGTGGGCACATCCGCACTACATTCCAACTGCAAAACTCTTCGCACCTTTCACTAGCTCCTCTAATTGATCTACGTCCAAGTTTGTTGATTGAATTCCTCCATCCCAACTCGCCCCTTGCCCATATATATGGCTTCCTGCTCGTTGTATGGTTTCCCAACCCACCTGCCACCAAACACAACTTTGTCATCTTCAACTCCTCATTTGCACGTCAACTCACCCGTTATGTGGGTGACCACCCGCCCGCTTGTCGATTCACCTGTCGACCTGCCCATCGGTCGGGGTGCCTGGGACCGCCCTTATGGATATAATTAACCATCCACCAAAACTCCATCACACATATTCCGTTTCGATTCGTGCGACCTGAGGTTTCGCTCGGTCATCCGTGCCATTGCCCGGTGTGCTCTCGCCCATCTGCTAACTGCAGCCCGTGGGTGTTACATTCTCCCCCACTTGAAATCATTGTCATGCTCGACATTCTCTCATCCCAACAACCATCTGTCACCAAAATATCCATACCAAGGCACATACTCTACAGGTATGTCATACATTGGAAAGTCATCTCAATCCATGACTATCAATAACATCTATTGCAATCTCCTCATGCTCCTCCCATCGTGGAAGGTTGGTCCCTCCATCTCAAGCTACATGCTCATTGTAACATATCGTGTCGACCTCATCATGTATTGTCATCGTGTGAACTTCTACCATGATACTCCAACACAATGCTAACACATCTCTGCACACGCTATAGCCCCCATGACTTGAACTAGTTGGGTAGCTAATCCAACCGTCACACTCAAACCATGAGAATGCACATCCTAATGCCATCATCAGTCATTTTTCAGACTCTCATCAAAACATCAACTTGATGAAGAATCCATCTCCATATAATTGTAAGCCATGCTCAGGTCCATGAAATAAACTCCATCTCATATGCAACATGTTGTCCATGATGTTTGGTACCAATGTGTTGCATGAAATCAACTGCATCTATCCCAACATCATCATCCATCTGAAAAACATCCATCTCCTCAAAGTGAAGAGATCCTCTCATCAAACTTGACTCTCGATGTGCCACATCCAGGTGCATGAAGCAACTCTCCATCATCTCTACAATGTGCCATCCCTCAAGCCCGCCATAGAAACAAATATACACTTCTCATCTATCCATGTGCTGCCCATGATCATAGATCAATCAGCTCCCATGTGTCAAAATCTGGTTAAGTCTCGACTCAACCCATGCCTAAGTGTTGCCACCAAGGCATCATCATTGTTGCAACTCCATCACTCCAAAGTGTCTCATATCGATCCTCCACATCAAGTCACTCTTTTTATCACACCCATACATGTACTCAAAAGTATGCACCCCAATTTGCATCAAAGTCCCTGATCTGAGCTCCTCAATGCATCAGATCCTCCAAGTCCACCATATATGAAGTCCCCAAAAGTCACAACCTCATGTCATCATGAGCTCCATGAATCATTTCCAACCAACATTTCAGCGAGCATACATGTTGTTATAGACATTTTTGTGCCTTACAGCATTGAGCATGAAATGTCAATAATCCAAGGGATCCAAAGTCCCTAAATAAGTTGTTCCTACCCCTAGAGGAACAAGGTCAACCAATGACAGCTTCTCCCAGAAGTTCTCCACAAAAAACCACTCAGAAATGGTCAAATCGGGATCAATTCAAGAGCTCCACTAGCTGTCTGCACTGAAATGCAAAGTCTGCACTGGCTACCTGCACTGCAACGCAGGTAGAAGCATTACCAGGGTGCGCTGAGCGGGAATTGACAAATGGCAAGTTCATTCAACGAGGTGTCAAGACCCTGGAAGCTTCCAGAATCTTCCTCAATGACACTTGCCTCAGTGAATTCGACTAGTGATGAGTAAGAGGTTCTCAACCTCCAAGTGGAAGCAAGAACTGACAGAGAGAAGCCACAAGTCAAAACATGAGCTGACTCATCCTCTCTGCTCACATCTATATATGGATCTCTCACCCAGAGGTTCAGGAGGCTGGAATTTTGTATTTGCAGAGAATTGTTGTTGGTTTGAGATTGAGATTAGTACATTGGGTGATTTATGCTTTGTTGGAGGAGAGGAAGGGATTCTTTTGTTGGGAGGTAGATGCTGGATCGGGACTCACTTGGTTGTATCTCCTCTTGAACCTTGTTTATCATATCAATAAAGCTACTTGAGTTTCTCCTATATGCTTGTATTTCAATGATGTGTTGTTGTATTTACATATTTAGTTTATATCTAATCCTAAACTAGTTATGAATGTGAATCTATATCTTTCGTGTAGTCTTCTTCTCTTGTGATCTTGCAGGAACCGTGTGAAGCTGGACCAGTGAAAGAGCAGGCAGCGGGAAGCGAACGAAAGAGAGAGAGATTGGATCGACAAACTAGCGGAAGACACCAGTTGGTTACATCCTTCTTTCTCTATTTGCATCTCATAAAGAAGAATACTCAGATAGCTTTCCTTGTTTGTTGCTAAGGCACTATCACCTCTTAGAGTGGGATAGGGGCATTCCGTATTGGATACTTTTCCCAACAACAAATTGGCGACTCCGCTGGGGAGAGTATCTTGTTGGTTTACTTGTGTTTCTATTGCTATTCATTCCATAAACTCAAGAGTGCCGAATCGAACTGCATTTGCTATTTACAAATGCAAAGTAGAGATCAACTACTCTAGCCCTCTCACTGGGCCTGTTTATGATCTGAGAAGCTGATTCACAAGTGATCTAACAGCCCTTTGTGATAGATCTTAGTCCTCCTATAAATCATCCTCCTAATTGTACCTAATTGATAGCTTTTATCCGGCCAAAAACTGTGGAAAAACTTGCAAACCGTAACCCAAAACCCAGAAACAACTGTCGTTTCTGCTTCAGCGCAGACTCTGTGAAGAGGTTCTGCATTTCAACGCAGTTCCCGTGAAGGCTACCTGCACTGAATGTCAAAACCTCTGTGTTAGGAGTGCGCTGATCAGTTTTTGCCTTGTGCAGCTGTGGTTCCCTGATTCCTTTTGCTCAGTTTCCATCTCTGTTTTTGCAGCCTGTTATCAGTCAGTGTACCTATCTGAAACCCCTTTTCTTTGCCTCAATTCCGCCTCAGTTATATAAAGAAACTGTGTTTGTTCTTTGTGTATTTGTTACATCATTTGCAGTTTCCCATTACAGAAGTAAACTGGTCATGCTGTCGCCCCTAGATCTAGACCTGTCATAAGTATCGTTTTGATCTTAGGAGTGAGTTTGTTTGCTGTTCACAGTTGATTTAGCTTTTACTTTTGTCTTTTGGTTTGAATTTGTGCATTTCAAAGTGTCGAAACAAGTAAATCATAAAGTGTCGTAATTGTCTTTTTGATTTCGAAAAAGGAACTTGTTTGTGTTTTCACTTGAAATCTAGTTCAAATTTATATAACAGCTTTCTTTTTAGGCATCAATATTAAGAAAGCGAAAACAAATACATGCATATGTGCATTTGCATTTGACAGTTTGTATGTTGATTTAGGAAAAAATGCATTACTGTGTGCTCTATGCTCTTTGAGAAAAGATGGTGTCTTTCTTTCCCCTTGTAGCTAGGATTTTCATTGTTGAAAAGATATAAAGCTTGCTTATCATCTTTAGACTGCATTTAAGAATTGTATCATACATCTCGTGGTGATCCAAAAAGGCAAACTTCTAAGAAAGATCAACCTAAAATAAATTGAATGAACTTAACAACGCTTTGCAACATAACGCACAACATAGAGGTCTAGGCTAGAGATGTGTTCCGGTGTCGTAAAACCTGGTCACTGGTCGCCTCACTGATGGTTGGGTGATTCCTCCTGAGGGACGATTAGTACCAGTACGGATTGTGCTCCCACGTACCGTCGCGTATATATTGGGAGACCCCTATAGGAATATAACCTTTATCCATAGGAAGCCGTGTCGGCCGCCCTACTGATCGCAATGCACTGAACCCAGCATTCAGGAAGATCGACCGCCCATACCCTAAAAAGTATTCTGCGGTTTTGCGAAAAGTTTGGCACACCCTCTACCTAGAACTCCAGAGCAGTTCCTTTTGGCCTTTTTCAGACTCTATAACAGAAAAAGTCCATCCGAGCATTTGTCACTTCGGGCTCGTTAAAACATCGAAGGAGACTAGAGTCATCTTTAGCTTTTTCTCGACTCTTTAAAATTGAAAAAGCAAGTTGTGTCTAAGTGTCGTTAAAAATTTATTTTAAACAGAACAATCACCCTTTTGTCCTGCGTTGATCTTTAGGTTGAGAAAATGGAGCCCACCAACCAAGGAATTCCCCTTGGTCGAAATCCTAGTCCCTTCTCCTCTTGGGGAGATGTTGGTGCGCCCCATATGGCCACATTGTCGCTTCCAGGACTGACAATTGGTCTACCGGTCTGGTTTTTCTCAACCAATGTCGTTCAGAACACCACTATTCTTGAATAGTCGAATCAACAATTAGACGAGTCTAGAATTTCCCACCAACCTCCTACTTCTTATAATTCTTCCTCTCTTCCTTCCTCTTCACATAACAGAACTGGTAAGACTAAAAACCAAATTCCTAAGGAGAAGAAAGAAAAGAAGAAGAAAGAGAAAAAGAAGAAGGAGCCAAAGGCAAATAAGGGAAAACAAGTGTCGTCTAATGAAAATCCACACACAGCACTGACCAGGCCTAAATCGCCATGTGTCATCTGCAAGGGAGACCACTTCCACAGAGATTGTCCCTGCATCCCTAGGATACTAAGGGACTGGTCTCCCCGTTTGCACAATCCGGTGTCATCAACCTCTGATAGCCATGTTGAAAGTACACCGTCAACTAGTGAAAGTGAAGTCCCAGGACAGAAAGGGAAGGCTAGACCTCCCTGTAGACTGTGCGAAGGCAATCATGCCCTCCACCGTTGTCCCTTCTTAGACGAGGTCAAAAGAGTCTTGGAAGATCATCCGGTTTCACCGTTACGACTTCCTCCTGGATATCAAAGACTCTTGCCAAGTCCTTCGTTAGTTGAGAATCCAGCTGGCCCACTCAAGTGGTCAGCTAAAGCGTCTATCATTGAGGATAAACCAACTGAATCAATACCAGACGAAAGTCAGAAGGTCGAGGTGGCAGTTGACCCGGTATTGCCTTCAGAGGATTTATCTTCGAATGATACAGTCACCGAAGAGGATAAGGATGACACCATCCAAATTCTTTTCATCAACACAGACTCCGACGAACACGGGGGCAATGCACCCATTCCTTCATCACAGGAAGGAAGTTCGTCAGAGCGATATCCGATCGTCTACTCGGTCCCACCACCAAGCAACCTGGTTATGTCCTTCGACTGGAACCAACTAGGCAGACCCCGCTTGCCAGCCAGCATACCATTCAAAATTATCGTTCAAATATACAGAATGGTAATGGCTGGCACCATCATTGACGAAGGGGCATATGTGAGTATCCTTTCCTCTATTGCTTGGAAAGCGCTTGGTTCGCCAACGCTTTTGCCTGAAATGAGAAATCTATCAGGCTTCGATAAAGGAACCAGTCGACCTTTAGGGATCCTCCCCAATGTGCCTATCACATTGAAAGGGAAGACCATTCAAATGAACATGATGGTCATTCAAGGACCATTGGATTATAACCTACTCCTTGGATGAGACTATATATATTGCATGGGAGCCATCGTCTCATCACTCTTTAGAGTAATGTGTTTTCCGCACGAAGGAAGAGTGGTCAAGCTCGTAGACCAGCTTTCATTTCCCGGATCACGCATCGCAAATAGTCACATACCACCCCTAAATGGTCTCTTCACGCAAGAAGTGTCTCAACCCACGGTTCGTCCTCCCAATGAGCTCGAGTGATTCAGAAGGATATGACTGGAACCCAGGGGGCATGCGTCCTGGTCTGCTTCGGTAGGAAAACTTTGGGTATAGGGTAGGTTTCCACGGGAGAATATGACTAGTCCGTACCCCGTCTGGCATGGAAGAGGGGTTGTTCTAGAATAAGATTCTTTTGTCAAAGTTATGTGAGTTGACAGACGGAGTCTCTCACCTTTTTCTATTTCGGTAAACATCGCCGAGGAAGTGTTTTATTCGTGGCCGCGAATGGAGCAATCTTTGGGTAACCTGAAAGGGGTAGACCTTTCCTGCTAAAACAAATGTTTCGGCGGACAAAGTAGGGGTAACCTTGAAATTGTACTTTATACCTGGGGGCATGCAAACCTTTTGGAGTGAAAGCAAGGGGCGGCTATTTATTTTTTAAATTTTTAGGACCTCTAACCCTTTAAACTCGTAGGATTAGTCGTTTCCGAACTTGCATAACGAAAGGATTCCAGGGGCAAAGCTTTATAAGATGAAGCTCCATAAAAAATAGCATCTTCAGTGAGACTTTCTTATCATATGACTGGATAATCGAGCAGTTTTAGCACATAGTTCATGCTCGTTAAAAAATAAACATAAGATCGAGCAAGTGTTTCAACCCGTGTTTAAGCTCGTTAAAAAATGAACTACCCGGTAAATAACCACTGCGAATGTAAATTATCAGCCATTAAAGCCTTGGTCGTGTTTGCACCATCACCTCCACTTTTCATTCGCCGATCATTCACCTCCATTTGATTGTTTACCCATTTTGAGGAACAGCTGTGAAGAGTGATTTCACCTAGCCATCCTTGTGACACTGCCGTGATTGGAAAATTCCAAAGCTTACCTGGAATCAACTGCTAACCCGTTTCATCACTCGTTCCTCAAAAGACGAGTCTTCTTTAAGCTCTTTCCATCTGACTCGTAAAATATGAAAAGATTGCCGAGTTTTGGCCTTCCAGCTCGTTAAAGCAACCGGAAGTGCTATCTCTCCTCTAGATTTTAATCTTTTTGGACTTGAGGGATTATTGCACAAAAAGATCGAGCGCTTGTTTTGTTCGGCTCGCTAAAACTATCGAATATCCATCCCTTCTGTATTGTTTTATACTTTTTCGGACTTAAGGGATTAGATGAAGAAAAAGGGACTTTGGAGTTATCTTTACGTACCTTTTCAGACTCTCTAAAAATGAAAAGTGACTGAGTTATCTTTGTCGTTAAACTCGTTAAAAAGCATTAATAGCGACAAACTTGTCTTTAGACGAGAACGAGTTTCACTATCGCTAGGCTCGTTAAAACATAGCGATGGGTTTGCCCGAAGGGAAAATTATAGAACAAGCATATGTTATCCTCCTCAAGCTTGACAAAAATAAAGAGGTACTGGTCAGAAATGACTGGGGAAAAATTGGGAGAAACTCAAAGAACTTTTATTGGTAGCAAGTCGCTCTTGAACATGACACTTCCACTCCGTGCCTGAGTCGGGTTGGGTTGTTTCATTCACCGGTCACATCACCATGGTCTCGCCATACCATCCACCTTTGGGGTAAATGCTACCAATCCATCACACAAGTGTCGCCGATATGTTCAAGAGAAGTCATCTAGAAGAGTTAACCGTGTCCCATCCACTACCATACATTATCCTTCATCCTTTCATGACCGCCACCCTGAACCATATATCATCAGATCGTTTTCACCTCCATCAAAATCATTTGCTCCATTCCGTGTCACTGATGTGGGATACATTAAGGCCCTCCTTTGATGGATCGCTTCTTGTCGACATCAGCTCATTATCCAAGAAGTTGATCTAGGAACACCCCCTTCAGTACTTTGAAGCTTGCATGCCTCAATGGCAAGTTTCTCACTTCTGGCGACAGGTATACATCAATGACCTTCGACCGAAATATTTTGCGTGGTGTTCGACGCCAAGTCCTTTATTCACACCACGTGAATTGTACTGCAGTACCTTGAGGGTCATTATCATTATCAGTGATTCCTCTCGTGCTTGTTAACAGTTTACATCATTGACTGGTAATCAAGCGATGTCTTTGCATGTTCGACTTCAGAACATTTCTCACATGGATCAACTTGTACTTAGAGTGAAGATCGAACGAGATTGAAGACCCCGGATATAGTTTCATCCATCCGGGCTACGATATATATTCAGGAAAAATAAAGACATTGACATGTACAACATTGCAACAGATAATCATCCTACTAGAAAGGATGATGATTTCATCAAAATCATCAGTCTACCATCAGACGATTGTCTGTTCTATGTACAGAAAAATGAATTTATAAAGTTGAGCATGGGAATGCCCGCCTCAGCTAGATTATGAAAGCAGTATGAAAAATAATGTATTGTATTGTATCTTATTACAGGTCTCCTCCCAGCATCAGAAGAACTTCGGATCCTCCTAATAAAGCATTTCACCCGATAAACGGCCTCATACTTTAGGGGGCAACTGTTATAGACATTTTTGTGCCTTACAGCATTGAGCATGAAATGTCAATAATCCAAGGGATCCAAAGTCCCTAAATAAGTTGTTCCTACCCCTAGAGGAACAAGGTCAACCAATGACAGCTTCTGCCAGAAGTTCTCCACAAAAAACCACTCAGAAATGGTCAAATCAGGATCAATTCAAGAGCTCCACTAGTTGTCTGCGCTGAAATGCAAAGTCTGCACTGGCTACCTGCACTGCAACGCAAGTAGAAGCACTACCAGGGTGCGCTGAGCGGGAATTGACAAATGGCAAGTTCATTCAACAAGGTGTCAAGACCCTGGAAGCTTCCAGAATCTTCCTCAATGACACTTGCCTCAGTGAATTCGACTAGTGATGAGTAAGAGGTTCTCAACCTCCAAGTGGAAGCAAGAACTGACAGAGAGAAGCCACAAGTCAAAACATGAGCTGACTCATCCTCTCTGCTCACATCTATATATGGATCTCTCACCCAGAGGTTCAGGAGGCTGGAATTTTGTATTTGCAGAGAATTGTTGTTGGTTTGAGATTGAGATTAGTACATTGGGTGATTTATGCTTTGTTGGAGGAGAGGAAGGGATTCTTTTGCTGGGAGGTAGATGCTGGATCGGGACTCACTTGGTTGTATCTCCTCTTGAACCTTGTTTATCGTATCAATAAAGCTGCTTGGGTTTCTCCTATATGCTTGTATTTCAATGATGTGTTGTTGTATTTGCATATTTAGTTTATATCTGATCCTAAACTAGTTATGAATGTGAATCTATATCTTTCGTGTAGTCTTCTGCTCTTGTGATCTTGCAGGAACCATGTGAAGCTGGACCAGTGAAAGAGCAGGCAGCGGGAAGCGAACGAAAGAGAGAGAGATTGGATCGACAAACTAGCGGAAGACACCGGTTGGTTACATACTTCTTTCTCTATTTGCATCTCATAAAGAAGAATACTCAGATAGCTTTCCTTGTTTGTTGCTAAGGCACTATCACCTCTTAGAGTGGGATAGGGGCATTCCGTATTGGATACTTTTCCCAACAACACATGTCTCGGCCCAAAGGTCTCTGCAAGATGCCTCAGCTCTCCATGTAGTAGGAATGCTCCATAGTCTGCTCACAACTCCAACCAAGTCCATGGCCTTGTTGTGCAAGAGTACACAACCTCTCCACTGGCTCATAAGTAAAACATCTCCATGCCACATCAGCTAATCCACGTACACAACATCCCTTCCTTGGCACTCTGTATTGGATGCCCATAAGTGACACCTCTACAAGTTCTCATGCATAATGTCCCTACATAATACTGCCATGCTCTATGTCTCCAACCTGATGTCTATGACCCAGGTTGGCCATGTTATCCAACCAAGTAGACCCATCAAAACAATCGTCCATCCCCATCCAAATCTGCAATCCCGATCTAGTGAACTCGATCATCATCATATCACGCGTCTCTTCAATCATAGCTCCCCTACTAAAGGTTCCACCAAGACTTGCTCTTGGTCTCAGCCATGAGAACTCCACCAGTGTATCATCAAACTGAAGTGTGTGCCCTCCTTCAATCTATCCATGAGTTATGCCAGGCATTTAGCCAATTTCTCCATGTGGCTAAAGTATGATCCATCCTTTCGCAATGATCATCACATTCCTCTCTTATCACAGGCCCTTGTACCTTCTACCATAAGGTTACAAACACCCCCAACAAGTTCTGCAACAATCAATGATTCTTGCCCCTTAATACAAGGTCTCATCGTAGACATCCATGGTAAGATCCTCCCTTGCATTGGAAAACTGATTTTGCACTTCCCTGCATACGGTTCATCTACCAAATGCTCAATTGAAGCACAAGTATCAATAATACTTACTTCATCCTCCATGTGAGTATCCTCATCCACCCATGTATGCAAACTACATGATCCTAGTCAAACTTGATCAATCTCAAGTTCATCCTCCATCGTTGTCACATTTGTAACATCCTCAACTATCACGGCTTCCTCTTCTTCATCATCGCAATCTGCAGCTTCATCCTACTCTATTGCCCAACCAAGTCAAAGAAGTTTGTCTTCAACATTCTTTTCCAAGACTTCAAGTTTATCTCAAATTCGTGGGTTCTCTTCTTTCATCCACTTCAACTTGTATAAGGTCAGCAAGAGATTCCTCCACATTCTTCCAAACCTGCCATGGCTTATCATTCATCTTGGCCCAAGAAAAATGCTTCACCTCAGCTAAACCTGTCACGAAGTGTTTACACTTCTTTCACCATTCACCAGAATCACCTTGATATACCCCCTATCACCTGCAAAATTTGAACTCCCTCGCCAAGTGTTCTGCCTTCCTATGCAATCAACTCCTTGATTCAGTTCACCAGCTCTGATACCACCTGTCACGACACTGTAGTGGGATCAACTCTTTATCGTCAATCAAATCTGATACCACCTGTCACGCCCCTACACTAGTGGTACTCTTCCAACCGCACTATAGCGAGGTGCGGCACCACCGACCACTTTCTTTTCACCAATACTTATGATCGTGGACTACACCTAATATTCGTACTTAGTTTATTCCTTCATTGCCAAGTATTAAGTTATCCTTTATACATGATAAAAGCCTTAAACATTCAACATAACAGCATTAACATATAGAAATGCACAATAGTATAAAGGGAGGGGCAACTCCCCGATGTGAGTCTCCCCATATATCAATGTATATAGTTCACATGTACAAGCTAAATCTTGGAGGAAACCACAAATTTACACTTAGCCAATTTTACAACTTCGGAAAACTTGGTTGCCCAGCTCGTCAGCAGGCCTGCATGGTCGCCACACATTTTTCCCAACTCTTTGTTTACCCTTGAACGCATTCGTTCAGCTTGTTGTGTTGTTTTCCCAACTTGGGCACCCACCCGTGTCACTGTACACGCCTACCTGGCACGTTCGCAAATCGGTTGCCTTCGTTCACAACTTGTCGCACTTCGTTTCACCTCCATTTCATTTACCCAACTTGGGCACACTCCTCGTGTCCATGTCGCCCAACCTGAGTGCCCTCCGCACGTCGGTCGCACCTCCTGTTCACAAACCCAAACACCTTCGTTCAACCAATGCCCAACCTGGGTCACTTGTCATTCAACCCTGCACGAATGCCCTATCCAGTTCGCCCGTCACTCGGCCATACACGAACACCCTACCCGGTTCACCCGTCGTGAACATTTGCCTTCACCCACTGTTTTTCCTATCGTGCATGCACATCTGCATGTAGTCCAACTATAGAACTCTTTGCACCTTTCACTAGCTCGTCGAAGTGATTTGCGTCCAAGTTTGTTGATTGAATTCCTCCATCCCAACTCTCTCTTTCCCATATATATCGATGCCTTCTCGTTATATGGTTGCCCAGCCGAGATGCCACCAAACGCAACTCCGTCAGCTTCAACTCTTCGTTTGCACGTCAGCTTACCTATTATGTGGGTGACCGCTCGCTTGCTCATCCGTTCACCTGTCACCCTACCCATCGGTCGAGGTTCCTGGGACCGCCCTCACGGATATAACTAACCGTCCACCAAAACTCCATCGCACATATGTCATTTCAGTTCATGCAACCTACGGCTTAGCTCGCTCTTCCGCACCCTCGTCTAGTGCACCGTCACTTGTCTGCCAACTCCATCTTGTGGGCATTATAGGTTTGGTCTCATGGCTAGTGGACAATTTGCTAAGTCATCCGTGCTGCTGTGCAGGTCATGAGTTCGAGTCTCGTCTTAACTGAGGGTCATCCTTGCAGGCTGGGCAGTTCCTCCTAGAGGTTATAGTGGTAGCCAGTGGGATTCGACATTGTGTAACGTGAGTACGATACCATTGTCGTTACCGATTCCGCTAGTCACAATTTTTTTTATATAAATATATTTAAATTTAAAATAATTTGATTGAAATTAATAAAATAATAAATATATTTATGTTAATAAATATTTTTCTTTTGAAAATAAAACTAGCCTAGATCCATCAACTCTAGATCTACCAAGTGTCAAGATGATCAAATCTCTTGAGATGTGCAAACTTTTTTTAGAGTGAAAATAGATTTGATCCCTTTTGGTCCGGTAGATCCAAATATGAAAAAGATATTGTAATTTATTGTCCTATAAACATTTTGACTTAATTAAATTACATAAAAATAAAATAAAAATAATAAAAAATAAAATCGTTAATTAAATTAAAATGAAACCAAAAAATTTTTGGCATCCAGATTTTGTGAACTTATAGTTTTGCTGATAATATTTTAATAAAGGAAAAATATTTTATATAAAAAATTATTAGAAAAATATTTTATATAAAAAAATATTAAAAACTTTAAATTCATGTTAGAACTATTTAAATAAAACTTTAAATAAAATGATCTTATTTTAATATGCTTTATTATTTAATATTTAATTATAATATTGATATTATTTAAAAGTTCACGACGATTAAAAAGATATAACAATATGGACTATGGGTAGCATGTGGGGCTAATTGGTTGGAATTTTGTCATTGTATTATTTGTTTTTCATGAGAATATTTATAGAGAGAGGAATGATTGAAAAAATCTCCCTAATATATGAATTAGGTACAAATTTTGCATGATGAATATTGCATCGTTTTATCTTGAGGTGAACGGTGTTTTGTAAGGTTTGTAACACTCATCTTAAATATTGATTCAAGGATTGGATTTTTTTTCATATTATAAGTTTGGTAGTTTCTTAATTATATTTGTAGGTAGTGTATAATTTGTTTTGGTTTTTTGTTTTTATGGCTTCTTTGGAAGAAAGTGAAGGAATCTTTTCAAAAAAAATAATGGGTGAAAGAAACTACTCTACTCCAAAGTTTGAAGTTTTATTGGACACAAACCCTTCACCATCTAAGTGTTCAGAAAGCCACATTCCAACCAAGCCAAATAGAGTGGGATGCCATATTTCTCTCCCTCCTTTATATGAACATCAATACAACTACTTACCTGAATCCTCTTGTCCTAGAGATAATCTAACATATTTCTTTGAACAGGGATCTTGTGGCACTCCTCCTCCCCATTCTTATGAGCATGAGTACACATACTTAAAAAAATCCTCAAGCTCAAACAGAATTATAGTAACCATTTTATGATGTGATCCTTGTTTCCCTCCTCTCCATTGACCTAACAATGAGTACAACCACTTACCCATGTATATTATAGAAATCCACTTTGTCAGGCCATCAATGAATCGACCATCTACATACCTAAAGATTCTCAGTTGAATACTTAGGCCTTTACAACTTAAATTGGTTCAATTATTCCCTATGCTAGTTAGTTCCATGTAATCTCTACATACACCTAGTGAGGCAAGACATTACTTGGCCTCGCCAAGAATTTTACTATGGTTTTAGTCCCATGGGTACACTTCTTGTCATTATCATACAAATAAATTAGAATCTATAACGAAAAAAATCTAGTAGAAATCCAAGAATAACAATAAAAATAATTCTTTATTAATTTAAAACAATTGAGGTACTAACACTATTCTATCACTCCTTATGGAAGGAGAACACTCCAAAATCTATGTGTTTGTAAATACAAAAATTCTTCACATCCATTCTTGTCCTATCTTTACTATATAAACTTCTCTAATATGCTAAACTCGAAAAAACCCTAACTACTTGTGGTCGCTTCCAAATGTGGCTTAACAACTTTATTTATTTACTATGACCTATTTATTCATCATCCTTAGCTAAACTAAATAATTTTGGTCCCCTTTTATAATGAGGGTCAAACACTTACAAACATCATTAATGTAGGAAACCACTTACGAGATTTATTTACTAAATTAAATGCTTGTCGTCCAATTTTTACATCACATTATACCCTTGGATACGACCCTATGTACCACATATTATCAACCTCCACGTATACTACATTACAGCCCCCTTAAAGCATGTTTCATCCCTCAAACATGAGAAAAAAAACAAATAATAAGACCTACTAAAATGACTATTCCACTAGTACCATGCAGATGCATCCATTCATTCAACAGAAAGGTGAACAGTTGGTCTAATAGTTGCCTCCCTCGGTTGAGATGGAATTTGGTTCTTATGGTTTCCATGTGTTGATGTGTTGTGGTTGGATCGTCATTCCTCCCTATGTGTCCTCCAGGTGCCTTCATGATTCATCCTCATTGGTTTCTTGGTAATTGACGTCTTGTTGGGTGGTGCAGGCGGTGATAGGCGGAAGCCTTACTGACTGCAATTCCTTCTTTGATTCCCCAACTGATGGTGCCACAGTGGTGTGTGGTTCATTTTGTTCTACTGGTTTTTGTTTCTGTGTTGGCTTGTCTTCTATTATTACCTCCACCAAAGAATCATCATCTGATATGTCACTACTCGTAGAGATTTATGCTTCTGCCTTTTGAATCTCTACTTGCTTACTGATGGAAATATCATATAACGTAATTTTCTTCTTTTTGTAGAATAGCTTCAAAAATTTATTTTTCACATTAGCATTCACTGTACCGAATGTGTCCATCCAAGGATATCCGAAAACAACATCCAACCCAACCATATCTAAACCATGAAAGTATCGATTTAACACATATTTATCCATTTTAACCTTCAAGTGCTTAAATATTTGAATATGTGTACCATCAAATAATGTGTTTTCAATATGTTGTGGAGAAAGTTGCAATATTTTGGCCAATTGATATTGATGAGGATATGCTTGCAACTAGGGTTGATAGAAACAATGACTTTCTCCTTGTCAAATCATCCGTTAACCTTCAATATTGAGATATCAAGAAATAAGCCTTTATGACTCTTATTGTCCTCTTTCCTAGCATGAGACCACTTGTCCAAAATGACTTTTGCGAATTAATCATTGGAAATTGTTTTCATCTTGTCATGGTTAAGTGCATTCCACCATATTTTAGCCTCAACTATGAAATACCTCCATAGGAAGGTTTCCCACAATGTGTTTTTTGACTTTTGATCTTTTATGTATTCTTCAATAGTAGGACCACCATCCTTTCCTTTAAAAAACATCTTTCTATAACACCTAAAATAGAATGGGGGTCTTAAAAATAAATCTCTTACTTTGGGCGAAGAATATGAAATGATCACAACTCAACCATGATAACTCAGAATTCTTATTATAACCCACTTTTAGAAATGTAATGGCCACTCGACGATTGCCATATATCTAGAATCACAGTTTGGGCACTGTGTTAACTCAGATCTATGTTGGAAACTTTGCAGCCATCACAAGAATATTATGAAAAATAATTGATTTTAAAATTGTGAGATACCCTCCATCTGGACTTTGATTCAAATGTATTTTTATTTTATTTTTAAATTGGGTGTTTTCCCAAGAGGAACTCAGATCTATAATTAGTTTCCTAAAGTTATGCACTAAAATTTCCATAAAATTCCCTAGGAGTCATCACCCATAATGTTCCATCAAAATTTTTTCTATGAAATTACTTATTTTACATCAACATCTCCTCCATCCAAACTATGAGATGATTTCCTCTTTTGAAATTCAGTTTTTTCTCGAGTGGAATTCATATATACAATTATTTTCCATTAGAAAAAGTATGAAAGGTAACTGATTATAAATCAACGAGATCTCCTTCATTTGGTCTTTCATTCTAACTATTTTTTTGAATTGGGTGTTTTCTTAAGAGGAATTCAAGACACTAATGATATTATGAAAATTATGCACCAAAATTTCCATAAATTGATCTAAATGTCGCCAATCATTTATTTCCCAAAAAAAATCATGCAAAAAGAAAAACACATCTCCCCATTTTGCCAAGGAAAGAGCTTTCATACCACTTGTCGTAATCCTACAAATAAATTACAATGTGTAACAAAAAAAAATCGAGTGCAATCCAAAAATAAGATTAAAAATGCTTCTTTATTATTTTGAAACACTTGAGGTAAAACAACACCATACAATCACTCTCTAAGGAAGGAGAGCACTCCACAAGACATGTGCTTCTCAATAGAAAACAATACTTCACATCACTTCGCTTCCTATATTTAACTCTAAGAAATGTTCAAATATCCAAAACCCTAACTACGTGTGTACCTTTCCATAATGTAGTTTAACCATTTTATTTATTAGCTATGTGAAGTTTATTCATCATTGTTAATTAAATAAACTAGATAAGGTCCATGTCTATAATGAAGTTCAACCACTTACAATCATCATTAATGTGAGTAACAACTTACAGACTTTATTTACTAAACTAACTAATTGTGGTCTTTTTTTAAATCACATTATGCCTTGGGTACCTCTATGTACAGTATATTTTCCACTGTTAGGTATACCAAATATCCTATCGATAAATCATATTGCTTTTATTAGTTATGGGCAGTTTATTCATCATTGTTGATTAAACAAACTAATTAAATTCTCTTTCTATCAAGGGAATCAACCACTTACTAAATTAACTAATTATGGGCCGTTTTTTACATCACATTTATGTACCCCTGTATACCCGATATTTTCCACCCTTAAGTATACGACACATCCTATGGACAAATCACATTGTCTAAATGATTTCCCAAATTGCAGATCATATTGTCGATTTTTTTTAATCGGGGGATCCTCACGATTTGCGTAATCGACATTTAGTCAAGATGCACTACATAATGGAAATAACAAATCCTTGGGCATTTGCTGAGCTACAAGTAAAAAAGCTGTTCTTTAGTTTTCATTCTCTTTTCTTGGTTGGTTTTCCAACATAAATGTGGTTTGGCTCAGGTGAATGTTAAAGACTAATCAATTTATAGTCATCTGGAAGAGCTTGGGCACCCATGGCTATCCCCTTTACGGAATTACTTAGGCGTTTGAAGGAGGAATTGTTAGGTTACAGAACAGGACTCGAAAACCAATTCTTAGGCAGTAGAATAGAATTTGAAAATCATAGCAACATACTCAAAACATTGTATCAGAAGTATGTCAGTTTTCTTTAGACAGATTAGGCATAATAATCCTTTCATATCCAGTTTTAAGAGAGATTTATTTAAATATTTTTTAATAGATAGTTTGAAATTCTTTTATAATTTTTCATGAACACCGATATTGTTAATTTGTACGATTTATAGATGCTATTTTTTTTTATAATTATCGAAAAAACTGTAATGAGTTACGATGGAAAATTTTCAGAGTTAGGATATCGGTCATGATTATTACACTATTGCCCATGAACATGAAATTTTATCAAGTTTTATTGATTTTGTATTTAAGCAGTTAAAAATATTATTAAATGATTCATAATGATGATAGTTATTTTTCCCGAAGGTGGCAAAACCTATCAAACTCAGGTGTCAAACCAACAGTGAGGACAGCCATCTCTGGCTGCTATCCGCGAATGTCGGTTTGACTCATCACTGTTATCAAGGAAAACCACGCCACCTGTAATAACCCGCTGGTGGTCCGTAAGGGAGCAGGCTTTCACTCCTGCCAGATGCCTCTGGGTCTTGGGCCGTTAACCTGTTTCCTTACGTCCGAGGAAGACGAGCTCTTAGCCAAGCAGAAGCAGTTTTACGGCATACTCCAGGCTGTAATGATGATAGTTATTAACTTGTAAAGGAATTAATTATTTCACTATTAAATTTTATTTTAAAAATTAATATTTAATGTAAGATTTTAAGAGTGTTTTTTACTTCACCTTATTTTTATATGATGAAAAAGGTAAGTTATTTTCATCAAAGTGTTTTATAAATTATGTAAGTCTATCATTCCATATAAAATTTTATAAATTTATTTCTAGTTGATTATTTTTTAATTATAAGATATAAAAATATGATTAAATTATTTATGATTATATTTCATATAAAATTTGAGAATTTTTTTGTTGGCAAATCTTAGTTATGTATGATAGAGATGTTGTAATTATTGGGAATTGAAATTGAATTGGAATTTAATATTAGAATTGAGCAATTTCGATTTTTAAATAAATAGATATACATTTCTCGACTATTGACTATCTTATCACTGTCAGGATCATTGTAGAGGAATATCGCAATAGTAAATCTTATCTCTTTTCTCTTTTTGTAGACTTTAGACAAGCGTTCGCCATTGTTGCTCAAGATAAGCTCTGGGAGAGACTTGAAGAGATCATTGTCCCTCATGAACTGAGGATTTCTTTGACCCCCCTCTATGAGACTGTCATTGCCAAGCTTAAGACCAGTGAAGGTTGGTCTAAAGACATTAAATGCAATATTGGAGTTAAGAAAGGGTGTCCCCTATCCCCTACCTTTTTATGCATATACATCAATAAGTTAGAGGAGTGTCTGGATAATGCACATTGCAAGGGCACCAAGCTTGTTGGTATAATCGTTACTCTTCTCGTTTATGTTGATTATGTCATTCTTCTTGGAAAAAGCCACATTGACCTCGACAAATAGTTTAAGACTCTTCATGTTAGGTCCCTATAGTACTAGTGTAACCCCTTATTGTTATTAGTGCAATCCCCTTATTATATTGTTGTGCCCATGTAGTCCAAATATTGTTATTGTGGTGCCCCATAGAAGCCAACTATTGTTATTATTGTGCCCTTGCATTATTATTTTTATGTCGGCTCTGATTATATTATGACCCCTTACACTCCTATATAGAAAGGAGGTATTGTCATTTGTATCATCCAAGAATTTATCATTTTTGTAATGTAAAGGAGGTTCCCCCCTCGAAGAGGCTGAATTCTAAGGCATTTATCTCTCTTTTCTATCTTTTTGTGAGTTGGTTTCATAACATTTGGTATGAGAGCTTTGGATTCTAGGGTTTCATTGATCTAAACAGGTCATCGTCGCATTTTTGCTATAACGTTTTCTCTATGAAGTTTCAGAAACTAAAAAAACCCATTTTAGAAGAAATTGGTTTGAACCTCGAGTCCGAATTTCAAATCTTGTTTCGCTGTATTTTTGGAGACATTATCTGAGGAAGTTAGGGTTTTTGCAAGCTCCAGAATTTCATCTCAAATAGGTCATCATGGAATTGCCTCTATCATTTTTTGTCTACAAAGGTTCAGACTCTAAAATTAAAAACCTTTTGATCTGAAAATGTGGTAAAGTTCGAACCCAAATTTCCAATCTTGTTTTGTTATATTTTCGGAGATACAGTCCAAGACAGTTAGGGTTTCTACAGGCCCCCGAATTACATTCGAAATAGGTCACCTTTGGAAAATCATCATAACTTTCTATTTGAGCATCAAATTGAAATTTCCTAAGAAGTTACAGAAAGAGGATATACTGTAGTTTTCTATGTATCAGTTTCAGGTCCTAAGGTTTAAAAGGGACACGTGGTACTTCGTATAAGTTCAATCTATTGAACGAGTCTATAATCAAGTCATCGTGGGAGATTTGACATAATGCTTCCTTGCAAAATCCAATCTTGATCAGACTTGAGGGGTTCGAAAGAGGAATCATAGGGCTACTATAGGACGCAATTTCAGAACTTGGAGATCTGACATTATAGAGTTACAGTTGCTTCAAGATCGAACTCCTAAAATTAGGAAAAGGTGAATATGAGGAAGTTTGATGGCAAAGATCCTTTAAATTGGATGCTATAGATGGAGCAATATTTTTATCTACATGAGGTGCAACTGTTACAAAAGGTACATATTGCATCTTTATATTTAGAACCGAATCAATTTTTATGGTATGAAGGGATTTTTTCTCGTAAACCACTTGTCATGTGGTCAATTTTCACAGCCAAAATGATAGCACATTATGAGGATAGAAAGAGAAACACCTTCTTTAGCCAATGATAAATCTCAAACAAAAGGGTTCAATGGAAAAGCACATTAAGGACTTTAAAAAACCTGAATATAAGGGTAAATGATATTCCAAAGAAGCAAAGAATTGATGGCTTCATAGGGACTTTAAAGGATAACATTCAACATGAGGTTCGTCTTTAGGAACCTGATTCATTGGAGAAGGCATTCAGATTGGCAAGAAAAATTGAAAGCGAAATTATGGAAATAAGGAATCCCACCACTCATGACTATAATTATGGAAGTGTTTTTCCTCCTAGCCTTCTACAACCTACAAGGTTTACACCACAACAATTGGAAGAAAAAGGAGAATTTGTTACAATTGTGATAGCAAATACACTAAAGGTCATGAGTGTGCTCAAAAGAAATTATTTGACATAGATTATGAAGAGGAGGAAGAAAAGGAACAAGAAACATCAAAAGAAGAGGATATACACTAGGAACCAACTCCAGAGAAAGAAGAAATGAATCTGACCATATCTTGTAAAGAATTGGAAAGAATTACCATTTATCAAACTCTTAAGACAGAATGACATATCAAGAAGAAAAAGGTTGAAGAAGTGAAGGATCACATCGAGCATTAAGAGATGAATCTAACCATATCTTGTAATGCATTGGAAGAAATTACTACTGCTCAAACTCTCAAGATAGAAGGACATGTCAAGAATAAAAATATTCAAGGAGTGAAAGATCACATCGAGCATCAACAACAAGTTCTCCAACTTTTAAAGGATAACCCCACTTTGGTGCAGAACCAAATGAAACAACAGGAAGATCAACATCGCAATGAAAGAAGTTTTGATGTAGGCGATTGAGTATTTTTGCGGCTACATCTAAAGAAAGTTGTTTATGAGAAGGAAATGTTGGCAATACTACATGCACTTAAGAAATGGTGACCTTACGTAATGGGAAGACACTTCAAGGTAAAAATGGATCATGATAGTCTTAAATTCTTTTTAGAACAAACATTATCCTTAGAAGAACAGAAAAAAGGGTCACAAATATGTTGGGTTGTAACTTTAAAATCATCTACAAAAAAGGGAAGCAAAATGTTGTTACAAATGCACTCTCAAGAAAGGATGAGGATCTCGAAGAATTTTTTTGTGCTATTTCTATTATCCAAATAGATTGGATAAACAAAGCAAGGGATAAAAGGAGGAAGGATGAAGAAGTGTGGCCACTCATTCAAAAGTTCCAGAAGACCCTAGTTCAAACAATATTGCTAGAACCTGACGAGGAAGGAAAAATCATATTGGAACTTGGAGAAGTCACAGAAATAGGAACCCGACAGCTACAAAATTGATCAATTTCATAGTATCTCATCAAGTGGAAGAACTTACCTGTTGAAGATTCCACATCAGAGGACAATAATTTTATACAGAAGCATCATGAACTACTCAAATGTTGATGAGAACACTTTTTGAAGGAGAGGAGCATGTTAGGTCCCTATACTATTAGTGTAACCCCCTATTGTTATTAGTACAGCCCCCTTATTATATTGTTATGCCCATGTAGTTCCCATATTGTTATTATTGTGCCCCTATATTATTATTATTATGTCGGCTCTGATTACATTATAACCCCTTAGACTCCTATATGTAGGAAAGAGGTCTTGTCATTTGTATCATCCTAGAATTTTTCATTTGCGTAATGTAAAGGAGGTTTCCCCCTCGAAGAGGCTTATTTTGAAGGTGTTTATCTATCTTTTCTATCTTTTTGTGAGCTAGTTTCATAACACTTATTTGCTGATGTCGATAAGAAATTCAATTCATGTCACCAACGCCAAATATTTGAAGGCAAAATGAAATTGTTTCCTTTACCCTTGAAGCCCATATCAGCCGAAACTCCTTTTCAACAATGGGGTCTCGATTTTAATGGAGAAATTCATCCTTCCTCCTCGGCCCAACACAAATGGTTTGTTACAACCACTGATTATTTTATGAAATGGGTTGAACCTATACCTACTAGACAAGCCTCTGATGCACTGATTATTAAATACTTAGAAAATAATATTCTTTCAAAATTTGGATGTCCCAAGAAAATCATCACAGATAATGTAGTAGCATTCAAATAAAAGAAGATGGTGCAATTTTGCAACAAATATCAAATCACCTTAGGACACTCTACTACCTATTACCCCCATGGGAATGGATTACTAGAGTCTTCGAACAAAATTCTGGTTAATATCATCAAAAAAATGTTGCAAGATAACAAGAAATCATGGCATAAAAAATTGGTAAATGTATTGTGGGAAAACAAAATTACCACTAAGAAATCAATTGGCCAGACTCCATACCAATTAGTTTATGGAATGGATGATGTTTTTCCAACATTATTATGTATCCCTGTTTTCAAAATGATGCAAGAATTGTGAGTGGAACCTGATGACCTTCAAAGAAGAATAAAGAAAACAATTAAACTGTAGTAATCAAGAGAAGAAGTTCACAATAGAACCCAATTGGTCCAGGAAAACATCAAGAATATTTATGATAGAAGAACTAAATCCAATGATTTTAAAATAGGGTACAATGTTTTGAAATGGGATTCAAGAAGAGAACAAAGAGGTAAGCATGGAAAATTTGATAATTTATGGATAGGACCTTATACAATCCATGCTTATAGGGGAAATAATGCATTTTTCCTAAAGGACATCGATGAAGTAGAGCTACACGACAGACCTGTCAATGGCAGAATGTTAAAACATTATGTTTTCCAAGAATATAAGAATTTACCACTAAAACCATCGTCAACATCATATTATTTGTATTGTTATAATTTGCTAACTCGTGTGAGAAAGTTGAAGCCCGGAGAGAAGGCCCTGAGCTTTTATTCATGTTGGCAACCATAACTACATCAACAACTAAACAAATCAAATGCAAAAAAAATATAGAAGGTGATGATTCAAGGCTACTAGTATATAGTTCTTGACACCTCACAAGGAGAGTTCCATTCCCAACTAGAGCCACTGTTAGGGTCCTATGATTCATAAGATCAAATGATGACTGAATGTTTTCTTTCAGTATATCAACATGTAAATAAAATTACATGTGTAAATGATTTTTATATGTATATGTATGTGTATATGTATATGTATATCTATACACACACACACACACACACAGATATATATATATATATATATATATATATATATATATATATATATATATATATCATGAAAAGAGGGTATATAAAAGAAAAATAGAATAAAAGAAAAAGAAAAAATGATTAAAAGAACCCCATGTAAAGAAAAGGATTGAAAGTGATGCAAATTCAAATGTTACAAGGAGAAAAATAATTTTGTTTTGAAAAATAAATTAGGGATTATGTGCAGCTTGTGTTAAATACCACAATCACAAATCTTTGTTTGAATCATATAGTATAATTATGGTCAAACACATTTGAAGTTATGTTGTCAGAATAGATAATAATTTAACCAAATTGTTTAAACTTGGTTAAAAGTAGGTAGATAGGTGAATAAATTGATCTAATTGTTTAAGTTGGATCAATAATTTAAGTTGTAGGTTAGAACTTAATTTAGGATAAAATCTCTCCTTGAGATGAAAATAATAAGTGTTTTCTCATTTAAATGTGCACTGAGTTAGTAGAAGATGCTTCTTGGTTTTGAAAGTTAGAAAAAAAAGTATTGAACTTGTATTTTGAAGGTTTTTAAGCCATATGATTTTTGGCCTAAATTAGGCACCTGTAAAAGAAAAATAACGCATGACAATACTTTTTCTCATTTAGCATATAAGCTGCAGGCCCGAGGAATGTTATGTGTCAAGTCACGGTCGTGATCGTTGGTTGATAAGGCTTTTTGACCCCCTGGGCCCTTCCTACATTTATTGGAGGGGGGGGGGGGTTATGAAAAGGAGATTTCTTTTTTCTGACCCCACCTAATGTGTCATCCCCATGTTTTTTCACAACACCCCTTCTCAATACTACATACCACCCTCCCCCTCTTCGAAGATAACCCAACTCCCTCATTCCCTTCAAAGCTCCCCGCGCATACACTGTGAATCCATTCCCAACACCTGTCTGATCATTACCCCTACCCGTTATACATTAAATTTCCCAGCTAAATTACCATTTAACCACCAATAGCCCTGCGGATCTAATGGACTATTCCACGAGGCTATAACATCCCATCATCCACTCTAGTTATGCCTTTTTCTCTGTCCTATCTCCCAATTTCTTTTTCTGAACTTGTTTTCATTTGATACAGGTGAATTCTCGAGACCCTAAGAAGTAAACTAGGATGTTATAGTACCAGTTTTCCATCATCACAATCGCCAGTTCCCAGCTTTCCCAGGTAAATCTATCATTTATCAACCTTTTCAAGGCTCCTGCAAAATTTCAGATATGGCTTCCAAGAGAAAAACCACTGTCAATACTGAATGTATGATGGTTCCCCCAACAATTGACCTCGATCATATTCCCTTGGCAGACACAGATTATAAAATCTCACAGCCTAAACGTGAATTTGATTTATTCAAATTACATAGTTGGCTAAGAGATATCTCCCTTGACCAGAGTGATGAAATTTTCCTCTGAAAATCTAGTTTACCCCTTTATATGTTTCCCCAAACCCATCACTTCCCTTAATTTTTACTCAAATGCCAAGCTTTCTACCAACCAAACAGGGAGCCATTGTGGGCCCTATTGGAGAAATTTTATTCACAATTACCTCTCATACAATTAACCTAATATTGTAGATCCCTTGTAGTGATTCGACTATCCCTTTCTCAGTGGAATCACTGAATGAACTATATCATAAATTAACCTTTTCTCACAGGTCCAAGATCTTTGAAATCTTCCTACCTGAAGATGAACAACTTCCAAAAAAGCATCCACATTATCCCTCCTCCATTTTTCTAGAAAAATCTAAACACATAATTTGTATACTCTCATTATTGTTAGCATATTATTCAGATGAATCTGTTTTAGGTTTTTGGTCCATTTTTTCCACTGAAGAAAAGTCGTTAATGATTTTCAATTTCAGATAGTTTCTTGCTAATAGAAATCATGAAAAATTCCTTAGGCTTCCAATTGAAGGAATGTTTAGATATGCCTCTATTCTTGTCTATATGATTTTATTTCTCAGGGAGAAAAATTCCCATTTCCAGTATAGAAGTTGAATGAACAGGGAGATCCACACTCAGTCATCTTCTATACCTCCATGCTAAGAAGAAATTCAGAAGAATACAGCTTCAAAGATTTTATTGATTAGTTTATTCATCCAACCACATGTTTGTTGAGCAATGAGATAGTACCTAGGGTCAGTGCAGAGATTAAAAATATTTTATACCTAAGTGAGCAGGCCAGAACATGTGATGGGTATTTATACGAGAATTACACTTAGATAAGAGCATGTGGGTGCAAGCGGTCGCCTTATAAATTGCATAGGTATCTCCCAATGAGGATATTTTCTTTAGAATACGTCAGGCATATTATATACTCAGGTGAGGTCCACATTGTATCAACAAAAAGGAAATCACGATTTAGGATAAATGCCCAGATAGGACCATTTATTTGTAATAGTGGGAAAGCTAGATAGGAGGCAGATATCCTCCTAAAATATATGATTTTTCCCTTGAGTTTTACTTCGTCATTTGACCCATTTGGTATGATATGTAAAGTCAAAGAGGAACAAAGAAACACTCCATATGTTCACACTAAGAGGCCTGAAATTGAAAAATACATGAACCAAGATGAGCGGGAAGAAAATACTTTACTAGAGGCAAAGGAGTAGTTGTTTTATACCACTACTTCAAAAACTCCTAACCCTCGGGAAAAAGTAGAGAAAAGGCCTTGGGAAGAATACTCTCCTTCAGTCATAGAGCTTTGGTCCAAAGAATTCAACATGTATACTAAGAAGCCAAGACCTAATCCTAAGATAGATTTTACAAAACAAGGAGAAGGGAAAGCTCTTATAGTAGTCAAGACTCCACAGTTTCTAGTAGGGGACAACATCTTTACAGGATCTACCTTCTCTTTAGTTTCACAAGAAAGTCCAGATACAACTCAAACATTAGAACTGATCCAAGGGAAAAGGGAAACTAGTATCTTTGACAAGTTTAAGGAAATAAAACGTAGGAATGAGCTTCTCAAGGTCAACACTTATGACCAATTTCATAAACAAACATCCTCTACACAGCATAGGCTTTTGTCAGCCTTTGACACTGAGAAGGGGAGAATGCAGATGGAATTCTTGCAGGCACAAGTCCTCCACCCTAAATCTGCAACAGACTACAAGAAAACTACATTTGAGTTTGATACAAAGGATGTCCATCATGTAGATCAAATGGACATGCACAGGTAGACTGGGGAGATGATTTATTCCACATTGACAAGTATTGCAATGACTTCTTCCAAATTGTAGGTGTCCCTTACTAATATTCAATCCCAATTAAAGTTGGAAAAGGCTTCTTCTTTAGCAAAAGATAATAAAATAAAATCCTTGGAAGACTTGGTCATTAAGATAGGATATGACCCAAGTAATGTTAATGCAACATAAGAAATAGGTAAGAAGAAAAATGTTGACATAACACCGCTTAGAAAACAATTAAAAATATCAGCAATCGGGGATCCACAAGCAAAATAAGTAGGGGAGATAGAGAACCAAAAAGAACATATCCTTAGATTAATTATGGAGCAAAATGCACATATAAGGGACATGGAAGCAGAAATGGAAAGGATGATCAAAGCAAAAGAAGAGAGTGTGAAATTAGCTATTATCCCATTTGATGCAGTACCTCTTGCAACCATAGTGCAAACAAGAGCTACTACATCGACTACAGTAGCAATGACTACAACAACCACAGTGAGAGTTTTACACGTACAGTACCCCTTGCATGAACTTTTGATTACCCAAATAAACTCGTAAAAGGCATGGAAGACATGTCTTTACAAGGGGAAGAAATCAAGAAACTACAAACACATGTTAGGATTCTACAGGAACAAAAAGAAACAATTGAGAATTCTCAATCAAAAGAGATATAAAAATTTGAGGGAATGATGTAGAGGATACCAAAAATGGAAAAGGAATCTGCTATGGCTCATACCTTAGCTCAAGCTAAGGAGAATATATGGATAGATATCAACTAGTCATTGACAAAGATCTAGCCGTTGATACAACTCATTTTTGAGGAGAAGGAGATGATTCAGACATACAAAGGAACCATTCAAGAAATCAGGGAATGCTAGGAGATAAGCCAAATGAAGCCTGAGAGCTCATCAAGTTTCTGAATTTTAAAAATAGATATGAGTTGGAAGAACTGAAAATAGAAGACAAAACCGAGACCATATTGGAAATTAAGAAAGTATTAACCAAAATAAATCTTATGTTGCAGTTAAAGAAGAAGTGTCAGGTTCTAGAGACTGGTGTCCAAATATTTTTTAACAAGCTTAAGGTCCTCAATCAAAAGGGACTTCCAGGTTTGCTAGTATTGAATGACATGTTAATGACATTTCCTGATTACACCCAAAAATTGATGGCTATTGGTAGGGACAACACCAAATTTGCAAGAATAAAGGGGACTATAATAAGGAAATCCTTCTTACATGCATTAGAATTTGATTTCTACATCTAGTGTGAAGTCAAATACATTTTCATTACCAAGCCCACCTTTGCCAAATATACAGAGGTAGATGAAATTTACAGGAGGTTACTTAAATTGTCAATTCTGAGTGAAGAAAGGTGGGAAATTTATGCGAATTACTTGAGTAAACAATCAATTCTTCTCTAGCCACCCTGAATGAACTATATCAGAAATCAACCTTTTATTAGTGGTCCAAGATCTTCGAAATTGACCTACCTGAAGATTCCTAGCCCCTAAAAATAATCCGCCTTATCTCTCCATTTTTCCAAACAAAGCTAAACGTATCATTTCTATACTCTCATGCTTGCTAGGATATTATTCAGATGAATGGGTAGACAAATCTATTTTAGGTTTTCTATCTATTTTTTCCACTGAAGAAAATCCCTCACTGTTTTTCAATTTTAGCCAATTTCTTGCTCACAACATTCATGAACAATTCCTTAAGCTTCCAATTGAAGGAATGTTCACATATGCCTCTATTCTTATGTATATGTTTTTATATTTTCAAGAAAAAAAATTCTCACTTGCAGTAAAGAAGCTAAATGAACAGGTAGAGGCATACTCGATCAACTTTTGCACCTCCATGCCAAGAAGAAATTCAGAAGAATATAGCTTCAAACATTTTATTGATCAGTTTATACATCCAACTATATGTTTGTTGAGCAATGAGACAAAACCCAGGGTTTGTGGAGAGATTAAAAAGATTGTATACCTAAGTGAGCAAGCCATAACATGTGACTGGTATTTATACTAGAATTACACCTAGATAAGAGTATATGGGTGTGATATGACACCTTATAAACGACCTAGGTACCTCCCAATGATGATTTTTTATTTAGAATACATCAGGCATATTATATACTCAGATGAGTTCCACTTTGTTTCAACAAAAAAGAAATCAAAGTTTAGGATAAATGCTCAGATAAGACCATTTATTTTTAACAACGGGAAAGCAAGAAGGGAGGCAGATATCCTCCTAAAACAAATGGATTTTCCCTTGAGTTTTACTTTGTCATATGACCCATTTGGTATGATATCTAAACTTAGAGTGGAACAAAAATCCACTCCATATGTTCACACTTAGATACCTAAAATTGAAAAATACATGAGCCAAGATGAGTGGGAAGAAAATATTTTACACGAGGCAGAGGAGCAGCTCCTATCTACCAATACTTCACAAAATCCTACCCCTGGGAAAAAGTAGAGAAAAGGCCTCAGGAAAAAGACTCTCCTTCAGTCAAAGAGGTTTTGGTCAAAGAATTTAAAATGTATACTAAGAAGGCAAGAGCTAATCCTAAGATAGATTTTACAAGAGAAGGAGCAGGGAAAGATCCTCTATAGTTTGTAGCAAGGGATAGAATCTTTACAGGATCTCCATTCTCTTCAGTTTCACAAGAATGTCCAGATACATCTCAAACATCAGAATTTGTCCAAGGGAAAATGGAAACTAGTATGTTTGACAAGTTAGGGAAATAAGACGTATGAATCAACTTCTCAAGGTCACCAATTATGACCAATTTTAGAAACAAACATCCTCTACACAACATAGGATTTTGTTAGCCTTTGACACTAAGAAGGGGAGAACGCAGATGGAATTATTGGAGACACAGGTCCTCCACCCTAAATCTATAGCAGACTACAATAAAACTACATTTGAGTTTGATACAAAGGATGTCCATCTTGTAGATCAAATGGACATGCATAGGCAATCTGGGGAGATGATCTATTCCACATTGACAAGTACTGCAATGGCTACTTCCAAATTGCAGGTGTCCCTTACTAATATTAAATCACAATTAAAGTTGGAAAAGACTTATTCTGTAGAAAAAGATAATAAGATAAAATCCTTGGAAGACTTGGTCATTAAGATAGGATATCAACCAAGTCATGTTGAAATAGCAGAAGAAATAGTCAAGAAGATTAATGTTGACATAGCAGCACTCATAAAACAATTAAAAATGTCGACAGCTGAGGATCCACAAGAAAAATAAGTAAAGGAGACAAAGAACCAAAAATAAGTTATGCTCAGATTAGTTATGGACCAACATGCACAGAAGAAGAGAGTGCACAACTAGCTATTATCCCACTTGATGCAGTACCTATTGCAACCATTATGCAAACCAGATCTTCTGCATCGACTATAGCAAAAACAACTACAAAAACCATAGTGAGAGTTTATACACCTACAATACCCCCTGCAAAAACTTATGATGATCCAAATAAACTATTAAATGCCATGGAAGACATGTCTTTACAAGGGGAGGAAATCAAGAAACTACAAACACAAGTCAAGGTTCTACAGGAATAAAAATAAAGAATTGAGAACTATCAATCGACAGAGATATATAAATCCAAGAGATTGTTGCAGAGGATACAAAAAATGGAAAAGGAATCTTCCATGGCTCATACCTTAGCTTAGGCTAAGGATAATATATGGATAGATATGAACTAGTCAATGACAAAAATTTGGCCATAGATATAAATCATTTTTTAGCAGAAGGAGATGATTCAGAAATCCAAATGAACCATTCAAGAAATCAAGGGAATGCTAGGAGACCAGCCAAATGAAGCCCAAAGCTCATCAAGTTTTTGAATTCTAAGAACATATATGAGTTGGAAGAACTGCAAATAGAAGAGAGAAATGAGACCATATCGCAAATTAAGAAAGTATTAACCAAAAGAAACCTTATGTTGCAGTTAAAAAAGAAGTGTCAGGTTCTCGAGATTAGTGTCCAAAGATTTTTTAAAAAGATTAAGGTCATCAGTCAAAAGGGACTTCCAAGTTTGTTGGTGTTGAATGACATGATAATGACATTTCCCGATTACATCGAGTAATTGATGGCTATTAGCTAGGACAACACCAAATTTATAGGAATAAACGAGACTATAACAAGGAAATCCTTCTTATAAGCATTAGAATTTGATTTCTACATCTAGCATGAAGTCAAATACATTTTCATTACGAAGCCCATCTTTTCCAAATATAGAAAGGTAGATGAAATTTACAGGAGGTTACTTAGATTGTAAATTCTGAGTGAAGAAAGGTGGGAAAAGTTATGTGAGTTACTTGAGTAAACAATCAATTCTTCTCCAGCCAGCAGGACAATCAGCGCAACAAAAGTCAAAGGCCACCTCAACACAGATTCCACAACTATAGTGCCAACAACCCAAGTAGTTTAAGTTTTCCTATATTTTTGTAAATTAGAGATATGTTCAGTTTAGAAATTCCTAAATTACATCTTATTCAATTTTGACAAGATATTTTATAAATAAAATTATAAACACTTCTCCTTTTGAAGTATTATATGTTGGCTTTTGCATCTTAGAAATATATTGTACATTTTCATGCTTCAGTGGACTTACGAGTAATACATAAATCTCTTTCACAGGATTCTTGTCTCAAATTTTTCATGAAATGCCTCTATCATTTTATGTGTTTATTTTTTGTTGCTTACCATACTCATGCGTTTTCATAATCTGAATTATTCAATAGAATGTTGAAGAACATAATTTTTTTTGATGTACACGAGGATTCAGGTGCTAAATAATTTTAATGTTTCAACTGATATTAAGTAAAATAATTCTTAATTTCTCTTTACATAATGGAAATCCTTTCGCTTCTTCTTATTTATTTCACTTAAAATTAAATAATACAATTAGTTTGACTACCTTACCCTATGAAATATTTCTGCAAAATACCGAAACAGATCAATCTTTTAAGTCATAGACTCCATAGCCCAATGGTAATCTAGACATCAATAAATCATACAATTCAAACCAAACCTTAAACTTTAACAATTAGCCTAACATATAAAATGAAACAAATCTAAATTTGACAGAGAGATCCCTCTATGAAGCTGGTAGGGCTAGATCCGAGCTTCCAACGTGGTTTTGTGGTTACCTTTGTAGTTTCTCTAACAAACTCAGAAATGACAGAGTGCTAACAGGTCACTAGGACTTCAAGGATTCTAAGAGATTCAATTTGGCCCTTCTCTCTAAAAGTCTATGGAGGTATTTTAGTGAACAAGGTTTATGACAAGTTATTATTCAAGAGAAATATCTACAACATTTATGCTTCGAAGACTTGGTGGCTCCTCGGGCACACTCAAGTAGGAAAAGTTCTCAAATCTGGTGCTGCTTGATGTTGGCCAAGCCTTGGCTTTGTGGAAACCTCGGTTGGCTGGTGGGTAACATGATCCAATTAAAGGCCTCACGAGATACGATATCCTATTACCTCGAATCATTGGCTCTCTCCATCAACAATGTCTCATTAACTTAGCGAATATGAAAACAAGGCCCCTCTCTTTTCCCCCTCAAACTCAATTGCTTTTTCTGGTTGACCCTTCACAACCAAATCTTCAGTTCGAAAAATCAGTTGAAAAGAGGTTACCAGGGGCCAGTCTATTGCATCCATTATTGTCACGCTATAGAATATGGCCTTCACTTGTTTTTCTTACATCCCTTTGCAATCGTTTCCTCGGAGGAAGATGGTATCCTTCTCAAAACCCACGTACAGGCGGATAGATCCTCTATACTCTCTTCTCTCCACTTTTTGTCTTCAAAAGTAAAAGCATATAGAAGCCACCCTCTCTATGTCTTCTAGGGAATTTAGCACTCTAGGAATGCCTACATTTTTGAAAATAATCCCCCTAATAGCTTGGACTCTTTCCACAAGATTGTTTCTTTCTTTAATGAGATTGGCCCATGGACCCCTAGCCCATCGTGTGAATCTATTTCATTCAAGGATCTAGGGAGTTTAACCTCTATAGCTTTCCTTGATGGAGCCTCTCCCGGGGGCATATGTTGATGGGCGGTCTCCATCAAATGTTCATTCAGTTTCATTTAGCATGGAGGGAGTGGTAATTGCTGCAGGAAAAAGGTGGTTGCGTTGTGAGGAGCCCTCCAATGTTCAGTTTGGCTTGCAATTGATGGGATCATGATTGTAGTTGATGTTAGGGCTGTCATTGTAATGGTTCAGCGGAAGGATTTTCTTCAAGTCCCATATCTCCACCATTGTATGGCAAATATATTGGCATTGTTACCTTCTTTTAGAGGCACCTCCTTCCTTCATGTGTTCCACAAGTAAAATATGGAGGCAAATGTTTTTATAAACATGGGATCTCTCTAAAATTTCATATTATTTTCTTTAATCTCCTCAATGAGAGAGTGATCAGAGAAGCCAGATCTTTTGTGCACTAATTGGGCTGCCTTTTTCCTTTTTTGCTCATAGATGCCATTTGTTGTGTCTATATGTGGCCTAGAGTTTACATTGTAATTTTTTGTCATGCTCTCAAAATTTTCCCTTCTTTCTTTATCCACATAGGTGACTACTAGTTGGCATATATACTTCTATTTTTCCATGATTACATATTGAAATATACAAACGAACATCTAAATTTTCATAGAAATATGTAACACCCTATTTTAATTAATGAAGATAGTCTATTTTTTTCAATTGAAAAAAAATATATTACACATTCCAAGAACATGTAAAAACAAGTGGCATCAATTTCCCGCCCTCAATGCAGTCTCAAGGTAAATTACATAAAGCCTTGGACTAGTTAACACATTAAAAACATTTAGACACAAGTGACATCCCACTCCAATCCTCGAAGCAGTCTTAGCATCTAAAAAAATAGTTGATTTCTGAGATTAACTTACACAGATGAGTATTGTAGGGTGGTTAGGTTGTTTGAGGGCTATGAGGAACAAGTTCGTCCCCTTGATCTACATCGTCGTAAACCCCATCGACAATGTGGGGAACTCTTGTCCACGACACCACTAATTCCCTACCACTCGGTAACATCGCCTGCGTCCCCATCAATATCAATGGACGAGTCTAGGCATATGTATGGGTTCCTTGTCATATCTATGATGGCCAAAATAAATGAATTTAATGAGCTGATGTAGAGTAGTGTTGATTAAAACATTCATGAAAAAGGTGAACATACTGTCCACTCAAGACATACTCGTATTGGGTGGTCACATCGTTTCCAGGAGTATTTTTTGCTAGATAAGTCTACTCATGTATATCTATGAATAATATCTCTTTCCCATTGCAGACTACACTACTTAGCTGTGAAAATAGGAGGCCCCAGTTAAGCTCAAGTTGTTCACATGGTTGACTATTCAAAACTGAATCCTTACTTGGGAAAATCTAATGAAGAGGGGCCTTAAAAGTCAATGGAGATTCCCACTCGATGAGCTAGATTTAGAAGACAACATTTTTTTTTAAACTACCCCTTTCTCATCGCTATATGGGAGGAAATTATAAGGACAATGGCGATTAATGTTCTGGTGGACTGCTCTTCAATTATTTCATGCCTCACTTCCTGGACATTTAGACAAAAATATTTAAGAGAAGTTCCACTATATATTCTTTAGGGGATTTCGTGCTCCACAGATAGTTGTATATTTGAGGACAAACATCAAGATCTTAAGATATCTAGCCTCATGATTGTTGCATAGTTCCGGCAGATAAGTCCTCATTATCCCAAATCATATTCCTGCTCTATATCCTATGTTGACCTGGGGGATAAGTTCCCTATTGGGTATTTCGATGGGGCGTATTCTGGAGGTGAGTGTGGATGTGGAGTCATCATTAGGATTAGCCCATATCAAGCATATTACTTCTACTATTATCGTGCCATTGGCTCTAATTGTAGGGTTGAGATGGTGACACTTTCGGAAGCGATGTCTTATGCCCTTTGGCTACCCATTGACCAGATCTCAATCATTGGTTATGCAAATTCTATCATCCAATGGGTTAATAGGAGAAATGTGCTCAAGCTTTGTTCCTTAGTTAATTAAATGGAGAATATCAGGTCTCTTCTTCCCTCTTACTCAGCCATTTCTTTCTAGCATGCCTATAGAGAGAAAATTTTCAAGTTGATGCATTATTGAAGTGTGGAAGATCTCTCTTTCTGATCCAAATCTTGGGGGGAGACCCCCAAGATCTAAAAGATTGAAATGGATCTTGTGGGGGAGGCCCCCAAGATCTGAAGAATTGAAATGCTAGAAGGAAAATGACATAACACACAGTAAATAAAACCACAAAGAAGCCTTTTATTAAAACTGATAATAACTATAAAGGGTACATTGTGGCGAATAATTTGTTCTTTTACAAAATGTGACTTGTTACTTATAGTATTTTTCAGTTACAATACCACGGGTGAATGAATACCATGGGTGAATGAACACCATGGGTGGATGTCACAATACCATGGGTCAATTCCATGGGTGAATGAATTCTATGGGTAATACCATAGGTCAATTCCATGGGTGAATGAATACTATGTGTAATACCACGGGTCAATTCCATGGGTGAATGAATACTATGGGTAATACCATGGGTCATTTCCATGGGTGAATGAATACTATGGGTGGATGTCACAATACCATGGGAAAATACAATGGGTGAATGAATACCATGGGTGGATAAATAGCATGGGTGGATGCCACTTAAAATACCATGGGTAAATTCCATGGGTGAATAAATACCATCGGTGGATGAATGCCATGGGTTGATGCCGTTTTCCATTCAAATCATTCCTCCCTCCTTAAGAAGCAATGGTCCCCATTGTATGAAGTTCCATTCTGCGAAGCCTTTGTTGAATATGAAGAGCCACTGAAGAGAAGGGCTTTATGTTGTTAACATGTAACCATGATAAACAAAGATCCGAGGATAGAGATACCCTCTAATGCTTGTGACCAGCTGTGATACTGGAAATATGCAGCTTACCAAATGGACTTCAATGGAGTGTGAGTTTGTGGATGACCCATAACCATGATGAACGAAAATACGAGGATAGAGATACCCTGTAATGCTTGTGACCAACTTTGATATTGACAGTGTGCGACCTAGCAAATGGACTTCGATGAAGTGTGAGTTTGTGGATGACCCGCAACCATGACAAACAAAGATCTAAGGATAGAGATACCCTATAATGCTTGTGACCAACTGTGATACTAACAGTGTGCCACCTAGAAAATAGACTTCGATGATAAGGATTTTGTTCGACTGACCCGTAACCGTGATGTTAGTTGTTGGTGAAGTAGCAGGTGCCTACATAACCTGGGGTGGGAGGTAACATCTCAAAATAACCTAATCCGAATGTTTCTATGCTTAAACTGATGAATGGGAAGCATGTGCATAGTAAAGCATGGTGGGAGGGCACATCTCCAAAGGGAACTCATTCCGAATGCTGCTCCGGAATTAAAATGGACATAACTTGGTCAATATAACTCATAATATTTATTATAATCTGGTTTTGGAAACGAAAGGACCATTTTCAATATTCCATGTGTTGGAAATCCATATCTTGACACTCTAGAATCTCATATTCGCATTGCAACTTTCCTATTGTCACAAAAGCTTTCAAAAAATAATTGATTTTACATTAGCGATATCTCCCGCATCCAAACTCTGATTCGACCCACTTTTTTTTTAATTTGGGTATTTTTCACAAGGAATCCAGATCTGTTATATTTTTTTGTAAATTTTGCACCAAAAATTTCAGATCTGATCTGTAAACTCGCCGCCTAAAAACATTTTTGCAAAAAAAAATGAAAAAAAAGAAAAAAGAAAAATTCTTCACGCTTGGCCCAAGAAAATGCTCTGTGGAGGACGTAGCACATGCCTTAAGTTTGTTGAATATTGCTACAAAATTTGAAACTGAAATATGCATCAAACCCTCATTCCCATGGAATCATAACCTGCTCTGATACCATTGATCTGGATCTTCGGAGGAGGCCCCCAAGATCTAAAATAATGAAATCGATCTTGCGAGGGAGGCCTCCAAGATCTCATGAATTGAAATGCTAGAAGGAATATGACATAACACACAGTAAATAGAACCACAAAGAAACTTTTTATTAAAACAGAGAATAACTGTAAACGCTACATTGTGGCGGACAATATGTGCTTTAACAAAATGCGACTGGTTAATTATAGTATTTTTTCAGTTACAATACCACGGGTGAATGAATAACATGGGTGAATGAATACCATGGGTGGATGTCACAATACCACGGGTCAATTCCATGGTTGAATGCATACTATGTGTGGATGTCACAATACCACGGGTCAATTCCATGGGTGGATATCACAATACCATGGGAAAATACGATAGGTGAACGAATATCATCGGTGGATAAATACCATTGGTGGATGCCATTTACAGTACCATGGGTAAATTCCATGGGTGGATGAATAACACGGGTGGATGAATACCATGGGTTGATGCCATTTTCCATTCGGATCATTTTCTGGGGTTGATGTATTTCGAGCACGTCGTTAATGTTTTTGTTTGTGGAGAATGTTTTTTTGAGATTTAATTCTTCTCGGTCCTTTTTTTCTCTCCTTCTACTTTGTTATCGTGGATGGTTTCCACTCGGGTGTTTTTGATGGCATTGTCCTATATATAGGTTATCTAAAAAAACAAACCTTTTTGATATTGTGTGTTTCTCTATTTCCTAAAATAGCTACCTCTAGGGTGCCATTAGTTTACTTCATTAAACAAATGGCCCTAATGTTATGGTGAAATTTGTTGGTGGGATTTCACATTGTTTTTTACAAGCCAATGATTTATGGCTTTCTAGAAAAGGCCTATGTGAATGTAAACACCTCTTTAATTTTTAATGAATGTGGTAGTTTAAACTAAACAATTACTAATTCACTCGTACATAGTGGGCACTTCCATATCCGATTGTAACCCTTTTTGTGCATATAACATTGATATAATTACTTCTAATTCCCCTTAATTCGTCATTGAGACATCACTTTCAAGAATTGTATTGCATAAAATTTTTATGAACTTCTCATACTTCCACTATTTGCCTTGGCTTTATTTCCCTATATCAATATAACTACTAGAAATCATAATTACCAAATTTGAATTAGCATTTGAGTTCATAAATAAATACAACAAATATACCAAGTTTAATTTTTAATCGATATTGAATTCGATACACTGAAATAAAAATTCGAATTCAAATAAAAAAATTCCAATTCCACAACAATCAAATTATGTATTCAATACTTTAACTATCAACAATTTAGTACTATCAAATTTCAATTATTCAACTATTACAAACTCAACGGAAAAGTTTTGTTATATATATTTTTTCTTATATAATCTTTATATTATAGATTTTCTAAATATATTTTGCTTTTAATAAATTTAAAAAAAAAAAAAATTAAATTTTATAATTCTTAAAATTAAAATATTTTCAAATTATTAAAACTATTTATATATTCAAAATTTTATTTCTGATAATAAAATGTGCAATAATAATAATCTACTGTAAAATTTTATTTAATTAAAATATATTATTTTTCAATAAACTATAATAAAAAACCATTTTATGCATCCAAGTTGCCATCGGTGGTACTTAAAACCATCGTTCCTGAGTATCGATTCTATTTACTGTGGTGGTAATTTAGACCATCCTTCCTAAGTATCGATTCTATTTACTAAAAGCATTATGGTAAGGTATTTACTTTTTAGATTACATACAAAATGGGTTTAAGTAAGAAACTTGAAGCTCCAAGCGAAAATGTTTATGCTCTTGCTACACCAAGGGCCTCCTAGAGTGGACTTTACTTCCAGCTTTTAAATTTTATTAATAAATTAGTATAAATTTTGTTAACTAATAATTGAGTTTTCTTATAATTATTAATTATTAAATTTTACTAAGAAAAGTCATATAAATTTAAAATAAAAAATTGAGTTTGATATGGTTGTATATAAATATTGGTCAGACAATATGAATTAAAAGAAATTTGGAACTATTAAAGTGTCAATATTAGCTAGTGGGGATACACGAAATTTTAAGCTAATGATTATTAAGAAATAAGTTCTTTAACCATAAACTTTTTTTTATGTATATCACTTATTAACATAAATTTATTTATGTATATTACTTATTATTTGTTAATTATGTTGATAGATGTGTTTATTTTGGAATAGTTTCTAAAATTTTAATTTAATTATTGAAAAGGGAGTTAACTAATATTTTTTGTAGTAGTTATATATCAAAGTTTGAGATTTGTTTTAAAATTAGTTGTCTGCACTCTAAACTAGATTGACTAATTAAAAAAATGTCACATAAAAATGACTTATGAATTTTTGAGCATATGGTATTAGTAAACCATGATATTGACCCATGATAATGTAAGGAAAAATATTTGCATGCTATTGTCACATGTTTTTTTAAATGCATAAATGTTTAATTTAAAATAATTTTGTTTATAATAACAAGAGTAATAGTAATAATTGCTTAGTTAATTTTTATGATTTTTAGTTTAATCTTCTTAATATGAAATGTATTATAAAATATATTTTTTTGTATATCTATTTGTATTTATCATCCATTTAATTTATATGGCTATAATACCAGCTATTTAATTTACATAATTAAATTAATCTTACAAACATTTTTTATCTATATATTTTTCAAAAAATTATAAATAAATATCAAACAACTAAATTTTTAATTTAAAAAAATAAAATAAACACATAACTATTAATTATCTCTTATTATTTAATATTCATTTTTTCTATTTCATAATATTTATTAACATAAATCTATTCTATCTTTTTATCCATTTTAATCAACTCACTTATTAAGGGAAAAAATAATACAAAAATGTGGCCATCATTAATTCCTCTCATAAATTTTACCTTCGTACGATTTGAATTTAATTAAATTAAAATAATTAAATAAAATTAAAGTTTGAAGGTAACAAAATACCTTAAATACGAAATACTAACTAGTCAAATCATTAAAGATACTACTATCTAGTTTTTGCCTCTGTACAGGAGGGCTATAGGTGGTGGAGTGAGCAAAGTATTCCTCTGCACTCCTTGTTTGTAACGGTTGTCTGGCTACTATGGAAATGGAGGAATGATTGTATTTTTCAAGATCACAGAGCCCCTCTTGCATTCATACTGATGCGAATTACTGAATGTTCAATCACTCCTGTCTCGTAGGGATTTTTTCCTACATGTTTTGATGATGACATTTTTGATTTCATTCTCTTTCTACAATCATGGCTTTCGCTGGGCTGTTTTGCATATGAACATTTTGTCGTTCCTGCCTCCTTCATAAGGATTATATGTCATATTATCTGTTTCAGCCGGTTTGGGATGCATCATCCATTATCTGCATTTCTCTCTTTCTTATTTCTTTTAAGGAGCGCTGAGGTTCATCCAGGCATGAATATCTGACTATGTATATGTGTTTCATTATATTCTCTTAATATAATCTATCTGGTTTTTTCTCTCTGAAAAAAAAAGATACTACTATCTAACGTACTATCTAACGTCCTAGTTACCATTTGAATTTAACTAGCATTTGCACCAAATGTTGCAAAGGGAACGTCGTAAGGCATAAATTGAATTATGCAAATACAAAAAAAAAATACTTTGATAAAGAATAAAAATATATTGAATGCTCACATCAATGTCCCATTAACTGGAACCACTTAGTAGAACATATCTATGAACATTAGAATTACACACAATGATCAGGAAATTTCTCATATAGAAACAATACCTTCCACAACAACCTTTTCTCACATCCACATTTTAAAGTAGACATATCTATCAACATTAGGATTACATACCATGACCAGGAAATTTCCCATATACAAACAACACCTTCCACAACAACCTTTTCTCACATCCACATTTTAAAAAATGGCTTGGAACATGATTGCAATATCCCATATTGCCTTTTTCATTATGTAGATAAATCTTTCCCATATACAAACAACACCTTCCACAACAACCTTTTCTCAAATCCACATTTTAAAAAGTGCCTTGGAACGTGATTAGAATATCCCATATTGCCTTTTTCATTATGTAAATAAATTTTCCACATTACTATTTTCATCATGAAGATTGTTAGTTCATTGTTGTAAAGTGTCAGTGTGTTAAATTCAATACTACAAGTTCAACAAGTGAAAAACATTCCTTAATTAGCGTAATATGCATTTTTCTCTCACCGTGTATTTTTCAGTCATTCATTACAAAACTTGCATCAAATAACACAAGTAACAAATTAACATGTATTTTGTCTTCATTATTTTCATCACGGAGCCAAGAAACACGAAATCCTAGAGTGGGTGTTCGTTATATCCAAATTGTTGCAATGGATGTGACCTGCCATCAAAAAGAGCATTCCCATCCTTAGATGAACCCCATTCTTCTTCACTTGACCACTTGATTTTATTCAATTCCCATCATTTTTTCTCCATTCATTTGCCCCATCTTACCCCATTCTTCTTCAGTTGACCACTTGATTTTATTCAATTCCCATCATTTTTTCTCCATTCATTTGCCCCATCTTCTTATCTATCAAAGGACTGCCCTCGTCCTTCAAAGCATTACCACTAGTAACAAGGAGATCATCAGAAAACACACTTTACAACTTTGAATAGGGCTGAGACATATCACATACAAGAGTCTTCAAGCTGCAATATATTGTTCAAATAATGCATGCTAAGATCATTTTTCTTAAAATTCAATTTATAGTAGATTGTAATTTAATATTTAAAATAATTATTTAAAAAAATGTAGTAAACTAACAAAAAAAACGTATGCAATAATGTGCCAAATTATATAGAGTAAGTTATGTATGAGTGGGTACTATGAGATATTAAGTGTAATAAAAAGTAATTGAATGGTGTTTCTCACAAATTTGGAAATTATAATAATTGTTATTTTATTTTTTAATTATTAATAAGTATAATACATTTAATATAGATGAAATATTATTAATTAAACAGAAATCGAAATAAACAACTTCTAAAAACACCATTTTGCACTTTCAATTATATTTTAAATTATCCCACATGGATGTCAACGATATGTCATGTACTTGCTCACTATTTTTTCTATTGATATCGTTAATAAACAACTTTTAAGAACACCATTTAGCACTTTCAATTATATTTTAAATTATCCCACATGGATGTCAACGATATTTCATGTAATTGTTTTGTTTTATTAATGATAATGACCATACAAGTACATTGAAGAATATTCAATGCACCTTAGTTGGAACTTGCAAATTGTGATAGTTGTCCAGACTTCAAAGATACAGAATATACGGATATATGGAATGTAATGCAGGGCATCTTGTCAAGCTTTGACAATATTTAACGAGTGCTCACTTTTATTACGTTCATTTTTAACATACTGTCCACACATGCAATTGCGAAACTTGGCAAACAAGACGCCAAGATAAGATTATCGCATACACAGTTCTGGTATTGATATTAAAACTGCTCCCATGAATGTCATTGCTCTCCTACAGCATGACCTCTCCCCGCATCAATCGTGATGTAATACAAGACTATGTGTATCTCGAAAGTCATTAAATTATTCCTTACGTCTGCCACTATCCCAAAATCACTAACGAATTTATTAGTGTTGATCCACTCTTAAATATAACCTCCAACTCCTCTTTTCTTCTTTCCATTTTTATCAAATTGATTGATGCGCACATTTATGCCAGAATTACACACATCCAATAGAATGGATCGGAACTGGTTGCTAAATGTATTCCATATAAAGGCAACTAACTGCATACGAGAAAGATTAAAAGGGATATTACAATTTAAAGAACCTTCTCCCTAAAGGGCACTTTTCCTTCAGCTGTATGGACTTCTAGTAAGATTGAAAGAAATGGTTTCACAAGATGCAGCACATGAAACCCACCACTTGGCATTTTCCCTTCTCCAAAGAACTGTTGTCATGTAATAACATAGTTACCATGTGATGCCAGATCCCTCTCAAAAAAATACCCAAGGAGATTACATTCTATAACTATTGTAGTATTTACTATTAATAAAAGTAACTACAAGAATATAAACCCTAGTTGATTTATGATAAAAAGAGTTGTCACACCCCAAACAAAAGCTGGAGTACTGCGACACCCAGAAACAAAAAAAAAACTAGTGATATCTACCAAACCCAAAACAAAACCTTGGCCATCTCAGAGAGGCACTTTTGAGCAAATGGAAAATGCTCAAGAAAACAAAACTCTCATTACCGACGTGAAAATCACCATCGAAATCCTCTCTTAGGCATTAGCAAGTAATGCACATGCAAGGGGATAAGAGTACAATAATGCAATACCTACCTTACAAATTTGAGCCCAGAAAACTATTGATCCACTGCAAGGGAATTAATGATCTGCAATAGATGCACCTCTGCCTTCAAAATACCAGCTGCCTAACCTGAAAATCTGAAGAAAAACCTTGTTCGCGGAGCAAAATATTATCGATATAATAAGTTAAGTCGGTTGACGATTCGTAAGGAAGATAGTTGACAGTTATTGCAGGATCCAACGACCCAGTAACAACTGTCACGGATGGAATTCCTCAATTCAAATCAACAAGTAATGATTACCCATTTGTCTAACAACAAAATCGAATGGCACATATTTTGACACGAAAGCAGTTTGGGGAGTTCATTTCAGAGGGAAACGCCTGATTCTAGTATATGATGGTTACATGTGATTTATGATGTTGATCTATGATGGCTGTGTTTTGAGCTAACCATATGTGATATGTTTATACATGATGTTTTGATCAAATAGTTAGTTTGACTTGTTGTGACATGAAGTAAACTTGATTGCAAATGTACCTTATTGACGAGCAACCAATGACATATGATTTGAAGTTATTTCAGTTTATTTTGAATCTAATGGAATTTATGTGTTTAGTACGGGAAGCACGGAAATCCCTGGTTGGGTGGTTAAAATCAAATACAAGAACTAGCAACAACAACAAAGAAATTGGAACATGCAGCAGCATGCTGGTAAAGTATTCAGGAGCAGGTCCATTGTGGGATAGTATTCAAGTATTGATTATTATAACCCATGATGTGTATAGGGTCTAGAATGTAGCCTGAAATAACATGAATTCATGAATCAGAGTGAGCACTCTTGTCATGAACTACCTAAGCGTGAAGTATATGGATTTCATATTGAATTTCTCAAGGGATGGATGAATGAACGATAGACACTACAAACTAAGCCTAAGACTGGTTTTGAGATTTGCTATGGGGGCCACAACCATCAAATCCCCATCATGAGTGGATACATTTTCATGACATGGTGATGCGAAGAAGAAGGGTTGCAATAGGAGTAGACATGAGAGGTAGGAGAAGGGAAGGAGACTAGAGGACAAAGGAAAATCAATACAGAGTGAGCACGGTTATGGAATTTAGAAATAGGGTTGGATAATAGAGGCAAGTGAAGCATAGAGAGGAATAGGAACCAAAACCATAAAATAGAGAACTCTCCTTGAGAGGCGGAGAGGTCGTGAAGCCTCCACACATGATAAAACCGACCATAGGAACAAAACCAACTACCTTACGGCGTAATTATAGTAAAGTTATTAATATCTTATAATACTTTTAATCAAAATTAACTATATTCATTTAACTCTTTTTATTATTATATATTAATTTGGAATGAGCGATCGGATAATTTCTCTGTTTTGCAAGAATTTCTGAGACTTGGAAAATTTTGTTTTTCTTTTATGTTTTTCAGGTTGGTTTTAAAGTCTGGCTGATGGCACCTATATCAGTCGGAGTATATCAATATATCATGATTGTTATGTAAATAAATATAGTGAGAGTCTTATTGATCATGTTACATTGTTTCACTTCTTTTCGGATTGCCTATACAAGTCCTCGGGAGTGAAAAGAATGATCAGAGTACCTGCTGCCAGTGCGAATTTGGCGGACATTCCATCGGATGAATTCTCTTGGATAAAATTGACGCAGATGACCATATTAGGCCATCCATATCCAATGTATATTGCTGTTACATTCCTTCATTTTTTTTTGGTTGTCTATACTGATACTCTTTCCGCTTTAATTGGCCTCTTTGATTAACTGATATTTTATTGCTTCGATCTTGCAGAAGCTATTACAGGTGCAGAACAGTGGGTTGTCCTGCAAGAAAGCACACAGAACGAGCCCTAGACGATCGAAACATATTTATTGTATACTACGATGGTAAACACAACCATTCTCTTTCTGTATCTGAAACACAGGCCCTGAAATTAGCTGTTGAATATAGTCGAGAGGATGTGGCTTAATAGTTAGGAAAAATCAGGTACTTTTCATGATCAATACTATGTATGCCCTTAAAATTGCTTTAGAAGAAATTTCTTCAAGTGGAAAAAAAATTAGTCTTAAAAGGACCTTGTGAAATTTTCTGCATCCAGATCTCCACGGACCTTGTGAAATCAGGTACTTTTCATGATCAAATACTATGTACGCCCTCAATCCATCAAGATCGATAAGTTTGGAGTTTCTGAACGATTTATCTTTTCTACAGATTCTTTGCACAATATCATTAATGTTCAAAGCCAAAGAAAAGCGAGGCTAAATTTGCAATGATCGAAGAATAATAGCATTTATTATACCAAGCTATCTGCTTGCGGTGGTCAAATTTATTACAGCGCCTGGCCCTTGCCTCCAACGTTTTGTCTTTTAAGTGATTTTCTATGTGATGATCAGATCAATGCATCACTGTTCGATTTTTTAAAAGTTAACCCCTCTTTTGAAAAAAAGAAAAAAAGCCGAAGCACTTATAGTTGTTCTCGTTTTCGTTTTTATGGAGAATCGGTTAGATATCGACCATAGTCTTACCTGCTGCCACTTTTTGAGTTCAATATAGTCCAGAGGATGTGGCTTAATAGTTAGGTAAAATCAGGTACTTTTCATGATCAATACTATGTACGCCCTTAAAATTGCTTTAGAAGAAATTTCTTCAAGTGGAAAAAAAATTAGTCTTAAAAGGACCTTGTGAAATTTTCTGCATCCAGATCTCCACGGACCTTCTGAAATCAGGTACTTTTCATGATCAAATACTATGTACGCCCTCAATCCATCAAGATCGATAAGTCTGGAGTTTCTGAACGATTTATCTTTTCTACAGATTCTTTGCACTATATCATTAATGTTCAAAGCCAAATAAAAGCGAGGCTAAATTTGCAATGATCGAAGAATATTAGCATTTATTATACCAAGCTATCTGCTTGCGGTGGTCAAATTTATTATAGCGCCTGGCCCTTGCCTCCAACGTTTTGTCTTTTAAGTGATTTTCTATGTGACGATTAGATCAATGCATCACTGTTCGATTTTTTAAAAGTTAACCTCTCTTTTGAAAAAAGAAAGAAAGCCAAAGCACTTATAGTTGTTCTCGTTTTCGTTTTTATGGAGAATCGGTTAGATATCGACCATATGTGTCATACATGTCTTACCTGCTGCAAATTTTTGAGGTTGATTTTCATTGACAGCGTTCAATGCAGATTTGGAAGGCTGTTGTTCCTATATCTCTTCAATTTTGCAGCTAGTAATCTTAGAGGTTCTTTTGTTACTCGAGCTATTGGAGCTGGCAAGCTTCATAATGTCTTCAACCTGCCCAGAGAATGGCAATGTACTCAGTCGGAAATAAAGTAAAAGGCAGAAAGATGAGAGAATCATATCGTTTTATGAAAATTTACACAAATTTTCTTGATGTATTATATGAGTTGCTCGGATCAAAATAAGACCTTCTTAGTTAGTCAAAGTATATCACTATATCATGATTGTTATGTAAATAAATATAGTGAGAGTCTTATTGATCATGTTACATTGTTTCACTTCTTTTTGGATTGCCTATACAGGTCCTTGGGAGTGAAAAGAATGATCAGAGTACCTGCTGCCAGTGCGAATTTGGCGGACATTCCATCGGATGAATTCTCTTGGGTAAAATTGACGCAGATGTCCATATTAGGCCATCCATATCCAATGTATATTGCTGTTACATTCTTTCATTTTTTTTTGGTTGTCTATACTGATACTCTTTCCGCTTTAATTGGCCTCTTTGATTAACTGATATTTTATTGCTTCGATCTTGCAGAAGCTATTACAGGTGCAGAACAGTGGGTTGTCCTGCAAGAAATCACACAGAACGAGCCCTATACGATCGAAACATATTTATTGTATACTACGATGGTAAACACAACCATTCTCTTTCTGTATCTGAAACATAGGCCCTGAAATTAGCTGTTGAATATAGTCCAGAGGATGTGGCTTAATAGTTAGGTAAAATCAGGTACTTTTCATGATCAATACTATGTACGCCCTTAAAATTGCTTTAGAAGAAATTTCTTCAAGTGGAAAAAAAATTAGTCTTAAAAGGACCTTGTGAAATTTTCTGCATCCAGATCTCCATGGACCTTGTGAAATTAGGTACTTTTCATGATCAAATACTATGTATGCCCTCAATCCATCAAGATCGATAAGTCTGGAGTTTCTGAACGATTTATCTTTTCTACAGATTCTTTCCACTATATCATTAATGTTCAAAGCCAAAGAAAAGCGACGCTAAATTTGCAATGATCGAAGAATATTAGCATTTATTATACCAAGCTATCTACTTGCGGTGGTCAAATTTATTACAGTGCCTGGCCCTTGCCTCAAACGTTTTGTCTTTTAAGTGATTTTCTATGTGATGATTAGATCAATGCATCACTGTTCGATTTTTTAAAAGTTAACCCCTCTTTTGAAAAAAAGAAAGAAAGCCGAAGCACTTATAGTTGTTCTCGTTTTCGTTTTTATGGAGAATCGGTTAGATATCGACCATATGTGTCATACATGTCTTACCTGCTACCACTTTTTGAGGTTGATTTTCATTGATAGCGTTCAATGCAGATTTGGAAGGCTGCTGTTCCTATATCTCTTCAATTTTGCGGCTGGTAATCGTAGAGGTTCTTTTGTTACTCGAGCTATTGGAGCTGGCAAGCTTCATAATGTCTTCAACCTGCCCAAAGAATGGCAATGTACTCAGTCTGAAATAGAGTAAAAGGCAGAAAGATGAGAGAATCTTATCGTTTTATGAAAATTTACACAAATTTTCTTGATGTATTATATGAGTTGCTCGGATCAAAATAAGACCTTCTCAGCAGGAATATCGTAAACATTCACCGCTCTGTTATAGAACTCCGTTATTGAAAATAGTGAATTGAGATGTGGATAGTTTCTCCGGTACTTCTGCTGCAACGAACTGGCTGAAAATAGTGCCATAAATATATAGTTAGCCTTCTGAACGTTTAAATTGCTGTAAATTGAATGAATTCCATCGAAATCCTCTCTCACGCATTTGCAAGTCATGCACATGCAAGAGGGTAAGAGTAGAATAATACGATATCTACCTTACAAATTTGAGCCCGGAAAACCACTGATCCGCTGCAGGGGATTAATGATCTGCTACGCCTCTTCCTTCGAAATACCAACTGCATAACCTGAAAATATGAAGAAAACCCTTGTTCATGCAGCAAAATATTATCGATAGAATAAATTAAGTCGGTTGATGATTCGTAAGGAAGATAGTGGACAGTTATTGCAGGATCGAACGAACAGTCGCAGTTATTGACGGATCTAACGAACAGTCGCCGCTGGCCTTGCTCAATTCAAATCAACGGATAAGGATTACCTAATAGGCTAACACCAAACTCCAATGGCACATATCTTGACACGAAAGCAATTTGGGGAGTTAATCTCAGAGGGAAACGCCTTACGGCGTAATTAATCACATTGTCTCAAATTGCAAATACAATTTGGCAATATAAAATCCAAAATACAATTTGGCAATATAAGATCCAATTTTCCTCTGAGATAAAATAATAAGAAAACATTCAGAAACTGTAAAATTTTGCGTCCCGCCCGGTTAAAAATGGTGAGCAGGAGATGGTGGTGGAGGAGGAGGAGAGAACTGCTTATACCGTGCTTCAGTTTGTCCTTGGAGCACGCGATGCACTACGCTCGTATATTATACCTTGTCAGATGAACTTTGGAGTTTTCTTATTTCATACTCAATATTCGCTGAGAGTGCAGTAACCTATTCCATTATATATATATATATATATATATATATAGATCAGCGATCACATGCACTGTGCAAAGATGAGGTGAATAGCAATTAAACTATCATCCTCGTGTTCTGATCACTCTGCAGGGGAAAGGAAAATAAAGTATAGAATTCAGTCTCACCTTCTGTTTCACCAAGAAAGTTAGATTAGGGTTCCATAATTACATCTAACCCAACCCCAGTACAAATAGACTTAATTTTTGTAATTAGTGTCTGTATGCACATTACAAATCAATCATCTCGAGTCTACCTCCATATCACATAAATTAATGTATGAGTGGGCTGCTAAACACACAAACTGTAGATCTACTGATTCTAGAGAGGATATAGGCACCACACACAAACACGTAAATTCCGTCTACTTTCTCTGTAGGTTGACTCAGTCAACTGACAACAAATATCTCCATATTAACCCCAACTTGTCACGAAACGCTGAAGAATTTCGCAGCTGCACCTGCAAGCATCCCCCATTCTCACCAGATTAATCTTAATATAATTCTAAACATGCAGTAAGATTTTTATTTTATGTGGATAGACTAGTAATTTTCCAATAAAGAGTATTTTATCAAATAAAATAGTTTCGGCCAACGCCGTTCTAGAGGTAAAAATAATACGTCGTCTCAGTCAACTCTAACTGGGAAGTTGGAAGGTAACCGCCTACGTTGAAGTCTGAAGAAGGGGAAGAAACCAAAAAAATTCATACAAATCACCATAATGTTTTTAAACTAGTTTTTATATATTTTTAATTTATGGCTTTTTGCTTAAAATTTGAATTAATCGGATGACGGTTAAATGTGTCGTATATAAATTTAAGTGATTTTTAATTTTTTTATTATAAGGTTTTGAATTAGTTTTATATATTTTTTTATTTTCAGTTTTTACAGTTGAAAGATGTTCTTATATTCTTTTAATCTCTTTTATATTTATGAATAGAGTTTTCATATATATATATATATATATATATTTTAGAATTTATAATAGAATTTTAGATAATATTTATATATATTTGTAAATTTATATTTTTTTATATTTATTTAAAGTTTAGTCTAATGTATAGAAGAAAGTTTTTTCACATAATTTTAAGTTTGTTTGTTATTTAAAATACAGTTTTGAATGCATAAATGTATTTGCCATCCTGGAAAAAATTTTGGGCACTGGAATTATATAAATTAAACACTTTAAACTAAAATTTTTAAAAACGAGTCAGATTAAAATTAACTAAAAAATTAATCATAAAAAATCATTTTATTTATAAATTAAACTACACCTTTATTTAATCTAATTTGATCATAATTTTATTATTAAAATTTTCAATAATAAAATATCTACACATTTAAATTTATTTGAAGATTGAAAATTTTTAAGAATTTGTTCTTATATTCTTTTAATCTCTTTTATATTTATGAATAGAGTTTTCATATATATATATATATATATATTTAAGAATTTATAAATAGAATTTTAGATAATATTTATATATATTTTAAACTTATATTTTTTTATATTTATTTAAAGTTTAGTCTAATGTATAGAAGAAAGTTTTTTCACATAATTTTAAGTTTGTTTGTTATTTAAAATACAGTTTTGAATGCATAAATGTATTTGCCATCCTGGAAAAATTTTTGGGCACTGGAATTATATAAATTAAACACTTTAAACTAGAATTTTTAAAAACGAGTCAGATTAAAATTAACTAAAAAATTAATCATAAAAAATCATTTTATTTATAAATTAAACTACACCTTTATTTAATCTAATTTGATCATAAATTTATTATTAAAATTTTCAATAATAAAATATCTACACATTTAAATTTATTTGAAGATTGAAAATTTTTAAGAATTTGTTACTTACGTAACTAAATTTATGATTTTGTTTTCAAATTTATCTAATCTAATTATGAATTTAATAACAATTTAATTTTAAATTTATAAATATATTTTTAGATTTACTTAATTTAATTTGATAATAATTTGATAGCCACTCATGGTCTTTTTGAAATGTGAAATGCCTGATTGTTCTGTCTTCTCTTTCCTAACTATTCTTATGAAAAATCATTATTGTTAATTCTTATACCATTAAATAGTTCATGATTATTCTCTCTGGTACGCAACCTAACTCATTTTCACCCCCTACAAATGCAACTCATATAACTCTACACTATCAAGATCTCTCATGAGCGCTTGAGCACAGGTACAATGTGTTTACGCAACATCATCTGGTGCTTGGTTTTTGAAGTTTAGTAAGAAATGAAAATATTTCACGTTCATTGGTATCAATGACCTGTCTCTCTTTGTATATAGCTTGTTTGTATGTTTTACTATGTTGAAGTAATAGAATTTCTACCTCAGCTTACAGAAAAAAAAACTTAGTTGAGTACTCTACGTAAATTACAGTTCGTTTGGAACGTGCTTTGACTACAGCGCAATTTAGAAATTGCGTTGCTGCAAATTAAAGTCCCGGAAGTTGCGGAGGGTTTTAGTTAAAAGCAGGATAAAATAAAAGTAACGCTAATGCGAAAATAAATAAATGCGAGGGAATTAAGTACCTGGTTTTGCTATAACTGTAGCCTAATTAGCAGAGAATTGTACAATAGTTCTCCCATGTCTCCAAATCGGCAACGTTGATGACCTGTTACTGCTGCTGCGGGCACACACCTCATGGAGACATAACTGTACTCACGCACGGTTTCGCTCGCCCACGATTTAACACATAACAAATCTGACTTTCCACACTAAATCTTTTATATGTACAAGACAAGCATGGGCTGCAGAGCGAATGCTCGGAATCTGGGATAGGATAGGATCCACTCCTTGTAGGAATTAATGGCTGTCGTGCTATTGGCATGGTTGTTCATCGTCATTGTTGTCTTCTTGGTGGATTGAATTCGGATTTGGATTTGGATTTGGATTCTGAGTGTGTTCAAAGTAATGATTCAGCTGGGATCGTCCGGGATTGTAGGAATTGAGAGGCGATGCATAAATTCCCATATGGCCCTCACCTCCAAGGCCTAAACCCAGACCAAGGTGCTGATCATGCGGCGAAGGACCCAAAAACGAGCTCTGCAATTCCATCCCTGCTAGATTGATTCTACTTGGCATCAGGGACGGGATTGTCAGCACGGGGGAAGACGACATACCGGCAAAAACCGAGCCCCCACCACCGGCCCCGCTCGCGCCCGCGCCTCCGCCTCTGGCGAGGCGAATCGATGTAGTCGTGCACATTGATCTGTACATGGCATCTGATGCCGTCGTCCATATCTGCTGTTTAGCCGGTGTCAGATCCGTGTTAACGGGAAGCATCCATACAGTGCTAGGTTTGGGCGTCCACATGGCGGCCCCGGCAGGTACCAGGTTCGAATCGCTGTAATGAAAGGGCTTTAAAGCAGTACCTACCCCGTGTTCGGCCTTTCTCTGCAACTCTCCTAGAAAACGCTCTTGATGAAATGGCTGCCCTCCAAGTGCCAAATTTGGAGTGTTATTGCAGGGGATTAATGATCTGCTGCGCCTCTGCCTTCGAAATACCAACTGCATAACCTGAAAATATGAAGAAAACCCTTGTTCATGCAGCAAAATATTATCGATAGAATAAATTAAGTCGGTTCACGGTTCGTTTGGAAGATAGGATCGAACGAACAGTCGCAGTTATTGGAGGATGGAACGAACAGTCGCCACTGGACTTGCTCAATTCAAATCAACGGATAAGGATTACCTAATCGTCTAACACCAAAATCCAATGGCACATATCTTGACACGAAAGCAATTTGGGGGAGTTAATCTCAGAGGGAAACGCCTTACGGCGTAAATATGAAGAAAACCCTTGTTCATGCAGCAAAATATTATCGATAGAATAAATTAAGTCGGTTCACGGTTCGTTTGGAAGATAGGATCGAACGAACAGTCGCAGTTATTGGAGGATGGAACGAACAGTCGCCGCTGGCCTTGCTCAATTCAAATCAACAGATAAGGATTACCTAATCGTCTAACACCAAAATCCAATGGCACATATCTTGACAGGAAAGCAATTTGGGGGAGTTAATCTCAGAGGGAAACACCTTACGGCGTAATTAAATTAAAATTTGATGGTAACAAAATAACATAAATACTATCTGACGTTTATATGAGATGGAATCGTGCTTTATCATAAATGGTTGGAAATTTCTCATTTTTTAATGTAGTTTTGTTTTGTGTGTGCTTTTCTTTTCAAGTTTGCTTTTAATATTTTTTTCTTTAATAGGCGTAAACGAATACTTTTGCCCAGTAGTAGTAATACGAGAAGAAGATAACTATATTACACATAAATTAATCAAAAAAACATATTATAAAAAATAATTTCCAAAAAAAATTAAAATAATATTATAAAATCAAATTCTTTTTAGAATGGATATTCATTATTATTCGTATTCTTATTTATTATCTTTTCTAATGGTATAATATTGTTATTATCCTTTTTAATTAAATAATATTATTTTAAAATAATTCATAGACACACCGGCCTAAATGGACTTGATCAACTTGATCAACTATTGTTCTGGCAGTCTGATATCTCAAAACAAAAATTAAATAACTTATGTTTATTTTCCATGACATATCGACTTGATCAGCTATGGTCCTGCGAGTCTGTGATATCTCAAAACAAAAATTAAAATATACTTATGTCTATTTTGCCTGACATATCGACTTGATCAACTATTGTCCTGTGAGTGTGTAATATATCAAAACAAAAATTTTAAAATATATTTATGTTTGTTGAATTGAGACTTCTGTGATCTATAATAGTTATAAGTAAAATTTGGGTGTAAATCACATAAAGAGAGATAAATCTCTCTGATTTACGCAGAAATTCTACTTATAACTATACTTATGGTTGTTTTACATGACATCCATTATATGCAATCTCCAAATTGAAGCTCTACCAATAACAATTTTTGAATTTCCTTTCTAATTTCCTTTCATTAATACCATACAGTACATATTGATCAGCCTACATCTCGGCAATGTTCATTGCTTCATCATACACCACCACACCCAACAAACAAACAAACCCACAGAAATAAATAAACCAAAACTAAACTATATGGAAGTAAGGTTCATGGTTCTATCTTACACAGACAAAGTTAAGCTATATCTAATCAAACTTCATTAAACTATCTTATTTGGTAGCACATTCCACGAGCTTTTACATTAGCGAGCCTGTGATTCGTCACAGCGGCGGAATTTATCTCATGAAATCCCTTGAAACTATAACATAATGATATGGAAGTCTTACTTCCTCAGGAAAATCCTGCTTACATTGAAACAGAAATCTATATGATAGGTGCTACAGAAACATACTTGGTTCATGCAGTGGGTTACTGAAAAGAAATATAGCACGAGTTAAACGTCTTATAGATACATATATAGATACACATTACTACTAACGAAAACCTAGTTCTGATATAGATTTCACTTATCAGAACATTCAATGGCTCGAACCAGGAGGAACTGGGTGTCCTATACCTGGGCTATGATCCATTGGATAAACAACACCTATGGTGTTCTCTTTCGCACTTCTACCAATAACTTCAACGGTAACCTTTCCAGAATCAGATCCATAGAACTTTCGGCTATGGACTTCAGCCATCGGTTGCAACATCAAATCACCAATTTTCTCTCGGCGAATACTATCCTCGCAAGACTCGCTTTCAGGAGTCCAAATCCCAAGCCCTATTTTTCCACGATCGACTGCCTCAGCTGGGAGATCTCGAGCTTCAACTAGTGAGAAGGATCGAACCAAACAATACAGAAGCATAAACATTAAAACATAAGCAGTTCGGCCATATAAACAACTCTTCATTCTGCAACTAAATTCAAAACTAAAAATATCTTACGCCAAGACGAAAACGATAGTGATGAGAGTCTAAGAAGTGGAGACTCCTTTGAATTGTGAACTTGCCTTTCCATCTTATTTATCTTGAAAATTTCGTATCATCGTCGGTGCAATGCTCTCATTGCCTCCACCAGTAAATTGCGTTGAGAAATTCTTTTTCCACCACAAAAATAATGCTTATATTCTAAGAACATTATAATGCCTGTATTTTAAAAGCAGGACAAGCATATATTTTATATCTCGTTGACACTCATTCAAAGTTCCTCACATTACGCTCAACCGGGTTTATAATAAATGGTAAAACATTCAGTGCTGGACAAGAATGCCGATTATTGGTATAGAATATTAGGTTTTGAGACGCGTGGCTGTCAGCTTTTCCTTCTACCTTATCTGGTTTAATGCGCCGTCGGCACTGGTCACGGGGCATTATAATTACCACTTAACAAGTGAATTATTTGCTCACTGTTTCTTGGGCGACGCTCTTAGTGCGGAGGATGTAATATGAATGTAAATTATATTATTAATTTTGATTTTTGGAGTTTTGGTGTTTGGAATGGATTTGCAAATAATTTTATTAATGTTTAAATTTTTGGAGGCATTAGCGTAAGAGGATACAAATAATTTTTTCCACAATAAAAAGCATAATATATTCATATAAAAAGGATTACATAACGCAGATGCAAGAAGCATATGCAGAAACGTGGTCTGAGCCACATACAAATCTGTTTTAAACAGATCGCCAAATATAGCCCCTAAAGGCAACAAGGCAAACCCATCTATAGGGTGCAGATATGGCACAAGCAGACAAGCATCGGAAGACAGCGCAAGATCTGACTGCCCAATACATAAGGAGAGGCACGAAATGAGGAAGAGAGCAGCAATAGAAGCCACTCCTTCTCCGCCCCCTCAAACTCTCCACCCGAATCAGACGAGAAACAGAGGAAGAACACTGCCTCAAACACCTGCATCTGCCTTCAGAAAATACCAACGGAAACATCCATAGAGGCGGCACGAAACAGAACAAAGCGCCGCTGTTCCCTCAACGCTCCAAAGGATATTCCACGGCAAGAACAATCCTAACTGCCGCCCGGAAGGAGAAGACCAACCAGAGAAGAGGCGACATCGGGGGCAGAGGCGACAAGGGAAGCCAGCTCGCGCCGCTCGGAGAATACTAAAGAATCAAAAGATGGAACAAGCCTGCAGGACAAAGCCCCCTCTGCTTGCCTCTCGCCGCTTGTCTCAGGAGAGCCCGCTCCTCATGCCGTACACCGCTCGACTATGGAAAAACCCCGCGGATTCTCTGGGTCTCCCGGATCTCCTGCTCGCCGCTCCTCCGCACAACCCTCCTGCTCCTGCTGGTTCCTTGCTCCCTCCCCGGTTCTCCCGCTCTTGCACCTGTTCCCTCTCGTTCGTGCTCCTGCTCCCTCTAGCTCACCTCTCCTGCGCACACCCGCTGCCGGCTCCCCTGCTCCTGCTCCTCCCGGATTTCCTGCTCGCCGCTCCTGCGCTCACCGCTCCTACCGGATCCCCTGTTCCTGCTCCACCCTGAAAAAACGCCGGCCTGAACAAAGAAATCCTCCCTTTCGCTCACTCCTCCCGTGCACACCCGCTGCCGGCTCCCTTGCTCCTGCTCCTCCCAGATCTCCTGCTCGCCGCTCCTAGGCTAAACCGCTCCTTCCCGCTGCCCTGCTCCTGCTCCTCCCTGAAAAGTCACGGCCTGAACAAAGAAATCCTCCCTCTCGCTCACCTCTCCTGCGGGCACCCGCTGCCGGCTCCCCTACACCTCCTCCTCCCGGCTCCCCTGCTCCTGCTCCTATTCCCTCTCGCTCCTGCTCCTCTTCCCTGTCGCTCAACCTCTCCTGTGCACACCCGCTGCCGGCTCCCATGCTCCTGCTCGTGCTCGCCGCTGATCCCCTGCACCAAAGAAAACCTCCCTCTCGCTCACCTCTCCTGCGCACACCCGCTGCTCCCCTCCCTCTCGCTCACCTCTCCTGCACACACCCGCTGCCAACTCCCGTGCTCATCAAGAGGATACAAACAACATGAATACAAATTTCATCATTATTTTTGGTTTTTGGAATTTTGGCCTTTACAATCGAAAATACAAATAATATGAATGCAATTCCCCTCACTAACTCCGATATCTGAAATTTTGGTGTTTGAAATTTTTAAATTGATAAAAGCTTCTACAATTTTGAGGTTTGAAATCTATAGAAACCTACAATTTTGAGGTTTGAAATCTATAGAAACCTCTGAAATTTTGGTGTCCCACCGTTGTCCAATTAATAGGATGTAATTACCGTCCTTGGTTCACTGTGTTATAGTTATTATCGTTCACTGTGTTATAGTTATTATCGACGACTTCTAGTTATTAGAAACAGTAAGTATACTGTTAACAAGTTGTGATGTATATATCTAATAACGTAATAAGTCAAATCTATGAAAAATATATAAAGAAAAAACAAAATTATTTAAATTGCAGAAAATTATTTAAATTGCAGTTTCGAATAGGTGAATATGTTCAATTTTTCAGAATGTTTGATTACCAACTGGAGTGTTTTTAACTGCCAAATATCACAAATTGAATACGTTATTCTTTTAGGAAGATAATTACTTTAGTATTAAGATATCGTTATTTTCTCAATTTTATTTATAAATACGTCTTTCTACTAACTTTTCCAATGATTATGTTAATGAAGATTTTATTTTGGTATCTTTTTATTTAATTGTGGATCGGATCAGATTTAGGTGTGTCAAAGGTAATCCTATAATATGAGATTTGATTCTCTTGCGAGTTTCGAAGCGGCAAGATTGAAATTGTATACGGGCAAAGTTAGGGAGGCATGATCCCTTTGACCTGTAACACATGCATTCCATATTTAAAGTGCAACTGCGAAACTTGAACGGTTTTAATTCAGCTGTATTTCTAGGCGTCACGGTCATTTGAACATTAGCCAGTCCAAATGCCAGCGTGATATGTGATATACAGGGGCAGAGTTACATACTTTTCGTGTTTTATTGTAGTGGGGTGATATGATTCTTACTCATATTACGATGTTTAAATTAATTTTTTAATGTTTTATTTAAATCATATTTGGAATTTAAAAAAAAATTAATATTATTTAGATTTTATTAATTTAATAATTTAAAAATATTCTTTTATTTTTTATTTAATATTTAAATAAAATTGAAATATAAGAAAAAATTCATAAACCAAAGGAATATATATATATATTACTTTTAAGAGCGAAGGAAAAAAAATTATTGTAAGAATGAGAATATCTAATAATATATGTTCATCTTAATAAATTTTAAAATTAGACCTAGTACAACCTTTTGCATGCCTAGCAGAATGATTACCATCATACGCAATCAATATGTCCTTTTGTTTCTAAAGATATCTATTCTTTTCAGTGATGAAATCACAATTAGTTCAAAAATTATGGGCTTATAATAAAACACGATCATAAATATTACATGAAGGATTAATGTTTCCCTAAAAAGTTGTAGTACATGAACATATAATCATAACTCAAAAAAAAAGGCTATACATATAAAATGATTCCAAATTATTGATGCCATCTTCAAGTCAATTACAATTTTTTATTTTGAAAAACCTAAGGTTGACCAAGACAATGAAAATAAATAATATATAACAGTGTGAAGGGAGTTTCCGAACTCATCCTCACTCTTGGTCCTACAATCTGGGTCATAGTGAATGTGACAACAATGCCTTCCATTGAGAAATAAAATACCTCTTGCACCACACTTTACTCATGCACCACACTTTGGGGGTGCCCTCGTTTGTGCCAATTGAAGAAGGCCCGTGGAGCTTTATAGTCAATGGTTGGGATAGTAGGAAATGGGGCTTTGGATTCCTTCATCTTACTTTTGAATGCGTTTGAGAACTTAATCACAAGACTTGCAACAACCTCTCCAAGGATAAACATATTGTAGAATATATTTCAAGCCCACTATAGTGTATAAATGAGATGGAAGAACATAAACAACAACAACTCCATCCTTTATCCAATATTGTATGGAGTAAATGCGTGTAAACAAGTGCGTTGAATGTGTTTAGAGTTCTATATATGCTTTAGCTTGAAATCCTACATTGGAGTTTGAGAAGTGCAAACATTGGAGCCTAAATTGACATATTACCTATGGTTACTAAAGCGACTAAAGGACTTCTTCATGTAGTGAAAAATCCGTAAGGCATAGCCAAATATCATGTTGAAACAACCTATAAAGTTGACAATGTTTTAAAATTAGTGTTGAGGAGGTTGCATTGAGATTTGTGTTACTCTTTATCATGGAGCTCTGTTGAGACTTGGGGTGAAACCTGGATCTGATTGATGTGCGTCGGTCACAGGCCTCAAGTGCTTTTTAATTGCTGGAAGAAGTGAAAGACTAAATATCCCTCCTACTGGTCTGCCACAGGACCTGTTATATTTAAATGTGATTAAAGAACTAGGCTCGACACACAAAGAATGTGGCACAAGAAGACCCATCAATCCACAACGATTTTATTGGTGAGCACTAGATTCTGCGCTTGGATGATCGAAGAGTGACATCGCCCATGCACAAGAACGTGCTATACAACATTTGGCTGAGTTCCATAGCGATTGTTTGGCTGGAGAGTTGAAGGATTGTGAGTTGTTTCGGAATTTTAATTATTATTGTGCAGAACCTGCTGCTACGGAATTGTGTGTACTTGATTTGAAAGTATTCTTGATGGAATTTTCTGAAGTTTTTTTTTATCATCCCCGAAATAGCGAATCATTATTTCATTGTTACCTGTGAATTATTATGAGCTTAAAAACTTGTAATTGATTTGAATTTCGTGAAATATTTGTTTTAAAATGGCTAGTCTATAGATTCAATAAAGCATGTGATATACTAAAACACAAGACAAGAATCTATTCTAATTTTCTCAGTGAAAACTAAAAAAATAATCGATGAAAACAATAACTAGAAAGAGAGAGAATATCAATGGCACATAACACAATATTTCTCTAAGGAAAGAAAATGCTAAAAACGACTATCTATATTGCATTAACTAGAATATCTGAGAAGAGAATACAATGATTGTTTAACAAGAACAATTCGTGCACAAGTCAAATCTATCTCTTTGCTTCAAAAGCCACTTCAAGCCAACACTTAGCCAAATATGCTATGTGTCAAGCCCCTACTTCCTAGCACAATTCGTGACAGAATTAGCCTCTATTTGATGTGGATATTCCCTCTCCATAACTGGGAAATCCAAACATAGGTACTCAATTGATTGCATGCACCATATGCACAACTCAGAAAATTATACAACTCATAGTACATTGTCCGTGAACTCTAAACTCAACTAAGTCTTCCTTTGAACTCATATGTATGATTTATTTATGAGTAAATCTTGAGTTAGGTGGTATGGTACTTGGGATGCACTAGTGCACTACTCCATTATTAGACCTATACTAGTTCCACTAACAGCTAGAACTAGTTTAACTCACTATAACTGAGTTAGAGTGAGTTTTCTAATTACAACCCAAAAGAACTCAACCTAAGCCCTTAAATTTTAGGGATTACTCTACATGACACTAGATATAATTTTATTTTGAATTTTCTAAGTTAATTAAGTCAATTTAACTTTATTAACTATTATAAGTTTCTATGAGAATAGAATTGCAATTTAATTCTCAATTTCATTCAAGGAAAAATTAAATTAGAATTTCTAGATCTTATGTTTAACATTTCTTGTTGCTATTTTCAACACTCCCTCTCAACCAAAAAGGAATTCAACTCTATCCCAATCTGGTACCTTTGGAATGTTATGCATGCAACATGTCTCTCTAGTGTTGTTGCTACCACAACTTCCGAAACTAAAAAACATCAAAACTAAATCAGTATGATTCATCTGCCACTAGAGTCTCTAACTTTTACTAGCCATGCCTCCATTGACCAAAAACATTGTGCTTCTGTTGACTCTACCTCTATGACATCTACACTGTTGTCAACTCTGCTTTGCACTCTCCAGTATTTTATTGTTTCTAGCCTATTCCTTTGTCCCTCTGATATATGACTGCATCAATCAACACTGATCCATCCTACTATTATGTATTGTGGGCTCACATAGAAAGGTAATGATCCATGAGAAAAAACCTCTCAATGGACCTTGCCCAAATTTCTGCACTCCTAGGACAATTACCTCACCTTGCCCCACCTCGCACCTAGAAGTATGGTTGCATGTGCTCCATCTGCCCACCTCGCTCTAAATTTCTCCCTACTCGAGGTCTCTTCTTGAGTGGATGCCTCCATTCAGTCTCCTCTATGCTTCTCCAATTGTTGTTGCTCCACAACTTTCTGAGGCTTCTTCTGGGGCTGCATGTTGAGAGGTAATTCACTCTCCCTCTCAACCACCAAGTCTCTAACCTTTCTCTTACTCTTCAACGCTTTGCAGGAATCTTTGACCTCGAGAGCATATAGGTTGTTGACTCGTACACCAAACTATTTCACCTGTCTTGTGTGGATGTGTCTAAGGAAACCTGTTTCGTTACTAAAAATCACATCATAGCCACGACCTTCCAATACTGCTACGGAAACAATATTCTTCTATAGTCCTTGAACATAAAAAACATTTTTGATTCTGAGAGGGGAGGTAGACTCCCTCTAAAAGGTAACTTTACTGATCCCAATAGCTCTATACCTCCCGTCATATCCAAACTCTATGTTTTGCCTGGGGTCCTTCTGCTCAAAGTCACGAAAGACATCTATATTCCCCGTCATATCGAATAAGGCGCCATTGTCTAGATACTACACTCTTCCCATTACATTTCTAGCCATGCATGCAATGAGAATGAAATCAAGTTTCAATTGTGAAAATAGAGCTTCACATGTTTCCACTACTGTTGGCTCCTTTTTCTTTCTTGTGTTCTTCTATGGGAAATTCATGGCATAGTACCCTTTTTGCGATAGTGAAAACGCTTGACTTTCACTAAGTCCTTCCTCTTGCAACCCTCCTCACCTTAGGAATTCCTTCCCTCGGCTTTATTTCCTTTGATGACTAATGCAAATTCCTCTTCCACACTTTGGAAGAGGTCCCATCTCTGATGTTGTGTTGAAACTCTTCTTGTACCAAATCTGACTAAAGTTGTTCTCAATATGGTAGCTTCTCCCTCCCATTGATAGAGTCTTGATAATTGTGGAAACTCTTGGGAATTCCTAGAAGAGATTGGTTCACTGATCTAGGAGAATCCAGGAGGAATGATCCAGGAAGATCCAGGAGGACCTATGAGGATTGATCCAGGAGGATCTAGGAGGATTGATCGACGTGGATCTCCAAAAGGTACCAGTGTCATGGTAAAAAGGCTCAAAACTCAAAGGGGAAGAATCTTGATCAACTTAGCTTCAAATCAAAGTGCTCTTCAGGTTGATTTCAATAGTGAAGACGACACTCGAATCCAAGATCATATGAAGAAGTTAGGGCAAGTCAAATTTCATGCTTGATTTGGACAAGTGGCAGGAGAAGGTGACGTGGCAGAACTCTTAGCGAATGGAAAAGCACCAAGTGGCAGGCCACTATTGATCCCACATTTCACAGATCATAGAAGTCAAAGGTTTGTGAATCAGCCCCTAGCATTACGAGAATGTGATGTAATAATCGCAATCGCAGATCGCAAGGAATGATCATTATAAATCGTCCCTTGAGCAAGGAAGGGGTGCGATGCGATAAATCACATATTGCACATCAGAAGGTGGAGTGGTAGAGAATCAGCTCCCGGTAGGATCAGGCTGCGATTTCAATATCGCAATTTTATATCACACTGTGTAAAGTCCTGTTATATATGTACACCATGGATCTGCAAATTGCGATATGAGATGGATCCCAAATGAAATATGATTATGGGTTTCAATTGATAGTTTTGTCAGGTCCATCAGTTCGCACATCACACAGTGCAGTGACGGTTATAGAGAATCACTCTGGTTCCAATGACTGTGATTTGCGATGGGATATTGACATTGATAGACTATATGGCCATTGCTCATAAAGCCGACAAGTTTAGGGAATAAGCTGATTCTTTGTATTATTTTGTCAGTTTGAAGTTTAAAGCAAAACAGTTTGTTTGAACTCTTCGATGGTGGTTTTTCCATGTATGGTAGGTGTTTTACCTACATACTATTCCATTCCCGAGAATCTCTATTTGAAACAATCTGCCTACATAAACTTGTCATTCGTTGAAACTCCCTAGTTTATGATGGTATTTGCCCACCAGAATATAAAAGGTGTTATCCGCACATCGAGAGGGGTGAGTAGCATAAAGTAGCATAGAGTAGAGTATATTTACAAAGCAGATTAGTGACACCTTCTCTTGGTAGGTGGCCACAACCTTGCCTCAGAAATCAGAAGACTCTGAGAAGGTGTAGAAAACCCGATTATCCGAATTGGGTGTTCATATAGGCAATTTTACACTATTTATCGCCATGAAATCAGTGGTGCTATCTGTCTCTAGAGCTGGGCTCTCCATTTGTCATCTATCTTCTAGACTAGAGGTATAAAGGTATTATGTAAAATCTACTTGCACTTCTCTTTTTTCATTCCATTTAATGAATGAAGGCCTCCACACTATTGAGCAGGACCCAGAGATGTAGTTCAAATTGGATGAACTCCGTAATCAATTCTTTGTGTCTTGATATCATGCATGATTATGTCTCTTTTATCTTCATTTTTTATGCTTATGTTCCATGGTTTTTAAATGGTCTGTTATATGTAATTCTGATGCATCTATAACCAAAAAAGTCCTGGATCAAGTGGTATCAGAGCAAGGGTTAGTTGATGTGAATTCCATCAGTACTCTAACTAGAAATAAGCCTCAAAGGATGTGCATCATGAAGAGGAGACACAACAGATGCTGATGCCCATTGGAAAGAGAAGTTGTCTTGTTTCTGTTAAGAATTATGAGCATGAATGGCCGAGTGTGCAGCCATGGACAATGATAAATAAATGCATGAGACCTTCTTGCGAATGTCCAAAATAGTGGACATCATGTATGGTGCATATGAGAAGAGAAGAAAGGAAGAGATGGAGAGATTGGAGAGCAACATGTAATCCAAATCTTCCTGTTCTTATGCATCTTATTAATCACCTTCCTCGAACAAGGAGATTAACTAGAGATTTAAAGAAGAGAGCGTTGAATTAAGAAGGCTACTACGAGAAGAGAAATATGAGAAGTAGCGATTGCAACTTTAGTTGCGAGCCACAGATGAGGCCCTAGAATAATTGAAGCGCAACAACTAGAGACTTCAAGCAGAGCTTGTTGAATTAAGGAGGCTTCTATAGGAAGAGAAAGAGGAGAAAAATAGGTTACTATGCTAATTTCAAGCCAAGGACGAGGCCTTGGAAAAGCTGCAGCGTGACCCCTGTGAGGTGAAAAGTAATTCTTTAACTCCGTGTATTTTTCTTGATGATGATTTTCCTGTTTTTTAAAACCACACAACAGGAATCAACTCCAAATAGTTAAGGATAATGGTGTATGAGGGGAAAGGACTTGAAATTAATGGCCAAGGCACCATTAATCCCATCAAAGTAGAGAAATTACGCCATTAGACAGGACATGGGTATGTCAAGAAGGATGTTGTTGAATGCACCAAAACAACTAGTGAACCACCAATGACAGATGATGACAATCCCTCATTAGATCTTTCCAAAGCGACCGTGGAGGTAAAAGATGTTGATTTGTCTTTAGTTTCATCTTCACATAGTATAATTTCTGTTGAAAATGTGGAGATACCAATTACAGGAACAAACATGAGACTCCTTACCAAGATGAGGTACAAGGAAAAAGAAGGACTTTGTGTTAATGGCCAAGGCATAACTCAGCCATTGGAGGTTGAGCAAAGACCTCTATTCACAAGGTTGGGGTGGATTGAATGACAATTATCAAATATCTCAGAAGCGTCCATGACATTGTTCAAATTGTTGAGGAAAGAGGATGATGCGAACACATTACCATCAACCTATGGAAGTATGCATTGCATAGAAAGAGCTGAGGCAAGCTCTCATTCCCATGATCATACTAGAGACCAACAAGAAAGGTATAACCAATCTCAGTGTTGTAATGTTCATTTTGATTACAATCATATTGTTAATAATGAAAAAAAACCATGGCATAGAAGAAACTTGCAGTTTTTTCGGATTGCATAACCATGTGGTTACGGAGTACTAGAGGAGAATAGCAGCACGAAAAATCATGAGGCGTGAAAGACCCTCTAAACAACAGGAAAAGAAGAAGGTAAAGCATATGTAGAGTAAGAAGCATTATTTTAGTCATTGCAACATCGGTGGTCATCAAAGAGCCACGTGTTGGAGGCTCCATCGAGAGTAGGATCACAAGCACAAAGAATCCGTGCATGAACAAGGGGAAACAATTGTTCGACCAGCGAATGCACGACAAGGAGACGAATTAGTCACTTTGATAAGTGAGAGATGGTTATTCTATGTGTGGTAGAATGTCATGGCCTTATTTTTGAAAATCATGTGTTGTATTTTAAACTGTTAAAGTGATGATGTGTTTTCCATCACTTGTTGTAGCCACAATGAGTTTGGGCCCTATTTTGCGTTGCATTTTAAACTTTGAAAGTGATTATGTGTTTCCATCACTTGTGGAAGAAACAATAGTGTTTGGCCTTATTTTTTTAAATCATGTGTTGCATTGATGTTGTGTTTTCCATCACTTGTTGATGCAAAAATGACGTTTGGCCTTGTATTTATAGCTAGGGTATTCTTTCCATTTTTATGTAAACTTGACCACAAAGTATGTGTTATTAACCCGTGGCAAGTATGAGATGCTTGGCACATGTTTTTTGGTCATATAGAAAAACATTATATTTTCTAGATATTGTACTACAGGTTGGTAGAGGATGTAGGTGTTGGCTCATCGCTTATGGATCTAAAGGACAAAGGTGAAGGAGAAGGAAGGATGATTTGATATGACACTTGTGGTGTAGACAATCTACAGAGTATTTGACAATTATTTACCAATTTTGGACGACGAAAAGCTTCTCTTAGTAGGGAGGATTGGTCAAAAAGGATCCAGGAGGATTGATCGAGGTGGGTCTCCAAAAAGTACCAGTGGCATGCTAAAAAGTCTCAAAACGCAAAGTGGCAGAATCTTGATAAACCTACCTTCAGATCTAATTTCTTTTCATCCTAATTCTAGGGGTGCAAACTACACCCCAATCTGAGCTCATATGAACAAGTTAGTGCAAGTCAGAGTTCAAGTTTGACTTGGACAGGTGGCAAGAGATGATGACATGGAAAAACTATCAGTGAATGGGGATGCGCCAAGTGGCAGGCCACCATTGGCCCCACATTCTGCAGATCACAGAAGTTAGAGGTTTGTGAATTGACCCCCAACATTACGAGGTTGTGATGCGATAATCACAATCATAGATCACAAGGAATGATGGTTTTAAATTGGCCCCCAAGCAGGGAAGTGGTGCAACGCAATAAATTTCATATCACACATCGGAAGGTGCAGTGGTACAAAATCGGTCCTCGGTAGGATCAGGTTGTAATTGTGATATTGTAATCACATATTGCACGATTTGAAATCCCGTTATATATTTACCACCTGGATTCACTGATTGAGATATGTGATGGATCCCGAATGTGATATGGTGATGGGTTTCAATTGATAGTCCTGTTGGGTCTTACAGTTCGTACACCACACATCTCACAGTGCAATGACCATCATGGAAAATCACCGTGGTTCTACTGATTGTGATTTATGATGGGACAACAATGCCGATAGACTATAGTCATCGATGATAAAGCCGTCAGGTTCGGGGAATACACCAATTCTTTATATTATTCTGCTAGTTTTAGGTTTAAAGAGAAATGATCTATTTGAATTGCTCAATGGCATTTTTTCCATGTATTTTAGGTTTGTAACTTGCGTACTATTCAATGCCTAAGAATCTCTATTTCAAACAGCCTTACTGCCTACACTTGTCATTTGTTGAACCTGCTCGGTTTAAGAAAGTATCTACACACCAAAATATAAAAATCGTTATCCACAGACTAAGAGGGGGGAGAAATAGACAGAAGCACATATTTACAGAGCAGACTAGCGACAATTATTCATCGCAAGCGGTTGGAACCTTGCCTCATAAATGAGAAGGTTCCGAGAAGGTACAGAAAGCCAGATTATTTGAATTGGGAGTTCAGATAGGTGATTCTCCATGATTTTTCACTAGGAAGTCAGTGGTGTTGTTTTTCTGTAGGGTTGGGCTCTCCATTTGTCTTCTATCTTCCAGATTGGAGGTATAAGGGTGTTATGTAAAATATGCTTGTACTTCTCTCTTTTCATGCCATTTAATGAATGAAGGCCTCCCCACTATTGAGCAGGGCCCAAGTTGTAGTCCAAATTGGATGAACTCTGTAACCAATTCTCTGTGTCTTGATCTCATGCATGATTATGTCTCTTTTATCTTCTCTTTATATTCTTATGTTCCATGGTTTTTAAGTGGTCAAGTTATATGTAATTCTGATGCATCTGTAAGGAAAACAATTCTATATCACTCATCATATCATCCTTGGCAACAGTGATCTCGACACTTCCAAGCTCATCTGGACAATGGGTGAACTTGGTCAAGTAAATCAGAATTGAGTCACCCTTCTCCATCTTGATATTTCTTAGTTTGTTCTTTAGTGCCAATTTCGTATGGTTGGTATTATTTTGAAATAGGTATGCTAATGCCTTCCACATTGAGTATGGAGTATCCTTGCCATGGATACTTGAGGCAATGTGGTCTAGAACTCCCTCCAGGATAATCCTTCTTGCTTTTTCCACACACTTTCTCGATTCAACTAGATCTTTAGCATCCAATGTTGGAGGCTTAGGAATGTCATGATCTATTAATTCCTTGAGGCCATTGTCTTCTATCACTGCCTCCATCATCTCCTTCCAAGCTATGTAATTTGAGTTTCCCTCCAAGGGATACTCAATTATAAAGTATGAACTTACATATTCGATTTTCACCTACACAAAAAACTAAAATTCTCCTCTTCAATACTATCTTTAGCTCCGATACCATGTATATTTTTCTGTAGATTCAATAACTCATGCGATATACTAAAACACAACACAATAATCTACTCTACTCTTCTCAGCAGAAACTAAAAAAATGATCGATGAAAACAATAAGAAGAAAGAGGTAGAATATCAATGGCACATGAGCTTGACTATCCATATTTCCTTAACCAAAACATCTGAGAAGAGAAGACAATTCTTCTTCAGCCTGAACAATTCCTGCATAAGTACAATCCATCTCTCTCCTTCATAATGCAACTCGAGCCAACACTTAGCCAAATCCATTTGCTTTCAATACCCTACTTCCTCTTGCAATTCGTGAGAGAATTAGCCTTTATTTAATGTGGAAATTCCCTCTCGATAATTTCTCAATCCAAACATAGTTCTTCAACTGATTACATGCACCATCTATACAACTCGAAAAATTATACATTCGTTGATACATTTTCTTTGAACTTTAATCTCAACTAGGTCCTCCTTTGAATTGACATACAAGATTTATTTGTGAGTGAATTTTCGGTTAGGTGGTGTGGTACATGGGATGCACTGGTGCACTACTCCACTAGTAGACCTCTACTAGTTCGTCCAAAAGTTAGAACTAGTTTAACTGACTATAACTCAGTTACACTGAGTTATCTAATTACAACTCAAGAGAACTCAAATTGGGTCCCTAACATTTTTGGATCACTCTACATGACTCTAGATAGAATTCCAACTCAAATTTCCTAATTCAATTAAGTCAATTTCACTTAATTAACTATTAGAGGTTGCTATCAAAATATAGTTACAATTTAATTCTTAATTTAATTCAAGGAAAAAATAAATTAGAATTTCTAGATGTTATTTTTAACATTTCTTGTTTCTATTTTCAACATAATCATCTAGAATAAGCATATCTAAATGAAGCAAAAGAGTTGGATAACACCAATTATGTGAATAGGATGTTTAAAATATATAAATTGATGGAAGGATATAATGCCTACTTCATAGAAAGTGGTGATGAAGTGATTCCAAAGGTAGTTGCATGAGGTAGAGATGCATGAATTCAAGATGGTGAGAGGCGAGAGGCTAAGGTGAAAGTGTTGCTAAGAATGTTTGTAAAAGACAAAATTATACCTCATATCATAGATTACAAGACATCTAACCAGACTTGGACAACACTCAAATATTTTTATAATTTGAAGAATACAAATAAACCAGTCCCTTAAGCGTAAGCTTGTTTATGTTAAAATGGAAGAAAATGAATGAATGAATAATTTCATTTTAGGATGCTAAACATAAACTTGAAGATATATGTGAAATAGTATCCATAAGTCACCTACGAACTATAACCTTAAATGGATGTTAGATGAGTATAATATGTTCATCATGGGCCTTTCAACAACGGAGAATAATATTTTTGATTAGATAGAAGATATACTCATACACGAGGAAGAAAGGTGAAACAACCTTATAGCTCCAAATTTTGATTTGGAATTGATGGAAAATGAAAACCACCTTCGAAAGGGAAGCCTTAGGAATGTAATGAAAGGAGGAAATATGCCACATGGAAGGCCATTATTTGGAAATCCACCATTTTCAAAGCAATAAAAAGGTATGTAATCTCAAAACGTTGATGTTAGAGTTAGAAATCATCAATATGGCAAGTTTTAAAATTATTTTAAGACTGCTATTTTGTTGATAAAGGAGAAATAGTGAATGTTGACTTCAAAAATAATAGACTATTATGTCAGAGGTTGCACTATCTACTAAAATAGATTATTCAAGTACATATTTTTTAAATTCTAGATCCTTGATCCATATGCCCTGTAATATGCATTGCCTTGAGAACTTACATGAAACTAATAATTATACAAATATATATCTTGAGGATAATCATTCACATTGAATTAAGGTGTATGGTGATGTATGTATGACATTATGAAAATTTTGTGTTAAATAAATTTTCAATGTGATGTGTATTCCTATTATTAAGAAGAATCTAATATCATCTTTTACCATAACATATCAGTATTTGAAGGTTGAATTTGTAAATTCACATAGTGTGGTGAAATAAATGTTGTATCACTTCAAGGTCAAAATAGGAGACAAATTTGGAGGTTTATGTAAGCTTAATTTGACAAGAAAAATTCATCAATCAGTGATATCCACAACCATGACAATAAAAGTTATTTATCACCACAGGTATCGCCATATTAATTATCATGATTTGGTGCCACTTCAAAAATAAGGAATGGCAAAAGGACTTGCAATGCTTAATAATAAACATTATGCATGTGAAGGGTGTATATTATGGAATATGCATAAGAAGTAGTTCCCTAGTCATATATACAACAAGAAAAGGAATATTCTCGAACTTCTGCATAGAAATGTCTATGGTTCTATGGAGATAATATCATTAGGTGGAACATATTATTTTTGATATTTTTTTTATGATTGTAAAAAACATACATGGATCTACTTCACGATAAAGAAAAGTGATGTATTTAATATTTTAAAGAGTTAAAAAAATATAATTGAGAAGCAAACAAGAAAATACGTCAAGATCCTCCAATCATATCAAGGGGGTAATACACTTCTAGTAAATTCATCAACTACTACAAAGTTCATGGAATAGTATAACAATACACGGTACTACATACTCTCATGTTCTGAAATATGATAGGAGAAAACTTGATTCAAAAGCTATCAAGAGTATTTTGATTGGTGATCTTTATGATCATAAATAATATACGTTGCTTGATCCTTGAACACATACAATTTTTGCATGAAGAGAAGTTCTAATTCATGAGCATGCAAATGATGATCATAAAGAGGACAAGTATGATGCATGGCACATTCATTAAGATTATGATGATGTCAAAGGGGAAGCAATTGATATGGAGGAACAAAAAGATGAGGAAGAATCTACTCACATGGATAGCTCTAGCAACCACATCATGCCAATAGGAGGAGAAAATTGAAAAAAAATGAGAAGAGATGAAAATAGTGAAGCACTAAGGAGGTCATCATCTCAAAGTCAACCACTAATAAGTTTAAAGATTATGCCTTAATGACTAAAGTACTGACTATCATATAACATTTGAGTTTTGATCAAACTAATTATCATAAAGAATAGAGAGATGTAATTAAGGAAGAATATGAGTCTATAATTAATGAAGAAAGATGCTTGGTAATTAATAAAATTTCCTAAATATGAAGTACCTAGAAGACAAAAATGGTAGTTCAAACACAAAATTAATGTTGATGAAAGTATAGATAAATATAAGGTTAGGTTGGTTGCAAAAGCTTACTAAGAGAAAGAAGGGATTGATTATTAAGACACTTTTTCACCTATATCTTAGATAAACACAATTCGATTAGTGATTTCATACTTACAATATATTAATGGAAGCTAGATTAGCTAGATTTTAAATTTTCTTTTCTAGATGGGAAACCGAAAGAAGTATATCTTATTCAACCAAAAGGATTCATAAAGGAGGGTCAAGAGAACCTTTTTGAAAATTAAAAAGTTCTTTATGTTGATTAAACCAAGCATCGGTATCATGGTATGTGAGGATAAAATATTTTTTCTTGATAAGTGTTTTATGAAACGCAAGAAGAATGCTAACCTGTATATCATGTTAGATCAAAAGTGGATGTTGATATGATTTCTTGATCTGTTGATGATACTATTATCAAAGGAATTGCTTCTAATTTAATTGATTATGTTTAAAGACAATCTTCATAGGTTTTCTAGATGAAATACCTTGGTGAATTGCATTATTAATTAGGTCTTGAAATATGGAGAAAAGTTGGTTAGATATTAGTAACATAAAGAAAATATACCAGAGAGATACTCAATAGGTTCGAAATGGATTAACATATGGTAGTATCAATACCTTTTCAACAAAATTCTAAACTTTACAGTGATGATGGGACAAGAGAAGTGAATGGTACACTCTATTTTCCAGTTGATTAGAATCCTAAACTATCTCACTACAATGAGGCCATACGTAGAATATTCAATCAACATGCTAAGTCAGTTCATGGCCAAGCCTCTTGAACTCCATTGGAAAGAAGAAAAGGAATTAGTTTTATATCTAAAAGGAAATGCTAATATTCATATTTAATATACTGATGATTTTTTATGTTAAGTTATTTGTCTATTCTAATTTAGATTTGGTTCAAAAGCATGATGTCAGTGTTGAGAAAAGTGTTATCAATGATGTCAAAGTAGTAGCATTTCCATTGATGTCAATTAATGTAAAGTTCATGGGGAGATTTTTGGAGATTAATAGTTTTTTTTCATTGATGTCAATTAGTCATTCATGATATATTTTAGTGTCTCCAAACTATTGATTTTGGGGTGTTATTTGAAGGAATTATGTTTGCAGTGGATGAGCTAAAATGATCTTGCAGGACATATAGTTGGATAGTCGTCTTATAGATGTTAGCAATGGTATACAAAACTTAGAAAAACTCCCAAGGGATCAAGAGTTGTATCACTTTGAATTTTTCTAGGGCTTCGAGAGCATGGTTCCACTTAACAAACAAAAGGCATAGGATGACAAATATATCCTTCAGTACAATAATTTTACTAAAATTTGATAGCTCTGTAACTAACAATTTATGTGTGAAGAAAATGTTCTCATTAACTAACATATGATTTCATGTTCATGCTACAAAATTTTTAATCCAAGAGCATGATGATGAGATGCACAATTGACATAAGTTACTAGATAGAAGGTATCTCCACCATGGAAAATTGAGTGAGTTCAATTTCCATGTTTATTAAATTAAAAAAGGAAAACGTTGCAAAACCAACAGACCCCGAGCCTCCTTCCATACCAGATGAGGTGTCAAATGACAAATGGTGAAGTGTAATTGGAAAACACTGTTGATGTGGCATCTAGTTGGTAGTATAAGTTAGCACAATGATGGCATGGCATCATGCGCAACATACACATTTCCTGCACATATGGCACATTCTAGTTCAAAAGTGGCCCTTTTGTTGGGGACATATGGCATGACTCATAAGGTGACATGCATCAAAATGATGACATGTGATGACAACTAGAACAATAGACTAGCATGGTTAAAATGCCATCGCACAAAATAGGTTTCAAGCCAGATAATTTCATGGATATTTGGCATGGTTGATAGAAGGAACAAAATGAAAATCGTTTCCATTATCTAATGTAAAAGGCTTCACATTGTGTTGTAGAGGTTATGGATAAAATTCTAGGCGAAATGGGTGATGGCATTATGGAATGGTAGATCGAAGCCAATATATAGGAAACTTGAAGGCATGTTAATTAATATGAAACTAAGCTCCCTAGGCTTTTTCCGGCAACAAATAAAGTCATTGAAAAACAAAAAACTCTTGCTCTCCTTCGTATGAGAGACATGTGGAAGACAACTGGTAGTGACATGGTAGAAATACAATGTGACAAACTGATAACAAGACATGTGGAGGATAGGTGGAAATTGAGAGATTACGTGGTAGACTAGTGGAGTGACACATGACAAATGTAAATTGCCCTTGTAGGTGGCCAAGTGGGTCGAATCTAAGTCACACGTGGAACAACTCAAATACTTCCATGTGCTAGTGATAGCATCAACATATAACATGGAAAAACCTTGGAATTTGCAGCAAGGGGTCTTGTTTGTGAGGTTTTCACATTGAAATTTAAATTCAAGAATCAAGGCCTCAAGGATATTTGCATAAATTGTAGAGACAGAAACATTCAAATATTGATTACAAGGCAATGCACCTTTGGAGTTAAGACTTAAGTTCTTAGGTTGGTCACGTGACTAAAAGAGCTCAATATTAAGCGGATGCTAGATTAAAAATATGTTGAAGTTAAGAACCTTCAAATCATAAGTCATTGGTATTGGCTTGATGTCATATTAGAAGAGTCCTAACATTTGAGTAGCTCTACTATGATCAGAGAACGATTAGATTTCTAACATTCGAAGATTAGAGAATGATTACAGGTCATGGTCATATTTTGAAATAGGTTGAAGGTTGAGGTGTTTTTCTATTACAAATTTGGTGTTCATGGTGGTACATTTAGTTAAAAGATTGTTAGAATGAAATAACCGGGGATGACTAAATTGACTTAGTCCATCAATTCTATCTAAAACAAATATTACCATGGGTGAAACCACAACTCTATGATCATGGTATTGGCACAGAAAAGCTATGAAACGAGTAGAAATTGTGGAGAAAATGTTGGCTATTATATTAAAGATTAGAATTTGAGAGAGGGTTAAAATGTTAAAAATGAAAAAAATGTGATATTTCAATTAAGACTTGAGGGAGTTGAGTTAGTGAGTCTGTCAAACACTGTAAAATGTTGAGTGAGAATTAATGAAGTTTCTCCTCAAGGTATGTGAGAACTAATGACTTTTCTCCTCGAGTTGTGTGAAAATTAATGAAGTTTCTTTTTTAGCTATATGAGATTTATTGAAGTGGAAGCTACCATGTTGTGTGTGTGAGGTAGACTAAGTTAGTGAAATTACTAGATACTGCAACAAAACACAAGAAAACGATGAAGATAGTGAGAGAGTATGTAGCACTATTGAAGGCTGTATTGAAGAGAAGAACTCAAAATAGATCTATAGATTAGAGATTTTAGATGTTGATTGGTAATGAAAGAATATATGAGTGTTGTGATCAAATCTAGAAATGAAGGAGGAGTTGTTGAAGCGGATTTGAAAAGTTGTGATCATATATGAGCGTGAGGAGACTTTTAGAGCATAGATAGATTCTAAGGACGTTGATTATATTGTGAGATATTAGGTTGAGTGAGTGTTGGAGAAGAGTGAGGAACACATATAAATCAGAGCTTTAATATAAGATAGCACCTATGGATCTGAGTTTGAAAATGGATGAAAAGGGGATCGACAAGGTTCTACAATTTGGTTCCTACACATTAGTGAGTTGATGCAGTGGGTGCTTGAGAAACAACTTAGGGGTTTGTGCCTCCGACAAGTAGATGCTTGCAAATTAGGAAATAAATATTCCTTCTAGTTTTCACTAGTAAACATATTCTAATAGCAAGTTGGAGCATACCTTTGCATAAATAACTAAAAAGAATATTGATGGTTTTTTCCCTTTATGCATTTCAACTTACTATTGGAATTATTGTTTTCATGGTTGAGACTAGCTTATGTTGCCATTTGTTTCATGGTTGTAGCTAGCTTGTGTTGGAGTTGATGTCAAACTTATGATAGTCTACATGATGCATTCATGTCAACCTTGCCATGCCTTGTGATGGTTGAGATGATTCCATTGATGTGGTGTCATGCACTGGTGTTGATCCATGTTGATGAGGTTGACAGACTAGGTCTTCATGTTACTGTTCATGTTCCTTTTCATATTCCTATTCATGACTTGTTGCAAAGGTGTTTGACCTCATCACGATGTTGTTCACATGCTACAAAGTTGTGTAGAGATGTTGTAGTTTGTGCAAGTGTTTGAGGAGAGTATATGTCTTGTTGACTTCTAGGTCAGTTTGGTGGTGGCACTTGGTTGCGATGTTAGCCCACTTTTCGAAGTCCAATACAGCTTGGAAGAGGTTTGGAGCTGTCTATATATGATAGAGAAATTGTGCAAGAAACTAGAAAAAAAATTTAGTAGAGGATCCCTTGTTATCTCTTATGCTCTACCACAACCGAGTTTGGTTAGTGCCATGGGTGTCATTTTAAGTCTTCATGCAATGTTTTGCGGTGTTGTGGATGATGTTGTAAGCCTTTCAACCAATATTTTTTACTGTGCTAGGTACAATTATGGTTCTACATGAAACTTTCTCTACATTCCTCATGCACATGTCTAGTATTTCAACTTGGTTATTCCTAGAACATTCTAAATTAGTTGGACAAGGGAAAAAGTGGTTGATTAAGTCCTCCATAGGGTGTCAATACCTTTAAGGAACAAATAGTGATGGCTATATATGGATTTAGGAAACTTTGTGCACCTATGAACTCAGTTCAAAAGTGGAATTTACCCAACATTTTATAAATACCTCATCTGGGATCTGAGAAATGGTTGGTTAATGTCACTCAGTGTGTGTTAGGTTTCTAGAGAGGAAGAATGATCCATCCATACTAGTGAGAAAAGGTACATTAGTTAGAAAGTGCTGATGGAAGTGGAGTGAGAACATTAGAGGCATGTACAGAGTAATGAAGAGAAATATTAGTTTACACTTTAGAATTGTGGTTGTAGTATCAAATATTTAAACCAATATGTTAGATATGGAGAGCACAATGTAGCTCCATGAGTGTGATACCCACATTTGTCTTGTAGGGTTGTTGATGCATATGAAAAAATGTCATAATTAATTTTTTTGTTGATGGGATTACTATGAACATGAGTGGGATATTTGATGTATGTTGATATTTTGGCTAAGCATGTGAATTGTATTTCTTTTTTTGGTTATTTGTGTTGGTGAGCATATTTATTTTGATGTCATTGGGATCGTGTTACTGCTCGTTTCATATTGCGTCCTTGAGTCTTATTAAGCAGAGTTTCTTAGTGATCCAGATTGAAAATGATTGAAATTGAGGTCCGCATAGAGTTTTGGAGCAATGTCCTTTAGGAACTGGGTGCTTACTGAGCTAGAGCAAGGATTTCGTGCTATTGGGAGCTAGTAACAGTGTTGCACAAGTGGTTGGTTCTACTCAGTGAGAGTTGTAATACTTCGTAGTTGAAAACGCACTATATCTTATGGATCGAGTCTCCTATTTTGTCATGGAAATCTAACTATTCTATGAGGTCGAGTCGCATACATCATGGTTTCCAGTAATATATGTAAAATACATCATTTTTCTTGACATAATAGAATATTTAGAGAAGCACAACAACAACAACGGTTGTTTTTTTTGTCTCGGTGGGAGATTTCCACCAGATACCCTATGTTATCATGTGTATGATCGTTGTCTTGTTTAATGTTTCTCTCATGGTTATTTTTTTTTATCTTCTCACATATTTATATGATTATTTGATGATCTACTAATGATTTTTTTATTAATTTATGCATGAACCAATTGGATATTAAAATTTGGAAAAATATATAACAAGACACGTTATTGATTCACACCCACTCTCAATAGTTCTCAAGGTTCCTTACAATTGGTATCAAAGTAGGGCTCTTGGTCGTAGCTTGATCGCTAGAGAGTATATCTGGCCATATTTGGCGAAAATTTTGCAAGTATTTTATTTTATTTTTTTATTTAATTTTATTTTGTTTTATTTATTTTTTATTTATTTTTAATTTTTAATTTTTAATTTTTTTTTTTTTTTCAGATTGAACTCTTCAGGACTTTATGTCCTCACTACTATAAAATTCAAGGTATTGCATGATATTCTATTGTGGATATAACATTTGGATATTGGTATTAGAAGGATGTGGCAAGGATCCTCTTTCACTTAAATTTTTGTAGTAGCATGTTGTTGATGGTGTTGGAAATATGTCAACCAAGGGGATCTCCCTGATATGAAGTCCCAACTAGACCTCAAACCATTTGGTGTAGGAGTCCCATCCAGTATAAAGGAATGGTTTCCATATACTTAGAGAACTCCCTTGGCTCTAGATATCAACATGGGAGAGTGATGCAATGGCATCTTCAAACAACAAGGTAATTTTTCCTAATGAGTGTGCAACGCAACTATGTCAAGGTTCTCTTACTAGAAAAGGTGGCAGAAAAGTGAGCCTCTAGGTGAGAGGTAATAGTACCAGCTAGGAAGAGACACACACAAACCAAGAAGGTATATCTAGTATCCAGGGGAATAGTCAACAGTGGATGCGGAAGTCATTAAAACCAAAGTACAGGGAAAGATCTGTCCACCATCCAACGGAGTATTCAATAGCAAATGTGATGATGCATATAATGAATGAGCAAGAAAAGTTGGTCTAGTACCCTACGGAGTAGTCCACAAGGATGATATAACAATGATAACCATTACATCACATTTCCAACAAGCTAACCAGTAAAACAACTGAAATAGTTCAACTATCTTAGTACATGTGAAATAAACATAAATTACAAATGTTGAAAGAATAATCTTACAAACATCCACAAGTCATGCATGGAAAGGTGCTAACCTGAATAGGCTTCTGTATTAAGGAAAAATTATAAGACACATATTTACATCATACATCACTAGCCTAAGTAGGGGGATGTTGGAGCCACTCCTCACTCATCAAAGAATTGTCTAAACCTCTCTATTCTTTGTGGGAGGAGCCAAGGTGAAAAGTGCTTTGCTCATACAATGAGGGTGTATATATAACCAATGGTGATGCTTAACCCTTGTGACTCTTAGACTTCCCTCATGATTGTTCAACTTCAAATGACTTTTAAACTGACATGAATCTACATATTCATGTGTTTCCATTGGACTTCCACCTTACATTACATTCAATTTACAATGGACATGGTTCATAGTAGTGATGTGGCATTTGAAAACTCATGACATGACACTACTGTCACAGACTAGCTTGTTGAGGTGGCAATGTCAATCCATTGTTGCGACTGAGTGATAGATGTGTTTTTGGATGCACTTTATCTTCTCCTCAGCATAACTTGATGATGTGTGGTATTCAATGATCTTTGGTCTTGGGAGGTAGTTGCATGCATGTGTTCCCTCTTCTTGTACTTGATAAGCTTCTTTGTCCATCCAACTATAAGTGAGTCTTCTAGCATGTATACTCCTTCTTCTCATTCTTCATCATCTCTCCATGATCTAATAGTGTACCTGTTCCTATAATTCACTCATGACAAGACGACACAAAATCAAAAAGCTCCCTAGTCTAAGATGATGCACTATTATCCATGGACTAAGCACAGGATAGGTGATAGGCTAAGAAGGAGGGCCCACTAACTTCACATTTTATAGTTCTAGTTGACAGGAAGGGATAATGTTCATTGATACTGCACACAGTGCAGCTCATGCTTAGCTGAGGAACTCATGAGCATAGTCTTCACTTTCGGGAAAAATTGCGAAGAGGCCACTCAGAGACAAGATTGCATAGTTGAGACCATCAGTGGTTGCTAGAATATGGGACCTTGGGAGGAAGATATGTTTAGTTTTTAGAGGCAAGATTGGCCTGGGAAACAGTGGGGCTTAGAGGATAAATCTATGTAGTTTTTGAGATCATCGAGTCTCGGCTGACGGAGGTCATTAGGGAAAACTTCTGTGCATTTTTGAAAGGCAGGGAAGGTCATTCTTGATGCGCATTGTGGTGTTAAAGTAGACAAGGGAGGAACCTTGATGTCCGATATTGAGGAATGTTTAGTTCAGTTCAAGCTAGGAAAATCTACTGCGCAATTCTTGAATGAAGGCATTCTACTCAGCTCTGGAATTATGTAGTGAAACTGTCCTTGGGGATAATGATTTTGCGCTACTCAGTTCCAAGTAGTATGGTTGCATTACTAAGGGATGAGGTTGCATAATGTGTACTTTAGTCAAGGTTCTGTTAAAGTGAGCTTCCTGGTCGAGGTGATTTTCAGAAAAATGGCCAAGTGTGGGAGGTAGGTGAACTTGTGAGGAACTTAAAATTGTGATCACACACTTAGGAAACTTTGATAACACAACAACATATACCATCAGAAAAACAAGAAAAATAATTACCATATGTGAGATTGTCCTTAAAAAAAGAGTGACAAGTCCAAAACTTAAGATAGACTTTAGGATGACCGTGGCGACCCTTGTGTGACAGTGCTCAAATATTTGTGTATAAGTAAGACATGTGTTTACATGAGTAGGGAAACTTTTATACACAAATAGAAACTGTTGGGTCCCTATAATACTAGTGATTACCCCATTACTATTGTAGTTGTACCCCTTATTAATATTTTTGTGCCCTTATTATCCCCATATTGTTATTATTGTGCCCCATAGAATCCCTCTATTGTTATTTTTGTGGCTTTATATTATTATTGTTAGGTCGGCTGGGTTATATTGTGACTCCTTACACTCCTATATATAGAAAGGAGGTTTTTTCATTTGAATCATCCAAGAATTTTTCATTTGTGTAATGTAAAGGAGGTTTCCCCCTCGAAGAGACTGAATTATAAGGTGTTGATCTATCTTTTCTATCTTTTTCTTGAGCTGGTTTCATAACATTTCGTATCAGAGCTTTGGATTCTAGGGTTTCGCTGCTCCAAACAAGTCATCATGGCATTTTCGCTAGAAATTTTTTTCTGTGATGTTTTAGAAGTTGCAAACAAAATCCATTTGAGAAGAACTCGCGCTAAACCTCGGGTCCAAATTTCAGAGTTGTTCGCGCTATACTTGCGGAGATATGATCTGAGGAAGTTGGTCTTTTTGCTGACTCCTGAATTACATTCCAAATAGGTGACCTGGGGAAAAGCTTCATAACTTTCTCTCTGGGGATCAGATTGAAATTTCATAAAAAGGTATAGAAAGAAGACGGAATATAGTTTCTTGTATGTATTTTTCAGATCGAAAGGTCAAAACAGTGACTCGTGGCACGTCGTACAATTTCGCTCTACTGAACTAGTCTATAATCAAGTCACTGTGGGAGATTTCGCATAACTATTTCTTGGAGAATCCAATTTGGGTCAGACTTGTGGCATTGGAAAGAGGACACAGAGGGCTACTGCAAGTCACAAATTCAGATCTAGATGATTGGAAAGTACAGAGATACATCAGAGGCAATATCAAGCTCCTACAAAGTGAAAAAAGGTGTGTAGATTTTCTTAAATTTTTGCTTAAGCTTGGTTTGAAAATTTATTTTGAAGGAATTAAAAGGGCATAGTAGAGCATTATTATCGGTAACTGATGCCCTGAGGAAAGAAAATGCAAACACCTAGTAAGGAACCTAAAGTCTCTAGCATGACTCATGAAGAGGAGGAAGAAATGCAACATGATATATCAAAATTACAAGACCAAGTGCAACAACTGTCTCTTCCACAAAAAGGAACATAATCAAAGATGGATGGTTTAAACAAAGGCGTAGAAGCTAAGATGGATTGTTTAAAGAAAGGTGTAGAAGCTAAGATGAATGACATGGAAGCTAAGATGGATGATTTGAAGATATATTTGAAGACAGACATGGAAGAATTGAAGATAAATATGAATAAGTTGCTACAAGCAAGGGTCACCAATGGTGAAATGGTAGTAAAGGAAACTCATGATGAGAACAAAAGAAATGTTAATCATGATTCCATAGGCTCTAATGTTGGATCAAAGACCCACCATATTCCAAAAATCGATATGAGGAAGTTTGATGGCAAGGATCCCGCAACATGGATATTACAGATGGAGCAATTTTTCGATCTCAATAATGTGCAAAACACACAAAAGGTACATATTGCAACTTTATATTTGGAACCAAATCAGTTTGTATGGTATCAATGGCTTTGCTCTAGTAAACAATTTATCACTTGGGCAATTTTAACGGAAGAATTTATAGCACATTATGAGGATACAAAAAGAAACACTTTTTTTAGCCAATTGATAAGTCTCAAACAAAAGGGTTCAATAATGGAGCACATTGAGCAGTTCCAAAAATTGAACATAAGGGTAAAAGATATTCCAGAGGAACATAGGATTGCTGTGTTCATAGGGTCTCTAAAGGATAATATCCAACATGATGTTCGCCTTTGGGAACCTGATTCATTAGAGAACGCATTCAGGTTAGCAAGAAAAATGGAAAGAAAAATTATGGCAACCAGGAAGCATACCACTCACAACTATAAAGACGGAAGTGTTTTTCCCGCTAGTCTTCCACAACCTATAAGGTTGACACCACAAAAATTGGAAGAAAAAAGAGCAAAAGGGCTTTGTTACAGTTGTGATAGCAAATACACTAAAGGTCATAAGTGTGCTGAGAAGAAATTATTCTACATAGATTGTGAAGAGGAAGAAGAAAACGAGCAAGAAAGGTGAAAAGAAGAGGATATACTCCAGGAACAGAGCCTAGATAAAGAAGAAATGAATCCGACCATATCTTGCAATCAATTGGCAAGAATTACCACTCCTCAAACCATCAAGATAGAAGGAAAAATCAAGAAGAAAAAGGTAAGAGTGTTGATTGATTTAGTAAGTACCCACAACTTTATTCATTTTAAGGTAGCAAGAGAATTGAATTGCTTCTTATATCTAGCACTAGAGTGTCAAAAGATGGTTGCAAATGGAGGAACAATAAATTGCTCGGGAAAGTGCCATAATATCAAGCTATCCATGGGAGAATATGTATTGACTAGCCCAATGCTTTCCATTCAAATGGGAGGTGCTGATGTTGTACTAGGAGTCCAATGGCTACAATCCTTGGGTACAATAGCTTTTAATTTTCAAGAAATTTTCATGAAAATTTCTGTGGAAGGAAAGGAAGTTGAATTAAGGGGTATTGCAGGGAAACTGTGAAAGATAATAAGCTCTAACGGTATGACAAAGCTTCTAAAAAACGAGCAAAGAGGTGTAATTGCACAATTATGTTCGCTAGATGTGTCCACAGTGGAATCATCTATTTCTCTAGATCTCCAAAAAGTATTGGACAATCATTCCAAGGTATTTGAGATTCCCAAAGGTCTCCCACCTATTCGTGACCATGATCATGCTATTCATCTGATTCCAGGAAGTGTTCCTCCAAACATCAGGCCGTACAGATATCCCTATGCCCAAAAGAGTGAAATTGAACATATGGTTGCAGAAATTCTAGAGGCTGGTATAATTCAACCAAGTCAAAGTTCTTTCTCTTCTCCAATCCTATTGGTGCACAAGAAGGATGGATCATGGTGCATGTGTCTAGATTATAGGGAGCTCAACAAGCTCACTATTAAAGATAAGTTTCCAATTCCTGTCATTAACGAATTACTGGATGAATTTCATGGATCAATTTACTTCACCAAGTTGGATATTCGTTCAGGATATCATCAAATCAGAATGAATATTGAAGACATTCTGAAAACATAATTTAGAAATCATGAGGGTCATTATGAATTTTTGGTCATGCCTTTCGGCCTTACCAATGCACCTTCAACATTTCAAGGTTTCATGAATTAAATTTTCAAACCATTCCTTAGAAAATATGTGTTAGTATTTTTTGATGATATACTAATCTATAACAAGTCTTGGAAGGATCATGTTGAACATGTTGACAAGATGCTACAACTATTGGAGGAGAAACAATTATATGCAAAAAGATCCAAATGTTTCTTTGGAGTAGAAGAGGTGGAATATCTGGGTCATATTGTATCTCATGAAGGAGTTAAGGTAGACCCTAGCAAAATTAAAGCCATTAAGGAATGGAAAATTCCCACATCCATAAAGCATCTGTGAGGATTTCTCGGGTTGATAGGGTATTATCGCAAGTTTGTTAAGAATTATGGGAGAATAGCAACACCTCTAACAACATTATTGAAGAAAGATGCATTTTCATGGACTCCAAAAGCAACAAAGGCATTCGAACATCTTAAAGAGGCAATGTGCCAAGCACCAGTCTTAGCTACACTGGACTTCACAAAAACCTTTATTGTGGAATGTGATGCTTCAGGAAATGGAATTGGTGTTGTTTTAATGCAAGATGAAAGACCCATTGCTTTTTAAAGTCGTCCAATCAAGCGAAAGTTTTTACACAAAGCTATTTATGAGAAGGAAATGTTGGCAATGCTCCATGCACTTATGAAATGGTGACCCTACTTAATGGGAAGACACTTCAAGGTAAAAACAGATCATGATAGCCTCAAATACTTTTTAGAGCAAAGATTATCCTCTGAAGAGCAACAAAAGTGGGTCACAAAGATGTTGGGTTATGACTTTGAAATCATCTACAAAAAAGGGAAGCAAAATGTGGTGGCAGATGCACTCTCAAGAAAGGATGAGGATGTGGATCATTTCTATTATCCAACCAGATTGGATAAATGAAGCAAGGGAGGAATGGAAGAATAATGAAGAAGTGTGGGCACTTATTCGAAAGTTACAACAAGATTCCAGTATCTCTGATACATTTAGCTGGCAAAATGATTCGTTATGGTACAAATATTGCTTATACCTCTGTAAGAATTCCCAGCTAAAACAAAAGATTCTTATGGAATTGCACACTTCTCCCTTAGGAGGGCACTCAGGATTTTTAAAAACTTACCATAGGGTTAAGAAGGAATTTTTTTGGGATGGCCTTAAATCAGATATTCAAAATTTTGTGTCAGAATGTTTGGTTTGCCAACAAAATAAAGTTGAAACAATTAAGACACCGGGTCTACTACAACCTTTATCCATTCCAAGCCAACATTGGGAGGAGGTTTCAATGGATTTTATCACAGGTTTACCCAAGTCTGAAGGAAAGAGTATCATCATGGTGGTAGTTGACAGACTTACCAAGTATGCACACTTTTGTGAATTATCACATCCATTTAAAGCCAGTACAGGTTCTACTGCATTTATGGAAACAATTCAAAAGCTACATGGAAACCCAAAGATTATTGTAAGTGACAAAGATCCCATTTTCACTGGAAATTTTTGGACAGAATTATTTTCTTGTCTTGGTACTCAGTTAGCTCATAGCTCATCTTATCATCCTCAATCTGATGGGAAAACTGAGACAGTAAACAAATATTTGGAAGGATATGTTTGTTGCTTTGTATCTGATAAACAGACACAATGGGTCAAATGGTTGCCTCTGGCTGAATGGTTGTATAACACTTCATTCCATACAGCAACAAAAATGACCCCATTTATGGCACTTTATGGGAATCAGCCACCATCCATCACATCATATTTAAGAGAAAATTCTAAGGTTCAAGCAGTGGAACATCACATTGAACTTCAACAACAAGTCCTCCAACTCTTAAAGGATAACCTCGTGTTGGCATAGAATAGAACAAAACAACAGGCAGATCAACATCGTAGCGAAAGAAGTTTTGATGTAGGTGATTGGGTATTCGTACGGCTACAAACATATAAGCAAATGTCCCTCAAGCAAGCTAAGAAGGATCATAAATTATCACCAAAGTATCATGGTCCATACAAGGTGTTGCAAAAGATTGGTACTATGGCATAAAAATTGGAGCTTCCTGCAGCTTCTCGATTGCACCCAGTTTTCCATGTTTCATGTTTAAAGAAGGTTATAGGCGACAAGCTCCCAGTTCAAACAATATTTCCAAAACTTGTAGAGGAAGGAAAAATTATATTGGAACCGGAAGAAGTCACAGAAACAAGAACTCGACAGCTACGAAATCGATCAATTTTGGAGTATCTTATCAAGTGGAAGAACTTATCCACTGAAGATTCCACATGGGTGGATGAGAATTTTATACAGAAGCATCCATAATTTCTCAAGCATTAAGGACAACACTTTTTTGAAGGAGAGGGGCATGTTGGGTCCCTATAATACTAGTGATTACCCCATTACTATTGTAGTTGTACCCCTTATTAATATTGTTGTGCCCCTATTATCCCCATATTGTTATTACTGTGCCCCATAGAATCCCTGTATTGTTATTTTTGTGGCTTTATATTATTATTGTTAGGTTGGCTGGGTTATATTGTTACTCCTTACACTCCTATATATAGAAAGGAGGTTTTGTCATTTGAATCATCTAAGAATTGTTCATTTATGTAATGTAAAGGAGGTTGCCCCCTCGAAGGCGCTGAATTCTAAGGCATTGATCTATCTTTTCTATCTTTTTCTTGAGCTGGTTTCATAATAGAAACCTTTGAGGTCACAAGAATGGTTTTCAAACATGACATGACAACCAAAAATGCCAAAATATGACAGTTGTGCCAGTAAGCGAAAGGGAGAAAGACACTTAGAGGAAGCAAATGGAATGACTTTCACTGCTTGCAACTGTGCATGTCATTGAACACATACTGATATGACAATGATACATGATCCTTCATGTTAAACGAGAGGTGTATTTCAAAAATATGTGCTTTATTTTCCATACCTACCCTCCAAAGGGTTATGCATCAGATAGAGTCTTCATGCGGTTCTGATCTTCTATCATACCCTAGGTTCCTTGGTCTCCTTATCTTTCCTCCTCAACTCTTTGAGAACCATTTAGCATTTGATCCTTCTTGGTGGCCAGTGAGAGAAAAAATGTAATAGTTTAAATGGGCAGTGACTGTTGTAGGATAAGGACCTGAGAGGACACATTTGTGTAGTTTCAAGATGCAAGGCAGACTGGGTAGCTGAGACGCCTGAGGGACATAATTTCATATTTTTTGGGGACAATGAATTTTGGCTATGGGAAGGACACTAGAGGAAACAATTGTGCAATTTTTTATGCCAAGGGAGGTTGGAATTTATATGCATTATGCAGTTCCAGGAGGCAAGAGAAAGGCTTGAGGGCTGCAGATGTGATGTCCATAGTTAAGGAAAGTTGGATGAGGCTAGGTTTCTAGGGAAACACCGGAATTTGAATAAGTGTGGGATTAGAGGAACTGATGTGAACAGTGATAGAAATTGACTATGATCACATAATTGAACACTTGGTAACACGATAGAGACTATCCAAACCATATAAAAACATACTTCTCTTAATGCAACAACCTTTGTTGCAACTTACAACAAGTGCGGCTTCAATGATACAATTTGGGAGGATGAAGGCGACACTTGTGAAAGAGTGCGTTAAATGAGTGCGAAACATGTCTATGTGATGAGAACAACCCATTCTCATAAATATTTACCTTGAATAAAAAAACCTTCCGTTTGCATAACAAGCAATAATCCCCATGCCCAAATATGACACATACTATAGAAAGATAAAATCATGAACGACTTTTGATATTAGCAAGGCAGCTTGAAATCATGAGCTTACCAATAAGTGACTAAGGAATGACCAATCATAGGATCCACCGTAGGCTCCAAAATTTGAGTGCAAGCTAGAATTTTCGAGGGTGTTGTAGCTACATCAGATGTTCAAGCTAGATGCATAATTTATCAAAATATTCACGATTTAGATTTGAAGAATTTAGCATATATGAAACATGATAAAGGGATGTGGGAAATACTAGAGATAACATTTAGAGATGGTAGAAGAAACAATAGAGAGAATGAGAAGAAGACTGGGAAGAAGAAAATTAATAAGGGCCCTCAAAAGAAAGAAACTCATCCACAATATCCACATCCTCCTAGTGAAAATGGTTCAATCGATAATGTGAAGAAATCAGAAAATCAAGAATCCAAAGGTATAGTTATTGTTGATTTAGTTTTGAGTTATACTTTGAATGGTTCAAATTCTATTCATGTTGAATTGATTAATAAAGATGAGTATTATATTAAGGTTCCTAGAATTGAGTATGATTTTATTATGGAAGTGATAGAGAAATTGTGTGTTGAGATTAGTAGACTACCAGCTACATGCAAGGATCAAGAAAATTTATTGTATATTTGTGATGATAAGGAGGCCAAGATCAAGGAGAATATTATCCGTTTGAGGACTTAGTTGGTAGAATTGGAAAGAGTTGAAGAAGGGATGGGAAAAAAATATAGATAAAATGAAGACTAGTGTGAGAAATTAGAAGTTGAAGTGATCTCCTTGAGGAAGTAGCTGAAAATGGAGAAGAGCAATATAGCTTTGGAAAATTCTCTTAAGATCTAATTATCATCATTGGATGTATCTAATCTTGGATTTTAAAAGGGTGAATCCAGTTTGCATGTAGAAAAAAAAAAACAAAGTAGAGATAAAAGGACTTGTTGTGAACAATAGTTGCAGCAAGAGTAGAAATCAAGGAAATGAATAGAAAGTGCAACAACAACAAAGAATAAGACCTCAAGGGGAACCTACTTTCAAAATATATATTTTTTTCAATAGAGGATTGAGGTAGATCTATTAAATTCCAAACGAATCAAAGTCCCTTCCTTCCATTGACACACAAGGTAGAGAGCTACAAGTGTCACAAATTTGGACATGTTGTAGCAAGTTGTAGGAGTAGAGTATACAGATCCAGTGAACGGAGCTTGTAGCAATATGAGCATCCATGGAGATCAACCATCAGGTATAATAATGGTTTTAATGGTTTTTGTTTCTCATGTAACCTATTTGTCCATAAGGTAATTTATTGAAGATCTTATCACATGGATTGAAATTCAGGCTGAAAGAAGGCAATGCCAGGGTAACCACAAACCACGCTTAGCCAAGTAGCTAGCCCTACTAGGCCAGGAGAGGGCTCTCTCCATAAGGATCTCAGCCAAATTGGCTAGATCTAGAAAATGATATTAAGCTAGGTATAATAACACAAGGTTTGATTTGATTTTGAAGGGTTTTGCTAGATCAGGAGATGCATAATAGTTAGGGTAAGGAAACTACGTCAAAACTACAGGGTGTTCAATGGGGCAAGGTAGGCACAAGGCGCAACACTCTAGGGTTTGATGGGTGAGGTGATTCAAGATAGGTGAGGAACTAGAAACGACATTTAAGAAATATGGATTCTTCCTAAACTGAAGAAAGCATAGACTGTGAATATTTTCCAAAAAGAGAGCATAAATATTATGGGTTCTGCCTATCAACTTGAGAACATCCACTTAAAATCAATGAAAAGATTGATGAAGTGAAAAAGAATTTTAACATATGATCACAATAGAGAAAACTTAATTGAACATCATACCACATGGATCGCAAAGAAATAGTTGCAACTTTTCATTATTCTCCTGTTGAAAACTGATACACAATGATGTCTACTAAAAGAATAAGCATCCAACTGAGTCCAACACTTTACAATGAGAAATAAAAATAAGATATAGACCTCAATTCAAGCTCCTCCCACCCTCTTGGGTTTAATTCCTAAGGATGAGGAACTAATCCATCAAAAATTGAACAAGAAACTGGAATCTAGGCAACCTAACAACTTGCCTCTAAAAGAGAGGAAACTGATTCATTTGTCCTCAAGATAACTTTTAATCTAATGAATATACCTTCTAGTACTTATTATCCATCATATTTACATACCTAGTCGTCATTTACATCAGTAAAACACCATCTATGAGAGGAAACCCAAAATTACAGTCAAGGCATAGTGAAATGGAAACTCAACACAATTTTTGTCCTATGTGCAATGCTCTTTTCAGGGCCATTTGGGAGGCCTTCCCTGTGTCCAAATTGCGCTCATGATATCTCATTTGAAATATCTTCAAGTATTATTTCCATAACATCTTGAATTGTTTCATTTGAAGCTCATTTGACCCCTCAAAACCTGATTCTCCCAAGAATGCTTCTGTGTGTCCAAAAAAGGGCAGAAAGGTCATTTGTTTAGGTGTTTTTTGACCTTTTGGTTGACCCGTTCTGCTCTAAAACCTTAGAAAATTCTCAGGGTGCATGTACTCATTATTATGAATCCAAAAATTCTGACCATTCCCTCATTGGATGCCCCTAGGAAAGCATGAATAGGGCCAAAATTTTTGTGTCAAAAATTGCCAAATTCCTCAAAAGGCAGAATTTCTTCAAAAGTTGCTCAAAATTTGTGGAAAATACCACCATTAAGTATCTTGGCTAGCCAAGGAAGCTTGAACAAGAAAAATAAGCCTATCATCCTCTATTTTTCCTTTGAGTTCTTGTTTTAACCTTGCCTTCATTTGCTTGAATCTTGTTCTGGGTCCTCTAATGGTGAGCCATGTGCCTGATGATTCGATTGTCCCTATTGGCCTTTTGTAGTAGTTTCTCCAAATGAAATTTGACCCTGTCAAGCCATGTTTCTCTATCCTCCTCAATTTCCTTCCCAATTATTTGTTTTTTAGTCATGGTAGCTAGTGTTTCTTCATCTTGCATTACTGACTTGCCTTGTCACTTTTCCTCTTTGCCTTGAGAAGTTCCAGCTCCATGAGGACTTGTTTGTCACTTAGTGGCTTGTTTTCTTGCTCAAGGCATGAAATGACATACTTAGCTCTCACCAAGTTGTCTATCAGTGCTTGGATCTATGTATCTTTTTCCCTTATGGTTATGCTTTTGTTTATTGCCTCATCTTGGACCTCCAAGTCAACTATCTCAATGCTGTGATGGTTGTGTGGCTATTCTAGTTCATCATCTTCCATTAAATCAAAATCCATTTCCTCCTCATCATCAAGGTATTCCTCCATCATCTTTTCCTTCCCTTTATCCAGATGTTGCACCTATTGTACCTATTGTGTCGACGAAGAAGGTAAAGCCGCTTCCACAGTTTGTGGAGCAAGCATTTGCCTATGAGGTGATGAAGAAGGCAAGGCCCCTTCCACATCAAGTGGAGTAAACACTTGCCTATCTACTGCAAACAACTTTCTATCCCCTCTCTGATAAATCTTGTAGGCTTTTGACTCCTTAACAGCTTTAGTCTCTTTGACCTTCTCATCATTCTTTACTTTGGGACTGCTTGAAGGTCTTTCTGCTTCTCAGGGCATCAGTGGAGGAATCTAAGGACCACTGAATATGTCATTGGAAATGAATGCATCCTAGAAAATTTTGAGGATGTTGAGATGATGTAGCACAATCATCTTTATTAGGGAATAGTGATAGATGTTACTCATCTTCTAGAGTGTAAGGATTTTTCTGTACAATGTAGGCCATCTTCTCAATGTTCCTGAATAAGAAATATCGGATGTTCAACATTTTCAATCTTGTGAAATGCATAAGAAGCCTAATGTGATAGGTGTACAATGTAGAAAATCTGCCCTTATATGTAAAATACTTCATAATGATCCTCATCATAGAGGCACACTTGTCTTCAAGGAACCTAAAAGGAAAGGTCCTCTTCTTTTCATTTCTATACCTAGATTTGATGTATGGCTCATAGTCGTGCTCATCCAAATCTTGTGCCTTATACCATTTTTTCCCTCACATTTGGAATCCTTGTGCCATCAACAATGATCGGGGATGAAACTGTAAACATCACCCCGACAAGAGTTACTTTGTTATCATAGAGATTGGCTACAAAAAGCCTGGTCAACTCAAGATGATGTTGAACTCTTTGTACCTACTCACAAAACTCATAACACCCTAGATGCCTGAAACAAGAGGCAGTCATATCAGAAGCCTGTAACCCTCTAATGTTTGATGGTTCCTCTCTGATGATTTTGCCTCCCTTATGTGATTTTCTGTGATGCTGAGGTTCATCTCCCAAAATTTCACTGCCACTATTTTCCTCCTCCTCATAATCTCTATCCTCTTTGTCCATGTTTTTTGAATTTTGAAGCTTTGTAACCCTAGGGAAGGTAATCAAAGAGTGAGTTATGGTGAATAGAGATAGGGGAAGGGGAGATTAGCTTATGTAGTGTAGGAAGGAATATATATGATATGAGAGTGAGAAGGAGGTTATTTTTTCTTTGGTAGGGACTGTTTAGTAAATAGGGTTTTAGGATTTTGTTTTGGGGATTAGGGTATAAGGGATAAGTGGAGGGATTTGTATGAGGGAATTAGGGTATGAGGAGGGATTTATAAGAAATCTATGTTTTGAAATTTTTAAATAGAAAACTAGCTTCAGAATGATGAGCTTAATGATGGGAGGATAGCTCAAAGATTACACTTAATTGTTTAGAAGTTCTAAAAGGAAAAAAAACACGATTTGGATGGTTGATAGGGTGTTTTGGCACTTGCTGGTCCTATGTGCAGCACCCTCTATAGGTGCACAGCGCTTTGGCTCTATGCATAGTGCCGTGCAAAATTGCACTGGAAAAATTTCCCTATGCACAGTGCTCCATCCCTATGCGCAGCGCTTCGGCCTTTGTGCACAATTCTCCTGCTCTATGTGCAATGCCGTTTGTAGGCCACGTTCAAAAGCTTTTCTGGTGTCCAAATTGATCTCATGATAGCTCGTTGGAAAGGTCTCTCTCTGGGCTATGCAATGGACCTATTAAAAATAAAAAATGATAAATTATAGCCCCTGAAAAGACAATTCTCCTAAGCCTGGTCAAAAAGTGCAGAATGAGGGTGTAAAAATGAAGCATTATCTTGCAGGATATGTTTGGATGTCTTCATCAACTCCTAATTGAGTGCATGATAGCTAATTGGAAAGTTATGTTTTTCTAATTAGAATTTGACTCATCAAGAAAGTCACTTGGAGACTCCAGATAGAAGAAAAAGTGATTTTTCAAAGTCACTCCAGAAGTGCAGCAACTCTCTTGTAGAAACTGTATTTTTAACATTTCTCTAAAACCATGACACTTGTGTAAAAATTGAAGGACGTTTTTCATCCTTGGCCTATTATGGAAAAAAAATCTCTCACATTTTCCAAATTCATCCATGTTTGGTCTAAAACATAGTTTGAAGAAAAACCGGCCCTTTGTGTGGCAAATGATTTTCCCTTCGAATGACTTATTGAGAAATGATGGAGACATGATGTGTATGAGTTGGAATGGCCTCATACCTGCTGAAATGTACTTTCTTATGCCTCGTAGACTCAGATGTCTCGGATTCCATAGCCAACCTTAGCTCAATGGGTGAGGAAATTAGGGTTTAGTGCTTGTGCAAAATGATGATTTCGACACCCTTGGGAAAAGACAACTCCCTTTGGCATGTACTTAACCCTTTGAAACTTTACCCTTTCACTTGACTATTTCCTTTGATAAATTGATCTTTTGATGGTCTGACATCTTTGGAACACTGAGTTAACAACTTGGGATGGCGAAATTATTACGTTTGAAAGACATAAAATTACATAATGAAATAATCATTTATCCTTACAAATCATCTTCACATGGTGAAGGGATGTTATTTGATCACCCTTTACTTGCTAGTCTTATGCATTGGAATGGAACCTTGGCAACCCCAATGACCAAATGAAACCTTTAAAAACCCTAAAAGACCTAATGAGACATTGAAGGACTAAATTTCAAGATGACATAATGACCTCATGACTGATACAAATGGCATGATAAAAATAAATATATGGATGACATCCAGTCAACAAGATATGAAACTATGCTAGCAAGTAATCACATTTAGGGAAGAGTGATGTCTTTGGACTAGGACTACCATAAGTGACTAATTTTCTTGCATGACCTAGTGCAATGATAAAAAATTTCTGAATGGGACCCTTAAAATGATATGAAAAGAGGATTTTTTATCACTGATGGCAGGATGTAAATAATGATACTAACATATGATATAGCCCTTGGAGGAGAGATGTGTTGTATGTGAGGCATAGGTTTAGCATGAGGAGCAACATATTTAATCCTCTTGCTTAATATATTGACAATGTGGAATGTTATTCATGCCACAACTTTGGCCATACAAGATGAGACTGCATGCTGCCTAATTGTTCAATGTAAACCTGGAAAGAGTGGTAGAATTAGAGAGGAGCTAACATAAAACCATAGAAAAATGAAGAGAAATAGCCAAATACCATGCGGACAAAGGAGAAATAACCTGTGACATAGAGATCAACCCCCTTTATTGTTGATGGTCACCTCATGCATATCCATAGACAACTATAGAGTTTATGAGAGGTGCATAACCTCAACAGGAGCATATGGTAGTAGTTTATGGGGGCATGGTATATGTACAAGTTTTAATACGAACATATAGTTGATTTCATGGGCCTCATTCACATTCAAGTCTGTAGGATCAACCTGTCTATTGGAGTTATATTGAGATTAGGGATAACTATGCATGGTATGATATTTGCATGGGTTATTTATATTTTCTTCACTTCTTTCACTTAGTTAATTGCAGTGGTTATTTATATGTTTCCATTAGAGAACGAGTACACTTTTCAACCATATATGGGTTCTTGGTTATCACTAACAATTGGTTAAAAATCACATATATTAACCACGCATAGAAAAAGATAATTGTTTCAACCTTCTGTAGAGGACAATGTTATATTTAGCCATATGGTTCTACATGTTATATTTGATATTATTTATGAAATGGCCTATGTACATTTATTTTATTTGTATCATTGTTTTCGGTAGCTTTTGATGATGGTATGAAGTAGGTGAAGACATTGTGGCAAGTGGCATGCACTGAGTGTCTTGAGATGTGGACCAACCATGTGTGGGATGTTATAATCTCTTATTAAAGCGATGTATTTGTTATTATCTCATAATTTTATATTGGTTGAGAGGCCAATCATTAGTGGTTTGAGTCTTCATGGTGATAGGCATGTTTTTCGGGGAGTCTATGAATTCTTATTGGAGCCATATGTATGGGATTATGATGTTGTATCAGTCATGTTATGTCATGTTTTTGGCTCATTGGTCCATAAGAGATGTTATAGAAATAGTGTACTTCATTGATGAAATCATATATGATAGTCACGAAGCCATGTATTTGTATCATCTTTATCATTGGGATTTCTAATGGATTGGAAAGAGAGCCACGAGGTCATATGATATTCATGGATGAGCTCCTTTATCATGAAATCCACCATGTACTTTCAATGTATATGTCTTTTAGTCACGTTCTTATGGATTCTTGGTCCAAATTTTTCTTCTATTCATGTCAAGGAAGTAATGTTTGCAACGAAAGCATTTCACTGCAGTTTTGTGATGATGTTGGAGATGACATGTGTCCAAGGAGGGCATCTTATTTTATCTTGTTTACTTCAGCCATACATTTTTGGCAGTATGGTCCACTTGCATGTGCTCGTGATGTGCCTCATTCTATGTTATGATTGTTAGTGTTCTTAGCCTTATTACATTGGCAAAGAGGTTGATGATTGAGTATTGATGTTCCTATTGGGCATATAGGTTAGTAATTATCGTAGAAATGTTTCTCCATCACATTGTTTTCTATTATAAATAGTATGGGTTGGTACCTCATGTGTATTTTGTTGCATATTGTGATTGATGTTGCTTATAGATGCACATATTGTCATTCATTATGTTGTTTTCCATTGTTTCCTCATGTGCATATTATTGTTGCTGCTAGAGGTGATTGGTTTGGTATGCTACTCATAGGAAAATACATGATGATTGTTTTGTTATCCTGCATTCTTATTGAACCATGTCGATATCAGATGTTGTGGTGTTTGTGCTTGTGTTCGTGTTGCCTTATCAAATGGAGTTGACCCTTTTCCATTTATGTCAAAGCGGGAGTGAAGAAAGAGAAGATTGGTTTGGAGATTGTGTGCAGTTTCCATCAATTCCAATGGGAGGATTATGATCTGGACTTGTGTAGGAACACAAAAAAATAAATATATACAAATAAACACAGAGATGAAGAAAAAATAAAACTTAATTTCAATAATATCACTGAAATATTCTTACATGTAGAAATGGAAATAAACTAGCTCGAGCAATGGTAGCTTATATCTGAGAAAGAGATGTGGTGCTACATACCTATCAATTGTGTTAAAATGAGGTTCAAAGGCCTATCTATTATTGAGAAATAACAGAAAACCATAAACATCCAAAAACATAACCATAGGACATGAAGTGTCAAAACCATGGGCCCTGTTTGGGTAAATTGGTAAACCAACTTCCTCGGGTCGTAACTTTGGCATGCTATCTGCAATTGGCTATCATAATACCTAATTTTGAAGATCTCGAATAGGAGGAAAAAAAACAACTAATATAATTTGGGAATTTTTTGATCTCTCTGTTTTTTCTAAAACTATGTTTTAGTCCCTCAAAATGGCTTCGGAAGTTTAGGACCCGAAAAACTAGCAAAAATAACAAGTTGTGCTACACTTAAGGAAACCGAAAAGAAATAACAGTAAGGGTCCAAGTGGAATAGGAAGCTGGCCACCAATATCCACCTAGATTAGTCCTCCCTCCTTAGGAAGGAGTGGTCCCCATTGCATTGAATGCCTCCATGAGATGTGGAAACTTCTACCAAACTTGGTCCTTGGTGAGCCACTTCCCTTGGTATAGGAGTTGGCCAAATTTGATAACCCGATACAGTTGGATATTCTATTAGTGAGTGTTATTGATTTGTGTGTCCATGATATGATTAGTTGTGGCTTGTTCCATGTAGTTTAGGTTTAACTCTGTTCGTGTGATTTGTTTTGCAATGTCTGATTTGTCCAGTAATGGTGGAAACTATGATCGAAGGTGGTCGAAATTGAACACTGGGTGTAGGCCAAGGAATGGTGGGATGCTGAGCTTGAAGGAATTTTCCACTAGAGCCTGATTGAAGGTGTAAGACCCATATAAGGGTGGGCCAAGCTTGTGGTGGGGCCTAGCAAGGTGTGTCTTTGGAAAATGTAACTAAACTTGGTTCCCCAAGGTCATAATGATGGAGTGCCTCACCTAACAGTGTAGAGGTATACCAATGGCTGAGGTGAAGGTTTCCTTGTACTCCTCCACAACCTTAATCATCTGCTTCTATTGTGTGGGGGAGCCCTATCTAGAGGTGGTTCCTAGAATATTCTCTTTCCCCGAGGGAGAATCATAAGGAAAACAAATTTCCTAGTCTGGGAAATGATCTTACTACATTTCTTCATAGTCATCAAAGAAATGGTAGTAGGTTATGCTACCGTTGGTATCCTAGACAAATTATTTACCAAAGTAGTAATAACAGTGCACGGCCTAGAATCATATAAATCATGTCTCTTAGAAAAGTTTGGTTGGCCTAATAATACATCACAAATGTTAAGAGGAGGAACAACAAACAATACCTCATTTGTGAAGGGTTTGATGCTATAAGTAAGGTGACACTGTTAGTTGACATGGAGATTTCGCCCTTGGTGAGGCCCCCCGATGGTTTATGGATGCTCGCGTGGTGTGGTTGGTAGGCCCAACTGGTTTATGATCTCTAATAAAATGATGTTCTTTTGGTTCATGCCATTGCCAATGAATGACAGTGGGGAAACCTTCACCCATGTCTCTGAGTGGAAGAGTTTCTCCCCTCCTCTGGACCTTCGGGGTCATCCTTCTGGATATTTGTCATGGTAACGATGGTACTAGGCTCCACATCAATAATGTTTTTCCATTTTTCATTTTCCTTATCAGTTTTTGACTCAGAGTTAGAACATGCATCTGATGCGGAAGCCTTCACCTCGACCACCAGTCACTGCTTTTTTCAACGCTCACTTGTGTTGTCAGTGGGGCAGGAACACAATGAAATATAGATATACACATAAACATAGAGATGTAGAAGAAATAAATCTTCATTTCATTAATATCAAAGAATTTAAATATGCTTATATACAAAAATGGAAATAAACTAGCTCAAGATATGGTAGCTTATCTCTAACAAGAGATGTGGTAGCTACATAACTCTAAATTTTAGTACAGTTAGGTTCAAAGGCCTATTTAGTATTTTGAAACAATAGAAAACCCTAAACATCCAAAAACATTATAGTAGGAGATGAAGCGCCAAATCTATGCACCCTGTTTGGGTAAATTGGCACATCAACTTCCCAAGGTCGTACCTTTTCCGTACAATCTATGTTTAGCTATCTTAATACCTCAATTCAAATATATTGAATAGGAGGCTAAAAAAAACAGGGTAAAGTCATTTGGAATATTTTGGCCTCTCTGTTTTCGCTAAAAATGTCTTTTAGTCCCTCAAAATAGATCCAGAAGTTTTGGACCCAAAAAAATCCCAAAAATAGTAATTTGTGCTACAATTATGGAAACTAAAAGAAACAACAGTGGGGGTCCAAGTGAAATAGGTGGGTGGCCGACAATATCCACTTGGATCAGTCCTCCCCACTTAGGAGGCAATGGTCCCCATTGCAATAAGCGCCTCCATGAGATGGGGGAACTTCTGCTGAACTTCGTCCCTAGTGAGCCACTTGCCTTTGTATAGGAATTGGCCAACTTTGACAACCTTATACAATTGTTTCTTCTGCTAGTGATTTTTATTGATCTATGTGTCCATGATCCTATCAATTGAGGCTTGTTCCATGTAGTCTGGGTTTAACTATGTTTGTGTGAGTTGTTCTGCAATGTTTGATGTGTATAGTAATGGTGGAATGTATGGTCAAAGGAAATCCACATTGAATGGTGGGTGCAGGCCAAGGAATGGTGGAATGTTGAGCTCAAAAGCATTTTACTCTACAACCTTTGTGATGGTGTAAGGCCTTTATCGAAGTGGGTAAATCTTACAGTGGTGCCCAACAAGGCACTCCTTTTGCAAATGTAACCAATCTTGGTCTCCTGGGGTCATATCGATGGAGTTCTTGACCTCACTGTGTAGACATACCCCTGTGGGTGAGGTGAAGGTGTCCCTATACTCCTCCACAACCTTTTCCATTTGTTGTTGTCATGCGGAGGAGCTCTGTCTGGAGGCAGTGGCCACAATATTATTCTTACCCTGAGGGCAAATCATAAGGAAAACAAATTTCCTAGTTTGCAAAATGATCTTACTTCATTTCTTTGTAGTGATAAAAGATTAGCGGTGCTACCTTTAGTATCATATACAACTTATTTCCCAAAGTAATAATAGTGTGAGGCCTATAGTGATACACAACATACTGCCTCCACAAGTATTCTTGGCATAATAATACCTCACAAACTTCAAGAGGAGAAACATCACAAAGTACCTCATCTGTGAAGGGCTTGATGTTGTAGGGAAGGCGAAACTATTGGCAGACTTGGGGATCTCGCCCTTAACAAAGCCACTTGATCGTGTACAACTGCAGGTGTGGTGTGATCCGTAGGCCCAAACACTTCACCACCTCTACTGAAATGAGGTTCTTTTGGCTCCCACAGTTGATAATGAACTGCAATAGAGAGATCTTCACCCACATTTGTGAGTGGAAGAGTCGCTCCCCCTCCTCTAGATCTTCGGGCTCATCCTTCTCGATATTGGTGGTGGCAACAGTGCCACTAGGCTCCCAATGATAATTTTTTGATTCCCCTTATCAGTTTCTGACTCTAAGTTGAAACATGGATCTGATTCGAAAGCCTTTAGCTCAATCACCACTGGCTTCTTGGCTCGACACTCACTTGTGTTATGAGTGGGGATCTTATGGAACTCACAAAATTTCCTTGTGTCCTTCTTTGTCCTCATTGTGTTTTTCTTTACTTGCAGCTTCGGCAGGTTGTCCTAGGTTCACCTCCATTTTTGATAGACATTTTGGTCGATCTTGATAGACGTATCGAAGCAAGCAAATTTGTTGAAACTCGATCTCATTCTATATTGTAAGGGCTGAACTAATTTAAAGAACCATTTCTAAAACTATAAAGATTGACTGAACTGTAAATATTGTAAAGGAGTTTTATAGAGCTATCTATCCTGAACAGAGTATGAACCTTAAAAAAATATTTTTTAAATTTATACAAAACTTCATATAACTAATTGATTGATTCGATGATAAGTACTTACTTGGTCTGCTGTGGATGAAGGTGTTTCAGAACTTCTCCAGTTTGCTCCCATTTACCAAAAGACCGAAACCACCCAGCCAAACTAAGCAAAACCTCACTACTCAGTCTAGTAAGCTTCTCAGTTGAGGCAGACTGTTCCCCTATTCCCAGAAACCTCAGAACAACCAGCTCTCCTTCTGTTGGTAACTCAAGTTTATAAAGTTTCGTACTTCTTCAGTATCCCCTTCCTTCTTTCTTCTTCTTCCCCGATGCCCCCCCAAAACTGTTCTCTCTGGTTTATAAATTGTTTCTTGGCGGTGGCCGCCCTTCCTCCAGCAACCCACCGCTTCATCTCCTCGTGACACCCTTCCCATGTCATGTCATATATATTTCTTTTTAAAAGGTATATTGATTTTTGATTAAATATCCTTTTGTTTGATTTTAATATAAAGGTTTAGGCTTATATTAAAATACTTTATCATTAATTTATTTTTATTATTTTATTAATTGATTAATATAATTTATTTAATATTTATTTTATAGATAAGTCATTACATATATGGACTTCCATAGGCTTCCATGGTACTTGAGTACAAAATGCCACTCAGAATCCTCAAAAACAATTGTGAACTTCGGAACATCTTGGTCCCTTTTCTCCTGCAGTGTAGTCCCCTTTATGTAGTTATCTTCAGAGCTCCTAAGAGGGTAATATTGTTCCTTTTTGGTGTCTTAGAAAGAATTCCAATTGGGTGGTGCTAAAAACAGTGAGGATTCCCTCTTTTCTTTTTGTTCATAGTAGGTTTCCCACTAGTCCTTGACCCGTGGGATGACTTTGGGGAGTGCAAAATTATTCTTTTATCGATTGGAAAAGCCATGAACTAAAAACTATTCTCCCAACATATTTAACCATATAGCTATGATGTTTTCATCTATCTTAACTTCAAATATGGGAATGTTAGAGCTAAGTTGTACCTTGAAAACATTGGCGCCACCAGAATGGCTGCTGGATAAAGATGTGTCGCTTGTGGTAAGTTGTTGAATGATCTAGGCAAAGTTATCCATCATCATGTTCCTTTGTCACTCGAGGGCTTCATTGAGAAATATTTAGAAAGGATATCCTCCACCCTCATATTTCTTTCCTTCCACCATTTGAGGTCATCTGGGTTTGCGACGCTGGTCTTGCATAGCATCAACTAGTTCGAGCCCTAACTCCTTATACCCTGACCTTGTTGGGGACATCGAAAAAAAAAAATATAAAGAGAAGACTGATTTGATACCACTCATCCATAACTATGGAGGAATGTAACAAAATAAATATATACACATAACCACAGAAATGCAAAAGAAATAAAAAATCATTTCATTAATATGAAAGGATTGAAATATGCTTGGATACAGAAATGGAAGTAAACTAGCTCAGGCGATGGTAGCTTATCTCTAAGAAGAGATGTAGTGGCTACATACCTTTGAAATATGTTACAATGAGGCTCAAAGGAATATTTATTGTTGAGAAACAATGGAATACTCTAAACATCCAAAAACTTAACCCTAGGAGATGAAGCACCAAAACTGGGGGCCCTGTTTGGGTAAATTGGTATAACAACTTCCTGGGGTTGCAACTTTGGCATACGATCTCCGTTTTCCTATCAGAATATCTCGTTTCAAAGGTCTTAAAGAGGAGGCAACAAAAAAAGTAGGTTGATATAAATCTTTTCCAATCGCTCAACTTTCCATGAAATGTATTTTAGTTACTCAAAACGGCTCTCAAAGTTTAGGACTCGAAAAAGATGCTAAAAAATAGTAAAGTTGTGCTACAATTAAGGAAACTAAAAAAAATGACAATGGGGGTCCAAGTAGAATAGGTGGGTGGCCACCATTATCCACATGGATGAACACTACCCCCTTAGGAAGCAATGGTCCCCATTGTGTTGAGTGCCTCCATGAGATGGGGAAACTTCTTTTGAACTTGGTCTTCAGTGAGCCAGATGCCTTGGTGTAGGGGTTGCCCAACTTTAACAACACTATACAGTTCAATCTTCTACTAGCGATTGTCCTTGATCTACATGTACATGATCTGATCAGTTGTCATTTGTTCCATGCAATCCGTGTTACCGGGAAAAGTGTCTATTTAGAACTGCTCTATCCCACTAAGGTGTGACAGCTGCCTTAGAAACAAACACAGAAAACTACTTTTGTATTTCCTTTATAAACTATAGACAGAGAGGAATAGAAGGAACCAACCTGTGTCTTGCGCTAATCCTTTGATCCAATCCCTCTCTTCTTTGACAGCTTCCAGCTACTTGCTCTCTTACTTGCCTAGCTTCACCAAGTACTTGTAAGATCACAGAAGAAGAAAACTATACAAAGACATGGATCTATATTCATATACAACTTAGGATCATATTTAAGTTAACCATACAAATGTAACAAGCATCAATGATACACAAGCATGGAGGAAAAACTCAAATAGTTTTTTATTGATAAACAAGAAGATCCAGGAGGAGTTACAACCGATGATTCCTGACCCAGCATCAACCTCCCAGCAAAGAAGCCCCTCTTCACCTCCAACAAATCATAAATCACCCAATACTCTGATATTTGTCTCAAAACCAACAACAATTCGTTACAATGTGCAAAATCCTAGCCTTTGGATCTCTGGGATGAGGGGTCCATATATAGATGTATGCAAGGAGGATGAGTCAGCTTGTGATTTGATTAGTGTCTTCTCTCTATCAGTTCTTGCTTCCACTTAGAGACTGAAGGCCTCTTACTCATCCTTGGTCGAATTCAGTGAGGCAAGTGTCATAGGAGAAGATTCTGGAAGCTTCCATTGTCTTTCCACCTCGCGGAATGACACTGCCATTTGTCATTTCTTGCCCAACGCACCCTCATAGTGCATTTAGGTGCATTGCAACGCACCTAGCCAGTGTATTTAGGTGCTATGCAACGCACCTAGCCAGTGGAGCAGCTGAAATGATCCTATTTTGACTTATTCTGAGCAGTTTCTGGTGGAGAACTTCTGGGAGAAGCTGTAATTTGTTGACCTTGTTCCTTTAGGGGTTAGAACAACACTTTAAGGGACTTAGGAGCCCTTGGTTTATGGACATTTCATGCTTAGAGTTGTAAGGCACAAAAATGTCTATAACAGTTGCCCCTTAAAGTATGAGGCCGTTAATCGGGTGAAATGCTTTATTATTTGGATCCGAAGTTCTTTCAATGCTGGGAGGAGACCTATAATAAGATACAATATAATACATTATTTTCATACTATTTTTCATGATATAGCTGAGGCGGGCATTCCCATGCTCAAATTCATTTTCATGTACATAGGACAGACAATCGTCTGATTGTAGACTGATGATTCTGATAGAGCCATCATCCTTTTGGTAGGATGATTATCTGTGCTACAATGTTGTACATTTAATGTCTTTATTTCCCTTAATATACATCGCAGCCCGGATGGATGAAACTAGATCCGGGGTCTTCAATCTCGTCTGATCTTCACTCGAAGTACAAGTCGATCCATGTGAGAAATGTTCTGAAGTCGAACATAGAAAGACGTCGCTTGATTACCAGTTGATGATGTAAATTGTTAACAAGTGCGAGAGGAATCACCGATAATGATAATGACCCTCAAGGTACTACAGTACAATTCACGTGGTGTGAATAAAGGACTTGGCGTCGAACACCACACAAAGTCTTTCGGTCGAAGGCCATTGATGTAAACCTGTCGCCGGAAGTGAGAAACTTGCCATTAAGGCATGCAAGCTTCAAAGTACTGAATGGGGTGTTCCTAGACCAACTTCTTGGATAATGAGCTGATGTTGACAAGAAGTGATCCGTCACAGGAGGGCCTTAATGAATCCCACATCAATGACATGGAACGGAGCAAATGATTTTGATGGAGGTGAAAACGATCTGATGATATACGGTTTAGGCTGGCGGTCATGAAAGTATGGAGTATAATGTATGGTAGTGGGTGGGACACAGGTGACTTCTCTGGATGACTTCTCTTGAACATGTCGGCGACACCGATGTGATGGATTGGTAGCATTAACCCTAAATGTGGATGGTATGGTGTGACCATGGCGATGTGACCGGTGAATGAAACAACGAAACCCGACTCGGACACGGAGTGGAAGTGTCATGTTCAAGAGCGACTTGCTACCAATAAAGATTTTTTGAGTTTTCTTCCCAAATTTTCCCCAGTCATTGCTGACCAGTACCTCTTTATTTTTGTCAAGCTTGAGGAGGATAACATATGCTTGTTCTATAATTTGCCCTTCGGGCAAACCCATCGCTATGTTTTAATGAGCCTAGCGATAATGAAACTCGTTCTCGTCTAAAGACAAGTTTGTTGCTATTAATCTTTTTAACGAGTTTAACGACAAAGATAACTCGGTCCTTTTCATTTTTAGAGAGTCTGAAAAGGTACGTAAAGGTAACTCCAAAATTCCTTTTTCATCATCTAATCACTTAAGTCTGAAAAAGTATAAAACAATATAGAAGGGATGAATTTTCGATAGTTTTAATGAGCCGAATAAAACAAGCGCTCGATCTTTTTGTGCAATTGTCCCTCAGGTCCAAAAAGATTAAAATCTAGATGAGGGATAGAAATTCTTGTCCCTTTAATGAGATGGAGAGGCCAATGGCTCGGCAATCTTTTCATATTTTACGAGTCAGTTGAAAAGAGCTTAAATAAGACTCGTCTTTTGAGGAACGAGTGATAAAATGGGTAGCAGCTGATTCCAGGTAAGGTTTGGAATTTTCCAATCATGGCAGTGTCACAAGGATGGCTACTGAAATCACTCTTCGCAGCTGTTCCTTAAAATGGGTAAACAATCAAATGGAGGTGAATGATCGGCCAATGAAAAAGTGGAGGTGATGGTGCAAACACGACCAAGGCTTTAATGGCTGAAGTACTACATTCACGGTGGTTATTTACCTGGGGAATAGTTCATTTTTTAACGAGCTTAAACGCGGGTGGAAACATTTTCTCGGTGCGGGTTTATTTTTTGACGAGCTTGAACCTTGTGGTAACACTGCTCGATTAATCCAGTCGTATGATAAGAATGTCTCATATAAAAATGACAACTTTTAGAGTCTTGCCCCACATCCTTTCTTTATGCAAGTTAGGAAACGACCAATCCAAAAAACAGATAAATGATCGCTCTTTGCTTGCACTCCAAAAGGCTTGCACTCCCCCAGGTATAAAACAGAGTTTCAAGGTTACCTCTACTTCTATCCGCCAAAACATTTGTTTTACCGAGAGAGGCCTACCTCTTAGAGGTTACCCAAAGATTGTTCTGTTCACGGTGCAAGCAAAGCACTTCTTCAGCAATGTCTATCGAAATAAACAAAGGTGAACAGATGATATAGTGAGACCATCCCTGTCATAACTTTGACAAGAGGATCCTGTACTAGAATAACCCCTTCTTCCAATCACGGACGGGGGTACAGACTAGGCATATTCTCCTGCGGAAACCTACTCTATACTCGAAGTTTCCCTGCCGAAGTAGACCAGGGTGCATGCCCCCTGGGTTTCAGTCATATCCTTCCGAATTACTCGTGCTCATCGGGAGGACGGACTGGAGATTGAGACATTTCTTGCGTGAAAAGACCATTTAGGGATGGTATATGACTATTTCCTATGCGTGATCCGGGAAATGAAAGCTAGTCCACGAGCTTGACCACTCTTCCTTCGTGCGGAAAACACATTACTCTAAAGAGTGAGGAGACAATGGCTCACATGCAATAAATATAGTCTCGTCCAAGGAGTAGATTGTAATCTAGGGGTCCTTGAACTACCATTACGTTCATGTGAATGGTTTTCCCTCTCAATGTTATGGGCACATCGGGAAGGATCCCTAATGGTCGACTCGTTCCTTTATCAAAGCCTGTCAGATTTCTCATCTCAGGAAAAAGTGATGGCGAACCAAGCGCTTTCCAAGCAGTTGAGGAAAGGATACTCAGAGAATCCCCCTCATCTATGATGGTACCAACCATAACCATTCTATATATTTGAACAATAATTCGGAATGGTATGCTTGCTGGTAAACGGGATCTGCCTAGTTGATTCCAGTCAAGGGAGACAACTAGGTTGCTTGGAGGTGGGACCGAATAGACGGCCTGGTACGACTCTGACGAACTTCCTTCCTGCGGTAAAGGAACGGGTAAATTTCCCCCATGTTCGTTGGAGTTTGTGCTTATGAAAAGAATTTGGACGGTGTCATCCTTGTTCTCTTCAGTGACTGTATCATCTGAAGATGAAACCTCTGGAGGCAAGACCGGGTCAACTGCTGCCTCGACCTTTTGACTTTCGTCGGGTATGGATCCAGATGGTTTATCTTCAATGATAGGTGCTTCAGCCGACCACCTGAGCGGGCCAGCCAGATTTTCAACTAGTGACGAACTCGGCAAGAGTTTTTTATATCCAGGAGGAAGTCGTAACGGTGAAACTGGACAATCATCCAAAACTCTTTTAGCTTCGTCTAAGAAGGGACAACGGTGAACGGCATGATCGCCTTCACACAGTTTACAAGGAAATCTATATTTCCTTTTTTGTCCTGGGGCTTCACTTTCACTAGTTGACGGTGTGCTTTCAACATGGTCATCAGAGGTTGACGACACTGGGTTTTGCAAACGAGGAGACCAGTCCCTTAATATCCGAGTGAAGCAAGGACAATCTCTGTGAAAATGGTCTCCTTTGCAAATGACACATGGCGATTTGGGCCTGGTCGGTGCAGTGTGTGGATTTTCGTTAGACGACACTCATTTTCCACCATTTGCCTTTGGCTCCTTATTCTTCTTCTCTTTCTTCTTCTTTTCCTTCTTCTCATTAGGAACTTGACTTTTGGCTTTACCAGCCCCATCAAGCGAAGAGGAAGGAGGAGAGGAAGAATTAGAGGACGTAGAAGGTTGGTGGGTAGCTCTGGACTCATCTAATTGCTGATTCGATTGTTCAGGAATAGTGGTGTTCTGAATGACAGAGGTTGAGAAGAGCCATACAGGCAAACCAATTGTCAGTCCTAGAAGCGACAATGTGGCCATATGGGGTGCACCAACATCTCCCCAAGAGGAGAAGGGACTAGGATTTCCTCCAAGGGGAATTCCTTGGTTGGTAGACTCCATTTTCTCAACCCAAGATCAACGTAGGAAAGGGTAATGAATATTCCATTTAAAATCAATCTTAATATGCTTGGACACAACTTGTTTTTTCAGTTTTTAAGAGTCGAGAAAAAACAAAAGATGACTCTAGTCTCCTTTGATTTTTAATGAGCCTGAAGTGAGAAGTGCTCAGATGGACCTTTTCCGTTAAGGAGTCTGAAAAGAAATGAAAGGGACTGCTCTGGAGATCTAGGTAGAGGGAGTACCAAACCAATCGCAAAACTGCAGAATACTTTTTACGATACGACAGTCAATCTTCCCGAATGCTGTGTTCAGTGCATTGCGATGGATAGGGCGGCAGACATGGCTTCCTAAGGACAAAGGACTTAAGCCTATAGGGGTCTACGAAAATATAATCGACGATACATAGGAGCACAAGTCTGTACTGGCACTTATCGTCTCAAAGTGGAGGAATCACCCAACCATCAATGAGGACAACAGTTACCAGGCTTTACGATGCCGGAATACGTCTCTAGCCTAGACCTCTAAATGTTGTGTGTTAAGTTCCAAAGCGTTGTTACATTCATTGAATTTATTTTAAGTTGATCTTGCTTATGAAGTTTGCCTTTTGGGTTCACCACGAGATGTAGATGTAATTCCTAAAATGCAATCTAAAGATGATAAACAAACTTTTATCTCTTTTGTGCAATGAAAATCCTAGCTACTAGAGGAAAAGAAAGACACAATCTTTTCACAAAGAGCAAAGAGCACACTGTAAATGCACTTTCCTAAATCAAGCCAAACAGACTGTCAATATGCAAATGCACATGCATGTATTTGTTTTCGACTTTCTTAGTATTGATGTTAAAAAGAAAGTTGATGTACAAATCTAAATTTGCTTTCAAGCAACAAACATAAACAAGCTTCTTTTCGAAATAAAAAGATAGAGACGATTACGACACCTTGCGATTTTGAAATGAACACTCGTTTTTGACACTAGAAAATCACAAATTCAGACCAAAGGCAATAGTAAAAGTATAATCGACCATCAACATCAATCAAACTTTCTCCTATGATCGAAATCGACACTTGCGACAGATCTAAATCAAAGGACGACAGTACGACTATTCTACTTTTGCAATGGAAAACTGTAAACGACGCAACAAACACACAAAAACATATATAGTTCTTTTGTACAAAGGAGGCGGAATAACAGCAAGGACAAGGGGTTTTAAACAGACATATACTGATCACAGGCTGCAAAATTCAGAGACAAAACTGGAAAGAATGAAGCACAAGAACCTCAGCTGCACAGGGCTAGTCTGATCAACGCACCTGTAACACAGAAACTGGATTGCAGCACAGGTTGCCCTTTCGGTAAGTGCGCTTAAATGCAGGAACTCTTAACAGTACCTGCGCTGGGCCAGAAACGAGAATCTGTCCAGGTTCTGGGTCACGGTTTGCAGTTTAGTCTTTGGTTTTTGGCCAAGTAAAAGCAATCAGTAATGCACAATCAGGGGTAGATCGAAGGAGGGTCTAAGAGCTATCACAAGGGCAATTAGATAGTTTTGAACCAACTGTTCAAATCATAAACAGATCCAGTGAATGGATTGAAGCAGCAGATGTCTACTTTGCATTTGTTATGGCAAATGTCGTTCGAATGCTACTTATAAGTTTATGAAACAAACAACAAAGAGATACACAAACAAACTAATTAGACATTCTCCCCAGTGGAGTCGCCATTTTGTTACCGGGAAAAGTGTCTATTTAGAACTGCTCTATCCCACTAAGGTGTGACAGCTGCCTTAGAAACAAACAGAGAAAACTACTTTTGTCTTTCCTTTATAAACTATAGACAAAAAGGAATAGAAAGAACCAACCTGTGTCTTGCACTAATCCTTTGATCCAATCCCTCTCTTCTTTGATAGCTTCCAGCTACTTGCTCTCTTACTTGCCCAGCATCACCAAGTATCTATAAGATCACAGAAGAAGAAAACTATACAAAGACATGGATCTATATTCATAAACAACTTAGGATCAGATTTAAGTTAACCATACAAATGTAACAAGCATCAATGATACACAAGCATGGAGGAAAAACTCAAATAGTTTTTTATTGATAAACAAGAAGATCCAGGAGGAGTTACAACCATTGATTCCTAACCCAGCATCAACCTCCCAGCAAAGAAGCCCCTCTTCACCTCCAACAAAGCATAAATCACCCAATACTCTGATATTTGTCTCAAAACCAACAACAATTCCTTACAATGTGCAAAATTCCAGCCTCTGGATCTCTGGGATGAGGGATCCATATATAGATGTATGCAAGGAGGATGAGTCAGCTTGTGATTTGATTAGTGTCTTCTCTCTGTCAGTTCTTGCTTCCACTTGGAGACTGAAGGCCTCTTACTCATCCTTGGTCGAATTCAGTGAGGCAAGTGTCATAGGAGAAGATTCTGGAAGCTTCCATTGTCTTTCCACCTCGCGGAATGACATTTCCATTTGTCATTTCTCGCCCAACGCACCCTCATAGTGCATTTAGGTGCATTGCAACACACCTAGCCAGTGTATTTAGGTGCTATGCAACGCACCTAGCCAGTGGAGCAGCTGAAATGATCCTGTTTTGACTTATTCTGAGCAGTTTCTGGTGGAGAGCTTCTGGGAGAAGCTGTAATTTGTTGACCTTGTTCCTTTAGGGGTTATAACAACACTTTTAGGGACTTAGTGGCCCTTGGTTTATGGAAATTTCATGCTTAGAGCTGTAAGGCACAAAAATGTCTATAACAATCCATGTTTAACTCTTTTGGTGTGAGTTGTTTTGCAATGTCTGAGGTGTCCAATAATGGTGAAAAGTATGGTCAAATGCGGTTCACATTGAACATTGGGTGCAGGCCAAGGAATGGTGGAATTCTGAGCTCGAAAATATTGTCCCCTACATCCTTAGTGATTCTGTAAGGCCCATATCAGAGTGGGCGAAGGTTTTAGTGGGGCCTAATGAAGTGCTTATTCTGCAAATATAACTAAACTTGGTCTCCCAGGGTCAAATCGATGAAGTGCTTGACTTAACATTATAGAGCTACCCCTATGAGTGAGGTAAGGATGTCCTTGTACTCCTCCACAACCTTTTCCATCTGTTGTTGTCATGCAGAGGAGCCATCTTTGAAGGCCACGACCACAATATTCTTCTTTCCCTAAGGGAATATCATAAGGAAAACAAATTTCCTAGTCTCAGAAATGATTTTACTTCATTTCTTTGAAGTGATCAAAGAAATGGCGGTAGGTGGTGCTACCTTCAATATCTATTACAAATTATTACCCAAAGCAATAATAACACTGCGAGGCCTCGACTCATACGCAACATGCCGCTTCTAGAAGCATGGTTGGCCTAATAATACATGACAAACTTCAAGAGGAGAAACATCACACAATACCTCATCTGTGAAGGGCTTGATGTTGTAGGGAAGGCATAAATGTTAGCTAACGTGGAGATCTCAACCTTCGTGAATCCACCTGATGGTGTATGACTACAAATGTGGTGTGGTAAGTAGGCCCAACCACTTCATGAACTCTGCTGAAATAAGGTACTTTTGGCTCTCGCTATCGACAATGAACTGCAGTGGAGAACCCTTCACCAACACCTATTCGTGGAAGAGTCACGTCCCCTCCTCTAGATATTCGGGCTCCTCCTTCTTGATCTTAGTGGTGGCAATAGTGGAACTAGGCTCTGCATCGATAATATTCTTCCCTTTATCACTCCCCTTGTTAGTTTCTGACTCAATTTCGGAACATGCATTTGATTTGGAAGCCTTCAACTCAACCACCACTAACTTCTTGCCTCGACACTCACTTGTGTTGTGAGTGGGGATCTTATAGAACTCACACCATTTCCTTTTGTCCTTCTTTGTCTTCATGGTTTTGTTATTTTCTTGCAGCTTCAACGAGTTGCCTTGAGTCGCCCCTCCTTGGATTTTTCTTATGTTATATAGTTTGGGGGCAGCTTTCCCTTAATTCAGTTTCGTAGATCCAAAGTATTTTTTCTTCTGTTTAAATTTCTTCTTGATCTTGACAATGTATCGATAGGGGGTGCCAAGCGAGGATATGTGCAAGAATTCCATCTCACCTTGGATGTACCTGTGTAGGTAACCAGGGTACTTGAGTAACAAATTCCAGTCAGAATCCTTGATACCTAGCTTTGTGCGAAGGGTATGCGAAACATTTGTGAACTCTAGCACATTTTGGGCCCTTCCCTGTGGTAGTGTGTTCCACTTTATGTATTTAAGTTCATAGCTCTCGACATGGTAGTATTCTTCCTTGATGGTGTCTCAGAAAGAATTCAAAGTGGGGGACTGAAAAAAATGAGGATTCCCTCTCGTCCTTTTGTTAACATTAGGTTTCCCACTCGTCCTTGACATGTCGACTGACATTGAGGAGTGAAAAGGTAATATTTTCCTGGTTGGAAAGGTCATGAACTGAAAAATATCCTTTCAACATATATAACCATATATCTACAGTGCCTGTATCTATGTGGCCTTCAAATATGGAAATTTCAAAGGTAACTTCTACCTTAAAAGGATTCTGGCCTCGAGAGTGGTTGTTGGATGAAGGTGCATTGCCTCCGGGTAGCTGCCGAAGGATATGGGAGAAGTTATGCATAATCGTGTTCCTTTGTTACTCGAGCGATTCCTTGAGAAATATTTTGAAAAGATATCCTACCCTCTCATCTTTCTTTTCTTCTTCCATGAGAGGTCGTCAGGGTTTGTGAAGCTAGTCTTGTAAAGGTTAAACCAGTTCGAGCCCTAACCCCTCATAATTTGACCTCGTTGGGCACATGTAAAGAAAAGTAGAGAAAGAGAAGACTACCGTGATACAACTGATCTGGACTTATGCAGGAACAAAATGAAATATATATATACACATAAACACAGAGATGTAGCAGAAATAAATCTTCACTTCATTAATATCAAAGAACTTAAATATGCTTACATATAGAAATGGAAATAAACTAGCTCGGGAGATGGTAGCTTATCTCTAAGAAGAGATGTGGCAGCTACATACCTATGAACTATGTTACAATGATACTAAAAGGCCTATTTATTATTGAGATATAATGGAAAACCCTAGACATCCAGAAACCTAACCCTAGGAGATGAAGCGCCAAAACTATGGGTGTTGTTTGGGTAAATTCGCATGCAGCTTCCCCGTGTCGTAAATTTGGCATACAATATCTGTTTGGCTATCATAATATCTCATTTTGAAGATCTTGAAGAGGAGGCCAAAACAAATTTAGTAAATTGGTTTGGGACTTTTCCAGTCTCTCTGGTTTCCCTAAAATTGCCTTTTAGTCCCTAAAAATGACTCTGGAAGTTTAGGACCCAAAATAATTCCAAAAATAGTAATTGATGCTACGATATAGGAAACTGAAGAGAAACAACACTGGGGGTCCAAGTGGAAGATATGGGTGGCCACCAATATGGACATAGATTAGTTTGTTAGCATTATCGTTTTCATGATTGCAGTTATCTTGTGTTAGCAATGATGTCAACCTTATGATAGGCTACATGATGCATTGATGGCAACCTTTTGATCCATTCTGATGGTCTAGATCATGGAATTTATGTGGTTTTATGCAGAGGTGTTGATTCATGTTGATGAGGTTGATAGACTAAGTCTTCATGTTATTGTTCATGCTATTCTTGTTCATCTTTGTGTCTTGTTGCAGAGGTGTTTTCCCTCATAATGATTTTGTTGACATGCTACATAGTTGTGTAAAGGTGTTGTAGGTTGTGTAGGAGTTTGAGGAGGGTAGATGGTTTGTTGGCACTCATGTCAACCCTTGAATTGTTTGATTCTAGGCCAACTTGGTGGTGCAACTTGGCTGTGATTTTACTCACTTGTTGAAGTGTCACAAATCTTGGTAGAGGTTTAGAAGTGTGCACAGATGCAAGATAAAGTGTGCAAGCAATTGGCATAAGTTTTGAGCATAGTATCCTTTGTTTTCTCTTAAGCTCTTCCACAACCAAGATTTTCTAGTGCCATGGGTGTAACTGTAAGTCTTCAGCCAACCTTTTCCAATGTTGTGGGCATAGATTTAATCCTTTCAACCAATATTTCTAGCCTTGTGGGTGCTTACTGTGGCTTTACGTGAGAATTTCTCCACATTCCTCGCTCACATTAGTAGTATTTTGACTTGGTTATTCCTATAATATTCTAAATTAATTGGATAAGGTCAAAACTAGTTGATTAAATCATTGATTGGGTGTGAATTCTTTAATGAATGGGAAGTTATGGTTATTTATGGATTTCATCAACTTTGTGCACCTATGAGCTCACTCTAAAAGTGAAGTTTACCCAAGATTCTATAAATACCTCATTTTAGATCTGAGAAATGGTTTGTTGATGTGATTGAGAGTGTGATAGGTTTGCAGAGAGGAATAATGCTCCAACCATATTTGTGAGAAAATATAGATCAGGTTGTGATTTTTAATTCCAGTCGAATTAGTAGATGAAAGGCCAATAGGAGAATATTGAAGTACAATATCAATTTATAAATCATAATTGTGGTTTGAATATTAGAGATTCAGAGGATTATGGTAGATATGGAGAGCATGGTGTAGCTCCATGATTGTGACACTCACATTTGTTTTTGAGGGTTTCTAATCTATATGCCTGAATGTCATGATGATTTTATGTTGTTGATATGTTGAGGATTTGATGTGTTTATTATATGTAGTTGTTTGTTGATGGGATTAATATGTCCATCAGTGCCATGTTTAATGTATGCAGATATTTTTGTTGAGGATGTGAATTTTAGTTTTGTCATTGGTTCTTTGTTTTAGTCAGTAGATTTAATTTGATGTAGATGAGACTATCTTACTGCTCGGGTTTGATATTATAGATATGAGTCTTGTTGAGCATAGTGTCTTGGTGATCTAGTTTGAAAATGAATAAATTAAGGTCCGCATAGGGTTTTAGAGTAGGGCCCTCTTGCAATTGGGTGCTTCCTAACTTGGAGCATTTATTTTGTGCTAGTGGGAGCTAGTAGCAGTGTTGCGTAAGTGGTCACTTCTTCCCAATGGGAGCTGGAATAGTTGGTGATCACCAACTCACTATATTTTTGGCATCGAGTGTCCTCGTTTTTGGTGGTAGGCTAACTATTGTTTGAGGTTGAGTCTCCTAGCTTGTGGTTTCCAACAATATATGTAAAATACATAATTTTACTTGACATTATAGAAGATTCAAAGCATCACAACAACAACAAGCATGGTTTTTCTTCTTGGAGGGGGTTTTCACCAGATATCTCTTGTTCTCATGTGTATGATTATGGTGTTGTTTATTCTTTCTCTCATGGTTGTTTTGGTTTAGTTGTTCACATGTTATATTCTTATGTGATGATCTACTAATTTGTTTCTGATTAATTTACAGGTGAATCAAATGAAGATTAAAATTGGTAAAAATATATAACATGACACACTAATAATTCACCCACGTCTCATTAGTGCTTAAGGTTTCTAACATGTACATCCAATTTCTCTATGCATTTCCTATGTGTTTTTATTATGGAAATTCTTTGTGATTCATGTGTTTTTTTATAAGGTTTATTACATGAATGATTGCTAAGTAAATTGAAATTATAAACTGGAAATAATTGCTAAATTTGGCCATAATAATGATTCACCCCCAATCAATATTATCCTGGCTTCAAACAAATGGTACCAGAGAAGGTTCCTTCGGGAAAATTTTAATTATTGGAAGGTATATATAAGGGAATCATGGCTAGCTCGAATTGTCTCACACCATATGGAGTGCCATTTTGGAATGAATCATGATATGTATTTTGGAAGGTGAGAATTGACGCTTATTTAGTGGTTCTTGATTTAAATGTATGGTTATCCGTAGAGTATGCAGTGAAAAATAAATATGATATTGAAGCCAAGAAGATTATATTGAAAGGGCTATCAACTCCAGACTCTGATAGAGTGAGACTTTGTGAGATTTTCAAATAAATATTGGATATGATAAAATGTATATATGAAGAAGGAAGTTGTTGGGCCTCATGATTTTTATAATTTCCTTACCTTATTCCTTACTTTTTATATTATTATCCAAGTATTTCCTGTATTTTGGATATGAGAACTTATGAAGTATGGATTCTAGAAATGTTTAATATATTCTTATTATTTTATTGTCTCTATGAATTGATCTAATCACTAAAGCATTATTTACTTACAAATTGATCCTTGTTCTACAAAGGAATCTATTGGTAAACTAGCACATGATGTTGCTTCTTAGAATGACCATATGAGATCAGATAGCTTCAGGCTATTAAACGATATTTGGAGTAAATCAGTTAAGGATATGATTTTTTCGTGGTCTTCCAAGATATATTAAGACTTATTGTAACTTAAAATGAGCATGATATGAATATTCAAATTCTCAGGATCACACTTTATAAAAAATAGATTCACCATTAATATATTTTACTGACATAGTATAAAAACTTAACATTGAGCCTCGAAAGGGGTTGTTCGACTATCATATTGTTTTGACATAAAGTTGTGACTTGAGAAGACATCGGTTGTAATCGATTTGCTGTAATCTAATGAGGGCATTTAGTATTCAAAGTTAATTTCTTTTGTTGATCCTTTTTGCAAGGAAACTTGATTTTGTTGATTTGGCTCGATCCTTGAAGCAATGTTGTCTTTACATGTACTATTAAACTCGCGTTTGGTTATTCTATTTAAGTTATTTCATTTGAATAATCCATTTTAGTTTATCACTACCTATTTATTAATTTGCATGCTATGTTTTAGATAGAATTTATAGAGATAGTTACAGATTAGATTTCTTTTAGCTAATTTGTTGGGAGTGTCATCATTTACTATTTTTTATTGTAGATCAGCATACGATGATTATCTTGCATATTAAAATTCTTTCGATGATATGATTTTGTATTGTTGATTTTCGATTTTGTAGCTATTGTTCCCTAGGTAACATTTTGATGCTTGATAGGTTTTCCTTTGTTGTTTACTACAAAAAGTATCTAGAAGTTTATGTTTTGAAGGTTTGATATCGTTTGAAATTGTGTTACAAGTTTATTCCTTTAGCATCACAATTTTTATTTTCAATAGGATAGTAGTAATTAGTCATACTGGAATTTCTCTTACATAAAATATGCAGATAACCTTGAAATAAAAAGATGAGACCTTGGTTTGATAATTTAAAGTGAAATAGTTAGTTGGTATTTTAGGGACGATTAATTGGCTCAACATTTTGGTGTCATTTCTAGGGAGGTTTTCAAAGAGAGTGCTAGTTGTACCACTAGGTTTTCGGTATTAAATAAGGAATGTAAGAACCTGAACATGCACCATAGTAAAAACACAAGGCTTGTGGTGGTGCCTACCCTCAACTAATACGTTTAGGTTGTTTAGTGTCTATGACTAGAAAGAAACCTCGGACTAGAAATCAGATAGAGATAGATCAAAACTCTACCTAGAAAATCACCGAAATCGAAGGTCAAGTTGGCCTTAGGAGAAGGACGTTCATAGAAAAAATCATTCTAAATGCAGAATATGAAGTGTTGATAGGTCCCTGAGAGTATCTCAGAAGGGCTCTGCTATCATTTCCCCTCGATCAATCGAGTTATCTATTGTCGCTAATTCTAATATTCATGATAAAACTAAGGATATGAGCAAAGCTTCCAAGACACACCTAATAGGAATTTCAGTCCTTTTGACAAGGGTGAGGGGCACTCTCGTAACATAAGGGAAGGGAGAGGTGAGAAAAGTGAACCATACCCTCAACCTTATGAGAAATAATTTCCTGTGACACCCATTGTCAGAAGAGAAACTGAAATTCCTAATCTGAGTAGTGTTGTGAGACATGGCCAAGGCCTAGAACCCCATCAACATACTAATTTTTTTAGGTTAGCAACTCCTGATTACGGGATCCCTAAAGGTTATTGAAGGATATTTGATCATATGGAAAATAAGATAACAGGGACGAAAGTTCAACCCTAGAATACCTCATTGTTGATCCACAGGCTATTACATCGATGAAGGCTATCTCGGTGTGAAACCTCCCTAATTTTCATGGGATGACCGCTCAAGATCCTAATGTACTTTTGTTTGAATTTGATGTCTTATGATGAGGATATGATTACACTATTGACCCCAAAAAATTAAATTGTTTCCTTCTTTGAAGGGAGCAACATTATGATGGTTCATGAGATTGGGGGCGGGGGGGTGCTATAAATTCTTGGGATGAAATGAAATGGGATTTCCTTACTAAGTACCAGGATTGCTTCCGATGTAGAAATCTAAGGGATGAAATATTTAAGATGACATCAAAAGAAGATGAAACCTTAGAAGCATATATTGAACGATTTCAATATAATTTAAAGAGGTCCCTATATACCACTTTACCTATGGATGTGCTGAAAACTACCTTAATTAGGGGTATGAAAGATGAATGGATAGAAATGATTAATTTAATGGGGAAGGGTGATATTTATAAGGAATAATATCATGATATTGTAAAACTATGTATCATATGTTCGTGTGGGAGGACACGAAACAAGCCTATAACTCGCAATCTTTTTAGCATATCTCATAGAATTGCAAGGAGGGGAGTTACATGAGAAGCGATTGATAATATTTGAGCAGATTTTCAAATGGATATCTTAAGTACGCTAATAATATAGTTGGATGTTTTACAGTTAAAATAGAAGCAGGTTGAAGTAGATTAGTCATTAGTTATTTTCTTCCCTCGTTGTCGGAAGAAGCACAATTGTAAAGAATGTCTGCCTGATATAGTCGAGATATGACGTATTTGTACCAAATATCAGTCGACGGACCATTTTCATTCACATCAGTGATTGAAATATGTATTCAAGGAAGTTGAGGAAGAACCACAACTAGCGTATTTCATAGAAAAATGATGAAAATTGTAAAATCACCCATCATGTATGTTGTAAGATCCTTTTATTTTTTTCTGGACAATTTAATCAACAATAGTTTCTGGGATTAAATTGGAAGTGTCAGCAACATTCTACTGCTACCTGGTAGCCTTATCCATACACCTCATTGCACTTGATAAATAAATCATTCCATGGTCCTTCTTAGCTAAATCAATAGTATCCATCGCCTTCAGAGAGGAATGTACCAAATAATCCATACAATTCCCAATGGGAAAATCAACCTACCTAGGTGTCAATGTGGCCCCAGAATTGGAAACACCCCATTGCACCAATCAATCAATCAATGGGAGTGTTGGCTCAATCATAAAATCAACCATCGTTACAACCTCCACTTCAACTACCCCCAAATGCTCCACCTCTGTTATGACCTCAGTTGCCTACATAGCCAAATCCGAACTTGAATAACAAACTTGTGAAATTCCTACAAATTCTTGAAACTTCAAATTGTTCTCCTCCCTTTATGGAATGCAATGAACTACATCTAATATCTAGGAGGACCATATTTGCAAAAGATCATCAAAACAATCAAGAACAAGAGGAAAAAAAAAATCCTACGAATGAGCAGCCTTCGACAGAACAATCTGCTCCTACTGTAATCATTACCAAAACATAATCATATAGTAAACTGATTAAACAACATAAATCTATTAAGATTACAGACACTACTCCTCCATTACCTAAGAGATTAGCCATAGTGAAATCACTTGTATATCCAAATGTTGATCTCTTGGAGGAATTAAAAATTTTATGTATCAAAATCCCTCTCCTATAGACTATCAAAGAAATATCCATCTATGTCAAAACCATTAAATATCTATGTGTTAAGAATCCTGGTAGTAAGGCGAACTAATCTCCTATAATCCATGTCCTTGGGAAACTCTCCATTCAAATTCTAGGAAAACAAATACCTATCAAATATGATAGTTGTGGAAACCCTCTAGTCACTGTCCAGATTTAGGGGCATAATTTCCCAAAAAATTTAGTGGACTTGGGAGATGTCATAAATATTATAACACTCAAAACCTATGGCCTCCTTGGAATGACTAGATTTAAATAGAGTCCAACCATGTTGGACCTAGCTGATAGATCTATAATAAAACTAGAAGGGACATTAGATGATATCGTTGTTTATGTATATTCCTTGGAACACCAATGGATTTCCTCATCCCCAATTCTAAAACTAGAAGGACACCCTCTAATATTAGGCAGACCATGGCTTGCCATTGTAGATGCATATATCTAGTTTGAACCGGAAGTATGACAATCACTAAGGGACCTTCTATCAAGAATCTTATCGTATACCCACTCTCTAGACCCAGCATGTTAGCTGACAATTTTAGATGTTTCCCTCTCGAATATCAAGAAGGAAATTTAGGTTATCCCATCACTATTGATAAAGCTCTTATTTTTAAAATACAAACCGAGGATGACATAATTAATGGGTTTATTAACCAGCCTTCCACTACAGGAATCCCAATAGGTCATATGCTGAAAGTAATGCTTGACAATGGAGCCCAAGGAGATCCACTAAAGGATTTCAACACTGACCATATACCTACCACTGCAGTTCACAATATCATCCCCATTGAAATTGAATCTAACAAGACCTTGAGTATTAATGCTAATCTTGATGACCTTTAGCATGGAAACCTAATTCAATTTATCCAGAAATATAAACAAGCCTTTGCGTTGGAATATTCTTATATGAAGGGCATTGATCCATAATTTTGTACACATCATATCTATATTGAGAAAGATGCCCTAGTCGTTTGTAAGCCTGAAAGAAGATTAAATCCACACCTTAGTGACATAGTGAAACAAGAACTTAAAAACCTTCTTGATGTTAGTATTATATATCCTATTTATTACACATAGTGGGTTTCAACACTCATGGTACTCCATAAAAAGAATGGAAAATGGATAATTTGTGTCGATTATAGAGAGATAAATAAAACCATGAAGAAGGATTATTTTTCTCTTCCATTTGTAGACCAAGTCCTTCACACTCTTGCCAAAAAGAAATATTTTTCTTTCCTGGATGGATTTAGTAGCTATAGTCAAATCCGTATTGCCTCTGAACACCACAATAAAACTAATTTCACCTACCCATGGGGAATGCTTTCATATAGAGTCTTACCACTTGTGTTTTGCAATGCACTAACCACTTTTCAAAGGGAAATTTTGAGTATTTTTTCTGACTTGATTAATGAAGGGATTGAAACATATATGGACGATTTCACCCCTTATGATAATTATTTTAAACAATCCTAGCACAATCTTGAGAAGGTTCTTGCATGATCTATAACTACCAAGTTGTGACTTAGTCATAAAAAATGCAACATGACGATGACATAAGGTGTAGTTCTAGGACATTTTATCTATGCCCTAGGTATTCAGGTAGACCCAACTAAGATCAAGGCAATTATTAAACTTCCTACCCCTCGTACATCGACAGAGGCATCTATTTTCCTTTGTTATGCGGGTTATTATTGTCCATTCATAGGACATTTAAAAAAAAATTGCAGCACGATTGTATGCATTAATTGGACATGTGGAATTTGAGTGGATTGAAAAATGTGATATTGCTTTTGTAGATTTGAAAAAGTTGGTTTCAATAGCTCCTATTTTCCAAGGACCAAATTGGATTCTACTATTCCATATACCCTCAAATGCATCAGATATAACGATATGAGTAGTGCTAAGACAAGAATATGATAAGAATCCCTACGCAATTTATTACATTAGAAAAAACCTTACACTCATAGAATTAAACTATCCCATGATAAAAAAATAAATGATGGTTTCCATTTATTCCATAAATAAATTTCGTCATAGTAAAATATGATATCAAGTTTTTCTATACACTGATCATTCTACCATTCATTATTTAGCTAATTTTTTTTTACCAATGGCAGAATAACTCATTGGTTATTGTTATTGTAGGAGTTCGACATTACTATAAAGGATCACTGAAGAAGAGGAAACCTTGTTTCATGTTTCTTGTCAAGAATTCTAGTTGTTGCTGACTCTTTACCAGTTGAAGATCGATTCCTGGATGAACATTTCTTTTTTGTGACCATTAAGATGACATAGTATGCTGATGTTGCAAATTAAAATAGCAGATGGAAAATTATCATCGCACTAGTCATCCCAAGAGAAGAATCTTATCATCCAACGCAATGCACACTTTTCATGGATGGATGGTTACCTCTTTCACAGAGGGGTTGATATTCAAATTCACAAATGCATTAGAGAAGATGGAAATTATGGTATCTCCAGGGCTTGTCATGATGAACCCTTTGGAGGTGATTTTTCCAATTGAAGAGCTAGACACAAGGTATTACAGATCGGCTATTTATGGCCCATAATATCTAAATATGCAAATAAATATGTCGAGAGATGCAAAAATTTCCAAATGATGGGTCATCCCATTTAGGCTAACGAAATTCCCCTTCAACAAATGATTATATTGGAACCGCTTAAAATATGGGCAATGGAATTTGTAGGCCCCTTTAATCCACCTTCAAATTAGAAATCATATATCCTAGTTTATACAGACTATGTAACCAAATGGGTGGATGTGGTAGCACTCTTAAGGTCCACAGAAGAGGCAGTCATTAATTTTCTATTTGAACTATTTTTTCAATATGGGTTGCCTTGAGAGGTTGTACAAAATGGTGGATTGTAGTTCAATGCTAATAAAATTTTAGCCATGCTCCAAAAATAACATATCAAACACAACGTCACTTCTCTTTACCACCCATAAGCGAGTGGGCAGGTGGAAAACACAAACAAAGTATTAGAGGAAATTTTAACTAAAATTATATCTAAATAGTCAAGACTGGATCACTAAGTTTCCTGAAGCTTTATGGGTCTACTAGACAACCTGGCACAACACTATTTTATATTCACCTTATCAGCTCGTTTTATGTAAGGAACCTATCTTTCTGATTGAGTTCGAAGTTAAGACTCTCAAAACTGCAAAGGAAGTTGGACTGGATCTTATGGAAGCACACAAATTTTTCTTACAACAACCCAATGAACTGGATGAAATGTGCCTTCTTGTCTTACAAGGCACTGCTATGGTTAAACAACAATAAGATGAATGACATGATCGATTGATAAAAATGAAAAACTTTCGGAAAAGGGATTGGGTGTCATTGTATGACTCCATATTCCAAGAATTTCCAGGCAAACTCCAAACAAGATAGCTTAGATCTTATAAAGTTACTGAAGTTTATGACAATGGAATTATGTGCCTCACTACGATTGATAATTTTGACATTTCTCTCCTTGCCAATGGGTATCAAATTCATTTGTATCACGAAAAAATTACACGAGAATCATTTCTTCGTGAAATTGATAATGACATGAATTTGTAGGTTGTAGCTGATCAAGGAAATGCCCCTGGATTCACAACTAGGTAAATTTATTTCAAAATGTTTTTTAGTTTGTATATAATGTAAATAATTTTATTTTTTATGATAGCTATATTTTCTATTATTTTGGGAAAAATTGCTGAAATTTTAATTACAGTCACTGTTTCTTTAGTCTTAGTGGTTGTTTCCCTAATTACAGTTGTTGTTTCATAGTCCATGTTTCCATAATTAGAGTCATTGTTTCCTTAGTCATAATTTTTGTTTCCTTAGTCAAAACCATTGTTTCCATAATTACATTCATTGTTTCCTTAGTCACAATTATTATTTCCTTAATTACAGTAATGGTTTGCTTAGTCACGGTTGTTGTTTCCATAGTCAGAGCCATTGTTTCCATAATTACAAACATTTCTTCCTTAGTCACAATCGTTGTTTCCTTAGTCACAGTCAGCGATTCCATAATTACAGTTGTTGTTTCCTTAGTCACAGTTGTTGTTTCCTTAGTCAAAATCGTTGTTTTCTTTGTCATTGTTGTTGTTTCCTTAGTCACATTCATTGTTTCCTTAATCACAGTTGTTGTTTCCTTGGTCACAATTTTTGTTTCCTTAGTCACAGTTATTGTTTTTTTAACTAGATTTGTTGTTCCCTAGATGCAATTATTGTTTCCATTTCTTGTTAATACTTCTATTTTCTTAGGGTAAGGACCATTTTCAGCCCTTCTTTGATATGATGGTCAGATAACTAATTTTCCTAATGGTTATCATTGAAGAATGGTTTATAAGAAATCATTATCAGAATTTTGAAACTTCCTTAATATTTAACTCCAATTATATTGTAATAAATCTATAAAAATACTCATGCTGAATTCCCCCCATCACCAGTTAAGGAGAATTCTTTCATTCCAATTTTTAACTATTCCACGATCATTTCGAAAAATAAGCTTTGAGGACAAAATTAGCATGCTAAAAAAAAATTATTATAATACTTTTCACACCGTCCCTAACTCTTAAAGAGTTGACATGCCACCCCGTTTACTATGTAATCTCTTATGATTAATAAAAATCATATCAATCAAAATAAAAAATTAATAGAGGATAGGAGGCTTGATCATGATACGACCTATCATGACCATAGGATCTAGTGGAGTGGCATTACCATTTCTGGTCACCAAACTAGGCTAATTCCCTTTGGTATCCGAGTCAAAGGACAAGAGGTCTCATGACGAGTCGGTTTGTTCACCTCATTAGCTCTGGCAAATGACAGTGTTATTAACTGGTTACCATTCTGGAAAAATGGCCTTCTATAAATGCTTTGATAAAAACAAGGCATGGATCTTTCCTTGTAATTGGGATAATGGAATATCAATGGGTTAGAAAGGAAACCCTATCGAGGATATGGACAACTGCTAGCAGCAAAGGACATGCTTGCGGTATTAAAGTAAATTTAAAGATTACAATTTATGTTGTCTATTTTGTCTCCTCAAAATTAATAAAAGAAAGACCATTATATTTATTATGGAAATTTATAAAACCCTCCTAGAAAGTAGTGATTATTGGTTGTCCATAAGTAATTTATTATGATTTTGCATAGTAGGGATATATGTTTTTTGGAAATTCATCATTCTAACTAATATCTTTTGTTTTTTTATCTAATGATACACTTGACACGAATATTTCTTCCATCCATCTATTTTTCCTCGAAATTTTTTCACACCTTTATTTCGCTCGCACCTTTCGTGTATTATTATAATCAAAATTATCATTACACCTCATGATTAATAAATAACTTAATGATTCTTTCACATGTCACAGATACCCTCCGCCTTTTATTTTTGTTTTTTATGGTTTCCCTATCACGTTTCTTTAATATTACCTTATCCTTAAATCTTGCCAAACCTGCCAACCTATTAAAATACTAATTGATATTTGCAAATGACCTTCAATTCTATCAGTGGGGAGAGATGGCACTGATATATGGTTTTTGATTCAAAATTTTGAAATTTCATTACATGTCATGATCATTGAGCCTTTATACTCTAACTATTATTATTATTAGTATATATTTTGAAGTATCTTGTTTCCAACTGCAAAAATGCATTTTGTTGAACAATCAACAATGGGCGCCCATTCGGTCTGATATCAACCTACTCAATTACAGGCCTCAGAGTAGGTCCACAACATTTTAATCCAAGATGGATGGTTGGAATTCTTTGAATCATTACAGGGCTTTTTTAATGAATTAGCTTTAGACTTCACAAGAAATCTGGTCAATAACATAGAAATGGTATGAAACACAAAGACAGAAGTGATTGAGGGCGCAATAGTGGAAGTAACTTGTCTTCTAACATAGGGAGAAAAATGGTATGAGATACACACCTCACACGAGAACAAAACCCTCTTGTTACTAAAAACTGGTGAAGAATTGGCCAAGAAGGGAAAATTCTATCACCACAATTCATTACCGGAGCCATGGAAAGAAGTAGCAGGTATCGTCCATCGATACATTACTTATGATGGAAGGTATGATGTGATGAGGGGACATCATCTCAAATTAATGGCATCTCTAAGGAAAAAGGTAACTATTATCCTTCCCTACTTTCTCAATCTATTGTTGCATGAAACTATTATTAGTCTAAGAAGATCCAAATACCAATTCTTGGTCATTAGTAATTACAGAATTATCAAATTATTATTGATAAGAAGTATCAATCAAGCACAACAAACCTGGGAAGGGTTTGTTCGAAACCCTGATGCTGACCAAAGGATTGCCTTGGGAAATGAAACAATTATTGAAACATATGGGAGTGTTTCAGTTAATAATGAGAAGCTCAGAAAAAGGCAATGAGGATAATTCAAATGAATGTTTAGAAACAGAAGATACCCCACAGGGAACTGTATAAACTCTAAAACCTCAAAACCTCAGTAAAGTGAAGAAAAGAATGACATTTGTTCTAGCTTTGCTACTCAAGAGAGGAAGAAGGTCAACTAGGCTAGTTAAAGAAGGTCATAGTTGTTTGGATCTTCTTGAGAAGTAACCAGAAGGAAATTTGACCCAAGGCTTCTCCAATGCAAAATAAATACATGAGGAAAACCTTGGAGAAAAATAAGCTCAAGATTTACTAACCTCGAGACAAAAAGAAAAGGAAGTAGAAATAACTCAAGCATTAGATGGGCTAGATAGTTTATTGGAAACTCCAAAGTTAGGAGAAGAAGTAACCAATTATGTGGAAGGACCTGTAGCTCGTTCTAAAAATCCTTTTGACTAGGGGACTTCACCTAGTCCGCCAGCTGTGACCTCTCCCACTAATTCTTTAGCTATAGTTATTTTGCAATCAGATGATGACCCTGAGGATGTTCACTTCTAAGAGAATTATGAAGACTTTGTTTCTACTATATTGGAGCCCTTCTCTCTCAAAGATATAACTCCATAGTTCCTCATTGAATATCTTATTGGTGAAGGTCGAGATGGTGGTACTTAATTTTCAACTAAACCTGAGGCTCATCTTCCTGAAAAGGACCTCCTGAAATATATAACTGATGTAATGACAATGGAAGTTGATAATTCCTTAATTGGTATTTGAAAGTTGAATATGCTCAGGAGATTATTACTGAAAAACTTGATATAATAGTTGTTGTTTCTTCTATTTTTGCTCCAACAACCTTAGTTAGTAGTTTTTTTCAGAAGGCCACAAGTACCGTAGGTGTGAGAAATAAAGAAAAGGTAAACTTCATGATGAAATTGGTGAATTGAAAGAAGTAAATAAGAAATTGCAACAGAAGGTATGCTAGATAAAAAAATTAGTTGTATGTCAGTATCCAGTTTCATAAAGATCATGTGAAGAAGCTTAGAAGAAAAAAGGAAACTCAGGAGATTAAATACCAGCCGACCTCATACTTGTCTCTATTGAAGAAATTACCAAGAAAAACTTTGTTCTTGCTTCTACTAAAGTATGAACTAAATATTATTCTAAGATATAGATGACTGGAGTTCCTCCTAGTCTCGTTGAAGTAGAAACTCAAACAGATCCACTATCTACCCTTACTGATAGAGGACTATAAACAGAGGATGTACCTCTTTATACTCCCTTAAATTTTTTGTAGACGGGACCATTAAGGTCTTGAGAAAAACTATCGAAAGACAATAGGATACTATAGCAAGATAGCATAAATAAGTGGTGCCTCTTAAAGAACATTAGGAACTACTTGAACTATTTATGGAACTGATAGAAATAGAGGAAGAGACTTATGCACAAATAAGAGAATTTGAGAAGAAAATACATAATTTAAAGGATCACCTTAATAAGGATACAAAGAAAACAATGGAAATATGCTTCATTTATTCAGATCCCTTTCTGTGTAGGTGCCCACCCTGAAATTATTCCTTGTATTTACTTGAGCCATATTTGTTGGTTAAAGTTAAAGCTATACAGCCTCAGAAATGATATGATTTTAAAAATGTGTTGGATTTTATTACTACTTTACATAGATAGGTTTAGCACACACAATATATTCTATGTGAACTATATATGAATCATTTATTTCTGGAAGAACATGTGGAGAAAAAATATTGCTCCATTTATTGATGACATTCAGTTTTGGGCCTTCATATCATTTGCTAGGAACCAAGAGAAATGAGAAAAACCTTATCACACCTTCCAGAAGAGAGAGAATGGTCTTGATCTTTAGGTTAGATGAGAAACTAAGAACCATTTTCTCACAGATATTCATCATGGTATCTTCATAGAAAAACATAGTGTTTCTTCTGCACTTTCATAGGTTCATAAGGATGTTTTACATTCAGGTTTGGAATACATGGGAGAAATCAGAGATGAGGCTCTTTGTGGAGCTAAAGCTATATGGAAGACATCTTCTAATGAAATAAAAAATATAGAACCCTTCGGCTTCCATAATCATTTCAGTATGTCATGTCTAGATTACATGGATATGTTCACCTATTATTAGGAAGAGCTATCAATTGGATAGGGTGTAGGTAAATATGCCCCATGATTTGGTGCCCTTAGTCATTTTATAAATATGACTATGATTTATCATAGGAAAGTACGTATGTGGCCTTTCACGAAATCGGAAGTAGGAATGGATTCAAACATAGAGGAGAGAAATATTATGAAGCTTACTCCTTAACTACCTTGCACGTTAATCATTTTTTTCATGAGGTCATGAAAAAAGGTTAGTTGGTCAGTGATGTTGGGCCTCATAATTGTTATAATTTCCTTACCTTGTTCCTTGGTTTTTATATGATTTTCTAAGTCTTTCTTATATCTAGGATATGTTAACTTATGAAGTATGGATTCTAGAAGTGTTTAATATATTCTTATTATTTTATTGTATTCATGAATGGATCTGATCACTAAAGCATTATTTACTTACAATTGGATCCTTATTTTGGACATGAATCTATTGATAAAGTTACACTCAATGTTGCTTCCGAGAATGATCATAGGATATTGGATAGCTTCAGCCTATTAAAGCTTATTTGGAGTAAATCAATTAAGGATAGGCTTTCAACTTGGTCATCCAAGATATAGTAAGACTTCTTGTAGCTTAAAATGAGCATCACGAGAATCTTCAGATTCTCACGATCGCTCTTTATCATAAATAGATTCATTGTTCTTATCTTTTATCGACATAGTATAGAAACTTGACATTGAGCTTGAAAGGCGTTATTCAATTGTAATATTTTTTTGACATAAAGTTGTGACTTGAGAAGACATTGGTTGTAATTCATCCTGCGTAATTTAAAGGGAGTGTTTAGTATTCAATTATTTTTTCTCATTCCTTTTATAAGGTAGTTTGATTTTGGTGATTTGGGCCTGATCATGGAAGAAAGGGCATATTTACATTTATTATTAAATTACTATTTGGTTCTTCCATTTCAGATATTTCATTTGCGTAATCGCTTTTCATTTATCATTGTCTGTTTATTAAATTGCATGATCTGTTTTAGATATAATTTACATAGATTGTTATAGAGTAGATTTTCCTTAGCTAATTTGTTGGGAGTGTCACCATTTACGATGGTTTCTTGTAGATCATCATAGGATCATTATCTTGCATACTCAAATGATTTCGATGATATCATTTTGTACTGTTCATTTTCAATTTTATAGTTGTTGTTTCTAGAGTAACAACTTGATGCTTGATAGGTTTTCCTTTGTTGTTTTCCTAGAGAAAACATGTAGAATTTGATGTTTTGAAGGGTTTTCTCTAGTTAGAAATTGTGTTATGAGTTGATTCCTTTAACATTGAATTTTTTCTTGTCAATAGGATTGCAGTAGTTAGTCATACCATCATTTCTCTTGCATAAACTGTGCAGATAATCTTGAAACAAAAAGATGACCTCGGGCTGACAATTTAGTGTGTAGTAGTTAGTTGGACCTTTAGGAAAAATTAATTGGCTCAACAAAAGTTAAAAGGAAACAATACATATTAAATACCATTACTACTAAGGTATTAAATCATATCTTAAATCACTTCCCCTTGTCATAATTTCTCAAGTTGTTGATCATCATTCATAAAATCAAGCTGGAGAAAAAAGAGCAAAAGGAGGAACAAGAAGAAGACATCCTAGAATAACAATACTAATAGTATTGAGGATCATCCCCTATTTTTGCAAGTAACTGATCATCAAAGGAAAAATCATGTTCATAGAATGAAGATGAAGGCATAAAATACCTAGCTAAGATGAAATGGAGTTTCAAAGGTAACTTATTTTTCTTTGTAATTATAGAAGAATATGTTATCTCTCTTCTAGATGTTCATCTTGAAGAAAGAGATATATATAGTAGTAATGAAGAAGAACCTATAGTCTTAGAAATAATAGATCAACATACCAATGATGAAGTTGAGAGAACACCCCATCAGAAAAGATAATAAATGATCCAATCACTATTCATCTAAAGAGGATAATAGGTGCATCCCTAGTAGTGAGGAAGAAGGAATACTTCTTATGTCGATCGAAGAAAATTTAGATTCATTAAAGGAATGAGATATTTATAATGAAATACCTCTTAGAGAGAAACTAATATCTTACTTAGAGGATATTAAGAAGCTTACATCAACAAACCAAATTTGAGAGGAATTGTTGCAACATTATGAGAAATATGAAGATCTTAAATATATAAAATAAAGTAAGTGTTGATCTTATGGCCGGGCTAGAAAAAGTCAAAAGAATTAATTAATTTGTTAGGTCCCTATAATACTAGTGATCCCCCCATTAATATTTTCATTGTAGCCCTTATTGTTATTATTGTGCCCCTATTGTCCCCATATTGTTATTATTGTACCACATAGAAGCCCACTATTGTTATTGTTGTGCCCTTATATTACTATTGTTATGTTGGCTTTGATTATATTGTGAACCCTTAGACTACTACCTATATAAAGGAGGTTTTGTCATTTGTATCATCCAATAATTGTTTATTTGTGTAATGTAAAGGAGGTTTCCCCTGGAAGAGGATTCTTTTGAATTGTTGATCTATATTTTCTTCTATTTTGTGACCTGGTTACATAACATTTGGTATCAGAGATTTGGATTCCATGGTTTCACCGCTCCAAACAGGTCATCGTGGCATTTTCACTATAATGTTTTTTATATGACATTTCAGAAGAGGAAGTTAAAACCCATTTCAACCAAAATTTCAGTGAACCATGAGTCAAAAGTTCTGATATTTTCTCACTATAGTTTTGGAGATATGATCAAAGGAAGTTAGGGTTTTTGTAGGTTCCCAAATTATATCTCAAACAGGTGTCATAACTTTCTCTCTGAGCATTAGATTGAAATTTAGTAAAATGTTATAGAAAGAGGATAGCCTGTAGTTTTATATTTATTGGTTTTAGGTCCTAAAGACAAAATAGTGACATGTGACATTTAGTAGCAGTTCGCTCTACTGAACCTGTCAATAATTAGGTCTTCGTGGGAGATTTGGTATAACTCTTCCTTGGAAAATCCAATCTTGATAAGGATTGCAGGGTTGGCAAGAGGACATAGAGGGCTATCGCAGGACAAAATTTTAAACCTTGGAGATATGAAATTACAGAGATACAGTAGATTCAATATCGAACTCCTACAAAGTGAAAAACAAATGTGTAGTTCTATTTTAAATTTTGCATCTGTTTGGTTTGAAAAATTAGTTTTAAGGAATTCAAAGTGCATAGTGAAGAAAAATTATCATTAATTGATTCCCTGAAGAAAGAAAATGGAGACACCTAGTAAGCAACATGAAATCTCTAGCATGACTCATGAGTAAGGGGAATAAATGCAACATCATATATAAAAATTACGAGATCAAGTGCAACAAAATTCACTCTCACAAAAAGTAGCAGAACGTAAGATGGATGGCTTAAAGAAAGGCGTGGAAGCTAAGATGGATGGCGTGGAAGCTACGATTGATGGTTTAAAGAAATGCGTGGAAGCTTATATGAATGACATGGAAGCTAAGATGGATGTTATAGAAGAGAAAACTTAAGGGCAACATGGAACATTTGAAGATAGATTTGAAAAAGTTGCTACAAGAAATGCTAACTAATGGTGAAAGGGTAGTAAAGGAAACTCATGATGAGAATAAAAGAGATGTTAATCATGATTTCATAGACTGTAATGTTGGACTTAAGACCCACCATGTTCCAAAGATCGATATGAGGAAGTTTTATGGAAAGGATCCCGTAACATAGATACTACAAATGGAGCAATATTTCGATCTCCATAATGTGCAAAACACAAAAAAGGTATGCATTGCAACTTTATATTTACATCCAAATCAGTTTGTATGATATCGATGGCTTTGCTCTTGTAAACAAATTTTCACTTGGGGAATTTTTAGGTTAGAAATGATAGCACATTATGAGGATACAAAAAGAAACACCTTTTTTAGCTAATTGATAAATCTCAAACAAAGGCATTCAATGATAGAGCACATTGAGGACTTCGAAAAATTTAATATAAGGGTAAAATATATTCCAGAGGAGCATAGGATTGGTACGTTCATAGGGAATTTAAAGGAACAAGAAATGTCAAAAGAAGATGATATACACCAGGAATAAACCCTAGAGAAGAATAAATGAATCTAACCATATCTTGTAATGCATTGGCCAGAATTAGCATTCCTGAAACTATCAAGAAGAAAATGGTAATAGTGTTGATTTATTCAGGTAGTACCCATAATTTTATTCATTCTAAGATAGCCAAGGAATTGAATTTCTTCCTATATCCAACACTTGAGGACTTCAAAAAATTTAATATAACGGTAAAATACATTCTAGAGGAGCATAGGATTGGTATGTTCATAGGGAATTTAAAGGAACAAGAAATGTCAAAAGAAGAGGATATACACCAGGAACAAACCCTAGAGAAGAATAAATGAATCTGACCATATCTTGTAATGCAATGGCCAAAATTAGCACTCCTGAAACTATCAAGATAGAAGGACATATCAAGAAGAAAATGGTAATAGTGTTGATTTATTCGGGTAGTACCCATAATTTTATTCATTCTAAGATAGCCAAGGAATTGAATTGCTTCCTATATCCAACACCAAAGTGTCAAGTGATGGTTGCAAGTGGAGGAACCATAAATTTCTCTGGAAAGTGCCATAATATCAAGATATCCATGGGAGAATATGTATTGAATATCCCAATGCTTTCCATTCCAATGGGTGTTGGTGATGTTGTACTAGGAGTCCAATGGATACAATCCTTGGGTACAATAAATTTTAATTTTCAATAATTTTTCATGATTTTTTTTTTTCAGAAGGAAAGGAAGTTGAATTAAGGCACATCGAAGGGAAACCAGGAAATATAATTGTCTCTAATGAAATGACAAAAGCTTATAAAGAAATAAAAACAAGGCATAATTGCACAATTACGTTCGCTAGAGGTTCCCACATCGAAATTGTCTATTTCTCTAGATGTCCAAAACGTCTTGGACAATCAGTCCAAGGTATTTGAGACTCCCAAAGTTCTCCCATGTATTCGTGATCATGATCATGCTATTCATTTGATTCCAAGAAGTGTTCCTACAAACATTAGGCCTTGCAAATATCCCTATGCCCAAAATAGTGAAATTGAATGTATGGTTGTAGAAATGCTAGAGTCTAGTATAATCCAACCTAGTCAAAGCTCTTTCTCTGCTCTAGTAGCATTGGTGCACAAGAAGGATGGATCGTAGTGCATGTTTTCAGATTATAGGGAGCTCAACAAGCTCACTATTAGAGATAAATTTCCAATTCCTACCATTGATGAATTATTGGATGAATTGCATGGATCAATTTACTTCACCAAGTTGGATCTTTATTCAGGATATCATCAAATGAGAATGAAGATTGAATACATTCTAAAAACAAAATTTAGAACTCGTGAGGGTCATTATTATTTTTTGTTCATGACTTTTGGACTCACCAATGCACCTTCTACATTTCAAGGTTTGATGAATTCCATTTTCAAACCCACCCTTAGAAAATTTGTGTTAGTATTTTTTGATGATATACTAATCTACAACAAGTGTTGTAAGGATCATGTTCAACATGTTGACAGGATGTTCAAACTATTGGAGGAGAAAGGATTATATGCAAAAGGCTCCAAATGTTCCTTTGGGGTAAAAGAGATGGAAAATTTTGTTCATATTCTATCTCATGAAGATGTTAAGGTAGACCCTAGAAAAATTAAAGACATTAAGGAATGGAAAATCCTTACATCCATAAAGCATCTACAAGGATTTATCATTGACAGGGTATTATCACAAGTTTGTTAAGAATTATGGAAGAATATTAGCACCTCAAACAACATTATCGAAGAAAGATGCATTTTCATGGAACCCAGAAGCAATGAAGTCACATCTTACAGAGGAAATGTGTTAAGCATCGATCTTAGCTACCCTGAACTTCACAACAACCTTTATTGTGCAATGTGATGCCTCAACAAATGGAATTGGTGTTGTTTTAATGCAAGAAGAAAGACCCATTGCTTTCGAAAGTCATCCAATCAAAATAAAGTATTTACACAAAGCTATTTGTGAGAAGGAAATGTTGGAAATACTACATGCACTTAAGAAATGGTGACCCTACCTAATGGGAATACACTTCAAGGTAAAAATGGATCGTGATAGTCTCAAATACTTCTTAGAACTAATACTATCTTCAGAAGAGTAGCAAAAATGGGTCACAAAGATGTTGGGTTATGACTTTCAAATCATCCTAAAAAAAAGGGAAGCGAAATGTTGAGGTAGATGCACTCTCAGGAAAGGATGAGGATGTGGAAGCATTGCTTTGCACCATTTATATTATCCAACCAGATTGGATAAATGAAGCAAGGGATGAATGGAATAATGAAGAAGAAGTGTGGGCACTCATTCAAAAGTTACAATAAGGTCCCAGTACATCTGATACATTTAGATGGAAAAATGATTTGTTATGGTACAAAGATCACTTATACATATGTAAGAATTCCCAACTCAAACAAAATATTCTTATGGAATTGCACACCTCTCATTTAGGAAGGCACTTAGGATTTTTAAAAAATTACCACATGGCTAAGAAGGAATTTTTTTGGGCCTTAAATCATATATTCAAAAGTTTGTGGTGGAATTTTTGGGTTTCCAGCAAAATAAAGTTGAAATAATTAAGACCTGAGGTTTATTACAACCTTTACCCATTCCAAGCCAATGTTGGGAGGAGGTTTCAATTGATTTTATCACATGTTTACCCACGTTCGAAGGAAAGAGTGTCATCATGGTGGTAGTTGATAGACTTACCAAGTATTCACACTTTGTGCATTATCTCATCCATTTAAATCCAATACAATTTCTATTGCATTTATGGAAACAATTCAAAAGCTACATGGAAACCCAAAGATTGTTGTAAGTGAGAAAGATCCCATTTTCACTGGAAATGTTTGGACATAATTAATTTCTTTTCTTGGTACTCAGTTAGCTCATAGCTCATCTTATCATCCTCGATCTAATTGGAAAACTGAGATTGTAAACAAATTTTTGGAAGGATATATTCATTGCTTTGCAACTAATAAACAAACACATGGGTCAAATGGTTGCCTCTGGTTGAATGGTGGTGTAACTCTTCATTCCATACTGCAGCAAAAATGACCCCATTTATGGCACCTTATGGATAACATCCACCGTCCATCGCATCATATTGAAGAGAAAACTCTAAGGTTCAAGCAGTGGAAGACCACATCGAGCATCAACAAAATGTTCTCCAACTCTTAAATGATAACCTCACTTTGGTGCATAATAGAATGAAACAATAGGTAGATCAACATCACATTGAAATAATTTTTTATGTCAGTAACTGGGTATTCCTATAGCTACAACCATATAAAGAAATGTCCCTAAATCAAGCTAAGAAGGATAATAAATTATCACCAAAATATTATGCTCCATACAAGGTGTTGCAAAAGATTGGTACTATGGCATACAAATTGGAGCTTCTTGCAGCTTCCTGAGTGTACCTAGCTTTCCATGTTTCATGCTTAAATAAGGTTATAGGTGACAAGCTCCCAGTTCAAACAATGTTTCCATAACTTTACGAGGAAGGAAAAATCATATTGGAACATGAAGCAGTCACAAAAACAAGAATTCGATAGCTACGAAATTAATCAATTTCAGAGTATCTCATTAAGTAGAAGAACTTACCTGCTGAAGATTCCACATGGGAGGGTGCTAATTTTATAGAGAAGCATCCAGAACTACTCAAGCATTGAGACCAACACTTTTTTGAATGAGAGGTGCATTTTAGGTCTCTATAATACTAGTGATTCCCCCATTACTATTGTGATTGTAGACCTTATTGTTATTATTGTTCCCCTATTGTCCCCATATTTTTACTATTGTGCCCCATAGAAGCCCACTATTGTTATTGTTGTGCCCTTATATTATTATTTTTATGTCGGCTTTAATTATATTATAACCTCTTAGACTCCTATATATATAAAGGAGGTTTGGTCATTTGCATCATTCAAGAATTGTTCATTTTTGTAATGTAAAGGAGGTTGCCCGATCGAAGAGACTGATTTTGAAGTTGTTTATTTATATTTTCTTCTATTTTGTGAGCTGGTTAAATAACAGAAGTAAAGGGAAACCAAAAAAAAAGAAAGGTAATTCACTATGAAAAATTAGATGCTAAGGTTATTTCATTAAGAAATGATCTGGAAGAGAAGAAAAATTAGTTCAAATTTTGAGACTAGTAATAATATCTTGGATAATGTCATCAACAGTCAAAGATCTCCCTCCAACAAATGAGGTCTTAGATTCGATGAAACAACTATTGGGGAATCCAACCCAAAGGCACATCCATGTAAAATGGAAGGCAATAAGGCAACATCTAAAATTTTGAAGAATGAAAAATGTATCAGGTTATCATGCACATCAAACATAGATAATATGACGAAGTCGCGACCCTGGGAAGCTGGCTGTCCAACTCACCCCAACGGGGCCCATAAACTCTTGGTGTTACATCTCCTCGAGTTAGGGTTTCGATTGTTTAGGGCTTGCTCTTATTGATCAGTAATAAAAATGCCTTTGAGCCTCATTGTAATGCAATTCAGAGGCATGTAGCCACCACATCTCTTCTAAGAGATAAGCTACCATTCCCCGAGCTAGTCTTATTTCCATTCTATTTGTAAGCATATTTTAGTATTTGATATTAATGGAATGAAGTGTTATTTCTATTGAATCTTTGTATTTAACATTATATCTGTAATTTGTTGTGTTCATGTTTAAATCCAGATCACTCCCAACGATAAGTATATTAGAAATTTGAGAAATAACAATTTCTTTACTTTGTTGATGGATTAGTTTGAATGGTACTACTACAATAATTGGACACATTGCAATTGATTGTACAAGTAGGGAGATCAGATCTCACAACCATAATAAGAAGTAGAAGAGAAGGATTCTTCGAATAGGTAGAGAAGGAACGAAAGTACCTTCAAAAAGACCATCTCCTCCCAAGTATCCAACTTTCTTTCATGGCTATTTTTTTCATGTACTGTATTTTTCTGTAAGGCAATAAATTGTAGATTTGATGTAAGGAGTAAGAATGAAATGGATAACGAATAAATAATATGTAAACAACAAAACTGAAAGACAATTCATTTTCCTCCTCCTTTGGTCACATAAGATATTGCTATAACACACCTCCTTACCACTCTGACATTTAAGGAGGTGGTTATTATGCTAACCTGACTTCCAATGTATTATTATGCAAATGGGGTCTAAAATTTTTGACTCTTTTAAAAATTTCAAAAATGTGAATTTCATACCGCCATTACATTTGTCTTATTAATGCCTTTCGAGTGATATAAATTTTGTCTCAATCGGGATCTGAGGCAAAAAGTTATGTCTTCCCAAAATTTTATTAACAAACCCTACCACCTCATCTTATATTGCCATGGGGAATGCTAAGACACTTCTATGTCATTGCATGGGAACTTAATGGTCTAGATGTGTGCTTTTGTGGCATACCACATCCATGAATTCCCCATAATCCAATGTGAATATATATATATATATATATATATATATATATATATATATATATATATATATATATATATGTATGTATATATATATATATATATATATATGTATGTATATATGTATATATATATATATATGTATATATGTATATATATATATATATATATATGTATATATGTATGTATATATATGTATATATATGCATATATATATTCATATGTATGTATGTATGTATTATGGTCTAGCATACCCCACTACATAAATAAATAAATAAACAAATATATATATATAGATATATATATATATATATATATATATATATATATATATAGAATATTCCCCTCCATGGGCCGTTTTCATTTATCCAACGATGGTAGCATTTCTATAATTTCAATGGATGTGATGCAAATGCCCCCCCCCGCTGACATCACACGGGAGTTTCACTATTACAGTTCAAGAACATGGTTCCAATGTCCCCGACCAATGGCCATGGTGAACCTTCACCCTTTGACGTCTAGGATTTAAACATGTGCCCCCTTACACTACCCTTACTGACCAGGAAGGGGGGGTGTCTGTTATTGAATCCCCGCCATTGATTCGAGCACCAATATCCACTATTGATATCTTTATGGGTCCATACACCATATTTATACCTCTTATTGTAGCCCTGGTCATGGTTCTACGACATACAGATCAACAGGGGGTCAGGCCCTTAGGGATAAGGCCTCCATCCCCATGAAATATTTGCATTTAACTCATATACATATTATGGAAAACCACATCAAGCTATTCCCTTGGCCTTTCCACTAAGTCACACACCAACCATATGACCGAGGGTTAACCCTAAGCTCCCTATTGTTAAAACATCGCATATTGATGACTTTCTGATACAAGTATATACAAAAATTCCTTCAGTAATTTCAGTTAGGATCAACCACCTGGTATTAAGGATATATGTGTGTGTGTAGTTCATGGAGGTAATTCTCCTCATTGGCGTTCATTTATGTATATAAGGTTATATTTCCATATATATAACTATGTGCCAAACTTAATTTTTTTCAATTAAAAAAACACATCACAAATATAATTAAAACACATATATCATTCCAATATGGGCATTCTATCCATCTTTCATGTCCAGAGAAAGAGATTAATTTTTAAAATTATAAATAAATACAACGATTAGATCATCCCTCAACATCTTACAGAAGTCATTAAGAGTCCTTATTCATGGAGGAAACATCATTCCATACAAATTTCCTTAACATTATAAGATCACATTAAATAGAAACATGATGTCCACATGCAATATAGTGAAAATTTCAAGAATTTAACTTATACCAACAGCATAGAATTTCATGAAGCCCATAGAACATTCAAGGAATTTAAACTAGTAATTTCAAGTATCAACATCCTACAACCATGAAAACTTTCTCAGAGCTATATATATATATTCCATGTGTAAGATGTTTAATTAAATAGCTCTTAGTTGAGCACATTCATTTACTAAAGAAAAATGGCGAAACTAAAGGTGGGACTTCAATTTTCCACCCCACCTTAGACTCTTTGTGCCAAGAATCACTTGTAATTGTTGCCCTCAAGTCACATCCATGATCTCAGGAGAATTTTGTTCATTACTTTCAGCAAGAGGTCATACTTTGCTCAAGAGGATAGGGACTATTTATATACTCTGGTGTTTTATCAGTGAGGAATGTACAATAAAATTTACAATAATGGTTGGTTTATCAATTGTGTAAAGAACTCTAAAAGTGGTTTATCATCCCAACAGTAAGCACCCTAGTTGGTTTATGAAATATCTCTTACAAAACAGCCTTCTGCATGTGTTTTTATTAGCCCTTTAGAAAGAACTCAGAGTGGTTTCTTAGCCAATTATTGGCGAGCACTCATTCCCATCTCTTCATATTTTTCTTGAACCCTTTCGTGTCATAATTTCTCTTTCCAGGGAATTTCATTCCCTTAGGTCATAGCCCTTTTCAAATATCCTCCTGCGCTAAATTAACAAGCATTATAACCACTTCATTGCTATACAATTCCATTTTTATTTTCCTCCTAGGTGTCTCTGCATGCTCCTCTTGGAAGCTTCCAGTAATTTGTTTCTTGATAACTAAAAATAAATTCAGAATTTGTGCCAACTAGCTCTACACAAGCTTATTTTTCCTCTTCCTCCTCAAATCATGGATTTTTGGTCCTAATCTTTGGGCCATTACATAGGAATATATTTATTTATAATTCAGAGTGTCATTACGTTGCAAAAATAAAGGGGAAATCAGCTAGGGTTGCCACAAACCCCACCCCCTTAGTGGGAACATCATCCTCAGTGTTCTTATTAGATAAAGAGAAAACAAAACTAAGCTTCACACATAACTTTTACATCCACCTATCCAAGAAACAAAAGATTCATATAGTACCCTTATTTGTTCAACCATTTCCCACATGGCTTCATCAGGTTTAATGTGCTTCCATTTCATAGTGACATATTATATTGCTCAAATCTAGAGTGTGATTTTATTCTGGTCTAGGATGCACAATTTATCTCGTTGGAACTCTCTGTCTACTTACACTTATATTACAGATTATTCAACAACATGATTAGTATAATGAACATATTTCTTAACCAAGGGAACATCAAAATCATTATGTGCTTTCAAAGTCGTTGGCAAGGAAAATTTGTAGGCCACTAGTCCCATTGTCTTTAAGATATATATTAACATGCAGATAAACATGTTACCCCACTTGAAATTATTTATGAATTCTTTGTTGGTCTACATAACTTTCTTGCTTATCTTGCACTACATTTAACCTTTTCCTGACTTTAATCATTCTGTGCTCCATTTCTTTTAGAAAATTTGGTACAACAATTGCTTTATTTATTAGATGATCCCAACTGATATGGGCATTGTCTTTATTTCCATAAATTTCCTCAGAGGGATTCATTCCCCATAACTCTTGGTAGTTATTGTTGTATGCAAATTCTATGATTGGAAGATAGTCTTCCCCCTTTCTTGCCTAATTCATCACATGCATTTGATGGGCCCCATAATCGGTATATTTTATTAGGCCTATTAGATTATTCCTAGAAACTTAAAATATTTATTTAACCTCCTTACTTTCACATTATAGGTTTAAATCTCAGTGTTAATGTGTCTTTAGGAATTTGACTTATCCTTTGTTATTATGTGCCTAATATTATTTATTTTTATGGAATGTTGTGAGAATATTGGGTAGAATCTAAAGATTTGGAAGAAGAGATAATATAGGGACTTTGTATTTTATATAGGATGGACCAATATTAGAAAATAACAATGAACAAGATAATATGAAATTATTGAACAAATTATGGAGATCCGGTGATTGAGCAAAACTAAGAATGTGTTCCCTGTCATTTGATGAATACTCTTGTTGTTGGGGGCTACATCCACTATTTGAGGGATTTTTTGGGGCAAAAATACTACGTTAAAGGAGGATGACTCCCCATAATTGTGTATAAGTATCCATTCGAATTATCCTCTAGCGGTTATAATTTTCCATCATTTTTACTAAGAACACTTGATATTGAACAGTTCTACTTGCACCTCCAACAATGATGTACTTGGTTTGTTCTAAATCATGAAATACAAATTGATTTTAAGCTTAAAAAGCTTGGTTTTATTTATGCTGCTCTAATTCTCCTTGGTTTTTTCAATCCCAAGAGCCTTAAAGCCCTATTGTGTACCATTTATTTTATTTCTCTTCATTTTCAACATTTCTCTGCTTAGTTCTTAGTTTGCATTGTGGAGTTTCCTATTCATGATTCATTTTATGTAGCTTAGGTTAATAAACTATTGAATTAATTTTCTTCTTATTTAATTTATATAATTTCAAGAGTTATTTATTCTTCTCATATCTTTTCAAGGTCCTTTTCATCATTTGAATGCTTGGATTAGTTTACTAGCTCATAATTATCGAATTTCTTGTTTTTTAGTAGTAATTTTCTTTCAAATTTTAACACATGATAATGAAGATGTTTTGAGTTTTTTATACTTATAATTATTTCTATGAAAATCATAATTAATTAAAAAATTCACCCCATGACATTTTCAGTTGATTATCTTATGCATTTGGTTAGTTATATTGGCTTACTAGTTCATTTTTCTAAATGTTCTGGTTTTAGTGATAAATTTATGCTAAATTTTAGAACATTTTAATAAGATTATTTCATGTTTATTAAAATTTTATTGAATCCTAAGAAAATACAAACTAATAACAAAACTTAACCCATTTATTTTTCACTTAATCACTATAGTCATTTGGGTGCTTAGATCAGCTTACTAGTTCATTGTTCTACAAATATGATTTATTTGCAACAGGCCATTAGTTTGGTTTACCCTTGTAGAAGATGGGATACTAAGTAGACATAAGATTGAAAAGGTCCTCTAGATTATTTCCCAACCTTCCATTATCTTTTCCCACCTTTATATCACTTATAGATTCCTTAGAATATTCTCTGATGTAATCTTGTATTATCTTGTAGAAATCATGTAGCATTTTGTATCACTTCATGGAATTGATCAAAACTCATCCATAATTGTTGACTTAAACCTAGTTTTCATCTAAAATCACCTTACAATATCCTGTAAGCCTTGGAATCAAATTGGAAGAGACCAAATACCATTTGTACATCATCTTTTCATCATCATAGCTTTAAATCTACAATTAGGGTTTATTGTTTTGTTCATGAGTTAAATATCATAGAAATAGTTTGTATTGATTTATTTTGAGCACTTGATTATTTCTAAAAAGAGGTATTTACACTTATCAACTCACTTCATTTTATTAGATCAAAAAAATAAAGACACATTGCATGGTGTACAAATAATGCCAACACCTCTTAAGTTGTATGAACCCTACGTTGATAACAAACTTGGTAGCCTTGGGAGTTGCAGGATTCTGGTTGCAATATTGGGGCTTGTCACTCTTTGGTGTCGTTGTTGGGGAGTTGTAAAACTATTCTTTTTTTTATTCCCTAGTTGATTTGTTTCTGTTACTTTATGGAAAAACAAAATTATTTGTGCATTAGGAATATTTCATTTAAGAAATAGAAAATTGCATTACATTATCATTCTCATTAAAAAAATAGAAAAAACAATAAAAAAATAAAAACTTGTGCAACACCAAAAACCCTCCCATGTCACCATGTGGTGTGGTAAGAACTACATCACCATCCACTTTTGCATGTCGTTGAGGAAGAGATGACAAGGTAGAAGAAATGGATGGAGATGATGAAAATGAGGAAGATCCTCCTAGATTTCCCATTCAAGATATTGATATCAATGATCATATGAAGAACATACCTCTATATTTATTTCCAACCTTCCATTGTATGAGTTTAGAGGATACACAAACCTTTCTCTTTGAATTTGAAATTCTTTGTAGATATTATGGTTACTTATTAAAACTCAAAAATTGAGATTGTTTGCGATAACATTGAAGGATAAAGATCCTAAATAGTTCATGAGTTTGGGAACTAGTTCAATAAGATCATGGAATGATATGCAAAGAATATATATAGAAAAATATAAATATCATGATATTAAAGGTGAAATATTTAGAATGACTCAAAAAGAAGATGAGATCCCGGAGGATCTAATAGATAGATTTATGTATAATATTAAGAGGGGAAAATTACATCATTGAGGATTTGACACATAAAAAATTCTCTTAGAATAATTAGGGATGAGTGAATTGATCTATTTGATCTAATGAGTAGAAGCAATGTATACCAATTATGATTTGAAGAAATTTGTGAAATATGTGAGCACATATCAAGAGGAAGGGTAAGAGTAAGTAAATTAGCATCGAGATTGATAAGTCAAGTTGAATTTGGTAACTTGCTACATAACTTTAAAATGAAAATTCTTAGCAACCTAAGTGAGAAAGTAGATATGTTATGAATGAAAAATTAGCAAAAGGAGGATGCTGAATTTTTTTATATATGTGCATTCTCACATTCTATTAAATGTTTCCAATGATTACTAGTGTTCAAGGAAGTTTACTAGGAAAGTGGAGCACATCAAACACCAAATAATATTTGTTATGTATCTTGAAGAAGACAATGGAAACCTAATCAAACTCGTATGATGCAAGATCCTAATTTATTAGAGGAAATTCAAGCCTAAGAGTGGCCTGCTAAGGAAAAATAATAAAATCATAGGAAAATAATAAAATAAAAGATGTGAATTTTGGAGGGAAAAGAAGAAAAGCATTGTTTTTAATTGTATTCTTGGCTTATCTCCTTATAGCTTTACCGAAATTTCTAGTGTACACACTCGTTGGATACATAACTAAATTCCACATCCAAATAGTGCCAATTATGCATAGTTTTGAGAAGACCCACATTAATAAAAAAAAATGAAGATACATTAAGAAAGCTTGTTCAACACATTTTTTAATGCATCATCAATTTTTATCAATGTGGATATTCTAAAAAATAGGAATTTTGTTACTCCTTGGATACATAATTTAATTCTACATCCAACAATTGTCTACAATTGAAATTTGAGTAAACCTATAAGGATATAAGCCAAAAATAAAATTAAAGAAAATAGTACCTTTTTCTATTTTCCCTCAAAAAAATTTACATGTACGTCTTTTTGAATTTAAAGTATTTTGATTGGTTTACATATTATGTAGGTGAAAATTTCATGGGTGCTTTTAGGTTAAAATTTCCCTATTAATGCACAATTTGAAGGTTACTCACAAGAATCTCCAAGTAATAAAAAAAAACCCTTTCCTTGGAAACCTTGGTCATCTCAAACACAAAACCAATCTTGGCAACAATGTCAGCAAGGACCTATTGTAGCGGCTACAACACCCTCCAAAAGTTTGGCCTGTACTCAAATTTCAAAGCCTACTGTGGATCTTGTGATCAATCATTCCTTAGTCACTTATTGGTAAGATGATGATCTGAAGCTCCCATTTTGAACCTTAAGAATCATTCACGCTTTTATTTTTCTACAGTATGTGCGATATTTGGGGATCAGGATTATCGCTTGTTATGCAAAGGGAATTTTGTTTTTGTTCAAGGAGAAATCTACCCAGCTTCCCTTAGCATTACAAACTACATAGTGGTTTCCTCTAGTGTCCTTCACTGAGCTGGAACCCATTGTATCGTGAAACTACGCATTTTTGTCGCTCAGCTACCTTGTCTAACTTTCATCCTGAACCTACGCAGATGTTTCCTCCTGGGGCCTCATCCCATAGCAATGTCTTGCATCATAAAACTATGTGTTTTCTTCCCTCAGTTATTATATTTTCCTTTCATACTAAAACCTCACAGATGTTTCCTCCTAGGACCTAATTCCACAACATTCCCTTGCATCCTAAAACTACACAATTTTTCCTCCACTTGCTTAATCTTCCTTGCATCCTAAAATTGCTAAGATGTGTCCTACCAGGGCCTCATCTTGCAACAGTCACTCTCCACTGGAACTGTGCAGATTTGTCTCTAAGTAATCACAAGAAGGATGACATGCTAGAAGACTCTCAATGAAATGAGGAGGAAGATAAGCAGACCAAGGAACCCAAGGTATGATAGAAGATCAGGACCACATGAATACTCCATACGATGCAGAACCCCTTGGAGGGTATGTATGGAAAACAATGCACATCTTCTAAAATACACCTCTTAGTGTAATTTGAAGGACTTCTTATCATTTTCATATCATTCTTCCTTCAATGAAATTCATGGTTGCAAGCACTGAAATACATTCCATGTATTTTCTCTACGGGTCTTTGTCCCTTTTTCTTGTTGGGTAAATTTTGGTCTTTTGATGTGTTTGGTTGTTATGTCATGTTTTTGAGCCGTTATGGTGACCATGAAGGTTGGTATTTGTGTATAAAATTTATCCTAGCCATGTGAACAAGTATTTCACTCATACAGAATGTTTTAAACATTGTCGCACAAGTGTTGTCATTGTCATCCAAAGGTCTATCCCAAGTGTCACACTTGTTGCTTTCAACTCTAGACAACTGCATAGAGGGTCATCCTTTGCTTTGTTGTCTGAGTGGTCAGTGTTATCATGTTATCAAAGTATGCTAAGTGTGTGATCGCAATGTCGAAGTTCTCACAAGTTCACTTGCCTCTCACACATAGCTATTTTCATGAAAATATTTCTAATTGTACAACCCCACTTCACCGGACCTTGACATAGCTGCGTTGTGCAGTCTCAACCCTCAAGGGTGTTGCTCTACCTCTTGGAACTGTACAATTCTTGAGGCTTTCCTCTGGTTTAGTTCTACTACGTAATCCTAGAGATGAGAAACCTGCCTTCATTCCCATAACTATGCAGAATTGACCTCAAGGCCTAACTTGAATTGCACACTTCACAATATCAGTCATCAACCCTTCTTCCTATTTGTTGGAACCTCGCATTTCATAGAGACCTGAGCCTGCACTGCTCCCAGAAACTACATAGAGGTGTCTTCACAATTACCTCCCTCAACTGGGACTGACTGCTCTCAAAACTTCTGCAAAACTGTTCTCTGGTCTCTTTACTGTGCTGACTTGTCTTCCCTCTGGAAACTGTGTAGAGGTGTCCCTCAGGGTCCCTCCTTGTAGCTATCACTCGGGACCTCAATTGCGTAATCCTACATCCTAGTGACCACTACGCAGTTTCTCCTAATAGTGTAGATTATGCCCTAGAGTTCCTCACCCAAGACTGGAATGCGCTCTACACAGTCTCAGTGGCTAGTCCACCTCCATATCACCTGGAACTACATGTTGTGTGGTTGATGGGCCCGCTTCCAAGCCTATCATCTATCTCAAGCCCAGATCATGGAATAGAATGCACGCATCTTAGAATATGAGGTTTTGGATTTATGTCACCTTGTCATGAGTGAATGGCAGGAACATGTACACTGATAGATCATGGAAATACAACCAATAGGATGAAGAAGAAGAGAATGTTCTAGAAGACTTAATTGTGATTGGATGGGCAACAAAAGCTCAAGAAAAAGGAACACATTCACACAACCATCTTTCAAGAATTAGACCATTGAAAACCCCACAACATCAAACCATGTGGAGGAGAAGGAAAAGCACACCTAAGAGTACATCCATCACTTAGTAGTGCCACAACTTGACATGGCCACGACATCTAGCCAGTACATGTCAGCAGTGTCATGTCAAGTTGTGTCATGAGTTATCAAGGCCACATCACTATTATGGGTGATATCTATTGTAAACAAATGTAATGTAAAGTGGACATGCAATGGACACACACATGAAGATGAAGAGTCATGCCATTTGAAAATTCATAAGAATTTGAATGATCATGAGGGTAGTCTAAGAATCACAAGGGTCAAGCATCACCTTGGATATATATGCCCCTCCCATTGTATGAGCATAAACATTTCACCTTGGCTCTTCCCACATAACCTTGAGAGTAGGCCGTCAGTCCTTTGAGGAGCAAGGAGCTGCTACAATTTCCCACTACTGGGACTAGTGATGTTTGGTGTACAGACGTGTCATGGGAATTTTTCTTAATTTGGAAGTCTTTTATGGCCAACACATTTTCACGCATCTTTTGTAGATTTTTGTAAGACTATTCATTCAACATTTGTAATGCATGTTTGTTTCACCTGTACTAAGACAGTTGAACTACTTCGGTTGTTTTAGTACTTACATTTATCAGAATGTGATTTATTTGTTATCACCACAATCTCATCCCCGTGGACTACTTTGCAGGATACTAGACAAATAGCCTTTGCATATTTTTTATCATCGCCATCACACCCTTGTGGACTACTCTGTGGCGTACTTGACATAACATATTTGTTTTCTGTAAATAACAACCATCACATCCATGTCGACTACTCCATTGGGTGGTGTACATGTTGTCCCTTCACTTTGGTCTTAACGACCGTTACATCCATGTGGGCTACTCCGCTGTGTAGTGTACGTGTCGTCCCATTGAACTTTAGTTTTAACAACCGCCACATCTGTTGTTGACTATTCCACTGGATGTTAGACAAACCTTTCTAGTTCTCATGTATCTCTTCCTTGGTGTTACTATTACCTCTCACTTAGAGGCTCACTTTACTCTTCCCCTTTTCCATAAGAGAGCTGAGGCACAAGTTACATTACACACTCCCCAGGCATAATTACCTTGTTGTTTGAAGATACCAATGCAACGCTCCCATGTGCTTATAGCTAGAGCCAAGTGTTATCGGGAAATCTAGTGTCCACTTGGAGCTTCTAGTCCCACTAAGACTGGTAGCTATCTTAGAAGAAAACAAACTAAAGCTACTTTTGCTTTCCTTTATTAGACGTAGATAAGAGGGGAACAAAGGACACCAACCTTAGCCTCGCGCTTAGTGCCTTGCTTAGGTCCTCTCCCTTCTAACAGATCCTTGTCGCTTTGCCTTCGTTTACCCAGCTTCAAAGAGCACCTATGGAATCAAAGCAGCATAATACTATCGAAGAATAGAGATCTACAATCATAAGCAATATAGGACCAGATATATATTGACCACACAAATGCATATATCATCAAACACACAAGAATGTGGAGGAAAACTTGAATAGCTTTATTAATATCAAGAATAGTAAAGAGGATTACAACCAGTTGTTCTGACCCAGCGTCATCCTCCCAGCATGAAAGCCCTTCTTCACCTCATGGAAACCTTAGATCACCCAACACTATGATATTCCACCAAGAAACCAACAACACTTCCTTACATGATACAAAATTCTAGCCTCTAGATCTCTTGGATGAGGGATCCATATATAGATGATTGCAGGGGGGTGAGTCAGATTCTGTGATTTTGATTAGTGTCTTCTCTCTGATAGTTCTTGATTCCACTTGGAGATTCATGATCTATTACTCATCCCTGGGCGCATTTAGAGAGGCAAGTGTCACAAGAGAAGTTTCTGGAAGATTCCATGACGACCCACCTTGCAAACTATCTCTGCCATTTGTCTACTCTCTCCCATCGCACCCTACAGAAGGGCTTTCCAGTATGCATCGCACCCTCTGCACCAGGCAGGTTAGATGCATCACACCCTTTGCACTAAGCAGTCTGTATGGTCCAGCTTTGACCAGTTCTGAGCAGTTTACTGTGGAGAACTTTTGGGAGATGATGTAATTAGCTGACCTTGCTCCTTTAGGGTGTGAAACAACACTTTTAGGGATTTAGGAGCCCTTGGAATATGGACATGTATGATTGGGGTTGCAGTGCCCAAAAATGTCTATAACAATTTACCCCTAAAGCATGAGGTCGTTAATCTTTTGATGTCATGTGAGATGCTTTATCATGAGGATCTGAAGTTTTTTCGAGCTGGAAGACGACTTGTAATAAGATACAATACAATACATTATCTTCATAATATTTTTCATGATCTAGATGAGGCAGGCATTCCCATGCTCAGCTTTATAAATTCATTTTCATGTACACAAGACAGACAACTGTCTATGTGGTAGACTGATGATTCTGATAGAGCCATCATCCTTTGATTTGGATGATCATTTGTGCAGCAATGATGTACATTTGATGTCTTTATTTTCCTGAATATGTCGTAGCCCGGATGGATGAAACTAGATCTGGGGTCTTCAAACTCGTCCAATCTTCACTTGGAGTATAAGTGGATCCATGTGAAGGATGTTCTGGAGTCGAACATGGAAAGACATCACTTGATTACCAGCCAATGATGTAAGTTGTTAACGGGCATGAGAGGAATCACCAATAACGATGATGACCCTCAGGGTACTATAGTACAATTCGCGTGCTGTGAAAAGGGACTTGGCATCGAACACCATGCCAAATCTTTCGGTCGAAGGCCATTGATGTAATCTTGTCGCCGGAAGTGAGAAACTTGCCATTGAGGCATGCAAGCTTCAAAGTATTGAAAGGGTTGTTCCTAAGTCGACTTCTTGGATAATGAGCTGTTGTCGACAAGAAGCGACCCATCGTAGGAGGGCCTTAATGAATCCCACATCTATGACACGGAATGGAGTAAATGATTTTGGAGGTGAAAACGATCTAATGATACAGGGTTCAGGGTGGCGGTCATGAAAGAATGGAGTGTGAATGTATTATAGCGGATGAGACACATGTGAATTCTCTGAGCAAGTTCTCTTGAACATACCGGCGACACTGACATGGATTGGTAGCATTAACCCAAAATATGGATGGTGAGGTGTACCAATCGTGATATGACCGGTGAACGGAACAACCCGACCTGACTCAGATGCGGAGTGAAAGTGTCATGTTCAAGAGCGACTTGCTATCAATAAAGTTTCTTCAAGTTTTCTTCCCAATTTTTCCGCAGTCATTGCTGACCAGTACCTCTTTATTTTTGTCAATCTTGAGGGGGATAACATATGCTTGTTCTATAATGTCCCTTCGGGAAAACCCATCACTATGTTTTAATGAGCCTAGCGATAGTGAAACTCATTCTTGTCTGAATGGACAAGTTTGTCACTATTTAGTTTTAAGGAGTTTAACGAAAAAGATAACTCGGTCCTTTTCAATTTTAGAGAGTATGAAAGGGACATAAAGGAAACTCCAATAATCCTTTTTCGTCATATAATCCCTTAAGTCTGAAAAAGTATAAAATAATACGAAAGGGATGAATTTTCGATAATTTTAACGAGCCGAACAAAATAAGCGCTCAATCGTTTTGTGTAATAATCCCTCAGGTCCAAAAAACTTAAAATCTAGAGGAGGGATAGCACTTCCGGTAGCTTTAACAAGCTGGAGAGGCCAATTGATCAGCAATATTTTCATATTTTATGAGTCAGGTGAGAAGAGCTTAAATGAGACTCGTCTTTTGAGGAACGAGTGATAATTTCAGGTAGCAGCTGATTCCAAGTAAGGTTTGGAATTTTCCAATCAAGGCAGTGTCACAAGGATGGCTAACAGGATCAATCTTCACAGTTGTTCCTCAAAAAGGGGTAAACAATCAAATGGAGGTGAATGATCAGCTAAAACAGAGTGCAGGTGATGATGAGAACATGACCAGGGCTCAAAATCTGATGATAATGCATTCACAATGGTTATCTACCGGAAATTGGTTCATTTTTTAATGAGCTTAAACTCTGCGGGAAATGTTTGCTCATTTCTAAGGTTTTATTTTTAACGAGCTTGAACTTCACATAAAAATTGCTCATGCCAGTCGTATAATAAGGATGTCTCATCGATACGTTCAATTTTTAGGGAGCTTGCACCATTCGAAACTTTGCTCCAGATCCTTTCATTATGCAAGCTAGGAATGACCAATCCTACGAGTTTAAAGGGTTGAGAAACTACAAACTAAGAAAATAAATGGTCGCTCTTTACTTTTAGTCAAAAAGGTTTGCATGCCCCCAGGCATAGTGAAGTAGAGTTTCCCAGTTACGATAAGATTGCTCCATCCGCGTTGCAAAAAAAACGCTTCCGTGATGATTTCTACCGAAATAGACAAAGGTGAGTGGCGTGGTCGCTTCCACTCACATAACTTTGAAGAAGGAATATTATTCTAGTCTAATCCCATTTTCCTAAATGGACAGGTGTGTCAGACTAGTCATATATCCTCTGTGGAAACCTACCCTATGCCCAAGGTTTTCCTGTCAAAACAGACCAGGGTGCATGCCCCTTGGGTTTCAGTTATGTCCTCTTGAATCACTCGCGCTCTTCAGGTGGATGGACTGGAGATTGATGATACATTCCTTGCATGAAAAGACCATTTAGGGATCGCATTTGACTATTAGATATGTGTGAGCCGGGGAACAAAAGTTGGTCTATGAGCTTGACCACTCGACCTTCATGCAGAAAACACATTACTCTAAAGAGTGAGGAGACAATGGCTGCCATGCTATAAATATAATCACACCCAAGGAGTAGATTATAATCTATAGGTCCTTGGACTACCATTATGTTCACGTAAACTGTTTTCCTTCTCAATGTTATGGGCACATTGGGAAGGATCCCTAATGGTCGACTGGTTCCTTTGTCAAAGCCTGTCAGATTTCTCATCTCAGGTAGAAGCAATGACGAGCCAAGCGCTTCCAAAGCAGTTGAGGAAAGGATACTCACAGAAGCCCCTTCATCTATGATGGTACCGACGATGATCATTTTGTAAGCTTGTACATGGTACATTAGCCGGTACCCGGGGTTTGCCTAGTAGATTCCAAATCGAAAGGAACGACTAGGTTTCTTGGAGGTGGGACCGAATAGACGGCCGGATATGATTCTAACGAAATTCCTTCCTGCGGTAAAGGGACAGGTAAACTGTCCCCATGTTCATCGAAGTCTGTGTTTATGAAAATAATCTAAACAGTGTCGTTCTCATTCTCTTCGGTGATTGTGTCATCTGAAGATGGACCTTCCGAAGACAAGACCGAGTTGACTACCCCCTCAACCTTTTGACTTTCATCTGGTATGGATTCAGCGGGTTTATCTAGTGATGGTGTGTCGGTCGGATTTTCAACTAGTGATGGACTCGGCAAGAGTTTCCTGTATCTAGGATGAAGCCGTAGCGGGGAAGCAGGACGGTCATCCAAGACTCTTTTAACTTTGTCGAGGAAGGGACAATGGTGGACGACGCAATCACCTTCACATATTTTCAACCAAAATGGCGTGTCGGTCGGATTTTCAACTAGTGATGGACTCGGCAAGAGTTTCCTGTATCTAGGATGAAGTCGTAGTGGTGAAGCAGGACGGTCATCCAAGACTCTTTTAACTTCATCGAGGAAGGGACAACGGTGGACGATGCAATCACCTTCACATATTTTACAAAGAAATTTACATTTCCTTTTTTGTCCAAATGCTTCTCTTTCACTAGTTGATGGTGTAATTTCAACATGATCTTCGGAGGTTGATGACATCGGATTGTGCAAACAAGGAGACCTGTCCCTTAAGATCCGATGGATGCAAGGAAAATCTCGATGATAGTGGTCTCCTTTTCAAATGACACATGGAGATTTAGGATTGGATGGTGCAGTGTGTGGATTTTCACCAAACGATGTCCGGTTACCCCTTTTTGCCTTCGGTTCATTCTTCTTCTTCTTATTCTTCTCCTTCCCCTTCTTCGCCTTCTCAGTTACTTGATTTTTGGCCTTACCAACTTTATCAAGCAAAGAGGAAGGAGGAGATGGAGAATCGGATGAAGTAGAAGGTTAGGGGGCAACTTTAGTATCATCCAGTTACTGACTTGATTATTCAGGAATCCCGATATTCTGAACGACGGTTGTCGAGAAGAGCCATATTGGCAAGCCAATCGTCAATCCAGGAAGTGACAATGTGGCCATATGAGGTGTACCAACATCTCCCCAAGAGGAGAAAGGACTAGGATTTCCTCCAAGGGGAAATCCTTGGTTGGTGGACTCCATTTTTCTCAACCTAAGACCAACGTGGGAATGGTGATATTATTCCAATTATTAAAATAAATTTTAGACGCTGTGACACAACTTGTTTGTTCAATTTTTAGGAGTTGAGAAAAAACAAAAGATGACTCTAGTCACCTTCGATTTTTAATGATCCTAAAGTGACAAGTTCTCAGATGGACCTTTTCCTTTAAGGAGTCTGAAAAGGAACGAAAGAGACTACTCTTGAAATCTAGATAGAGGGATTACCAAACCAATCAGAAAATTGCAGAATACTTTTTACAGTATGGCAGTCAATCTTCCCGAATGCTATGTTCAGTGCATTGTGATTGATAGGGCGGTAGACACGACTTCGTATAGATAAAGGATATAGCCTGTTGTGGTCTTCCAATATATACTTGATGGTACGTGGGAGCACAAGTCTGTACTGGCACTTGTCGTCTCAAAGAGGAGGAATCACCCAACCAACAGTGAAAGCGACAATTATCAGGCTTTATGACGCCGGAATACGTCTCTAGCCTAGACTTCTAAATGTTGTGCATTAGGTTCCAAAACATTTTTAGGTTCATTGAATTTATTTTACAGTTGATCTTTCTTAAGAAATTTTCCTTTCAGGTTCACCGTGTCATGTAGATATACAATTCCTAAAATGCAATCTAAGATGATAAACAATCGTTTAATCTTATTTTTTGCAATGAAAATCCTAGCTACTAAAGAAAGAGAGACGATATTCTTTAAACATAGAGCAGAGAGCACACACTAGATGCACTGTCCTAAATCAAACCAACAAGCAATCTAAATGCAAATGCACATGCATGTATTTGTTTTCAGCTTTCTTAATGTGTGAATGACAAGAACAATGCTAAGTACAAATCTGAATTATCTTTTCAAAGCGACAGTACTAACAAATTTCTCTTCAAAAATGAAAGGAAGGTAATGAAAACACTTTGCTATTTTGAATTGAAAACTACTTTTGACACTTGAAACAATACTAATTCAAATCAAATACAAGAGTAACTGTATAATCAACCATTAAGAACAATAGAATTATTTTCTTTGACCGAAAATGACACTTGTGACACTTTCAAATCAAAAGACGACAATTTGATTATGCTACCTTTTGTAAAAGAGAACTATAAATGGCACACAATACATAAATACATTCACAATTCTTTGTACCATGGAGGCAGAATCACGCAAAAGAAGAGAGCTTCTACAGTGGTATACTGATCACATACAGCAAAACGCGTAAATAAAGCTGAAGAGATTGAACACAGAAACCAAAATCTGAGAGCAGAAGAGGTCTTATCTGATCAGCGCACCTGCAACAGAGGGAAAGTGCGATACAGCTCACCTACTGCACAGGGAGGTGCGATGGTCCAGGGACGAGACTTCAACTTGGTTCTGGGTCACAGTTTGCAGCTTAGTTCAGGGATTTAGGCCGAGCTAATGATTTTCAGTAAATATAAATCACAGGGGTTGATATAATGAGGTTACTAGAGCCACTACTAGGGCAATTAGAAGGTTTGCAAATCGATTGTTCAATTTATAAACAAAACCCGGAGATATACTGCAGCAACATTTATCTACTTTGCACTTGCATAGAAAATGCGGTTTGAAGGCTAGCTGGCTTGACTTTAGGCTCCGCATATAAGTTTATGAAACAAATAAATATAGACAAGCAAACAATCTATTTACTCCCCAGTCGAGTCGTCATTTTGTTATCGGGAAATCTAGTGTCCACTCGGAGTTGCTAGTCCCACTAAGACTAGTAGCTATATTAGAAACAAACAAACTAAAGCTACTTTTGCTTTCCCTTATGAGAAGTAGATAAGACGGGAGCAAAGGACACCAACCTCAGTATTGTGCTTAGTTCCTTGCTTAGCTCCTCTCCCTTCTGACATATCCTTGCCGCTTTGCCTTCGTCTACCCAACTTCGAAGAGCACCTGTGGAATCAAAGTAGTATAATACTATCAAAGAACAGAGATCTACAATCATAAACAATGTAGGACCAGATATATATTGACCACACAAATGCATATATCATCAAACACACAAGAATGTGTACGAAAAATTGAATAGATTTATTAATATCAAGAATAACAAAGAGGATTACAACCAATTGTTCTGACCTAGCGTCATCCTCCCAGCTTGAAATCCCTTCTTCACCTCATGAAAAGCTTAGATCACCCAACACTATGATATTCCACCAAGAAAACAACAACACTCCCTTACATGATACAAAATTCCAGCCTCTAGGTCTCTTGGATGAGGGATCCATATATAGATGATTACGGGGGGTGAGTCAGGTTTTGGGATTTTGATTAGTGTCTTCTCTCTGAGAGTTCTTGATTCCACTTGGAGATTGATGATCTCTTACTCGTCCCTGGGTGAATTCAAAGAGGCAAGTGTCACATGAGAAGTTTCTAGAAGATTCCATGATGATCCACCTTGCAAACTGTTTCTGCCATTTGTCTACTCTCACCCATCGCACCCTACAGAAGGGCTTTGCAGTATGCATCGCACCTGTTTCACTAGGCAGGTGAGATGCATCGCACCCTCTGCACTAGGTAGTCTGTATAGTCTAGCTTTGACCAGTTCTGAGCATTTTACTGTGGAGAACTTCTCGGAGATGATATAATTAACTAACCTTTCTCCTTTAGGGTGTGAAACAACACTTTTAGGGACTTAGGAGACCTTGGTTTATGGACATGTATGATTGGGCTTACAGTGCCCAAAAATCTCTATAACACCAAGGAATATCTCTAAGTATATCGAAACTAAACCTTTATACCAGATGGGACTCCTATACCAAACATTGTGAGGTCTTATTGGGACTTCATACTATGGAGATCCCATAAATGTTGGTGATTCCAACACTTTAACATTTCTGGTGCTAGAAGGAGGGCCCAATGACATGCTATGCCTATTGAGTCAGGTTTGAATCTCTTAATTTTAAAATGGCCCTTCCCAAATTCATAATCTTGAGATGTTTTTCCAAAGATATTAATTGTACCATCCGTGGAGAACTCACTCATGACCTGTCCAAACTTAAGTTCGATGGTGAGGGTGAATCAAATTTTCTTGAACATCTCTTTCAAGTTGTTTTGAATATGTCATCACTAGATTACTCACCCTCACATTGGAAGGTCGTGCTAAGAAATGGGGTCATCCATTACACGTTGATTCTATCCATTCGCTCACTCAACATGCCAAGATGTTGTGTGAAGCTTGCAATAAGTACAACCACCAAGATGTCTATAAAGAAATTCATCGTTTAAGGATGGAGCTTGATGAATCAGTTGAGGACTTGGCTAAGTAATTTCTTCACAAGATTTAAAATCCTTGGTTCATGTTTCCCAATATGGTGAACCACCTTATTTTGCTTCTTCCCAAACTATTGCAGATCATGAGGGACCTCAGACTGCAGAGGAGGAGTCCACTACCTTGTTTGTTCCTTGTCCTTCTCCTTTTCTAGTCGTGATTTGGGTGCCCCCTTGCAATGGTCACGAAGTTGAAAAATATGTTCACCATGTCCCCAAACCATGTTCTCATATGTCTCCCACTTCAATGGAGAAAATTCCATAATGGCTTAGGAGGCTTACAAGGAATACTTACTCCTCCATTCTGCAAGAGAACATCACAGCTCATAAATCAAGTTTCGAATCTGATTTGCATCTCTTCAATCCTCTATCATCTATAATAAATGACTCCTTATACCACGAATCGATTGGTCAACCTGCTTCACCAACCAGTTGTTTGCATTCTCATAGTTCTCAACATGTTGTCTCAAATTGTGATCAGGCACAAGGAAGTCACCTTAGATAGGCAAAGGAGTAGAAAGCTGAGGACACTATAAATCTTCCCTCTCTGTTCCAAAATTTCATACATCAGAACAATGGGTTTCCATTTCTGAATAATTCTTAATCTTCTAATATTGGTGGAACATCTTGTACAATAATTCTTTCGATCAACCCATATTCTTGTGCAGTCATCACTCCCATGATTTTATATGTGGTGATGAATGCCCAAGCACATCATGTCATCTTCTGTTTTCCCATGAAGACACTAACTCAAATCTAGAATGTTCTCTGGTCAAAGAAAACATCCATATTGAAACTTCCTCTCCACCTCACTTTCCCTTATATCCTACAATTCAAAATGCATCTACATGTGGTGGAGATGCTCCATGTTCTCTTGCTTCTTCATTCGATTAGGTATCACCTTGATTGAGACAAGATACTAAGGTTTTCCATGATAAAAATCACCCAAGACTCTTCCCACCCCTCATCATACCTTCTGTTGCATGAAGACAACTCCTTAAATGAGCTTGCTCATGCATGCTCACAAATTTATTTATCTTTGGATGTACCATCATAAGTGTTAGTTTCCTATACCAATAGGTTTCATTTTTCATGATTGTCTATGGAAGTGCCAAATATGTTCATCCTTTCATGCTGCGAAGGTTCCATATTTTGTATACAGATAAAGAAAGTTAAAAAATGTAAAGAAGGTATGCCCTAAAAGAAAAATCAAAGGGCAATAAGAGTAAATTGGTCAGAAAAAATGATAAAAATGAACCCCAAACCAAAAGAACAGGAAAGTGGCTAGTCAAAATTCCATTTCTATCTTATTTTCAAGTTCACAATGTGAAAATACTGTTGTTTATCACACTTAATGGCTGGCCCAACAGTTCAATCTGGACCAGTCCATGTTTAAATTGCTTGTTATAGAATAGAGAAAGAATATTTGTCCAAACAGTTCAAGCTTGGCAGGTGAGTACATGGATAGAGAAATTAAGGAGCCCAACTGCTTAATCTGGGCCCTTGGAAGAGATAAGGGTAGATTTAGATAGGAGGGCAGTCAAAAGAAAAGAGGAGAATCAGGGTTTGCAAGTTCAAATGCACCCAATCAAAATGAAGAAAAAATGCTAGGTGCATTAGGCTGGGTAGGCAGTTTGAGGTTGCAGAAGCAAGTTGGTGATCACTTTTGTCTTGTCAAGAAAGACTTATCTCATCAATGACATTGGTACCATGGCAGTTGTTTGGTAGCATAACAATGGAGGCATGTCTAATTTCCCCTTCATTCCCCAGAAATATTTTACTAACTTCCCCTCAAGGACATTGGGATCTGCCCAATAAGTCCTGTTTCACTTCATTCTATGAGAAATACTAAGTTAAACTCTGAGTTTACTTAGTGGAAAGAAGCCACATTTCTTGTGTAAAAATCATCATTCCATAGTCCTTCCATTTTTCTTATGCTTAAGTTTTCACCTTAGAAACTTAGCATCTGTTGTTATAGTTTCATTCCATAAAATCACATTAACATTTAACTTTATTATATAGCTCCCTCTCTTATTTCCCCATCCCTATCATACAAAAAACTATATAAAAACCCCAAAAAATACTAAATATCCCACCCCTTGGCACTATAGCCATACAATACAAAGTCAGGGGAATACTAGGTCCATTTGGGGCCTTGGGGTTAATTTAATTTTTGGTTAAATTAATAACCATGCTTAGCCCCCCACACTTAACCAAACCTCAATACCCTCCGCACTCGTATATTTTGGGATCGGCTTAATATTTGATTAAACCAATAACCACGCCCGCGCAAACATAAAACCCATATAACCAAAGTTCCAAACCCCCGCATTACTTTATAACATTAAAAATATGGGTGGGTCCCCTCACCGTATCACACCAACATCTATGCATCCTGTCAGCCATTGGATCGCGCTTGGCAAATCAGACGGCCCTCGCCGATATCGAACCGACCCCACTGTACGAGGGTTAGCTCCTGATAGAAGGCGGTTTTACCGTCGTATGCCGAGATGCGTGGCCCGTTTCAATTGCATTGGGCCTGCACTTACACAAACCACTCCCTTACCAAAAGCAGTTCGATAGCAAACCACTTACCGCTTGTCCTCCCCGCCGCTCACGTCACCCCCACGTCGGCTTTTGCGTCAGCACCCTCGCTACTGTACAGTCCGTAGTGGCCGCCCCGTCACCCATCCACGTCAGGCGCCACGTTACCTGCCATACCCTGCTACAGGACCATGTGACGTCATGCTGATGTCAGCACAAAAAGCGCCAAAAAGTCCGCAAAACACAAATTTTCGTTAAAAACCAATGAAAGTGATGTTTTTATTTGTTTTTACGTGACCAATGGTAAAAGTTTATGCATGAGTTTTATGTTCAATCTGCCCTTTACATCCCAGTCTGTCGCCCAGGCGTGTTCAACCTGCCACCCTGACCTCCTCGGCTCTACCTGTAACTTCATTTCACCGCAAAGTCACGAATAAATAGGTATTCATTTTATTGTCGCCCGAAAACCCTCTTTTCTCAAGTTTCTCTGTTGAAACAACCTCCAAAAGAATTAAATGTGATTGAAATGAGCTTTAATCTCTAAACCTCCCTGTTTAAACTCACCACTCACCATTGCTTCCAAAGAAAACCTGTCTACTCTATAACCCTCTGCAAAATTGCCCCTGAAACTCGAAATTGAGCTCATTTCCACCTGTAAAACCAACAAGAAAGCACATGCAGCCAAAGCCATCTTTCCACAATTTTTCTCAGCTACCTAGCTGAGCTCTGAAGACTTGCTCTTTCCCTTTTGAATCATGCCTAGAGAGGCTATTTGCATATAAATTCGAATTGTAAATTTCCTGCCCAACAATCCACTATCTGGAATTTGTTCCCAATTAAAACATAAGACTCAAAGCCCACTATAATCACAGTCAATCATGGAGGCTCGAGTAGCCTTCAATATTGCACCATTAAATGCACCTCATAGAGATTTAGAGTGGATACCTCTTGCTAACAAAGACTATCAAATTGATGATATGGAGGGAATCAAGCCTCACCTTCAGGTTTTCTGTGAACTAAGGAATAACTTCGGAAACAAAGTTGACCTGTTAGGAATATGGGAGTCAAACATGCCCATATACTACCTGCCCTCAATGAATGTCTTCCCTGACCTCATCCATCAGTGTTGTGCTAATTATGAGCCTTCTCAAAGGGTAGTGATGGACCCTGTCGGAAATGTCATCTTTTCCATTACCCCTCAGTACATAAATGAGATGCTGCAATTCAAACCAACTCAGCCTCTGGTCCCCCTTTCCATGAGACAATTGTTGGATCAAGCCTAAAAGTTGCCCTCTGTAGTAGTTGACCGAATTGCCAAGTTGTTCATGCCACCAGAGTGTTACTCCATATTCACAATCCCCTATCACCATGCTTGGTTTACTGAGGAGGGAAAAATTCTCATAGACATGATCTCCTACATCCTAGGATTCAGAACCAGTGAAATTGTGGATGAGACTGTCTCTCCTTTGATGTCCATGTTTACCCCAGGATAGCCCCCTCATGTCAAGTATGGCTATGCTACCTTCATAGCCAACAAGATTCATGAGAAGTTCATGAACTTAGAGAGGGAAAGGGTATCCAAATATACTTCTTATATATATCATTTACTCTTGTACTATCAACCAGATAGTTTCCTAGTTTTCCTCAAGAAATTGGATGCTAGGGGGGAGCGAAGGTCTATGATATTTTGGTCATCAGTGTTCCATCATGCTAATTACTCCCCATACACATACTGTGAGTTCATTGACCTTTTTGTCTACCCAGCCACTTGCTTGTTGTTAGCAGATCCTCCTCCCAGGCTCACTGTTGAAATGCAGAGAATCCTATATCTCTCAAAACGAGACAACATTGGTGACTGGTACTTCTACCAAAACCACACTGTAATAAGGATTTATGGCTATGAATTGTCCGCCTACAGACTACCAAAATATGCCCCCATGAGACTCTTTGCCCTGGAGTACTATCGGAAATTCAACAGTGCAGACTTGAGTCACTTCTATGGTGCTAGGAAAAAAGCACAGCTCAAGATCAGACACCAACTGGGCCCTTTTATCTTTAATAAAGTGAGGAAGCTTGGAAGGATGCTGACAATATTCTGAGAGATAAACTCAAGATGAAACAAAGTTTTCTTTGGGCACCATATGACCCTCAGCATTTCATAAGCTTTAGAAGAGTTAAAAACAAGCTCATAGGGTATGCCCACTTCCCAACCCCTGGAATTGAACAATATGCCAATCAACAAGAATGGGTAGAGGGCACCCTAGTGGAAAGAAATTATTGAAGAAGAGATTACACGAAAAGCAATAAAAAACCTTGAAAAATCAGTTGACCTGGAATCTTTTGGAGAGGTGTTTTTCACAGGACCTCCGCACCTTGGAGAAGGCACCTCATCCGCCACAGCATCCCAACAACCTGCCCAAGTAAGTGCTCCACCAGCAGACAAATCCAAAGGAAAAGAGGTGTAGCATTCAGAGCAGCAAGAGACAATGGCAGAACGGCCGGTTTCAACAGATAAACAAAGCCAAGGGTAGGACCCTTCAACACAAGCAAAGGCAACTGAAATCCCTGTATTGCAGAATCCTCTTAATGAGGAAAGGGCCAAGAAAAGGGATAGACAGGAAGAAATCCCCATAGGGACATCTACAGATGAACAAGGAGAAAAGAGATAAAGATTGAATCCTTATTCAGAGGAAGAATTGCCAGAGGGGGCAACTGAACAACAACTTCCCCCATGTATGGAGACATCAGCCAACTCCTTCCAGCCAGAGCAAGAAAGACAACAAGGTGTGGAGGTTACATCCACCAGGCAATAGAGCAGACAAGGCTCTGATATCAAGAAGGCTTTCATGGATATCAAGGCTAGAAATGAGCCAGTGAGGTTCCAGCTTTACAACCAACTACTAAGAATGTCTCCCACTAATCAGCAAAGGCTAATGGCAGCCTATGATATCCAAGAAGGGAAAATGACCCTTAGTCATTTCAGACCTATAATGCAGCAACCACAATCAGCTGCTGACTATATCAAAACCAATCTGGAAGTTCTCTCCAAGGATATCCATCCAATAGAACAGATTGAGTTACACAAGCAGATTGGCGAAATGGTATATTCTACCTTGGCCGACAAAACATTGTTGGCCCATAGATCGCAAAATTCATTGCATAATACTACTGCCCAACTAGAACTAGAAAAGGCCTCCTCAATGGCTAAGGATAATAGAATCAAATCCTTGGAGGAGATTATTGTAGAGTTGGGACATGATCCCAAGGATCCGAAGGGCATTCAGGCCTTGATGAAAAAGAAAGAGGAAGATATAATAGCCCTCAGAAGACAACTGAGGCTGCCAGCTACACTACATCTTCAAACTACAGAGGTGGCACAACAAAAGGAAGAGGAGGATGTGGTTACTTTGCTCATGAAGATGCATAATTTATTGATAGAAACAGAGAATGCATTGGAAGCATCACTACAAGGGAGACAGGGAGAATTGGCCTCTTAGCCAATTCAAACAACCACATTCTTATAGCTACTCCTCCTACGGCCACCACAACAGTCCCTCCCATTGATCCAACATCCATAGCAGGTACCTCAAGCTCACCACCAGTTTCAGAAACAATTACAGCAGCAACAGAGGAGGAGGCCAGCCTGAGCATGGAGGATATCATGAAAGAAATAAAGGCCTTGGAAGTGCAGATGGAAGAATTGAAAGAGGCCAAAGAAAAGCTGGCTAAAATTGAGGTGAGATATGACAAGTCAAAGATGGATGTAGCTAAGAAAACAAGGGAAGTGAAAACCCTGGAGAAAAGAATAAAGGATCTGGAAAAGGAGCTTACTCTTGACAAAACCATAGTTGAAGTCAAGAAAATTTTGTGGGCCAAAATTGGCTAATCCATTACAGACCAATGGCAATCCATTGAAACTATTCATGAGCAAATGGAATTGATAGGCTAAGCTCAGTTTGAAAATCAAAAGGCTAGAGCATCTTTGGGAAATATGCCCGAGCAAGCCAGCAGAATGATCCAATTCCTAAGCACTCATATCAAAGAGCATTTAGCAGCAATAGGTATCAAGAACAGGACAGATACCATCTTGCTAGTAAAAAGGGTGCTGACCCTAAGGAATTTTGTGCAAACCCTGGAGAGAAAATGCCGAGAGATGAAGGCAGAGGTAAATGACTTTAGAATAAAGTTTGTAGCATTAAAGACTAGAGGGCTACCTATTTTGTTAACCAGTGTTGGGAGACTGCTATCACATGAGCAATATGCCAATAAGGTAAACAACTATGCCTCCAATTAAATCACAGCTTCCTCAAGCACCTCAGAAGAAACAGGGCCTCCATCTGGACAGAGTCTCTATGAAAAATTAGAAAATATGTTCTACATTTAACATGAGATAAACCATCTCTTTGAAGTCCAGCCCAATTTTTATAAATACACTGAAGCTGATGAAATGTTGATAAAGATACAAAGACATCAACTTCCTACAGAGGATTGGTGGAAAGGAATGCTAGAGACATTGCTCAAGTAATTTTGTTTATTTCTTTTAAATCAGCTACAGGTCAGCGTACATCTCATTAAATGCAAAGAAATCAATCACCAATGATAAAGGCCAAGACAACGACAAGCAACATAGCAGCATCAAGACAACAAACGCAGAGATCAATGCGCTGTGACCAGTCAACTCACTCAGCCCGGAAAGTCAAAATACCTCTAACAACTTGGAAAGCTAGCACATTCATATTTACTACAGCGTTTATTCCCTCACTTACTACTTCTTAAGAGTTGGTAAAGGAAGTTATGGGTTCTAGACTTATCTTCATGATATTTTGTATCTCCCTTTCTGTATAAATACCTACCCGTAATATGTATTTGGGGTTGGTGATTTTCTTTATAGACTGTGCTGTAATTTTTGAGACTCTCTAATACAAATGGCTGTTGAAGTTCATGGTTTCTGCACTGCCTGAATGTGAAAATGATGTTCTGGGACCTGCTACAGAATTCTTGTGGCATTCAATGGAACAATAAGTTATTCTAAACTGTGCTTTATGTTTTCTATGTTTACAAGTTTCATATATGTTCCATAATCTTAGTAACAGAGAAGAAGAATAGCCCAGGATTTTTTTTAATGCACCCTATGTTCAATCTTTGCTAGTAGTTGTGTTTTCTTCAGAATTAGTCATGAATATGAATTCTTAACTGCTCATGTTTGCACTAATTCCTTCATTTTGAATACTGTCTAGGAATTCTTAATTGCTCCTGAGTAATATTCATACACTTTCCCTCTGCCAGCATAATGAAAGATTCCTGATTGTCTTTCATTCCCTGACTTCATTCCATCGATTTCCAAATTTGAAAATTGTTCCTAAACTACCTGTCTTGCTCTGTAGCATTACTATTCACCCAAGAAACACTTTCAGCAGTACACCACCATTGACTCCATTTCCCAATGGTATAGACTATTTTGGACTTGCATCCCAGCTCTGGCTGAAATCACCATCCAACAAACTTATAACAAAACCCTTTACATCATAACTAGCCTAAAATACTCCAAAAACAAAGCTAAATTACAAAGAGAGAACCCTCTCTGGTTGCAGGTAGGCTAGGACCTGCAGCTAAAAGATTGGTTAGTGGTTACCTCGGCCATATTCCCTTCAGGAGGGAGGGAACAACCTGAGTGATAACATCATTGGCGACTCCACTGGGGAATCTTGAATGGCTATTTGTAACTGCTGTCTATTTTCTAAAGCTACAGATGGAGCTTGAAGTTAGCCAGGTAGCCTTTGAAACTATCTTTTCTCTGCATTTACAGGAGTAAATTAAAGCTGCTTCAGTCAATCTCTAGTATAGTTTTAGGCTTTAACAGTTGTTCCAAAGACTTGATCAGTTTCCATATCTCAACATACCCAAAGGAAAGGCCAAAGCCTCCTATGTTTTAAAGAAATTCTTGTAGAAATATTGTGGAAAAACTGTGATATTGAAACATTCCAAGAAAATACCAAAAACAAATTCAGAAGCTAGATCTGAAGAAGAAAACCTGGTACACCAGGTCAAACCCTAACCCAGATCCTCCAGCTGTTTTTGAAAATCCCAACTTGATCCCTAAGACCCTTAGGAAATAAGAAGCTTGAAGCAGTTCAACAGAACTATATCCCAATTCCTGCTAAAGCCTTAGTCTGTCCTCACATTACTGTTGCTTCTCCTAGTTCTTCATCCACCTCTCAAAGCACCTTCTCCACACCTCCATCAACTGCACATACTTCTACTCCAGTCCCTGTTGTTCCAGCTGTCCCATTTCTTCCTGTTGTCCCATTTATCCTTGTAAATATGGCAAACCGTTATGCTCCTCTTCAGTTGACTAGAAATCTAGGGGCTATGCCTCAGGATTATCAGAGTAAAATCACATATTTTGATGGTACTAGCTCCTGTATAGCCCAGCAACACACTAATAAAATACAAGATTATTTTGAGAACTATGAAATAGATGATGATGATGTGAGAATGAAGATCTTTGTCCAAAGTCTAACTGGTGATGTAAGGATTTGGTTTAGAGCACATGCTACAAATTCTATAGCTAATTCAGAAGCTCTTTATCAATCCTTCTTAAATAGATGGGAAAACAAGAAGGACCCTCCACACAGTTTTAAAAGAATATGACAACTTGAAAAGAGGCCCACAGGAAATTGTCCAAGACTATTGTGCTAGGTTTAACAATGTTTATAATGCTATTCCTCAAAACCTTAGGCCTCCACCTGATCTAGCTTTGATCAAATTCCCTGATGGATTTGATTCTGATATGGCATACCAATTGAGGGAAAGAGCCTCTCCAAGCTTAGCAGACATGCAGAATATAGTTGTTAGTGTGGAGGAAAACCTAATTGCTAAACGAAATCGGGCAAGAGCTGAAAGAAGAACTACTTTCAAGGAGGAACCTTCAGCATTTGAACAAAAAATTGATGCAATCATCAAATGCGTGGACAGACTTGGGGATAGGGTGGAAACTATTGAAAGAAAATCATCATGGGAAGGTCAACCAAGTAACACTGCAAGAAACCCAAACTTTAGAAAAAATCAAAATCCAAATGTTGGAAGGGTTGGCCCTGACCAGAACATCAGACCTCCATTTCAAGAGAACTATGCCGAAGCCTCAACATCTAGTGAGCCAATAGAGGATACTCAAATCAACCTAATGGGATTAAACAGTGAACAACAAATTTTCCTAACACAAGATGACCAAGAAGCCCATAACATCAATCAATTTCAAACCAAGACCGGAGAGTCATTCAATTTTAGGGAAGGCTATGATACAACAGTCTATGAGGTTCATAAACAGTACAAATTAAGAAGTAGAACCATAGATGTGCCTGAACCTATCAAGCAGAAGGATACCAAACAGCCAAAGAAAACGAAGAATAAAGCTGTCCTGATAGAACCCTCTAATAAAACAGACCCAGACCCAAACGAAGTCACTGTGGAAGACATATCATACTTACAGCCTTCAAAGACCCAGTCATTCGCATCCCATTCTTCGAAATAAAATCTAAACTCTTCTCCTGAAAGTAATTTCAAATCAGATGTACCTCAAAACAGCACTCATAATCAAGAGAAGATCATTGAAAACTCGGCTAAAAAGGAAAAATCTGTTGTCCATAATGCAAAAATTCAGATAAAGAAACCTTTTAACTTAGAAATAGAAATAGGTACGCTAAAAATAGCTATTTCTCTTTTTGAATTGGAAAAACATGAAGTTTACAGACAGAAAATCAATAGGTCACTGCAAATACCAGAGAATAGGGATGCTGTCAATGTTCTTGATGATCAACCAGAACTGATTTTTGGTCCTGAAGTCAATGGTAAAATAGTAGATGGAGGGGTTCCTCCATTTTATGTGAGCTTAAACATTCATGACAAAGTGCTGCATAATGTTATGTTTGATTCAGGAGCTTCCATTACCTAATGCCTAAATCTGTGATGGAAAGACTAGACCTAGATATCACAAGGCCCTACAAAGACTTATTCTCATTTGATTCCAGCCAGGTCAGGTGTCTCGGCCTAATCAAATATATTTATGTATCATTGCTCCAATATCCCGCAAAGAGAATCTTGATGGATGTGGTGGTGGCTGACATTCCACCTAAGTATGGCATGTTTTTTTCCAGATCTTGGGGTGCAAAAATCCAAGGATCTTTGCAGCTAGACATGTCCTATGCCACTATTTCAGTCTTTGGGCAGCCAAAGAGACTATACCTGGAAACATTAATGAAATATGTGACTAGTAGTCAAGAAAAACCCCAAAACTTCCTCGTATATTCTATGCATTCCGACATGGATTCATTCATCTTATATAATGCTGGGATGTGTCCCAAAACTGATGTCAAACTCCTAGAAGCAGCACAAACACAAAGCATAGATGAACAATCTAGGGCCCAAGATCAAAAAACTGTTGATATGATTGATGCAACAAAGGGAAATGATATCATACGACACACAAGAACCAAATTTGCCCACTGAACAAGCTTCTAAAACTCTTAAAGCTAGTCACAACCAAGAAATATTATGGTACTTAGAGTTTGATGGCTCTGTCAACAAATTAGGAGCAGGGGCAGAGGTTTGGATACACAACAGGCAAAATGACCATGCTGAAGGTCATGCATACAGATTAAATTTCAGATGCACAAACAATATGGCTGAGTATGAAGCCCTGTTGTTAGGACTCAAAATAACCAGAGCTCTTGGGGCAACCAAGGTTTCAATTCTAGGGGATTCAAATCTGATTATACAACAGATGAAGGGTAATTTTGTCACAAATGATCTTAGGATGAGAGCTTACATAGGGGCAGCTATTGAAATTCTTAACACCTTCTCGGAATCTCAACACACCGAAATCCCTAGAAAGCACAATTTACATGCACATAGCTTGGCAACTTTTTCCAGCACTTACAAGCTACCATTTGAACCCAACCACCATTTCACTGTTGAAATCAAGAACAGACCTTCTGTCCCAGATAATGTCAAAAAATGGCAAGTCTTTGAGAGTGATACACAAATAAATAACTTCCTGACATTGAAAGAGGAATTCTCCAGCATAAACATTGATACAAGCACCATGGATGAGCAACAACAGATAGACAAAATTAAACAAAATATATCGGCTGAAACAACAAACCTGATTTTACAACCAACAAATTTTGATGACAAGAATTTACAAGAGCTAAAGCAAATAGATCTTGATGAATTAGTTGAGGCTGAAGCTGAAGTAATTGAACTAAAAGACAATTTTCTGCCCACAGGCCTAAATCCTTTAGAGGACATATTTGACTCAAATGACATTCCTAGGAAGCCAAAGATGCAACCTCTCAATGCAAAAATTGAGGACTGTAACATTGGAACCAAAAAAAATCGCAAAATGGTAAAACTCTCCAAAGCATTACCTGCTGATCAGAAATTGAAATACATTGGCTTGTTTAAGGAATTCCAAGATGTGTTTGCCTAGAGTTATGAGGACCTCAAATCTTATGATACTTCAGTCATCCAACATACTATACCCTTAAAAGAAAATCAAAAACATTTTAAACAAAAGCTTAGAAGGGTGAATCCTGTCCTCCTTCCCCTGATTGAAAAAGAGGTTAAACGTATGTATGAAGCTGGAATCATTGCACCTATCAGGTTCTCAGAATGGATTTCAAATCTAGTGCCTACTAGGAAGAAAACGAGAGAGATAAGACTGTGTGTTGACTTGAGAAATTTGAACAAAGTCTCTCTCAAAGACCATTACCCCTTACGAAAAATGGACCATATCCTACAAAGGGTAATGGGAGCCTCTAGAATTTCATTGTTAGATGGATTCTCAGGATTTAATCAGATTTTAGTCCACCCGGATGATCAAGATAAAACTACCTTTACAACACCTTAGAGAACCTTCAAATAAGTCAAAATGCCTTTTGGACTCAAAAATGCAGGGGCCACATTTCAAAGAGCAATGGATATAGCCTTTGCCAAAGAGATCCATGATTTCTTAGTCATATACCTTGATGATCTCACTACTTTTTCAAAATCAGACCAAGAACATTTAGAACATTTAAGGCAAGTGTTCCTAATTTGCAGAAAATATGGCATATCGTTGAACCCTAAGAAATCACTATTTGGCCTAGAAGAAGGCAAACTCCTAGGTCACATAATTTCAAAAGATGGCATTAGGATTGACCCGGACAGAATTCAAGCTATTCTCCAAGTGCCCCATCCAAGAAACATCAAAGAACTACAAGCCTTTCTAGGAAAGATCAATTTCCTAAGAAGGTTCATTCCCAATTTAGCTGAGCTAATAAGACTGTTGAACAACATGCTGAAGAAAGATTCTAAAGTCAAATGGACCATGGAAGCTAAACAAGCCTTTGAGGACATCAAAACAGCTTTGACAAAAACACCAGTCCTCACAAGTCCCAAGTTTGATAGAGATTTCATGATCTTTTCCTTTGCATCTGAGCATACTATTGCTGTTGTCCTATTGCAAAAAGATGACCAAGGTCCAAGGATGTGAGAAGCCTATTTTCTTTTTTAGCAAAGCCCTTAGAGATGCTCCCTTGAAATACAAGATCATGGAAAAGCAAGCTTATGCCCTCATAAAAGCCATTGAGGATTTCAGAGTTTACATCTTGTACTCACATGTCATAGCCTATGTTCCAAATGTTGTGGTTAAGGATATTTAACTCAAGAAGGGATCGAAGGTAAAAGGGGCAAATGGATAGCCAACATCTTAGAGTATGACATTGAAATCAAGCCCACAAAACTTATTAAAGGACAAGGATTAGCCAAATTAATGATTGAAACCAACTTCCAAGCTCTTGATATCAATCAACTGGACAACGAACAGGAGATGGCGACTCCACAGATCAATCAAGCCTTTTTACAATCACCTTCGTATGTTGACATATGTTTTGTATTGTTAAACCCGCAAGCTCCTCCAGGGTTGTCCAGGACTAAAAAGAGATTCTTGAAAATGAAGGCATCAAAGTTTTGTATTATAGACAATGCTTTATTTTGGAAAAATCATGAAGGTATCTTGCTTAATTGCCTAACATTGGATGAAACTCACAAAGTGCTCAAGGAATTTCATGCAGGAGACTGTGGTGGTAAATTGTATTGGAAATCAACAGCTGAGAAAATCCTAAGGGCTAGATTCTATTGTCCCTCCCTGTTTACTGATGTGAAAAAGTTTGTAGTTTCATGCCACAAGTGCTAGATCTTTGAAGGCAAGAGAAAGTTGTTAGCTTTACCCCTTAAACCTATCTCGACTGAAAAACCATTTCAACAATGGGGTTTAGACTTTATTGGTGAAATTCACCCTTCCTCCTCTGGCCAACATAAGTGGATTTTGACTGCCACAGACTATTTTACCAAATGGATAGAAGCCATCCCTTGTAGGCAAGCTAACGATTCAACCATCATGCAATTTTTAGAAACCAACAGCTTGTCCAGATTTGGCTTTCCGGAAAAAATTATTACAGACAATGCTGCTGCATTTAAGTCCAAAAAAATGATCAATTTCTGTCATAAGTACCACATCACCTTGGGCCACTCTACAGCCTATTACCCTCAAGGTAATGGCCTAGCTGAGTCATCCAACAAAATCCTCATCAACATCAATAAAAAGGTATTGGAGGAAAAAGAAAGAATTGGCACAAGAAGCTTGTAAATGCCCTATGGGCAGACAGATTGACCACCAAAAGATCCATTGGAACAAGTCCATATGAATTGGTATATGGTATGGAGGTTGTTTTCCCCTCCTCCTTAGGAATCCCTGTGATCAAGTTGCTGCAAGAAATAGAAGCAGAGCCTAATGATATTTAGAGAAGGACCAATCAAACTATTCACTTGCAGCAGACAAGAGAAGAAGTATATCAGAGAACCCAAGTTCTGCAAGATAAACTCAAGAAGATCTCTGACAAAAGAACAAAAGCTGAAGATTTCTTGATGGGAAACAAAGTGCTGAGATGGGACTCTGTTGAAGCCCCGAAAATCGGGTCGACAACAAGGGGGATACCCACCCGGTCCGGACCTTGGTTGGCAGCTCCTTATCCGTTTGGTATAGCGGGTCTGACTGGGGATAATGGGACCAGTTTCCCAATCTAAGGGGGGTGTGTGTGTGTAGAGTTGGATGATGCTGATCTAGGAGTATTTTAAGCTAATTTAATTCAAACTTCTAAACTAACTCTATGGTATTGTAATCTAATAAGAAACAACACATCTAATCTACGCTAACCCGGGGTGTATTTCTTCTATTATGCGATCTAAAGAGATTTCGAACAATAACTGGTAATAAAGATCATTCAGCTATCATAAGAATAGAAATCAATTAAGATAAACCACTTTGCATAAAAAGTTAAGCAAAAAAGTTGTGAACAGCATACTGCATAATAAGTTATTCATATATCAAGCACAAATAAATGACTCCACCGTACATAAGTGCCAAATGGTAACCCACACATTCATGCATTAACATATAAACAACTAAAAACTGCATATCACTTTAAGAATATAAGCAGAAATTGGTCAAGAGATAAAAGTACCATTTATGACTAGTTCCACTCATAAGCTTCAAGCAATAACGATTTATCTCTACTTGTTCTAACATATACTAAGAGTACTAAAGTGCAACATCAGTAGCAGACATTAAATGCAAACATTGATAAATCTCGATCCATCCATTCATCAAAAACCCCCTCCGAGGGTGCAAAAGTGCATGTTCTGAGGACAAGTTTTTTGACAAATTTCCGGACCCTTCTCCAAATGCCTGAGAAGGGTTTAAATACTACTAACTAATTAATCTTATTTACATAAATTTAGGACACGACTTCAAATGACCGCCCTTCTACTAAAGCAAATTTATTTCTAAAAATTGAATCTAATTTCTAACCGTTTCTGTATTTGCTCCTTAGTGCTGTAAGAAATGCAACATTCACCTGGGAAGAGTCGGCTGGTTGTCTTCTCCTTTCATTCGAGTGATGAAAATAGAAATAACAAGAGCTGGCACCATTTTCTGACGAACTAGAAGATATTTTCGAAAATCTTCCTCTGGCTTGGTGTATTCACTGTGTGTATACTTGGTATAACCCAAATTTCTTTCAAACGGATTGTGTTGTTGCTATTTCGGTTTCCGGCCGTTCGAATGACTGAATAAGTTAGGGACTTTTCTCTCTAAACAATTCTCTGTATTGAAAATTGCTTCTGTTCTTTGTTCTAGGCTTTTCTGGAGCGTCTTCCCTCTTTAGCGTTTTTCTTTTTGCTTTACCCAGTCTGAGCTTCAGGATCTTTTGTAAACATGCTGCTTTTGTGCGCCTTTGACTCTGAGTCTTGGATAGTCTATTTCCATCAGTATCTGTTGAGTGATATTCTGGAATCCGCGGTCCTGCTGCATGTGGCATCCGTTTGCGAAGGCATCTCTTCTCTGTTCTCCGAGTATTGACGCTTTCCCCTTTTCCTTAGATGTTTCCTGCACATTGATTTATATTAGTTGCTGCCTTATAGTTTACGCAAAGGAAAAGAGTAATGACGAAAAGATTGACGTGAAAGCTTTAAGTTCTAATGAATTCATAATCATGACTCTCATAATGACTTGACTCTTCGAAAAACACAACACAATCCTTCTTGGATACTTTGGTGTACAATCATTAATTTCTCTTAAGGCGCGCACCCAATTTTGGTCTACAGACAGCTTTCCTTGAACACTATGTCGAGGAAATTTTGCGATGAGTGATTTCTGCGATTCACATTGCAGTATCGAGGATTGCGATGTCAAGATGTGTCATCGCAGGAATTGATGGTCGCATTCATCGCAGATCACAAATCACAAATCGCGAATTGCAAATCGCGCTTAATCATCCAATCACTGTGTGTTGCTTATGCGATGTTGCGATATGCGACGTCGCATATCGGCCGTCGGCGATTCCTTAATTTTTCATTTTAAGAGCGCTTCTCAATATATGTGATGCGATGAACTTCGCATCGCTTCTTCGCACCTTATTTATGTGCATAGGAAAACGCTTCACTCTCTCTTCGTGATGCAATACAGCTTTAGGGAGTTAAAATACAAAAATTTTGATAAAATGTTTTTTGAATTTATTTTTAAGGGTCCCCATTTGCTTGGTGTTATTGCTAATACCAAACAAAGAGGGGGGGTGTTGGTGACCACAACAATGGCGATTCACTGTGAAGAACCAGTTATCTCTGCTTTTCTATTGAATTTCTACTTCCGAAGCAGAAAAATTTTCATATGTCTAAATTTTGTTATGGACAGATAGAGTACATTACTCCTTATCCTATCAATGATACTTTGTCTCAACCTTTTCATATTCCAATTGTTTGTTTCCTCAGGCTTAGTTCTTGTATTCACACCAGACATTACTCGGTCTTTTTTAAAGATAAAATAAGGTCTTCTCTACGTGCTGGCTTTTAAAATAGGCTCATTTGTCGCAGGTAGAGCCTCTGCTGCCCGCAAGCGTCCATAGCCTCGACAGGGTTACCTGTTATCCAGCAATGATCCTTTATCCTGCTTGAGGTTATTTACAACATTTCAGAGAAAAACCCTTTTTGACACTTTTTCCTTTTTTATTCTCTAAAGAACAATGTCTTGGTTTGGTGGCCAAATTATGACACAGTCATTCACTCGATTTACACTTTTGCTAAACAAGCTGGCTCGTGATGAGACCCCTTGTCTTTTGATTGCAACAATCTTGAGTCGTTTCCCTGTTTTGGTAGACAGTATTGGGAAAGTCAGCAAGTTATAATATCTGTGATCATGATAAGCCGGCTCGTGATGAGACCTATTATTCTTTGAGATATAGTGTTTTCTCGGATTGTTCCTCTAAATGCTGAGATTTCCTTTAGCAGGGAGGAAGTCATTGTTTTTCCTTAAGAAAGCTCTGGACGACAATAATAGAGTTTGAAAACAGCAGCTTTACAGAGAATATTTATTTTATTATTGATACCTTTCATTATGCTGATATAAAACAATTTGTTACCAAAGGTTGCTTTCATAAAAGTTTTTGAAGTTGAAACTAGCATCATGTCTAGGCTAAAGTTAACTCTACCTGTCAATAATAAAAATAAGATTTTTCGAAAAATTTTGCTATTTGTACAAGCGAAAATCTCAAAATCCGATAGAGAATTGGTGTCTTTTTCATGAACCCTTTTAGTGACCATCTACAACTAGTTTTATTTATAAGAAAGAGAAAAACAAATAAAAACTAAAACTATCCTACAAAATAGAAGAGTGATCTTCTATGGAAAATACATTTTAAGAATCTGTCCATTAACAGGAAAAGAATCTCTTCTACCTGCCAAATCCTGCAACACAAACGTCGATGGGCCTATGACTTCTACAATCTGAAAAGGACGAAGCCACAGCTTCTGAAATTTCGTATGTTTGCCCTTTTCTTCATGAGCCTTATCCCATTTCAAAACTAAATCTCCCATCTGAAAGTTTTTTCTGGTCATTACGCTTGAGTCAAAAGAGGATTTTATCAGTGCTTGATGATGGGCATGGGTTTTCTTAGCTTGTTCTCGTTGTTATTCTAATTTTATTATTTCCATTTGTCTTAGTTGTATGGAGGAGGTAGATACCTCATCGATGTGTTGTACTAAAGACAAAGAGGGAATGACTAAGTGAGTTGGAAGAACCACTTCTTTCCCATAAACTAAATTAAAGGGAGAAGTGTCGATTGAAGCTTTCTTCGTTATTCTATCTGCCCATAAAGCATTTACCAATGCTTTGTGCCAATTCTTTTGGTTTTGGTCGACTATTCTTTTAATAATCCTGATCAGGTTTTTGTTTGTTGATTCAACCAATCCATTACCTTGCGGATAGTAGTTGGCCGAATATTTCAGTTTGAACCCTCTTTTAAGTGCAAACTTAGTCATTGTATTTCCAGAAAAGTATGAAGCATTATCAAACATTAAGGCCGTTGGCAATCCAAACCTAGTGATTATAAATTGATCTATGAATTCAATAATGCTTTCAGAATTAGTTGTCTTGAGAGGAACTGCTTCTACCCATTTAGTAAAAGAATCTGTTGCCGTGAGGATGTACCTATGCTGCTTAGAAGAGTGAGGAACGATCTCACCTATTATGTCCAAGCCCCACTAACTGAATGGTTGCTCGATGTTAACCGGCTGTAGTGGCATGGACGATTTCTTTTGTTTCCCTGTAGCAGTCTGGAAGACTTGGAATTTCCTCACGTAACTGTGTGAGTCTTTGAACAGCGTGGGCCAATAATATCTTGCACGTAATATTTTATGTGCAGTAGCGTCTCCAGCATGGTGTCCGCCTGCTAGTCCATCGTGGAGTTCCTGCAAAACCTTTTCAGCTTCAGTTTTCTCAAGAAACCTAAGAAGCACAGAATCGTAATTCCTTTTAAACAGAACATCATTTATGAGCTGGTATTGTTTAGCTTTCAATCTCAGAGGTCTTTTCTTGGTGTGATCCAGGTGTGATGGAGCATACCCGTTCTTAAGATAATAAATGGTGTCAGCATATAATGATTCTGCGTCGTTTAGGCTTACCTCATACGTATGTACCTCTTCAAATGAGTTCTCAGGAATTTGCGATGCTCCAGCCAACATCTTGCAGAAGCCTTGACCTCTTACAATGTTTGCTGGTTTGATCTCAAGATCGTATTCTTGTAAAGCGATGATCCAATTTGCTCTTTTTTCGCCTACATCCTTCTGTATCAGAAGGTTTCTTACCGCTGGAAACGGTACTATGACTTTGGTATGGGCTTTAAGTAAGAAAGGTCTGAAATACTTGATTGCTTTGAAAATAGCATATCCCTGTTTCTCCATGTCTGAATAGTTGAGTTCAGCACCTTGTAAATTCGAGCTAAAAAATGCGATTGGAGCTTCCGCCTTCTCTTGATTTGCTTGAGTTAGAATCGCGGCATAAGATTTCTCTGAGGCAAATGTGTATAAGATAAAAGATTCTGAAAAATTCAGGGTCGCTAAAGATGGAGCGTTAATGATAGCTTGTTTGATCAAGTTGAATGCTTCATGCTCCTCTTGACCCCATTTAAAATTTGAATTTTTTTTAATCATATTTTGCAAAGGAGAAACAATGCATGAGAAGTCTGGGACAAATATCTTCACAAAATTGATTTGACCAAGGAAAGATTGCATGGCTTTTTTGTTATGAAGCATGGATATTTCGGAAATTTCTTTGATTCTGTGAGGTTCAATGTGAATACCAGATTTTGACACTATGAATCCTAGCAGTTTTCCTTCACTTAATGCGAAAAAAGATTTCTTTGGGTTAAGTGAAATCCCATACCTTAAACATCGTTGAAAGATTTGTTTCAAGTATTTGAGATGGTCGCTTCGCTTCTTGGAGTACACTGTTATATCATCCAGGTAAATCACTACAGATTTATTGACTAAACCTTTAAATGCGATGTCCATGGCTCTCTGAAAGGTAGCGCTGGCATTGATCAGACCAAATGGCATCTTCCGATATGCGTATGTGCCCCATTTAGTTCGGAATGTGGTTTTTAACTGATCATCGGGATGTACCAGCACTTGATTGTATCCTGAAAATCCATCCAAAAAAGACATTAATTCTGAGCCTGCTACTGCCTGTAATATCTGCTCCATAGGTGGGAGGGGAAAATTGTCTTTTTGACAGGGTTTGTTGATATTCCGGAAATCGATACAGATTCTAATATCTTCGTTTTTCTTTCTAACGGGTACCATATTGGATACCCATTTGGAATGTCTGACGGGGAAAATTATTCTGGCTCTCAACAACTTATTTAGCTCAGTTTTTATCTGATTTTCTAAATTGGGGTGGATTTTTCTGAGTTTCTGCTGGACAGGTTTTTCATTGTCAATCATAGGGATAGTGTGTTGAATGGTAGAAGTGTCATATGTCTTCAGCTCATCGTAATTCCAGGCAAAAACATTTTTGTATTGCCTCAAAAGACAGATATACGCTAATTTTTCTTCAGGGGCTAGGTCGTGGCCTAGATTAACGTTTTGTGGTTTCTCATTGGTTCCTAGGTTTACTAATTCGTAGTTCAGAGTCGAACTGTAGAGTTTAGAATTGGTAGACCTTTTAAACCGAATTTTCAAATCATATAATTCTTCTAACTTAACCACCGATTTAGGTATAGCATTATCAGTGCTATTTTGTTGTATTTGGTGATCATGATGGTCTTCGTCAATTATTTGATTTGAGTAGGATCCTTCAGAAGTGAGGAAATTTACAATGTCAGGATCATCATTGAATGCTATCCAGTTTGTAATGTTGTCAGGGATGGATGGTCTAAAGATTAATTCTATTGAGAATCTATCTAGACTAAAATCTTCAGAGGGAATAAGTCTAGAGGCTACGTTAGTTAACAGGTCTGCGCTCGCATTTTGAAGTCTTGGGATTGACAAAATATTGAGTGCTATGAAATGTGCAGTCAGATCTTGTACTAAAGATTGATAGTGTTTCAAATGACCTAATAGGCAATGTATGGTGTTACGTACCTGTTTGACGACGATCTCAGAATCTCCAAAGACTTGAAGGTACTTAACGTTCAACCCGATTGCTTTGTATAGGCCTTGCACCAAGGCCTCGTATTCCGTTGTATTGTTTGTGCAATCGAATTCAAGTCTGCACATAAGCATGGTCTTATTTCTGTCTGGGCTAATCAGAACGCATCCTGCTCCTGCTCCCTCATTAGATTTAGAGCCATCAAAATATAATTTCCAAAACAAAGATGTATTTACAGGGTTATCTAAAATGTTAACACACTTTGAATTATCAGTTTGGGAAAAATTTTCGACTTGGGACAAAACTGAATTTTCTAAGTAAGGTGAGATATGAGCATTGAAATTGTCGAGGAAAGAATCTACCGAGTAATTCGCTATGATACTCCTGTTGTATGCTATTGCTTCATTTTCTCCCTCCAATTCCGTCACTATGTACTTCTGGTGTAACTCTCGTTCAACCTTTATTTGATTCAGTTTACCATTGTAGGGTAACCACATGTGCGACCAGTCAGTTGAGAAGTATCCATGGAGTTTTTCGGACCAATCCCTGCTAAGAATTAAACCATAGAATTCAGGGATGTCAGCTACTAGAATGTCAATAACCTGACATACCTTCGGGTTAGACGTCAATCTTATGGTCACTTGATTAAGTTCACCAATCACTTCAACTTGAGATCGATCAAGCTGAACTATGCGCACCGCGGATTTTTGTGGTTGAACATTCAACTTGGCACATATTGATTTGGGTAAAATATTCGTTGAAGCACCAGAATCTACCAAACAATTGTGCACGTTTTTATTGAAAATTTCATAAGTGAGAAGAAAAGGGGGAGTGTGAGACCTTGATCTTCCTCCAATCAAGGCGATGTCATTTGGGTTAATCTTATTGATCGTGTTGGTTGGAGGTCTTCCCATGTTGTGGGAAGCTACAGTTGTAGGTAAACATGTAGTAGGCACGGCATGTAATTCTTTCATCATTATCTTCTGTTGATGTTTCAATTTGCTCAACTCGTAAAGAGTGATATTAGCCCTAGTCTTTTCCATGTCATCGATAATGTTGTACTCCATTTCATCCGACACAATGAGTGTTCTTGATGGAGGTGCTTGATCTAATGGGACTGGGCTATATTGAGTCGCTTTAGCGTTTGTTTTCTTTGTTGCGACTTTATCTTTTGCTGCAGGGCTTGCGCCCTTCTGCTTAGGGGTAGTTTTGGGAGGATCAAGTTGGTTTTTGCTTCGTGTGCTAACTAGAAATGCTTCTTGATCTTCTTCTTGTGGGAGGATGAAATCCCACATTCCTTGTAGTTCCACAACTTCTTCGTCATTGGTCTGCCCTTCAGTGGTATTCTCTTCTTCTTCCTCTTCTTCGGATTCGACGTTTGAGATAGTGTTGGGTGGTTTCACATCCATTGAAGGATTTCTTTTAAAAGCTCTGTAGGGATTTTTTGAAGAAGTTTTTGCTACTTGTTTTTTTATGTCAATCATCTCATTGGACATGGTTTTTAACACTTTTTGTAATCCTTCCAAATAGAAAGGATCTTTCGTTTGTTTCTTCTTGGGGTCTTCCTTGTAGGAGACTTTCTTAGATTTGCGTTACTCTATCACAAATCCTTTTTCCAGGGCTACTACGTGTTTCTCTACTGCTATCGCCTCTGTCAAGTTTTCAACTAAGGTTGTCTTATTTGCCCTATCGACGAAGATTGCCAAGTTTGATGGTAAGGCTGTAATATACCATTCACATCTCACTTCTTCGCTGGGCTGGGAAGCAGCGGGAATTTTGTTGAGGATTTTATTGAACCGTAAATTAAAATCTTTGATTGGTTCTCTAGCCTCGGCTATAAGATTGGATAGGTCATTGATCAACGTCGTCGTTGATCTGTCATCCCTAAACTTGGTAAGGAATTGACTTTGAAAATGTCCCAACTTGTGATAGACCCGGAAGGTAATGAAAAGTACCATGACCCGGCTGTCCCTTGCATTGTGTAGGGAAAAAGTCGGACGACAGCATCCTCGTTGGTAACTCCGTTGAGATTAACAGAAAGCATGAAATTATTGATATGATCTTCAGCTAGCATGCCTGTTTTTGGATTGAATTTGGGTAGCCATTTCTCAGGATCGACCGATATTGGGCTGAGGGGTGGAGGCATTAAAACCGCCCTAGGATTGTTCCATGGAGACTGGGCCATCGTTGAGCTGCTAGTGAATGAAAGTGTAGAGGATGATCCCTGATGCTGGGAAGATGATGATATTATGATCTTTGATGATTGAAGAGGAGGGGTTGTGGAAGATGGATGAGTGGTTTGGAATGAAGACGTGGGTGGTTAACTTCGTGGTGAGGGAGTTGAAATGGACGACGTGGATGAAAGAGTCTCACTGTTAGACTCTGGTGGTGTTTTCCTTGCTCTTTTCCTGGTGGGGAGAGGGAATTCAGTTGGCTAGATGCCAAATTTTTCGCTCTCTAATCTGGTCAGGGGATGAGCAGGATTGTACTGCGAAGTCACGCTGCTTTGAGATTTATCAGACCTCTGAGTAAAAATAGAGAATCCCTGGAGTTTACGAATCAGAGTTTGAATTTCAGGGGGTTCAATGATAAATTGGTCTGAAATATTAGGGTTTGTAGCAGCGGTTGATACTCGAGCGACTTCTGACTCTGGATTTAAATGTACTGGGGAAGTCGGGGGAGTTGATGAGGGCGATTTACTCTCAGAATGGTATTTAGATTTTGATTTAGGTGCCATTCATAGTTCGTGCCCTCCTTCTAGCGCCAAATATGTTGAAGCCCCGACAATCGGGTCGACAACAAGGGGGATACCCACCCGGTCCGGACCTTGGTTGGCAGCTCCTTATCCGTTTGGTATAGCGGGTCCGACTGGGGATAATGGGACCAGTTTCCCAATCTAAGGGGTGTGTGTGTGTGTAGAGTTGGATGATCCTGATCTAGGAGTATTTTAAGCTAATTTAATTCAAACTTCTAAACTAACTCTATGGTATTGTAATCTAATAAGAAACAACACATCTAATCTACGCTAACCCGTGGTGTATTTCTTCTATTATGCGATCTAAAGGGATTTCGAACAATAACTAGTAATAAAGATCATTCAGCTATCATAAGAATAGAAATCAATTAAGATAAACCACTTTGCATAAAAAGTTAAGCAAAACAGTTGTGAACAGCATACCGCATAATACGTTATTCATATATCAAGCACAAATAAATGACTCCACCGTACAGAAGTGCCAAATGGTAACCCACACATTCATGCATTAACATATAAACAACTGAAAACTGCATATCACTTTAAGAATATAAGCAGAAATTGGTCAAGAGATAAAAGTACCATTTATGACTGGTTCCACTCATAAGCTTCAAGCAATAACGATTTATCTCTACTTGTTCTAACATCTACTAAGAGTACAAAAGTGCAACATCAGTAGCAGACATTAAATGCAAACATTGATAAATCTCGATCCATCCATTCATCAAAAACCCCCTCCGAGGGTGCAAAAGTGCATGTTCTGAGGACAAGTTTTTTGACAAATTTCTGGACCCTTCTCCAAATGCCTGAGAAGGGTTTAAATACTACTAACTAATTAATCTTAATTACATAAATTTAGGACACTGCTTCAAATGACCGCCCTTCTACTAAAGCAAATTTATTTCTAAAAATTGAATCTAATTTCTAACCGTTTCTGTATTTGCTCCTTAGTGCTGTAAGTAATGCAACATTCGCCTGGGAAGAGTCGGCTGGTTGTCTTCTCCTTCCGTTCGAGCGATGAAAATAGAAATAACAAGAGTTGGCACCGTTTTCTGACAAACTAGAAAATATTTTCGAAAATCTTCCTCTGGCTTGGTGTATTCGCTGTGTGTATACTTGGTATAACCCAAATTTCTTTCAAACTGATTGTGCTGTTGCTATTTCAGTTTCTGGCCGTGCGAATGACTGAATAAGTTAGGGACTTTTCTCTCTAAACAATTCTCTGTATTGAAAATTGCTTCCGTTCTTTGTTCCAGGCTTTTCTGGAGCGTCTTACCTCTTTAGCATTTTTCTTTTTGCTTTACCCAGTTTGAGCTTCAGGATCTTTTGTAAACATGCTGCTTTTGTGCGCCTTTGACTTTGAGTCTTGGATAGTCTATTTCCATCAGTATCTGTTGAGTGATATTCTGGAATCCGCGGTCCTGCTGCATGCGGCATCCATTTGCGAAGGCATCTCTTCTCTGCTCTCCGACTATTGACGCTTTCCCCTTTTCCTTAGATGTTTCCTGCACATTGATTTATATTAGTTGCTGCCTTATAGTTTACGCAAAGGAAAAGAGTAATGACGAAAAGATTGACATGAAAGATTTAAGTTCTAATGAATGCATAATCATGACTCTCATAATGACTTGACTCTTCGAAAAACACAACACAATCCTTCTTGGATACTTTGGCATACAATCATTAATTTCTCTTAAGGCGCACGCCCAATTTTGGTCTACAGACAGCTTTCTTTGAACACTATGTCGAGGAAATTTTGCGATGAGTGATTTCTGCTATTCGTATTGCAGTATCGAGGATTGCGATGTCAAGATGTGTCATCGCAGGAATTGATGGTCGCATTCATCGCAGATCGCAAATCGCAGATCGCCAATCGCAAATCGCGAATCGCAAATCGCGCTTAATCATCCAATCGTTGTGTGCTGCTTATGCGATGTTGCGATATGCGATGTCGCATATCGGCCGTTGGCGATTCCTTAATTTTTCATTTTAAGAGCGCTTCTCAATATATACGATGCAATGAATTTCGCGTCGCTTCTTCGCAGCCTATTTATGCGCATAGGAAAACGCTTCACTCTCTCTTCGCGATGCGATACAACTTTAGGGAGTTAAAATACAAAAATTTTGATAAAATGTTTTTTGGATTTATTGTTAAGGGTTCCCATTTGCTTGGTGTTATTGCTAATACCAAAAAAAGAGGGGGGTGTTGGTGACCACAACAGACTCTAGGAGGGAAGATAAAGGGAAACATGGGAAATTTGATTTTCTCTGGAAAGGACCTTATGTCAATCAGGCAGTACAAGGCAACAACACCTATTTCTTGAAGAGTTTAGATGGCACAAATACTGAGGAAGGCCCAGTCAATGGGCGAATTCTCAAGCATTATTTTGATTCCCTTTGATCAACACAACACAACTATGTATTGTACATAAATATTTGTATTTCCATCAGTTTTCATTTACAGCAATTAAATAAGGAACAATATGCAGTAGATTTGGAGGAAAAGATCAAGGAATTACACCATGTTTGGTGTATATTTTGAGTTTACCAAAAGAGATTAACAAGAAAACTTGGGAACTATAAAGATGTTGATAAACACTCAGAGGAACTAGCAAAGACAGGGTTGTAATTTTGTACAGGTCATCTCATAAGGAGTGCACACATGCTACAAAGGTTCAGATCATTGGTTCCCAAGAGAAGGAAATTTTGAAATTACAAACAGATGACTAAGAATAAGGCCATCTGATATGCTTTTCTTGGCTTTTAATCAGGAAAATCCATCCCCAAGTGGAGCCATTTTCAGGTTCCTATACCGATAGGTTTCATTTTTCATGATTGACTATGGAAGTGCCAAATATGTTCATCCTTTCATGCTGCAAAGGTTCCATATTTTGTATACATATAAAGAAAATTAAAAAATGTAAAGAGGGTATGCCCTAGAAGAAAAATAAAAGGGTAATAAGAGTAAATTGGTCAGAAAAATGATAAAAATGAACCCCAAACCAAAAGACCAGGAAAGTGGCCAGTCAAAATGCCACTGCTATCTTATTTGCAAGTTCACAATGTGCAAATACTGTTGTTTATCACACTTAATGGATGGCCCAACAGTTCAATATGGACCATTCCATGTTTAAATTGCTTGTTGTAGAATAGAGAAAGAATATCTGTCCAAACAGTTCAAGCTTGGCAGGTGAGTACATGGATAGAGAAATTAAGGAGCCCAACTACTTAATCTGGGCCCTTGGAAGAGATAAGGGTAGATTTAGATAGGAGGGCAGTCAAAAGAAAAGAGGAGAATCAGGGTTTGCAAGTTCAAATGCACCCAATCAAAATGAAGAAAAAATGCTAGGTGCATTAGGCTGGGTAGGTAGTTTGAGGTTGCAAAAGCAAGTTGGTGATCACTTTTGTCTTGTCAAGAAAGACTTATCTCATCAATGACATTGGTACCATGGCAGTTGTTTGGTAGCATGACAATGGAGGCATGTCTAATTTCCCCTTCATTCCCAAGAAATATTTTACTAACTTCCCCTCAAGGACATTGGGATCTGCCCAATAAGTCCTATTTCACTTCATTCTATGAGAAATACTAAGTTAAACTCTCAGTTTACTTAGTGGAAAGAAGCCACATTTCTTGTGTAAAAATCATCATTCCATAGTCCTTCCATTTTTCTTATGCTTAAGTTTTCACCTTAGAAACTTGGCGTCTGTTGTTATAGTTTCATTCCATAAAATCACATTAACATTTAACTTTATTATATACCTCCCTCTCTTATTTCCCCATCCCTATCTAACAAAAATCTATATAAAAACCCCAAAAAATACTAAATATCCAACCCCTTGGCACTATAGCCATACAATACAAAGTCAGGGGAATACTAGGTCCATTTGGGGCCTTGGTATTAGCCCTTCCACATCCAAATACATGGGGTTAATTTAACATTTGGTTAAATTAATAACCATGCTTAGCCCCCCACACATAAACCAAGCATCAATACACTCCGCGCTCATATATTTTGGGATCGGTTTAATATTTGATTAAACTAATAACCACACCCGCGCAAACATAAAACCCATATATCCAAAGTTCTAAACCCCCACATTATTTTATAACATTAAAAATACGGGCGGGTCCCCTCACCGTATCACACCAACAACTATGCAACCCGTCAGCCGTTGGATCACGCGTGGCAGATCGGACGGCCCTCGCCGATATCGGAGCGACCCCACTGTACGAGGGCTAGCTCCCGATAGAAGGCGGTTTTGCCGCCGTACGCGGGGACATGTGCCCCGTTTCGGTTGCATCGGGCCCATGCTGACACAAACCACTCTCGTACCAAAAGCGGTCCGATAGCAAACCACTTACCGCTTGTCCTCCCCGCTGCGCACGTCACCCCCACGTCGGCTTTTGCGTCAGCGCCCTCACTACTGTACAGTCCATCGTGGTCGCCCCGTCACCCATCCACGTCAGGCGCCATGTTACTCACTGTACTCAGCTACAGGACCATGTGATATCATGCCGATGTCAGCACAAAAAGCGCCAAAAAGTCTGCAAAACACAAATTTTCGTTAAAAACCAATGAAAGTGATGTTTTTATTTGTTTTTATGAGACCAATGGTAAAAGTTTATGCATGAGTTTTACATTCAATCCACCATTTACATCCCATTCTACTGCCTAGGCATGTTCAACCTGCCACCCTGACCTGCTCGACTCTACCTGCAACTCCATTTCACCGCAAAGTCACGAATAAATAGGTATTTATTCGATTGTCGCCAAAAAACCCTGTTTTATCAAGTTTCTTTATTAAAACAACCTCCGAAAGAATTAAATGTGATTGAAATGAGATTTAATCTCTAAACCTCCCCGTTTCAACTCACCACTCACCATTTCTTCCAAAGAAAACCTGTCTACTCTATAGCCCTCTACAAAATTTCCCCTAAAACTCAAAATTGAGATGATTTCCACTTGTAAAACCACCAAGAAAGCACATGTAGCCGAAGCCATCTTTCCACCATTTTTCTCAGCTACCTAGCTAAGCTCTGAAGACTTGCTCTTTCCCTTTTGAATCCTATCCAGAGAGGCTATTTCCATATAAATTTGAACTGTAAATTTCCTGCCCAAAAATCCATTGTCTGGACTCTGTTCCCAATTAAAACAGAAGACTCAAATTCCACTATAATCACAGTCAATCATGGAGGCTCCAGTAGCCTTCAATATTACACCATTAAATGCACCTCATAGAGATTTAGAGTGGATACCTCTTGCTGACAGAGACTATGAAATTGATGATATGGAGGGAATCAAGCCTCACCTTCAGGTTTTCTGTGAACTAAGGAATAACTTCAAAAACAAAGCTGACCTGTTAGGAATATGGGAGTCAAACATGACCATATACTACCTGCCCTCAGTGAATGTCTTCCCTGACCTCATCCATCAGTGTTGTGCTAATTATGAGCCTTCTCAAAGGGCAGTGATGGACCCTGTCAGAAATGTCCTCTTTTACATTACCCCTCAGTCCATAAATGAGATGTTGCAATTCAAACCAACTCAGCCTCTAGTCCCCCTTTCCATGAGACAATTGTTGGATCAACCCTCAAAGTTGCCCTCTGCAAAAGTTGACCGAATCGCCAAGTTGTTCATGCCACCAGAGTGTTACTCCAGATTAACAATCCTCTATCACCATGCTTGGTTTACTGAGGAGGGAAAAATTCTCATAGACATGATCTCCTACATCCTAGTATTCAAAACTAGTGAAATTGTGGATGAGACTGTCTTTGCTTTGATGTCCATGTTTACCCCAAGACAACCCCTTGCTCTCAAGTATGACTATGCTACCTTCATAGCCAGCAAGATTCATGAGAAGTTCATGAACTTAGAGAGAGAAAGAGTATTCAAATACACTTCTTATATATATCATTTGCTAGTATACTATCAACTAGATAGTTTCCCAATTTTCCTCAAGAAATTGGATGCTAGGGGGGAGCGAAGGTCTGTGATATTTTTGTCATCAGTGTTCCATCATGTTAATTACTCCCCATACACATAGTGTGAGATCATTGACCTTTTTTTCTACCCAGCCACTTGCTTGTTGTGAGTAGATCCTCCTCCCACGCTCACTACTGAAATGCAGAGAATCCTACATATCTCAAAAGGATACAACATTGGTGACTGGTACTTCTACCAAAACCACAGTGTAATAAGGATTTATGGCTGTGAATTTTCCCCCTACAGACTGCCAAAATATGTCCCCATGAGACTCTTTGCCCTGGAGTACCATCGGCAATTCAACAGTGCAGACTTGACTCACCTCTATGGTGCTAGGAAAAAAGCACAGCTCAAGATAAGACACCAACTGGGCCCTTTTCTCTTTAATAAAAGGGAGTAAGCTTGGAAGGATGCTGACAATATTATGAGAGATAAACTCAAGCTGAAACAAAGTTTTCTTTGGGCACCATATGACCCTGAGCATTTCATAAGCTTTAGAAGAGTTAAAAACAAGCTTACAGGGTATGTCCACTTCCCAATACCTGGAATTGAACAATATGCCAATCAACAAGAATGGGTAGAGGGCACACTAGTGGAAGAACTCACTGAAGAAGAGATTACATAAAAAACAATCAAAAAACATGAAAAATCAGTTGACCTGGAAACTTTTGGACATGTGTTTTTCACAGGACCTCGGCACCTTGGAGAAGGCACCTCATCCGCCACAGCATCCCAACGGCCTGCCCAAGTAAGTGCTCCACCAGCAGACACATCCAAAGGAAAAGAGGTGCAGCATTCAGAGCAGCAAGACCGGCCCGTTTCAACAGATAAACAAAGCCAAGGGCAAGACCCTTCAACACAAGCAAAGGCAACGGAAATCCTTGTATTGCATACTCCTCTTAATGAGGAAAGGGCCAAGAAAATGGATAGACATGAAGAAACCCCCACAGGGACATCTACATATCATCAAGGAGAAAAGAGACAATGATTGAATCCTTATTCAAAGGAAGAATTGCCAGAGGGGCCAACTGAACATCAAGTTCCCCCAAGTATGGAGACATCAACCATCTCCTTCCAGCCAGAGCAAGAAAGACAACAAGGTGTGGAGGTTACATCCACCAAACAATAGAGCAGACAAGGCTCTGATATCAAGAAGGCTTTCATGGATATCAAGGCTAGAAATGAGCCAGTGAGGTTCCAGCTTTACAACCAACTGCTAAGAATGGCTCCCACTAATCAGCAAAGGCTAATGGCAGCCTATGACATCCAAGAAGGGAGAATGGCCCTTAGTCATTTTAGACCTATAATGCAGCAACCACGATCACCTGCTGACTATATCAGAACCAATCTAGAAGTTCTCTCCAAGGATATCCATCCAATAGACCAAATTGACTTACACAAACAGACCGGCGAAATGGTATATTCTACCTTGGCAGACAAAACATTGTGGGCCCATATATTGCAAAATTCATTTCATAATACTTCTGCCCAACTAGAACTAGAAAAGGCCTCCTCAATGGCTAAGGATAATAGACTCAAATCCTTGGAGGAGATTATTATAGAGTTGGGACATGATCCCAAGGATCCGAAGGGAATTCAGGCCTTGATCAAAAAGAAAGAGGAAGACATAGCAGCCCTCAGAAGACAACTCAGGCTGCCAGCTACACTACATCTTCAAACTACAGAGGTGGCACAACAAAAGGAAGAGGAGGATGTGGTTACTTTGCTCATGAAGATGCATAAAAGATTGATACAAATAGAGAATGCCTTGGAAGCATCACTACAAGGGAGACAGGGAGAATTAGGCTCTCAGCTAATTCAAACAACCCACATTCTTACATCTGCTCCTCCTAAGGCCACCACAATAGTCCCTCCCATTGATCCAACATCCATAGTAGGTACCTCAAGCTCACCACCAGTTTCAGCAACAACTACAGCAGCAGCAGAGCAGGAGGTTAGCAGGAGCATGGAGGAGATGATGAAAGAAATAAAGGCCTTGGAAGTGCAGATGGCAGAATTGAAAGAGGCCAAAGAAAAGCTGGTTAAAATTGAGGTGAGATATGACAAGTCAAATATGGATATAGCTAAGAAAACAAGGGAAGTGAAAACCCTGGAGAAAAGAATAAAGGAGCTGGAAAAGGAGCTTACTCTTGACAAAACCCTAGCTAAAGTCAAGAAAATTTGTGGGCCAAAATTGGCCAATCCATTACAAACCAATGGCAATCCATTGAAACTATTCATGAGCAAATGGAATTGATAGGCTTAACTCAGTTTTAAAATCAAAAGGCTAGAGCATCTTTGGGAAATATGCCTGAGCAAGCCAACAGAAAGATCCAATTCCTGGACACTCATACCAAAGAGCAGTTGGCAGCAATAGGTATCAGGAACAGGACAGATACCATCTTGTTAGTAAAAAGGGTGCTGACCCTAAGGAATTTTGGTGCAAACTCTGGAGAGAAGATTCCAAGAGAGGCAGGTAGAGGTAAATGACTTTAGAATAAAGTTTGCAGAATTACAGAGCAGAGGGCTACCTAGTTTGTTAACCAGCATTGGGAGACTGCTATCACATGAGAAATATGCCAACAGGGTAAACAACTATGCCTCCAATCAAATCACAGCTTCCTCAAGCACCTCAGAAGAAACATGGCCTCCATCTGGACAGAGTCTCTATGACAAATTAGAAAATCTGTTCTACATTGAACATGAGATAAACCATCTCTTTGAAGTCCAGCCCAATTTTTATAAATACACTGAAGCTGATGAAACGTTGATAAAGATACAAAGACATCAGCTGCCTACAGAGGATTGGTGGAAAGGAATGCTGGAGACATTGCTCAGGTAATTTTGTTTATTAATTCTTTTAAATCAGCTACAGGTCAGCGTACAGCTCATTAAATGCAAAGAAATCAAGCACCGATGATAAAGGCCAAGACAACGACAAACAACATAGCAGCATCAAGACAACAAATGCAGAGATCAATGCGCAGTGACCAGCCGACTCACTCAGCCCAGAAAGTCAAAATACCTCTGACAAATTGGACAGCTAGCACATTCATATTTACTACAGCATTTATTCCCTCACTTACTACTTCTTAAGAGTTGGTAAAGGAAGTTATGAGTTCAAGACTTATCTTCATGATATTTTGTATCTCCCTTTCTGTATAAATACCTCCCCATAATATGTATTTGGGGTTGGTGATTTTCTTTCTAGACTGCGCTGTAATTTTTGAGACTCTCTAATACAAATGGCTGTTGAAGTTCATGGTTTCTTCACCCCTTGAATGTGAAAATGATGTTCTGGGACCTGTTACATAATTCCCGTGTCATTCAATAGAACAATAAGTTATTCTAAACTATGTTTTATGTTTTCTATGTTTAGAAGTTTCATATATGTGCCATAATCTTAGTAACAGAGAAGAAGAATAGCCCAGGATTTGTTTTAATGAACTCTGTGTTCAATCTCTGCTATTAACTGTGTTTTCTTCAGAATTAGTCATGAATATGAATTCTTAACTGCTCATGTTTGCACTAATTCCTTCATTTTGAATACTGTCTAGGAATTCTTAATTGCTCCTGGGTAATATTCATACACTTTCCCTCTGCCAGCATAATGAAAGATTCTTAATTGCCTTTCATTCCCTGACTTCATTCCATCGATTTCCAAATTTGAAAATTGTTCCTAAACTGCCTATCTTGCTCTGTAGCATTACTATTCACCCAAGAAACACTTTCAGCAGTACACCATCATTGACTCCATTGCCCAATGGTATAGACTATTTTGGACTTGCATCCCAGCGCTGCCTGAAATCACCATCCAACAAACTTATAACAAAACCCTTTACATCATAACTAGCCTAAAATACTCCAAAAACAATGCTAAATTACAAAGAGAGAGCCCTCTCTGGTTGCAGGTAGGCTAGGACCTGTAGCTAAAAGATTGGTTAGTGGTTACCTCGACCGTATTCCCTTCAGGAGGTAGGGAACATCCTAAGTTATAACAATAAGAACCCCCCTAATTGAGCAATCTGATTGTTATTGAAACCTATGATAGAGATGGTTGCCATCATGCGAATAGTTATGAAATTACTAGCAACAACCACCCTCAAGGCATGCATGATCTTGTTCAAGATTTAGAATGTGATTCTACAATTCTTGAATCTTTGGGGATGTGCTAGGAAGTCGAGCCACTTCAATGTCCATTGATGGTTATGTTAGGACTTCACAACTCTGGTAAGTCGCCCGAACAAACTCATATGTTGTTTCTCATGCACAATCTGTCTATCTGAATGGTTGCACTTGATGTTAATAACTCTGCGAAAAATGTTTGGTATTCTTGGTATGATCTCTCAATTTTTCAAAATTTCACTTATCTATTAATTCACGAATTTGTTACAGTGCATTCGTCTTGATCGAAATATCTCATGTAAAAATCAGGTTGGGAATGTTAATATATCATGGAATCATGGGATTGTGAAGTTTATCATCTCAATGAATCTCTTTTCTCACAATTGTACTTATCAAATTTCTCCCTTAATGGTTAGCTCCTCTGTCTTCTTGTGAATCTTGTACTGCAAATCTGTCCTCTCATCACACCAGATATCTCCCTAGGTAATGATGAATGCATAAGATACCACACGAATTAAGTTCCACTCCATTTTCCATGCTTCAACTGATTTCAAGCATTCAAAATGCTAACATCCTTTTTAAATTCTTGTGGTGACTATGATGCTTGCGCAATTGGTCACCAGTTACAGGAAGGTTGTTTTCCATATCTACCTTGCAATGAACTTGGTTTGATTATTCAAGGCATTCGTAATATTTTTCACATGGATTTTTCTTTGTTCATTGCAAACTAAGAATATAATGTCTCAATTAGTTCACCTAATCATTGCTTTGTCTTGGGTGACTTTCATTCAACTTATCATTTTCCCTTCAACACATCTGATGACAGTGGCCTTGCGCTCTCTACTCTTCACCATTTAACATCTCTCTCTTCAGACTTCTGTCAAGCAGGTGAGGCACTTCAGCCTTTGCTGGTGGCTATGGTAGGTTTGCGTTGTTTCGACATGACTGCTGAGAATGATCAGATCTATTTTGCTTTAGAAGATTCCCAACGTGATCCCGCCTCTCTAATAAAAAATTTATATTTTCAAAGATCAAAAGACTTTTCACACAACCATTATGAATTTTATGATCCAATCATTAAATGGCTGGAACAATCTTACTTGGGAAGCTTTGTTGCAGGAAACAATTTTCAATCCTTCCTCGCGCTTGCTAAGATGTTCGATACAGACAAGGACACACCCACAAGAGGCTTTTGAGGTTTGTTGAAATGTGGTATACAACAAAGAGGTAAGAATTGCATTGGGTAAACGTAGTGGTTGTGACACATATATTTTCCCACATGAAATCCCTTCCTTCCCATGTGCAAGTTTTTTCAAGTTTTTGTATTTTTTGTTGCACATCACTTTTTATCTATTTTAATCGTTCATATCTTTGTGAATGTAGGTCAGAAACGATTATAGTGGCTTCATTGGAAATTTCATTACACGTAACCCTGATCATCTACATGTTAGGATAGGAGTAGGATTAGTTGCATCATACTTTTCCTTCCCTTGCACTCATCTTGCACTCGTTCCTAGTAGTTCATCCTAGTTTTCTTCTTCCAGTTTTACATCATGTTTGCTTTAGTAATTTTGTTGTCTTGTCTTTCGATTTTGGTTTCTTGTATATATGTCTTCTTTCTTTTTTCTTTATGACGTTCCTTTTTCAATTTCTATTTGCTTTCACTATGGGAATAATTGTTGTGCTTGGACCATCATCCTAGATTTTGAATGTGTATGTGGCTGATGTTAAAAGATTCTTATCACACTACATCCCTTGGATAGTCCTTTGTCTGTCTTCCTTATCTTTAGATGTAATTGTTGGCCGATGAAGACTTGATGGAAAATTTGATCAATCCATAAGGAGGGCTTAGGTCTAACCATGAACCTATGTCTAGTTTGGGAACCTCATGCCTACACTCATTTTTTTACTTTGGTGTGTTCAAGATTATCCAACTAGTAAAAATGGAGAAGGGGAAAATTTAAACGAGAAAACCAGAATTAGAGGTATTTACATGGTTCTCTAAAGGAACAACCTCTCCTACTCTCAATAAGTCAGGATCCCACTTTCACTCCAAAAATAAATAAGTGCCAATGAACATTTCTGTTTCAAAAACAACAAAGGTCAAAGAAGAGAAAGGCTTCCTATGTAGAGAGGTGAAGTAAGCAACTCCACCGGGTACTGTTCAAGCTTACTGGAAGTGGAGAAATGCTTATGTTTCTATGTGACTCCATCAAGGTATTATCCAGGCCTACTGTAAGTGAAGAAACACCACATATGGAAAGCTATACTCTAGAAATATTAAGCTCATGAGCTAAACTAGCCTTCCCAATTTGAAACACTGTGATTTGGCTGAATCTTATGTTGTGTTAAACTAAATAAGTACAAAGGGACCATTCCCGCCCATGTGGTAAGTGGGTAACACGAAGTAATATGCACGATGAATCAATACTTCCTGAAGGACCAAAATTTTACACTAAAAAAAACCAAGATAGAGAAGCTAGAATTCAACCAATGTGTCGCCAAGTGTTGTAGCGACTGCAACATCCTCCAAAATTTTGGCATGTACTCAAATTTTGGAGCCTTCTATGGATCTTGTGATTAATAATTCCTTATTAAATTATTGGTAATTTTATGATCTCAAACTCACCTTTTCGATCTTAAGATTTGTTCACACTTTTATCTTTCTATAGTATGTGTCATTTCTGGGGATGGGGATTATTGCTTGTTATGAAAAGGAATTTTTTTTTCATCTAGAGGAAATTTTTCCAGCCTCTCTTAGCATTCAAAACTACACAGTGGTTTCCTCCAATGTCCATCCCTCATTCGAAACCCATTATCTCCAGAAACTGTGCAGTTTTGTCCCTCAGCTGCCCAGCCTGCCTTGCATCTTGAATTTAGACAGATGTGTCCACCCAGGTTCTCATCCCACAACAATGTCTTGCATCCCAAAATTGTTCAATTTTTCCCCTCATCTATCCCTACCTTCCTTTCATCCTAAAACTGCATAAAGGTATCCTCCTAGGACATCCCTTAGTAGTTCCTTTCATCCAAAAACTAAAGAGTTTGTCCCCCCAGATGCTCAGTCTACCTTGAATCCTGAAACTGCACAGATGTGTCCTCTTAGGGATTCATCCCATAGTAGGCACTTCCAAATGAAAATGTGCATATGTGTTTCTTAGTTACCATAAGAAGGATGCCATGCTATAGGAATCTCAAGGAGTCGAGGAGGAAGATAAAAAAACCAAGGAACTGAAGGTATGATAGAATATCGGGATCGCATCAATACCTCGTCTAATGCATAACCCTTTGGAGGGTAGGCATGGAAAACAAAGCACATATTTTTAAATACACCTCCTAATGTCGCTTGAAGGACTGCTTATCATTTTCATATCATTCTGTCTTCAATGAGACGCGTGGTTGAAAGCATTCAAAGTAATTCCATGTGTTTCCTCTACGTGTCCTTCTCCTTGGATCAATTATCCTCTTTTGACATTTTTGGTTGTTATGTCATGTTTTCAGACCATTCTCGTTACCATGAAGCTTGGTATTTGTGTATACAAGTTGGCCTAGCCATGTGAATGCCTATCGCACTCATACACAAAGTTGTAAGCACTGTCACATAAGTGTCATCACAGTCGTCCAAAGGTCTATCCTAAGTGTCGCACTTGTCACTTTCAACTCTAGACAATCCCACAAAGGGTCATTCTCTTTACTATTTTCCCATTATTCAGTGTTATCATGTTGTCGAAGTATGCTAAGAGTGTGATCACAATGTCAAAGTTCTCACACCTTCACTTTCTTCTCACACTTAGCTATTTTCCTAAAACATATCTCCAATTGAACATCCTAACTTCCCTGAGCCTCTTCTAAGCTACAGTACATAGTATCAACCCTCAGTGGTGTTGCTCTACTTCCTGGAACTACATAGTTCTTGAGGTTGTCCGTCAGGTTAGTTTCATTGTGTAATCATAGAGGTTAGAAACCTATCTTCCTTCCCAGAACTATAGAGAAATTTCCTCAAGGACCAACTTGAACTTCAAACTTCGCAAGATCATTCATCTAGCCTTCTTTCTATTTTCTAGAACCCCAAACTACACAGAGACCTAAGCCTGCAATGGTCACAGAAACTATGCATAAGTCTCCTCCTGGTGACCTCCCTCAGCTAGCACTCACTACTCCCAAAAACTACGCAGAACTCTCATATGGTCTCTTTATTGTCTTACCTTGTCTTAGCTCTAAAAACTGTGTAGAGGTATCCCTCAGGGTCCCACCTTGGTTCTATCATTGGTGACCTAAACTGCACAATCCTACGTCCCAGTGACCATTGTGCAGTTTTTCATGATAGTGAAAACTATACCCCAAAGTTCCTTAGCTAACCCTGAACTGTGCTTTATGTAGTCTCAATGGCTAGTCCACCTCCCTATCACCTGGAACTGTGCATTGCACAGTTTCTAGGCCCTCTTCCTATCTTGTCATCTTTTCCAAGCCCAGATAATGGAAAAGATTGCACACATCTTAAACTAGGAGGTTTTGGATTTGATTTCGTTCTGTCGTGAGTGAATTGCAGCAACATGTACACTAATGGATCGTAGCGAGATGATGAACATCATGAAGAAGGAAGGAACATCCTATAAACATTACTTGTAGTTGGATGGATGAGAGGAGCTCAAGCAAAAGGAACACATGCACACAACCATCTTTCAAAACCAAGACCATTGAAGGCCCTGCAACATCAAGCCATGCAGAGGAGAAGAAAAAGCACACTTGAGAGTAAATCCATCGTTTAGTAGTACACTAACTTGACATGGCCACCATAGCCAGAAAATACATGTTAGCAGTGTCATGCTAAGTTGTGTCATGAGTTGTCAAGGCCACATCACTATTATGGGCAATATCTACTTTAATATAATGTAATGTTAAGTGGATTTCCAATGGTCACACACGCGAAGATGAAGATTTATGCCAGTTGAAAAGTCATAGGAACTTGAGTGATCATCAGGGTAGTCCAAGAGTCAAAAGGATCAAGCATCACCCTTGGGTATATATACCCCTCCCATTGTATGAGGACAAATATTTCACCTTGATTCCTCCCACATATCATTGAGAGTAGATAGTCAGTTCTTTGAGCGGAAAGGAGTGGCTCCAATGTCCCACTACTGGAACTAGTGATGTATGGTGTATAGATTTGCCTTAGGATTTTTTATTAATTCAAAAGCATGTTAAGGCCAACAAGTTTTCACACATGTTTTGTAGATGTTGTTAAGACTATTCTTTCAACATTTGTAATCCATTTTTGATTCACCTATACTAATATAGCTACAATACTTCAGTTGTTTTAGTACTTACATTGTTGGGAATGTGTTGTATTGGTTATCACCACTGTCTCATCCCTATGGACTACTCCACAAGATACTAGACATACCACCTTTGTGTATTGGTTGTCACCATTGTCACATCCTTGTGGACAACCCCAAGGAATACTTGACATACCATCTATGTTTTCTCGCCATATTGACCTTCACATCCATTTGGACTACTTTGATGGCTGGTGTACGTGTTGTCTGCTTCACTTTCGTTTTAACAACCATCACATCCATGTGGACTACTCTGTTGGGTGGTGTATATGTTGTCCCCTCGCACTTCGATTTTAATGACTACCACATCCATTGTGGACTATTCCACTGGATGCCTCACAAACCTTTTTGATTCATGTGTGTCTCTTCCTGGGTGGTATTATTACCTCTAACTTAGAGGCTCACTTTACACTCCCCCTTTGGAGTAAGAGAACCGAGACACAAACTATATTACACACTCACCACGAACACTTACCTTACTATTTGAAGATAACAACGCAATTCTCTCATCTGCTAAAAGCTAGAACCAAGGCATATCTCTAATTATATGGAAATCAAGCCTTTATATTGGATGGGACTCCTACACCAAATGGTGTGAGGTCTAGTTGGGACTTCATATTAGGGAGATCCCTTAAATTTTGGCAGGTCTAGCACCTTCAACCAGACATTATGGGAAAAATTTACAATATCCTCCATATTTTCCTCACTATCATCCATAGCCAACCCCATGCTATGCATAACATTCACCTCAACCACAACCTCAACCACATCCATCTCAAACAACAACCCCCTCTCAACCAACTGTACAACCTTTTACAAACCCAAATAATAATGTAACTCAACCCACTTACAATGTTGAGGTACAATACCTCCAAACAACTCCTCTTGATCTAAATGGTATTCATCTCAGGTCAAGAAGAGTATTTCAAAAAAGAGATTCGCTTGATGTCATTAAATGAGAATATCCAAAATGAGTAGATTAAAATGAGGAGACCATAAAATCATGGACTACATTTGATGGAGAGTAGACAATGGAATCGTAGATTGATTAAGCTCCATTATTCTTACCATCAAGTCCTCTATGTGTTGAAGATAATAATAAAAAAAGAATAAGAAGAACTAAATTTCTTGATAGAATAAGAAACATAAAGTGATGCAAATGAGCAAATGAATGAAGAGAATCACAACTATATTCAAATTTGGTTCTAGAGAATCATTAATTCGCAACAACATGCTCTTCTTTGACAATTATTGATCTCAACTCAATCAAGGCAAATGATCTCTAACATGTTGGTATATCTTAACACACATTTTTCAAACCTCCATATTACTGTATTTGTCATCCTGATACATACATAAATACATTGGAAGTATTCGTATGCTGAAGAGAAAAGAGAAAAAAATTAAAGATCTATGGTGAAAGCCTCTTTTGAGGCACTCGAGAATGGCTCATTAATTGAAAACCTTTGTGAGCTTATTAGTGAATTGGAAAAAGTAAAAAAAGTGACAAGATCCTAGTTGAAAAACTCTTTTGAGGCACCTACACATACCTACTGTTTAAAACCTCACCAAGGAAGTCAGTAGGTCTAAAGAAAAAAATGAAGAAAAAAATAGAAAAAAGGAAAAAATGAAAGAAGAAGCTATTTTTTATTTCTTCCGGTTGCATCTATGTGTTTGCATGTAGGTACTTACCCACCTACACAAGAAAATGAAACAAGTCGGTTCGACAAAAAAAAAATAGCAGTGAGGCAAAAAGAAAGTCAAAAACAGTTAATGTTGGGCTTCTTATCTAATTGAGGTGGAAAATAATTACTGCAATTAATAGTTATTTTGTAGAAATGGTTGTTAAATCCATGGATAAGGAATGATAATAAACAAAATAAATCACAATATTAATGTGAGAATCTAATCACACGATGATTTCAATTTTAACATCGTAATTATGATACACGTGGTATTCACCCATGGATTTTGTAAACCATCCTATTTATCCATGATATCATAATTTATTATATTTACCCATGGTGTCGTAATTTATTATATTTTCCCATGGCATTCATCCATTTTGCTAAACCATCGTATATTGAAATGTAAAAGGGGAAAACTCTTGGTGGAAAGATTCCCATAAAAAATATAAATATGAGAATTCACTAGGAGCAAAGCATGATTTTTCTCATAATGTAGTCTCGTGGGATATTATCAATTCAACAAATATTTGACTTCGTTTTTATTACCTTTAGGAAATACCTCTCTTGCACATGTGCCATATTTTGATTTATCTTTATAATGTCAATATTTCTTTTATGCATTGTGCCCTATTCTTAATTACTTTTATAATTCTTTTCTGCAATATTTATTTCACGCATTATGACATATTATCTTGTCACTCATAAACTTGCATTTTATAAAAAAAATTGATCATTCCAGCACTAATTTATTATATTGGATGAGAACTTTGTAGTTAAGTTCACTTGGGATAGAGTATTACTAAGATGGGTGGCTTGCTGGGAAATTTTTAGTTTTTATTATTTTGTCCATTTCCTTGGTCTCATTCCTCTAAAAATATGGATCATTATCCAATATGAAAATTGCTCAATCAGGTCCACTGAAAGGTAAATTCAGCCCTTTCCATCCTCCTTACATGATCCCATACATGTTACCCTTCCATTTCATTAATTTCTAACTCATTTAGAGAATGGTCCCAAAATGCTACAAGATGCCTTGTATTGCCCCAAGATTGTCCTATAATGCTACATGGTATAGACAATATTGTTAAAAATGCACAAAAAGGCAAGGGGAGCAAGGTGTCTTTTAACTAAAAAAATCATTCCCACCTATCCCAGGTGTCAACACTCTACTCCCATCACCCTACACCATCATTTCAAGTTCGTTATAGTCTCATTCATAGGCCTGTTTTACAAAAAAACTACAAAAAAAAGTTTTCCCTCTCAATTTGACTTAGGGAAGGAATCACTTTCCTTCTAAATTAACATTCTATCCATTCCCTAAGTCAAAATTCGAGTCCGAGCAATTTCCCTTTTAGCCTAAAATTTTCCCATACAATTCTAGCATGTTTACAAAAAAATTCAGATCTTTTTTTTTATCATTTAAGGAAAATAAATGCATGTTGATAATCCTAACTACCTTCCCCATCAATCCAATCACACAAATTTTTATTTTCACTAGATTCAAAATATGGCATTTTTCCATGCACCAGTTTTTGTCTCCTCATCATAGTCAACATTTGATCCCTTCACTTCTTTGTTTTAGCTATGGATACATGTGCTATGACCTTACCTAATCACCATTAAGTATCCACAGAAAGAGAAGCTCCAAGAAATTATTATTTTATGGAGTCTTTTTGATTGATACAGAATTTTTTTTTCTTGTAAGAGCCTTCAAGGGCCCAACAAAACCATAACTATTTAGCAATAATTCAAGAGAACAGGCCATCAAGGCCTTGACATCACCAGTTTCATTTGGAAAAGTCTCCAACAGAATGAAAAAAGAATATTTGATAGCCATGCAAGAAGGAAAAGAAGATCCATCCATGGAGCTAAGTACCTAGACTTGAAGAAACAAATCTCTGACGAAAATCATCAATGAAGAATGAGGCCTCCATGAAACACCTCCAACACAGTCTCTAGCTCCAACAACACCTAAAAATCAATTCTTAAATATAAATCATCAACACCATCAAGCAGCTCCATGGGTAGGCAAGTTATGTAATCAAATCCTTTGGGCTTCATGAGTGCTATCTAATTTCTCCTTTGTGCATATGAGTATTGGGGGTCAATAAATTATTTTCCAAATTCAATCTTCACCTAGCCTCATTTTCATCTCCCACTATCCTTTCTTTCATTTAAACTTGTTTTCATCACCACGAACCTCATTTTAATCACCATTAAGCCTCATTTCCATCATGCTCATCCATTCCCAAACCTTTCCCATTCATTTTTCTTGTTGTCCTATAACTACTACATGAAACTTTTTTGTTGTTACAGGATATTCTAGAATTTCAAAAGAACATATGGTATAAATTATCTTGACCATATCCCAATAACCATGAATTCATTGGCCGATTTGTTTAATGGGGAAATGAATAAGGATGATGGTAACATTCTTAAAAAACTTCAGCAAATTCCAACCAAAAAAATTGGCTGCAATCACCTACACCAATTGTTACTTTTTTTGAATATTCTTGCATCTATTGGCCATGATTTGTTTATGGGGAGATGAATAAGGATGGTGGTAGCATCCTCAAAAAATTTCATATGAAGAAAATGTGCCATTTAAGGGATACAGGTTAAACAATTATTGCTATAGGATTGCCCCATAACTGCTAGAGGATTGTCCCAAAAATGCTACAGGATATTGATCGGTATAAAAAGTAGTAGTTTGGATGATTTTAACTCGTGAAGAAGGGAGGGAGCCCATCATAGGCTTATCATCCATCCATGAGACCATTCAACATAATTTTCACATTTACTTCCATCTATGTCCATCAAAAGCATTATCCTACATATTTTTATCCAGCTTCCCCATCACAACAAATCTCTCTGACACCCATCCTTAGATTTCTTATAAATTATCAAACTTTTTTGAAGTAAAAGTTGGAGGAAATGGTGATCTAAGCATGGTTTGTGTGAATACTATATAAATTCACACATTCTTGTAGCATTCTACATATACCCCCCAAAACCACATTCAAGGTGCCAAGTTAGGAAATATAATCACCATGAAGGATTGGATGTTATGAAACCAACTCAAGAAAAGATAGAAAAGATAGATCAACACCTTAGAATTCAGCCTCTTCGAGGGGGAAACCTCCTTTACATTACATAAATGAACAATTCTTTGATTATTCAAATGACAAAACCTCCTTTCTATATATAGGTGTCTAAGGAGTCACAATATAATCCAGTTGACCTAACAATAATAATATAAAGCCCAAAAATAACAATAGAGGGATTCTATGGGGCACAGTAATAACAATATGGGGGCAATAGGGGCACACCAATATTAATAAAGGGTATAGCTACAAAAGTAATGGGGTAATCACTAGTATTATGGGGACCCAACATGCCCCTCTCCTTCAAAAAAGTGTTGTCCTCAACGCTTGAGTAGTTCTGGATACTTCTGCATAAAATTCTCATCCTCCCATGTGGAATATTCAACAGATAAGTTCTTCCAATTGATAAGATACTCTGAAATTGATCGATTTCGTAGCTTTCGAGTTCTTGTTTCTGTGACTGCTTCTGGTTGCAATATAATTTTTACTTCCTCATCAAGTTCTGGAAATATTGTTTGAACTGGGACCTTGTCACCTATAACCTTCTTTAAACACGAAACATGGAAAACTGGGTGCAATCGAGAAGCTACAGGAAGCTCCAATTTGTATGCCATAGTACCAATCTTTTGCAACAGCCTGTACGAACCATAATACTTTGGTGATAATTTATTATCCTTCTTAGCTTGCTTGAGGGACATTTTCTTATATGGTTGTAGCTGTAGGAATACCCAATCACCTACACCAAAACTTCTTTCACTCCGATGTTGATCTACCTGTTGTTTCATTCTATTCTGTGCCAACACGAGGTTATCCTTTAAGAGTTGGAGGACTACTTGTTGATGTTCAATGTGATGTTCCACTACCTGAACCTTAGAATTTTATCTTATATATGATGTGATGGATGGTGGTTGACACCCATAAACTTCCATAAATGGGGTCATTTTTGTTGTTGTATGGAAGGAATTGTTATACCACCATTCAGCCAGAGGCAACCATTTGACCCATTGTGTCCATTTATCAGATACAAAGCAATGAAGATATCCTTCCAAACATTTGTTTACTATCTCAGTTTTCCCATCAGATTGAGGATGATAAGACGAGCTATGAGCTAACTGAGTACCAAGATAAGAAAATAATTCTGTCCAAAAATTTCCAGTGAAAATGGGATCTCTGTCACTTACAATAATCTTTGGGTTTCCATGTAGCTTTTGAGTTGTTTCCATAAATGCAGTAGAAATTGTACTTGCTTTAAATGGATGTGATAATGCACAAAAGTGTGCATACTTGGTAAGTCTGTCCACTACCACCAGGGAAAATTTTAAGAACCCCCCCTAAATTTATAAATATAATAAATGGGCGAATCTACATGGTATATAGGAAAAATGGAAGGCGATTTTATCAATAATATAATATGTATATATAATTTTTTGGCGAATCTCTTACCAGGCATGGCGAATATTTTACTCAATTATAAAATCTATTTTACTCAATTATAAAATCTTGTAAGATCTTGGCGATTCTTTCACTAAATAATAAAACTTTGTAAACTCCTAGTGAATCTTAGCATAGGCTACATGCTGGTTTAATTCCCCCATTTAAATAGGCTACATTCCAGGTGAATACCATGGGTCAATACCATGTGCCATTTTGGTGAATACCATGGGTCAATACCATGTGCCATTTTTATTTTTATTAATTCTAATATTAGGGTTAATAATGGTTTTTTGCATGGTATTAATAACAATCTAGTCCATGGTATTTGTCCCATAGTATTTTGGCCATAGGTTTCACCTAAATATAACCCATTTTTTGAGTGTTCGTAAATATAAGGTGACTTATGGACTAAATATAAAAAAATGTTTTATTTGTTTACCATACCTCTCGTTTATTTATATTTTTATTAATTTACCATACCTCTTTTACAAATATGGTATTTGGCCCATAGGATTCACTTAAATAAAACCTCTTTCTTGAGCCTTCATAAATAGAACGAGGGTCATGGACTAAATATAAAAAGAGGTTTTATTTATTTACGATACGTCTAGTTTATTTATATTTTTATTTATTTACCATACCTTTTGAGTAAGTATAAAAAGACGTTTTTTTTATTTACCATACCTCCACTTTACTTATATTTTTATTTGTTTACACCCTTACATGTATATAAGGTGACTTATGGAGTAAATATAAAAAACGTTTTATTTATTTACCATACCTCTCATTTATTTATATTTTTATTAATTTACCATACCTCTTTTATAAATATGGTATTTGGCCCATAGGATTCACTTAAATAAAACCTATTCTTGAAAATGGGCGAATGGAAGGTTGTAAGTCCTAATTTCAAGGGCTAAATTTACCTTTTTTACCCTCTCCCTTAAAATAAGGTGGGCTATTTGAGGTGATTTGTAAAAATGTACTATGATACAAAATATTCGCCCACTAAAAATTTAAAACCCCTTAATTTCGCCAAAGGGCGAACATTCGCCCCTAAAATTATCCTTGACTACCACCATGATGACACCCTTTCCATCAGACTTGGGTAAACCTATGATAAAATCCATTGAAACCTCCTCCCAACGTTGGCTTGGAATGGATAAAGGTTGTAATAGACCCAATGTCTTAATTGTTTCAACTTTATTTTGTTGGAAAACCAAACACTCCACCAAAAACTTTTGAATATCTGATTTAAGGCCATCCCAAAAAAATTCCTTCTTAACCCTGTGGTAAGTTTTTAAAAATCCTAAGTGCCCTCCTGAGGGAGAAGTGTGCAATTCCATAAGAATCTTTTGTTTTAGCTGGGAATTCTTACAGAGGTATAAGCGATATTTGTACCATAACGAATCATTTTGCCAGCTAAATGTATCAGACATACTGGAATCTTGTTGTAACTTTCGAATAAGTGCCCACACTTCTTCATCATTATTCCACTCCTCCCTTGCTTCATTTATCCAATCTGGCTGGATAATAAAAATGGCGCACAACAATGCTTCCACATCCTCATCCTTTCTTGAGAGTGCATCTGCCACCACATTTTGCTTCCTTTTTTTCTAGCTTATTTCAAAGTCATAACCCAACATCTTTGTGACCCACTTTTGTTGCTCTTCAAAGGATAATCTTTTTTCTAAAAAGTATTTAAAGCTATCATGATCTGTTTTTACCTTGAAGTGTCTTCCCATTAGGTAGGGTCACCATTTCTTAAGTGCATGGAGTATTGCCAACATTTCCTTCTCATAAATAGCTTTGCTAAAAAACTTTCCCTTGATTGGACGACTTTCAAAAGCAATGGGTCTTTCATCTTGCATTAGAACAGCACCAATTCCATTTCCTGAAGCATCACATTCCACAATAAATGTTTTTGTGAAGTCCGGTGTAGCTAAGACCAGTGCTTGGCACATTGCCTCGTTAAGATGTTCAAAGGCCTTTGTTGCTTTCGAAGTCCATGAAAATGCATATTTCTTCAATAATGTTTTTAGAGGTGCTGTTATTCTCCCATAATTCTTAACAAACTTTTGATAATACCCTGTCAACCCGAGAAATCCTCGTAGATTCTTTATGGATGTGGGGATTTTACGTTCCTTCATGGCTTTAATTTTGCTAGGGTCTACCTTAACTCCTTCATGATATACAATATGACACAGATATTCCACCTCCTGGACTCCGAAGAAACATTTGGATCTTTTTGCATATAATTGTTTCTCCTCCAATAGTTGTAACACCCTGTCAACATGTTCAACATGATCCTTCCAAGACTTGCTATAGATTAGTATATCATCGAAAAATACTAACATAAATTTTCTAAGGAATGGTTTGAAAATTGAATTCATCAAACCTTGAAATGTTGAAGGTGCATTGGCAAGGCCAAAAGGCATGACCAAAAATTCATAATGACCCTCATGAGTTCTAAATGTTGTTTTCGGAATGTCTTCAATCTTCATTCTGATTTGATGATATCCTGAATGAAGATCCAACTTGGTGAAGTAAATTGATCCATGCAATTCATCCAGTAATTCATCAATGACAGGAATGGGGAACTTATCTTTAATAGTGAGCTTGTTGAGCTCCCTATAATTTGGACACTTGCGCCATGATCAATCCTTCTTGTGCACCAATACTACTAGAGTAGAGAAAGAACTTTGACTCGGTTGAATTATACCAGCCTCTAACATTTTTGCAACCATACATTCAATTTCACTCTTTTGGAGATAGGGATATCTGTACGGCCTGATGTTTGGAGGAATGCTTCTTGGAATCAGATGAATAGCATGATCATGATCACGCATAGGTGGGAGACCTTTGGGAGTCTCAAATACCTTGGAATGATTGTCTAGGACTTTTTAGAGATATGGAGAAATAGATGATTCCGATGTGGAAACATCTAGCGAACATAATTGTGCAATTACACCTCTTTGCTCCTTTTTAGAAGCTTTGTCATACCATTAGAGCTTATTATCTTTCCAGGTTTCCCTGCAATACCCCTTAATTCAACTTCCTTTCCTTCCGTAGAAAATTTGATGAAAAGTTATTGAAAATTAAAAGCTATTGTACCCAAGGATTGTAGCCATTGGACTCCTAGTACAACATCAGCACCTCCCATTGGAATGGAAGGTATTGGGCTAGTCAATACATATTCTCCCATGGATAGCTTGATATTATGGCACTTTCCAGAGCAATTTATTGTTCCTCCATTTGCAATCATCACTTGACACTCTGGTGCTGGATATAGGAAGCAATTCAATTCTTTTGCTACCTTACAATGAATAAAATGGTGGGTGCTTCCTGAATCAATCAACACTATTACCTTTTTATTCTTGATTTGTGCTTCTATCTTGATGGTTTGAGGAGTGGTAATTCCTGCCAATGCATTACAAGATATGGTCAGATTTATTTTTTCTTCATTTAGGCTTTGTTCGTGGAGTATATCCTCTTCTTTTTACCTTTCTTGATCCTTTTCTTCTTCCTCTTCACAATCTATGTAGAATAATTTCTTCTTAGCACACTTATGACCTTTAGTGTATTTTCTATCACAACTGTAACAAATCCCTTTTGCTCTTTTTTCTTCCAATTGTTGTGGTGTCAACCTTATAGGTTGTGGAAGACTAGGGGCAACAACACTTCCGTCTTTATAGTTGTGAGTGGTATGCTTCTGCTTTCCATTTTTCTTGCTAACTTGAATTCCTTCTCTAATGAATCAGGTTCCCAAAGGCAAACATCATGTTGGATATTATCCTTTAAAGACCCTATGGACACATCAATCCTATGCTCCTCTGGAATATCTTTTATCCTTATGTTCAATTTTTGGAACTCCTCAATGTGCTCCATTATTGAACCCTTTTGTTTGAGACTTACCAATTGGCTAAAAAACGTGTTTCTTTTTGTATCCTCATAATGTGCTATCAATTCTTCTGTAAAAATTGCCCAAGTGATAATTTTTTTACGTGAGCAAAGCCATTGATACCATACAAACTAATTTGGTTCCAAATATAAAGTTTCCATACGTACCTTTTGTGTGTTTTGCACATTATTGAGATCGAAGAATTGCTCCATCTGTAATATCCATGTTGCGGGATCCTTGCCATAAAAATTCCTCATATCAATTTTTGGAATATGGTGGGTCTTTGATCCAACATTAGAGTCTATGGAATCATGATTAACATTTCATTTGTTCTCATCATGAGTTTCCTTTACTACCCTTTCACCATTAGTGACCCTTTCTTGTAGCAACTTCTTCAATTCTTCCATGTTTGTCTTCAAATCTATCTTCAAATCGTCCATCTTAGCTTCTACGCCTTTCTTCAAACCATCCATCTTAGCTTCTACATATTTCTTTAAACCATCCATCTTAGATTCTGTTCCTTTTTGTGCAAGTGATACTTGTTGCACTTGGTCTCGTAATTTTGCTATATCATGTTGCATTTCTTCCTCTTCTTCATAAGTCATGGTAGAGATTTCAGGTTGCTTAGTAGGTGTTTTCATTTTCTTTCCCTAGGGCATCAATTACCGAAAATAATTCTTTACTCTACCCTTTGAATTCCTTCAAACCAAGCTTACGCAAAATTTAAAAAAAAAATTACACACCTTTTTTCACTCTGTAGAAGCCCGATATCGAATCTGATGTATCTCTGTAATTTCGAATCATCCAATTCTGAAATTGTGATCTATAGTAGCCTTTTGTGTCCTCTTTCCAATGCCACTAGTCTGATCCAAATTGGATTCTCCAAGAAAACGTTATGCACAATCTCCCACAGTGACCTGATTGTAGACTAGTTCAGTAGAGCGAAGTTGTATGAAGTGCCACGTGTCCCTGTTTCGACCTTTTACTCTGAAAAATATATACAAGAAAACTACAATCCATCCTCTTTCTGTACCTTCTTGTGAAATTTCAATTTGATGCTCAGAAAGAAAGTTATGAATATGTTCCCCAGGTCACCTGTTTGAAATGTAATTCAAGAGTCTGCAAAAAGACCAACTTCCTCAGATCATATCTCCGCAAATATAGCGCAAAAAGCTCTGAAATTCAGACCCGAGGTTCAGCGCGATGTATTCTCAAATGGGTTTGTTTTTCAACTTCTGAAACGTCGCATAAAAAAATTTATAGCGAAACTTCCACGATGACCTATTTGGAGCAGTGAAACCCTAGAATCCAAAGCTCTGATACCAAATGTTATGAAACTAGCTCAAGAAAAGATAGAAAAGATAGATGAACGCCTTAGAATTCAGCCTCTTTGAGCGGGAAACCTCCTTTACATTACATAAATGAACAATTGTTTGATGATTCAAATGACAAAACCTCCTTTATATATATAGGAGTCTAAGCAGTCACAATATAATCCAGTCGACCTAAGAATAATAATATAAAGCCCAAAAATAACAATAGAGGGATTCTATGGGGCACATTAATAACAATATGGGTGAAATAGGGGCACAACAATATTAATAAGGGGTATAGCTACAATAGTAATGGGGTAATCACTAGTATTATGGGGACCCAACATTGGAGGACTATATCATTGGTTCTGAGCAACCACGAGATCCCCTGCATGCTACTACATGATCCTTGTTCAATAAGGAAAATCGATATTTGATCCAAGACGAAACCTGTATCTTGAAGGACCTGCATTGTAAAACTTTAGTCAACAAAGTACACCTCTACAGTGGAGACACTTATAAGGGAAAGAGAGAGAAGGACAACCACACCAAGTCTTCCCATCAAATTAGTATTAGGATCAAAGTGGCCAACTAAAGTAGGGCCATCCATGGATGAATTCTATTCATAAGAGACCACCTCAATAACTACCTAAGACATAAAGAAGATACTAAAGGACACAATGGCAAAGTCAAGGAAAAGGAAGACAGGTGAACAACAATTTCATTAGGGGGGAGATGATGGGCCCCGAGATTGTACATTTTATTAGCCATATTTTGTTATTTCTATACACTTAAAATATGTATTTGATCCCCTTAATTGAACATTATAAGTTAATTCTTATAATTAATGGGTCTTTAGGAATTTTATTTATCCTTACTTATTATGTGCCTAATATTATTTATTTTGGTAGAATATTGTGAGAATATTAGGCTGAAGCTAAGGATTTTGAGCTTGAGATAATCTAGGGACTTTCTCCCTATTACAAGATGGAAAAATACTAGATAATAATTGAAAATGATATTATGATATTATTGAATAGCTTCTGGATATCCAATGATTGAGAAAAAGTAAGAATGTGCTCCTTTTCATTTAATGAAGACTCCTACTACTAGAGACCAAATGCACTATTTCAGGTATTTTTGGGGGGAAATCAATCTTTCATTCAAGGATGCAAACTCCTCATCAATTTGTATCAGTACCGATTCAAATTAGCCTCTATGGGTTAGATTTTTTCATCATTTTTCTGAAGAACACATAATATTTAACAATTCTACTTCCACCCCTAAACACTGATGTACTTGATTTTTTCTCAAACATGAAAATCAAATTCACTTTCATCTCCTAAAACTTAAATTTCTTCATGTGAATCTACGTCTCCTTGGGCTTTTGCATCCAAAGAACCTCAGATGCATGTTGTGTACCATTTATTTTATTTCTCTCCATTTCCAACATTTCTCTACTTAGTTCCTAGTTTACATTGTTGACTTTACTACTCATGCTCCATTTGATATAGGTTAGATTAATAAATTGTTGAATTAATTTTTTTATTACTTCCTTTCTTTGGTTAGAAGTGTGATTACTCTTCTCAACGCTTTTCAAGGTCATTTTAATCATTTGAATGCTTGGATTAGTTTACTAGCTCATAGTTATGGAATTACTCATTTTCTTAGTAGTAATTTTCTACTGAATTTTAGCACATGTTAATGAAAAATGTTTCTACTTGTATTCAGTACTAAAAAAATCCTACTTAATAAAAAAATATTACCATATTGCATTTTCACTTGATTAACTTAGACATTTCATCACTTATATTGTTTTACTAGTTCATTTTACTAAATCTTATGGTTTTAGTAACAAAATTCTAGTAAATTTTAGCATTTCTTAAAGAGCCTATTTCAAGTTGATTACACTTGTATTAAATCCTCACAATTCCAAATTAATAAAAAAGTAACCCCATAGGATTGACACTTGATCAAGAAAGGAATTTGGGTGCTTAAATCAACTTACTAGTTCATTGTCATACAAATATGGTATATTTGCAAGAGGCCATTAGTTTAGTTTCCCCCCTTGTGCAATATGCGATACTAAGTATATATATGTTTTTCAAGGTCCTCTAAACTCTTTCCAATCTCCCACCATCTTTCCCCACCTTCACATCGCTTATCGACTCCCTGAAATGTTGTCGAATGCAATCTTGTAGCATCTTATAGCAATCATGTAGCATCTAGTAACACTTCAGATAATTGATTAGATTTAGCCAAAATTTATTCTTAAGCCTATTTTCCATCTACCATCACCTTTAAACTTCCCCTAAGCCTTCGAATCAAATTTCAAGAGACTTGAAACAATTTTTACATCATCGTATCATCAAGATAGCTTTTAATCTACAATTAGGGTTTACCTTTTTGTTGATGACTTAAATATCATAGAAGTAGTTTGCACTGATTTATTTTGAGCACTTGATGGTTTATAAAAAATGGTCTCTACATTTATGAATTCACTTCATTACATAATATCAATGAAAGATGGACACATTGCATGTTACAGACACATTGTCCACACCTCTTAAGTTTGTATGAACCTCGGGTTGATAATTAAAGTTGGTAGCCTTGGGAGTTGTAGCATTCTTCTTACAATATTGGGGCTCATAAATATCTTAAACATGTCTCCCAATATTCTATTGACTGCATTTATTTGATAGTTAGCCTGAGGATGGTCAGTAGTGCTAAAGGCTAGCTGGGTTCAAAAGCCAACAAACAATGACTTCCATAAGTTTCAAGTGAACTTGGCCTCTCTGTTTTATATTATATTTTTATGTACTCTATTAAACCTAAATATCTCCTTCATCAATATTTGAGATATAGAAGTTTCTTTATCAGTAGACTTAAAATATATAAAATGATCTACCTTTCTCAACTTATCCACTTCCACCATAATGTCATCATCGTGTCCAAATTCTTTTGGAAAACCTATAATGAAATCCATGGATATGACCCCCAATTTCCATTCCAAAATTGGGTTTGTTTGTAGCATTTAAACTGGATGCCTACTACTCTAGCTTCCCTTTTGTTACATTCTGAACTCTTTGCAAGGTATTATGCCATATATTTCTTCATCCTTGGAAACAAATATGCCTCCTTCACGGCTTTCATCATCTTTTCGTATGTCAAGTGACTTGAGTAAGGTATTATATGGAATTCATCCTTGAAATATTCCTTAGATCATTTTCGTCAAGAAAACATTTTCTATTCTTGCACACCAGTATCCCATCATGAGCGATATGGTGACTTCTACTTTTAGATCCATTTGGTTCCTCTTACCAACACTTCTTCACATATTGATAATATTTATAGTCAATCAACCCTCGTTTAATTGTTCCATTGATGTCAAATGAGCATGTGCTTAGGGCCTCTAGGTGAACCTCTTGCAAGATTCTATTGAGTCCATCTACGACCTTATTCTATTTTCATTTGATATGATTTATTTCAAATTCAAATTCACTAATCATAAATAACAATTTGGCTTTCCAAGCATTTAGGTTTGGATATTCAAATAAGTATTCAAATCGACTTTGATCTGAAATTCATAAAAACATCCTTCCCAATAAGTAATGGTTCCACATTTTTAGTGCGTTCACAATGGCTACCAACTCTAGGTCATGAGTGACGTGATTCCTTTCATGTTCATTCAGTTTCCTGGATTCGTAGAAGATTACATGTCCTTATTTCACAAGGACATGGCCAAGTCTCACCTTACAAGCATCATTGAAGTCTATAAAATATTTTTGTAGGTCAGTTATTCTTAATACAAGTGCACAAGTGAGTAGCTTCTTTAGTTATTCAAAACTAGTTTCACACTCAGGAGTCCATTGAAACTTTACTCATTTTCTTTGCAAAGCATTGATAGGATGTCAAATCCTTGAGAAATTTTGAATGAGCCTTATATAGTAACCATCCAATCCCATATAGGATTTGACCTTCATCACATTACTTGGTGTGGGCCATTCCATTATTGCTTTCACCATCTATAGGTCAACCAACACTCCTTTCCTTGAGGTTAAATGTCCTAAGTAGTGATCCTGAGTTTGAAATAACTCACGCTTGTTGAGTTTTGCATACAATTTATTCACCCCTATCAACTTTAGAACAAATCTCAGGTGGTCCTAATGCTATTCTTTATTTTTCGAATATAAGAGGATATCATCAACAAATACTAGTAAAAACTTATACAGGTAAGATCTGGGCACATTATTCATACGACACATAAAGGTTGTTCGAGCATTTATGAGCTTGAATGGAACCAATACAAACTCATAGTGGCCATAACTTGCTTTGAATGTGGTTTCCTCAATATATTCCTCTTTAATTATAACCTGATGGAATCCATTACTTAAATCAAATTTGGAAAATACAATAACCCCTATCATTTGATCAAATAGGTAAAAAATTCTAGGAAATGGATACTTCTTTTGAGAGTCAATTTATTTAACTACTAGTAAGAAATGTACAAATGCAACATTACATTTTTTTTGACAAAAGGCGTTGGGGGTCCCCAAAATGAAACACTAGGCCATACATACCATTTCTCCATCAATTACTTTAGCTACAGTTTTAATTCCATGATCTTAGGTGTGCTCATGCAATAAAGAGATTTTATCGTTGCTGTTGTTTTTAGGATTAGTTCGGTAGTAAAATTAGTGTCTCTACTAGGCAGTAGTCTGTGAAATTCATCTAGGAATACATTGATGTACTACTTTAATACTCGGTAATTCACAAAGGGATTTTCATTGGATTTTTTCACCTCTATTATTTGGATGGCTTCAATGGCACAAACCTTCTACTATGGCATTTTACTTCCATCGAAAAGATCATTCTGAGCACAATTGACCTCTCAATACACTACAACATTATTGATTCCCATTCATTATTGAGGAACTCTAACACTTTTTCATAACAATCCACATTGTGCCTGTGAGTTTCCATCCAATCCATACCAATCAAAATATCATATGATCATAATGGAAACAAAGTTAGTTTGAATACAAGAGCAATGCCTCCAATTTCTATAGGGAAATACTCGAACATGTTTGTTATCCATTGTTTCTTCCTTGTGGCCACCTGAAAAATCCATAATTATCCATGGAATGTATTTGGTAATTCACATATCTCTACAATTTTAGGGCTAATATAGCTAAAATTAGGTCTCGGGTCAATTAAAATTGAGACTGATAAGTTTTTTACCATAGCTTTCATTTGAATGATCGTTGCTTGCTAGTCTTCTTGCCTATCATCCAATGCAACATAAATATTTGTTATAGTATTCTACAATTGAGGTAAATTTCTCCATAGGTGGTTCTCTCCGCATTCACAGCATTGGAAGGTTCCTTTCCCATACTCATCCACCTTTCATTTACTAATTTTTGAGGTTCATATCTCCCAATTGAGGGATTTTATTGAAATTTGTTCCTATTGCAGGTATTAAACTTTCTATCCTTTGTCCCTTTTTTATATCCTATGTTCCTTTATCCCTTTCCTTTATGTTTCCTCATCCAGTAACTCGGGACATTTTCATTTTTCCTAGGCTGATTACAACAATGCTTGGACTTCTAAATAATCCCCTCCATGGTCATGGATTCATCAAGTTATATTTTATCCCAATATTCATGTGGTAGCTCACTAATGTACCTCTGCATGTTAATCTTCTCATCCTTGATATAAGGTAGATACCTTATTAGTTATGATAATTTTCTAGTGTACTCCTTAGATGTCAGCTATTCCATTTTGTGTTCATAGAATTCATAGCCCCTACTGTCATAATATTTCTGAGACATGTATTTTCCTTGGAATTATTTTTGAAAATTCCTCAATGTCAACTCCTTTCGTTTGATGTTCTTGAAATTGTCCCACCATATATTAGAATTTCCTTTTAAACTGAAGATAAAAACCTCAACCTTCATGTTCTCTGAATAGCAATGTAGTCTGGAGTACTTATTTATTCCAAAGAGCAAGGCCTCTGCATCCTCCTCTTTCTTTACTTATCCATCAAAGGCAAGAGGTTTTTCTTGCTTGAATTCTTCTTGAATGGGAGTCTTTATGTTATTCCTTTGCTAACGATGCCTCTTGGCTGAATTATATAACAATCTTCTAAGGCTGCTTGATTCTCTTTGTATAATGTTGAGTAGGATTGTTCCTCCTTTTACATGTCTTGTCCACTTTCTTGATTGGATACCTTCTGCTCTTTTATTATCCAACTTATACCTTTGGATCTCTTAGTGGACTATCGTTAGGCTTGCTCCTATCCTAATGGCTAGTTCTAATTTGGCATTTTCTTTTCCTTTGTAGGTATGATACACTCTATAATAATATGACATTCACTTTTTCTTTTTCTTTGACAATAATTTCATTATGTCCCTTGCAACTTGTTATTTTATCTCTTAGAATTCTAAGAGTGTCCATCAGTTCAAGAGTGTCCTCTTCTTCCATCTTCCCAACTCAGACTTCTTTGAGACATGGTTGGGATATTTTTACACCATATTGTTCAACTACGCTGCTCATTCTTTCTTTTTCTTTGTTTACCTCAATGTCCATCTATTCTCATTTACACACACATAAATGCTAGACAACTTGAAAGAAAATGCAACTTACACAGGTACTCATCACCTTGGTCTATATTGATTTAAAACATCAAATTTTAGTTAGCACATAGATAATATGTAATCAAAAATCCTATAAATCCATACATCACATTACTTTGTATTTTAATACCATCACACATCTCTCATCAGAAATGAAATCTGACAAATTGAGCATATTAAGCACATCAGGAATTCATTTAGTGTGTGCATGTGAGATTCTTCAAATATAGTTCTTGAAATAGGAACTCCGATACCACTTTGTAACAAACCACCTTACGACCGTAAACTTTAATGACATGGTTATTTTTCTAACCCAAATTCGAATGTATTGTTATCAAAAAGGGGTCTAAAATTTCGGCACTTTACAAACTTTCCAAAATGAAAGTTGGATACTTCCATTGATTTCATCTTCTCAAGGCCTTTCTAGTAATATAAATTTTGACTCAATCAGACTATGGCATAAAAATTTATGGCTTCCTATATTTTTATTTAAAAGCCCTACCACCTTATCTTATCTTGCCACGTGGCACCCACATGGCACGCTACCTGACAACCATGTCATAGCAGGGGAAATTTTAATGGTCTAGAACTCAACTTTGCATTGTAATTTCCACGGGTTCTCCACAATCCAATGCGATTGTATATAATCTATATTGTGGCTCACCATACCCCATTGAACATATACATATACATACATATATATATATATATATATATATATATATATATTATATTTTTTTTTTTTTTTTTTTTTTTTTTTTTCCAAGGAAAAAAAACGGTAACTTTTTATTAAAAATTAATGAAAAGTTACACTAGCAGATGCAATGAAGCATTCAGTAGGTTGCCACATGGGCTCAAGTGCTTTCGCACCCCACACAACGTTAGAAGACTAACGTGCACAAAGAATAAGCAAAAGAAAAGAGAAGAGGGAAAGAGAAAAAGAGTTGAAAATACTGAATTCCGGGTGTGAGTAAAACTCACGCTTCAAGTTTTTCTCCCCTTTTTCTTTTTGACCTTGCGCCACTCTCCTTGAGTGGGTTCGATCGAAGCAATGACTAACTGAGTTGTTTCATTTGAAGGCCCCGTTTCTTTGTCTGAATCTGATGTATCTGAGTGATGATGCGGTTTGATGCCTCCCAAGCCTTGATCCACAACTGTCATCTCTGCCTGATGTGAGTGGGACTGTGAAGCCTTATTGTCTGCTGTCTTATCCTGCTGGTTCTCTATTTCAACTTCCTCTATGGTGGTATCATCCTCTTCGGCCTCTGTTTCTTCGTCTTCTGTTACCGAAGGAGATTTCTTTTCCGCGGCTCTCTTCTTTAAAACATCATCTATGTTCTGCCATCCTTTGGACTTCCTTTGTTGTGGCTTGCTTTTATTGAGGCTTTTGAATGCATTGAACAGGTGCCCTGTTTGCTGACATCCCCAGCATCTGAATGCTGTATTCTCATAATCCAAAGATTATTTCCACTGAGAGTTATTAAAATTCAAAATAATGCTTTCAGGTAATCCTTAGCTAAGATCTACCTCGACACATATCCTAGCAAAAGTAAAGATTCCTTTTATGTGTCTCTCTGTATCAATCTTCAACATTCTTCCGAGGGTGTTCCCTATGGCTGTTAGTGTCTTGAAGTGCCAAAAATGTAACGGAAGATTATGCAACCTTACCCAAACTGGCATCCTTGATACCACCATAGTATTGGCATCAAACTCCGGGAACCATGGGGTAACAAACAATCCCGCACTGCCCCAGAACCATGGTCCTTCATTGAGCATTTTTTCCTTTTCTCCTTCTCCGAGGAAGATTACTATGAAGAAACCCTTCGAGCATAGGTGGATATGGCAGTTTTTCGTCCAGACCGTGTGAATCCATTGGTACAAAGCATCTCTTCTAGGCTAGAAACCGTTAAATCTACAAATAACAGCTCTTTTTTGTAGATCTGAAAAAATGCATTTTACCTCTGGAGTATCCAGCAAGATGGATGGGCTCTCTGGCATTTGATCCAAGATGTATTGCCCTGGAGGTATATTAGCAGCTTTGGATTCTTTCCCCTTTGGAGTCTCTTTCCCTTTGGCTGCATCGCGATAGGTACCTGTAGGTTTTGAGGTAGATCCCTTAGATCCCCCTCGCAGATGATGGTTTAGAAAAATAGTTGAGTCCTTTGCCACCTTGTAATGCTGGAGTGTGTGCTGATCCTGCAAACATAGCCCAGCAAATATTAGGATTTGTAATGCAACTGGAATTCCTAGTTTGTCCTAGATCTCTTTTTTTAAATCCAAAACCCTCATCCTTTCCCAGATCTGCGCACAAATATGTCTGCCTTCTATTGATCTGATGAAGATTTGTATCATATCTGTTGTATCTGCCTTGGTCAAATCCCGTTTCTCGGATTTGTATTCTGGATCTAGCAACATTTCATTTTCCTTATGCCTAGATCTGGCCAAAACTGGTAGATCCACCCCGGGTCTGCTCTGTTCGTGCCTGGGGTCAAAATGTACTCGATTAATGGCTAGATCGCGTAGATCCAAATCGGATCTGCAGGATTTAGGTCTATACGTTTCGGGGGGGAGCGGATCTGCAACATGCAGCCCCCCCTGCCGGTTCTGCATTCGTTCTGGGATTGGCGAAGACTGGCCCCTAAACGCCACACAGCCCGGCGGCGTCCTTGCTCAAGATCACAGGTTGGGGTTTCGATCTTCCTCCATAAAGAAAACTCCTCGCGGATCCTCGCAGTAAGGTGATCTTTCGATGATGCCTGCGCCTCACCATCTCGTTGAATGCTTTTGTCTCGCTCCCGATCCAGGGTCGGTAGGTTCCATGTGACAGGGGCCCCTCCAGATGCGCCGCCGCACTGAACAGAGTATATTTGAGTCGTATTCAGCCCTTTCTCCGAAGGCGCAGACGGCTTCCTGGCCACGTTCACTGTTATCGCACCCCCTGTATCATTTCCAGGATCTGAGACTGGTTTGGGAGCCGAAGCAGCTGCAAAATCCTTGCGCGGACAAACCCTAACCATCGCCATCGCCCCGATCTCCAAATTTTCTCTCATATATATATATATATATATATATATATATATATATATATATATATATATAGACATACATATCCCTTCGTGGCCTCGTTCCTTTTATCCAACGATGGTGGTGGCTATATAATTTTTATGGTTGTGATGAAAATGTGGACCCCCACCCCTTTGTTGACCTGGTGGGGCGAGGGTTCAGTATTGCATTGTCGTCATTCATACCAATGCCAATCTAGAGCGATCATTCATTTTGGGGCCCACGTTCTCTATTTATGCTTCTTCTGTCAAGCCTAATCACAGTGTAGGGCCATATGAATCGAAAGGGGGTCAAGCCCTCAGGACTAAGGCTTGTAGCCCCATGGTTTACTTACTTTTAGCTCATATACATATTATGTACAACCCCATCAATACCTTCCCTTGGCCTTTCCTCTAGGTAAAATGACCAACCATGTGATAGAGGGCTAACCTTGAGCTTACTATTATTAAAATTTGGTGTATTAACGTATTTATTGTATGACTATATACAAGATTTCCTTTAATAATTTCACCATGGCATGGCCACCTAGTATTAAGGATATATGAGTGTATATATAGTTTATGGACCTAGGTCTTATGGCTAGCACTGGTCTATGCATATGTGGTTATATTTAGCGATACATAGCTCTGTGCCAATCCTTTTGGAGCCACACCAAATTTCAAATCATGTGCACTATATGTGTGTGTGTGTGTGTGTGTATTACATAGGCTTGGGATCTTTTTACAAGATAATTCCTCCCTTTTAGCTAAACATGATAATTTTAGTGTTAAATGCAATAATGTGTGTATATATCTATATCTATATCTATATATATATCTATATATATATATATATATATATATATATATATATATATAATACATATCATGTTATTTAAAGTCAATAGGGCTATCCCTCCTGACATTTTTCAGCCATAAAGAGGGAAATCATGAAAATTATTAAAACACAAATATCATTCCAATAGAAATATTATGGCCATCTTTCATGCTTGGGTAACTATATTAATTTTCAAACTTACAAATAAACACGGGTATTGAATCATCACTCAACATCTTACACAAGTCATTAACAATCCTTATTCATGTAGGAAACAAAATTCCTCAATAATTTCCTTAACAATGTAACATATTAAATAGAGACCTTCTTTCCACATCAACATGACACCATTTCATTAATTTCATAGAACATTCGAGGCATTTCAACCAATAATTTCATGTACCAAAATCCTATATCCATGGATCCTTTCTTATAAATATACATATATTCCATCAGGAATGTAGTTTAATTTCACATCTCTTAGTTGAATTCATTCATCTACTGAAGTAAAATGACAATAGTAGAGGTGGAACTTCAATTTTCCATCCAAAATTAGACACAGTGCAACTATAATCACTTTCAACAAACACCCCTTAGCTAGATCCATGATCTAAGGGGAATTTTCTTCAGTATTTTTAGGAGACAATACTTGTAGTTATGAAGGAAAATCCCCTCTGCAAATAGAGGCAATCCCAAACCAAAAAATCTAATACATACTTTGATAGCTTATGCTTCACAAATGTAGGAAGAAGGAGTAACCTACCTCGTTTTGATGCTAATCACTCAATCCTTAGAGATGGCTTTGAATCTTTTGTTCCAGGGCTCACTCCTTAATTGTTCTTCACATGTGGATACCTAAAAGGAAGATCAAAGTACTATGCAAGATACGAGAGCATATATAACATTCATCAAACATAAACTACTTAACAAATCAAGTAACATTAAGCTAATAACATAAAGATTTACACAATTATATAAAGTGAACATCAGATGTATATATTAATTAACTATAAAGGGAAGCATACAACCTATGCCTTGTTGTTGGGGCCCTCTTTTTGGTGGATGTCAAAGTCCAATAAAAGCCTCCTCAAAATATCCTCCAAGCTAGCATGGATATCATGTAAGCATAATCTCAGCATAGGGATGAAGCAATCAATGACCTACCATTTGGGGATGGAAGGGAGTGAATTTATAGGAAGGGAGAGGTACTTAGTGATACACAAAAGAGGGAGGAAGTTCCACATCTCTAGAGGAAATCCCATGACGATAAGATCAAGAGGCACAAATGAGAGAGCTCTACCATATCAACAATGACCAAAATCTAGGTCGTTGTTCTCGAAGGTTCTAGTGAGCGAAGCTTCTCCTCTAGTTTGGGAAATTCTACTAGAGAAGGTTCAGCGTGAGTTTTCCTATAAAACCCTGCATTAGAAGAGTGAGTGTATAATTAAGAAACCTACCATCAACACAAGTAGGTAGTGGAAAAAGTAGGTTTTTATGCCACCACCAGAATGGATTCACGGAAGTTTTCCTTTAATTCTTCAGGCAGGTTTTGGTTTGTATATCATAATGGATATTTTGTACAATAGTCAATGTTTCGACACTTCGGGATATGACATGGGAAGTCAATAGGAGATATGAAAAATTACTGTGTAACAGATGCCCCCTAAAGCATGAAGGCACAATAGGGAGTGATAGTTGGGATGATTTACAATTCAGTGCAAAGATGAGAACAACACCGTTAGGAGACCTGCAAATCAAGCATATACATATACATATACATATCTAACAGTTCTACTGATCATGCCTAACAATACAGAAATAGGCATCTAATACATGAATTTGTGGTATGGATGCAACCATCCATATAAAAGGTTTCATTTTAAAAGATCCTTAGTATGGTAATAGTCATTCGAATAGAAAGGATCATTAAAATCAACCCATGATATGGCTGCAAACATCCGTCCAAAGGAACATGTGTACAATCATGAGTGCCTCGTTACTCCACGCAACCTAGATTTAATTAGACAAAATAACGGGTATTGTGCTTCTTCTTGACCCAATCAATGTATGAATTCTAACATGTGAATAGATGTGTCGATGTCAAACATGATAGAATACCACCTCATTATTGATCAATGATGTAATTCATTAATAGGCACAAGAGAAACCACCAATGATGGTATGGCTCTCAAGGTATAATCAACAAAATCCATGACTGTGAATAGAAAAACTACAGTCGAACACCCTTGGAGTCATCTGATCGAAGACCAATGATGTAAACCTATCATCAAATGCGAAGAGCTTTCCGTTGAGGAATGTAAGCTCTAATGTACTCCAAGGGAATTTGTAGACCATCTTCTTGGATAACAAGCTGATGTGGACAAGAAGTCATATGTCTTAGGAGGGCCATAATGAATTCCACATCATCGAAATGAATCAAGATGGATGTAGTAGAGTATATAAGTGTGATCTAGAAGTGTGCGAGAAAGTCACAAAATATATAGGAAGTAAATAAATGTAGATAGGACTTCTCTTGAACATATCAGTGACACAACTCTGGAGTTTGACAGCATTTGACTCAGCATAGGATCGTAGGTCATCAGGACAGAATGGTATGATCATATGAGAGGTAGTATTGACCCTCCAAACCCAGGAAGGCAACTGACCAAGTGAGGATGTCCCAAACCCGACAGGAGTAATAGCTGAGTGTCATGTTCAAGAGTGATATACTTCCTTTACATGATACAAGCGATGAAAGCTTTCACTTTTTCTCCCATCATTTCTGGCTAGTACCCAATATCTTTTTTATTCCAAACTTGAAGGGAATAGAATATGCTTGCCATATAATTCCATCCTTTGGATGAATCCATCCCAATAAGTTTTACGAGATGTAGGAAGGAGGAACTCGATCTCGTCATGGTGATAAGTTCTGCATCGTTTAAATTTTACGAGTCCGACGAAGGTAAAAATCAACATCTTTTTCATGTTTAGAGACTTTGAAAAATAAGCGAAAAATAAAACTCCAAAGTTCCCTTTTCATAAATCATCTCTTGAACCTGAAAAGGTAGAAAACAATATCCAAGAGAAACTCTTAGCCATGTTCAACTAAGGTATTCCTTTTTCATAGAATATTCTATCTGAGTCTGAAAAAGGCTTAAACTTATACTGAGTAGACATCATTTCATTTACTTTTATGAGTTCAAAATGACAAGTAATCGCCAATATTTTCATTTTTCGAGAGTCTGAAAAGAGCTTAAAAATGACTCCGGGGGGTATCTTTTTTGTTTATTCTCTACGTGTCCAAAAAGGTTATAAATAAAACTTGTTGAATTAGTGAAGATGAATCACCATCACCAAGAACATATGAGCTGTCACTGCACAGGGAAAGACATCTTACCATTTTTTAGGAAAAATATTAAAAAATGAGTGAAGTAAGCCCTAATTTGGTAAAAACATTATTTAAAAAATATAAATAGGGAAAAAAGTAAGTCATTTTTCAATTTTACCAATTTACCATTGTGAGAGCATTTTTACCTCATTTTACCTCGATTTTCAAGAAAGGAGCACGATCAATCTAGGACACCATTTGTCGAGCCGCTTGTTATAGGTAATATATCTATCCTTTCCATTGATTTTGGTAGTTATTTTATGCATTTTCATCCATATGGTAGGCTGCAAGGAATATTGTCAAAAGAAATACATCATGGGTGACCAGCATGGGTTCCACCCATCAGATTCACACTGCTCACCCTGAGGCCAATTAGGCACTTGTGTTGGTAGCGCAGAAAAATTCCTAAACAGACACGCTCACGTTGAGGTAAAAAAATTAAAGTGAAATATTCCATGAAAATAGTTAATCTTGATTTTTCCCTCCATGGATGCTCAAGAAATGTTGGTTTATTGATGATTTGCTAGAAAACTAGTCCAAAATGGTGATTGAATGGAAAGAGATGGGTCATGAAGTTGAATACCATCAGGCTATTCAGGATAGATACTATATTGATGTCCTTTGAGTATGTGGATTGGTCAAGTTCTTCATGATTCTAGGGATCAGAGCACAACCTGAGTTCTTGCAACACTTAATCAATTGGTGGGATGTACATCGCCAATTTTTCATGTTCGGGGATGAAGAACTGGATTTAGAGGTCATCGGCATGTACTCCATTACTGGGTTGTCCAGAAAGGGAGAATGGGTGCAACTGTCCGGATCACGTACAAGAGGAGAGAGCATGGATATGTTCATTGTGAGGTACTATTTGGGAGCCAAAAATGGGTAACAACGAGAAAATTGACATAAAGACCATTACCAACCTCCCTCTACAAAAAATATTACACACCATGGCCAGAATAGTTGTCATGCAAGATTTGCATGAGGCGTGAAGGTCCCATTTCCAGTATGCAACCAAATACCTAAATCCCATGGTTTTCAATTGGAGTGAAGGTTTGTTGGTGTGCATGAAGTGAAAACTAACCAAGTGCTAGAGAGGGAATTTGGAGCAATTTGGTTTCAAATCTATTATAGTGACATTTATCCTGGAACATGTGTCGTTTTTTCTCTATCATTGGTTAGAAGTAGATTTGGCAGTGCCAATAGATACAAGATTTCTCAGATGGGGAGAGTTGATGTCGTGGCATGGGGGTAGTCAACATATGTCATTGCCTCCAACATTTTTTGGATGGTTGTGTTAGAAACTAATCATGGTCAATGATTTGGTGTATGCATGGACAAATTTCTAAGGAGATCCAAACCTTCCACTCCATCTAGGGGAATGGTGGTCCGATTAAGGTCAAAAACTATTTTTTTTATGTTTTTTTATGTTTTTTGAAGTTTTCATCATTTCTTATATGTGTACTAAGATTTGACTTATAATTTCATGCAGATGCGGGTCCAAAGCTGCCTCTATGCGTTTCTCTAATAGCTAGGCGAGTGCCACGTTAGGATTCTCCTCCATATGTAGAGGGAGCAGGCCCTATCGTCAAGACAGAGCACATCCTGGAATGTTTAACCAGAGGGATTCTAGAGTATGCCTAAATCGATGAGGTTTCATTATGCTACCAGAGGCACATAGTAGGAGTATTCGCCAGAAGGCGTTGGCTACAGGACTGAATCATTAGGGATGTATCGTGCTATCATGAGCGCCATGTGGGTGAATAGCCAACTTTTAGTTTACTTTCTACACTGTGTAGGATTATAAAGGCATGTGTCTTAGAACACAAATTTTGTTATTTTGATGTAGAAAATGCTTTTGCAAACACTCGCTATATATATATATATATATATATATATATATATATATATATATATATATATATATATATATATATATATATATATATATATATATATATATATATATATATATATATATATATATATATATATATATATATATATATATATATATAGATAGATAGATAGATAGATAGATAGATAGATAGATAGATGGATGGACACACACACACACACACACACAGATATATACATGTTTTCTTGTTGACCATATCTGATATGTGATGTTTTCTGATTTACAAGTTTCAAAAATGTCTATCTAACACATAATTAGGCAATGCATCTCTTAATGTGTTCATGCGTCTTAGAATGTGATGATAAGTAATAAATTTAAATTGTCATTTTCATAAACCAAATCGCAAATACATTCTAAAAATTTGAGGGTTTCTAACTAAGTATTGTCCATTAAGTTGTACCATAATGAGTTGTGAATCAAGTTTTATGATTAACTCTCTAACGCAAGAGCTATAGTTGTTGACAAAGGTTCGATGACCGCACTATATTCGGAAATGTTATTAGCCATCCAACCTAAACATATACCTTTTAAATTCACTAACTTACAATTACGGTCATAGATTTCCCATGCAACAGAATACAGATTTGTGTGCTATGATAAGAACCATCAACAAAACCAACATAATGGTTGGATGACATCTACAAACCAGGTTGAGCATGAGATAAGTGTAGGAAAAGGTTTGCAAAATCAAACTAACACACCAAAACCACACTGTAGACTAATGAAAACACACTAATGTACATAAGAATTTACATGGATGATCACGCATAATATTTTTTCAAGTAAAGCCCATTTTGGGGCTCAGCCAAAGAATTTCCTTCATAGTCCACTAACCCATAGGCACCTTTTTCAAAAATCATTTGACAATGTAAGGCCCATGCCACATCAGTTAGAATTTCCTAGCTCCCATTTTTCATTGTGTTGATCATACAATAATACCAAGTCACCTTTAGTAAAAACGCGAGGAGAAACAACTCTATCGTATTAAGCTTTAACTTGTTATTTTTATGATTCAATTACTAGTGCTGCGAAGTGGCTAGTTTCATCGATCCTTTCGAGGTGAAGTAAATGTTCCTCTTCAGGTGAGGTATCAAGGAGTAATTTGATGGCTAGTTTCAATGAAGCAATTTCACACTCAATCTGAAGAGTTGCCTCCATACCATACAACAGCTGAAAGGGCATAAATCCAATGGTAGTCTTAGGTGTGGTTTGGTGAGCCCAAAGATCCGAAAAGAGAATAAGATGCCAATTAGATTTATGCATCCCAATGGTGTGTTGAAGCGTAATAACTAGGACTTTCTTGACTGCCTCAACATGGCCATTGCCCTGTGGATAATAAGGAGTTGAGTTATCGTGACACAAACCCAACTGAGCAGTAAGCTCCACCATAGTGTAATTTCAGAAATGGGATCTGTGATCAGTAATGATGGCTTGAGGGACACAAAATCGAGCTATGACATGGCTAAAACGAAATTGAGTAGCAATTTTACCATCACCATCATGTGTGAGCATCGCCTCGTCCCATTTAGTGAAATAAGTAATGGCGATGTTCATATATACAGGGCCCCCAGTTGAGTGAGGGTTACATGTCATGAAATCAATATACCATTTAGAAAAGAGGCCAAAAGTAACAACTCATCGTAGGGGTGCAGCTGGGGCGCGTTTTTTACAATTGTAAATATGGTAAGTGTCACATTTTTGGACTGCCAAAATGAAATCCTTTAAGATGGATGGCTAGAAATAATCATTATGAAGAATTTTCTGAGTCGTAGTATACCCGAACATGTGGCCACCACAAGCCCCAGTGTGGCAGTCATTCTTTGAGTGTCAAACATCTACGAAGAATGGAATCGACACCAACACGGTACAAAGTCTCGCCAGTGATTTGATATCGTTTGGACAGATGTCGAATGTGACGACGTTGAGAATTAGACAACTCTGATCGAAACATTTTCGCCTAGAGATAGATAATAATATCCCCATACCATGGGTCAAGAGTGTTGATGAGGAAGAGAGTCTTGCTGAGTATGGGCTCATCAAAAGTCGTAGATGTGGTTGCGGAGGCAAGGTCCCAAATCGATTAAGCAAAAAAAATGATTTCTTTGATTTGGCCGTAGGAAACTGCAAATCAAATTCTTGAAGCATAACAATCAACTTAAAATATTTTCCCCCCATCAACTGATGACTGAGAATGTAGGTCATGGGATTGCAATCAGAAATCACAGTGGTTTTTTGTAAAAGGATATAGTTTCAAAAGAATTGAACAACGTGAACAACTGCTAAAGCAAGTTTCTCAACATGGGAATATAAATTTTTTGTATCGATAAGATTATGGCTTAAGTACTAGATCATGTACTCATTTCCGTCATCATCATCTTGTACCAGTAGCATGGAAATGGTACTATCAACTTCAGCAAGGTACAATAAGTAGTCATAGTGTTAGTCGGGAGGATGCACTAAAGGAACACTAATGAGAGTGTTATTTAATTCATAAAACTAGTTTTGAGCTATTTCATCCCAAATAAATGAGATCTCCTTTTTCATCAAACAAGTAAATCCCTTGGAAAACTCTGTATAATTGGGTATAAAACGATGAAGGAGATTATCTTTCCCTTGCAAGGTCTACAACTGATGTAAAGATGACAGAGGGGGTAAGTTTATAATGGCCTCAACTTTGAGGGGATCAATCTAGATGCCTTTCTCTGATACTACAAACCCTAGGAGTTGCCCATATTCAATGGACAAGACACACTTATCTAGATTTAAATGAATATTTTAGTGTCTGAAATGAAGAAAAACCACTAGTAGGTGGCCACGATGATCATGATGCTTAAAAGAATGATCTTCTAAGTCATCAAGATATGGTTGAACAATGTTTTCAATGTCATGGAAATCATAATACATCGCTCGTTGGAAGGTAGCAACATCATTTTTCAGAATGAAACGGGTTTTCTTGTAGGTAAAGGTTCCTCATGGAGAGATAAAAGGAGTTTTATGTTGATCAGCGAGAAGGATTTTAATGTGGTTGTAGCTAGAAAAACCATCCATAAAAGAAAAAATATAACTCCCGACACAGTCATCAATGATTTGATCGATAAAAGGAATTGGATAATTTCCTTCGGGACATGATCGATTGATATCATGGTAATCAACACAAACACAGATAGTCCCTTATTTTCTAGTCACATGGAAAACGTTCAAAACCCAATCTGTCAATGGAATGGGGTAGATGAAACAAGCCTTTATAAGTTTTTCAACCTCTCCCTTTATAGTGGTTTCATTTTCTAGGGTGCACTGGATGAAGTCGTTGATGAATAGGCTTCACATCTAGATAAGTAGGAAATTTATGCACAACTATACTTGGATCAATGCCAGGCATTTCTTCATATGACCAGGAAAAGACATCACAAAATTCCTTAAAAAGGACAGTGTAAATATTGATCTCATCAGGAGAACATGAAACCCCAACATGGATGTTCTCAACAATTCTTGGCTTAACAGAAATGTTGATAGGCATGGTAGTAGTGATGTTCGCCATGTTTCCCTCAGGAAAAACTTCATGCACCAAGATGGGCATTTGAAGTGGATGGGTAAGTCTACAGGAAACAAAGGTATCTAGAGATGATGAAATCCATAAGCATCATTCCAAGAATTTTCCTCAAGAGACATAACATCGATGATACTCTCATGAGTGAGAAATTTCCCATTCAAGGATCTGGAGAATTCCAAGAACCAAGCCAAGGAGATTCTGAATACACATCTAGATGCATACTAAGAGTAGTATGATTTTCAAAAGCCTTCGTCAAAGCCAAAAAAAGAACTTGAAAAGCTTGCTCTGCTGGGCAGAGCGGCATAACATCGGCAAAATAATCAACCTAATCGGGAGAAGGAACTGTCAAAGGATCGTAAGAAGTAGATGTCATGTTGACAGAAGCGACATGAGGAGGTGGGAGGGAAAAGGTTCCCATAGGAGTAGAGTCTTTAAAAAGACCTACCCCAATGCTCTCATAAGGAATTTTGGTATTTCCCACATATGACATGCTTTCATTCGAAGAACTAGAAGAGAAAAATGCTATCTGATCAAGGATGACTATTTTCCCTTCATGAGGAAAACGGAGCACACAAGACAAATAAGAAATGACACAAAACATAGGACGAGTCAAACTTCGTCCAAGTAGAAGGTTATAACTCAAATTTTAATCAACGACTTATACTTCTAACTTGATAATTTTTCCTTCCAATGTGATGGGGAAACTTGTGAGAATACCATAACGATGAGATCCTCTTCCATCAAAGGTTTCTTAGGTGTTCAGAGATTGGTTGAGCAGTGGAGAGTTGATAGCCTTCGAAAATGATACAAAGATGATCCAGGTGGAAGCACCCTCATCAACCACAGTGTGATGAATCATATTTCCCTTTATAATGACTTGGATTTAGAACGCAAGCTGATGGGGAAGCTGAGGAACATGATTTTCCAGGTCAAAAGTGATCAAATTCAAATCCATAGGGTCAATTCCTCCTATAGTGGATAGTAACTCTTTCCGTTGCATTGGACACATTTGGAGAACTTCCAAGGCACACATCATCGAAGGTGCTTGAGCTAAATCTTCAACAATATTGTTGGGTACCTCTCGTATTCAGATTGTAAGATGATTTCCAAATATCACGCTTGGGAGGCGGTCAAATAACAGAGTCATTACTAGGTGTCTCAATATGAAGAGGACTGGAACTAGCCAAAGTAAAAGTATAAGGTGTATTAGTAACTTCTTTCTCCATAGTCTGTTTTTCAGTAGTTTTATAGTCTTTTGATAAGGTGGCAACAAAAATAGGCACTGTTCCACTCATTTAAACCTGAGAACCCAAAGATGTAGAAGATTGCGGTTTTTCTACAAATTGGGTATGTTGTGATCGGAAAGGTTCTTTCAGTATAGTTAGTGTCCCTTGAGTGCCTTTTAACAAGTTACTAACTTCTTCATGATGGGGAAATCCTGGCTATAGTGATATTCCTCACAAATGTGGCAAGGATATTTGGGCTTATGTTTAGATGCATGATCAACATATGACTTTGGGGGATCTTTTTTGGGGTATAAAATTTTTCTTTTCCTTTACCCTTACTTTTACCTTTAGAGGCTTTATCTACTGTGGTAGACTAAACGACATTAACATTAGAGGTTTTATCATTATTTGCAGAGGGATTTGAAGGAGGATTGGATGCAAAATTTGAAACATAATTTTGTTTCGAAGAAGATTTATTAGAAGTTTGAGTATGATCCAATAGTACGATCAACAGGTGGTACATCCATAGGCTTAGAAGATGTTGGATCTGTATATGGTCTTGAAGCATCAGGTAAGAGATCATATAACGTGATGGATTTGGAATAAACCAAATCTAAATATTGGGCACTGGCAATGGCTTGATATTTGGTTACACAACCTCCCATTGTTATTTTTGCAAAAAAAAAATTGACGAATGATTTGGTGAACCGTTCAGTTAACAACTCATCAGGTATATCAAATTTGATAATGTGATGCTAATGTCTCCATTCATGGATATGATTAGAGACATGGGTAGCAATATTATGTTTCAAAGACATAAGCAGATGGGTACCAGTTTCATAGCGAAATGGTAACTAGAACTGAGTAAGCAATGCCATTGCCAAAAAGAATAATTATTGATAACCACCTCGAGGCAATTGGATGTACCATTTCGCATCATGACCCTTAATTGTGCACTGAAAAGGACATAAATGAACAGATTCATAACCCAGGAATTAGATGCACCTATAAATGGTAAGTCATAACATGGGCTGGCTGTCTTCTCCAAATTTCCCTTCAAATTTTAGAAAATCGCCAGGAATCTTAGTAGGAACCGAAGGCCAATAAGGCAAATCAAGTATTGGATCATTAGTGAGCCTTGAAACATTTAGAAGTTCCAATGTTGCCAGAAATGGAAGTTGGGGTTGAAAGGCATGGGAGGCCTTTGATAAGGAGAGCTTGTGGATTCCATCCATGCTGGTATGAGTTATGCCCCAAAAGTGGCGAACTTTTACCATAAGGACCTTGATATTTCCCCCACTAATGGGTATTCTGACCATACAAAGGTGGATTATGCCCCCACAATGGTCGTTTTGACTAGGGTAAGGTTGATATTGACATGTCATAGATCGTTGAGAACCATACGATGGATAAAAAAACTTGCACGACATATGGATTATAAGGTTGTTGTTGCAACTGTTGACCATGTTAGTAAAATTGTTGGCCTTGTTGTTGAAGGGGTTGACCTTGTGGCTACAAGGGTTGACCTTGTGGCTACAAGGGTTGACCTTGTTGATATAAAGGTTGGTTTTATTGTTGGAAGGGATTTCCTTCCTATTGCAACAGTTGTTGATAAGGCCCCTTGTTGCACATAAGGTCCTTGTTATATAAAAGGTTGTCTCTGTACATAAGGATGTTGTTAATGGTAAGTTCCTTGTGGAGTTTGCTGAGTTATAGGTCGGTACTGATAAGTTCCATCTTCAATTTAACCAGATGCCCTAAATGATGGATTTGAACCAGACTGCATTTAGGGATCTGCCTGTTGAGTTAAGGGTGAATTTTAAGGTTGTTGAGAGCCATATGGAGGGTACAGTTTCTAGTAGGGTATCTGAGTTAAAATAGGTTATCAATACGGGATCTATCCTGATCAAGATGGAATTGATGATCCAATAGGATAATTTACACTGCCAACATTTTGACTAGCTTTGGTAGAATGAGTTTGAGGTGCACTACATAAGCTCGATCTGAAACAAGAGGTACATAAGGAAATGGTTGGTGTTTATGCCCATACAGTGGGATAGGTGGTGGAACATATTGTCCACTTGATGGAGGCCCTTGGGAACATATAAGGACATTAATTTCCCCAACCCTAACTATTGGTTGTATAGGAACTGAAGAAACTACAATTGGTATAAGAATTTTAGAGGTCACTGATGAGCCTCATCATTGGGTAACTATATGGACCTTAATACACCTCCAGGATTATTAAAATTAACTCTTCACATAATTCCTTACATGTTTTAATTATATTTTTCTTAATGAGATGAGTAAAAGTAAGATGTATGTCTAGTGGTCTAATGTGAATTGATTGCAGGTTTTTGAGATCAAATCATTGAAATTTTGACTAATTAAGGGTAGAAAATCGACTGAGAAAAGGAGGAGAGATTATAGGAGATACATCCTTCTCATTAAATCCTCACTCACTTGAATATTCATCAACCAAATCACACTAGCTCAAAGTTGCAAGTAGCTAAGTCATGGAGATCATGGACAACCGAGCTAATGACAGTTAAGAGCCAGTTCATCTTGAGTTTGGGAGCCAAGCCCCCTCATATTTAAGGAATTTTTTGGAGACTTTAGTTGTATAAATAAGGAGGCCTAGAGCCTCATTAGGATTTACATTTTTTATGTAAGAACACTAAGAATTTTCGAGTTCAAGTTTGTGGCAAAACATTATTATGTCATTTTTCTGATATGTTAATGAGAATGAGAATTTCCTTGATCCAACACTGATTTGACTCAGAGGGCTGAAGCTCTTGGGTTAGGGCTCAGCCCTAGTAGTAATGTCTCCACTGCTTGTACTTGTATGTGTAGGTTATTTCATAGTTTAAGTGTTGAATTGTTTTTAGCATTGTTTCATTGAAAGTAGTGGTGAATTTGATTAGTTTGCTTCCATCTTTGCATTGCTTTAGCAGTAGATTTAGAGAGATAAAGGAATACTAAAAAGGCTAATAACATGTGGATTTGGCCTCACTCCTCCCTTTAGGGACCATGGTTTGAGGAAAAACTCCTATTTAGCCCCAAAAAGACAAAATTTTGATTTCTTATGGAATTTAGGGTTTTCTGCTACTTAGGCCAACATCTTTTAGTTTTCAAGAATAGGTTTCAATTGTCATTTTTGATATCTTTAGCCTTGTATTAGATCTCATAGTGTTTCACAATATTTTCCAATTGTTTCCATGCATGAATTAGGCAACTAAATAATGATTTTTTTTTCTTAAGTTGATTAGAAATTTTCCTTATTTGATATGATTCATGGATAAATGGCAGTAATGTATGTATAATAGAAGTTTCAATAGCACAAGAAGATATCATGCTAGCAACCCCAGCCTAACCTCATCCATCCATGATCAACAAAATCCACCAAGTCCCTCAACCAATTCATCATTCCATAAGAACAATTTTCCATGTTTGTGGTGCAAATCTAGCCATCTTACAAACTTTGGTTTGAGCTATGAGGAAGTCATAGCCACTCCCTTGCCTTAAATATTCCATCATTAAACTTCCCTATGCCCTGTACCACCTTCAAAATCACTCCTATTTCCCTCGGGCAGATCTTTTAGGAATACAGGGGATCCTGTAGGAGCATTAGGACATCATGTAGGAAGCATTAGGACATCATTTAGGACGACTTGTAGTGGCCTGTTTTGAGGCCGATTTGTGGAAAAATATTCTAGAAGGATAGGATAAGACAACTATTTGCCTCCCAAGTCATCTGACCTTCCATCACCATCTCTAACCCACTTGTCACATCACCAAGAAGGTTTAGCATTCACATTTTCAGAAAAAAAGGACAAAAAGGAGAAAAGAGTTATTATGTTCATTCATATGCACAACAGTAGAATGTTTGGTTATTTAAGATTGCATGCCTAGGACAACTAGGATTACACACATGTTAGCTTAGAATTATTTTGAAGCAAGATCTCTTAGCAATTAGTTAGATGAGTGGTGTGTTTAAGGCATTGATTTCAGTCTTTCCTTACTGTAATAGAAAATATTTCAATTCTCCCAATTAGTGCAAAATTCCCTTTTCTTCATTGGTAATCAAAGTCCTTATGAATCAATAGGAGGCTGGTTTGAGAAACCATAGAGGTATATTGCCAACTCAGCAGTGAAAAAGAGTGGACCCATCACATCTGCTTGTGTATACAACACTGTCATCTCCAAGTTTGTACGAACCCCGGGTTGATAACGTAAAGTTGGTAGCCCCAGGAGATGCAATATTCTTGCTACAATACTAGTTCTCATCAATTTTTGGCACCATTTTCGTGGTGGTGTCTGAGTCAAAGGTGATTTCTGCTTTCTTTCCCCGATTTATTATCTCTTTCATTTTGCTATTAGCTTCATTTTTCCAAGAGTGATTGTAAGCTAGTTTTCATTCTTTTCCATTTTGTAAATGATATTTCATTCAGTAGTTAGTATCCATTCAGTTTGTTATTTCAATTCTGGAATTAGTCTCAAAGATTGGAAAAACACAAAAAAAACAAAAAACTTCTTTCATGCCTCATAGGAATAGGGATAACTTAGGAAAATTTCTGCCAAATATCCCCACCATTTCAAACAACCAACCTTCCCCCTTCTTCGGTGATTGTGAATTGGAGTACCCCCTAGGTGAACAACTAGAGATTTTTGAAGAGCCTATAGGGGGAGAAGTAGAAGGAGAACCCATTCCAACTGCCCTAATGGCTGAAATAGAAATGACAAAGGATATAGAGAAATAATTGAGGATTATTTTCCCATCAGATAAACCAATGGGGATGCCAAGATGAAAAAATAAGCCCCTCCGTTCTTCCTCAATTCCATGGCCTGACCTCAGAAGATCCAGATACTTTCTTGTTTGAGTTCGTTGTCATATGCATAACTTCTGATTACACCAATGATGATCATACGTTGAAATTATTCCCATCCACTCTCAAGGATGTAGCTTTGCACTAGTTCATGGGTTTACCTAGGGATAGAATCACAACGTTGACTCAAATGTAGCAACCCTTCAACAATAACTATCGAGACTACTCCAGGTCGAAAGACACTAAAGAGGAAATTTTTACAATGACCTTGGGGCATGATGAATCCTTGGAGGATTACGGGGAAATATTCTAGCTTAGCTACAAAAGGGTTAGGTGCACACTTGATCCTGAGTAATTGAAGATAGTCTTGCTCAGGGGGGTTAGGGAAGACCTTCGTGATACCCCAAACTTGCTAGTAGGTGGGTACATATACCAACTACCCTATGATGATATCAAGATTGTCTTTAAGAATAATTATAGGGAAGCTAGGAAAAAGGGTAGGGGTAGTTTGCTAATGTCTAGCTCATCCTCTTCCAACACATCCATAAAAGCTGAAATTGAAAATATGTTGGAATATTTCAAGAGTGAAATGTTGCACACCCTCTCCCTACATATGGACACTATGCACATCAAGAGAAATTAGGAGGAAGCATAGAGAGAATTACTGATCTTCTGTCCTAGATGCACAAGGAGGCACCCTAGGAATGAATGTCCATTAAACCTAATAGATATCTACTAGGTTCGTGAAGAAAAATGCTCCAAAGACAAGTTCCCTTCTCTACCTAGACTAAAAGTTGTGTATCGGGGAACTAAACGAGTGACTGAACACTTCTGCTACATAAATCAAAGGAGACATTATGGGCCTCAACCATACCAGTAGGGCATGCAAGGGTAATCCTATGCATATTACAAGCCTAACCAAAACACATCCATTCCCTCTTGGGGGCCGCTTGCTCATCCCTCCTAGTCTACACCTTCTCCTTGGTCGTTTGCACCTTAGTACCATTCCTAGCCAACCAACTAGTCATTTGAGCCATATACTCCTCCACTGCCTCAGTGGAATGCACCACCCCAGCAGTGGATGCCCCCATACAACAATTCTCTAGCTTTATTTCCTTCATGTCTTACTCAAGCACAATTTTTACACCATGCTCCACCTAAACAACCTCAGATACCTGTCGAGCCAAATTTGAACATGAACAACAGACATGCACAACAAGTATATAGTGGAGAGACATCCTACCCTCCTTATGTGGTGGAAATTCAGGAAATCAACCTAAGGTTTGGGAGAGCACTCCCAGACAACCAACCTCGATCTTCACCTAGGGAGAGTGAGGAGGAAAGAGAGGAAAGTATGCCTAGGGTGAATCCACCACCCTTTCCTGAAAGATTAACTCATTGAGTCCAACCTACTCCGGAAGAGAATGAACTTCTAGGTGAATTGAAAAATATGTGTCAAAATTACACTTCTCCAAGCCATTAAGGATGTACCTTTTTACAACGAAATGATTAAAGAGAAGTGTTTCAAACATCTACGGAGGTGAAAAGGAGACATCCCTGCTATTAACGTCATTGGACAACTTTCTAACTTAATGCTGGGGTAGGTAATTTGAACAAAGTATTTAGACTGTGGAGGCCCTATAGTAGATGTGCACGTCAATGGCAACGTTGTCCCACAGACCTTGATTAATATTGGGGCTACCATTAATGTGATGACTAAGGACATCATGCTGAAGCTAAATCTCCAGTATTCATTAAGAAAGACCACAACTATCTTGCAGCTTCGAGACCGTTCCATTGTAGCCCCTAAGGGGATTGTTGAGGATGTGATGGTCTCGAGTGACTCCTGGGAGTACCGTGCAGACTTCGTAGTTCTCTAGCCTAAGGCCAATCTTAATGGTTATCCTCTCATACTTGGGAGGCCTTGGTTAACCACTCTCGATGCCTACATCAGCTATAGGGCTGGAAATATGACTATAAAAAATGGGCATTTGTCCAAGCAGTTGGTCTTGTACCCTCCTGATCAACCATCTCTAGAACATTATTTACCTTTATGTATAGAAGAGGAGGAGGAAGATGAAGTATACTCATCCCAACTCTATACCCTAGAAGTTACCATGGGAGGAGGACAACCAGATGAAGATGATTTTATTTGAACACATACTCCAAAATCCAACTCCAAGCACCTTGTCCTTAGAGGAAGTAGTAAAGGAAACCAATAGAAACCATCATATGGATCTATTCTTAGTTTATTCAAATTTTACATGTGTCAAGACAATAGAATTCATCCCTAAAAGGACTTTGAAAATAAACCCCTCTCTCTTTGTACACCAAGAAGAAGAGTTGTGTAACATGCTAAGGGAACATCAGGATGCCTTCACTCGGAGTTACAAATAAATGAATGGATTTCACCCCTCGGTGTGTACTCACCACATTTATATCAAAGAAGGTTGCAAACCAGTCTAAAAACCCCAAAGGAAAATGAATCTAGCTCTCAAGGATATAGTCAAAGAAGAACTGCAAAAGTTGTTTGATGCAGGATTTGTTTACCCTATCTCAAACGGTGAGTGGCTTTGTCCTTTGGTGTTGGTTGCAAAGAAAAATGGGAAGTGGAGGATTTGTTTCAATTACAGAGAGTTAAACAATGAAACAAAGAAGGACTATTTCCCTCTACCTTTCATTAAACAAGTGTTAGATGGCCTGGCAGGGAATTTTTTTTCTCTTTCTTAGATGGGTTCAACGGTTACAATTGTGGAGTATTAAAGAAGGTATGTTTTTGATGATTATTTCAGTATCTTTTCATTAGAACTTATAAAAATTTTGCATCATGAACCAGGAAAATGATAAAGAATTGTAATAAAATATGTGAGATTAATATGCAAGACAAAAACGCTAACAATTGTCATTTCCTTATGCAGGAAGGAGAAAAAATGAGATGTTTCCATTCTAAAGGAAAGGAAAAGGACAGGTTAACCACTGTCCCTTTGACGGGAGACCGTATGCAAACAAGGCAAAGCAAATCAAAGTGAATCAACCCAAGAAAGGCAGTGGATATATCAACTCGGTGCAGGAGAGGAAAGAAATGACTGACGACTAATGGTTTGGCGAATCCGTCAGGATCCTTGATCCTGAGGGATCACTGTTTTATCTATTTCTACACTTAGATATCTCTCCCGTCACCCTTATAAAAGGGGTAGCACTGTTAGCTCAGGAGAGAGTTAGATACTGTTATGATTTTATGTAATTTCTTTTAAGATCAAAACTTTGATCGTCGAGACTCGTTAAGAATTGGTTTATTGTCGTTCTGCTCTATGCATTAACACAAACTTGGTTACTAATTCATCTCTGAGTCTGGAATAACTTCAAGCAGTGTACCCCTAGAGGCTAAGGGCCCGACCCTGGAGGAAACTTACTCTTGTATTACTACATTTGGTTTATGCGTGGTTTGCTTATCGACGTCATTTGGTAATCTGATGTGTTTATAAGTTTACATCACATGCTCTGTTATGTTTAATTTATTAAGGTTTCTACAGATAGAACTATTGTATTGACTCTGCATCATATTACTATTCTTTTAGGAGTTGATATAATACTGCTAGCCTTTACAGAATACTATTACTGTTCCATTATAGAGCCTTTGTGTTGTGCACTTGTTCATTAACATTACGGAATTCATCTTGGAAGTTATGTTCTTTGCGATTGTTGGATTTATGAACAATGCTGTTCTATTTTGAAATGCAGTCATATTCTTTCTAATTGAGATCGATACTTGGATCAGATAACTATATAAGTGTGTTGTGTGTAAGAATTGTTCCATAATTTATCAATAATCAGTGTTGTTCCATTGGTGTGTGTTATTCAATCTGCTCTTAAGAGTGAAAGATTGCCGTTTGATTCCTGTAGATTATGATTAATGCATTTGATCCGATAAACCAAGATGTTACTGCTTGTGAGAGTTAGTTGCTATTATATTCCTTAGTTGTTGTTCCATTTCAGATTTGTTGTTCCAATTCAGATTTTTTGTTCGATTTCTCAATTGTTGTTCCATTTCTTATCTGTCGTTCCATTTCTTGGTGTTGGCTTGAAGAATGATCTCAGGCTATAGTGAGCATTGACATTACTGTCCGGCTCCCAGATCCACAGTCTGTTCTCTGATTTCCTTTTCCATCAGTTTCGAAAGGGATGGTTTATTGCTACCAAACCCTTGACTAATAAGTTTCTTAGTCTTTTGAATGTGTGATCTAATATTTTGAAGTAGCTAAGCTATAGACAAGCATCTGTTTACTCTTGCATTTATGAACACTGTACTACTAGCATTACTCTCGCAAATGATAGCCTCAGACTGAGACACTCTCTGAAATAACGAAATGTTCCCGGATTGACATATTAATGTGAGGTAATTAGAGGTGAAATAGACCCTTTTTATAGCTCTACATTTTGGTGCTGTTGCTGGGGAAAGAGTGTATCCATATGTTATTTTTTTCAGAGTAGTGTATGAATCTGCTAGGGGAGAATTGGGTTTTAAAAATGGAAGGTAAGAACCTACATGTGGAGCATGTAAAACCCTACTCCTCTGCCCGCTTTCCTACAGATTTTCTATTGTTTTGTTTGAGTAGAATTTAGTAGTTAATTTGAGTGCATGACTAAGCAGAAAAAGCCAGAAAAAAATTCCAAACTGCTACCCAAGCCAGAAAAATCTAAGGGGCCGATGACCCTTGGCCGACCAACCTTCATAGATGAAATCTACAAGAAAGAAGAATCTCAACCCTTAGTAGGACCCAGGAAAGTCATTTTTAAAAAGCCTACTAGTTCCCTTCAGGCCACAGGATCACCATATGTAGCCTTTGCTGAGGTGCATAGTCAAACTGAAGAGCAACACTTTCAAGAAATTGAAAATTCTACTCTAGAACTATTGCGGGAAGGGAATTTCAGTAATCTTTCCGAAGGAGGAGGAGAGACAGGGGAAATCGAGGAACCGAGATCTCCTCTCGAGACAACTCAGCCATTGAACAACCCAGACAAGGGAAGTGCTGCAAAATTATCTTTGAAGAAACTCAATCTCCTCGGAAATTAGGCACTCTCATTATCTCAGATAGAGGAAGTGCTATTAAAACTATCCCTGTTAAATCTATTCCCTCTCAACCTAGGAATACCCTTCTACGTATCCCAGAAGGTTATTGGCATATATTCGACCCAATGGCTCAAAACTAGCCAAACACCCAAACCTCTACATTACAATACCCATAGTGAATTCTGCAGCAAATGCGCCTATGAAAGCAATCCCTCTTCAACATATCCCTATATTCCACGGTCTTACATCAGAATACCCAGATGCCTTTTTGTTTGAATTTATGTACTGTGCAGGCGATATGATTACACCACCGACCCCTAGAAACTGAAACTATTTCCCTCTAGATTAAAAGGGGCTGCTTTAAGATGGTTTATGGGTTTAGGTGGTGGGGTTATAAATAACTGGGATCAAATGAAAAAATCTTTTCTAAAAAAATATCAGGAGTATTTTAGGTCTAGAGAACTGAAGGACAAAATATTCCAGATGACCGCTAGACCAAATGAAACATTAGAGGAGTATGTGGAGTGTTTTCAGTATAATCTTCAAAGATATCCTTATGCATCACTATTTTTACCTGATAATGTGTTAAAAACAGCATTAATAAGGGGCATGAAGGAACAATGGATTGGAACATTAAACATTATGGGGAAAGGAGATATTTATCAGGAAAGTTTTGCTGACATTATTGATTTATGTATCAGGAGCTCAAGAGGCAGCGCAAGATTAAAACCAGCAGAACATGATCGGTTTGTAAGAGATAATAAAATTTCGACAGAAGGAGTAACGCGTGTACAAATTGGAAATTTATTGGAAATTTTTAAAACTAATATACTAGGGACACTAACTACACAACTTGATATTATGCAGGCCAAACAGAAGCAAATGGAGGCAGAACAGAATTTGACAATCTTCTGTCCCCGATGCAGGAAAAAGCATAGCCATAAGGAGTTTCCACTAGATGCAGTCCAAACATGTGCCATCTGCACAAAATATCACTGTATGGAAAGTTGTCCCTCACTTCCTGGATTGAAAGCAGTATATAAGGAAGCAGAAGAAGAGCCAGAATCAGTGTATTTGCTCAACCAGCGCCGTCAGTGGCAGCCGAGACAATCTGGTATGTTTCCAAACCCAACTTCTTCTTTTCAGCCTCCGTAGTATAATTCTCAACAATATAATATGTGGCAAAGTCAATCCCAATCCCCGTTTCAAAACTGGTCACCGTAGTTGTTTCCTTCCTCAAACCCGTGGTTGAATCAGGCAAGCCAATCTGGTTCGCCGAATCTTCCTTATACTCCACCATATTTGCAAAGTAACTCATACCCACCACAATGGACTCCCCTTACTTCACAAATTTTAGTCTAGCAGGCGAACTAGCAGTGACTGATGCGTCAGCCAGTAGGAACCATTCCACTCCCTCAACCTACACTGCCAGCCTTACAACAAAATCCCCAGTCTAATATGAGACTGCAACTCCCAGCCCAACCCAACCCCAATCCAAATAACAGACCGGTCCAATCTATCCAAATCATAGAAACACCAGAGGTAGGAGCCAATATGAGGGAGTGTAATGACTTTCAGCTAAGATCTGGGCATATTATTGAAACCGAGGGAGATAAGACAGTTTAGGTTGAAAATTAGTTACCTAGAGAACATCTGTCACAAGAAGAGGATGTGAATAAACAACAAACTAATAATCGAGCAACCACATCCTCTCCCCCGTTCCCAGAATGATTAATCATACCTCGACATATACAATATCCTGATTTTGACATTCTGGGAGAATTACAAAATTTCTACATAAAAATTCCATTCCTCCAAGCCATTCAAGACATCGCGATATACGCAAAAACTATCAAAGAATTGTGCATAAAGAAACCAAGGAGGAATATAACAAATAATCCAAGAGTCCAAGTAGTTGGCACTCTATCTGACTTATTATCAGGAAAAGAAACACCCATTAAATACAAAGACCCAAGAAATCCAATAGTAACTGTACAAATTTATGGTCAGACCATTTCCAATGCCTTAGTTGATCTAGGAGCTGCAATCAATATCTTAACAAACACTACTTGCCAAAAGCTAGGTATTGCATCTATAGAACCCACCTCTACCTTGCTAGAATTGGCTGACCGATCTGTGGTTAGGCCAGAGGGCACACTACATGATGTCATGGTCTTTGTTGATTCCTATGAATATCCAACTGATTTTCTGATAATAAATCCCAAAACCCGACTTGATGGACATCCATTGATTTTAGGTAGACCTTACCTTGCCACTACCAATGCTTATATTGGCTACCGGCAAGGAAATATGACCATAACCAGAGGACCAAATATCAAGAACTTAGTTCTATATCCTCCAGTGCAGCCAAGTGTCACAATAATCAAAATTAATAAGCACCTTGTATCATACCTTATTGATTACATTAGATCTCCATTAACTATACAAGAGGCACTTGATTTCAAAGACCAAACAGCAGATGATGCCATTAATAATTTCATTAGTCAAACTGATCTCACATCCTGCACACAATGTCATATGATAGAAGCAGCATTTTATAATGAATTAGAAGAAGATCCTCTGAAAGATACACATGATCAAACAATACCTGTTACTTCTGTTGCAAATAGTAAAATTATGGAAATTGAACCGGGAAAAACCTTAAATATTAATGCAAACCTCACACCCAAACAAGAAATGAAGCTCGTTCATTTGTTAAGGAAATATAAAGAAGCATTTGCATGGGACTACTCTGATATGAAAGGAATTGACCCCCAATTATGTACACACCACGTTTATATAGAAAAAGATGCGAGACCTATTCGTCAACCTCAAAGGAGACTTAATCCTCATCTAAAAGATGTGGAAAAAGCCCAACTTCAAAAACTTTTAGATGTCAATTTCATCTATCCTATCTCTGATAGTAAATGGGTCTCTCCGCTTGTGGTGGTACCAAAAAAGAATGGGAAATGGAGAATCTGTGTGGACTATAGAGAACTAAATAAAGCAACACAAAAAGACCACTTCCCTCTCCCATTCATCGACCAAGTATGAGAGACTTTGGCATGAAAGAAATTCTTTTCTTTCCCAGATGGCTTCAGTGGATACAATCATATTCAGATTGCCCCTGAAGACCAAGACAAAACTACTTTTACTTGTCCTTGGGGAACATTTGCCTATCGAGTTCTACCTTTTGGTGTATGCAATGCTCCTGCCACATTCTAAAGGGATATCCTTAGCATTTTTGCAGATTTAATAAATGAAGGACTTGAAGTATACATGGATGACTTTACACCATACGGAGATGATTTCGATCCAGTACTGGATACCCTAGAAAAAGTCCTACAATGCTGCATTGCTACCAAGCTTTGTTTAAGCCACGAAAAGTGATATATGATGATTACTGAAGGACTTATCCTAGGAAATTATATTTCAGCAGTTAGCATTCAGGTACACCCAGCGAAAATCCAAATAATTTTGCTTATTCCCACTCCTACCACTCAAATAGAGGTACGCAGTTTTCTTGGATTTTCTGGTTATTATAGGAGATTTATAGAACAGTATTCGCATATTGCTATACCCCTCTATGCACTAACTGGTAACGTTGATTTTCTATGGACAGAAAAATGTGAACATGCTTTCCAGGAACTAAAGAAGCTTGTGTCCACAGCCCCAGTCCTTTGAGAACCAAATTGGGATTTTCCATTTCAGATATCATCTGATGCCTCAGATAGAGCCATTGGAGCAGTCCTTGGGCAGGAAGAGAATAAAAAACCATATGCAATTTACTACATCAGCAATAATTTATCCCCTGCTGAATTAAACTACATTGTTACTGAAAAAGAATTTTTAGCTGTAATACATGTTGTTAATAAGTTTAGACATTACATTACTGGATATCTTGTTATCTTGTACATAGATCATTCTACCATAAAATATCTAGCAAAGAAGCCTATCAAAAATGGCAGAATAACTAGATGGCTTATTTTATTGCAAGAATTTGATATTACAATCAAGGATCGACCTGGCAAAGAAAATCCTGTAGCCGATTTTCTCTCAAGAATGCCAAAGCCAATTGATGCAACAGCAGCCGAAGACCAATTTCCGGATGAGCATCTATTTGTTGTGGCTGTTCAAACACCCTGGTATGTTGATGTTGCCAATTACCTAACAGTAGGTAAAGTACCAAAGCATCTAACCCCTAATGAGCAGAAACAGATTGTTCGGCGGAGTGCTCGATTTTCTTGGATTGGGGGCTATTTGTTCCACACAGGGGTAGACATGCATATCAGGAGATGCATTCGAGAAGATGAAATCTTAGACATTTTAAAAGCCTGCCATGACGGACCATGTGGTGGACATTTCGCCGATCACAGAAATGGACATAAAGTGCTGCAGACAGGGTATTATTGGCCCATGGTTTTCAAAGATGGAAAGAAATTTGTCCAAGCCTGTGACAGTTGCCAAAGAGCAGGACACCCTGGTCAGTCTGCTGAGATGCCTCTGAAACCACAGCTAGTCATTGAACCATTCGAGCGATGGGCTCTTGATTTCGTTGGACCAATTAACCCATCATCAAACAAGAAAACATATATTTTGGTGGCAATAGAATATGTCACCAAGTGGGTTGAAGCAGAGGCATTGCCAAGAGCTACAGAGGACTCTGTCATATAGTTCCTATTCCATCTATTTGTACGTTATGGCCTTCCAAGAGAAATAATTACAGACGGTGGACCACAGTTTGCTGGGAACAGAATAGCTGCAACACTCAACAACTACCATGTCCATCATAAAAGCACAACTCCATACGACCCACAGGAAAATGGGCAGGTAGAAAGAAACAATAAAATAATAGAAGCAATCCTAACGAAAACCATGCATTCCATAGCTGTGATTGGGCTGCCAGACTACCTGAAGCACTGCGGGCTTACAGAACAACATGGAGAAGCACCATTGGTTACTCACCTTATCAATTAGTGTTTGGAAAACAACCCATTTTCTCCATATAATTCGAAATCCAAACATTGCAAATAGCACAGGAAGTTGGCTTAGATCTAATCGAGGCACATATTAATTGATTACAGCAGATCGATGAGCTGGACGAAATTAGGCTCTCTGCACTTCAAAACACTGCCATGATCCAACAACAGCGAGCTAAATCGCATGATGCTCTCATTAAAATAAAGTCTTCCACGAAGGAGACTGGGCTCTTTTGTACGACTCCAGGTTTCAGGACTTCCCCGCGAAACTCCAGACACGTTGGTTGGGACCATACGAAATCCAGAAGGTACATGACAATGGGACCCTTACTCTAATTACTATTGACGGTTCTAGATATGCCTTCAAGGAAAATGGCCACCAAGTTCGTCTCTATCGTAAACCACTCCCTCGGGAGTCCTTCTGCCAGTAGCTACGCCGAGATTCTGATATGGAGATTTTGGGGGAGGAAGAGAAGTCTTTCTCACCTGTAATTCATTAAGGAATTTATTTCTTTTTATAGTTTATACATAATTTCTTTTCTTGAATCATTTTTGTACATATTTTTGAATCAATGTTTTGTTGTTATTATTTTTGTTGTTCCTTTTTTTTTTCAAAAGAATAGCATTTTCTTCTGGCTATTCCCTTTTCAAAAAAGCAACCCCCTTTCGATCAGCCGTCATTTTGTTGTAATTTGGTTCTTTTTCTTTATTTTTGTGTTTTGTTGTTCCTTTTCCAAAGGAACAACATTTTTGATTTCTGCCATTCCTTTTCCAAAGGAATGGCATTTGTGTGTTTTTGCTGTCCCTTTTCCAAAGGAACAACATTTTTTATTTTTGTCGTTCCTTTTCCAAAGGAATGGCATTTGTGTGTTTTTGTTCTTCCTTTTCCAAAGGAACAACATTTTTTTATTTCTACCATTCTCTTTCCAAAGGAATGACATTTTTTGATTTCTGCCATTCTTTTTCCAAAGGAATGGCATTTGTGTGTTTTTGCTGTTCCTTTTCTAAAGGAACAACATTTTTTATTTTTGCTATTCTGTTTCCAAAGGAACAAAATTTGCCTATTTTGCTGTTCCTTTTCCAAAGGAACAACGTTTTTGATTTCCACTGTTCCTTTTCCAAAGGAACATAATTTCTGTGTGTTTTTCTATTCCTTTTCCAAAGGAACAACATTTTTTATTTTTGTTGTTCCTTTTTCAAAGGAACGACATTGGCGTGTTCTGTTGTTCCTTTTCCAAAGGAACAGCATTTTCAATTTCTGCTGTTCCTTTTCCAAAGGAATGGCATCTGTTTGTTCTGTTGTTCCTTCTCCAAAGGAACAACGTTTTCCATCTTTGTTGTTCCTTTTTCAAAGGAACGACATTTGCGTTTTCTACTGTTCCTTTTCCAAAGGAACAACATTTGTGGTATTTTGTTGTTCCTTTTTCCAAAAGGAACACCATTTGCATGCTTTTGCTCTCCCTGTGAAACAACTTGTTCCTTTTGCTGTTCTAAATTGAGGATGCTTACTGCTCCTGTTCTTTCAAGTCTTTTAGAATACAACTATGCACTTATACAATGGATACAAAATCACAACATAGTAAAATCAGTTAATCATAAATCGCTATCTTTATAAGAAATTACTCTAAATTGGTAAGAGGACAGAAGGAAGGAAACACTTATTTATCATCTTTTGCTATCATTGTTCTACTAATTCTGCTCTGATTGGTTATCTTTATCATGTTGATCCCTTTTAATCCTCTTTGATTATTATTTAGGAATAAGAGCAAAGGGTTTATATCTTCCTATTGAGATGTTAATACTTCTTCCACCATTCCTACTCTTAAGGAGTGTTGAACCACCCTTTGTGTATAAATAGGGAAAGTACTTTATGAAAAAGGAAAAAAGAGCAAACATGACTTATAAGTTGTCAAATGTAGGATAGGGGGTGTCATCAAGAGCCAACCTACCATGGTCATGTAGACGAAAGCGAAGTGGCATGCCCACTATGGCCACCACACCAGGGATATGGTCCAAAAGGTATATCAAATAAAGAACCCTTGGAACATGAGGTCTTACCACGAGCCGGCCTGCCCATCTTTCGCTCCTTCCTCGTGAATGGCATTATGGCTAACTGGTCACCAAACCAGCATAATGGCCTACATTTTGACATCACGCAACATTTCCTAAGCATACACAAAGGATCATGGTTCCATGGGTGAAAAAAGCAACTGTGCCAAGGTTATGGACACCTATCGGCAGCAGAGCACTGTTAATGGTATTGAAGTCACATTATTTACACCAATAGGTAGCTATTAGCACCCTTCTATTTCTTATACCTTAGTAATAAATCATATATTATTTCCCAAACCATATAATGCATTGACATCTATTATTACCAATGATGACAGAACAGTTGACAATGACCGCATGAGATTCCGTTTCCACGGCAGATGTCCTATCCCCCAGCCTCGCATCATATCACAACAATTTATTACGTATTAAGCGATCCAACTCTACGCCTCGTTTTCGGTAATTCGCTGCTTTTGTAAACATGGCATATTGCCACATGCTGTTCCTTTATGACTCTGCTTCAGAGCGGGTGCTGCTCCTTTATTTGACGGCTGGGACAGCCTATCACATTGTGGGGGGGGAGGATAACCTCATCATTCCCTGGATTACGTGTCAGCCCACTATTCGGGAAGTTGTGTACTAGGGTATAGCACAACTGAATGATATACTATTTTTTATTTTTATTTTTTCCGCATGACTTGCTATTCATAAGCCATTTCTATTGTATACTCTGCAGCATTAGATTTTGAACAAGTCTTGCGTCTGTCAACCTCTCTATGCTTCAACAACAGAAACAACTGCCATTCCATTGAGAGTTTACAGCGAAACCATGGGAGGAAAATCGATTCAGAGAGAACTGCAGGTGTTAACAGTCTCTGATGCTGCCCGGGAAATCCTGGCAAGAGCAGGGTGGTTGACTTATCTCAACCTCTTGCAAGAGTCTAATGAGACTGTGGAAATTGAATTCTTGCAGAACTTGCAAGAAGATCACTCCAAAGTGGGGGGGAGACGCATAGCAGTCATCGACGACATAATCGCAGAAGTCTCGGGATTGCTAGCCGCTAGACCTGTATGGACATTAAAAAAGGAGAGATTGTAGAAGGTTATAGAAATCTTCCAGGACGAAGGCCAGAGCCTGGCAATTAGAGGAAAGGGGGTTCTGCCAGCAGCATTAGGAGAGCTGTGGGTGGAATTGGCAAAGACCATTCAAAGCTACATCATCTGTGAAGGCAGAAAAGACGTGGTAAGACCACGACATCTCAAACTCTTAGCTATACTAAAGCAAAAATGCTCTGTAAATTTACCTACATTTTTGAATTCGTTACTTCATGACGTTGCGCGGAGCATAAAAAAGGCACAGCATGTAGAGTCAGTGGTTAGTCATCATGGGTTAATTCGGTTAATAGTCAACCATAGCCTCACCCAGTAGCAGAGCAGCTGGGAAGAGCTAATTGCCATGATAAATGGGGGATTGACTGCACCATCCCCAAAACGTAAACATGCCACCAGTACACCCGAGCGTCCAGAAAAATGCAGGAAATCGGCAAAGCGTAAACATGCCACCGGTACACCCTGGCGGCCAGAAAAATGCAGGAAATTTGTCCGGCTAGGAAAACTACGAGGGAGGCTGGAGAAGCCCCAAGAAAACACCAGCTAGCTGATAGAAATAGAAGATGAGCAACCCCCATGGCCAGAAGGGGAGGACGATGAGAAAGGAGTGCAAGAAGAAGAAGAAAAAGAAGAAGAGGCCGAGAAATCTAAAGAGGAAGAAGAAAATGAAGAAGAAGTCGAGCAATCTGAAGAAGAAGGGGAAAAAGAAACTAAAACCGAAGAAGATAAAGAAGAAGAAGTCGAGCAATCCGAGCAGGAGGAGGAAACAAAACAGCAGGAAGGTAGCCCATTGTAGGACCCGTGGGAGAAGATGAATTGGCCAAATTTTTGGCCAATATGGGCGAATATGGCCAACCTTCCAGTCCATCAGACCTCCATGCCGAAAAGAAACCCCAGGAGGAAAATGCACCTAAAGAATCAAATGCAAAGGAAGCAGAAGAAGAGAATCTGCATGTTCATGATGAAAATATGACAAGAGATGCTGAACAGGAACAATCCATTCCTAACCAGAAGACACCAGAAGAAATTCCGGAGGAAACAAGGGCAGAAAGAGAGGTCGCCCAAGAAATAACAGAACCAATTAGGGTTCTTGCCCCAGAATAGCCAGAGCAGAAGAGTGAAGAAACACCCCAGAGAGAAAATCTGGGAATTAGTCATAGTCCAGGCCGCAATGAACAACCTACTATTCCTTCTAAGGAAATTGTGAAAATTAGGGAATTGCGAAAGGAACATCAGAGATTACTGAATATAATAGTCGAGCTCCACCAGTAGATTAGGATTATAAAAGCAAGGCAAAGGGTAAAAAGGACTTCGGGAAGGAAAAACATGACCACTGCAGCAAAACCCCTCAAGGCAAAGGGGCGGAGGACCTGAATCCATCCTGATGTTTGAAACCCTGTTGGAAACCATGTTACTATTCCAAATGATGCTGAGAAACAAATTGTTGTTCCAATTGAAAAGGAACAGCAATGGACTGATATCCACGTTAAGATAGAAATGGATGAGATGTTGACCCGTGATAAGGAAATTCAGACGGAGGCACCACTTTCGGGAGTGATAAGGGTTATGAACTCAAAGCAACGCAATAGGAAAGTTCAGGTAAAACTCCCGACCTCCACTGCCGCATGGAAAAGAGATCCAAAAATGGTAACCCTATGAAAGGGTTTGAAGCAAGCTCAGCAAGAAGCAGAAAAGCTTAGAGAGCAAATGGTCCCTCGAGAAAAGTATGAAGAGCTACAACAATAGCTTAGGAATGCCAATCTATACGAAAGCCAGGCCTTTGAAGGGTGGCGAAGGGAACAAGAGGAAGTCACGAAGGTAACTCGCAGGTTAAATATAGTTATCAAGAAGATGGATACCTTGTGTTCTTTATACAATGACATCCTAGCATGTAGAGCCCCTCCTAAGAATTATTCCTTGTTTTTACTGGAACGGTATTTGCAATTAAAAATAAGGGCTGGTAAAGCAGGTTCTCCCATACAAATTAACACTGTCAATGATTTTATAGACTGCTGTAAGCACTACAGGGTAGAAGTCCAAAGACTACTGTGTGAGTTCTATTTACATAACCTTATATTAGACCAGGAGACCGAGCTGAACCCTGGCCCTTTTGTTGGGGATATCCAATTGCAGGCATTTATTTCATTTGGGGTTAATCAAATTAAATGGCTTAAAGCCTATAATACTTTCCAAAGGCAAGAAAACAGATTAGATTTGTGGGTAAGGGCTGAGCGTAGGGATCCAGTACAGTTGTGGAGAGCACATAGAAACCTCATGAAGACTCCAAGTGTAATTGAAGCATTAGGACCCATGCATGAGGCACTCATTCGACAGGGATTAGAATATTTTTTCTCTATCAAAGACCCTGCCATTGATGCAACTAAATTTTGGTATCAAATCTCTAATCCGAATATCCAGCTCAGGGAACCATTTAAGTATGAGAATTTTAAATTATCTTCCAACCGCTTGCACCTCTATGGTGAAATATTTTTGAGGGCAGGGCCATCCTGGTTAGGATATAGGTTCCAGAGTCGAATTATTTGGCACCCTGCACCCAGATACCAAGCCCTATATGAGATGCCTGAGGGTCAGACAGGCCATTTCTTTGAATACCTAGTTACGCATCATGGCTGTAGGCCTCCACATGAGATTCCATCTCCAACCTATTCTCTCGCTGCCTTACAGGTCAAATACAATGTTTTCATGAGGGCATGAAATAGGGTAAGCAGGGGGGTGTGTGGAGTATTAAAGAAGGTATGTTTTTGATGATTATTTCAGTATCTTTTCATTAGAACTTACAAACCTTTTGCATCATGAACTAGGAAAATGATAAAGAATTGTAATAAAATATGAGATTAATATGCAAGATGAAAACGCTGACAAATGTCATTTCCTTATGCAGGAAGGAGAAAAACGAGAAGTTGCCATTCCAAAGGAAAGGACAAGGACAGGTTAACCGTTGTCCCTTTGATGGGAGACCGTATGCAAACAAGGAAAAGCAAATCAAAGTGAATCAGCTCGGGAAAGGAAGTGGAGATATCAACTCGGCACGGGAGAGAAAAGAAATGACTGAGGACTAACAGTTTGGTGAATCCCTCAGGATCCTTGATCCTGAGGGATCGCTGTTTTATCTATTTCTGCACTTAGATATCTCCGTCATCACCCTTATAAAAGGGGTAGCATTATTAGCTCAGGAGAGAGTTAGATACTATTATGATTTTATGTAATTTCTTTTAAGATCAAAACTTTGATCATCGAGTCTCGTTAAGAACTGGTTTATTGTAATTATGCTCTATTCATTAATACAAACTTGGTTACTAATTCATCTCTGAGACTGGAATAACTTCAAGCGGTGTGCCCCTGGAGGCTAAGGGCCCGGCCCTGGAGGAAACTTGCTCCTATATTATTACGTTTGGTTTATGCGTGGTTTGCTTATCGACGTCATTTGGTAATCTGATGTGTTTTATAAGTTTACATCACATGCTCTGTTATGTTTAATTTATTAAGGTTTCTACACACAGAACTATTGTATTGACTCTGCATCATATTACTATTCTTTTAGGAGTTGATATAATACTGCTAGTCTTTACAGAATACTGTTACTGTTCCATTACAGAGCCTTTGTGTTGTGCACTTGTTCATTAACATTACGGAATTCATCTTGGAAGTTATGTTCTTTGCGATTGTTGGATTTATGAACAATGTTGTTCTATTTTGAAATGCAGTCGTATTCTTTCTAACTGAGATTGATACTTGGATTAGATTACTATTTAAGTGTGCTGTGTGTAAGCGCCGCTCCATAATTTATCAATAATCAGTGTTGTTCCATTGGTGTGTGTTATTCAATCCGCCCTTAAGAGTGAAAGATTGCCGTTTGATTCCTATAGATTATGATTAATGCATTTAATCTGATAAACTAAGATGTTACTGCTTGTGAGACTTAGTTGATGTTCTATTCCTTAGCTGCTGTTCCATTTCGGATTTGTTGTTCCATTTCATATTTGTTGTGTGATTTCTTAATTGCTGTTCCATTTCTTATATGTCATTCCATTTCTTGGTATTGGCATGAAGAATGATCTCAAGCTATTGTGAGTATTGACATCTATTGTCCGGCTCCCAAATCAACGATTTGTTCTCTGATTTCCTTTTCCATCAGTTTCCAAAGGGATGGGTTATTGCTACCAAACCCTTGACTGGTAAGTTTCTTAGTCTTTTGAATGTGTGATTTAATCTTTTGAAGTAGTTAAGTTGTAGACTAGCATCCATTTACTCTTGCATTTATGAACACCGTACTACTAGCATTACTCTGGCAAATGATAGCCTCAGACTGAGACACTCTTTGAAATAAAAAAACGTTCCTGGATTGACATATTAATGTGAGGTAATTAGAGGTGAAAGGGGCCCTTTTTATAGCTCTACAACAATCAATTCCATATTAGCCTAGAGGACCAGGATAAAACCACCTTCACCTGTCCTTTGGGTTCTTTCAGTTATATGGTCCTTCCTTTTGGCCTATGCAATGCCCCTGCAACTTTCTAGAGGGAAGTCCTGAGTATATTTGTCGAGCTAGTCCATGATGTAGTGGAAATGTATATGGATGATTTTACACCCTATGGGTGTGATTCGTAGGAGGCTCTCTCCAACATGGGTAAGGTTTTGAACAAATGCATTGAATTGAATTTATCCCTTCACCCTAAAAAATGTGAGTTCCTGATGACTGCAGGGACTATTCTAGGTCATTCAATATCCTAGAAAGGACTCTAAGTGGACCCGAATAAGATAGCCATCATCCAAAGGGTCCACCTCGAAAAAAACAAAGGATGTCATAATTATTCTAGGCTTAGATAGATACTATAGGAGATTTATAAAAGGCTTCACCAAGTTAGCTTCTCCTTTATTTGGGATATTGGCCAAAGACTTCAAATTTTTATGGTCAGAATGTTGTCAAGAGGCCTTGGACATCCTAAAGGACAAGTTGACTACTGCACCTATTCTCTGAGGCCCAAATTGGGCTCTCTCTTTCAACATACATGCTGATGCCTCTCACAAATCCATACGGGAAGCTCTAGGCTAGATATACTACAAGCTACCTTATGCCATTTACTTCATCAGTAAGAATCTGTCAAAAGCCAAACTAAACTACACAGTGACTGAAAAGGACTTCCTAGTTGTGGTGCATTCATTGAACAAATTTAGTCATTACATTACAGGTTACTAAACATTTGTACATACTAACCATGCTACAATTAAATACTTGATGAATAAACCTGATGTAAATGCTCAGATTATTAGATGGTTACTTTTAATGCAGCAATTTGATTTAACTATTATTGATAAGCATGGCAAGGACAATGGTGTTGGAGATTTTTGATCTAGATTGACTTTGCCTATAGGGGAGGAAGGAATGGCTGATGATCAGTTACTGTATGAACACTTACTTTCCATTTCAATTCTCTCTCCATGGTTTGCTGACATAGAAAATTACTTGGTGACTTGGTGACTTGGATTGGGGTTAAGCTCTTCAAACTAGGCCCGATAAAATTTTGAGGAGATGTGTCAGGGAGGAGGAAGTCTTTGACATCCTTCGGACATGTCATGATGGTCCTTCTAGAGGTCACTTTGTAGCCAAAAGGACATATTTCAAGGTGCTACAAGCTGGTTATAACTGGCCCACTCTTCCGTAGGATGTGAGGAGATATACTAGAAAGTGTGATCGGTGCCAAAGGATGGGGAAACCTGCCGCAAGGGATGAAATGCCTCTGCAACCTCAACCAAATTTCAAGCCATTTGATAAGTGGGGCATAGATTTCATTGGACCCACTGACCCTCCATCTAGGCAAAAGTAGTACATCATTGTGTGCACTGACTATTTAACCAAGTGGGCTAAAGCCAAGGCCATCAAAGCCACAATAAAAGAGAAAGTGCCTAAGTTCTTAAGGGAAAATGTATTTTATAAGTTTAGGTACCTGTTGTGGCCACCAAAAACCCCCCTCCTTATTTAGTATTAGCAATAACACTATGTAAGTGGGAACCCTTAGTCAATTTTTTTTTTAAATCAATTAGTCCTTATATGTCACTCCTTAAAAAAATATATCGCATCGCGTCAAGAACGATAGGGAATTTTCTTATGGGTCCAAATGATAAAATGCGAGATTGCGATGTGAACTCCATCGCATCGCATGCATTAATAAACACTCACGTTGGAGAACCTTGAAATCGCTGATATGGGATATCACGTATCGCATGTCACAAAATCACATAAAAGGCACATAACAATTAAATGATTAAGCGATATGTGATCTTGCGATATTGCGATCTGTGATCTTTGCGATAGTGCGATCAAGCAAGCTTGCGATAGAACAACATGATGAAATTACGGTAGTGCGATAGAGAGAAATGCGATACTGCGATGCAGATCACAGAAACATTCCATCGCAGATTTTCCTGGCTCAATATTCAAGCGAAATTTTTTCCATAAACCAAGAACTAGATACGTGCCTTAATGATAATTAATGAATTACACGCCAATTGTTAATAAAGTATGGTTTTGTGTTTTTCGAAGAGCTAGTTCATGTCAGGTGGCATGTTTTTGCATATCCGTGGCATTTAAAGCTTTCCTGTCATTATTTATTATCATTACTCTCTCCTCACTTGTGAACTGTAGGAATGAAGAAAAAAATTACACAAAGCCATGTTCAGGAAGCTATGGGGAAAAACGGTAGAGTTCCAATGTTCAAAGATAGAGAAAAGGTGCCCTCATAAATAGATACCACATGTGACAGAGCCGCAGATTCACAGAATGCTACTGAGCCATCCATTACAGGTCTTTCATATACAACCATGGTTAAATAGGTACTGAGCGATGCTGATATCAACAGACAGTTTAATGCTCAGGGTCAAGAGTTCACAAGGTCATTATTTTTACAAGTTTTGAAGCTTTATACCCGATAAAGAGGAAGAGGTGCAAAAGGAGAAAAATGCATCAGAGAAGCTCGGATCAAAGAACGAAGGACGTTTCCGATGCGCATCGCTGAGAAAATTGCTCGAGAAGGATAGACTTTAACTGCTCAGTCACTTGTAAGCCCGAAAATTGTAAGAAAGCAATGATAAAAAACAAACTAGAAATAGAAAGCTAAAGAAAAGGCAGAAGAAATCCAAAGGGTTACCAAGTTGAATTGAGATTATTACTGGGCATATGTGGTAAAGCCATATAGTCAGTGGATGACTATCAAGTATATCATCGATTTTGCCGAGAAGATGGTGCCAGCTCTTGCCAATTCTGTTTTCTTAGCTCAACCAAAAGCGAAAGACAGTCAGCCGACTCTACTCATGCAAATATTGGATGCTTGCAACGTTAAGGAGAAAATACAGAAATAGTTAGATATTAGATTTAATTTTTAGAAAGTTTTGTTTTATTTTTGCTTAGAAAAAGGGCGGTCATTTAAACCATATCCTGAATCTTTGTAATTAAGTTATTTAGTTAGTAGTCTTTAAACCCTTCTCATGCATTTAGATAAGGGTCCAGAAATTTATCAAAAACTTGTCCTCAGAACATCCACTTTTGCACCCTCCGAGGAGGTTTTGGTAAATGAATGGAACAGGATTTGTTGATGTCTGCATTTGATATCTGCTAAGAACACTCCGTATTCCAGCGAGAACTAGAGGAAAGACCCGGTTCCGTGGGCGTTAAGGATTGGATGGAGAGACTCTTGAGAGCTTGAGGAAAGGCTCGAGGATCCATTGCTTCTATAGATCCATTCCACTAATCCAGCTCAAGTTATTGGAAGGACTCCAGCGTGGTCCCCATCCCAGCGACTAATGCCTGGTTCCGTACATATTGATAAGAAAGTAAGAACTTGAATATGAATGTAGGGGCAACTCTAAAGGATCCATTCTCTTTTCACCCTTTAGTAGATTTGTGAATTAGCAGCTTATATTGGAGCGGTAGGTAACTGACTCTGGTTAGGAATGGCGCAAAAAATAGGGCCTTAGGGCATCGATCGTACCCTATATATCGTATACAAATAGATATATCTCATTATCAAAGCCCTAAAGCAAGCACTTGAGCTAGCCGTAAGAGCGCGGCAAAGCAAGCCTTCCTCGATTGAAGCATGGGTCGCATGCAACCAAGCCCTGCCTTACATGCCCCACCCCCTTGCACACGCTACAGTTTCCAACCCATTGACCTCCATCAAACCAGTGCCCTACATGTTCAACTGCAATCAAAGGAAGCACCATCAAGGCTGTTGACATTCACTAGGCCAAGCAACGCTTCAACGCAAAAGGGACTTCCAATATACCAATTCAATGGCAGGGAAGGAGGGTCTCCATCACATCAAGGAAGCATTTCAGCTTGTTATTCTAGCACATTTCTTTGCTAACCTTACTTCACCTTCCTACCTACCTTCTGACATTCAATGGAACGAAGCACATTCATTAACGCCCATTTAGGCTCTTGACATTCACTAGGCCAAGCAACGCTGTCAAGGCACCATTTTGACCCTTAGCAAAATTCAATTGCAGGGCAGGGGAACAGGAAATTCTATCCCATCAAAGCAAGCGGATCGGGTGAAATGAACAGGAATTCTCAAAGCGGGTGTTATAAAATCCCTCCCGAGCTAGCGCTTGGAAACTCCATAAAAACGAATGGGTGCGTAGGACCGGACCTGGGAGCTTCTCCTGCTCATTTCTCATCCTTTTGGCAGGCATAACTATCTCATTCTCCATCGTACCTAGGAGCGGCACCTTAACCATATCCTTTTTAAGCAGTACGAGTTTGAGTTCGATCGGATAATAGAGCTAGAACGAGTGAGAATTAGAAAAGAAAGTCAAATAGAGTGAAGAAAGAGATCCAGATATTTCTATGGTCCCACAAAAGCTGATCCAGGAATGAATTGAGTATATTGGGTCCCAAAACAAAATATGGCAGGTCCATATGAGATGGGTCAACGAGAGTTGGCAGCCACACAATGGACCTTTTACATTGATCTATATACCCAGTACAACTATTCAGTTAGGCAGGAATTGAACATCTTTATATATGTAATTACTGCATCGTCATAGCATCGTATATAATAGAGTAATAGAGAACTTACTTTTAGATCCCTTTATATCCCTTGGAATAGTTCCTAAGCTGTAGAGTTATATACGTTCTTCCAGGAGCTTATTTGAACAGTTGGAAACCTTTGATCGGGAACATGAACCGAATAGACGTACTACATTTGCGGGAGCCGAAGAGAGACAATTACACACGGAATGGAATTACAGTCCTGTTAGCCCAAAATAAGAAAGAATACCGGTCAGAAGGCAGGAAATTCAATACCTAGTTCATATGAGTATAGCAGTTATATATGTAATGAAAGTGCAGTCCCGTTAGCCCACGAGATAAGAAAGAATACCAGTCAGCAAGGAAGGCATAAAATAATACAAAGTTCATACAAATAGAGCAGAGTTATATATGTAATTCTAGTTCAGTCCCGTTAGCTTATTAGAGAGAGTTACAGATGTTAGATCAGTTGCCTTAGCCGAAGAGTTATATACGTATTGAAAGGAGCGTTAGCTGAAGGGTTTTGGGGGAAATAACAGTTGCGTACCAGAAGCTTAGCCCAAGAAACTATGTACGACATTACGAGATTAAGGAAGGGTCTCGGATATAGATAGAGGGTCGGGTCGAAACGAAAGAAAGTAGCACAGCCCAGTCCCGTTCCCTGTGAAGCAAACGGTTTACGCTCCCATCTCCATCATCTCATTACGAGATGAATTACAGGCAGGCGGGAAAGAGACAAAGAAAGCGAGATTAGATCCGGTCCCAAAGAGCTTGTACCACAGAGAGAGAATGGAATGGGCTTACAGAAGTGTCATGAGATTAGCTGGCACTAACAGAATGGATTTCACTATTTACTTATCATTTTCACTATTCTCATTTGAATTTCATAACCAATAGTGGTTGAATGTTAGGAAGCGTATTAGCCTTTATGTATGTAATTAAAAAGTCATATGTCATTTAATGCAGTCCTATGGGTATTGAATCAAGGATCTGATGGTTGTAATAAAGATCTGAGATTCTGCAAGGTGTTCCTGGGTTTGTCGCCATCTCAGGAATGAAATTGACTATACTTGTATGCGGCTCACTCCGTGCAGGTAATATTGAGCCTAGTGCAACACTGAGCCGTAAGCCATTGGGTGCAAATAATAGTACGTCACACCTTGAATCAAGAAAATGAGTGTATTAGTAGGATGAGTCATTACATCCATCATCATCCCGGAAATTAGGTTCCCATAAGCCGGTCCCTAGTCTCATGTGTAGTAAGGTTCTACATTTCATGTTGTTTGAGGGGTGATGGGAGGGGAGTGGGGAGATGGGTGGTGGAGCATTGTCTCTCTGCGGTGATGGCTCCCATCAGGGTATGGCAAAGGGATGAGAGCTCAGAGCTAGGAGGGGTTATAACCCCTGCCAATGATTTAGGAAAGGATTGTGCTGTGCTGAAGTATTCAAAATTGAACCAAGGTCCTACAATATAATTAGGAGGGTGAGAGATCAAATTTTAATGTCATCCGTTGAAGGAAAATATTTGAGTCAGAGTGATTTTGTCTGTCTGGAGTGGTTTGTTTTGGTCAGGGATTTTGTTAAATTACTTTTGGGTTATTGGAGGGCTCTTTGGGATGTTTGAAGGTGGGGCTCCTTCAAGGCTAGCCAAATTCAATCGAATTTGCCCTTTAAATAGGCCTTAAACTAGGTAAAATATCCATTAGGCTAAAAATACCCAAATGTTGATGTTGCACTTCTGTACTCTTAATGGATGTTAGAGCAAAGAGAGATAAACCATTTGTCACTTGAAGCTCATGAGTAGGACTAGTCATAAATGGTACTTTTATCTCTTGACCATTTCTGCTTATGTGTTAAAGTGATATACAGTTTTTTAGTTGTTTATGTATTATTGCATGAATGCATGAGTTATCATTTGGCACTTTTGTACGGTGATCGCTATTTATTTATGCTTAATGTATGAATAGCTCATTATGCGATATGTTTCTCACAACTGTTTCGTCTAACTTTTTATGCGAAGTGGTTCATCCTTATTGATTTCTTTTCTCATAATAGCTGAATGATATTTATTACCAGTTGTTATTTGAAATCTTTTTAGATCGCATAATTGAAGAATTACATCTCGGGTTAGTATAGACTTATATGTTGCTGCTTATTAGATTGCAATAGCATAGCATTAGATTAAAGTTAGAATTAGAATATCTCAATTAGGAACTGTTAGATCAGGAACATCAAAATATACACACACACACACTCATAGATTGGGAAATTGGTCCTCATATCCCCAGTCGGACCCACTATACCAAATGGATAAGGAGCTTCCAACCAAGGTATGGACCTGGTGGGTATGCCCTTATTGTAGACCTGATTTTCGGGGCTTCAACATATTTGGCGCTAGAAGGAGGGCCTAAACTATTAATGGCAAGTAAATCTAAATCTAAATACAATTCTGAGAGTAAATCGTCTGTCACCATCTCCCCTGACTTCTACATTACACTTAAATCTAGAGTTAGAAGTCACTGGAGTATCAAACGCTGCTACGCCCCGTGACATTTCATATAAATCTACCGTTGAACCTCCTGAAATCGAATCTCTGATTCACAAACTTCAGCAATTTTCCATTTCTCCTCAAAGGTCTGATAAATCTCAAGGCAGCGTGACTTCAAAATATAACCCTGCTCATCCCCTGACTAGATTAAAGAGTGAAAAGTTTGGTGTTCAACCAACCGAATTACGTCTTCCGACAAGGAAAAGAGCAAGGAAATCACCAAAGGAGTCCGATAGCGAGACTCTTTCATCATCATCATCCATTTCATCCTCTTCACTGCAAAGTCAACCACCCATTCCGCCACTTCAGATCATCGTCCATCCATCCTCTGGAACCCCCACAACTCTTCCTCAATTATCTACAATCGTAGTATCCTCATCTTCCCATCCACAAGGATCATCTTCTGCACTTTCCTCTATTATTAGTTCAGCAATGGCCTAGTCTCCATGGAATAACCCTGGGGCAGTCTTAATGTCTGCACCCTTGAGTCAAATACTGGCCCATCTTGAGAAATGGCTGCCTAAGTTTAATCCCGAGGCAAGCATGCTAGCAGAAGAGCACATAAACAACTTTATGCTATCCATTCATCTCAATGGGGTTACTAATGAAGATGTTGTTGTTCGAATTTTTCCTTATACTCTCCAAGGAACATCCGGATCATGGTATTTTTCATTACCCTCCGGATCTATCACTAGTTGAGATATCTTCCAAGAGCAATTCCTGACCAAGTTTGGTGATGATAGGTCTATGGTAACACTAATCAATGACCTATCCAACCTTAGGGCTGAATCTAGAGAGCCTATCAAAGATTTCAATTTACGTTTCAAGAAAATCCTAAACAAAACTCCTACTGCTTCGCAACTCAGCGAAGAAGTACGAAGTGAATGGTATATCACTGCTCTACCATCAAACATAGCAATCTTGGTGGACAGGGCTAATAAAACACCCTTAGCCGAAAACATGAAAGAAGCAATAGTAGTAGAGAAACGTATAATAGCCCTGGAAAAGAAATCTGCAATAGAGGAACGAAAATCCAAGAAAGTCACCTTCAAGGAAGACTCCAAGAAGAGGCAACCAAAAGATCCATTCGATTTGGAAGGATTGTAGAAAGTTCTGAAGACCATGTCTAATGAAATGGTCGACATCAAAAAGCAAGTAGTAGAAACTTCTTCAAAAAAGCCCTACGAAGCTTTTAAAAGAGGCCCTTCAACGGATTCGAAGCCACCCAATGCTATTTAAAATGTTGAATCTGAAGAAGAGGAAGAGGAAATTGCCACTGAAGGGCAAACTGATGAAGAATAAGTTGTAGAATTACAAGGAATGTGGGATTTCATCCTCCCACAAGAAGAAGATCAAGAAGTATTCACAGTTAGCACACGAAACAAAAATCAGCTTGATCCTCCCCAAACTATCCCTAAAACAAAGAGCGCAAGCTCTGCAATAAAGGATAAAGTCGCAACAAAGAAAACGACATCTAAAGCGACTCAAACCAGCCCAGTCCAACCATATGCATTAACTCCATCTAAAACACTGATCGTGTCGGATGAAATGGAGTACAATATTATAGAAGATATGAAAAAGACTAGGTACAACATTACTCTTTACGAACTGAGAAAGTTAAAGCATCAACAGGAGATAATGATGAAATAATTACATGTTGTGCCAGTTGCACCTTTGCCTACCGCTATACTTTCTCAAGCTTCTCATAACATGGGAAGACCTCCAACTAATGCGATCAATAAGATTGATCCAAATGACATCGCCCTAATTGGAGGAAGATCGAGATCGCATACTCCCCCGTTTCTCCTTACTTAGAAATTTTCAATAAAAATGTTCACAATTGTTTGCTGGATTCTGGTGCTTCATCGAATATTTTACCAGAGTCCATATGTGCCAAGTTAAACGTTCAACCACAGAAATCCACTGTACGCATAGTTCAGCTAGATCGATATCAAGTCGAAGTGATTGGCGAACTAAATCAAGTAACCATAAGGCTGTCATCCAACCCGAAGGTATGTCAACTTATTGACATTTTAGTTGCTGATATCCCAGAATTTTATGGCTTAATTCTTAGTAGGGATTGGTCAGAAAAACTTCATGGATACTTCGCAACTAACTAGTCGCACATGTGGCTGCCCTACAATGGTAAACCAAATCAAATAAAAGTTGAATGAGAACTACATCAGAAATACATGTAACAGAGCTTGAGGGGGAAAATGAACTAGTAGCATATAACAGTAGCATTATTGGCGATTACTCGGTAGATTCTTCCCTCAGCAATTTCAATTCTCATATGTCACCCTATTTAGAACACTTTGTTTTGTCCCAAGTCGAAAATTTTTCTTGAACTAATAGTTGAAAATGTATCAATTTTTTAGATAGTCATGTAAATAAATCTTTGTTTTGTAAATTATTTTTTGATGGTTATAAATCTAACGAAGGAGCAGGAGCAGGATGCGTTCTAATTGGTCCAGAAGGAGATAAAATCATGCTAACATGCAGACTCGAATTTGGTTGCACCAACAATACAATAGAATATGAGGCTTTGGTCCAAGGGTTGTACAAAGCAATCAGGTTAGACGTCAAGTACCTTCAAGTTTTCGGAGACTCTGAGATTGTGGTCACACAGGTACATAATACTATACATTGCTTATTAGGTCATTTAAAACATTATCAATCCTTAGTTCAAGATATCACTGAGCATTTTCTAGCATTTAATATCTCTTCAATTCCTAGACTCCAAAATGCAAGTGAAGACCTTTTGGCTAACGTAGCTTCTAAGCTTATTCCTTCAGAAGATTTTAGTCAAGATAGATTCTCAATAGAATTAATCTTTAGACCATTTATTCCTGATAACATCACAAATTTGAGAGTATTCAATGATTATCCTGATATTGTAAATTTCCTCACATCTGAAGGATCCTACTCCAATCAAATAATTGACGAAGACCAACATGATCGACAATTGCAACAAGATAGCACTAACAATGCTATACCTAAGTCGGTAGTCAAGTTAGAAGACTTGTACGATTTGAAGGATCGGTTTAAAAGGTCTACCAATTCGAAACTCTAAAGTTCAACCTTGAACTACGAATTAGTAAACCTAGGAACCGATGCCAAACCACAAAACATTAATCTAGGTCTCGGCCTAGCCCGTGAAGAAAAAATAGCATATATTTGTCTTTTGAGACAATATAAAAAAGTTTTTTCCTGGAATTATGATGAACTCAAAGCATTCGACACTTCCATCATCCAACACACTATTCCCATGATCGATAATGAAAAACCTGTCCAACAAAAGCTGAGAAAGATCCATCCCAATTTAGAAAATCAGATAAAAACTGAACTCAATAAGTTATTGAAAGCCAGAATAATCTTTCCCATCAGACATTCTAAGTGGGTCTCCAATATGGTACCTATTAGAAAGAAAAACGAAGATATTAGGATTTTCATTGACTTTCGAAAGCTTAACAAGGCCTGCCAAAAAGATAATTTTCCTTTACCACCTATGGAACAGATATTGCAGGTAGTGGCGGGCTCAGAATTAATGTCTTTCTTGGATGGATTTTCAAGATACAATCAAGTGTCGGTACATCCTGATGATCAATTGAAAACCACATTTAGAACTAAATGGGGCACATACGCATATCGAAAGATGCCATTTGGTTTGATTAATGCTTGTGCTACATTTCAGAGAGCCATGCACATCGCATTCAAAGGTTTAGTCAATAAATCTGTAGTAATTTATTTGGATGATATAACAGTGTATTCCAAGAAACGAAGCAACCATCTTAGAGATTTAAAACAAATCTTCCAACATTGTTTAAGGTATGGAATTTCACTTAACCCAAAGAATCTTTTTTCGCATTAAGTGAAGGAAAACTTCTAGGATTCATAGTGTCAAAATCCAGAATTCACATCGATTTCGACAGAATCAAAGAGATTTCTGAAATATCCTTACCTCACAACAAAAAAACCATGCAATATTTCCTTGGTCAGGTCAACTTTGTAAAGATACCCGTTCCAGATTTTTCATGAATCGTGTCCCCTTTGCAAGCCATGATTAAAAAGGACTCAAATTTTAAATGGGGCTAAGATGAACACGAAGCATTCAACCTGACCAAACAAGCTATTATTAATGCTCCAAATTTTTCAGAGCCTTTTATTTTAGATACATTTGCCTCAGATAGGTCATATGCTGTGATACTCACTCAAGCAAATTCAGAAGAAGCGGAAGCCCCAATTGCGTTTTTAGTTCAAATTTACAGGGCGCTGAACTAAATTATTCCGACATGGAGAAACAAGCTTATTCTGTTTTCAAAGCGGTCAAATACTTCAGACCTTTCCTGTTGGCATTATGAGACAAGTGTTGGCCTTGATGGCGAATCACACTGATGACAAATCATAGTGCATAAGGATAGTAGCAAGGAATTGATGATCAGACTACAAGTATGAAGAGAAAATATATACACGTTGGTTCACTATATACCAAGTCGCGTGTACACGCAGGTTGGCTTCAGTAAAAGAGCGTGTATGTGGAAAACTTATCTTTGGTCCGTGGCGGTTATTCCTTGGAAGTTGTGCCTATGGTTTTGGACCATGGTGTCTCGACGGACGTGTTGATCCCTAGTTTTGAAGTTGATGGTATTGGATTTCTATGGTTTTGGCCCTTGGTATTGAGCAAGGCCTAAGGCTATATAAGGAGAAGAAGATCATTAGGAAAATACAATTGAAAAGTCTTGAATATCTTAAAAAGAAAGAGATCTGGTATGCAGGTTCTGGGTTGCTTGATCTAAGCTAAGGAGAGATCACACCGGTTGATGGAAGACTAGATCTAAGGACAGATCGGGATCTAATGGTTTGAAATGCACTATTATGATATGGTTGATTATGCCTATTTCTAGATGTGCATACTGACGCAATGTTATGTTCTGGGTCTAACTGATGTCTGGTACAGCTGCAAGTTAAGAGAATTTATTTTTAGGTCTGTACGCAGGTTGTCTTTGGTAAAAGCGCGTGTATACACAGGTTTCTCTCATTGAAGTAGCGTATATCTTTTGAAGTTTTATTTTTGGGGTTGTAGTTGGGTCTGACTGCTATTGCAGAGTTCTGTAGTCTGCTCTGTGTTCTGGTGACTGGTGTTGACAGGGTTTCAGTGGTTCAGTGATTCAAAGATTGATGATGCTAGTATTGGTTGTTTTGTGCTTCAATGATCTGTTATGAAAGTTGAATGAATTGTGGTCTTCAGATTGTAATGTTGTGATTCAGGAATATCCAGTCTGAAAATGTATGAAAAGTGGTACCTGAAGGAAAGAAGATTGTAGGCCATCACCTACGTACTAGTATCTTAGCTAGTACAAGAGCAAAGGGGGGTTGGAGCTCCCTTCCAAGGATGTTTGGAGAACGAGAGAAGGTTGAAGCCTTCAGCAGGTTGTAGCCTGCGTATTGGTATAAGGCTACACCAGTACAAAAGATTGTAAACTGAAGTTTCATATTAAAGAAATATAGAGACGACTTGCAGCAGGTGGTTTTCACCCACATTGGGTTTCCACCTTATATCATGGTGTTCATGTGTGTGTTTTCTGTGTGATGATATGTTCTGTTATACTGCACCTGTTTTACTATCATGGTTAATAATGTCCTGATGCATTTACTGAAGATAAGCTACTGAATCATAAGTTTTCTTGTTATACGCTGGTTTCTTTAGACACAGTAGCGTGTACACGCTGTTTCACTTAACTGAAGTAGCGTATATGTTTCTGAGCATAAAATGAATTTTTTTTTCTGATAATACTGATTCACCCCCCCTCTCAGTATTATTTCCAACAATTGGTATCAGAGCAGGTCCTTTAGAGAAGCTTGATCGCTTGAAGGAAGATTGTTCATCATGAGCAACTATGAGAGAGAAGCATCAATCAGGCCACCAGTTTTTGATGGGACAAACTTCAATTATTGGAAGGTAAGAGTTACTACCTATCTTCAATCCCTTGGTACAGAAGTTTGGGACATCGTAGAGACAGGCTACACTTTTCCTTCAGCTACTCCTACAGATGCAGATGAGAAAAAGAAATATGAAACAAATGCGAAAGAAGTGAGTACTCTATTGGGATGTATATCCCAATCGGAATTCATGAAGGTAATGCACTATAAATCTGCAAAAGAAATATGGGACAAGATTGTCACGGGCTATGAAGGAGACGAACAGGTAAAGCGTGCTAAACTTCAAACTCTCAGGATTAAGTATGAGACTCTCAGAATGTATAATGATGAAAGTGTGGCTAACTATTTCCTTAGAGTTGATGAGATTGTTAATTGCATGAAAAACTTGGGTGAAGAAATAAAAGAGGCTATTGTGGTTGAAAAGGTTCTAAGGTCATTGTCCCCCAAATTTGAATCTAAAGTGTCTGCAATAGAAGAAAAGGAAAATCTACGAATTCTTACTATGTCTCAGCTTCATGGAATTGTAACTGCTTATGAAATGAGAAAGGGAGGTCCATCAGACAGAAGAGAAGCTGCTTTCAAGGCTTCAGGCAAAGGAGATTATTATGAAGCAAGTCACATGCCAGAAGATGAAGAAGAAGAATCAAATTTTCTCAGAAATCTTCAAAGGGGTTCTGGAAGGTTCAGAGGTAAGTTACCTTTTAAATGCTTTGCTTGTGGAAGAGTAGGTCATTATGGGCCAGATGTCCTCACAAAGATACGAATGACAAGGGAAAGGAACCTGTTAAATGGAACAAGAAACAAAATGGAAAGAAGAAAAGCTATTACACTCATGAAGATAGTGATGGTCTTTCAAATAGTGATGAAGATGAACAAGGTAATAGATATAAACTTTTAATGGCTTTTGAAGATGATGACTACGTGGATGCTATAGATGTAGAAGGTTTTTGTGAAGAAATGAAAGATCTCAAAGTTTGCTTAGAAGAGAAGAGTGCTATTATTGATTCTCTACAATGTCAACTAGCTGAAAAGGAAAAACATCTTGAAAAATTGGAATGTGAGATTGTTTGTCTTAGAAAGGAGATTGAGAAAACAAAAGCGATTAATCTTAAATTTGTTAAAGGATCTGAAACCTTGGATGAGATTATCAATGTGCAGTGATCTCCTCTGATCAAGACAGGTCTTGGATATAATGGAGAAACATCTCAAGCCTCTACCTCTAAAAGTTATCTTGATGTAGCAAGGACAAGCGAGCAAAAGCCAAATAAAAGTCATCAAGTGAATCAAGGACAGTTTACCTCAAGAACAAATAAAGACCATCAATAAATTCGGGGACAAACTGCCTTAAGGACAAACAGAAGCTACAATCAGCAACAGGTAAAATCTTCCCAATTTGCTCCAAGAATGAATGTGAATAGAAGCTACAATCGGTTGGATGATAGATTTGATTATCGCAAAAGTTTCTTTAATGGCCAATGCTTTTATTGCCATAACTTTGGTCACAAAGCAGCTCAATGTGTTGCCTACAAGACAATCATGACTAGAGAAGCTCAAAAGCAAGGGAGAATGACTGGAACCATGAAAAGGACTTATAACAACTTTTTGGTTCTTGAAAATGAAATTGAATGCTCTATTTGTAATAACTTTGGTCATGAAGACTCTGAATGCAGGAGCAGGTTCCGGAAGACAACTCAGAAGGAACAAACCTCAAATGTCAGAACATGGAGAATAAAGGAACCGCAACCAAAAAGATGTGGGATAGCCTTTTATGTAGAAGGTCAAGAAAGTCTATGGTACATTGACAGCGGATGTTCGAAGCATATGACAGGGGAAAAATAAAAGCTTGAGTCATTTACCGCATTAGAAAAGGGGAAGAAAGTTTCTTTTGGAAACGATATCTCTGCAGCCATAAAAGGAAAAGGTGTTGCTCCATTGAAAGAGAAGGTCAAAGCTGGAAATGTTTTGTATGTTGATGGATTGAAGCATAATCTTCTGAGTGTCAGTCAGATGTGCGATCAAGGAACAGAGGTAATATTTAGATCAAATGGATGTTGTGTTCGTGATCTTGATACAGGTAAAACAGTGATCAAAGGAAGAAGGACTCCAAATAATCTATACATATTTGAAGAAGGACCACAACAATGCTATTTGAGCAAGGATGATGAACACTGGCTATGGCATCGGAGGTTGGGGCATCTAAGCTTTTCACAAATAAGGAAAGCATGCAAATATCAGGCCGTTCGTGGTCTTCCAGATATCAAAATTCCAGACAACACTATATGCAAATCTTGTCAGTTTGGGAAGCAAACCAGAACTAACTTTCCAGAGAAGGAAGGATCAGCTAGCATACCTCTTGAGCTAGTCCATACAGATGTATGCGGTCCATTTAGGAAAAGGACACCTCGAGGAGAAGAATATTTGATATTATTCATTGACGATTTCTCCAGGTTTGTCTGGTTAGGGCTTATGAAGCACAAAGATGAAGCATTCGAAAAATTCAAATCCTTCAAAGCCTTGGTTGAAAATGAATCAGGACACAAAATTAAGTGCCTCAGATCTGACAGAGGTGGGGAGTTTACCTCAAACGAATTTTTCGATTTCTGTGAAGAACATGGGATAAGAAGAGAATTCTCTACAGCTAGAACTCCTCAGCAAAATGGGGTGGTGGAAAGAATGAACAGAACAATCCAACAAATGGCTCATGCTATGCTTGATGAATCAGGTACTCCCGCAACCTTCTGGGGTGAAGCTGCACATCATGCGGTTATTATTCTTAACAAAACAAATGTCCGAGTAAACAACACTCAAACACCTCATGAGCTCTGGAGTGGTGAGAATCCTTCGGTGAAGCACTTCAAAATCTTTGGGAGCAAATGTTATATTAAGAATACTGATGAGCAACTTGGCAAACTTGAACCAAGAGTAGATGAAGGCATTCTTCTTGGTTATTCTCCACATAGCAAAGCATACAAGTGCTACAATAAAAGACTTGGCAGAATTGTTGACAGCATTGATGTAGTGGTTGATGAGAAGGGATATATTCCTAGGCAAGTTCATCATGAAGACATTGAAGAAGATGAAGGCTACCCTCAAAGGCATAATGATGAAGAATAAGAACCTCAAGAAGAAGAAGAACCTCAAGAAGAACCAGAGGAGCAGGCAAGAATAGAAGAGAAGACTCTATCCAGATATGTTCAAAAGAATCATCCAGAATCTCAGATTGTGGGGCAGAAAGAAGCAGGAGTACAAACAAGAAGAAGAATTGCAGAAGCTTCAAGCTATTTGGCATTACTCTCTTCCACTGAACCACAAAGTGTGAAAGAGGCATGCAAAGATGAATGCTGGGTCAAAGCAATGGATGAAGAACTTGAGCAGATGGAAAAGAACAACACTTGGGAATTGGTTCCTAGACCAAAAGATAAAAATGTCATAGGGACAAAATGGGTCTTCAAAAATAAATTGAATGAAAATGGAGAAGTAATTAGAAACAAGGCCAGACTTGTTTGTAAAGGGTATGCGCAGCAAGAAGGAATAGATTTTGAAGAGACCTTTGCTCCTGTTGCAAGACTTGAGGCCATCCGAATGTTCCTTGCTCTCTCAAGCTTTCAAAACTTCAAGGTATTTCAAATGGACGTGAAATCAGCCTTTCTGAATGGAGACTTAGAAGAAGAAGTATATATTGAGCTGCCAGATGGTTTCATTCTTGGGAATGATCCAAACCTTGTATGCAAATTGAAAAAGGCTCTCTATGTTCTCAAACAAGCTCCAAGGGCTTGGTACTATCGATTGGACAAATATCTTCACCAACAAGGCTTTTCAAAAGGATCAACAGATAGCAATCTCTATATAAAAGTTGAAAATAACAAATTGCTAATACTTGTTGTTTATGTAGATGATATTATCTTTGGCAGCAATGAAGAGACTATGAGTCAAAACTTTGCCTTGGTTATGCAGAAAGAATTCGAAATGTCACTACTTGGAGAATTGACATACTTTCTTGGATTGCAAATCCAACAAAATGAAGGAGGCATCTTCTTGTCTCAAACCAAGTACCTCAAGCAGATCTTGAAGAAGTATGGCATGGAAGACTCAAAGCCAGTATGTACACCGATGGTTACAGGATGCAGCCTCAGTGCAAATGATGAATCAACAGTAGTTCATCAACCAACTTATAGATCCATGATTGGGAGTTTGCTTTATTTGACAGGTACCCGACCAGACATCATGCATGCAGTCGGAATAGTTGGGAGATTTTAGGCAAATCCAAAGGAGACTCATCTACAGGCAGTGAAGAGAATTTTCAAATATCTTCAAGGGACACAAAATTATGGATTATGGTATCCTAGAGATATAGATCTCACACTTCATGCTTATACAGATGCAGATTGGGCCGGAAGCGTGGATGACAGGAAGAGCACAAGTGGTGGTGCATTCTTTATGGGCTCTAGATTAGTATCTTGGTTCAGCAAGAAACAGAGTTCGATTGCCTTATCTACAGCTGAAGCAGAATATGTGGCTGCGGCATCTTGTTGCACAAAACTTCTTTGGATGATGCAGACCTTGCAGGATTTTCAAATCACTTGTACTTCACCAGTCCCTATCTTATGTGATAATACAGGTGCAATCAGGATTTCAAAGAATCCAGTCATGCACTCAAAGACCAAGCACATACCAATCAAGTACCATTTTCTTCGGGAACAAGTGCTTGAGCAGAAGGTCAAGTTGGAGTATGTTCCTTCTAAGGAACAAGTTGCTGATATTCTCACAAAACCACTACCCAGGGAAAATTTTGAATATCTCAGACAAAAGCTGGGAGTAGTTGATGCTTCATCCTGCTGTTGAAGCTTGTTTGTTCTACAGAAAAGTTGGTATACGCAAGTTACGTAAGGGATATCCGCATATATACGCAGATTTATGCCGGGAAAGTTGCGTGTATGATGTGCGCGTGTTGTAGAAAGCATATCCGCGTACATACGTTGTTTTATGGAGGAGAAGTCGCGTATATGGAATTCTGAATAGCAAGGGCAGACTCTGGTTGGAGAAGGTCTGAGATGGGTATGCCAGAATTCTTCATGCACAGTTTCAGGGGGTGCAGCAGGCACAGGTTCAGGGGGAACAGCTTAAAGTCTCATAAAGCATTGTTGGCATTTAGATGCTTTTGGTTCTAGTACACAACTGTTGTTGATTTTAGGAGAAGGAGCTCAGAAGGAAATCTTGATGCTGCTTGTGACTTTCATAAGTCTTGGTCTAGATTTGTTGTCTCTATGTCATGTATCTCTTTTATCTCTTTTATGGTGTCAAGGTCATGTAACGGCCTATGTTGGTTTCCCCACTATGCCTGGGATGAATGATGTAATATAATTGGTTGTTATATGTAACTTTCTGATGTATCCCCTCTTCGAGTATGGATGTATGTATTGAGTCTTTTGGTGATAGGAAGGTCTTGGTTCTTTTGAAGAACATCTTTTGCAGATATTGCCTACAATCAGGGGGAGCATGTTTCAGCACAGCCAAGCAGAGATATCAGCATGTACTCAGGGGGAGCACAGCCCTTTGCCCTTGATGACAAAGGGGGAGAATGGTTCTAAGGATCTTGGGGTTGCCATCAAGTCCAAAGGGGGAGATTGTTGGCATTATGAGACAAGTGTTGGCCTTGATGGCAAATCACACTGATGACAAATCATAGTGCAGAAGGATAGCAGCAAGGAATTGATGATCAGACTACAAGTATGAAGAGAAAATATATACACGCTGGTTCACTATATACCAAGTCGCGTGTACACGCAGGTTGGCTTTAGTAAAAGAGCGTGTATGTGGAAAACTTATCTTTGGTCCGTGGCGGTTATTCCTTGGAAGTTGTGCCTATGGTTTTGGACCATGGTGTCTCGATGGACATGTTGATCCCTAGTTTTGAAGTTGATGATATTGGATTTCTATGGTTTTGGCCCTTGGTATTGAGCAAGGCCTAAGGCTATATAAGGAGAAGAAGATCATTAGGCAAATACAATTGAAAAGTCTTGAATATCTGAAAAAGAAAGAGATCTGGTATGCAGGTTCTGGGTTGCTTGATCTAAGCTAAGGAGAGATCACACCGGTTGATGGAAGACTAGATCTAAGGACAGATCGGGATCTAATGGTTTGAAATGCACTATTATGATATGGTTGATTATGCCTATTTCTAGATGTGCATACTGACGCAATGTTATGTTCTGGGTCTAACTGATGTCTGGTACAGCTACAAGTTAAGAGAATTTATTTTTAGATATGTACGCAGGTTGTCTTTGGTAAAACCGCGTGTATACGCAGGTTTCTCTCATTGAAGTAGCGTATATATTTTGAAGTTTGATTTTTGGGGTTGCAGTTGGGTCTGACTGCTACTGCAGAGTTCTGTAGTCTGCTCTATGTTCTGGTGACTGGTGTTGACAGGGTTTCAGTGGTTCAGTGATTCAAATATTGATGATGCTAGTATTGGTTGTTTTGTGCTTCAATGATCTGTTATGAAAGTTGAATGAATTGTGGTCTTCAGATTGTAATGTTGTGCTTCAGGAATATCCAGTCTGAAAATGTATGAAAAGTGGTACCTGAAGGAAAGAAGATTGTAGGCCAGCACCTACGTACTAGTATCTTAGCTAGTACAAGAGCAAAGGGGGGTTGGAGCTCCCTTCCAAGGAAGTTTGGAGAACGATAGAAGGTTGAAGCCTTCACCAGGTTGTAGCCTGCGTACTGGTATAAGGCTACACCAGTACAAAAGATTGTAAACTGAAGTTTCATATTAAAGAAAGATAGAGACGACTTGCAGCAGGTGGTTTTCACCCACATTGGGTTTCCACCTTATATCATGGTGTTTATGTGTGTGTTTTCTGTGTGATGATATGTTCTGTTATACTGCACCTGTTTTACTATCATGGTTAATAATGTCCTGATGCATTTACTGAAGATAAGCTACTCAATCATAAGTTTTCTTGTTATACGCTGGTTTCTTTAGACACAGTAGCGTGTACACGCTGTTTCACTTAACTGAAGTAGCGTATATGTTTCTGAGCATAAAATGAAAAAGTTTTTCTGATAATACTAATTCACCCCCCCTCTCAGTATTATTTCCAACATTTCTTACTCAAAACCCATACTAAAATTATAGTACCGTTTCCAGTGGTAAGGAATCTCCTAGTACAGAAGGATGTGGGTGAGAAAAGGGCCAATTGGGTTACTACCTTACAGGAATATGACATTGAGATTAAACTAGCAAACATTGTAAGAGGGAAAGGCTTTTGCAAAATGCTGGCCGGAGCATCGCAAATTTATGAAATTCCATCTGCAGAGGTACAAATATGTGAGGTAAGCCTAAACGATGTAGAGTCATTATACGCTGATATCATTTATTATCTTAAGAAAGGGTATGCTCCTTCACACCTCTATCATACTAAGAAAAGAGCTCTAAGGTTGAAAGCCAAACAATATCAGCTCATAAATGATATTCTTTTCAGAGTAAATTATGATTCTGTTCACGGAAAATTTTAAGAACCCCCCCTAAATTTATAAATATAATAAATGGGCGAATCTCCATGGTATATAGGAAAAATGGAAGGCGATTTTATCAATAATATAATATGTATATATAATTTTTTGGCGAATCTCTCACCAGGCATGGCGAATATTTTACTCAATTATAAAATCTTGTAAGATCTTGGCGAGTCTTTCACTAAATAATAAAACTTTGTAAAATCCTAGTGAATCTTAGCATAGGCTACATTTTGGTTTAATTCCCCCATTTAAATAGGCTACATTCCAGGTGAATACCATGGGTCAATACCATGTTCCATTTTGGTGAATACCATGGGTCAATACCATGTGCCATTTTTATTTTTATTAATTCTAATATTAGGGTTAATAATGGTTTTTTGCATGGTATTAATAACAATCTAGGCCATGGTATTTGTCCCATAGTATTTTGGTCATAGGTTTCACCTAAATATAACCCATTTTTTGAGTGTTCATAAATATAAGGTGACTTATGGAGTAAATATAAAAAAATGTTTTATTTGTTTACCATACCTATCGTTTATTTATATTTTTATTAATTTACCATACCACTTTTACAAATATGGTATTTGGCCCATAGGATTCACTTAAATAAAACCTCTTTCTTGAGCCTTCATAAATAGAACGAGGGTTATGGACTAAATATAAAAAGAGGTTTTATTTATTTACGATACATCTAGTTTATTTATATTTTTATTTATTTACCATACCTTTTGAGTAAGTATAAAAAACGTTTTATTTATTTACCATACCTCCACTTTACTTATATTTTTATTTGTTTACACCCTTACATGTATATAAGGTGACTTATGGAGTAAATATAAAAAATGTTTTATTTATTTACCATACCTCTCATTTATTTATATTTTTATTAATTTACCATACCTCTTTTATAAATATGGTATTTGGCCCATAGGATTCACTTAAATAAAACCTATTCTTGAAAATGGGTGAATGGATTCACTTAAATAAAACCTATTCTTGAAAATGGGTGAATGGAAGGTTGTAAGTTCTAATTTCAAGGGCTAAATTTACCTTTTTTACTCTCTCCCTTAAAATAAGGTGGTCTATTTGAGGTGATTTGTAAAAATGTACTATGATACAAAATATTTGTCCACTAAAAATTTAAAACCCCTTAATTTCGCCAAAGGGTGAACATTTGCCCCTAAAATTATCCTTGATTCTATTCTTCTTATGTGTCTTGAGAAATCTGAAGCTCAAAAAGTTTTGCAGGAACTCCATGATGGGCTAGCAGGAGGACACTATGCTAGAGATGCTACTGCTCATAAAATCTTGTGCGCAGGGTATTACTAGCCCATGTTATTTACAGACTCGCACAGTTATGTGAGGAAATGTCAAATCTGCCAAACTACTGAAGGAAGAAAAAAGAAGCCATCCTTGCCACTACAACCGGTTAACATTGAGCAACCTTTCAGTCAGTGGGGATTGGGCATAATAGGTGAGATCGTTCCTCGCTCTTCTAAGCAGCATAGATATATCCTTACAGCTACATATTATTTTACTAAATGGGAAGAAGCAGTTCCACTCAAGACGGATAATGCTGAAAATATCATTGAGTTCATAGATCAATTTATAATCACCAGATTTGGATTTCCTTCCGCTTTAATGTTTGATAATGCATCATAATTTTCTGGAAATGCAATGACTGAATTTACACTTAAAAAAGGATTCAAACTTAAATATTCGGCCAATTATTACGTGCAAGGCAATGGGTTAGCTGAGTCTACAAATAAAAACTTAATCAGTATTTTCAAAAGAACAGTTGACCAAAATCATAAAAATTGGCATAAGGCTTTGATATATGCTTTATGGGCAGACCGAATAATGCAAAAAGCTTCTATCGACACTTCTCCCTTTAATTTAGTTTATGGGAAAGAAGTGGTTCTTCTTACTCATTTGGCAATTCCCTCTTTGTCTCTAGTTCAATACATTGATGAAGCACCCACTTCCTCCTTACAGCTAAGACAAATGTAAATAATCAAATTAGAAGAACAACGAGAACAGGCTAAGAAAATGCATGCTCATCATCAAGCACTAGTAAAATCCTCTTTTGATTCAAACATAATGACCAGAAAAGATTTTCGGATGGGAGACTTAGTTTTAAAATGGGACAAGGCTCATGAAGAGAAAGGCAAACATACAAAATTTCAAAGAATGTGGCTTAGTCCTTTTCAAATTGTAGAAGTCGTAGGTCCATCAATGTTTCTGTTACACGACTTAGTAGGTAAGAGAGACTCTTTGCCTGCTAATGGACAAATTCTCAAGAAATATTTTCCATAGAAGATTACTCTTCTATTTTTGTAGAGTAGTTGTTTTTCTTTTCACAATAAAACCAGTTGTGAATGGTTACATTAGGAATTTATGCAAAAGATACCAATTCTCTTTCAGATTTTGATTTTTCGCTTGTATAAATAGCAAATCTTTTGGGAAATTGATCTTTATTATTGATAGATACAGTTAAAGACTCTAGCCTAGATATGATACTAGTTTCAACTCCATAAAGTTTGATGGAAACAACCTTTAGTGAAGAAATTGTTTTATCTCAGTACAATGAAAGGTATCAATAAAAAAATAAAGATTCTTTGTAGAACAGTTGTTTCCAAAAACTCTACTATTGTCATCTAGAGCTATCTTAAGGAAACAATGACTTCCTCCCTGCTAAGGAGATCACAACTTTCATAGGAACAATCCAAGGATACACTTCATCTTGAAGAATAATAGGTCTCATCACGAGCCGGCTTATCATGATCACAGATATTATAACTTGTTGACTCTGCCAAATATTGTACACCACAACAGGGCAATGACTCAAGATTGTTGCAATCAAAAGACAAGGGGCCTCGTCACGAGCCAACTTGTTAAGCAAAGTTATAAATCAAGTGAATGACTGTGTCATAAATTGGCTACCAAACCAAGACATTGTTCTTTAAGAGAAAAAAGAAAATCAAAGCAATAAGTGTGGATGTGGATTCTTCTTTGAGAGTTGTAGGTTTCTTTAAGTAGGATACACGATCATTGATGGGGAACAGGTAACCTTGTCGAGGCTAGAAATGCCTGCTGGTAGCAGAGGCTCTACCTACGACAAATGAGCATATTTAAAACTGGTTTAGAGAGAAGACTTTGTTTTATCTTTACCACACCAAGTAATGACTGATGTAAATACAAGGGCTAGCTTGACGAAGCAAATAATCAAAGTTGAAAATAGTTGAAAAAAAATGTCATTGACAGGTTAGAGCATAATGTACTTTATCTTTCCATAATAAAGTTTAACTTTCTGAAAATTTTTCTGTTTTGGAAGTTTAGAAAATTCAATAGAAAAAACAAAGATAATTGGTTCTTCCAAGTAAATCGCCAATTGTTGTGGCCACCAAAAACCCCCCTCCTTATTTAGTATTAGCAATAACACTATGTAAGTGGGTACCCTTAGTCAAAAAAAATTTAAAAATCAATTAGTGCTCATATGTCACTCCTTAAAAAGATATATCGCATCACACCAAGAACGATAGGGCATTTTCTTATGGGTCAAAATGATAAAATGCGAGATTGCGACGTGAACTCCATCGCATCGCATACATTAATAAACACTCATGTTGGAAAACCTTGAAATCGCCGATATGAGATATCGCATATCGCATGTCGCAAAATCGCATAAAAGGCACATAAAAATTAAACGATTAAGCGATCTGCGATCTTGCGATATTACGATCTGCAATATTTGCGATAGTGTGATCAAGCAACCTTGTGATAGAACAACACGATGAAATTACTGTAGTGCGATACAGCGAAATGCGATATTGCGATGTAGATCACAGAAACATTCCATCGCAGATTTTCCTGGCTCAATATTCAAGAAAATTTGTTTCCATAAACCAAGAATTGGATATGCGCCTTAATGATAATTAATGAATTACACGCCAATTGTTAATAAAGTATGGTTTTGTGTTTTTCGAAGAGCCAGTTCACATCAGATGGCATGTTTTTGCATATCCGTGGCATTTAAAGATTTCCTGTCATTATTTATTATCATTACTCTCTCCTCACTTGTGAACTACAGGAATGAAGAGCACAAATTACACAAAGCCATGTGCACGAAGCTATGGGGAAAAAGGGTAGAGCTCCAATGTTCAAAGACAGAGAAAAGGCACCCTCATAAATACATACTGCATGTGACAGAGCCGCAGATTCACATAATGCTGGTGAGCCATCCATGACAGGTCTTTCATATACAACCATGGTTAAATAGGTACTGATCGATGTTGATATCAACAAACAATTTAATGCTCAGGGTCAAGAGCTCACAAGGTCATTATTTTTACAAGTTTTGAAGATTTATACCCGATAAAGAGGAAGAGGCGCGAAAGGCGAAAAATGCATTAGAGAAGCTTGGATCAAAGAACGGAGGCAGTTTCTGATGAGAATCGCTGAGAACATTGCTTGAGAAGGAAAGACTCTAACTGCTTAGTCACCTGTAAGCTCGAAAATTGCAAAAAAGCAATGATAAAAAACAAACCGGAAACAAAAAGCTAAAGAAAAGGCATAAGCAATCCAAAGGGTTAACCAAGTTGAACTGAGATTATTACAGGGCATACGCGGTAAAGCCATATAGTCAGTGGATGACTCTCGAGTATATCATCGATTTTGCTGAGAAGATGGTGCCAGCTCTTGCCAATTCTGTTTGCTTATCTCAACCAAAAGCGGAAGACAGTCAGCCGACTCTACTCAGGAAAATATTGGATGCTTGCAACGTTAAGGAGCAAATACATGAATAGTTAGATATTAGATTTAGTTTTTAGAAATAGTTTTTCTTTATTTTTGCTTAGAAAAATGGCAGTAATTTAAACCGTATCCTGAATCTTTGTAATTAAGTTATTTAGTTAGTAGTATTTAAACCCTTCTCATGCATTTAGAGAAGGGTCCATAAATTTATCAAAAACTTGTTCTCAGAACATGCACTTTTGCACCCTTCAAGGAGGTTTTGGTGAATGAATGGAACAAGATTTGTTGATGTTTGCATTTGATATCTGCTACTGATGTTTCACTTATGTACTCTTAGTGGATGTTAGAGAAAAGAGAGATAAATCATTTGTCGCTTGAAGCTCATGAGTAGGACTAGTCAGAAATGGTACTTTTATCTCTTGACCATTTCTTCTTATTTGTTAAAGTGATATACTGTTTTTAAGTTGTTTATGTATTATTGCATGAATGCGTGAGTTATCATTTGGCACTTTTGTACGGCGATAGCTATTTATTTATGCTTAATGTATGAATATCTCATTATGTGATATGTTTCTCACAACTGTTTCCTCTAACTTTTTATGCGAAGTGGTTCATCCTTATTGATTTCTTTTCTCATAATAGCTGAATGATCTTTATTGCCAGTTGTTATTTGAAATCTTTTTAGATTGCATAATAGAAGAATTACATCCCGGGTTAGTATAGACTTAGATGTTGTTGCTTATTAGATTACAATAGCATAGCATTAGATTAAAGTTAGAATTAGAATATCTCAATTAGGAACTGTTAGATCAGGAACATCAAAATATATACACACACACACTCATAGATTTGGAAACTGGTCCCATATCGCCAGTCAGACCCACTATACCAAACGGATAAGGAGCTGCCAACAAAGGTTCGGACCAGGCAGGTATCCCCCTTGCTGTAGACCCGATTTTTGGGGCTTCAACAGTACCCTAGAGAACTGGTCACTGATCAAGGCAGTCAATTTACATCTCACATGATTGAAAAATTGTTGAGCCAACACAATATCAAGCATAGAACATCCACTCCTTACCATCCACAAGCTAATGGAGAAGTGGAGGTAACCAACACAGCGCTGGAAGGCATTCTGACCAAATTGATTAGCAGTAGAAGAAAGGATTGGGCAGATAGATTAGTTGAGGCCACTTGGGACAACAATACCACCTGGAAGACTACCATTGGATTCACTCCTTATGAGTGGGTCTATGGGAAGAAGGCCCTATTGTCCATTGAGTTTGAATACAACACCTTAAGAATGGCATCAAAATTGGATCTAGATCTCACCAGGGCACAACAAGAAAGGTTGCTCTAGCTGAATAGGTTAGATGAATTGAGGATGCGAGCCCTCCTCCACACAGAGGTGAGTCAAGTTCAAACGATGATTTGGCATGAAAAGAACATAAAGGAAAAACAGTTTCAAGAAGGTGATTGGCCTTTGTCATATGATTCTAGATACGAGGATTTTAAAGGAAAATTGAGGACTAGATGGTTAGGGCCTTATGTCATAGAAAAATGTCATTATAATGGTTCAATACATGTTGGGCAGCCGATCCCATTAATTTCACCCCGCGAGTGAGCGAGGAAGAGCACGCTCAGGTTTCCCTGAGAAGTGCAGTCAATCTGATAAGGCAACGCATTTTGCAGTTATCACCTCCACTTACACCATCACCCACTTCACCTACTTCACCTCCATCTTTAACCACCCCACCACCACCAGACCCATAGTTCAGTAGGGTGAGAACGATCAGGCTACCTATATTCAAAGGAGTAAGGAATGAGGATTTAGACCAGTTCTAGATTGTGGTAAGACTGGTGTGGGAAGCACAAGGGGTCACAAATGACAACATTAAGAAGGCCACATTGGTAAGTGCATTGCAGGATCACGCGTTGACATGGTATATCAAGCACTCGAATGATCACCCAAATGGAGGAATAACGGAGATCCAGAATGTGCTCAATAGAGAATTTAGCTAGCCTCACGATGTTTCCAAGCGATACCCCCTCGGATCTAGATCAGAGGTTGAAGAGTATGATCTGTGAGGCTAATATGACGTTAATGGATGTGTAACACTGCGTGTGGTTTGTGGCGTCTTTGACACCACAGGTGAGGATGGCGCTGTCATAACAGAAGCTTTCACATAGGCCGAAGCACTAGAAAAGGTTATGAGGTTGAATGAAATAGTGATACAGGATCGGGGATTGGGATTCCAATAGATTCACATGTAACTACAAAAACTATGCCTGGAAATGCAGAGTTTGAAGTAGGATAAGCCACCCCATCCAGAGGCGCATGAAGAAGTGTGGCGCATAAAATGTAAAGGCTAGGGCCACGACAAGCATCATTGTCCAGTATTCACAAACTACTTGGTAGGAGGGGGACCAATGCCATCGAGACCAGAGGCACAGGCAGGGCTAGGTGCAACACCCATGCTCTAGTGCGCCCTCTACCAGGTGGGAGGGAAGCCCACGAAAGACAACTGTCACCTGTTGTAGAAGTATACATAGACTCCGTAGTAGCTGTTTTGTAATTTTTGTAGATCAGTGGGCCACGATGAGCATACTTGTCGCATCTACGAGTTAATGATGGAGCGGACCCCAGCATATAGAATGTAGATGGAAAAGCAAGGCCTTGACCCAGTCATGGGGATGGCACGTGCTGGATTCGAAGGGTGAGGTCAAGGACGAGGAGGAATGGGGCCAAGAAGGGGCCGCGGACAGCTAATCTATTACAATTACAGAGGACCAGGGCACTATGCTCGCGATTGTACCAATCCTACGAGAATATCTTGTTCATACTATGCTAAATTCGATCATGAAGCAGTAGATTGTCCTATGTTGATTGCACTGATGTGCGAGAAAGGGGTAATTCAGCCTACTCTGACTTAGAATATCCAAATCATGAGGTTTGAACCACACGAAGAAGACCCCAATGTGAACATGGTGCTCAAAAGTGGTGCGACCACAGGGGAAGATAAGGGGAGGCAACACAAAGAACATACATGGGTTCGCAAGGCTCCTACAAAGGAACTTGAGTTTGACCTAGATTGCACAAAGGAGACATTTATGGAAGCTAAGAGCTTCACAGAGGCCTCTACTTCAGGTAGTAAGGATCAAATAGAGCCTGAATGGATCCTTTTATGCTTACTACCTTTTTGGAGACATACATGAATTTGTTGCATGATAATAAGGAAGTTAAAGGACTACAAGAGCTTATCACTAAGTGTGCAGGGTCGGGTGAACCTGCGTACTCTAGAAACTAGGAAAACATACATTTCACACTGGGAGGGAGATGAGCTTAATGACACAGATTGACGAATATGAAATGGATCAGGTAATCCTAGACCTGGGTTCAGACGTGAATGTGTTACCAAAGCAAACATGGGAATGCATGGGCAAGCCCGCATTACAGTAGTCCCCTGTTCAATTATGGATGGAAAACTAACAAAAGATCTTGCCCATGGGAAGGTTGCAAGGGGTAACAGTGGACATTGAAGGTGCGAGCACGCAGATGGACTTTGAGGTGATAGAGATTGTTGATGACATCAACCCTTACCCCATGTTGCTAGGAATAGACTGGGCCATGGATATGAATGTAGTCATCAACCTGAAGAAGTGGAAGATGATTTTCGAGAAAAAGTCCCTACGCGTAGTAGTTCCGTTAGATCCAGCTGAAGGGACGTGATAAACTGAGCCGGTATATGATGACAACAGTGATGATGAGCTAGACTGCATTTATTAGATCACTGTGCGCAGACAAGATTCAGTGAATCCAATGGCGGAAGGAAAAATTTCATGGCAGCGCGATGACTCCTATACGTTAGATTTAGATGAAGAAATTGAAAGATGGTAGAATCAGCTGCACCGAGTGACAACACATAATTGCAATACGTTGATACGATCATTGTGCTGTGGGACTATAGAAGTGTGTGACTTACTAATATATGATGGGGTATCCGTGGTAGAAGAATTTCTAGAAGAGTTTGAGCACGTGGTGCCTAAACAACAACGGTTTGATGCATTAACTTGGGCATTGCAAACGGCAACCGCAGAATGGTGGAAGGCATATCAAGGAAGTTTGGAAAGTTGGAGTGACTATTGTACGATGATGTGTGTATGTTTTGGAAGACCCCAACTAAGGAGGATTGATGGGAAAGGGCAGAAAAGCTTGCAAGCACACCTTTTCTGATGGGTACAGACGTATACCGAACAAAATATTCGAGCGTGTAGCAGTATTACAATAGTAGGCCTGAATAGGGTGCATTGGTGGAAGAAAAAGATCACACTACCATGTGTGAGGAGCGAAGAATTTGCCAAGGTACGCGAAGTCATGAATAGGGGATAGAGGGTACAATTTACAAAAGGGGACCTGTGTGTCCTAGTGGTCAGATGGGTGTATACAACACTATGCAAGAACCTGGATGTGAAGTCGAGTTCGAGGCTACAAAATGGTATAAGAACTGTTGTCCCTAAAGAACATCCGTAGAAGGCTATGGATGTAGCAATGTCAATGAAGAGAACAACATGCAAAGTCTGGACTGAAGAACTTAGAAGACCACATGAAGATAAGTATGAAGGGATTGAGGAAGCCATTCGGAAAGGGAATGCACAACTTCACGAACTGGAAAGAAACAGGGTACTACTGAGAACGAAGAATATGATGCTAGACGTGGAGATTTAATAACTGGAAAGGGAACTAAAGGAAGACTTTCTGAATGAAAAACTTGGAAAAATGCAGCAAAATATGTGCAAACCTAAGGATGGATTGGAGGAGTATGATTGCGAGCTAGTTGGTCGAATGCCATGGTTAGGGTTGCACCTCACTCTCGAGGGAAATTAGGAGAGTGTGCCGCATCTAGCAATGCATGTAGCAACGACAATAGAGACTGTGTCATGGGTTGTTCACCAAGACGAGATAGCGGTGCACCAATGGGGTGAGACCACCTGACTAGCCGAAGAGGAGACTGTCTCACCACTCCAGATAGTTGAAAGTGAGTGCATGACTATAAGACAGTCTCCTAGGGAGTTGTGTGACAATAGGGGTGTGCACAGGGTTAGTATGTCACAAGGGTTGCGATCACGTAGAAGGGGTTGCGCTGCTATGCAAATAGACAAGGAAGTGACTGTTGGTATCAGTGTTCATGACAAGATGTCCAAGTTAGGGTGAAAAGGAGTGGGTGGCGGGCAATTAAGACACAGAGTCAGAACTAGATTTGAAACAATCTGCCACCAATATAGCATTAATGAGCCAGAAAAGGAGGAAACGGCCGAATTTGAATTTCAAGAGGCCTATAAATCATAGCTAGTCATCCACTGAACAAACTGTGGCATCTTGAGAATTAAGTTATTGCGCTATCCAATAGATATGGTCCCGTCAAACTTCGACGCTTTGAGAGTAAGCTCATCATTTGCAACATTGCCAAAAGAGACACATGACTTTCTAGATAGCGTAATGTTGATAGCCAAGGACACCATGCCGAGTCCAACGCCAACGGTGGGAGATGTACCAGAAATTCCTAGACAAGTAGAAGGACCGGTTCGGATGTCGCCACGAAACCCGCGGTCTGGTAAGTAATCTATGAATGATAAGGGCAAGATGGTGAAGCTTGAGACAAAAGATGGAGTTGCATTTAAAAGTTCATCTCTAAGCCATGTGCCCATGATGAAACTTGAAGATTGGGACCTCGCAGACAGCAACAACTCTCTTGCAAATATGCAACACAAGATTCAACACACATTGAGTATACTAAACCAAAGATCGCAAGATTGCTACTCTTGCACAAAAAGTTCACGCATTTGACAACTCAGCTAGAGCTAAAATCCTGTGAGTGGTATGTTCTATGTGATGTTAAGTTATGGTATATTCTATTCTTATAACAGTTTACTTCTTTTTCTTATTATATTCCACAAATTAGCAATCACATGTACATAAATTAAAGTGCAGATAGAACATTAAACAATCGACAGAAAACAAGCCAAGACACGAGACACAAGATGTGGTGGCTAGCTAGGGACAAACCCCACAATGTGTGGGGAAACCATTTGATCAAATCTTCTTTTATCTTCAATAATTTTGCGGAGAGAAATAGTACAATAAATCTGATTTATATCAGCAGTAGCAAACCCTAGATCAGCAGCATCAACATTAGCGGCTTCATCATCAAACTAGGGCAGACGATATCTCACAAACCGATCGTCGGATCGGCTTGATTCCACCACCAAAAGTTGTGGCTTCCAGAGGAGGTTCAGATGAACCTACATCGTAGTTCAGATGAGGAGATATTCTAGTCCACGTAGGTCAAACTTCACTTCTGCAGTTGCAGCTTCAGTTTCAGCAGCTTCCTTCGAACTAGTGCAGTCAATATCTTGCAAACCGTCCATCGGATTGACTTGATCCCACCACCAAAAGTTGCAGCTTTTAGAGGAGGTTTAGATGAACCTACCATAGTTTAGATGAGGATATCTTCTAGTCCACGTAGGTCAAACTTTACTTCTACAGTTGCAGCTTCAGTTTCAGCAGCTTCCTTCAAACTAGAGCAGTCGATATCTTGCAAACCGTCCATTGGATTGACTTGATTACACCACCAGAAGTTGCAGATTTTAGAGCGGGTTCAAATGAACCTACAGCATAGTTTAGATGAGGATATATTCTATTCCACATAGGTGAAACTTTACTTCTACAGTTGCATCTTCAATTTCAGTAGCTTCCGGCTTCACATGTGTGAGGGAGAGACCGTTTTATATGCAGTAGAGAGGAGACTCTTTTTTGCGTAGTAGAGAGAGAGAGATTGGTATAGCTCCAAATCTCACTCTTTAGGTTTATGATGCTACACTCATGGCCCAGGGCAACCCCTCCTTCTAGACCTGGCCTAAAATTTAAAAAATAGTGTTTTATTCCCTATACATGACATTGCCCTAAGCTAAATGCATGTGTACGTGAGTGTGTGTATACCCAACCTGTGTATATGTCTTAAAACACTCAAAAAAATTAAATCTCCTTAATTTCAGGTGGAGATTGGGGGTTTTACCTGCTGATTACCTATTAGTGCCCGTGGCCCAACTGTTCCCAACGAATTCCCAACTAAAAAGCTACTTTGGGAGAAGTATAAAAAGGCTTCAATGGGAAGGCCTAAAGGAGGAGAGAAGAGAGCGAAAGGTTACTATGTTGAGATTTCCCTGACCAGGTCTGAAGATCCTAGTGCCTCCTGCATTTCCCCCATTTACAGGAAACCCTTGTTTCCTTGTGTGATGATGTCTATCTACTACTTGAGATATCATGGAGTAAGTCATGGAAGGAGTTTGTTAAAGGCTTGAGACTGGACCAATCTGGAGGACGGTTCTGCTTGGAGCCTATGAAAGGAAGACTCAAGTGAAATTATTCCTTTCTGTACTTTATTAATCTATAATAAAAGAAACACTTGTCTTTGTTCTTGACATAAATATTCTTCATGTTTATGATATCCATGTTATGATTCATATATGAATGGTTGTTTAAATGCATAACTAACTACCTTTCAATATATTATGAAGATGATTTATTTATGATGTTTAGTCCATATATTGTTGTACTTTCTTGAATTGATTGTTTTGCAGGTTGAAGGAACAAAAGGAACTTCAAGAGGGTTTGAACCCTGGTAGGATCTTCTCAAACGAAGGACCCCCAAGTACGTGCCTTATCATATAGTTTGCTTATATTAGCATTATGGCTATATGGAATGTGTGTTTCTCTGTATAGACAACTTCTGATCTACTAGGGTATCAACCTAAGACCCTGAGGGATTTTATCCCTTAAAAGAGATGTGATGAGATGAGTGAGTGAAAATGACGAAAAGACCTCTTGTATTTATACACAACTGATGATGTTTGAATAGATGCGACTGTTGGGCTTCTGAGCCTACATGATTCGTAGGTCAGCTTGATAATAATTCCATAATCAAAAATAAATTCATATCTCCATGAATACTTATTAGAATTGGATGATATTTATATCAATCCTACACCTCTCGACTAGAGGAATCTAATAAAAATATTATCATCCATCAATAAGTTGACCCACATGAAGTTTGGCCCTAGTTTCCAATTTAACACTTCCTCTCAACTAGGGAGAAATTCATCTGCAGTCTATCTGTTGGTCGCTACCATTCATCCATCAAATGCACTGCCCTATACAACTTGACCCTTGCCCCACTCTGCTCTATTCTACATATTTTGCTTCATCTTGCTCTGCCCTATATTGATCTGTACTGCTCTGTTCTGCTCTGCTCTTGCATTGTTCTGTTCTCCTCTACTTTTGTCCGAATTATGAAGAAGAAGAAATGATCGAGGATGTATCATACTAACTCAAAGTCAGCCTCAGAGTATGTACCACTGGTCCCAGACTAGTCTTAACCAGCCCGAAGTTAGCATCATAGTGAGTACAACTCCATTAGTCCCAGACTAGTATCATCTTGCACTGACTAAAAGTCAGTTTCAGAGTGCGTACCACTGGTCCCAAACCAGTCTCAACCAACCTGCAGTCAGTGTCATACAATGTACTACTCCTACCATTAGTCCCAAACCAATATTATTGATCCTAGATCAATAGAGGTCATCCTAGCGTAGGGAGTACGGTAGATACAGTGATGCATCCATTGGTACTACTATGGTCCCTAACTTCATTTCCCTCCTCATTGATTAGATGAGAGGTAATTCCCATGAGTCCCAAACTGCATGGGTAGGATGTCTCAACAGGAGAAGTTAATCAATCCCATGCTCACAGGAGAACACACCAATCCTGCTACAATTTGCATGGAGAACACATCAATCCAGGCCACCATGGAGAACACATCAATCCAACTACAATCGCCATGGAGAACACATCAATCCAGGCCATGATGGAGAACACATCAATCCAGGACTCACAGGAGAACACATCAATCTTGCTTCAATCACCATGGAGAACACATCAATCCAGGCCTCACAGGATAACACATTAATACTTCTACAATCACCATGGAGAACACATCAATCCAGGCCTCACGGGAGAACTAATCATCCTACTACACAGGAGAGCGAATCATCTTGTTCCAGTGTGCACCACTAGGGGAGGGTTAGTTACCCTGTGGTTGTATGTTGCTCCAGTAAGAACTGCAAATCTTCAGAGCTCCTAGAGCTCAATGTATGCAACATGCAAGACCCTTGTACAAGGGTTTCTTGACGACTCCAAGTCATTTGGGAAAAAAACAGATTAGATCTTTCCTCAGGGCATTGACAAGGTGTATCAACCTATACATCATCTTAATGTGATGGGGCCTCCTTGCTCATCGACTTACCATATCGCAGATGATGTCTATCTACTGGAGAAATCGACGAAGATGGGATTCCTCAATAATCGAATCCCATCTCTGGTTGTTACAGAAAATCATAGTGGTATGTGTTTAAACAGCTCACTAAAGAGCTTCCCCAACTAGGCAACCTCATATGAGATCATACTCGTAGATATGTATCCAGTCTCGGCGGTGCTTATGGAAACCAACTTATTCTTCCTACTCATCCATTATATCGAAGCAGAATCCAAAGAGAAACAACAATAAAAAGTGCTTCAGTGATCCTCCACGCTACCTGCCTAATCAGCATTTGAATAATCATGCAGTTTTATATTTCACGCAGTGTATCTCAATCCATGAGAGATTGTGTCCTGAAGACATCTAAGAAGATTCTTGTCACCAATCTAGTGAGACTCAACCAAATATGAGCTCACAATGCTAACTGCAAAACATATGTTCGGAAAAAGGTTCACCAAGAACACCAATGCGAATGAGTTTTTGAAACTCAAAGGCATTTCCCAAATCTGGTCTGACATCACTACCATATAAATTCTGAAAGTTAAGATCCTCAAGGTAGTCATAGGCTTGCAGTCCACCATACCAAATCTTTTCGAAATCTTCAACACATATTTTCCTTGATATAGGAAAATTTCCCTTGGCTTCTGCCACACTTCAAGTCGTTGGTTCTTCATTTAAAATTCAAAAGCCAACTCCCTATTACATTTGTGAATGAGAGGGTATGCACATGTTAGAAAGAGGTCATCTGCATACAACACCAGGATGAGAGGCTTGTCATCTTCAACCTTAAACTAAAGTTTAGGATCAGCTTCACTCCTAGTGAATCCCAACTTCATCAAGTAGCTATCGATCCTCTCATACCATGCTCGGGGTGCTTGCTTTAGCCCATAGAGAACCTTCTTCAAACTACATACATGATATTTTCAATCATAAATCTCAAATCCTTTGGGTTGCTCCACATAGACCTCTTCTTTGATCGAACCGTGCAAGAAAGCAGTCTTAACATCCATATGATGTAGGTTCCATCCTTGTGAAGCCATGAGGGCTATGATCAAGTGGATGGTCGTATATCTGGAAACATGTGAAAATATCACATCATAGTCTATTCCTTCCTTCTAGGAGAAACCACGAGCAACAAAATGAGCCTTCTACTATTCCGTACTTCCATCTGCTATAGCTTTATTTTGTAAAGCCATTTTGAAGTAACAATTGTCATTTCCTAGGGTCTGGGAAGTATTTCACAGACATCATTCTCCATAATGGTCATAGCATCCTTCCATACTTGATGCTTGACGGCATCTGGGAATGATGAAGGCTCATTTTGTATGATTGTTCTCATATTGATCAGGTATCCTTGATACCTATTGGGTTTCTTACTTTCATGGAAGGTTCCTCAGGGTGCAACATCTCTTCTAGCATCATGAAGTATCCCCCTAAGCCGTGAAGGTCTCTTCCTAGAAGAGGAAGGCTCAGGTGGATAAATAGGATCCATCGGTTCTTCCAAATCAGGCATTGTTACATCATCTACCCATAGGGACAGCTTCAACAACCATACGGCGCCACACCATTCTGCTCTGGAGTATGTGGTGTAGTAGTCTCCCTCTTAATGCCAACCTCAGGTATGCCTGAGTGAACCAACTGTAATATATCGGAAGTCTTTCTTAGGCTTGAAGGGAATGGTCCCCTTTTGAGCTTTCCTTCGGTACATCCCGAACATGCACCTTCTTTTTCTACTCGGAATTCGGGCATCCTTGTTACCATATGTCTCACATCGGGTACATCTTTGTAATGAAGGTGGGCAAACCTCGAATGCCAAAGTTCGAACTGAAGAGCTGTGTCATAAGACATGACACCTACCTGACTTTCATCAACCTGATATAATGAATCAAAATGAAACCCAAGAGTAAAGGCATCTTTAACATTATTTTTTGATACCCGTACCTTGCCATTACTGAAGGTTACCTTGTAGCCTTTGTCTTCCATTGTCGAGATGGACACCAGGTTCTTTCGGAGGTCAGGTGCATTTAATACATCTTGGAATTTCTAGCCTTCTTGAACGGTTGTCCTCTTCCTTGATTTCAAGCATTCCTTTTACCTTTGCTATTAGATTTTCCATCCCTTCGATTACCATGAGAGGGATTTTGATCATCGTCATGGTGAGAGTCCTTTCTATCAGGGCATTCCCTTCCATAGTGACCTGCTTTATTGCAAATGTAACATCGTCCTTTTCTTCCACCCTTAGCTCCAACCTTTCCTTTCGATTTACACTCGGAATTATTTCTTTTCTTAGAATGAGAAGAAAAGGTAGTAGGAGGACCTTTAAGCAAGGGCATTTCTTGCTCTTCTATTGTTGTTTCTTCTATAATGCATCTAGCCATTAATTCCTTGAAACCAGGAGTTACATGATTGTTTAGAAGAGTAGTCCTGAACACGTACCATTCAGATGGTAATCCTCCAAGAGTCATGAGTGCCATTTCCCTATCATTAATAGTCTCCCCAATAGATAGGAGATCGTTCTTAATCTCAGTGATTCTTAAGAAGTATGCTTGCATACTCTCATCTTTACCCTTATTGATTTCCTTCAGCTTACTTCTAAGAATCAAAACTTGATTTGCATCATTAACTTTAAATAAACTCACTAGTCTATCGTAGATTCCTTGGAGGTGTTTTGGTCAGAGATGTAGGCCACCAAGTGCTTGTCGATAGAGTCCTGGATGATCTTCTTTGTTTTGACTTCTTTGCTTTTCCATTTGCTCCAAGTAGCAATAAATGCATTTGATGGAGGTTCAACAATATTCCCTCTTACATGGTTTAGCACTCCTTGATCTTCTAGGATAGACTTCTCTATCTTCTCTTCGGTGATTGCTCTTGCTCTTCCTCAGGCTTTGTCTTCACCTCAACTCCGATACCATTTCAGGTTATGGTATGTTATATTCTTATAACATTTTACTTCTTTTTCTTATTATATTCCACAAATTAGAAATCACATGTACATAAAGTAAAGTGCAGATAGAACATTAAACGATCGACAGAAAAAAAGCCAACACAAGAGACACGAGATGTGGTGGCTAGCCAGGGACAAACCCCACAATGTGTGGGGAAACCGTTTGGTCAAATCTTCTTCTATCTTAAATAATTCAATAGAGAGAAATAGTACAATAAATCTGATTTATATTAGTAGTAGCAAACCCTAGATCAGCAGCATCAGCATTAGCGGCTTCATCATCAAACTAGGGCAAACGATATCTCACAAACCCACCGTTGGATCGGCTTGATTTCACCACCAAACATTGCGGCTTCCAAAGGAGGTTTAGACGAACCTACAGTGTAGTTCAAATAAGAATATATTTCCTCCACATAGGTCAAACCTCACTTCTACAGTTGCAGCTTCAGTTTCAGCAGCTTCCTTCAAACTAGGTCAGTCGATATCTTACAAACCATATGTTAAATTGACTTGATTCCACCACCAAAAATTGTGGCTTTCAGAGGAGGTTCAAAAGAAACTACAACATAGTTTAGATGAGGAGATATTCTGTGCCACGTAGGTCAAATTTTACTTCTGCAATTGCAGCTTCAGTTTCAGCAGCTTCCTTCAAACTAGGGCAGTCGATATCTTGCAAACAGTTGGTCGGATTGACTTGTTTCCATCGCCAAAAGTTGAGGCTTTCAGAGGAGGTTCAGATGAACTTATAGCGTAGTTTAGATGAGGAGATATTCTGCTCCACATAGGTCAAACTTTACTTATATAGTTGCAGCTTCAGTTTTAGCAGCTTCCAATTTCACATGTGTGTGGGAGAGACCATTTTCTGCGTAGTAGAGAAGAGACTCTTTTCTGCGCAGTAGAGAGAGAGAGAGATGTGATGACATGAGTGAGTGAAAATGAGGAAAATCCCTCTTGTATTTATACACAAATGATGATGTTTGAATAGATGTGACTATTGGGCTTCTGAGCCTACATGAGTTGTACGTCGGCTTGATAATAATTCCATAATCAAAATAAATTCATATCTCCATGAATACTTATCAGAATCGGATGATCTTTATATCAATCCTACACCTCTCAATGAAAGGAATATAATAAAAATATTATCAGCCATGAATAATATGACCCACATGAATTTTGGCCATAGTTTCCAATTTAACAATGCTGGACATGGAGAATAAACAACTGGAAAAGGAACTAAAGGAAGACTTTCTGAATGAAAAACCTGAAAAAATGAAGCCGGATACGCGCAAACCTAAGGATGGATTAGACAAGTATGACCATGACCTAGTTCGTCGAATGCCATGGTTAAAGTTGTGCCTCACTCTTAAGGGAAATCAAGAGAGTGTGCCGCATCTAGTGTTGCATGTAGTAGCGACAATAAAGACCGTGTGATGGGTTGTTTGCCAAGACGAAATAGCAGTGCACCAAGGGGGTGAGACCACCTAACTAGCCAAAGAGGAGACTGTCTCACCACTCCAAATAGTTGAAGGAGAGTGCGGGACTATAGAACAATTTGTTAGGGAGCTGCGGGACAATAGGGCTATGCGCAGGGTTGGTATGTCACAAGGGTCGCGGACACGTAGAAGGGGCTGCGGTGCTGCACGAATAAATAAGGAAATGACGGTTGGTGTCACTGTTCATGACAAGATGTCTGAGTTAAGGTGAAAAGGAGTGAGCAGTGGGCAATTAAGACACGGAGTCAAAACTAGATTTGAAACGATCTGCTGCCAATATAGAATTAATGAGCCAGAAAAGGGGGGAATAGTTGAATTTTAGCTTCAATAGGCCTATAAATCACAGCTGGTCATCCATTGAACAAACTGTGGCATTTTGAGAATTAATTTATTGTGTTATCCAATAGATATGGACCCGTCGAACTTCAACGCTTTGAGAGTAAGCCTAGTGTTTGCAACATTGCCAGAAGAGATGCAGGACCCTCTAGACAACGTAATGTTGACAGCCAAGGATGCCACGCCAAGCCCAACGCCAATAGTGGGAGATGTACCAGAAATTCCCAGATAGGTAGTAGGACTGGTCCAGATGTCGCTGTGAAACCGGCAGTCTGGTAAGCGATCTATGAAGGATAAGGGCAAGATGGTGAAGCTTGAGACAAAAGACGAAGTTCCGTTTAAAATTTCATCTCTAGGCCGCATGCCTGCGGTGATACTTGAAGATTGGGACCTCGTAGACAGCAGTAACTCTCTTACAAAGATGAAACACAAGCTTCCGTAGACATTCAGTATACTGAACTAGAGTTCGCAAGATTGCTGCTCTTGCACACAAAGTTCATGCATTTGACAAGTCGGCTAGGGCTAAAATCCTATCAGTTGTTGCTTTCTATTAACCTAGAACAGCATAATGAGCATCATTAATTAAGTGAATTAGTAGGGGCAATGGAGTAGGAGCTTGAAGAAGCGTTGCAGGAGGAAATGACGGAGCAACAGATTCTAGTGCGTCACTCACAGGGATGGCCGGCCACAAAACCTTGGCAGCGAGACTCGCCACGCCGATAGGGTGACTTGGGGGCGAGTCACGATGTTTGTGTTGGGGGCCTGTTGGGTAGCAGATCCCCCACGTAACGGTTTTGGCGCTTAAAGCCCACAATTTTGGGTAATGGTATTGTAAAGGCTCTACGAAGTGTGCGGAGCGCGAATTGTAATGAGTCAAGTCAAAGGGTTGTCCGCCCTCAAACAATGTAAGGTAATGTAAATTGAGTTGTCCTGCCCATGATCTGCAGACCATGGGAATGTATAAATATAGCGAAAACTCTAAGATGTAAAGGGGTCGTAGGGGTCTGAAGCTATGAAGAGCGAGTAAGCAAAAAAGCATCTATAAATCTATGTCTGGGGTAGTAAAGTAGATAGAGGTTCCACAGCTATGTGCATGGAACCCTGCAGCTGTGTGCTTGAAAGCCTAGTAGAGTCTGTAGCTGTGTGCGCGGACCCCTACAACTGTGTGCACATGGTAAGAAGTGGATTGTAACTGGCAGAAGCATTAATAAAGATAATTTGGTTTTGTAACATTGCGTATCTGTTTCTATATTTCTGTCTATGCATATGTTTATAGTTTATGATTGCGCCCATGTCCTTTTATGGTAAATGAAATTATTGGCCCCACTTAATTTAATTCAGGATCTATAACAGTAAGCACCGTAAAGGGTAAGAAATTTCACGCTCTTCCTCTAAGCTGTGCGAAGGTAGTTTCACTGAACAGACAGCTGCACGGAAGTAGCACATCACATAGAGTTGGATCGCGAGCTTTCTAAGACCCATCAAGACATCCCAAGGGTATGGATACCTGGTTCTAATACCCTCCCATACTACCTTGGGTGAGACCTCAATCCACGCTCTGCGGACTATTGCCAAAAGGGTCGGTAGTTTAGGGATTTGTTTGGATAACTCAAGACTAAACCTGGGTCAGGCCCCAAACAAGCCAATAGTATAGATAATAACCGTTGATGCAGAGAATGTCCCTTTACCTATCAATTGGTACAGATTGAAGGTCTATAAGAAGCCCTTGCCAAAGTAATAATTCATCAATGGAATTAGCTAGAAAGTGATGGTGGTGGAGCAAGAATTAGCATCTACCCCATCAAGTCCCTGAAAAAGGAAAATAAAGAAAAAATAAAAAGGAAAAAAAGAGAAAAATAATAAAGAGGCTCAAGTGAAAACCTACATGAGGCACCTAAGTCCCACCGTAGGGTTGAAAACCTCTTGAGGTGTCCCAATGGTGTTGAAAAGAAAAAGAGAAAAAAATAAAAAGATCTTTGAGTGAAAATCTCTTTTGAGGCACCGAGGGCAAGCAACTAGGATGAAAACCTTTTCGAGGCACACTAGTTGTTTTCAAAAAAGAGAAAAAATAAAAAAGAGAGAAAATATAAATTTTGAAAATGTTTTTTGCAGGTCAGCAGGAGGAGGATCAATGCAACTTGAGAGGAACAGAAGGACCTAAAAAATCCATATTTTCATTCCTCCATATCATATTCTTCATTATTCCATCAATCCTTCCATTTATGAACTCCTCTAGCTCAGTTTACACAAGCTCTTTGTTTTCTACAGGATTCCCTATAATCCTACAGATTCACTAAAAACCTACAGGAATTTCCTGTAGGAATTATAGTGGCTTTGGAATCCCAAGGAAAGTGACGCTAGAGCAAGGGGATGGACATCTTGTGTCAAAAAAAAAAAAAAAATCACTCCACCACATCATCAACATGCCTTTCATCAACTTATTACCCCTGCATCCATCCAATAAGTCAATTCAAAAAACTATGTAGTTTTCAAAGAAGAAAAAACAAATAAAAGAGGGTGAGGAAATAGGACAAGGGGACAATACCTGAGGGATATACCTCTCACCTACCATTCATAGTAACCCTTCTCTACTCTTATCAATAATACTCATGCTCTAGAACTGAAAAAGGCTATGAAATTTTAGGGGAGAGGCAGCTACATGCCATCTTGTATATTTCTTGTAGGAAATCTTGTAGTAACCTACCCTAGAAAGGAAACTTCACAGGGTTGCAACCGTCTTCTGCATAAATATTCCAAGGTTAAGGAATCTCCTCTATAGCTCAGCAACAGGAGCAAGATCATCAACATCACTCTCTTGTACCTGCACATCCAAGGAAACAAGCATCAAAGGAGGCAAATAATAAAAAAAATATGCAGCAAATACACAACACAGGGACATCATCCTCCAACAAGCATCATCATCAAGGAATATTATCCACAGGTATGTCATCTTACTCTTTCTCTCTCACTAGCACGATATGATAAAAAATGTAGGATTATGTAAGAGTTGGTTTTATAAGCAAAGGTGGCCAGTTAACTTGGCCACCTTTGGCTAGTCGACAAGGAGAAAACATTTAAACCACTCCACACATGGGAATAGTGAAATCGGAAGAAAAATGCGATAATGACGAAAACGGTTAAGTTACGGAGGAATGAAGTGGGAGATGATTCCGAGGTGAGTGAAGTGATGGAGTGATAGTGGGACCAACGACCCAAAAGGAGGTGCTCATACTTAGACAATCAGCACACCATCCCACATGATCATCCATATAAGGACATATAACACTGATTCCCACACTAAAAGAGCATGAACATTTTCGAGAATTCATTGAAAAGAGGATTGCCTTGGCATTCTTGAAGCAACAACTATAGGAGAGGGTGAGCGTTTTGCAGTGCAGAGGCACCTGCAAGATCCTACAGGAAAACCTACAGGATCCTACAGGAAGACTTATAGGATACAATGCAGTCATCTACAAGATTATCAGTGGGCATTGAGGGAGGAGAGATCAAAGGTTGTCTTCATCAGATAATAACGAGTGAGGTAGGAGCTATACCTTCCCATGCTTTCCAGTTAAGGATAAGAAATGAATCCACATTTGGTTAAGAGAGTTGCAGTCTAGGAGAATTATATTGCAGAGTTAACATTTATATCTTTGCCACCTGCCATAATTATTGAATGATATCCATAGAAGCATCCACAATTACCAAGGAATGATGATAGGGGGTTTTAACAAGAGGAAACTCACAAACACAGTAAGAATTCATCAACACCCTCCTGTAGTAGAAATTTTCATAAGGCACAATTGGATGGGTTTCTTGGAATAAATGAGAGGATACGATGATGAGGTGGCCAAAGACTTTTCTCTCTCACTCATACCCTCACTAGGACCCATGCCACTACTCTGGTGAAAGGAATATCTGTAGAAATCACCGCTAAATTTATAAGTAGAATCAACACACTCCCTTTAGGGTTACCTTGGAGAAAATAAGATAGGGGTAACAACACCCTTTCAAAGAAGAAATTCTTTTTCGAAGGGGAGGAGGAAATGGAGGACAAAAATGGGGTCAAAAGAGAAAGTCTTCCATACCCTTGAAATGAAGTTATTTAGCACCTCATTGAATATATATCATGTGAAGGGAGATAGAGTGTGGTGTATGGATATCATTTCAGACTCCTCCAAGAACTGATATTTTGAGGAGACACATCTCCTCAGAACAGGTCAAATATACCCTACTTTCTTCTTCAGTGATTGATAGATATGAGCATCAAAGTGCATGAGGGAAAACATCAACAACTAGCCCATCATGGGTTGATCAAACTTATCCTAGAATATGCTCTACAAAACTTAAGACTCCCTATTACATGGACAACTTTCAAAGACATGCAAGCAGAGGGAGAAATTCAAGCTCTTGAATATCACAAAAGCCCCACTACTAGTGAGAGGGACAAAGAAACAAAGGGAGAAAATGAGGAGGAAAAATATGAAGAAAAGGAAGAGGAAAATGAAGAAGAGAAAGAAGAAGAAACAAAATAAGAGACAAATGAGGAGAGTGAGGAACTAGATGAAGAAGAGAAATAGAGAGACAAGAATGGAAAAGAGGAGACGAAACAAAAGGAAGAACAAAGATATATAGTTGAAGGAAAAGAAGGGGAAGGATCACCGAGGGTATCTCAAGAACCCACAGAGAAGGAGGAAACTACTACTCTTACTGCCATAAGTATACCTATCAAGTCAAAAGAAAAAAGACAAACACAAACCCCACTGTACTTTAGGATAAGAAAGAGCACAAGGATTAGACAAGGAAGAGCTCAAAAACCCACCAAAACTCCTATTGGTACTAAAGACTCACCAAAGTAGCAAGAAAATATAGTTCCTCTTGAGAAAAATCAAGGAGAAGGATCATCAAGACAAGCCCCTCCCAAATCTCCCATCACATATGTTAGGAGGCATGTCACAAGGTCTTCCTCTTCAAAGGGAAAAGGTCTCCCACATGAGATATAGAAATACATATAGGATGCAAAGGCCATCCTACAGGAAACTTTGTTAAACCTATAGGAAACTCAGAAAATGGACCAAGAAGGTATCACTCAGCAAGAAACAAAGAAGGAAGACCCATAACTCAGAGAACCTAGTCCACAACCCAACCTCAATTCTTAGTACAGGTTCATTGAAGCGGGTAGGGTTATCCCACAGAATTTTTCCATCCCCTTACTATTTGAACTTGAGAAGGAAAGGGAAAGGACACACATATGGAATAAAATTTCCAAATCAAAAGGAGTGGAGGATGTAAGCCACATGGAGGAGATATTGAAATAGATGGGCAGAGAACTGAGCAGCATAAGGGACAGACAGGAAATGGTGAATGCTACGTTAGAATAAGGGAATGCATGGCTAAGGGGATAGTTACAAGAAAGGGAAACCTAGTTGGAAGCTATATCTAGTTTATCCTTAGAGACAATCTAGTGCTGGATACCAACCAAGTCTTATGCCTTGTACCTGAAAGAACCATGACTACAATTAAAAATTAAGACTTTAGCACATAGAGGCACTATGTCCTTCCAAGAATATAGAAAATTCATTCATCTCTGTGATTAAATCATCTTGGAAGATAGAGAAAATATGTCTGAGTTTTACCTACACAACTTCGCCTTGACAAAATTTAATGTGTGCGACCCAAATTCAAAACTAGGAGACTTGCAATTGATGGCCTTAGAATCATGGATGACTCATGAGGAGGTGAGATCTACAAATATGAAAAAGGTAATGGTAAGAGAAGAGACATAACCACTTATGATTAGATCTGAACAATCCAATCCAATGGCTGTGAGCAACATCCACAACCTGATTGAAAATGATCCTTTTCTTGCACCTAGGTACCTTGTTGCACAAGAGTAAGCAGTCGCACACTTTGAAGACATGTTCAGGTTGCTAGGAGATGGCATCATGAAATCATGCCAAAGGAGATCGAACACCTTTCCTTATAGCCTAAAAATCAGAGAATACTATTCTCCTAAGAGAATGAGAGAGGCACTAAACAAAACACCCATGTACAAGCAAGCTCTACAAAGACTCAAAGTCAATTGGATTGTCTTGAGACTCAATCCAAAATTGCTTTTAGGAATGTTGGAAGGATGGAAATAAGAAGGATAAAAATTTTAGTGGGAAGAGATAGAGAGAAAGGCATGATCTTATTCACAAGAAGAAGAAACTACAACAGAAGCATGGGATGTTAGGGAGGTCACCAGAGAAATGAAGGACATGGATAGATATTAAGTTCCTCAGAGGATGAGAAACACTTTCAGTAGGGGGTGATGATGAACCTCATCATTGGGTAACTATATGGACCTTAATACACCTCTGAGCTTATTAAAATCAACTCTTCTCATAATTCCTTACATGTTTTAATTATATTTTTCTTAATGAGATGAGTAAAATTAAGATGTATGTCCCATGGTCTAATGTGCATTGCTTGCAGGTTTTTGAGAGAAAATCATGGTAATTTTTGCTAATTAAGGGAAGAGACTTGAAGGAGACAAGGAGGAGATATTATAGGAGATATATCCTACTCATTAAATCCTCTCTCATTTGAATATTCCTCAATCAAATCACACTAGCTCGAAGTTGCAAGCAACCTAGTCATGGAGATGATGGGAAGCCAAGTAAATGACAGTTAAGAGCCAGTTCATCTTGCATTTTGGAGCCAAGCCTCCAAAGATTTAAAGAAGTTTTTGGAGATTTTAGTTGTATAGATAAGGAGGCCTAGAGCCTCATTAGGATTCATATTTTTTATTTAAGAGCAGTAAGCATTTTCAAGTTGAAGTATGTGGCAAAACATTATTATGTAATTTTTCTGATATGATAATGAGAATGAGCATTTCCTTGATCCAACAAAGTGTTGACTTAAAAGACTGAAGCTCTTGGGCTAGGGCCCAACCCTAACAGCAAAGGCGCCTGTTCTTATACTTGTATGTGTAGGTTATTTCATAGATTAAGCATTGAATTACTTTTAGAATTGTTTTATTGCAAGTAGTGGTGAATTTGATTACTTTGATTCCATTTGTGCATTGCTTTAGCAATAGGTTGAGAGAGATAAAGGAATACCAAAAATGTTAACAACAGGTGGATTTGGCCTCATTGCTCCCTTAAGGGACCCTGGTTTGAGGGAAAAATCTTATTCATCCCCAAAAAGACAAAATTATGATTTCTTATGGAATTTAGGGTTTTCTGCTACTTAGCCAAACATCTTTTCAGTTTCCAAGAATAGGTTTCAATTTTCATTTCTGATATGTTTAGCTTGTATTAGATCTCATGGTGTTTCACAATATTCTGCAACTATTTCCATGCATGAATTAGGCAACTAAATAATGAAATTTTGTTTTCTTAAGTTTATTAGAAATATTCCTTGTTTGATATGATTCATCGATAAATGCGAGTAATGTATGTATTTGAGGAGTTTCAATAGCACAGGAAGATATAATGCCAGAAACCCAAACCTAACCTCATCCATCAATGATCACCAAAAGCCACCAAGTCCCTCAAATAATTCATCATTCCGTAAGAACAACTTTCTAGTTTTGTTGAGCAAATCCAACCATTTTAAAAAATTTGGTTTGAGCTATGAGGAAGTCCTAGCCACCCCCCCGCCTTAATTCTTCCATCATTCACCTTCCCTAAGCCTTGTACCACCTTCCAAATCATTCATATCTCCACCGGCAGGATCTTATAGGAATACAGGGGATCCTGTAGGAACATTAGGACATCTTGTAGGAAGCATTAGGACATCATGTAGGGCCACCTATAGTGGCCTATTTTGAGGCTGATTTGGGAAAAATCATCCAGAAAAATTGTAGAAGACACTTACTTTCCTCCCAAGCCATTTGACCTTCCATCACCATCTCTAACCCACAAGCCACATCCCCAAGAAGATTTAGCATTCACATTTTCACAAAAAAGGACAAAAAGGAAAAAAGAGTTATTGTGTTCATTCATATGCACAACAGTAGAATGTTTGGTTATTTTAGATTGCATGCCTAGGACAGTTCAGACTACACGCATGTTAGCTTACAATTCTTCTAAACTAAGATCTCTTAGCAATTAGTTAGATGAGTGGTGTGTTTGAAGCATTGGTTTCAGTCTGTCCTTACTACAGTAGACAATATTTCAATTCTCCCAATTAGTGCAAAATTCCATTTTCTTGATTGGTAATCAAATTTCTTCTGAATCAATAGAAGGATGGTTTGAGAAACCATAGTGGTCTATCACTAGCTCAACATTGACAAAGAGTGGACCCATCGCATATCCTTGTGTATACAACACTGTCACCTCCAAGTTTGTAGCCCCAGGAGTTGGAACATTCTTGCTGCAATACTGGTGCTCATCAGCCATGTTTGAAACAAACACACTAGAAGTAGGCATGGCTCCTGATGACCAAATGGGATTGTGATAAAGTGAAGATGCACTTGGAGTACTTGAAACCATATGATCCAGAGATGTATAACCAACCGGAAACAAAGGCTCAATGATTTTTGGTGGTGGTCGAGGTGCACCACTTCTCACATATGGATAATGTTCAGGTGGAAATTCATATTTATAATCATTATCAAAACTAGGAGTATGAGTAGATGAGACTTATAAAGTACCTTGAGAAGAGGTTGGAAACCCACCTTTTGAATGCATGGGTGGAAACAATTGGTGATGAGGAATCTGAGATTGTCATGGAGATACCTCCAGAGGTAAACAAAGATTATTGTATGGACTAGAAGGATGTTGAGGAGATATAATGAGCGGATGAAAAAGTGGATTGAGAAGGAATAAAATAAACCTCTATGGACTGTGAGGGGTTTTTGGATTCGATTTACGAGATGATGATGAGTCTCGAGGTGGAGGACGAGAAGCAAGGGGTTGGATACTTAGGAAAATTCAAAGTTCAAGACCTTGGGCTTCAAGTGACTGTGAAAACATAGGGTGAAATCGTTGTGATAACCCTTCAGTGTTAGATGATGAAGGGGAAATGTAAGGTGAACCCAGTGGTTTAGCCACCATGACCTTTTCTCAAAAATAATAATGGGTGGTTGATTGAGCCTACAATTACAATCTACTATTAATCAGGCAATATGAGGCCAAGGATGTTGGGTCCCTATAATACTAGTGATTACCCCATTACTATTGTAGTTATACCCCTTATTTATATTGTTGTGCCCCTATTACCCACATATTGTTATTTCTGTGCCCCATAGAATCCCTCTATTATTATTTTTGTGGCTTTATATTATTATTGTTAGGTCGGCTGGATTATATTGTGACTCCTTAGACTCTTATATATAGAAAGGAGGTTTTTTCATTTGTATCATCCAAGAATTGTTCATTTATGTAATTTAAAGGAGGTTGCCCCCTTGAAGAGTCTGAATTCTAAGGCATTTATCTTTCTTTTCTATCTTTTCTTGAGCTGGTTTCATAACATTTGGTATCAGAGCTTTGGATTCTAGGGTTTCGCTGCTCCAAACAGGTCATCGTGGCATTTTCGCTATAAATTTTTTCTGTGACGTTTCAGAAGTCGCAAAAAAAACCCATTTGATAAGAAATCGCGCTGAACCTTGGGTCCAAATTTCAGAGTTTTTCGCGTGATATTTTCGGAGATATGATCTGAGGAAGTTGGTCTTTTTGCAGACTCCTGAATTACACTCAAAACAGGTGACTTGGGGAAAATCGTCATAACTTTCTTTCTGAGCATCGGATTGAAATTTCGTAAGAAGTTACAGAAAGAGGACAGCCTGTACTTTTCTTTTATATGTTTTTCAGAATCAAAGGTTGAAACAGTGACACGTGGCACGTCGTACAAGTTCGCTCTACTAAACTAGTCTATAATCAAGTCACTGTGGGCGATTTCGCATAACTCTTCCTTGGAGAATCCAATTTGGGTCAGACTTGTGGCATTGGAAAGAGGACACGGAGGGCTACTATAGGTCATAAATTCAGAACTAGATAATAAGAAAGTACAAAGATACATCGGAGGCAATATCGAGCTCCTACAAAGTGAAAAAAGGTGTGTAGATTTTCTTTAATTTTTGCTTAAGCTTGGTTTGAAAATTTATTTTGAAGGAATTCAAAGGGCATATTAGAGAATTATTATCGGTAATTGATTCCCCGAGGAAAGAAAATGCAAATACCTAGTAAGGAGCCTGAAAGCTCTAGCATGACTCATGAAGAAGAAGAAGAAATGCTATATGATATATCAAAATTACAAGAACAAGTGCAACGAGTGTCACTTGCACAAAAAGCAACAGAATCTAAAATGGATGGTTTAAGGAAAGATGTAGAAGCTAATATGGACGGTTTAAAGAAAGGTGTAGAAGCTAAGATGGATGACATGGAAGCTAAGGTGAATGGCATGGACGCTAAAATTGATGGCATGGATGATAAGATGGATAAGTTGCTACAAGAAATGGTCACTAAGGGTGAAAGAGTACTAAAGGAAACTCATGATGAGAACAAAAGAAATGTTAATCATGATTCCATAGACTCTAATGTTGGATCGAAGACTCACCATGTTCCAAAAATCGATATGAGGAAGTTTGATGGCAAGGATCCCGCCACATGGATATTACAGATGGAGCAATTCTTCGATCTCAATAATGTGCAAAACACACAAAAGGTATGTATGGCAACTTTATATTTGGAACCAAATTAGTTTGTATGGTATCAATGGCTTTGTTCTCATAAACAGTTTATCACTTGGGCAATTTTTAAGGAAGAATTGATAGCACATTATGAGGATACAAAAAGCAACACTTTTTTTAGCCAATTGATAAGTCTCAAACAAAAGGGTTCAATAATGGAGCACATTGAGGAGTTCCAAAAATTGAACATAAGGGTAAAAGATATTCCAGAGGAGCATAGGATTGATGTGTTCATAGGGTCTTTAAAGGATAATATCCAACATGATGTGCGCCTTTGGGAACCTGATTCATTAGAGAAGGCATTCAGGTTAGCAAGAAAAATGGAAAGAAAAATTATGGCAACTAGGAAGCATACCATTCACAACTATAAAGACGGAAGTGTTGTTGCCCATAGTCTTCCACAACCTACAAGGTTAACACCGCAAAAATTGGAAGAAAAAAGAGCAAAATGGCTTTGTTACAATTGTGATAGCAAATACACAAAAGGTCATAAGTGTGCTGAGAAGAAATTATTCTACATAGATTGTGAAGAGGAAGAAGAAAAGGAGCAAGAAAGGTCAAAAGAAGAGGATATATTCCAGGAACAAAGCCTAGATGAAGAACAAATAAATCCGACCATATCTTGTAATGCATTGGCGGGAATTACCACTCCTCAAACCATCAAGATAGAAGGACAAATCAAGAAGAAAAAGGTAATAATGTTGATTGATTCAGGAAGCACCCACAATTTTATTCATTGTAGGGTAGCAAAAGAATTGAATTGCTTCCTATATCCAGCACCAGAGTGTCAAGTGATGATTGCAAATGGAGGAACAATAAATTGTTCTGGAAAGTGCCATAATATCAAGCTATCCATGGGAGAATGAGTATTGACTAGCCCAATGCTTTCCATTCCAATGGGAGGTGCTGATGTTGTACTAGGAGTCTGATGGCTACAATCCTTGGGTACAATAGCTTTTAATTTTCAAGAACGTTTCATGAAATTTTCTGTGGAAGGAAAGGAATTCGAATTAAGGGGTATTGCAGGGAAACCAGGAAAGATAATCAGCCCTAATGGCATGACAAAGCTTCTAAAAAAGGAGCAAAGAGGTGTAATTGCACAATTATGTTCGCTAGATGTTTCCACATTGGAATCATCTATTTCTCCAGATCTCCAAAAAGTCCTGGACAATCATTCCAAGGTATTTGAGACTCCCAAAGGTCTCCCACCTATGCATGATCATGATCATGCTATTCATCTGATTCCAGGAAGTGTTCCTCCAAACATCAGGCCGTACAGATATCGATATGTCCAAAAAAGTGAAATTGAACGTATGGTTGCAGAAATGCTAGAGGCTGGTATAATTCAACCGAGTTAAAGTTCTTTCTCAGCTCCAGTAGTATTGGTGCACAAGAAGGATGGATCATAGCGCATGTGTCCAGATTATAGGGAGCTCAACAAACTCACTATTAAAGATAAGTTCCCCATTCCTGTCATTGATGAATTACTGGATGAATTGCATGGATCAATTTACTTCACCAAGTTGGATCTTCGTTCGGGATATCATCAAATCAGAATGAAGATTGAAGACATTCCGACAACGGCATTTAGAACTCATGAGGGTCATTATGAATTTTTGGTCATGCCTTTTGGCCTTAGCAATGCACCTTCAACATTTCAAGGTTTGATGAATTCAATTTTCAAACCATTCCTTAGAAAATTTGTGTTGGTATTTTTTGATGATATACTAATCTACAACAAGTCTTGGAAGGATCATGTTGAACATGTTGACGAGGTGCTACAACTATTGGAGGAGAAACAATTATATGCAAAAAGATCGAAATGTTTCTTTGGAGTCCAGGAGGTGGAATATTTGAGTCATATTGTATCTCATGAAGGAGTTAAGGTAGACCCTAGCAAAATTAAAGCCATTAAGGAATGGAAAATTCCCACATCCATAAAGCATCTACGAGGATTTCTTGGGTTGACAGGGTATTATCGCAAGTTCATTAAGAATTATGGGAGAATAGCAGCACCTCTAACAACATTATTGAAGAAAGATTCATTTTCATGGACTCTGGAAGCAACAAAGGCCTTTAAACATCTTAAGGAGGCAATGTGCCAAGCACCAGTCTTAGCTATGCGAGACTTCACAAAAACCTTTATTGTGGAATGTGATGCTTCAGGAAATGGAATTGGTGTTGTTCTAATGCAAAATGAAAGATCCATTGCTTTTGAAAGTCGTCCAATCAAGGGAAAGTTTTTAAGTAAAGCTATTTATGAGAAGGAAATGTTGGCAATACTCCATGCACTTAGGAAATGGCGACCCTACCTAATGGGAAGACACTTCAAGGTAAAAACGGATCATGATAGCCTTAAATACTTTTTATAACAAAGATTATCCTCTGAAGAGCAACAAAAGTGGGTCACAAAGATGTAGGGTTACGACTTTGAAATCATCTACAAAAAAGGGAAGCAAAATGTGGTGGAAGATGCACTCTCAAGAAAGGATGAGGATATGGAAGCATTGTTGTGTGCCATTTCTATTATCCAACCAGATTGGATAAACGAAGCAAAGGAGGAATGGAAGAATGACGAAGAAGTGTGGGCACTTATTCGAAAGCTACAACAAGATTCAAGTACTTCTGATACATTTAGCTGGAAAAATGATTCGTTATGGTACAAAGATCGCTTATACCTCTGTAAGAATTCCCAGCTAAAAAAAAAGATTCTTATGGAATTGCACACTTCTCCCTTAGGAGGGCACTCAGGATTTTTAAAAACTTACCACAGGGTTAAGAAGGAATTTTTTTGGGATGGCCTTAAATTAGATATTCAAAAGTTTGTAGCGGAATGTTTGGTTTGCCAACAAAATAAAGTTGAAACAATTAAGACACCGGGTCTATTACAACCTTTATCCATTCCAAGCCAACGTTGGGAGGAGGTTTCAATGGATTTTATCACAGGTTTACCCAAGTCTGAGGGAAAGAGTGTCATCATGGTGGTAGTTGACAGACTTACCAAGTATGCACACTTTTGTGCATTATCACATCCATTTAGAGCCAGTACAGTTTCTACTGCATTTATGGAAATAGTTCAAAAGCTACATGGAAACCCAAAGATTATTGTAAGTGACAGAGATCCGATTTTCGCTGGAAATTTTTGGACAGAATTATTTTCTTGTCTTGGTACTCAGTTAGCTCATAGCTCATCTTATCATCCTCAATATGATGGGCAAACTGAGATAGTAAAAAAATGTTTGGAAGGATATCTTCGTTGCTTTGTATCTGATAAACAGACACAATGTGTCAAATGCTTGCCTCTGGCTGAATGGTGGTATAACACTTCCTTCCATACAGCAACAAAAATGACCCCATTTATGGCACTTTATGGGTACCAACCACCATCAGTCACATCATATTTAAGAGAAAATTCTATGGTTCAAGCAGTGGAACATCACATCGAACATCAACAACAAGTCCTCCAACTCTTAAAGGATAACCTCGTGTTGGCACAAAATAGAATGAAACAACAGGCAGATCAACATCGTAGTGAAAGAAGTTTTGGTGTAGGTGATTGGGTATTCCTACGGGTACAACCATATAAGCAAATGTCCCTAAAGCAAGCTAAGAAGGATAATAAATTATCACCAAAGTATTATGGTCCGTACAAGGTGTTGGAAAAGATTGGTACTATGGCATACAAATTGGAGCTTCCTGCAGCTTCTCGATTGCACCCAGTTTTCCATGTTTCATGTTTAAAGAAGGTTATAGGCGACAAGCTCCCAGTTCAAACAATATTGCCAGAACTTGACGAGGAAGGAAAAATTATATTGGAACCGGAAGCAGTCACAGAAACAAGAACTTGGCAGCTACGAAATCGATCAATTTCAGAGTATCTTATCAAGTGGAAGAACTTATCCGGTGAAGATTCCACATGGGAGGATGAGAATTTTATGCAGAAGTATCTAGAACTGCTCAAGCGTTGAGCACAACACTTTTTTTGAAGGAGAGGGGCATGTTGGGTCCCTATAATACTAGTGATTACCCCATTACTATTGTAGTTATACCCCTTATTTATATTGTTGTGCCCCTATTACCCACATATTGTTATTTCTGTGCCCCATAGAATCCCTCTATTATTATTTTTGTGGTTTTATATTATTATTGTTAGGTCGGCTGGATTATATTGTGACTCCTTAGACTCTTATATATAGAAAGGAGGTTTTGTCATTTGTATCATCCAAGAATTGTTCATTTATGTAATGTAAAGGAGGTTGCCCCCTCGAAGAGGCTGAATTCTAAGGCGTTGATCTTTCTTTTCTATCTTTTCTTGAGCTAGTTTCATAACAAAGGATAACTACATAGGTAAGTCATGTTATCATTGTCAGTTAAATTTAGAACTTAAAAAAAGGAATACATAAAAAAGGGTGTACTAGGAAAGAGGGTTTACCAAGTATCCATGAACCGTTATATACAACTTAGAAAAAACTGAGGGCTTAACATATGACGACTGATCTCCCTGAATGTTGTGTTCGGTGTATCACGTTTACAAGGTGGCTGATTCAGTTAGCTGTGGCTAAAGGATAGTAGCTTACTAGGGTCTTCCAATATATACTTGATGGTACAGAGAGTGCAAGTCTGTGTTGGCATTGTCTAATGCATAACCATTTGGTGCGAGCATTCTAATATACACTAGTGTACTGGAGAACCTTCGATATACTTTCGTATTAGAACGAGATCTCACCATCAGGATACAATTGAGGAAATTAATGATAGATACTAGTTTTATAGACACCATAACATGTCTCTAGCCTAGACCTCTAAATGTTTGCATTAAATTCAAAATTCTCCATGGGTTAATTTAGTAAATTTTAAATTTTTTCTTGAATTAGGTTTTAATTTTGGCCTCAAACAATGTCACTTGGATCCTATTATGCAACTATATGAGAAAAAGGAAACCTTTCATTTCAACTAACTATATGCTAATGAGGGAAGAGAGTTCAAGCAATCATTGCATTGAATAAGATAATGCATCAAACAATATGCCTCTACTAACTTTTTCCAAATGCAAAATGCAAGAGGAAAACTAAACTTCAATTTCACTAATGAATATGAAATCTGTTAAAACAAAAAATGATCTTCACTTCAGTAGGATGCACTTTTACTTATATGATGCTCTTTGATTTTCAGATGTCTATATGTAACTAAGCTTTAACTAAATAAGAAATGAAGATTTTGATCCAATAGACTCCTAAATGGAAACAAGGCATCAATCAAAGTAACACCAAATTCAAAGAACTCAATGAAAATGTATTTCAATTTCTCTTTCAAATAGATAAGAAGATATATTCATTTTAGTTTGCAGACCAAAAAATGTAGTCTATGTTTGATAAATGACAAAGATGGATTTCAAATGCAATATGACCTAATACACATGAAAAACAACTTTGCACAAGACAAACTTAAACCAATGTAAGTCAATGTTTCAAGTGATTTTACTAGATGAAAAAACCTAATCATTCAACAAACCAGAGACCCAAAGACACTCGCAAGTGGCAAGTGACAACTAATCAACCCATAAACCCCAAAATCAATCAATTGCACTCAAACACTTCAAAGTTCAAAGGAGTAATAATTTTGTAATGAAATGAGGTAATCAACAAAAACCTCAACAAACACATGTCATGCAAGACAAAACAGGACCTCAGGGCTCAAGCACTAGGGTTTGACAAAGAAACCCTAGATTTTTGCCAATATTAGGGATCAATGTGGCCATTAAGACCAAACAGGCACTAAATAGGGGATAAGAGTGATTTTTTTAATAAAAAACATGCCGACAGCGCAACTCTCAGATCAAAAAATGTGTCGGTCGAGGAAGAAGGAAAACAAATAAAAATAATTTCACAAACATTTCCAGATTGAGCACTCTAAGACAACAACCTGTGATTTTGTAGACATATATCAACCCAAACTAACTTAGAACATCATGGTCTATCAAACTAACCAAGGGATCAATTGAGATAGGAGGATGAACATGCTATATCTTCCCCATTAGAGTTGCCAATTTGTTGTGAATGAAAATCCCCTCTACAGATAGAGGCGATCTCGCTAGCGCAGTGAGTGGGTCTAGCAACAAATCAAACAATCTAATACACACTTTCCTAGATTATGCTTGACAAATGCGGGAAGAAGGAGGAACCTATCTCTTTCTAATGCTAATCGCTCAATCCTTAGAGATGGATTTAAATCTTTCGTTCGAGGCCTCACTCAGTTGTTCTTCATGTCTAGATACTTGCAAGGAAGATGAAAATAATATGCAAGATACATGTGCATATATAGCATTAATCAAACATAAACTACTTAACAAATCAAGGAACATTAAGCTAATAACATAAAAATTTACACAATTATGGAAAGTGAACATGAGATGTATATATTAAGAAACTAGAAAGGGAAGCATACCAACTACTACTTGATGTTGGAGCCCTCATTTTGGTGGATATCCAAGTCCAAGCAAAGAGTCTTCAATAACTCCTTCTTGAAGCTAGAATTTGTAGCATGTAAGCATAATCTCAACATAGGGATGTAACAATCAATGAACAACCATTTGGGGATTAAAAGGAGTGAATTTATATGAAAAAGGAGGGATTTAGGGATCCAAAAAATTGGGAGGAAGGTCCACATCTGAAGTGAAATTCCCATGATGATAATTTCAAGAGGCCAAAATGAGAGTGCTCAACCATATCAACAACAACCGATATCCAACTCATTGTTATTGAAGGTTTTAGTGAGCAAAGATTCTCCTCCAGTTTGGGAAAGTATACCATAAGAGATTCAACATGAGTTTTCCTATAAAACCTTGTGCTGATAGTGTGAGTGTATAACTAAGAAACCCGTGATCAGCATGGGCAGGTAGTGGAGAAAAATGCACTGATGCCAAAAAATAGATTTTTAGCCAACCTTCTCCATAATGGATTCAGGGCTGTTTTCCTTTGATACTCAAGGGAGGTTTTGGTCTGCATATCATGATGGATATGTTATATTCTTGGGACAAGGTCCCCTGGGTTAGTTTTAGGGTTAGGCTAACCCATGTTTTGGTACAGTTTTTGTAAATAATGTAAAGTCTCCGTGATTATGTGGATGCGAAGCGCGTATGTGAATAGCAGTAAAAGGGGTTTAGCCCCTTGTTTTATGTGAATTTTGAGTCGGTTTTGAGATTCAACAATGGTTTGCAGACCATGACATTGTATGAAAAAGGCTATAAATAGGTGTGTCTTAGAAGAGTGTAAGGCATAATTGATGATAAGGGACAGGAAGTGATATTAAAGAGAAGTGGGTAAGATAGAAGAAATGATTTGCAGTTGAGTGCATAGAGGCCTAGCTAGAGTCCACAAATGAGTGGGTAGACCCTTGTAGCTAGGTGTGCAGGGTAGTTTTGATTCCGTAGCCTTGAATTGAATATCTATAAAGACAGTTACCGAAGAATTATTCTGTATTTATTTTTATTTGTGCTAATTCTATATGTTGTTGATGAATGATGTGTTTTATGAAATATTGATTGAATGATGAGTGATTCTCTTGAATAAGTGTTAATGATGTCCACAACGCATGTTTAAGTACTTTCACAAAGACTTTGATGAACCCTATTATGATTACTAATAATTTAAGTAGATCTGTACGAACACTAATTTAGGGTTGTTCTCTAATGGGCGTAAGTGGATAAATTGAATGTTAAAGGTCTGCAAAGACTAATCGTAGACCTTCACGAAGGTCTAAAGGTTATTTAATAGAGTTACAACAAGTTCCGTAAGAGTATATCAATCTGCACGAAGGCTGATTTCAGGTGCTAGAAAAATCACACTAGACTCTGGATGCAGAAAAATGGTTCTTGCATCCCCACATACTACATTAGGTGAAGTTGCAGCCAGCGCTATGCGGGTTGTTTCCAAAAGGGCTAGTAGTGTAGGGTTTTTTTGGTTGGAAAAACTAACTCTGAACCTACGTAAGGACCCCATAAGCCAAAAAATGGTTCCGTTGTTGGGACCATGATCTACTTGAAAGATATGTGTGATGTTGCATTATTGGAATCTAACCAAGAAAGAAATTGAAAAGTGGTTGGATCGGAAGATTCACGAGTTCATAGTGCAAGTAAACAGGAATCTATGCCTATCAAAGGAAAAGTAGTTGAATAAGTACCTGTATATAGATATACACGAGATATTCTTCTACACCTTCCCCATTGAACTGTATGAGTGGGTAGCTAAATTGATAAATAGTCAAGGAAGGTGGAAGCTCGATAGTGCTATAGTCTGAAATCCATAATTAGTGCGACGATTAGAAGCTTTCCAGAATAAGGTTGCACAAGATTATGATGATTGGCTCGATTGGATTATTGGAGGATTTGCTATGAAATTTGCAGTTGATACCTTAGTGATCTATAGCTAAGTGAAGCATCAATTTTTCAAAGGACCATGAGGTAAGTATTTAAGATCATTGAATACTTAGATTAAAATGTTTCTATGTGACAAACAAGTGATGCCATTACCTTGATGTTAGGAGGTACGTGATGTGGATGACACTTTAGAAATCACGAAGGATGAAGACCGGATTATAGTCCATTGATTGGACCTCCCTTAAGTGATAACGAAGGGGCGGAATAGGCTCTATCGTGAAGGGACATTCAGCTAACCACTGAGGGGATTCCTAGAGTAAATCATCCATCCACTCCACCTCTGCCTCCACCTCGACCTCATACACCATCGCCCACACCTCCACGTTCACCACCACCTTTCAACATGGAGTGTGTGATGAAGATGCATATTTTTAAGGGCGTAGGGAGTGAAGATACAAAGCAGTTTTGGTTTCTTGCAAATGTCTTGTGGACAGTGCAACAAATTACTATTGAAAATAGAAAGAAGGCACAATTGGTTACCACTTTGCAGGATCACACACTAACTTGGTATATTAAGTATTGTTATGATAATCCTCTTGAATTAATAGCAAAGACTAGGTTAGATTTAAACAAGGAGTTTAGTAAACCTAATTATATCTCACAATCAGTAATCAAATTCGAATAAATCATGATGAGGGTCGATGAGACGCCTTCGAAATTGGATCATAATTTGAAGTGTCAGATTCGAGAAGCTAACATGCAACTCACAGATAGTCACCATCGTGAATGGTTTATAGCTTTGCTTTTGCCCCACCTGAGAATTTCTCTGTTAGGACAGAAGATAGGAAGCCTTAGAAATAGTGATGAGATTGCATGCATCACCTATTTAGGATGTGACCTTGGGGGTATAGCAGATCCACTTGCAGTTACATGGCCTACACCTAGAATTGCAGAGTTTGAATAAAGACAAGGAGACTAGACCAGAAGCACGTGCAAAATTCTGGTGTTTAAAGTGCAAGAGTGAGGGGCACAATAAATACCATTATCATCTGTACTCGAATTATATTACAGGAGGAGGACCAATTCCCGTGAAGCCAGAAGACCGGGTAGGGCTGAGTGTGGGGGCTGCACTATGGTGTGCTATTTGTTAGGTTACTTGGCAACATGTGACAAATAACTGCCATTTTCTTCAAAAGATTGTTCAGACACCCCAACAATTGTTCTGTAACTTTTGCAAATTGTTGGGTCATGATGAGTGCCATTGTCAAAGATATGAACTAATGATGGAAATAACACCTACATACCAAATGCAAGCAGAAACTCGGCCTCTAGAAAAAGACGCCAGAGGAGTGCACAAAGGTTATCAGGGATGAGGATGGGGTCAAGGAGGAGGAGGGCCTGGTAGAGGCCATGCTTAGGTCATCTGCTACAACTACAGACACCCAGGGCACTACATGCAAGAGTGTCAAAATTAGACACACCTATCATGTCAATACTACAACCAGTTTGACCATACTATAGAAGAGTGTCGAGTTTTGATAGCTAAAATGTATGAGAAGAAAGCGCAGCCTCAGCAGCCTACGTAGAACTTATAGATGATGAGAGCTGAGGCCTGTGAGGAGGATCAAAGCTTGAATATAGTGCTGAGAAGTGGAATAACAACTAGCGATGAAAAAGGTAAACTACCTAAATAGGACAGATGGGTCCAGAAGGCCCCAGAGAAGGAAGCTGGTTTTGATCTGGAGCGTGATAATGAAACTTTTATGGAAGCCAAGAAGGGATTCATTAAGGCCTCCACCTCAGGGAGCCAAGAGAAGCTGTAAGAAGCTAGTGCACCTGCACAGGTTGATCCCTCTCTAATTGCGTTTTTGGAGACCTGCATAAAATTGTTGCGTGATACCAAACTGTGGAAGGCCTGCAATAATTAATAAAAAAATGTGCCAGAAAAGAGAAGGTCCTTGATGGATACCAAGTGGTTAGAAATATTAGCAAATATATGGCACGAATAGGGCACAAGATGTGGCTCACTCTGCAGATGGGTGATTATGAGATGGAATATATCATCTTGGATCTCGGGTCCGATGTGAACGTATTACCAAAACAAACATGGGAAAGAATGGGGATACCTGTGCTGCAATGGTCTCCGATTAAGGTCACAATGGTGAACCAGTATATAATCATCCCCTATAAAATGTGCAAGCGCAATGGATGACGTTGAGGTTATAGAAATTGTTGATGATAATAATCCATATCCCATGGTCTTGGAAATTGACTTGGCCATTGATATGAATGGGGTCATCAATTTGAAGAATAGGACAGTGTCGTTTGAAAGAAAATCACTTTGCATTTTAGTACCATTGCACACTGTAGAAGGGCCGCGATATACTAAACCAGTCTGTGATTATGAGGAAAGTGAGCATGAATTGGATCAAATATACAAAATAAGATGCGATACTAGGATTGGATTAATCCAATATCATATGGGAGGATTGCATGGGATCAAGAGAGTTCTTGCACCTCTGATTCAGATGAGGAATTAGAGCATTGGGAGAATTGCTTGCATTAAGAGTCTTCATTGCAATGCAATATGAAGACAAAGTTGTTGTATTGTGTTTCATTGGAGGTAAGGAAACTAACCTATTATGATGGTTTAACTAATGTAGATCTATTTTTGGATGAATTTGAGGATAAAGTCCTTGAGGATCACCACTTACAAGAATTAGAGTTATCACTTCTTGTCATGCCTACATAATGGCGACGTACACATAAGGATAGTTTTGATGGATGGCAAGATTACAGAAGAATTATGAAGTTATGGTTTGGGCGTGTTAACACTAGAATGACTAAGAAATATATTGGGAGGGACGATCCACATGATCACCTAGAAAAATGGACTAAAGCATGGGGGATGGAACCGTAGCCTTTATGGGTACACAAATATTTCCATACTTTGGATACAATTCCCATGAACTGGTATCTGGAAATGAAGCTCCGTCGTGGCACGAAAGAATGGGATATATCGAGGGAAGGATTCTTATTAATATTCATCCTCAAAGATGACTTCACAAGCATCGATGAATCACTACATGAAATTAAGGTGGTTATCTTTAGAATGATGGAAGAAATTATTGAATGGATCCAACCATATTCGAGCACCCAGCCACGCCATGCTCCCGAGTGCTATAATGTGACCATGGAAGAGGCGGATGACGATCTAAGAAACATTAATATTCTAGAGGAAGAAGGGCATCGCGAAGTCAAGGGACCCAAAATATAAAGCCTAGACATCTCCACGTAATTGAAGACAAAGAAAGTAAACATTGGCACTAATGCAGAACCAAAGTCTGCGAAGGTTGGAGATTATTGTGATGAAACTACCATGGACAAAGTTGCCAAGTTACTCGGCGAATACTAGAATCTCTTCCCTACTAAGTTTCCATATTTGAAGGGCATAGTTGGCGATTTGGGTGTTATGAATATCACTCTAAAGCCAAATGTGAAGCCTATTAAATGGAGGTCATATCGCCTTAATCCTAAATACAAGGAAAAGATGTGCAAAGAGCTGGAGAAAATGATGTAGGCGGGCATCATAGAAACTGTTAAAGGATCTGATTGGGTGAGCCTGATGGTGGTAAGGAAAAGAGGAAGAAAGGAGAAATAAGGATTTGTGTAGATCTGCAAAGGATTAATGATGCGGGTGTTCATGACCCATTCCCAATGTTGTTTACAGACAAAGTATTAGACAATTTCGTAGGGTAGGAGGCAGATTCCTTGACTGATGGGTTTTCTGGGTATCATCAGATCAAGATTGCACCAAAAGATAGGAGCAAAATGACCTTCGTCATGGGGTGGGTTTGGTTTCAATACATCGTGATGCCGTTTGGGCTTAAGAATTTTCCTGTGATATTTTCCTGCGTAGTCATAGAAGCGTTTAAGGAGTTCATTCATAAGTTCTTGGAAGTATAATTGGATGAGTGGATGATGTTTGGATTAGTAAAGAACCAATTAGCAAGTTTGTGCTTGATGTTGGATACATGTCGCAGATACCAGATCATGTTGAATTTGGAGAAACGCATATTCTCTAGTCCATTTGGGATCTTGTTGGGTCACATGGTGTGCAAGCAAGGGTTGATGGTGGACCCTACAAAGATTGTAGTAATTGTAAATCTGGATGCCCCTAGGAATGCCAAGTAGTTGCGCGGAATCCTGGGACATATGAGATATTATAGGAAAAATTTCAAATATTATGCTCAGATTACTGTGCCTATGGAAAAACTACTAAAGCAGGATGCAAAATTCTATTGGGACAAAGAATGGAAACGCAGCTTAGATGTGTTGAGAGAAATGATGGTCATCACGCTGATCTTGGTATTCCCTGATTAGAAAAAGAAGTTTCATGTACATTTGGATGCATCTTGCATTGCGTTGGGTGTAGTATTAAAGAAGGTCGGTGAAGGAGAAATGGAACATATATAGCCTTCGGCAATAGGAAATTACCTAAGACCGAGAAAAATTATTCAACAACTCCACACGAAGGATTGGCTATGGTGTACGCGCTACAAAAATTTAGGCGTTATCTATTAGGATGGAATTTCAAGATGTACAAAGATCATTCTACCTTGAAATACCTCGTCAATAAGCCTATGTTTGGGGGAAAGATCTCCATATGGTGGCTATTATTCTAGGATTATGACTTTGAAGTCATTGTGAAGCCAAGGAATTTAAATGCATGACCTGACAATCTGTCGTGGATTGAAACAGGCGAGGAGGCCAAGAATCTAGAGGAAGGGTTACCAGAAGCATAACTCTTTGTGATGTGTGTAGTGGATAATCATTTTCAGAAGGATATACAAGCCAAAAAAAGAAGGAATTAGTAGTGCATGCTGCTACTTTCTTAGTCATTGCCAGACATCTGTATAAGATGGGTGTTGATGAAATACTGCAAAGATATGTATTGAATTTTGAGTGGGATAGAATTCTCGCTGAAGCTCATGGGGGAGCTGTAGGAGGTCACTATGCAGGCAAGGAAAATGTGCATAAGATTTTTTGTGTAGGCCTATGGTGGCCAACGCTCCACAAGGATTCCAAGGCATATTGTAAGACATGCGATGCATGTCAAAAAACTAGCACACCATTGTGAAGGGATCAGTTGCCATTACATCCTCAAGTATTTTTGCAGCCCTTTGAGAAATGGGTGATTGATTTCGTTGGGCCAATTCAGCCCCCTAGAAAGAAAACAGGTGCGCGTTGTATTATTACCGTGATGGAATATTTCACCAGATGGGTGAAAGCGCAACTTGTTAAGGATTGTAAACGGGTTTCGAAAACAAAGTTTTTGTTTGAGTATGTCTTAACCAGATTTGGCTGCTTGAAACTATTGATGACTGACAGGGGTATGCACTGTCTGAATGAAATGATCAACACATTGACTGAAGAATTCCAGGTCTACCATAAGAAGAGTACACTATATAACCCATAGGAAAATGGAACTGTTGAAGCATTTAATAAGATTTTTTAGAATGTGCTGACAAGGATCTCCAACGCACAGTGGAATGACTGGGATGTGCACGTACCTACGGTACTATGGACTTATGGGACTACTTGTAAGAAGCTAATATGGAAAACACTGTTCAGATTAGTATATGGGGTCGAAGCTATAATGGCAATGGAGTACATTGTACCTAGTCTGTGCATAGAAGCACTGACGGATATGGCGGATCATGAGGCCTCGCAGGAACGGCTCACGCAATTGATGGAGCTTGAAGAAGATTGATTTTTGGTAAGATTCCATCAACAAGTACATAAGGAGCATGAAAAATCATGGCATGATCGCCAAAGCACACTTCGCAAATTCAAGGTAAATGATATTTTCCTATTATATGATAGTAAATTCACTAAATTTCTGGGTAAACTCTAGATGCATTGGTTAGGGCCATATATTTTCAAAGAAATTATAGATGCAGGCACAATTCAACTCGTGAAGCTAAATGGAGAACCCCTCTCGAGAAGAGTGAATGGGAGTAGATTGAAGTTGTATATGGGGGAACCTGCAAAATGACTATATGAAAGCAGGAGAGTCTTAGTGCTCTAGGCAGTTGCAAGGGAGCACGAGACTATAAACTACACTACCTAGTTTGAAGGACAACGCAGCGTGTAGGCTATGTGGAGAATGATGAAGATACAACCCATCAAGCTATGCACAGGAAGTTGCACCATGGAGGAAGGTGTTGTGAAAAGTAGTAGGAAAGTGACCATTGAAGTTATTGTTCATGACTTGATGGCCCGAAGATGGTTAAGTGCAATGGGCTAGTAGCCTTTAAGGAAAAAATATTTGAAGATCTGCTTCCAAAACAACATTTATTATCAGAATTTGAGGGAAACTGTGGGATTTGAATTCAAAACTCCCTACAAATTGCACGTGCCGGTCCAATAGAGAGCACTTTGTGCTCTAAGAATTGTTAATGAATTTCATTGTCTATTTCCTATGAGCCGAGCATTTTGGGAGGATTTCGTTGTGAGCCCCACATTTGCTGAGTTGCCTGTGATAGATAAGAAGTTTATTCTTGACAAAATCTCTCCACCAATTCCTGTCGAAACTATGAGTACTAGCGATGTTGCCTCTGAGAGAGTTTCCTTGGAAGTTCTAAGTATGGAAGCTCTAGCTCCTGTGCCTATGACGCTAAGGTTACCTAGGCCGAAGGCTACCCCTATCAGAGAGACCCAACTAGCGAAATTAAAGCAATATATGAAGTAAAAGCAGAGGAAGATGGTGCCGGTGTGCACATCCCCCAAGAAGCATCTTAGAACGAAGAAGAAAAAGAAAGACAAGCAGCCAGAGAAGGTAGTGGACCTGAAGGCGGAAGAATCCCAAGGAACAGAAGATATTGATGCTGAAGGAGTGAAGCTCATAAGAAGGCTACCCAAGTATATCCCTCCCCGGAAGGGAAAAGTAAAGGTCATGAAGGATCCAGATTCTAAGAAGTTCACCATATCTATGCCCCTGCTACCTGAGCAGGTCCCTTTTGAAGGTCTGTGACTCACAAGGTTCCCGTTGCTGAAAATGGAGGATTGGGACCTCGTAGACGATGCTAAGTTTTGACACTTGGTGACAGAAAAGTATATGCACAGGGTCTATTATGTAGAATTAGGTGTTACATCGCTGGAAATGGAAGAATGGGTCCATGGAGTTGAGCATTCAGTGCTACTCAATCTGTTGCGGGTGCCCCACTATCACCACACCCCCATTAATACAATATGTGTGCGCTAGCTGATCACATTGCTTCATGATGGGTGTTTATGGCTAGGAGGGACTATCCCCATTACAGACATGCTTATTCATAGAATCATGCACCTGCCTTTTAAGGGTGTGAACCCAGCCAAGGAGTTTGGTAGAAAGACTAGGGAAAAAGACGTTGCAAAAAGGATGAAGATGGATTATGACCTCCTAAGTAAGTCACAAGGGTATTCAATTATTTATGTAATAGACATGATAGTTCAATTTGCTATCCAAGTTTTAGCATGGAAGGTGATCTGAAAATGTCGTGCGGATGAAGTTCTGGCACTAATAGTTTCCCTAGTTGCATAGTGTGCAAAAGGTGTACAATTTAATTGGGAAAGATACCTCTATCAGGAGTTCCAAGAGAACTTCCATGAGGCCGAGGAAGAAACCAAGCCATTCCACTACGCTTGGTTGTTTTTGTCGATTGTGCTCGTTGCATGGGAATTTTTGGAGGATAACCAATTTCCTTCGCTCAAGGAAGGACTTCCAAAAACAACACAATTCACTTCCTTATGGGCTACAAAGGATGCCATGCGAATTACAAAAATGAAGATATTTTGGGTTCTTATGGAAATGAGTTTCCAGGTGGCCATCAATCAGCGTTCGAGGTTGTCCCCAACCTTGTTCATGCAGTTGTCAGCCTACGTGACATTCAAGGCTAACTTCCATAGGGTATATGTTGAGGCGCGGAAGGATCTAGAGAAGAAATGACACGGCTTTCCTTATTTGGTGACATAATCAGATGCGTAGGAGGTTGTAGCGAAATGGCCTGTAGAGTGGTGTGCCTCATCAGACTTAGCTGTTGGACCAAGCATGGTGAAAAATTTCTTCCACGCAAAAAAGGAAGAAGGTAGCTAAGCTGCACATACTCTGGCAGCAATGAAAAAGAAGGAAGTTGTAGAAAAGGCTCGTGTTGAGCAAGACTGCGCTGCTAAGGAGCAGGCGAAATAGGAACAATGTGAGTCACAAAAAGATGAAAAGTCACGTTCGCTGGAGATAGAGGAGGAAGAACTTTCAGGACAAGGCGATAGAGGGGATGAGGAGCAGAGCACCCCATTTATTCTGAAGGGACGTGGCAGGGAGTAGCTGGGTGGTGCAAGGAAGAAACAAAAATCAGATAAGTCACATGTTGGTCCCATGGTATTAACAGAGGGTGATCTAGATCAGATCGACGATAAAATTCAGGACACCACCACAGAAGTGCTACAGCAGTTCGAGCAACAATACATGTAGACACTAGGGAACATCCAAATGGATCTATGCAAGCTATATATCCAAGCAAGAGAAATACAGGTGGGTATTGGATAAGCGAGCGTGGATCGAGCAAGCCTCATAGCTGGGACAAGACAAGCAGTAGCACTAGTAAGGACCCTTGACCTTAGAACTATACCATTGCTAGGCAGCTCCATTTGCACAGAGTCTAATGATGATCGCATTATCCTAAGTACAATCAAGAACATGGGACTGAATACAGCAGCGCTCTCCAATTATACCCTCCATGCACTACATATCATTGTGGTAGACAAATTGAGAACTAGGGAGAAGCATGCTTCAACCTCATAACTGAGTACAAAGTCAATAGTGAGAAGATTTTCATTGAAAAGACATAGGATCTCAAGGAAGAGGAGGCACTACAGGTGCATATTTCGTGATTGGAGTCAGCAATAGTGGAGGCGTGTAAGACAGTGCCTAAGCTCCACATCCTGAAGGATGCACAGCTAGAAGCCAAAATCTGAAAGCTAGTTGCTAGTGTGCACAAGGCTCAAGCAAATGTTGGATTAGTCACATTTCAGTTCAACATGAATATTGTGGAGTTGTAATTAAAGTTGTAGCTCACAACTCTGCGTGAGGTCCAGTAGTAGCACGAATTTGCAATAAAGACATGTATGTCTACCTTGGATACTACAGTCACTGACTGTGTGGCATTGTTTGAGTAGGGTATGGAGGTTGTGACCAATATGTAGGAGGATCCGATCTTGTAGACACTAAACACTAAGGTACGAGAGCTGTAGCAATAATATCATGAAGTGAGGGCAACTGCATGCTCACTAGCACCAACATAGCACCTCACCAAATTGTAGGATGGAAAACATCTGCTAACACTGGTGGAGGAAGCGCAGAAGAAGGAGGCCTTGTTAAAGGCCAGTTGCAGCCTTGGTTGGATGAAGCTTATCAAGTCATGACTTCCATTAAGAATAATCTTAAAGGACTACAAAAAACACATCAAATGATGAGGCTAGATGTAGAAGGACCTACCATGAAAAAATTGGTCGACGAGGTTTAGCGGGAAGCAATGTAGAGCATTGCGGAAGTTGCAGCGGTCTAGTTGGAGGTAGGGGGTCTTCGTAGTAAGATTGTAGTGCCAGTAGAGTGACTTGAGGGTGAGTCATGATCTTTGTGTTGGGGGCCTTTTGGGATGGGGTCCCTTGGATCAGTTTTGTGGTTAAGATAACCCATGTTTTGGTACAATTTTTGTAAATAATGTAAAGTCTCCACGATTTTTTGGATGCGGAACACATAGATGAATAGGACTCAAAGGGTTTTATACCCTTGTTCTGCGTAAATTTTGAGTTGGTTATGAGATTCACCCATGAACTGCGGACCATGGCATTCTATGAAAAAGTCTATAAATAGGTGTGTCTTAGAAGAGTCTAAGGCATAATTTATGATAAGGGATGGGAAGTGATCACGATGAGATGTGGGTAAGATAGAAGAAAGGTTCTGCAACTGAGTGTGTAGAGGACTAGGTAGAGTCCACAACTAAGAGCACAAACCACTACAACTGAGTGTGAAGGGTCGTTTTGAGTCTGTAACCTTCAATTCAAGAGATATAAAGACAGTTACTGAAGCATTCTTGTGTATTTCTCTTTATTTATGTTAATTCTATATGATGTCGATGAATGATGTGTTTTATGAAATATTGATTGATTGTTGCACGATTCTCTTTAATAACTGTTAATGATGTCTACAATGCGTGTTTAAGTACTTTCGTGAAGACTCTGATGAAACTTGTTATGTTTACCAATAACTTAAGTAGATCTGCATGAACACTAATTTAGGGTTGTTCTCTGATGTGCGTAAGTGGATAAATTGACTATTAAAGGTCCACAAAGCCTTATCGTAGACCTTCGCTGAGGTCTTAAGGCTGTCTAACAAAGTTGCAGCAACGTGCAGTAACAAGAGTGGTTTATCATCCCAATGACAAGAAACCTAGGTTTTTTATCAATTCTCTCGTAGCAATCAACCTTCTATATGTAGTTTATGAATCCTTTAGCAAGCATGCAAATTGGTCTCACAACCAATTATTGGAAAGAACACATTCCCATTTCCTCATTATTTTCTTGAACTCTTCCTAGTCATAATTTATCTTTTCAAAAAGTTTTTTTCCCTCAGCTCATAGTCATTTCCATAGCTCCTCATGTGCTCCATGAAGAAGAAGTCCAACACCCAAATTCCTATGTAATTCCCTTTTTCTTTTTCTCCTAGGTTTCCCTCCATACTTGTCTTGGAAGCTTCCTCTAATTTTTTTCTTAATAGGTGTTAGGCTCTTAATTTGTCATTATTATTACCATTTCTTAACATTAATTTCATCTATTTCCACTATTCTTTTATCACATTATTTACCATAATTTATTATATAATTCCATTTCATAATCATTTATGCTCTTGTGGATAAATAATATTTGATCTCATTTATTTTTAATAATTAATGATTATTATGTATGATTTTGGTTTATTCATTCATTTTAACCTCACTCATGATTTTAGCCTCCAAGATCTCTTCCATATTGAAGATTTGGTCTTCAACAGATAATTAGATATTCCAACTCAGGAATTCACTGGCATAAGAAGTGACATTTTTTCATTGGACATTTTGGGAAAATAAAAGCGAATATGGAAAATCCGAGACATGGGTTTTGTTCAGAACATACCAAATCAGTTTCCTGGTGAGTAGTTTTCATAAATTCAATTTGTACCAGGAGAAAATCAAGGTTTTTTCAAAGACATATATGCAGATTTGTTATTGCAACCGTTCTCCAGAATTGCCCAATTGTAATAACCAAATTCGACTTGTTCCAGCTGAATCAGGATGGAAAGATCTCTTAGATCTCATCCTGAATATTGATACTAGTTTGTTGCAAGTTTCTTTTGGATGTTTGTATATTTAAAAGAAACAATTCAGAGAGAGAGGAGAGCTAACTGATTTAAGAATTGAGCCTTGTAACAGTGAAACTCTTGCTAATGAAATTTTCAGCCTTCTGATATTTTTATCAATATATGAGTTAAGCACAACCCTGACCAGGGTGTTGGGTCCACTCTTCTGATCAGGTGTTGTGTGTGTGTCCCTTTTATGTATATATTTTTACTTGTTGTATTTTGTTTATAGCTGTTACAGATTTCCATAGATTGTTGTGAATGCTTTTCTTTCTGCAATTTAATTTCCATTACTGTTACAATGATGCTTTAATTTCTTAGTCACGAACCCTTGGTCAATGTAAGATTGTAACCTTGCTCCTGCATATACCTTGTGTGTTACCTTGAAAAGTGTACTCACCCAGATTGACATATTAATGTGGTAAAGGTTTGAATCACAACATTCACACTTAGACACCAACATTTTGGCACCGTTGCCGAGGAAGGCTAACAAGGTGCAAGACACAATCTATATCGACCAAAGGGTCAATCTCTTGTCCTGGGGTGAGAAGGAGTTTTCTCACTCTGCTCTAGGTCCTTAGCATAGTCATTTCTTTGTTTTATTGTTTCTCTTTCGTTTATTTTCCGTTTTTATCTTTAGGCCCAATTTCTCATCCTCGGGAGGGAATGGTCTTTTGATGCCCTGCTCCAGGTCCTGAGCTTAAGTTTTTTCTGTATTTTTGTTTGTTTTGATTTTGGAAAAACTAATCTCTCATCCTGGGGAGGGAATGGTCCTTTGACACCCTGCTCCAGGTCCCGAGCTTTAGATTTCCTTGTGTGCATTCTTTTCTTGTTTGGTTTCTTGTCTTGGGGAGGGAAGGGTCTTTTGACACTGTGCTCTAGGTCTTGAGATTTAGATTTCCTTTCAAATTGTTTTTTTGAATAATTAGGAAGAAAAAGGTATAAATTTTAAGAAATCTTATCATTTCACTCAAGTGGTGATGTAAGCACCACCCATTCCACTGACAGACTGACAAGAATATTTGAAGGAGGAACCTCAAAGAAGCACATGAAGAACATCTTCTATTATGGTAAGAAATGGCTCACATTGTTACTTTTTAATTCCCTATTAGCGATCTAGGAGTAGTGACACAAATGCACATAATTCCTCCATCTTCTCTACCAAATTTTCATGGTTTGGACAATGAGGAACTAGATACATTCTTATTTGAGTTTGAAGTACTTTGTAGAGGATATGATTATCGTACTAATGATCAAAGGTTGAAAGTGTTTCCTCTTACTCTAAAAGGAGCAGCTCTCCGATGGTTCATGAGCCTTGGTGGGAACTGCATCAAAACATGCGAGGACATGAAGAATGTATTCTTGGAGAAGTACCAAGACTATTGCAAGGCCAATGAAGATATTTTCAGTATGATACAAGGGGAAGATGAAAGCTTGGAGGACTATTTGGAGTGATTTAAATACAACCTTATAAAATCAAATCATAAGCATTTGGAAAAAGAGATCTTAAAAACACTAATTCCTAAAGGGATCAAAGATGAAATTTTAGAAATCTTAAATCTGATAGGAAAATGTGACATTTTTCAGCTATCGTATGATGATGTTTGTGATTTATGCATAAGGTATTCAAGACGAATATCCAAGGCTGGTTAAGAAAAGTCAAGAAGAATTTGAAGAAGTGATTTTTACTCAATGCCAAAAGGAGCATCCCATGGATAACTTCTCTTTCTTACCTGGGATGAAAACAACATTTCCAAGAGATGGAGAATCTGCAGCAATTTCACAACCATTGAAACCTTGGCCTACACGTATGTTTCAAAACACTTCCTCGCCATTGTCTTACGTGCATAATCTATTATGGAATACTCATGTGTTAGGGCGACCATGCCAATCTCAATATAACCCCCATCAATATTGTCCACAAGTTTGGAATGGCTCATATTATCATTACATGACTATTGTCCCACATCTTGTAGCACAAAAATATCATCCATATTCTCTTCCATCTTTTCAAGAACACCTTGCTTGCGTATCAAAATCATCCACACATCCCAATCAACCACATCATCAAAATCCTCCATGCCCTACACAATATCTTGCTCAACTCATTCCACATCCTCACCATAATAAACCATTACAACATGCTTACAGTGTTGAATTGTAAAATTTACCTACCCTTCCCACCCAATCTATCTTGCATACACAATTGCAGAAAACTTATATCAAGATTAGAAATGTTCCAAATCAAAAAATTGTAAAAGTTATGGAAGAAAAGGAGGTTTCTTCTAGTCTGCGTCAACAAGTTGTTTTAGAAACTCAACGACTTCATGATATGACAACTATGGGAAATCAAGAAAGTAAAGGATATATTGAAGATTGGTTTCACTCCATCAGTTGTTTGCAGCGTCACTCCATACTTCAACAATTTTTGACACCATACTTTCAAGGGAAGTTGGTCTCTCATACCCTAGTATTTATTGACAAACATTTTTCAAATTCGGGTGTGTATAAACTTGTGGAATTATTTCTAAAATGGATCCATTGGAAGTACTCATATACATAAGTATGCTTTATTTTTCAAGGTAGAATAGGTTAGTGTAAAAAATAGAATAAATAGGTATATAAATAAATTTCTTTATATGTAGAAAGAGTTGTGTTTGTTGCAACTTGCTAAGTATATCAATATCAATGGTAAGTATTTGAATTTAATTGTGTATGTATATGTATTATATTGAAAAAAGAATTTCTAGAAATACTCATCAACATTTTGAAAAATAAAATAAAAAAATTTGCTTGATTATGATATCTTAGGTCATGTGGGTTTGATAAAACCACTGAAATCACAATCGGTACAATCATGTTTTGAGGGACAAAATGGGCATATTTTCAAAAATTGTTTCTATCCTAAGTAGCCCTTTATATCTACTTTATAATCCAATTTGAATCACTCAATTTGGATTTGAAAGGAAAACGTTATGACTAAAACATTGACAGTATGCATAGTAGGCAGCTTAGGAACAAAGTTGGGACAATCCGATTTTGGAGGCCTAAATAACTAGATTTTAGAAACCTTTTTCTATGGTATACTTGATCTATTAATCCAATTTAAAATTCAATTTGAATCAACCAATTTTGATATCGTATGAGAAAGTTATGACCAAAATGCTAATTGTATATCGTAAATTAGCACCTTTAAAACTGTATTTTTCCCACTGTTCCTGCGCACATTTGACCCATCAATTCTTCATGCTTTTAAGAATTGTTTCTATTGGATATATTTACATGAATCTACTTTAATCTCCAATTTGAATCTGTTTAATCCATCATCAAACGAAAAAGTTATGCTTAAAATATCAACTATTGGTCTAAGTTGGGAAATCGAAAATGACTCTTTTATGCAGATTGTTCTCAGTAAATTTGACATAACATACGATTGAATTTTCTAAAATTGTTTCTATTGGTGATATACCTTTGAAGTCTCTCTCAGCTGGATTTGTAAATACTCAAATTGAACGAAAAAAAAGGAGTTATGATTAAAACACTATTGGTTAGTATGGTCGACCACTGTTCTCCCGCAGGTGGCAAATGAATTTTTCTTTGTTTATCCTTTTGTGGATTTGTTCTATAGAGTAACTACTTGTTATTTTTTTTTTCATATTTATTGGATTTAGAGAACCCGATCACCTCTCTTCTTCCATGATTATATGTTTTATTGCAGGTAGACGCTCGTTTTCTTGCAAGTCCCGAGAGAGTAAAGGAGGTCAATTTGTTTTTGAATGAGTGATTATTGAAGGCAATGATAATGAAATAATAAATTTTCATCCCAACATCTATTAAGAAATCTAATACCATATCATTTTTATTCTTTTGAGGTGCCATGGAAAGTGATCATAAGAGTTTGTTACAAATTATTCCTGTTATTTCTCACCAACAACATGAATATTTTTTCATTACCTAATGGATTCATAACAGGAGAAATGGAGAATTGATTTCCATTTTAACATCCAACTCATTTCCACCAAAACATTTTTCCATTCATTTACCATTGATAAATTGTTGTTTCTAGAAACAGAATGATATTCGCTTAGGAAACAACATCGCTGCAGTCAAAATCATAACTATTGCAACTTAAGTTATTTATTTATTTATTGTTTTTCAATAAAATTGTTGTTTCTTTTCTGATTCCTCTGATGTTTTTTTTCATGTGTTCAAAGTCACAAATTTTGTTCCTTGATCAAAATTAAATTAAGTTCTCAAGTTTCATGATTTTGCTCCATATTTATCTATTTGTTCCTGAGTCTGATCAATATATGGTTTGCTCAGATCCATTGGGTGCTGTTACTCTGCCACTGCTGTTACTCCCAAAAAAATTTGAAGTGTCGAATGCTGTTACTCCTTGGATGTTGTTATTCCTTGGGTGTTTTTACTTCGTTATTGTTGTTACACCAGAAAATTTTCTAAGTATAAGACGTTGTTACTCCTTGGATGCTATTACTCTGCCCTTGTTGTTACTCCCAAAAATTGTCTAAGTGTCGGATGCTATTACTCCTTGGATGTTGTTACTCCACCGATGTTGTTACTCCTTGGGTGTTGTTACTCTGCCACAATTGTTACTCCCATAAATTTTCTAAGTTTTGGATGTTGTTACTTCGTTGGTGCTATTACTATGCCAGTGTTGTTACTACGCTGGTGCTGTTACTCCATTAGTGTTGTTACTCCGTCAGTTTTTTTACTCTGCCGGTGTTGTTACTCCGCCAGTGCTGTTACTCCATCACTGCCATTACTCCACCGATGTTGTTACTCCGTCGATGTTGTTACTCCACCAGTGTTGTTACTCCGCTAGTTGGTTGAAGGGAAAGCACCCCTAGGGGTACTTTCCCTTCAACCAGAATTGGCGACTCCACTGGGGACAACACTCTTGTTGTTCCTAGTTTGGGTAGTATTCAAGCCAATCAAGGCTCAGCCCCTCTGTTTGTTGGCTCTGACTGTCTGATCTGTTCTTGAACTCTAAGCTTTTCCAGTTTTTTCAGTCTGTGTTTTTTATTTTTCTTGAAGGTCTTCATATACGCTGTTTTTCTGGATTACAGAAGCGTATATATGCAAGTTGTACTAAGTGAACCCGCGTATACGCAGGTTTCCTCAGTTACAGTCGCGTGTACATGCACTCTGCACATCACTGCAAGCGCGTATACCATATAATTTTCAAGATTTATAAATTTTCTTTTTGCTGAATGTTTGTCTGGTGGTTTGGGTCAGTGTCAACAGTCATTTTCCAGTAACAGTCCTCTGTTTAACAGGGGGCATCTTGTTCTGAACTCTCTCTAGTTATAAGGAGTATTAGTCTTGTTTTCGTTGATTGCAAGCGTCATTGTTTTTTGACACACAAGGTTTCTGGTTAAGAATCTTGACTGCTATGTTTTGGTAGAGTAGGAAGATTGGATTCAATCTTTGTGTTCATTTTGTTTCGGTGACCTTTTTGTTTGCTTAACGAAACCATTTTTGTGACCATTTGCTCCTTCGTTTCGGGAAAGTTGTTTGTTACCATTTTCTTGAAACTTGTCTTTTGATCTCTTGGACTTTCATTGCTGCTTTTGATTGTCAAGAGCAATTTCAAACACATTTATTTTTGTTGGGTTTTCATCATTTGAAAGGTGTCAATTCGCAAAAGTGTTTGGTTGCCTATTCTTCAATCATTAGTGTCAGTATTTTTGAGAGCATTCCTTGAAAAAGACTTCTTTGTTGATTGAAAGAAAATCTTTTGAAAGTTTTGAGTTTCGCTTTCTTAAACTTGCTTTTCATTTGATTTCCTTTTTTGCGAAGTGAAAGTGCTTTGTGTTTATCTTCGAACTTGTTTTTATTGTTTGGACGAAATGATTGTTAACACATCATCTTCTATCTAAGAATTTTAGTGGCAAGACAAATTTGATAAGATAGCAACTTTCCTTCTTTGTTTGCAGAGTAGTCTTAAAATCTTGCATTCACATATAGTTGTTGCATTAGGATAGATTTGCATCCCTTTTTATGCATACATAGCTTTGTTAGATTTTGTGAGTGTGGAGTTTGAAAAGAAAGCAAAAAACTTTGTTTTATTAAAAGTACCTCTGAACCTCATAGAAATTGCTCTTCATCGAAAACAAAAAGTGCATATGCATGTAGCTAAGTTTTGTTAATTTCTTTTGCATCAAAAAACACCACTAGTTTCACTTCCGTTACCTTGTGACTTAAAGAACAGCCTAATAAAATCAAGCACTAACTAAAATTCACTAGAACTTTTTGTTTTAGTCAGTTACACCAACAAGTTTAGGATTTTAGGGCCTTGGATTAGGCGAGTGGAGAGTTAACTATCCAAGGCTATATAAACATCAAACATAAGAGTCTGAATAACGAGAGAAAATCTAATAGCCTTAGGAAGACCAGGAAAGCTCCGGATCTGGGAGTTAAGCACGAGGGTCTGTGAAGACAGGGAAGAGAGATACCCCCTATCCTACTTGTCTGAACTTACCTCACGACTGTTCCGCCTGGCTTTTGCGACGCGTTGGTACCCATAGTTGCCACTCCTAGGGATCTACACAGGTGGCTGCAGAGGGGAATCCCGTGGCACCTGAGGTTGACGTTGTATCACTCTCGACAGTACTATTGGAGGGCACCCTTGCGAAGCTTGGGGGCTTGCACCGGCGCAGGCTGTTGTTAGGAGGTCAGCGTAACTTCCTCTGATACCTTCGATGATAGGACTGGGCCGTCATTATCCCAGACTATCTTCGGAAGGCCCCTGACTCCACTTTCTTGTATTTTGGTGTCTGGTCCTCACCACCCGGAGCGGAAATACTTGGAAGTTGTTTGACTGGCTGTATCTTTAGGGACTTTATAGTGAGTGCTCTTTGCTCCTTGTATATAGTTGGCTTTAGGTATTTTTGTCTAGTCAGCTTTGGACTTTGTGGTCTGAGTGACTGGCTTACCACTCTACCAATCTTGAAAGGCTTTTGGTCGTTCTTTCAGAAGTTGTGGAGTTGCCTCCTCAAGGGAAAAGGTTTTGGTCGCTTACCCATATTCTTTGAAGAGTTATTTCTATATTCCCGCAAGGGAAAGGGTCTTTGGATCAATTTAATATGGCTAATATTCCTGTGGAAACCAGCCAAGGTACCCTTCCAAAAGGGGATCCTTGTGCTTTTCCTTTCTTTGGAAACGTTGGTACTCCCTTGATGGCCACTTTGAATATTCCTGGGTTGAATGTTCGACTACCCGTTTGGCTATGGGCCACTCCGAATATTCCAAATGCTCTTGAAGCCTCTCAATTGAATGCTTTATTTCAAGGGCATCACATGGGTGCTAATTGTTCATCTTCTTTCAAAGAGAAATCTGGGGTTCCTTCTTCTCCTCCTTCTTGTCACAAGAAATCTAAAAAGAGTAGAAAAAGGAAGTCAAAGAAGAAGAATAAGTCTATCCTTTCATCTTCAACCTCTGCAAGTCATGTTGGAGATGAGTCTTCAGCCGCTGCAAGTCATGCTGGGGGCACAAGTCTAGTCACTGCAAGTCATACTAGCACTTCATCTTCAACCTCTGCAAGTCATGTTGGAGATGAGTCTTCAGCCGCTGCAAGTCATGCTGGGGGCATGAGTCTAGTCAATGCGTGTCATACTAGCACTTCATCTTCAACCTCTGTGAGTCATGTTGGAGATGAGTCTTCAGCCGTTGCAAGTCATGCTGGGGGCACAAGTCTAGTCACTGCAAGTCATACCAGCACTTCATCTTCAACCTCTGCGAGTCATGTTGGAGATGAGTCTTCAGCCGCTGCAAGTCATGCTGGGGGCATGAGTCTAGTCAATGTGAGTCATACTAGCACTTCATCTTCAACCTCTGCGAGTCATGTTGGAGATGAGTCTTCAGCCGCTGCAAGTCATGCTGGGGGCATGAGTCTAGTCACTGCGAGTCATACTAGCAAAGAGTCACCGACCTCTGCAAGTCATGTTCAGGACTCTCCGCAAACCACTGCTAGTCATGTTGGCAGAATGGAGGTTGATAAGAAACCCAGATGTAGAAGTTTTAAGCCTAAGTTCCCTTGTAAGATATGCAAGGGAGACCATCTTACTCATTTATGCCCCGGTATTCCAGAGGTACAAAGGATATGGTCTGAGTCTGAAAGTACTTCTACTCCTAAACCTGATATGGTTTCTCATCAATCCCATCAACCATTGGTTGATAATGTGGTAAAGCCAGTGCAATCGCTGGCCGATTACACTCCTCTTTTGGGGGGTGAAGTGCCTAACAAAAGAGTTTGTTTGATCTCTAGTACAGAGTCTTCTAGTATAGGGGGCATTCTGGTTACTTCGGTTGAAGGGAAAGTACCCCTAGGGTCCTTTGGGCTAAGACTCTACCAGACTGAAAATTGCTTATTCAAAGAAACACACACACAGCCATTATCTTTACTTTAAGCAAATTCTAATGTTAAGGCTACGTACCTAAGGTCCTACGTTCGAGAAGGCCTTTAGGGTCCAAACCCCTCTTGGAGTTCCCTTCTTCTTCCTTTGACCTGTAAAACAAACAAATCAAAGAACACAACAGTACATGGACAAATACTTATATATAAACCATCTTCATGCTACAAAGTTAGTTATAAAAATCTTTAAGTAACTACTTGCATAAGAATTCAACACAAGAATCTCATAAGCATAAAGAAAGATTGTTTCGGGAACCAAGACGTGTTTCTTTTATATAAAGGCAAATAAAGTACATATAACGGAAAGATATCACCTGAAACACCTTCAGCAGGCTCCAAGCAAAGCTTCCTCCCGGATTCGTTCCAGCCTCAAGCCTCAAACAAGAGCTCCTTCCAAGTCTTACTCAATGATGACATAAAGGATGAATGATCACCAATACCCATGGAAACAAGGGTTTCCTATGCAAAATGGGGGAAGTGCAGAAAGCACCAAGGACTTCAGACCTGGTCTAAGGGGAAAAATCTCAGCATAATAATCTTGCTCTCTTTTCCCTCTCCCTTAGGCCTTCCCTTTGATGTTTTTTTATACCATCTCCAAAGTAGTTTTTTAGTTAGGAGTTGGTTGGGAACAGTTGGGCCACGGGCACTAACAGGTGATCAGCAGGTAAAACCTGCGATCTCCGCCTGAAAATAAGGAATTATTTATTTTTTTAAGTGTTTTAATACATACACGCGGGTTGGGTATACACAGACCCGCGTGTACACGCGTTTAACTCAGGGAAATGTCGTGTATAGGGAATAAAAAAATGTTTTTTAAATTTTTGGACCAGGTCTGGAAGGAGGGGTTGCCCTAGGCCATGAGTGCAGCATCACAAACCATAAGAGTGAGATTTGGAGCTATAACACTAGTGCTATTACTCCACTGGTGTTGTTACTTTGTCGGTGTTGTTACTCCGTCGGTGCTATTACTCTGTCGGTGCTATTACTCTGTCGGTGTTGTTACTCCATCACTGTTGTTACTCCACACGTGCTATTACTCCACTAGTGTTGTTACTCTGCCAGTGCTATTACTCTACTGGTGTTGTTACTCCACCGGTGCTGTTACTCCACCAGTGCTGTTACTCTACCACTACTGTTACTCCATCACTGTTGTTACTCCACCACTACTATCACTCTGTTACTGATGTTACTCTGCCACTGGTGTTACTCCGCCGATGTTGTTACTCTGCCATTGTTTTTACTCAGTTAGTGTTGTTACTCTGTAAGTGTTGTTACTCTACTAGTGGTGTTACTCCGCCACTACTGTTACTCCACCAGTGCTGTTACTCCACCGATGTTGTTACTCCTGAAATTTTTCTGAGTACAAGGTGTTGTTATTCCTTCAGTGGTGTTACTCTTTGATTGATGTTACTCCTCTGGTGCTGCTACTCTGTGGCGAAATTTTCTCTAAGTACCCAATGTTGTTACTCTACCCATGTTCATACTTTGCCAAGGTAAGTCTTTAGGTATGTCCCTAATAAACTTTGTGTATTTGATTGATGTTTCAATTATGACTGAGGATGGTAATATCCTAGTTGGGGGGAGGTGTTGCATTTGATAGAAAATGTATTATATTTAATATCAATGATTTCATGTCATTATTGTTATTAAAAATTCATGTCAGCTCATACATCTGACGATTATTACCACCATAATCCATAACAATCTGTAACCCCCACTTATCCACACACATTGGAACTTGAATCATGCACAATGACAATAGCATGGTGAATGGGGAAATACATTTAATTGTTTAGGTCCTCCCTAACATAATGATTGGGTAGTCAATTTATCTTTTTTTATCTATAAACATAATTTTATTTTTTAATGAATAATTATGAAAAGATGATTTCATCATGGCAATTTTCAAATTTCCGAATTTGTCAAGTCCCTGATCTTGTATAATTTATGATGATGACCACAAAATTGTACTTAAATCTTTCCACCACTATCTAATGAATTATTCCTGAAACCCCAATCTTAACAAAGCAAACTATATTTATCGATAGTCATTTGAAGTTTATTAGTATTTGAGAAACAAAATTACCTGAGTTGAAAATAGTGACTAGAAAACGTTTTAGATCATCCCTAGCTCTTAAGGAGTTGGCTTGCCACCCCATCTATTAAGTGATCTTTTGTTGATTAAAAATAACCATAGTTAAACTTTAAACATAAACAGTCAACTAGAGGATAGAAGGTCTCATCACGAGATGACCTACCATGACCATAGGTCCTAATAGAGTGACATTATCACTACTAGTCACCAAGCCGGGGTAATGGCCTTCGGTCATAAAACTGAGGGACAAGAGGTCTCATCATGAGCCTACTTGTTCACTTTTGTTAGTTCCTATGAATTGCATTGTTATTAACTCGTTGCCAAGCCAGAACAATGTTCTTCAGTAGACATATAAGTAAATTGAAATTCTTTTGTAACTATGTACATATTCATAATAGATGGGACACTGACATCTCAATGGGTTAAAAAGGCATCCATGTCGAGGCTATGGATGCCTACTGGCAGCAGTGGCCATACCTATGGTATATAAGTTAACTCAATACTATGATATGCTTGGTTACCTTGCTTTCTCAAAACTAATTGCCGATAATGCCAGTGTTGCATATATAAGATTTTCTAGAACTCATGGTTCATGAGGTAATATTTAATCAGTTCTTGAATAATGGTGGTTATGGTTTATATCTATTATTGAGTTATTAATATTACTTTACATGCTAGGATGAAACTTTTAGGATATTTGATATTTGAAATTTTGTATCATCTAATCTATCATTCCTTTATTCTACAAGTTCCATATCTTTAACCAAAGATAGTTGCTTTACACAATAAATATCTATTTAATCCTAGCTTAACAACACTACTATTATTTTGCGGAAGGATGAAGAGGCATAATTTTGATTTTGAATCCTGATGAATTACTGATTGAGGATACTCATGAGATGTGCTATAGAAATCTTGATGACATGGAAACCAATCAGTTTGGGGGAATGAAATTCTGCTACACTTTTTGATTACTTTACTTGAGCTTGAATAGCTTCCACCTTCCACATCACTTACACAAGCTCAACCTACATTAGCTTCAACAAATGTTAATCCATAGATGTGACTCCACGTTATTTTGTTGAAAGTAACAATTGAGGTGAAATAACATGAGTGTTTGATTTATTAAAAGTTTAGGAGAATGTCATAAAAAAAAAAACCACTAAGAATTATTCACTCATATTTGTCAAACCATTATTTCCCCTACATTATACAGCGGCAGTGGGTTGCATGTGGGCATGAAAAATATTCAGTTTCGGGGAATGTTGGGCTCTGAATTTGTCATTATTATTACCACTTCTTAACGTTCATTTCATCTATTTCCACTATTATTTTATCACATTATTTACCATAATGTATTATGTAATTCCATTTCATAATCATTTATGCTCTTGTGGATAAATAATATCTGATCTCATTTATTTTTATTAATTAATGATTATTATGCATCATTTTGGTTTATTCATTTGTTTTAGCCTCACTCATGATTTTAGCGTCCAAGATCTCTTCCAGATTGCAGATTTGGTCTTCAACAAATAATTAGATATTTCAACTTAGGAATTCACTGGCATAAGAAGTGATAGTTTTGCGTTGGACGTTTTGGGCAAATGAAAGTAGATCTAGAAAATCTGAGACATGGTTTTTGTTCAGAATGGACCAAGTTCGTTTCCCAATGAGCAATTTTCAGAAATTCAGTTTTCATTTGGGGTAAATCAAGGTTCTTCAAAGGACATATTTGTTGTTGCGGCTGTTTTCCAGAATTGCCTATTATAATAACCAAATTCGACTTGTTTTAGCTCAATCATGATGGAAATATCTCTTAGAACTCATCTTCAATATTGAGATCAGTTTGTTGCAAGTTTCCTTTGGATGTTTGCATATTTAAAAGACACAATTTAGAGAGAGAGGGGAGCTAGATGATGTAAGAATTGAGCCTTGTAACAATGGAACTATTGCTAATGAAATTTCCATCCTTATGATATTTTTCTCAATATGTGAGTTAAGCATAGCCGTGACCAGGGAGTTTGGCCCACTCTTCTAATCATGTGCTCTGTGTGTGTCCTTTTTATGTATATTTGTTTACTTTTTGTATTTTCTATATTCTTGTTACAGATTTCCATAGATTATAGTGAATGCTTTTATTTATGTAATTTAATTTCCATTACTATTACAATGATGTTTTAATTTCTTAGTCATGAACCCTTGCTCAATGTAAGATTGTGGCCTTGCTCTTGCATATACCTTGCGTGTTACCTTGAAAAGTGTATGCACCTAGATTGACATATTAATGTGGTAAAGGGTTGAGTCACAACATTCACACTTGGACACCAACAATAGGTGCCCATAGAATAAATAGTGGTGCAATTTGGCTCCAAACATGTTTATTTTTCCTCCTCCTCCTTAGATCATGTATTTGTGCTCCCATTATTTAATCCATTCCATAAGCATATATTTATATATAATTCAAAGTGTCATTAAATTACAAAATTGGGAAGAAATCCACAAGAGTATCATTGTTACATATATAATAAGCTTTGAAACATGGAAAAAGATTTTACGAGTAAGTTTCTTAGTTCTTTAGGACAATCCAAACAAAATAAATAACTTACTCAGAGAAGGTTGAACAATAAATTAAAATAATATGCTCCTATTAGGATTCAAAATACCAAGATATGGAAGAAAAATGAAGAAAATATACTCCTTGGGAGTAGATCCTTAGTTTCTCTTCATTGAAAAGAATAGCATGGCTTCAATTGAATCCAAATCTAAAAGATGAAAACAATAATAAGAAATATGTAGAGTAGTGCATTTGTCTAGTGTAAATTCTCACACATTGTTGTTGTTGAGATGAATTCATTTATTTTTATATGAGAAGACTACAAAATAAAGAGACAATGAAGCCATAATGGTCTGAATGGGAGTACACAACAACATCTGAAGTTGTATAAAGAATAGAATAATATTTGAAGATGACCTATAGTGGATGAGTGGTGTGAAAAAAACCGAAGAGTAAAGAAAAGCCCACACAAAAAACTCTCAAACAGAATCAAAGAAGGAAGATGTCAATAAATAAGAAATAAGGATACTCCATAAGCTCAAGAGGAGTTGCACAATTAGTAGTAGCAAGCATCATCAATTAGCCTCAGGAGAAGTTGATTTCTAATTAAAATTAGGAAGTGAAAGGTTTTGACATATTATATGATTTATCCTTATTTCATTTAAGTTGCATATATGATTAATCTTAGTAATCATGAGTATAAGTAAACAATTTGTAGATGTTTGTATAAAGAATGTAAATTGTTTAGGGGGAGAAATTGTACACTTCCCATGTTCCTTTGCTATCAATTCACATCATGGTATCAATTGGTATGTCTTGTTTCGAGTAGCAAGCATGGAGAAGTGTATATTAGGAAGAGGTCAAACATTGGAGTCAATAGAGCATCTGAACTTTAAGAGATGGACGTGATGATAAGTGGACGAAAGGGGAGTAGGAATTTTCACACAAATAAAAACAAAAGTGACATATTCAATATTTTTATTACAATAAATATAAATTCGAGGTGTTGGTCCAAATATTGTATTGACTGGGGGGGTGTGAATCAGTGTGAGAGAAATTTCACCATTTCATGACTTTTGATAAACAAACAATCATATTCCAATGAACCATAACCAAAATTCATATGCCATCAAATAGAAAAGTGCACCATAAGGATACAATCATATCAATAACACATCAAGAATCCATCACATCACAAAGTAAAAAGGCATTTCTATGGAAACTCATTTGGGAGGAAACCAAAAAAACTTGTCTTCATATGCTTCAATTAAATACATATATTTGCAGGCTTTGACTTGTTGGAGGCACAAGCCCCCAAGATATATAAGTTTCCACTTTTGGTATGCTAAAACCTAATTGAAACACCAACCCGAGTGATAAGTAAGCTTAAACCTACTTTAGGCTCCAACCTGATTCAGGCACCAACCTAAATGATGATCAATCTCCAACCTCCTTCTTCAACCTTTATCGACATCTTTTCAAAATATTTCGAATTATACCTAAATACGTTGATACGTTGATACGTTGATACTATCATAATATTATCCATGCCCAATCATACCTTGTCACTTATTTGCTTCACCCTATTAATGAAACTATTCACATTCGACTCATATCAAAATTTTCTTGTCCCATAAAGTCAAAAACATCGAAATATGATCAGGAGAGATCAAAACAAGAGACATGGGTTTTAATCATAAAAAATATACCAATAAAGATTTGTATGCCCTTAAAAGAATCCACCTATGAATACTAATAGGTTTTCTTCTTTTGGTTTCCAATTTGGCTAAAAAATGAATCCAAAATCTCCCAAAAACCATTCAAAACTATATATTAAACTAATCAATAGACAAAATGCCCCTTTCTACATGCACTCGAAAAGATGGGCCTTTTCCGACACTAACACTACAAAATGTGTACAATCAATTTTTTATCTATTCAACAAAATGATATTATGGCTGAAAAATAATTAAAGGAAAATAATTCAAACCTCATAAGTCAATGAATTGAACTAATGACCTTCAACTTACAACACACGGTCATTTCCAACTCCACTATACCATCTGACCTTCTATGTCATGCATTTTTACTCATTCTGATATTGACAATTCTAGACTAAATGAATGCACCCAACAATATGATCCCACCAAGTCAATTTATATACCACATTTCTAAAAAAATTGACATGCATATTTTAAATCTATGTATATGATTTGTGGGATTCAATTCCTATCATTTCATTTCTAGTTGATTCACCAACCACATAATAAATAATCCATATTGCAAATAAATGAATGAACCTTATTATCATCCTAGGTCATTTGATATGAATGGATCCATGCCACTACCAATGAATTCCTCATGTATATCCTTCATCACACAATTTTAAGTTACTACCAAGTGTAAATACGGCACCAAATGAATCACCTCGAAGGGCTTGATGACTATATGTATATATGTGTGGCCAACAATTCTATCAATGCTACCTACACTATATCACTACCAAATGTTGTTGTATATAAATGGTCACTCTTCTGAAACTAGAGTTTTCTTTAACCTCTATCCTTTGGCCACTACTTGAACTGTAAATTATAACCCGTCTTTAATTTTTGCGAGACTCTACTATAAACATAGGTATGAGTCACCACCATTTATAATCAATATTTAAACATATATAGCTAGATGTGTACCAAAATAAACATATTTCACTACCATAGACACAAGTCACTGCCACAAATTACCACCATATATATCCAAACATTTTCCAGCCTAAGTTCTCTACCAAAGATAGGCTTCCACCAAGGTTTATACTTCTTATATAGACCATTCGTTCTTCTATATATGATCTTAATTATTATTGTGATTTTATTTTGAACTAAGGACTTCAAGCACACACACACACACACACACACACACACACACACACACATATATATATATATATATATATCGATTCCATTAGTGTATCGGGTAACAATAGAGGCAAAACAGAAAAAATATAGCTAACCCTGCACATCTAGACATCCATATGGCCATTGTAATGAGACCATGAAATTAAAATTTGAACCCATGTCCATATGACCATCATATATCACTAGTGTAATGATACCATACCATTAACATTTCAAATGAGGTCCATATGAATGTTCCATACAATCATATCCCTTGGGGATTTGGCAGTCTATGAAGGGTTCCATGTATCACTCATATTTGGACTTTCCACCGATCAAAACCTACCAAATGTCCCTATTATATGGTCAGCCTTGGTGGCACCACAATTCTTTGATTAAATCATCCACCGAGATTTGATGTTGATTGTATTGTTTGTGTCATATCATCTGGCCTATCAAAATATGACATGTGTCAATACATGATTGGACCATAGTTGGAAGGCTTGACTGCATAGGTTTCCATGTGTCATCACTCTATTGGGTCGAAGATATATGTTAAATGATGTGCAACTCTTGACATCATAGGCCATCTCCTTTCTCATCTGGTTCCTGGACTCATATAATCAGTTAAAAGGTGTGCACTCTTTAACATATTAAAGGTCATGCAAGTTCTATCGAGATCTCTCATTAGCCTAATCAATTATGACACCATTCTGTAACTGTTACCCAGTCATATATAGCCATTGGATGACCTGCTCTCCCTATTTAACATGTAGTCTTCATCTGGCTCTTCAGCTCGTCCTGAAGATCAACCACACTCATTGGTTTGAAACGTGTCGGCAATATGAATTTTGATGTGATTTTTGCTAAAGACTCTTCTCATAAACCTATTATGGATCACAAAAGCCTTAATTCAACAATGACTATTTTTATTCTATTGGAATATTTTTTAACTAAATGGCTATAAAAGTGTTGATGGTGTTGAAAAAAACCAACATACAAGGGTTCTCCCCGATATGGTCCCAACATGACCTCCCATCATTTGTTGTAGGAGCCCCATCTAGAATATGGCTTGACTACCATTATCTTAAATATTTTCCTTGGAAACAATAGTTAGCATAAGAGAGCAACACACATGTCCTTTTGAATTATCTTGTAATGCTTGTGAAATGTTCAATTGAAATATGTATCAAGGTTCTTTGACCAGAAGGGAATAAAAAGTGAGCCTTTAGAAGAAAAGTGGTAGTACTATCATAATAAAGATACATGCACATACATATGAAAGAATTGTTAACCATCTAGAGAGATGGTTCATATGGACATAATGACCATTAAGGAAAATACAACACACATTGAACAATATGAACACCAAATCCAATGAAGTAGTTCAATTTATTGAGTACATAAGAACATAAACACATACCATAAACATCCAGAGAATAGTCTTACAACATTAATGATATATGCATGAAAGTGTGTTGGCTCAACGAGATTGTATTATTAAGTGAAAGTTCCAAGATACATGGTTACAATGAGACACCACTAGCTCCAATACTTGAGCATTACGCCATTACTTTCTCTGTAAAAGAACAATCTTCTTTCTAATGCTTGGTTAGAGAAGCCAAGGTGAAAATTCCTCTTGTTGACTAATGAGGCTTCTTTTATAACAAGACGGATGAAATTTCATATCACAATGAAACTTGAACTACCCTCATGAATCATAGACTTCTAACATTACATTTGAACTTCTATACGAATTTTGGACTTTTCCTAGTGGCCCTTTTATCCATATGTGACTCCTGGACTTCCACATATCTACATTTACAGTATTTTCCAAAATTACATCATCATTTTCCGCATGATCATGTGATGACAACAGGACAAGTCATTTCCATTTATGACTTGGAACCACGTGACCTGTAACATGAAGTTATTTGAGAAGTGATGATGCTGCCACTATGTCTTCAATATGTGTAGCAGGTCTTACATTGTCACTTCCTTCTACCCTCCAAAGGTCTAGAGAGATTATTGAGACTTCATGGGTCACTTTGATTCTCCCAATCCAACACGCGATCAACTGTCACAACATCATTCCTTTGTTCATTTGGCTTCAAAATGCCTCTTTGGATAGCTTCTCTTGATAAATCTCATCAACATTCTTTTCCATGCTTACTGAGAACATTGTTAGGTAATGATGTCTCATGGAAAGCAAGCATTATCCTAGAAATCACCTACTCTACTATGATTCGTGTAATGTACCGACTGCAAATAAACCATATGCAAGGGGGGGAGAGAGAGTTTCTTTTGTAGGACACACTTTCATAAGATAGGGAGGTAGGGACATATCACTATGGATGTGCCATGCATAGCTTTGGAAGAGGCGTAGTCAAGGTGAGTGCATGGTGAAATTCCAAGAAGCAAGGATGGCGGGATTGTTCACTATGACTACACCATGCACTAGGGAGGAAGGCTAGGGCCAAAAGGAGGGTGTAGGGAATAGTTATAAGGCATAAAGAAGGGCATCATTTCCCACTGAAGGTGCATAGTGTCCAACAGTTGGAAACAAGGGGTAGAGCTAGCTTAGGGAGGAAGAATGAGCAAGGAGAAGGTCCTCTTGACTAAGATCATGCAGTGCAAAAAAGAGGGAGTGAAGGATTAAGGTAGTGCAATTTGCATCTACAACTGGCAAGGAGGGTCATCATTAGGTTCTATAAAAGAAAAATTCACTTTTCCTATGTAACAAAACCTCCCACATTTACCCACTTTTACAAGCTTTGCAAGGTAAACATGAGTCGAGTGTCACTATGATATGACCCAACCTCCAAGTTTTAGTTATGGAAATGAGGCCTATAAACTAGAACAAATATTGACATTCCTCAGAGACCACACAACACTCAAGAGCCTTGCAGCCACCCAATGCGTCATTCCTTGAGCTAGAAGTGATTTCCTCTAGCTCAACTCCACAACCACAATGATAACACATTATTTGAGAGGTTAGGAGGATATAATCACACCCACAAGCCTTTATCCATGAAATTATGACCCAAAATTCCCATTTATGTACATGTGGTGGTGAGATCTATCACACTTTTTTAGGCTATCCTTCATACCATTTCCCAGAACTATCTATGACTTTCCAAAAACATAAATGAGATGATAAAAATGCCAACAATTCAAAACTTGAGCAAGATATTGAACTAGAGATGCTTAATAAATGATAGAAATTTCATCAAGAATATGATAAAAATACAAGCTACATGTCATGAATCAATATCTAATCATAAATGTAGGAACTTCATCTGAGGATCGCCAAGAAATCTCTATGCCATCTCAAGCTATTTGAAACAACATATGTTAGCCCATACATTCGTCAACTATTCAATAACTTATCGAATCATGAACAAGACCCATAGCAATTGTAGATCATATAAACATGCATATAACCAACATATAACTAGAATAGAAACCATGGGAAATCAACCATAAGATCAACATAATAACGAATACATGTGGTAATCAATAAAAATAATAAAATAGTTCATATTAACATATGAAAAAGCCAACAAAGTCCACAACTTTAAAATACCACCGAACCATAAATTGGGATGAACCAAATCTCTCTTTCATCCAATCACCGCCATGCCATATTAAAAGCATGAATGTAGGATCATATGGGTTTAACCAAAATGGAACCAACCAAGATTCCAAGATGCCAAACTTCCTCAACCCTCAACCACAGTGCTTTCACCTAAACCTGTCAAGAAATCACTAACATCAAAACAAGCTTGGATGCCTTCGAATTCCTTCACCAACTGCGAAGGAATTTTCCTTTCTCCACCCATTCGTCAATAGTTCTGGGAGAAAGCCCATCTCCACCCTTGATCCTTGGGAATTTTCCTGAGGCCACCTCAACCAAGATCCAAATATGTTGGTCAATCAAAGCTTAAAAGAAAACATGGAACCCACAACACCATGGATATATAGGAAATATAAAGGTAAGGTTGAAGCCACTATAAAACTAGGAAAATCTCATGCCAATTATTGAAAACATAAAAAATAAACCAATGCATGCACCATGCATTTGAATCCCATCATGATTAATCTCACATGCACACTGTTACTTGCAAATCCACAACTAATTTATATCCTTAATTTCCATTGTCCAAACTTCCTCTTGCGCTCCCTTGCTTTGCTTGCTTTCTTTTCCAACTGATTTCCCCTTCTCCTCTTCGAGCTCAATTTTTGATACCGATCAAAAGCTCAAAAAAAACTATCAACTATTTCCCAATTGCCTTTTTATCATTGATGTCTAGTATCTTCCATTCCTTCTTCATTTTTTCTTTTATTTTCCTTCATTTTCTCTCTAATTTCCGTTGCATGCATATTTTTGTCTCTTCACCTTCCTTTTCTCATATTTTACTTTATTTCCTTAATTAAATGCCAATTATTGCTTCTTTCCCTTTGTCAATTTATATATCCAGTAATAAAAGTTAAGTTATTCCCACTATAATATTTTTCGAACAGTAAACTTAGGATACATGTCCCATGGGCTTGGTTTTATTTTATTTATATAGAATATCAACCAGGGGTTGTTACAAACTTGTTGTAGCGGCTCCAACACCCTCCAAAATTTTTGCCTATACTCAAATTTCAGAGCCTACTGCGAATATTGTGATCGGTCATTCCTTAGTCACTTATTGATAAGCTGATGATCTGAAGCTCCCCTTTATGATCTTAAGAGTCATTCACGATTTTATCTTTCTAGAGTATGTGTCATCTTTGGGGATGGGGATTATCACTTGTTATGCAAAGCGAAGTTTTTTTTGCTTTAACGGGAAATATGCCCAGCCTTCCTTAGCATTCGAAACTACACAATGGTTTCCTCCAATGTCCTTCCCTTGGTAGAAACCCACTATCTCTAGAAACTATGCCTTTTTGTCCCTCAACGGCCCAGTCTTCCTTGCATCCTAAAACTTCATAGATGTGTCCTCCCAAGACCTCATCCCGCAACAGTGTATTGAATCCTAAAAATAAGAAGTTTTGTCCCTGATCTATCCTAACAGCCTTGCATCTAGAATCTACGTAGAGGTGTCATCACAGGACTTCATCCTACAACATTGTCTTGCATCCTAAAACTATGCAGATTTGTCCCCCAGTTGCTGAGTCTTCATTACATCCTGAAGCTACAAATATGTGTCCTCCCAACGCCTGATTCCACAGGAGTCATTGCCCACTGAAATTGCGCATATGTGTCTGTTAGTGATCACAAGAAGGATGACATGCTAGAGGAATCTCATGGAGATGTGGAGGAAGATAAGCAGACCAAGGAACCCAAACTATGATAGAATATCAGGATCGAATGAAGACTCCATCTGATGCATAACCCTTTGGAGGGTAGGTATGGAAAACAAAGCACATATTTTGAAATACAGCTCTTAGTGTAGCTTGAAGGACTAATTTTCATTTTCATATCATTTTGTATTAAATGAAATGCATGGTTGAAAGCATTGAAAGTCATTAGATGTGTTTCTTTTATGTGTCTTTCTTGCTTTTGCTTCGTGGATCATTTGTGCTCTTTTAACATGTTTGTTAATTATGTCATGCTTTTGAACTTGTTCTGGAGATTTCAAAGGTTTTTCATTGTGTGTTTGGGTTCCCCTAGCTATGTGAACATTTCTCATACTCACAAACAAATTTTTAAGCACTATCACGCAAGTCTTGTCACAATCATCCAAAGGTTTATCCTGAGTGTTGCAATTATCACTTTCAAACCTAGACAGTCTCATAGAGGGTCATTCTTTGCTATCATGCTATGTTTTCATGGTTTTTAGTGTTGTCATGTTGTCTATGTACGCTAAGTGTGTGATCAAAATTTCGATTCATCAAAAGTTCACTTGCCTCTCACACTTAGCTATATTCCTCAAAATCTCTCGATGAAACAAATTCACTTCCCTGGACCCAGACTGAGCTGCAATGCAAAATATTAGCCCTTAGTGGTGATACTCTACTACCTAGAACTACACAAATCTTAAGGTTGTCCTCCAAGTTAGTTGCATTATGCAATCCCATAGGTGAGCATCCTGTATTCCTTCTGAGAACTGTGTGGGAGTTGCCTCAAGGCCCAACCTAACATGTGCACTTCGCAAGATCAATCATAAGGAATTATTCCTATTTGCTGGAACCCCACATTGCGCTATGCCCACACTGCTCCTAGAAAATGCACAGAGGTGTCCTCATAGTGACCTCCCATAGTTGAGATTCACTGCTCTCAAAATTTGTGCAGAGGAGTCCCTCAGGGTACCACCTTGTAGCTATCGCTAGTGACCTCAACTGTGCAATCCTGCCACCTAGTGAACACTGCGTAGTTTTTCTCAATATTGCAGGCAATCACCCATAGTTCCTTAGATAAGCCTAAACTACACTCTACATAGTCTCAGTGTCTAGTCCAGCTCTCTATCACGTGGAAATGTGCATTGTGTAGTCATTGGGGCCCCTTAGAAGCCTGTCCTGTGTCCCCATCACAGATGATGGAAAAAAATGCATTCATCTTAGACTAAGAGGTTTTGGATTGGATGTGTTCCTATCATGAGTGAATTGTAGGAACATGTATAGTCAAGGATCATGGTAAGATGATGAACGAGATGAAGAATAAGCGAATGTGCTAGAAAACTTACTTGCAGTTGGATGGATGAAAAAGCAGCATGCGAGATGAACACATGCACAGAATCATCTTGCAAGACTGAGACCATCAAAGACCTCACAGTATTAAGCGATGCTGAGGAGAAGACAAAGCACACCTGAGAGTACATCCACCACGTAGCAATGCAACAACTTGACACGGACAACACAACTAGCCAGTACATGTCAACATTATCGTGTCGATTTATGTCAAGACTTTGCGAGACCACGTCACCACTATGGGCCATAATTGTTGTAACTGAATGTAATGTAAAGTGAAACTCCAATGGATGCACACAAGAAGTTCAAGAGTCATGTCAGTTGAAAATTCATAGGAAGTTCAATGGTCATGAGGGTAATCCAAGAGTCACAAGGGTCAAGCATTACCCTTGGCTATATATACCTCGCCCATTGAATGAGCAAGGAATTTTCACCTTGGCTCCTCTGACATAGCCTTGAGAGTAGACAGTGAGTTCCTTGAGGAGCGCAGTGTGGCTCCAATGTCCCTCTATTGGACTAGTGATTTATGGTGTATAAGTGTCTCTTGGGACTTTTTCTTCACTAGAAGCCTGTTAAGGCCAACACACTTTCATGCATGTTTTGTAGATGTTTGTAAGAATATTCTCTTGGCATTTGTAATGCATGTTTGTTTCACCTGTACTAGGATAGTTGAACTACTTCAGTTGTTTTAGTACTTTCATTTTTGCGAATGTGATGTACTGGTTGTCACCATTGTCTCATCACTGTGGACTACTCCATAGGATACTAGACATACCATATTTGTGTATTGGTTATCAACACTATCATATCCTTATGGACTACTATGCAGGATAATTGACAGAACAACATTGTGTTCTGGTTATAACAACCATCACATCAATGTGGACTCCTCTTCTGGGTGGTGTATGTGTTGTCCCCTTCAATTCAGCTTTAATGACTGTCGCATCCATTGTGGACTATTCCAGTACATGTTGGACATACCTTTTTGGCTTGCGTGTGTCTCTTCTTGGTACTATTACCTCTCACTTAAAGGCTCACATTACTCTCTCGCTTTGCACTAAGAGAACTAAGACATGAGTTAGATTACACATTCACGAGGCTCACTTACCATGTTGTTTTAAGAAACTAGTGTAACACTCTCATGTGTTGACAGCTGGAGCTAAGGCATATCTCTAAGTGTATGGCAACCTAGCCATCGTTCCAGATGGGTCTCCTACACCAAACAATGTGAGGTCCAATTGGGACTTCATACCAAGGAGATCACTTGAATGTTGGTGGTTCCAGCACCATCAAGAAAACCCAAAATCCTTGGCAGAACATCGTCCTCGATGTTCGATTACACTTATGACCAGAAAAATGTACTTCCCATGATGCTTTATAACATAGCCCGATGTAGAATTTATAATGACAAACACATATACTTATGTAAATTTTCTTCGAACAAGAAATAATAATACTCCTTATAGAGCTTTACAAACACAACTCAATAGAATATTTACAATAATATACATATACATACATATGTACATTTTCTTTAATCAACAAATAAAAGGATACGATGCCCATTATAAAAATAAGGGAATCTAGAGGCTCACACCTCCACCCTCAAAAGTAGTACCAATATTCACCTTCTTCCTAATAGATCCATAATCCTCTTCTAAAATCGAAACCTATCTATAATTTCGACGGCTACAATATTTGCGCTACTTGTTCTCTTACTGAACAATTACTAGATCATTGTTCCCGTGCACACACCCAATGTGTTTCTGATTCCAATAAGAAATTTTATTGACCAAAATAAATTTGTTCCCTGACCTTCCCTTCTTTTCTTCTTAGTCCCTAAGTAAATATGCTCAGACACTTCCATGTAGTCCCTCATCTTCCAAGTTCCTTGACATCCCCTTCTCTGCTACACAATCCCTTAAGTGATTCATTCCTTGTAATTGTTTCCTCACATAAAAAGGTCCAAAAATAAAGGCATATCCCTATCTCAAAACCATCATACCAGTGATAGCATGCTCATGGAAATTAATGGAAACTATTGGGTACCAATATCCCACAATCGACCTGTTCCTAAATGATTTACCAACACATTGTTGCATGTTCCATTACCTTTTCCTACTACTCCTAATTCTCTTGCAATCGGCTTCAACCACCCTAACTGGAAATTTCCATGCTTTCTTATACCAGATACATAATTCGCATTAGACTCAAAAGAAATTGTAATAAATTCAAATAACACCTCATTAGTGACCCATCAATGAGGTGGAATTCACAACTTTGTTTACTTCCTTCGACAAGAAGTCAAACTATCGTTTTAATCAAATCATCATGTATAGACATATCACATCCAATAGCTAAAAAATCACCCATCGTCAATAAAATCATCGATTATGTGCATAATCAAAACTGAAATAAAAGAATGATACTTATCTTTCAGATGATTCATTGCTTCTACCTTTGTTCTTTGCTCTTTCTTTACACACATTGTATCAATTGACAAACCCAACAAGCACCTTGTCCCTTTTCTTCCATATCAACAATAAGGGTGTAGAAAGTCTATACCATCTAAATTCTTAATATCGATAACTCAAGGTTGGTCTCTTCCCATGTTGACCAAGGATCCAAGGAGTACTATCTCAACCCACATCCTCCAAGGAACCCAAGTTGTTATAGCAATCCAACCCAAAACCTTTAGGGAACCCAGGTTGTTAAAGGGCTCTAGTGACCACTATATCAACCTAAAGCCTCCATAGAGCGCAAGTTGTTACAAGTCTCTAAAGGTCCTATACCAATTCACAACCTCCATATACGAAGGATAAGATCGCCCCAAAAATTGAAACCTCTATGTTGCTAGAGAGAGTAAAAATACTTGTTGGTGGTTTGGTAAGGATGGATATAATATGGATTCCATGTTAAGGACATTAATCCTAAGGTAAAATATCTCATGGTTAAACAATTTTTATGTTTTTTGGGTTTGTGACACATGTGTTTGAAAGAATAACATATTATGACAACTTCAACATGTTGTGATTCCTCATAATGAAAATGAAGTCACCACAATATTATATATTTTAGTTTCGTTTGGTTTGATAGGAAATATTGTTACGAATGTATATTTTTATTTATTAATATTAAATTTAATTTTAAAATATTATTTTAATAATAAATATAAACAATTAAAATTTCCATTTTTATGAGGGGTAATTTTTATTTAATTAAGAATAAGTGATATTTATTTATTTATTAACTATGAGCGTAACTAGCCATGAATGTATTGTCCACGTGGTGCAAAGGCTACAATAAAGCCTTCCAATTATGATCCAATCAAATGTTTGAAAAATATTTTTTTGGAATATTATATAAATTTTTTTTTTTTTTTCAATGTTAAACAATATAAGTTGCATGGGTCAATGCTAAACTCATAGGGGCCAACATGAAAATCGATTACTACTCTTTCCTTGGTAGGGATTAATAAGATCTTCAATTTTATAAATAAAAACCTAGTGGAAATTAAATTGGACTTTTCGAATTAAATTGAAAAGAAAAAATGACATAAGGGATAACTACTCGAATATGATTTATTGATTTATTTTTTAAATTTATTGAAGCAAGTTAAATTTAATTATAAAATTTGTAATTTTTTTTTTTAATATAGTATATTTCCCCTCTACGGTAGATTAATCACATGTTCAAACAAGCTAGAGTTTAAAATAAAATAAGTTTATAGTTATATTTTTAATTAAATTAAAGATAACGAGTATTATAAAATTTATCATATATTAGTAATACTCATAACCAAGATTTTAATCAGAAAAATATATAGAAATATTATTAAATAAATATCATTTCATATTTTTAATAAATTTGAAATTAAAAAATATTGTTAATTATATGAATAAGTATATTTATGTCGGAGTAGGATTTTTAAAAATTTATTTAATATTTAATAATTATTAAGTGGATGAAGGGGTTTAACTTCAATAGAATATTTAGAATATAATTTTGAGTAACATTTGAAAATCAATGGTTGAGATTTATCTTTAAAGTACTTTTGCTCATTCTACTCTTTTAATTTTATTTATTAATTATATGACACTTTTTATTGATTAATTACATACAAAAAGTCATATGAACAAGTGTCATACCAAATGAATTGTGGTTTCATAATAGGGTTTATAATATCAAGTTTGATATTTGTTTTATTATTAGGGTTTATAATATTGATTTTATAGCGTTAGGGCTTATAATATTTCATCTAATAATGGAGTTTAATTACCACAAGAGACAAAGATTGTCTCAATATGAAAATCAACCATGGTCGAATGTTGCATTGTGACAAACATTATCTCAATATGAAAATTAATCATGTGCAACCATGGTCTAATGTCGCATTGTGACAAAGATTCTCTGAATATGAAAAGCAACAATGGTCAACCATGGTCAATAATGGTTATTTTAGTATTTATAATATTTATCATAGAGTTTATATACCTTGGTTTATAATAATTATCTTAGTTTTTATCATAGGATTTACTTAATATGGAAAGTAATCATGGTTAACGATGGTGAACAATGGTTAAACATCAAATTGTGATAAAAATTGCCTCACTATGAAAATCAGCCATAGTCAACCATGGTCAATGGTGTTCTAACATTGCATTGTGAAAAAGATTATGTAAATATGAAAATCAACCATGGTCAAACATGGTCAACCCTAGTCCAACGTCACATTTTGACGAAGATTGTGTCAATATGAAAATAAACCATGGTCAACGATTCTTATTTTAGGGTTTATAATATTTATCTAAGGGTTTCCGTACCTTTGGTTTATAATATTAATCCCTTAGGTTTAATATTATTCCCTTGGGTTTATAATCCTTTCAGTTTTTAGTATTAATCGCTTGGGTTTATTAGTCGACTGGCTTAATTAATCTAAGGGTTCATACTGCTAGGGTATAATATTATTTATAGGGTTTATAATATTAATCGTAGGGTTTCATACAAATCCCTTGGGTCTATAGTCATGATCAATCATGGTCAATCATGGTCAACATCACATTGTGACAAAGATTGTCTCAATATGAAAATAAATCGTGGTCAATGATGGTCCAATGTCGCATTGCGACAATGATTGTGTCAATATGAAAATCAACTATGGTAAACCATGGTCAACCATGTTTATTTTAGGGTGTATAATATTTACCTGATGGTTTATATACCTTTTGTTTATAATATTAATCCTTTTGGATTTAATATTATTCCCTTGGGAATATAATCCCTTTAGTTTATAGTATTAATACCTTGGGTTTATAACATCAATCGATTCAGTTTATCAATCTAAGGGTTCATATACCTAGCATATAATAATATTCATACAGTTTATAAAATTAATCCTAGGGTTTAATATAAATCCATTGGATTTATAAACATGGTCAACCATGGTCCAATGTCATATTGTGACAAATATTGTCTCAATATGAAATTCAACCATGTTCAACTATCATCAACCATGGTGAACCATTGTCCACCATCTCATTATGACAAAGATTGTCTCAATATAAAAATCAATCATGGTCAATCATAGTTAGTTATAGTCAACCATGGTCCAACATCCCATTGTGAAAGATATTGTCACATTATGAAAATCAATCATGCTCAATCATTCTCAATCATGGTTAGCCATTGTCCAACATCACATTATGACAAAGATGACCTCGATATGAATATGAACCATGGTCAACCATCATCAACTATCATCAAGAAACCATGGTCAACCATGGCCCAACATTGCATTGTGGCAATGATTTCCTCAATATGAAAATCAACCATGGTCAACCATGGTCTATCATGGTGTTGATGCCTTGAAAATCGCTGCAACAACATTTGGGGATAACCACCCAGTCCGGACCTTAAAAGAAGCTCCTTTTCCGTTTGGTGTGGTGGCTCCGACTGGTTAAAGTAGGTCTAGTTACCTTCTCCCTATTGCTATTAGTTTATGATGTATCTTTACATAACAATAGACAGGGATATCAGATCACTTCTTCTTGCTGATCAGGCAAGAGAATGACCCTTAAGCTGATTTGGGTTCAGCCAAGCCACAACTAAAGCTTTGCCTCTTTGAGGAGAGGACTTAAAAAAATGTAGAATTTACTCTAAATGCAAGCTTATTCTATGATGCAAGCAAAAGAAACTAATCTAAATCCTATTTTAATTAGGTAGATATAGATCTAACGCAACTAAGAGCAAGATAATTAAAGTATTGGGATTTAGATATGTCTTGTTTATAATGAATACCAAGTTAATGAAGTAGTTCAATTAACTGATATTATGGATATCAAAACACATCCTATTGAGACCTTTTAACTGAAATAATAAACCAACAACACTCAGGAAGTAGTTCACATAAATGATATTGATTATCAAATCAGCAAATCCAATAAATAAACAATAATATGTGGAAATAGTTCACAACATATTACCACTCAATAAATCAGTTTTAATAAGGCAGATTTCTGAGTAAATAGTTACTCAGAAATCAGAAATTAATCCATAAGAACAGAGATACATGATAACAACATTGAGACAAACTACCCATATTGACAATAATGCACAAACATGAATAAAATGACACATTCCTGTTACAATAAAAATGAAACTGATATTTAAAACAATAGTATTAAAAATACCAATTTATTGCATCCATTTCTCTGATCTTGTCTCCAACAGTCCTTTACATTGCTTGAACTTCTGCCTTCAAAGCTAAAGCCACAATAGTGAAAACTCTGCCCCTCATACATAATTGAAGATACAAAGGAAAAATCCTCAATAATCCCCAGATCTGAGATTTTCTCTCCTCCCTCCTACAACTCTAAATTCCTATTACAGTAGTGCTTTTAGAAGTCTAGCATTGCAGAGGAGAGCAACCCTTATTCCATTCTACAATCTGTTATTTATAATATTTGTGTAGGAATTTTGGAGAGGAGAGTTTGTTTAAGAGAAATCTGCTAAATCCAATTTTACTTGCTCAAAAATTTGATCTTCAATTGCTGAAGCATTCTCATTGACTGAGATCTTTTTCTCCATATTTCTTCAACTGTTTTCCTGCAAAAAGAAATCAAAATAAATTAAAATGCAACCATAAAATCAAAATAGCATTGCTGGCCTTTAAATCAAATTCAATCAAATTCTATTCAAATAAATAATTGAAAATAAAATATAAGCTCTGTATTGATGCTTGGGATATTTTGATTGGCCAAGGATATTATTAACCAATGGATCTGCAATTAGAAGAGGCTTTGGACAAATGAAAATGAAGAAAATAACTCAGAAAATTGATTTTGTTTCCAAAATTCGGAGCTTGATCTTCTGCCTGAATTTTGACCCAATAAATGATTATATCTGTTAGTGAAACCTCCTTAGAAATATTCTCCTTGATTTTCTCTTTGCAATGAGCCGTCCTGGGCCTCATTTGGCCAAGTATAACTCAATTTATGAGCCTCCAAAGTTGATGAGTCAAATCTGGCATGAATCTGGAACTTCTGTTGCTGGGGTAAAAAAAATATCAAAATTCTTATTAAAATTAAATCCTAAATTAGAATTCTAATTAATTCTAAATTAATTGTTAATTATAAACTAAACTAATTATTAATAACCTATTTATTAATCTAACTCATATCTAATTAGCGATTTATAAAAAATTTAATCTAATTAAAAACTAATGAATATTAATCTAAATGATATTTAAATTTTAATTAAATTAATTAAATATTAAATAGTATTAATTAATTTAATTAATATAATATATTACATATTACATATTAATATATAAACTAATATTAATATATATTAACCTACACTACTTCTTACTTACTCCTATGGTAAGATACTCACATAAATCATTCCTAAAAATATGAATTAATACGTGAGCCATACGTGAAGGTCAAGGCTTGAAATAAATACCAAGTTTTTTAATAAAACTTTGAATTAATGCATCATGCCCATATGCCTTTCGGGGTTTTCAAAATTTCGGCGATCGGGGATAAGAGGCCATCGGCAATCGGGAGACTTGGGAGGATGGTTAAACTTGCCTTGTATGAAAGCTCCGATGCGATGAGCGATCGGGAGACTTGACTTTTCGCAATCGGAGAGTCGGGGGAGTGCATGGTTTGTCAAACATGTTACAATGTCAAAGTCCCCGATGCGATATCGGCAATCGGCGTCGGGGGTATGAGTCCATCGGGGTTTTTTAAAAACATGTCATTTGAAAGCTCCCGATGCGATTAAAATCTATTTTTTATATTTTTCATATATTAAATTTTAATTTAATTAAATTAATTATATTTTTAAATAATAATTAATTTAAGATTTAATATTAAAGATTAATTTTTTATTTTGGTTTATTTTATAAATTACAACTATTTTTAATAAAATGAAAAATAAATTATAGCCACTTTGAAATTATGATTTTTCGAGATTAATAATTTATTGGAGTAAATTACTAAAATCCGGTTGCTTCATGATTTGGCTATATGGAAAAATGTTAGTAAAAACTCACTACGGGTTAATATTTAAAATGAATGCATTATTGAACTAATTTATCTACAAAATGCAATATTGTACATTTTATGCATTTTTAACCCAGGCTACATAAATAATCAGACTTTCAAAGGAGTGCCATTTTCAAACCAGTTGACCAAATGAGGTGAAACAAGCGTCAATGGGAAGCTTATAAAAAATCGATTTTAACAAAGCAATCAAAACAAGAATCCAAGGAAAATGAAAAATTAACAAAAGCGTAGGGCAATTAACTAAATAAAAATCCAAAAAGGTGTTTAGCCAAAATTTTTATAGAAAGGGTCCCCATTATTTGAAGTGAACAAGTCAAAAATGGGGGGGTTGTGTTTTTACCACAACAATGGCGACACACGGGAGAAGAACCAGTTATCTCTCTTTGATATGAATAAGATTTTCCTAAAATTAAAGTAAAAAATTAATTAAAGAAGAGAGAATTATTTTTTTTTGGAATGCTTGACTAGGTTCATTAATCTGAATAAAAACAAGAATCATCTAATTGTAATTTTTCTTAAAATTCCTCATACATTAAAATATTTCAAAACTCTACATCAGTCCTTAATTAGTTGTAGAGATAAAGCAGGGGTCACTCTACAGCTTAGCTTTTAAAATATACTCATTTGTCATAGGTAGAGCCACTGCTACCAGCAAACATCTATAGTCTCGACAGGGTTACCTTTTAATCATCAATGATTCAGAATCTCATCTACTCAAGAATTATTGACCTAGAGATAAATCCATTTATATATGTTTCTTTTTTTTTATTTTTATTTTATTTTCTAAGTAAATCTTAAAAGCCATTGTCCTAGTATGGTAGCCAGATAGTTGACAATGCCATTCACTTGTTAAAATTGGACTGAACAAGCTGGCTCGTGATGAGACCCCTTGTCTTATAATTGTTTGCAATCATAAGCCATTACCCTGGTTTGTTTAGTAGTGTTGGTAATGTCAGCCTATTTTTCCCCTATGATCATGGTAAGCAGGCTCACGATGAGACCTCTTATCTTTTAAGTTTAAATATATTTATGGATTATACTCTAGAAAAATAAGACTTTTTGGGAGAGGGAGAATCATTGACTCCTTAAGAGTTAAGAATGACAATTTCAGAGTTAAAGGTGCTTTTCTGTAAAGTGTCTTTACTTGGTTATAAATAACTTTTCTTGACTGATAATAAAACTTTGAAAGATCTTAATAAAATTTTGAAATCTCAAAATGATTACAATTTGATCAAAAAAATATTTTCAGTTTTTATGATACTTTGCCAACTTTTCTTGATTGGTAATCTCTTCCTTAAGTATGTCTACCTTTACAATAAGAAAATCAAACTTCATTAAGAGATTTAAGAAAAAGCTAATAGGTGACTATTAACAATTTTTCTCCATGTATCCTGACCATTGTTAGGTAACAAATAGGCCTTCCATATAAATAATGGTAAAGTCACCAAAATCAAAGCTGAAATCCGAAGGAAAAGAATTCTTATGCTAAAATGAGAAAAAAATCAGCAAATAAAAATAAAAATGAAGAAATTTTAAAAGTGGAAAAGAAAATCCAAGTTTCGAAAGATAAACTCAAACAAGAATGTTTATACCAATGTCTTAACAATATGAAGAAAAGAAAATAATCGTGTAATCATTCCTTCTTATGTTGATATTTAGAAAAATCATACCTTGCAGGATTGTAATTGTTTTAGGCCTTTTGGATAGTAGTGACGATAAATTTCAGCCACAATAAAAACTTTCTGTACGATATTAATCTTCTTGTTTCAAAGCATCATCTTGATCATTTTCTATTAAAACGGATGCTTAAAGAAACAAACTAAAGGTTCAGAAACTTCCTGGTGTAGTTGTTTCGATGAAGATTATTGCTGCTTATTGAAATAAAACTTGGAGAAAAGTATGGGCTTTGAAAATATGATCTGGCAGAGGATTGGAAAATTCAAATGGAGAGCTACAAAACAGAGTTTTATATCAGCATAATTTAAAAGCAAAAATGAAACTAGAGTGATGAAATGAAAATTAATGAAAGTGGGCACATGAATCTTACCATTGGATAATTGCTTTTGATCTTTCCTGAAAGGTATCAGTTTCTCAAAACTAGCTGACTTCTTATTTTAATTAACATTAAAAACATGAAGAATTCACACTAACCAAAATCCTATAACCCAAAATCATTATTTATTTTACTTAAACTAAAGCAAACAGTAATATAAAAATAGAATGCTTAGTGTTCAGGGGAATTGAAATTAAAACAAATGCATCAGAAATGAGAATGAGAATTTGCAGTAATGACTATTCCTCATAATATTATACGTTTCATATAAACTTCATGATTTGATAAATTGTTCAGAATCAAGACTAAATCCAAGATAATAAATTTTAAATATGAAGATAGAGGTCTTGAATTCCATTTTTAATTATCGAATTATATATTTAAGACTAAAATGTATGAGAAATTGAAATGATTTTTTTGTATGCTGCAAATTTGTCATCAATTGCCTTTTTCCCATAGTGGTTACCCAAGATCGTTTTAACACATCACCTCATCGGATGATCCACACAACATGTTTCTTCACCATGCTTGAAGTTTAATTTGCAAGACTTCAATTTTATTGCTATGCCATATATTGATTAAATGTTAACGGCTTAGAGGCATGCATTGGAAGTTCTCGCATCAAATGTTGCAATGGTGAATCGCCGATATGAAAATATGCGATGAGAAGTTGTGCTATGAGATGGAGTGATCGCATCTTTAAAGAAATATTATATCGGGGATTGGGGAATATTGACACTGTGCTTCCCACATCGCACATCGCACATCGCAGAATCAGAGATTTGATGTAAGCATAAATAACAATGCGACGAAGTGATTGCGATATCGGCGATTGGCAAACTTTTGGTACCCGATATAACACGATATGATTCCTGCGATGCCGATGTGCGATGAATGTCGTGGCTAATCGGCGATCGGCAATCTTAAGCACCCGATGTAACACAATATATTTCTTGTGATGTCGATATGCGATGAAGAGCGGACCCGATAACTTTTACAATGGAATTTTAATAACATATCGGATCCGAGACATAGGCCCTTTTAAAGTTGCGCTCCTACCATTATTGCGATTGAGCGGATGCGATATTTTATGAATTTGATTTGAATTTCATATCGGGTCCGGAATTATGTGTTTATCGCAATATCGGTAAAGTCGATTATCGGAGATCGGCGATTCATGTTCATGGAAGTATACTTCACTTGTAAAGCTCCGATATGCGAAATGCGATATGGCATATGAGTAAGATAATACATCGGAGGTATTTTATGAACAAGTTGTTATCAAAAGAAATGTTAAGAACTACTTCCGATGAAATCTTATGATGCGAATGGTCTTATGATATTCCTTGAAATTTCAATTGTGTTTTCTACGTGAATAAAAGCAAAATTAAAAATGCTTAAATTCTAGTGCATCACAAATAAAATTTCCCTGAGCCTATTGCAAATTTGAATTGGGTTTGCTGCTTACTTCAAGTTTTGAAAACAAATGAAAACCTATAAATAAAATAGAACACGAATCAAAAATAAACTAAGGAAAAGAGAAACTAATAAGAGATGAGAACGAACTTGCAAATGCGTACCTGGAAGGAAATTGTTTGCAAATTTTACCTTAAGAATATTCAAATTCTTCCTTTGATTTATCAAAATTTCGACTTTGTTCAAAATCATCTCATCATTTATTCTAAATCTAAGTGTGCAATCAATCTAGATAAAATATGTTTATTCATGTTCAGGAAATATAAAATTTACCAGAAATAAATATAAAAATAAGCTCCCCTTTTGAATTGAAACAACAATTTATTACCTCTGCTCATTGTGAATTAATCTTGAGAAAAATCTGTATTGTTATAGTGACTGTTCAATAATACCTTTAGTAAATGAATATGATGCGTTTTGTAGCATCAAATAATAAACTAAAGATCAGAATGGGATAAAGCCACTAATTGTGAAAAAAGTATCAAAACAGATTTGAATGTGTGCACTTGGAAAAATGGACATCCTTAACAAATTTCGAGGAAGATAATATGAACTTCATATGATTACCGTGAAAGGTTAGACTGACTAATAATGATTGAATTAGAATTAAGCTTATGATAGACAGTCCTACATTTCATGGGATAATGGGATCATGAAGCTTTTATATCCTTAAATCCTTACCATATAAATTTCAAAAGAAAATCTTAGAAGGAAATCTTGAAATAAAGAAAAGTGGCTTTGAGGCGATCGATGCCAAGTGCAACCTTAATTGAATCTAATCAAGACATTATTCAAAATAGGCAGAGTAGAGGTATTGCTGTAAGGAATTTTAAAAAGAAGCAAAAATTAAAATTTTCTGATAGGGAAGAATGTTTTCGCTGAACATGTATGAGAAGGCTGATTGCTTTGTTTTATTTTTTTAAATCTACAAAACTGTTAAAAACAAATTAACTATACAAAACAAACTAACTAATTTAATTCTACTCCTATTCTAAACATATACATGAAAATGACTAGGTATAGTCATATTTCCAGTGTAACCATTCTCTCATTTTTATTCCCGCGTTTATGTACAGTTCAAATGTTAGTAATAAAAATAGAAATCTAACTAAACTAAGAGAATTAAATATGAAGTCAGAATGTACAGTTATTGTTAGCAAATTGATTAAAATCTCCTTCTTTTGAAATTTGTTTTCCAATTCTTCACCAATTGGATCACAAAAATCTGGATTGATTTCCATTAATGATTGGGAAACGTTCAAAAGAGGAGATGACAGGCCGAATTTTGAATATGAGCTTTCAAGTTCAAAGGCCTGGAAAAAATTGTTAGTGTTATGTACAAATATTAAGCTATTAACAATTTCCTTTGAGAGAAAAATTTCCAAATATTTTTCAAATGAATTAATGAAAAATGGATGGAAATCTTTCAAATGAAATGGAAAATTATTCATTGAATTGAATTGCTGGCCAGATTGCAAAAATACATTCTCTTGTTGACATTGTCTTTGAAAAAATAGAAGCTTTTGATGAAACATTAGCATTGATATAAATTGGAATATTAATATCTTTCAATGCTGATGATTATAATATGAAACTTGAATTTCCCAATTAGGCAATGCATCAATTGAGTGTTTGATAGTAAGGTATTCAATATGCCAGCGAAAAGTGTGGAAAATTTGAAAAATTAAATCTGATTTTATACAAAATAAGTGGGGAAATAAAAATAAAATGAAATTACCATTTTTACAACTAATGTTACCGCACATTTGGGATCGTTTTGAAATGATTTCATTTTCACAAGGAATGGCCAGAATTATGGAATTTGGGTAATTTCGAATTCCAACTTGTGAAATAGAAAACGAATTATGATTATGAATAGGAATGGGAGTTTGATCCTCATATGAATCATAAATTGGAATGATTTCTTGAATGGTGAAATCATGAAGATAATTTGCTGCTCTAAAATGAGGATTAGTTGGGATAATTCCTAAATTGAAGCATTCCTCATCCTCAGATGTTATTTGAATTTTATCATGAGGATTCTTTTGAGAATAATAGAAATCAACGTCCTCAATGTCAGAGTAATCATCATAAATGACCTCACAATATTGTCTGGAATTCCCTTCGATTTCATCTGATATACCAAAACAAGGAGGAACAAAAATCTCATGTTCATTAGTGGAAAAAGAATGATCATTAATTGCTTCTCTATCTTGATAAAAACTTAATGGTAATTTATTTAAATCATCCTCTTTAATTTCTGAAATATCATTAATACTAGGAGGAAAAATATTACCATTATTGAAAATATCAGGATAAAGGGAAAAATGTGAACCTGAAACAATGCATTTAAAATTGTCTCTGTTTGAGAGCTCTTGTGCATTATGCTCATTGTCAATTTCAGATTGCAGATCATTCCTTTGCGTGCATATGCTTTCTTGAAGAACGCTGCTTTGCTTCTCTGATTTTTGCATTTGCTCATCATGGAGAAATTCAGAAATTTGTACAGCAGTTTGCATTTTATTTACTTTGATTGCTGCTTGTACTTGCTGATTTGCGATTTGATTTTCTGAATTTACTCCAAAGTGGCTTTCAGATTTCAAGGCGGCTTTTTCTCCAAAATTGCTGTTGTTGTCTTCTTGCATTTGAATAGAAATATTTTCCAAGCTTTGTGAAACCACTTCATCACCATTTATTTGCACATCCATATTGAAATTCTCATTTATATTAGAAGGGGATGGAACAAAGCTCGAATTAATTTCATATGGATTGGGAATGGTTGGAAGAGAACAAATATATTCAAACCAATCTAATGATTCTTCTTCCGTAGGTTTATCTTCGTCTTTAAATCTTAAGCAATTCAAATGAAATCGCACATTAAAATTATTGACAGACTCATTTTTAAACCTACGTAGATATTCAATTTCTTCACATACCTGTTCATAATCATAGCTGTCGAATTTACAAATGAAAATTGTAACAAATTGATCCCAGCTGTGGATTGAATCAACTGGAAGAGTTCTACACCAGCTTTTGGCTTTTGCCGCAAATGTAAGAGTAAAGATTCTGCATAAAATGCCTTCATCAATTCCTTGAAAATCATATTTTGAAACATTTTGAATAAATTGAAAGACATGATTAAAAGCAGAAGAATTTGTCTTACCATTAAACTTTGCCTGAGATAAGAGTGTTACCACTTCGGGTCGAGTATTGGAAGATCCACGTCCATGAATACAACTCCAAATTGGAAGTTTGAGAGGAGCCATCACAATAAATAAAGAATTGAAATTGAAAAGACTCCAATAGACAAATTTTCTCAGGCCCTCCTTCTAGCGCCAAAAATGTTGATTCCTTGAAAATCTCTGCAACAACATTGGGGGATAACCACCCGGTCCGGACCTTAAAAGCAGCTCCTTTTTCGTTTGGTGTGGTGGCTTCGACTGGTTCAACTAGGTCGAGTTACCTTCTCCCTATTTCTATTGGTTTATGATGTATCTTTACATACCAATAGACAGGGATATCAGATCACCTCTTCTTGCTGATCAGGCAAGAGAATGACCCTTAAGCTGATTTGGGTTCAGCCAAGCCACAACTAAAGTTTTGCCTCTTTGAGGAGAGGACTTAAAAAAATGTAGAATTTACTTTAAATGCAAGCTTATTCTATGATGCAAGCAAAAAAACTAATCTAAATCCTATCTTAATTAGGTAGATATAGATCTAACCCAACTAAGAGTAAGATAATTAAAGTATTCGGATTTAGATATGTCTTGTTTATAATGAATACCAAGTTAATGAAGTAGTTCAATTAACTGATATTATGGCTGTCAAAACACATCCTATTGAGACCTTTTAACTGAAATAATAAACCAACAACACTCAGGAAGTAGTTCACATAAATGATATTGATTATCAAATCAGCAAATCCAATAACTAAACAAAAATATGTGGAAATAGTTCACAACATATTACCACTCAATAAATCAGTTTTAATAAGGAAGATTTCTGAGTAAATAGTTACTCAGAAATCAGAAATTAATCCATAAGAACAGAGATACATGATAACAACATTGAGACAAACTACCCATATTGACAATAATGCACAAACATGAATAAAATGACACATTCCTGTTACCATAAAAATGAAAGTGATATTTAAAACAGTAGTATTAAAAATACCAATTTATTGCATCCATTTCTCTGATCTTGGTCTCCAACAGTCCTTTAAATTGCTTGAACTTCTGCCTTCAAAGCTAAAGCCACAATAGTGAAAGCTCTGCCCCTCATACATAATTCAAGATACAAAGGAAAAATCTTCAATAATCCCCAGATCTCAGATTTTCTCTCCTCTCTCCTACAACTCTAAATTCCTATTACAGTAGTTCTTTTAGAAGTCTAGCATTGCAGAGGAGAGCAGCCCTTATTCCATTCTACAATCTGTGATTTATAATATTTGTGTAGGAATTTTGGAGAGGAGAGTTTGTTCAAGAGAAATCTACTAAATCCAATTTTACTTGCTCAAAATTCTGATCTTCAATTGTTGGAGCATTCTCATTGACTGAGATCTTTTTCTCCATATTTCTTCCACTGTTTTCTTGCAAAAAGAAATCAAAATAAATTAAAATGCAACCATAAAATCAAAATAGCATTGCTGGCCTTTAAATCAAATTCAATCAAATTCTATTCAAATAAATAATTGAAAATAAAATATAAGCTCTGTATTGATGCTTGGGATATTTTGATTGGCCAAGGATATTATTAACCAATGGATCTGCAATTAGAAGAGGCTTTGGACAAATGAAAATGAAGAAAATAACTCAGAAAATTGATTTTGTTTTCAAAATTCGGAGCTTGATCTTCTGCCTGATTTTTGACCCAATAAATGATTAAATCTGTTAGTGAAACCTCCTCAGAAATATTCTCCTTGATTTTCTCTTTCCAATGAGCCATCCTGGGCCTCATTTGGCCAAGTATAACTCAATTTATGAGCCTCCAAAGTTGATGAGTCAAATCTGGCATGAATCTGGAAATTCTGTTGCTGGGCTAAAAAAAATATCAAAATTCTTATTAAAATTAAATCCTAAATTAGAATTCTAATTAATTCTAAATTAATTGTTAATTATAAACTAAACTAATTATTAATAACCTATTTATTAATCTAACTAACTGATATCTAATTAGCGATTTATAAACAAATTTAATCTAATTAAAAACTAATCAATATTAATCTAAATGATATTTAAATTTTAATTAAATTAATTAAATATTAAATAGTATTAATTAATTTAATTAATATAATATATTACATATTACATATTAATATATAAACTAATATTAATATATATTAACCTACACTACTTCTTACTTACTCCTATGGTAAGATACTCACATAAATCATTCCTAAAAATATGAATTAATACGTGAGCCATACGTGAAGGTCAAGGCTTGAAATAAATACCAAGTTTTTTAATAAAACTTTGAATTAATGCATCATGCCAATATGCCTTTCGGGGTTTTCAAAATTTCGGCGATCAGGGATAAGAGGCCATCGACAATCGGGAGACTTGGGAGGATGGTTAAACTTGTCTTGTATGAAAGCTCCGACGCGATGAGCGATCAGGAGACTTGACTTTTCGCAATCGGAGAGTCGGGGGAGTGCATGGTTTGTCAAACATGTTACAATGTCAAAGTCCCCGATGCGATATCGGCAATCGGCGTCGGGGGTATGAGTCCATCGGGGTTTTTTTTTAAAAACATGTCATTTGAAAGCTCCCGATGCGATTAAAATCTATTTTTTATATTTTTCATATATTAAATTTTAATTTAATTAAATTAATTATATTTTTAAATAATAATTAATTTAATTAATTTAAGATTTAATATTAAAGATTAATTTTTTATTTTGGTTTATTTTATAAATTACAACTATTTTTAATAAAATGAAAAATAAATTATAGCCACTTTGAAATTATGATTTTTCGAGATTAATAATTTATTGGAGTAAATTACTAAAATCTGGTTGCTTCATGATTTGGCTATATGCAAAAATGTTAGTAAAAACTCACTACGGGTTAATATTTAAAATGAATGCATTATTGAACTAATTTATCTACAAAATGCAATATTGTACATTTTACGCATTTTTAACCCAGGCTACATAAATAATCAGACTTTCAAAGGAGTGCCATTTTCAAACCAGTTGACCAAATGAGGTGAATGGGAAGCTTATAAAAAATCGATTTTAACAAAGCAATCAAAACAAGAATCCAAGGAAAACGAAAAATTAACAAAAGCATAGGGCAATTAACTAAATAAAAATCCAAAAAGGTGTTTAGCCAAAAATTTTATAGAAAGGGTCCCCATTATTTGAAGTGAACAAGTCAAAAATGGGGGGGTTGTGTTTTTACCAAAACACATGGTCTATCATGTTCAACCATGGTCAATAACCATGGTCCACATGGTGACAAATATTGTCTCATGGTCCAACGTTACATTGTGACAACCATGGTTATCAATGCTCAACCATCAGCCAATTTCGTATTGTGATAAAAGTTGTCTCAATATAAAAATCAACCATGGTGAACAATGGTCTGTCATGGTCAGGCGTGGTCATCTAGGCTGTAATTTCACATTGTGACAAATATTATCTCAATATGAAAACCACTCTTGATCAACCATGGTTAATAATGGTCCAACATTGCATTATGACAAAGATTGCCTCAATCTCAAATTCAACCATGGTCCACCATGTTTCTTTTAAGGTTTATAGTATTTATCTTAGGGTTTATATACCATAGGATTACAATATTAATCCATTTAGTTTAATATTATTACCTTCGACTTTTAGTCTTAATAACTTGGGTTTATTACTGCCTTGAATTTATAATATATATTCCTTGGGTTTATTAATCCCAGTGCTCATATTCCTAGGGTATAATATTATTGATAGGGATTATAATATTAATCCTACGATTTAATATAAATCACTTGGGTTTATAATATAAATTCCTTGGGTTTATTACTCCATTAGGTTTATAATATGAATAATCTCTTACATTTATAATATTAATCCCCAAGGTTTATAATATTAATCTCTTGGGTTCTCAACACTAATCCCTTTGGTTTTTGATATTAGTCTTGTGCATTTATAATAATAATCCCTTGGGTCCAATCCCACATTGTGGCAAAGGTTGTATCAATATGAAAATCAACCATCATCTAACGTCGCATTGTGACAAAGATTGTGTCAATATGAAATGTAGCCATGGTCAACCATGTTTATTTTAGGGTTTATATATCTTGGGTTTATAATACTAATCCCTTGGCTTTATTAATCCCTTAGGTTCATAATATTGATACCTTGTGTTTATTAATCTAAGGGTTCATATTCCTATTGTATACTAGTATTCATAAGGTTTATAATATTAATCCCAAGGTTTAAAATAAATCCCTTGGGTTTATAATCATGGTCAACAAACATAAACTATTATACAACATCACATTGTGACAAAGATTGTCTCAATATGAAAATAAACCATGGTCAACCATCGTCCAATGTCACATTGTGAAAAAGATTGTCTCAATATGAAAATCAATCAACGTCAATCATGCTCAATCACGGTGAATATGAAAATCAACCGTGGTCAATCATGGTCAACCATGGCCAACCATGGTCGAATGTCACATTGTGACAAAGATTCTGCCAATATGAAAATCAACTATGGTCAATCATGGTCAACCATAGTTGAACGCCACATGTGACAAAGATTTTCTCAATATGAAAATCAACCATTGTCAACCAAGGTAAACAATATTTGTTTTAGGGCTTATAATATTTATCTTAGGGTTTATATGCCTTAGATTTAAAATATTAATCCATTAGGTTTATTAGTGAATTGGGTTGACAATATCAATCCCTTTAGTTTATTAATTGAAGGGTTCATATTCCGAGGGTATAATATTATTGATAGGGTTTATGATATTAATCTTCAGGTTTAATATAAGTACCTTGGGTTTATAATATTAATAATTTCTTATGTTTATAATATTAGTCCAAAAGGTTTATAATATTAATATCTTGGGTTATCAATATTAATTTCTTTGGTTTTTAATATTAATCGCTTGGTTTTATAATAATAATATCTTAGGTTCAAAATCAAATTGTTACAAATATTGTCTCAATATGAAAAATAACCATGGTCAACCATGACCAACCATGTTTATTTTATTGTTTATAATATATATATTAGCTTTTAGATACATTGGGTTCATAATATTAATCCCTTAGGTTTAATATTATTCCCTTAAGCTTATAATCCCTTTGCTTTTTTAGTATTAATTCACTAGGCTTATTCATTTAAGGGTTCATATTCCTATGGTATAATATAATTCATATGGTTTATAATATTAGTTCTACAATTTAATATAAATCCCTTGGGTTTATAAGCATCGTCAAGTAAGGTCCAATATGACATTTTGACAAAGATTGTCTCAATATGAAAATCAACCATGTTCAACCATCGTTAACCATTATCAACCATGGTTAATCATGGTCCAACGCCACATTGTGACAAATATTGTCTCAATATGAAAATCAATCATGGTCAACCACGATCATCCATTTTCAATCATGGTAAACCATGGTTGACCATGGTCCAACATTGCATGGTGATAAAGATTGTATGATTGTGAAAGTCAATTATGGTCAACAATGGTCAATCATGGTCAACATTGGTCCAATGTCACATTGTGATAATTATTGTTGCAATATGAACATCAGCCATGGTTAGTCATCATCAACCATGATCAACCATGGTCAATCATGGTCACCCATGGTCAATAACCATGGTCACATTGTGACATAAGATTCTTTCAATATGAAAATCAATCTTCGTCAACCATGGTCCAATGTTGCATTCTAACAAATATTGTCTCAATATGAAAATAAACCATGGTCAACCATATTTTTTTAGGGTTTATTACATTTATATTAGGGTTTATATAACTTAGGTTTACGATATTAATCCCTTGATTTAATATTATTCCCTTGGTTTAATATTATTCCCTTACGTTTTGCATATTAATCCTTTGGTTTTATTAGTGCATTGGATTTATAATATCAATCCCTTAAATTTATTAATCTAAGGGTGCATATTCCTAGGGCATAATATTATTGTTATGGCTTATAATATTAATCCTAGGTTTTAATACAAAGCCCTTGGATTTATAATCCATTAGATTTAAAATATAAATTCCTTAAGTTTATTAAGCCTTTGGCTTTATAATATTAATAATCTCTTACATTTATAGTATTAATCCTTTTTATTTAATATTATTTCTTGGGATTTATAATGCATCGGATTTATAAAATTCATAATGTTTTTGGTTAATAATCACAATATTTATTATATTATTGATAATATGAATAATATTGTCATATTATTATACTATAGTAATAATTACTATAAATTAGAAATATATTATAATTATTATAATACTTGTAATATCATAATAATTACATATTTTTTATATAATTATTATTATATTTATATATTCATTAATATCAATATTGATATTAAATCTATATCCAATATGATCAAATATGTAATTGTACATTTAATTTGTATAAATATATCAACTACATACACTCAGAATCTCAGATACGAGGAACCTGGATAAAGAGAAAGCCCATCTCCTTAATGTTTTGTTTAATAATGGTTATAGTAGCCCCTAGTGTTTGAAAGATTTCCTTAAAGCTAGCAAAGGTAAGAAGATTAAGAAAGACCCTAAAGACCGAACCTCAGGTGTTCATCTCCGTTTCATCCAAGAGACTATTGACAAGATTGCTAGGATCCTTAAGAAGCATAAAGTTCCCTCAACCTTTAGACCTCTTAACACTCATTGTAGCTTCCTAAGATCTGCAAAAGACCCAGTTAACCCGAAGGACATGAAAGGTGTCTATATTATTCCATGTTAATGTGGGACCTCCTGTGTTGGGGAAATTGGGCGCTATTTTAATCAGAGGATTCTTGAGCATTCATCTAATGTGAAGCATGGTAGGACCCGGTCTTTAGCCCTAGCGGAACATGTAGAGAAGTCTAAGCACCATATTTGTCTTGAGGAGGCCCAGGTAATCGCCAAAATTATGCATTTTCATCACCAGAAGTTTAGGGAAGCCATAGAGATTGAAACGAGGCCAAGTAATCTCAACAGGGATGACGAATGGAAGATCAACATTTGTTGGATCCCTGCCCTTTCCTCCTAGCTCACCCCCTGATCCTCTCATGTTCTTTTTTCTGTGCTGGTTTTTTCCCTCGTTTTTCGGTTAGTTGTTCCCCCCTTTTCTCCAAGTCTTATGTGTATAAAATATTTTATTTTCAACTACTTGTTTTTATTTATTTTATTTTACTCAATAATTTGATAATATTATTAATATTTAATCACATTTGGTTATCCTATATTAATATTAACTATCTTATATTTGATTGAAAACAAGATGCTTGTGGTATTAGGTTATTATTCTTATATTAAAATTTATTTATTTATTATTAATGCTATTTTTTTTACATCTTACTTGATACAAATAAATAATATTTTATACATAAACTTAATTAAATAAATTATATAGATATAAAATAATTAATAGGCTCATTAATATACCCTATGTTTAATCACTATTTAGCCCAATATTAGAAAGAAACAATATATAAATTTCATAATTGAATTATCTAACCAATATTATATAAAGCTAAATGTAATAGAATTAGCATAATTTCATTTATTTTTATTTATATTTTATTTAGAAGAAAATTCCCCATATTTAGTTAAATATTAAACATATTAGTAACTATTTAACTAACTAAGTTATCTAATAAATAATTATTTATAATCATTCATATAGTTTATATAATATAGAGTATATTTGTTTGTAGTTTTAGTTAAAGAAATAAATAGACCTAACAAATATATAATTTATTAATTTATTTGTTAACCATTTAATTTTAGTGTCTAATATCTTGGTGAAGTCAATCATAGCTATTTTCGAGTCCATTGTAGCCAATTTTTTGGTCGATAGTAGCAACTTTTTCTAGCCTTTAGTTAATCTGCTCTCCCTATTTGACATGTAGCCATGATCTGGGTATTCATCTTGTGGTGACGATGAACCACACTTTCCTAGAAAAATAAATTTAGATGTGATTTTGATGAAAAGAGATCTTGGTTATAGGCCAAAACCCCCTTTCTTAAATAAATCTCAACCCTTGACCTGTGGGTTATAGCCCACAGGCCTTATCGGAAGAGTTCTAGGCTTTGAGCCTTCTATAAACAATGGATTTACATTAAACTAGAGCCATGCCTTCATCAGAGCCTAAACACCCTTCGCAAGCATTACAATATATGTATTAAGCCTTAAAACCCCGCGGCCACACATAATACGAATACACGGGAAAACAACATAAAATCCTCTTCCGAACCCTTGGTCGGAACTCAAAATTAATACACCTGCCTTTATAAATATCGACGGGTCCGACTATCAGCCATTGCAATAATCCCTTAACTCTCCTTCCCTTTTTTCTTCGATGCGATAGTCGCAATTCACTATCGTGAGGTCTAAAGTGTTAATGGACCCGATGCCCCTTTATGCTGCTCCCCTATAACGATATCGGGTTTGGAATATCGGTGGTGTCATTATCGCGACCTCTCCGGTTTGCAATGTGATGGGTTCTGCGGACTCGATGGCCCTTTATACTCTGCTTTATAATGATTTCGGCTCCGGAATGTCAGAGCTTACACTTTGGCGGTTCCAAAGGCAGCCACTCCTATACACTCCTCTGATGCGATATTTGGGTTGGACTCGATATTGCATGAATCAATTTAATAAAGTTTCAATTCTAGAATAGTGTTCCGCTAAGGAATTATCGTGAATTCTCTATGTAAACAGAGTTATTCACAGGTAGTTTACGCGCACTGATATAATGAAGATGAGCTTCAGTCAAGCATCACTTTAGTACTTCCCTCCTTTAATGGATTCAAAGCTCCCGTTCGATTCTTCTGAATCGCTACAACTCCTCCTCCAAGGTTGCTCTGTCTTCCACATGGATTCAATGTCCACAGTGATTCCTCTTAATCACTTCGTTCCTTGTGTCCTGCAGAATTCTGTCTGCAACCTGCAGAGCCTACGAATTCATAGCAATTTATTCATGAAATACTTCTTAAATACATTGACACAGATATTAAATAACTCAGAATATTTATTAATGGAAAAGCAGGGTTACATTCGAGACTCCTCGGTCTCGCTCACATGCATGCACAGGCACACAGGCCTAAATTTCAATTATGCAAGGCCTCCCTCTCTCACGGGCCTGATTATCAACACTAGTGGCCTTCGTCCTACCCGTAGGCTTACATATGGTTATATAGAACTGGGATTGGATTACTAATCCCATCCTTTCCCTAAATCACTCAAATAAAAGCTCTAAAGCTCTACATGTAATGCATACATATTACAAAAAGCCTCTTGAGGTTTTATTCCATATTTTCCCTGTTTTAAAATAGAAAAGCCTCCTTATCACTTAATGGTCCATATCCATTCCTTTTATGCCTAAAAGCTCTCCCTAGTTCCTATGTTCTCATTTATTTATTTTGAGAACATCTAATTAAATCACACTCAAAAGCCTAAATATTAAACTGACTTGGAACTTAGGAAACTAATTCCAAAAATGCATGACCCCCTATGTTTACTATTTACAATGATTTTCCTTGGGCTGAATGCTCCTGCATCAGACTCCCAAAGTAGAAAATATTCATGCTCTCCTGACCATGTGTCTTCCGGTCTTAGTCTTCCTGGATTCCACACTTTGTTCTGCAAGTCATCATGTGCTATTGCTTGCTGTCTTTCTCCAGGTTCAAATGTCTCTAGAAAACATTTCAGCCATTTCTTCTCAAGCATTTCATCAACATGCTGTAAATTAGTTACAGCATAACCTTCATCTTCCCCTTCGACAATCTTCAGTAATTGTCCATCATTATCTTGATTTATTCTAGCAGTCAAATAAAGTTCTTCAAACGCTGTAGCCTCATACTCTATCACTGTAGCAGTTCCAAAATTCTGCCCCACAGTTCTCTCTTGGCTATTTAGGCAAGCCAACTCTTTATTGTCACCCATGGAAACAGTTTCTGCATATGAGACATGACTGTCTCATCTTCTTTCTGCAACAATTCTTCTTCCCTCAAGACAATTCCAAGTGATGGACCGTCTTCTACATCACCTCCACTCACAAAACACTTGTTAAAATTAAAAACATAAGGCTGTTGTGCCTTATCTTCTTTTGGCAACAATTCAATTTGCAGCTCTGTATTATCCTTCTCCTCTGTCAGCATATCAGCATGCTCATTCGAATTCTCAGCAAAATTCATGAGACTGTCCATTAGTCTCTCTTCCACACCATCTGTTCTTATGATGCCCTCCTGCTCTTGTCCACTGTAGTGAACTTCTTCTCCCTTAACCTTTTGCTGATTATCTTCACTTTGAAATTGTTTTCTTTCTATTGCCTCTTTACCTTCTTCAAACAATCTCTGCTCAATCTCTTTAATCACATACTCATACTCATTCATGCTGTTTAATGAACCTGAAAACAAATTACTTCATCTTCCTTCTTCCATGCCTACTTGAGACACATCTTCCTCTTCAGAAGCTATGACTGCAACTTCTGTTCTACTGTCAGGTTCTCTCATCAGTTTCTCCAGCAGTTTAATCTCCTCTTCACACTTAGGAAGCACTTCATCATAATGCTCTTTCCTTCCAGCTTCATCCTTTACATGTTTTGTTACAGTATTAAAACACTGTCTTCCTTTGATCCTTGTAGTCTCAAGGTCTTTCTGCTGTAGCAAATCACTACTTCCCTCATTCAAGAGGTCTTCTCCATCATACTATGTTCTTCTAGAGTACCCCTCCAGACTTTTGGCATCTCTAAAAGACTATCCATCCTCTTCAAAACACTCTTTTCTTAGGGTTCCTTTTTCCTTTACTAAGTCTTTCCCATAGACTTCCTCTTCCTTAACATCTTTCAGTAGATGTTCTTCTTTCCTACTGTTTGTCTCAATGGTTTCCATGGCTATCTCCACTGTGCCTATCATCATAGTGAATTGATGATCCTTTACTATGTTTTCAGCTAACATAGTCTCTTCCTCAAGTTTTCCTTCAGTCCCTGGTTGTTTATCTCCTCTTAAGATATCTTCAAATGGCTGTTTTTCTCCTACAGTATCTTCCATCATACACAAACTATCAGTTTTAAAAATATAAGACCTTATGGTCTCACTTGATGGTTTAGCCATCATTCCTCCTTGTTGTTCTAAATCATTCATATGATTTAGAAATTCTTCGATCGTCTCTTCTTCAATCTCATCAAGCCCTTCACTTAGTTGCTTGACATCTTCCACGAGCTGTATATGAGATCTATCTACCTCATCTTCTTCCATAACAGAATTTAGATTCTGCTGGTCTTTTTCCTTCTTCATGACAATATCAACCAATTGTCTTTCACCTGCAAACATACACAAATTGTCAGATTTAAAACTATGTGACTCTTCGATCTTACTTGAAGTTTCAGTCTTCAAGTCTTCATCTTCACTCTCTCCCAGAAGTTCTCCTTGTTCTGGTTCAGAAATGGATTCTTCCATTTCAACTTCCTTGAGTTTTCCCTTCAACCACTTCACTTCCTTTTGTTGCAGCCTTCTCTGCAACTTATGCCACTTTATTGGCTTCTTACTTAAGACCCAACCTAGTTTCTGGCTTTCCTCAAGCATTCTCCTTAATGCATTGAGTTGTTCTTTTAATTCAACAACCTCTTTGTCAATTTCCTCTTGACTCATCTTCTTGCCATTTACCTTGGAATCCTATTTCTTATATCCTCTACTGTCACTTTTCTCTGAACCTCTGCTATGACTATCAGTAGTCATCCTCTTCTCTTCTTTCTTCATGAGCTCCTTTGCAACAAGCCTCCGCAATAGCTAGTCCTCATGGCTGCAATCTTACCTCACTAAGCTCTCCTCACTTAGTCTTTTGGTAAGTACGGGTCCTCTATCTGGAACCTCTTCCTGAGCAACACATTTGCTCCTTCTAGGCCTCTGCAATCTCTCACTCTCTCTTGAGAACACTTCAGTTGTCCTCTCTATCCAATTTATTATTGGATTCTTCAGGTTCACTGCCACTTCTCTATAAGGGTATTATCTTTACTCTATCTTTAAGAACTCACTTGGTTCTTCTCTCACAACTTCTCTTGCTATCACCTGTGCATTAGCATAAAAACACACATTTTTAATTTAAAACAGAATTTAACATATTACCTCTCTTTCAAGATCTCAGCATGATCTTGTTCCACCCATTCTTCTGCACTTTGAATGGCTTGTCCTCTCGTTGGTTTCTCAAGTCCTTTTTCCTTCAGAACTTGCATTAAGCAATCTTGCTTTCTCCTTCCTTTAAGGAATTCTCTATTCCTGTTTACTTCAAGCCACTGCTGGAATTGCTACAATCTCCCACTGTAGTCTTTTATCATTCAGCTCATTGCCCTTTCCTGTGTGCATGTTCCTCTTCAAAGAAATCTTCCCTGCTTTATTTCTATTCTGACAGTAATGTTGCTTTTACCTCAATCCTTCTTTGATACCAACTTTTCCTTTCTGGAATCCTTCTCCTCGCAGGAAACTTTCCTTGCTCTGATACCACTTGATGAAAATAGATCTTAGTTATAGGCCAAAACCCCCTTTCTTAAATAAATCTCAACCCTTGACCTGTGGGTTATAGCCCACAGGCCTTATCGGAAGCGTTCTAGGCTTTGAGCCTTTAATAAACAATGGACTTACATTAAACTAGAGCAATGCCTTTATCGGAGCCTAAACACCCTTCGTAAGCATTACAATATATGTATTAAGCCTTAAAACCCCGCGGCCACACGTAATACGAATACAAGGGAAACCAACATAAAATCCTCCTCTGAACCCTTGGCCGGAACTCAAAATTAATACACTCGCGTTTATAAATATCGGCGTGTCTGACTATCGGCCATCGCAATAATCCCTTAACTCTCCTTCCCTTTTTCTCTGATGCGATAGGCACAATTCGCTATCGTGAGGTCTAAAGTGTTAACGGACCCGACGCCCCTTTATTCTCCTCCCCTATAACGATATCGGGTCCGGAATATCGGCGGTGTCGTTATCGCGACCTCTCCGGTTTGTGATGCGATGGGTTTTGCGGACCCGATGGCGCTTTATACTCTGCTTTATAATGATTTTGGCTCCGGAATGTCGGAGATTACACTTTGGCGGTTTCGAAGGCAGCCACTCCTCCACACTCCTCCGATGCGATATTTGGGTCCGACCCGATATCTCATGAATCAATTTAATAAAGATTCAATTACGGAACAATGTTCTGCTAAGGAATTATCGTGAATTCTCTGTGTAAATAGAGTTATTGACAAGTAGTTTACGCGCACCGATATAATGAAGACGAGCTTCAGTCAAGCATCACTTTTGTACTTCCCTCCTTTAATGCATTCAAAGCTCCCGTTCGATTCTTCTGAATCGCTGCAACTCCTCCTCCAAGGTTGTTCTGTCTTCCACTTGGATTCAATATCCACAGTGATTCCTCTTAATCACTTCGTTCCCTGTGTCCTACAGAATTCTGTCTGCAACCTGCAGAGCGTACGAATTCATAGAAATTTAATCACGAAATACTTCTTAAATACATTGATACAGATAGGAAATAACTCAGAATATTTATTAATGGAAAAGCAGGGTTACATTCGAGACTCCTCGGTCTCGCTCACACGCATGGATAGGCACACAGGCCTATATTTCAATTATGCAAGGCCTCCCTCTCTCACAGGCTTGATTATCAACACTAGTGGCCTTCGTCCTGCCCGTAGGCTTACATATGGTTATATAGAACTCGGATTGGATTATTAATCCCATCCTTTCCCTAAATCACTCAAATAAAAGTTCTAAAGCTCTACATGCAATGCATACATATGACAAAAGAGGCTTTATTCCATCTCTTCCCTGTTTTAAAATAGAAAAACCTCCTTATCACTTAATGCTCCACATCCATTCCTTTTATGCCTAAAAGCTCTCCCTAGTGTCTATGTTTTCATTTATTTATTTTGAGAACAGCTAATTAAATCACAATCAAAAACCTAAATATTAAACTAACTTGGAACTTAGGAAACTAATTCCAAAAATGCATGACCCCGTATGTCTACTATTTACAATAATTGTCCTTGAGCTAAATGCTCCTGCATCAAATTTTCCCTTAAAGCTCTTCTCAATAAAATTGATATAAATCCGAGACACTTAAATTCATTAAATATTATTCTTCCCATGATAAAAACAAATTAACAATATTTCTTATCGAATTGAATCCTTTCAAATAAACGTGACATGCCGTTTGTTTAGCACCACCTCATGACGTCAAATGGTAGAGGCAGTGCCGGCTAATCCATGTACAACACTGCTGACTACCTCCACTTTTTGTCGTGGAAGGGTAGTGGGGCTCTGGCGCCGTCGAATCTATGGATATAATCATGGCATCGTCACATTCCGTCTATATATGCAATGTATAAAATTTAATGCTCCCCATCGTTTGATTTCCACGAAGGAAAACGTATGGATAGACCCATTCGATTTTTTTATTTTTTATTTTCAATTAATACAATCTCTATCCTGGATTATTCATAATTGAAATCAATTAGTTCTCAACAATTTTAAACTTAATCATGACGCACCTTCAAAACCTCTGAACGCGCAGACCACTCATTTTGTCCCTGAATAACTCGTCTCAAAGCCATCTAATGGAGAATTAACACGAGTTAAATCCATTATCTATTAAAATGTCAAACGTCAGAGACACATCACATGATGAAAGAATCTCTAGGTAACCGTTAGTGTTAGGAGTTGTCTTTAAAGAGATTTTTTGGAAGTTTTTCCAGTCAAAATCTGGCAGCAATTTATTGAAATCGCAAGTTTGATAGCTAATTTCTGCACAATCAGAGCGTCCCAGGTTTTTCAGGGTGCTGAATCCAAATATGCAGTTAAAAAACAATTTTAAATAATACAAATCAAGATTTAACCTCAATTTTTTCCGTCGGATTCCGTCACCGGAATTTCCAAAAAGTCGTACTAAAGACAATTCCGTTAGTGTTATACTCCTTTCGCCGGCTTTGACGGTGACGAAAGGCCGAGCCTAGGAAATTTTAATCCTAAACCATCTAGAGATTTTGTAGATTTAAGGTAAATTGTAAATGAAATAAAAGTAGCATCTATCGTACATCTATCTTAACTACTACTAATTTTGTTTAGATAATCTTCGGCAAAATCACATAACCAATCTTTTGTCGACGCGTTTCGAACCAACCAGTGTGGTTCATCGTTAGGACAAGTTGAAGAACCAATCTGGCTTAGCTTGATTAAATAGAGTGTGCAGAGACTCCAACGGCTATATTGCCAACGGCTAATTTAGATTTAAATAATAAATAAAAATGATATATTTTAAAAAACAAATAGAGAAGATCGAGTTTACCAATGGACCATTAGATTTAAATAATTATTATTAAATAAATATACAATTACCTAATGTAACTAAATTCTAAGAATAATAGTAATTTAATACTATTTGTTTGTATTTAAATAATATTGGAATAATAATAAATATAGATTATTTAATAAATATGAATTATTATATTAGATATAAGTTATTAATTTAATGACCATTATAATTAAATAATAAATATGGATTATATAAATATTATATATTATTCATTTTTAGATATACATATACCTTTATTATTAAACGAATTCATTTAGTTAAATTAACAAATGAATTCTTTTAATATATAAGTTACCTGATTTAATTAATTTCTAATAATAATGAATTATATATTATTTGTTTTTAGATATTCATATACATTTATTTAAATTAACAAATGAATTCTTTTAATATATTATTTACCTGATTTAGCTATTTCCTAAGAATAATAATAATTAAATATATCTTGAATATTAGTGGTTTGACTAGGATCATTAGATCTAAATTAGTCGTTGGCAATATAGCCGTTGGAGTCTCTGCACACTCTATTTAATCAAGCTAAGCTAGATTGGTTCTTCAACTTGTCGTGACGATGAACCACACTAGTTGGTTCGAAACGCTTCGACAAAAGATTGATTATGTGATTTTGCCGAAGATTATCTAAACAATGTTATGGATCACAGAAGTTTAAATTCCTTAATACTACTAATTTATTAACATGGATTTTGCTTATATTTTATATATAATTATTGAAAACTATATTTTTTTAAATGAAAATGTAGAATGACCAAGATAATTAAAATATTTAATTATAACCAATTTCAATTATTTTATATTTTATTGATTTTTAAACGTATAATATATATATATATATATAAATATATATAATTCATAGTGATAAGGGTATTGAAGTTAAGTCAATAACTTATTGAAGTTTAGTATAAGTAGCATAACTTATTGAGAAAGACTTTAGTTCGTAAAAAGATTTGTGTTTAAAAGATATTAGGGTGCTAAACTCTGTAGTGGGAGGAGGTATCTCACTTACCAAAAAAATAAGAATATTAAAATATGTTGCTTATGAAATGTTTTTATATTATTGATATTTTATTTATGAATTACATTGATTTTTTTATTATTATTTTTTAAATGACAGTATTAATTTTATAATATGATTGAAATAAATTATATTATAGATTTCTCTTTTGTTATTCTTTTTATGAAGGAATTATATTATATACTTTTAATTACTTCTTCTCTATTGGGTATTAAAATATTTTGTTATGGTTAACACATATATAACATATATATATATGAATTTGATATTGAAATGAATTAGTTGGCAATACTATTCAAAAGTGAAAATATAAGATTTTTTACTTTTAATTGCTTTATTTCTATGTAAAATTGGTATTAAATTATGTTATGTCATATGATAATCTAGATATTTTGTTTATGCGTGAGGGTGAATTGAAATATCAATCATAAACTGAGTGAGCATATTGAACATAATATTATTTATAATTTATGACATTTTTAATTAATACTAACAAAAAAAACCATATATTTATTTCTGTTTTTATTTATATCATATTTTATTTTTAATTTATAAAAGGAAACAGGTCAATTAGAGATTGAACGTAGAAAAAATTACACATCTTATTTATATTGCAATATATTTCCCACAATACAATAAAATATAATAAAATTTTATATTATAGGATTATAATAATAATAATTATATAAAATAAATATAATATATTTTATTTTATTTTAGGGTTACCCTTTATTTTTTTAAATTTTCTTAATTTTAATATATTTGAATAATAAAATAATTGTTTATAAATACATGTAACTAGATTTTACGTTAATAACTATTTTTAGTTTAAATTATTTCCTCAAATGTTATATCTTAGCCTTAAACATTTTGTACAGGTCCATAAGTCTTCTTTATATAGTTAGAATCATAGTTAATCTTTACTTTCGAACGAAAGAAGATTATCATGCTCTTCATGTCTATTCTCGTACTTTTGGCTAGCTATGTGGAACATATTTATTGTATTCTTTTCTATTTCATAAACCTTAACCAATTGCATTGTTAATTTTATAGGTCACTAAAGGAAAATGATTTACTAACCATTCCGATAGACGTTAACAGTTTGATTTTATAATAGATTCTAAAAGGGCTTTTCTGTGTGGAATTAAGTTTCATGTTATTATAATATTGTTGGTAGGAGTAATATGGAACTTTGGAATTTCAAAATGATTTTTTTTAGAAAATAATAAAATATTATTAAAATAATAAAGTAAGAATGATGAATTTTTTAAAGAAAAATAAAGAAAGTTATTTTTCTTAATTGTATTTGGCTTATTTTATTTTAAATTTATTAAACTTTCAATTATAAATATTCATTGGATGGGGAATTCAGTTTCACATCCAACTAGTACCAGCTTTGCATAGTTTTGAATAGTTCGTTAATTTATTTATATGGGTAAGTATATTATATATATTACAGTAAAAATTTGAGTTTAATTAATAAGAACCAAAATCTTATTACTAAATACCATTCTCGTAATAAATTGTTATGAAATGATTTTTTTTAGATAACCTAAAAAATAGCTATAATTTGATCTTATCTCTAAAATTAATATGTTAATTCAATTAGAAAGAATATATAACCTACCATGGGTTAGTTAATTTATTTATTTAATTTATATCTAAAGGGTTCGAAATAAAAACCATACAATTGGAATTCTTCCATCCATGAGAAGGAACGGACAATGCTTGCTTCAATACCTTACTAGGTCACTAAAATCAAACCTAGACACTAATAAAGGGAGGGTGGGGGGGGAGGGCGGGGTTGTGGTGGGGGGACAAAGTCGAAGAGGAAGAAAAGGAAACAAGCATTCTCAAAGACGAGGGGGAGACAAAGAAGATCATAGTGAAGAACCACCCAAGGGGCAGGGGAGGGAAGGCGTAAGCTAGGAGGAAAGGGCAGGAATTCAACAACTGTTAATCTTCCATCCATCATCCCTATTGAGATTTCTTGGTTTTTTCTCAATTTTGATGGCTTCCATAAATTTTCGGTGATGAAAGGGAGCAATCTTGACAATGACTTGGGCCTGCTCACTGCAAATGTGATGCTTTGTTTTTCCCGCGTGCTTTGCTGAGGCGGAAGACCGAGTCCTCTTATGTTTGATGTCAGTAGAGTGTTCATGGATCCTTTGATTAATAGAACTCCCCGTCTCACCCACATAGCGGGTCCCACAAGAACATTGAATAACATAGATACCTTTCATGTCAACGGGGTCAATAGGGTCTTTTACAGATCTAAGGGACCTACTAATGGTGTTAAGAGGTCTAAAGGTAGAGGGAATACTATGATTTCCGAGGATCTTTGCATTCTTATCAGTGGTTCCTTGGAAAAAGGGTAGATGAACCCTTGAGACATGATCCTTAGTGTCTCCCTTAACTTTAGGATCGTTGCTGGCTTTAAGGAAAGCCTTCGGACCTTGGTGCTTACTATTACCATTATTGACAAACACGTTAAGGAGATGGGATTTCTCTCTATCGAGGTTCTTTTCATTGGAGATTCTCAGTGCTTGAGTCGCAAGCGTATTGAGTAAACCCAACTTCCAAACAGGGAAATGATGGGAGCTAGCATGAACATACTACTCAGTATGAGTTTTCTTCCTGAACACTTGATGGGAGAAAGAGCCCTCATCATTCTTGGAGATGAGAACATCCAGGAAAGGAAAACAACCATCAACTCCCTACTCGATAGTGAACTTTATGGATGGGGATTGATTGTTGAGATGCTGGAAGAAGAATTCCAATCCCTCCTAGCCATGAGACCAGCTGACATCAGTGTCGTCAACAAATCTCTTCCAAAGTTTGGGAAAGAGATGAGCCGAGGCCAAAGCTTTGGACTCAAAGTTTTCCATAAAGAGATTAGAAACAACTGGGGACAGGGGGGAGCCCATGGTGACCCAACATGTATGTTCATAAAATTCCCCTTTAAAACTTAAAAAAGTGGATGTGAGACAAATTTCAACTAAATGAGTGGTGTCAGGATTAGTAAGGCACTTAATGACCTCAATGGCTTCCTTTATAGGGATGCAAGTATAAATGGAAACCACATCAAAACTCACAAGAATGTCCTCAGGGTCGAATTTGATGATTTAAGCTCATTGACAAATGACGAAGACTCTTTAACGAATGACTCTGTGAGTCCAACAAGGGGTCTAAGCTTCAAGGCTAGGTATTTTTCCACGGGGTAGGTTGGACCACATATGGTATTGACAATCGACCTTAGAGGAGACCCCTCTTTGTGAATCTTTGGACGACCATAGATCCAATGAGTGATGGGTCTACTCTCAATAAGCTTATGGCTAACGGAACGCACAATGTTGCTAGATTTAATAGCTAGAGCAACATTTTTGGAGACCCTCTTCAGGGGATTTTTGATAAAATTTTTATAACTCCCACTATCACCGAAATGGTCCAATATCTTCTGTCGGTAATCATCTTTATTAAGGATGACAACAACCACTCCTTTATCAGCTTTGAGAACCACAATGTCCTTGTGATGGTTCAGGAATTTGAGGGCCTCAAACTCAGCCTTGCAAATATTGCTTTTTGGGGGAATTTCCTTCCTCAAGACAGCAATGCAATCCTGCCTAATCGTGTCCTTAATATTATCTGGAAAAATTCTAATCCCATATTCCACATCACACATAATGTCTTCTATCAGGATCTTCTTAGGGGCAATGGTAGAATTTAAACCCTTCTCTAGAAGGCTATACACGGAAGGGGGAAAGGAAAAATTCAATAAATTAACAATCTTCTTGTTATGAGAAAGCAGATTATTATTATTATTATTGTTATTATCCAAATTTTTATCAGTATAATCATTCCCATTACTATTATTACAAAGTGATTCCTCATTTTTATCTATATTAGTTAAGTTTTCACTATTACCACTAAATTCACTTAGATTGTTACTCTTATGATTATTATAATCAGTAATATAATCATTATTAATATAATAATTAATATTAAAATTATTAATCTTATTATTATTACAACACATATTACTATTATTATTAATATAAAAATTATTAATATTCAAGTTATTTAGAGTATAGTTGCTAAAATGAAATTTACATTTTTCAGAAGATAGTAAAGAACTTGAGGTGAGTAGACAGCATTGATGGAAGCTGCTGTCATCTTCGCCAACCTGCTAGTCTGAGCAGTCATGGAAGGATGATGAAGATGGGCCATGGAAGTGTTTAGGCTGGAGAAAAAGGGTGGAAGGTGGAGTTAAAGATTCCTACGATGGGTCAGTGGATCCATGGTCTATCATGTCTGCCCACACACCATGTTGCACATTGAATGTGCTAACGAACTCGCAGGGCAGCGATAGTCGAATGGAGGACGAGGGGTCAAGCGATGGGCCACAGGTCATGTTAGGTAGGATCGGAGGAAGAGTAGAACAGGGGGGAGGGAAATATTATTGGCCTGGTCTATAACCCCTGAGCCAGAAGAACAGGCGGAGGCACGACCATTCAGGCCATAGGTTCGACCAGAAGGTGACATTGTGGTTGGACCTGAATGCGAAAGTCGGGGGCGAGGCTCCAAGGATTCCAATGAGGAAGGAGAGACTAGACAGATAAATACCTGAGAGCATACTTTTTCATTCGAATCCGCTAGCAAACATTGAGGTGCAGAGGAGCAACTGGCACTAGAATAAGAGGAAACCTAGGATCCAAGGGTGGAAATTTGATTAACAGACACCTGACTGTGGGAAGGTCTATCCAATGGGAATGAAGGATCACCAAACACTGAGGTCCTTTTAGAAAACTTTCCAAACTTCAAACCCTACATTTGTTTCCAAATCTCTTCCAAACATAGTGATTTAAGAGCTAAACACGCATCAATCTTCATCCATAGGGAGGCTAAAATAATGCCAAACAATTCCAGATGCAGATCCAGAAGTTTCCTAATGAGCTGATCCAAATTTCCCCTTACTTTATGAATTTCAGACCTTAGTAATGCTAAGCTAGCCTTTAACCATTTGAGGTACTGCTCTCTCTATTTAATATGCAACTATGATCTGATTCTTCAAATCGTCCTGATGATGAACCACACTCGTGGGTTCGAAACACATCGAAAAATAAAATATGATATGATCTTCCCTAAAGACTACTCTCACAAACCTGATATGGATCACAAAAGCCTCAATTCAACAATTACTTTGTGTCTTTATGAAGGTCAGCTTAGCATTACTAAGACCCGAAATTCATAAAGTAAGGAGAAATTTGGATCAACTTTTTATGAAACTTCTGGCTCTACATCTGGAATTGTCTCACATTATTTCTGCCTCACTATGGATGAAGATTGATGCCTGTTCAGCTCTTAAATCACTACATTTAGAAGAGATTTGGAAACAAAAGAAGGCTTCGAAGTTTGGAAAGTTGTCTAAAGGGACCTCGGTGTTTGGTGATCCTTCTTTCCCATTGGATAGACCTTCCCATAGTCGGCTATCCTTTAATCAAATTTCTGCCCTTAGATCCTGGGTTTCCTCTCATTCTAGTGCCAACTGCTCCTTTGCGCCTCAATTTTTGCTGGCGGATTCGAATCAAAAGGTATGCTCTCAGGTATTTATCTGTTCAGTCCCTCCTTCATCATTAGCAGCCTTGGAGCCTTGCCCCCGACTTTCGCATTTAGGTCTAACCACGATGTCACCTTCTGGTCGAACCTATGGCCTGAATGGTTGTGCCTCCGCCTGTTCTTCTGGCTTTGGGGTTATGGACCAGGCCAATATTCTTTCCTTTCCCCCCTATTCTTCTCTTCCTTTGATCCTTTCACGCCCCTACACCTGCGGTAGTCTTCCAACCGCTTATAGCGAGGTGCGGCACCACCGAACACTTTCTTTTCACCAATACTTATGTTCATGGACTAAGCCTACTTTCACTTTAACATTACTTAGCTTATGTTTCGCAACCAGGTAAACATACATTTATCCTTTATACCAATGAAGCCCATACTCATTCATTATCCATAGCAATTATAACAAGAACAACGACAATTGCAACAATATAAAGGGGAGGGGCAACTCCCCGTAATGTGAGTCTGCCCGAATCAATATATTATATAATCATCATTTTTACAATGTACAGACTAAGTCCTTGGGAAACCCCAAATTTACACTTAGCCAAATTTTCACAACTTTAGCAAACTCGGTTGCCCAGCTCGTCGGCACCTCCACACGGTCGCCCCACGACTCACTAACTCGTCGTTCACCTTGTCACATGTCTTTGTCGGTTCACTCTTCGTTTGGTCGCAAACGCCCAAACCGTGTATCCCTGCCCACATGCAGTCCCACTTGCCAACTCCTGACAAACGCCCAAATCGTGTGCACAACACGTAGTACCGCCTGCCCAACTCTACGACCTCCAGTTCCAACCTCTGTTTCACCTTCGTGCACACTTGCATGGTGGGCGGGCGCTCACCCGAGTCGCCAAGACACCCACGCCAAGTCGCCGCACAAATGCCTCCGCACAATCACCTCGGGCACGCCTTGCCCAGCACATCCACCTCTCACCAAGAGTGCCTTTCACCAAGTGCGAACCCACTAGAGGAGCGCATGAGCTATGCGCTCATCCTCCTCAAAACTGCACACTAAGGACTCTCTTCAAGAGCGTAGAGGAAGTGAAAAGTTGGATTGTTGAAATGAGCTCCATCGCACTCATATATATACACATCGCAAGTGTGGTGGTGGCTCGCCCAGCCGACCACCATATCTTCGTTTACACACCCCTTCGCAACGTTCAAGGCCCACTTCTAAGTCGGCCTGCCTGCCATTGCAAGTCGGCTTTAAGCCAAGCACTCCATGGTCCAATCTCCATATAAGTGCTATCGCACTTTTATCATTGTCGCATGTTCGTCGCAAAGTTTCGTCGCATTTCCTCTGCACGCATGGTTCGCCGCACCCGCCCGTCACACTATCGCATGCCCATCGTGCGCGCGTGCACGGTCACCCGGCGCCCAACTGCACAGCAGCTTTGAGGACCTTACATCCTCCTCCACCTGAAATCGTTGTCGTCCTCGACAACATACCATCTCGGTAGCCATCCACCAAGATCATCAATATCCATGATGTCAACTCCTCCACATACTGCAACCATCTCTGCATCGTATGTAGAACCACTGTCTCCATCATATCTCGCCTTGGCAACCATCTGTCACCAAGATCACCATACCAAGGTATACACCACATCGGTATGCCATCCATCAGAGATCATCTCAATCCATGATCATCGACCACCCTGTCGTAATCTCCACATGTTGCTGTCCATCATGGATGGCTAGTCCCTCCATCCAAGCTACATGTCCACTGCAACATCTCGTGTCGACCTCCTCATGCGTCATCATGTGAACTGCTGCCATGATACTCCAACACAATGCTAACACATCTCTGCACATTGTCGACCCCCATTTCTGAACTAGTCGGATGGCCAGTCCAACTGTCACGCTCAATCATGAGAATGCACATCCTCATGCCACCATTGGTTATTTCTTAAAACATCTTGCCACATCCTCAACTCGATCAATAATCCATCTCCATACAAGTGTAAGCCATGCTCAGGTCAATGAAGTAGTCCTCATCTCATCTGCAACATGTTGTCCAAAGTAGTTGAGTGTCGGCTCAACCCATGCCCAAATATTGGCACCAAGGCATCATCATCGTTGTAACTCCATCACTCCAAAGTGTCTCATATCGATCATCCAAACCAAGTCACTCTTTCAAGACATGCCCATACATGTACTTTGAAAGTATGCATCCCATACTGCATCAAAGTCTCTTGACCTCAGCTCCTCAATGCATCAGATCCTCTAAGTCCACCATGTATGAAGTCCCCTAAAAGTCACAACAATCTCATGTCATCATGACCTCCATAATCAGCTCACAAATCCAACCAATTCCATGGCCTTGTTGTACAAGAGTGCACAACCTCTCCATCAACTCATAAGTAATAAGTCTCCAGGTCACACTAGCAAATCCATCCGCACAACATCCCTACCTTGGCACTCTTCCTTGGATGTCCATGACACCTCTACAAGTGCTCCCACACAATGTCCCCGCATAAGACTACCATGCTCCATGCCTCCAACCTGATGTCCATGACTAAGTTTCCCATGTAGTCCAACCAAGTAGACCCATCACAACAATCGATCATCCTCATCCAAGTCTACAATCTTCGGTCTAGTGAACTCGGTCACCCAACCATATCATTATGTGATGAGTCTCTTCCATCACAGCTCCTCCACCAAGGTGTCCACCAAGACTATCTCTTGGTCTCGGCCATGAGAAGTCCACCCAAAAGTGTGCCCTCCAACCTATCCATGAGTCATGTCGGGCGCTTAGCCAAAGTGGCTAAAGCAAGTCCCAATCCTCCACAACGATCATCATGTTCCTCCTTTCTCAAGGGCCTTTGTACCTTCTACCATAAGGTCACAAACAACCCCAACAAGTCCAGCAACCATCAACAATCCTTGCTCTTCATCATCATCATGAGGTTCCTCCATATGAGTATCCTCATCCATCCATGTCTGCAAACTGCACGATCCTGGTCTAACTTGATCAATCTCAAGTTCATCCTCCATCGTGGTCATGTCTTCAACATCTTCAACTATTACGGCTTCCCCTTCCTTGTTAGCATAATCTGCAACTTCATCTTGCTCCATTGTCCAACCAAGTTGAAGAAGTTCGTCTTCAACATTCTTTTCCAAGACTTCAAGCTTTTCTCGATTTCAGGGATTCTCTTCTTTTAACCTCTTCAACCTGTATAAGGTAAGAAAGAGCTTCCCTTCGCATTCTTCCAAACCTGCCATGCCTTGTCGTTCAGCTTGGCCCAAGCACTAAGCTTCACCCCTGCTAAACCTTTCACCAGCTTCACCAAGTTCCTTGCAACCATGAACCAGCCCTTGTTCCACTTGTATGTGAAACTAGCTTCCTTCACCTGCAAGTACCTGCTTCCACTGTCATCCACTGTCAAGCTTCTTCAACCCTAAATCAGCCTGCTCTGATACCAACTATCACGCCCCTACACCTGTGGTAGTCTTCCAACCGCTTATAGCGAGCTGCGGCACCACTGAACACTTTCTTTTCACCAATACTTATGTTCGTGGACTATGCCTACTTTCACTTTAACATTAATTAGCTTGTGTTTTGCAACCAAGTAAACATAAATTTATCCTTTATACCAATGAAGCCCATACTCATTCATTATCCATAGCAATTATAACAAGAACAACAAAGATTGCAACAGTATAAAGGGGAGGGGCAACTCCCCGTAATGTGAGTCTGCGGAATCAATATATTATATAATCATCATTTTTACAATGTACAGACTAAGTCCTTGGGAAACCCCAAATTTACACTTAGCCAAATTTTCACAACTTCGGCAAACTCGGTTGCCCAACTCGTCGGCACCTCCGCACGGTCGTCGCACGACTCACCAACCGGTCGTTCACCTCGTCGCACATCTTCGCCGGTTCGCTCTTCGTTTGGTCGCAAATGCCCAAATCGTGTATCCCTGCCCACACGAAGTCCCGCTTGCGAACTCTTGACAAACGCCCAAATCGTGTGCACAACACGTAGTACCACGTGCCCAACTCTATGACCTCCGGTTCCAACCTCCATTTCACCTTCGTGCACACTTGCATGGTGGGCGGGCGCTCACCCGAATCGCCAAGACACCCACGCCAAGTCGCCACACAAATTCCTCCGCACAATCACCTGGGCACGCCTTTCCTAGCACATCCACCTCTCACCAAGAGCACCTTTCACCAAGTACGAACCCACTAGAGGAGCGCATGAGCTATGCAGCCCATCCTCCTCAAAACTACACACTAAGGACTCTCCTCCAAGAGTGTAGATGAAGTGCGAAGTTGGATTGTTGAAATGAGCTCCATCGCACTCATATGTATACACATCACAAGTGTGGTGGTGGCTCGCCCAGCCGATCACCATATCTTTTTTTACACACCCCTTCGCAATGTTCAACGCCAAATTCTAAGTCGGCCTGCCCGCCATCGCAAGTTGGCTTTGCCAAGCCCTCCATGCTCCAATCACCATATAAGTGCTATCGCATTTCTATCATTGTCGCATGTTTGTCGCAAAGTTTCATCGCATTTCCTCTGCACGCACGGTTCATCACACCCGCCCATCGCACTATCGCACGCCCGTCGTGCGCGCGTGCACAGTCACCTGACACCGAACCGCACCGTAGCTTCGAGGACCTTACAGATCCTACCTAACATGACATGTTTCCTATCACTTGATCCCTTATCCTCCATTCCACTATTGTTGTCCTATCAGTTCGTTAGCACATATGACGTGGGACATGGTTTGCGGGCGGACATGGTAGACCGTGGATCCACTAACCCAACGCAAGAATCTTTAACTCCATCTTTTACCCCTTCGCTCAATCCTAAACACTCCAGTGGCCCATCTCCGTCCTCCTTCCATGACTGCTCAGACTCGTAGGTTGGTGCAGATGACAAGAGCTTCCATCAATCCAGTCTTCGCACCTCGGGTTCTTTGCTATCTTCTGAAAAATGTAAATTTCATTTTAACAACTATACTTTAGATAACTCGAATATTGATAATTTTTATATTAATAATAATAGTAATATGTGTTGTAACAATAATAAGATTAATAATTTCAATAATTATTATTATATTAATAATGATTGTATTCTTGATTATAATAATCATAAGAGTAATAATCTAAGTGAATTTAGTAGTAATACTGAAAATGTAATTAATATAGATAAGAATGAGGAATCACTTTGTAATAATAGTAATGGGAATGATTATATTGATAAAAATTTGGATAATAATAATAATAATAATAATAATAATAATAATAATATGCTTTCTCATAACAACAAGGTTGTAATTTATCGAATTTTTCCTTTCCCCCTTCCATGTATAGCCTTCTAGAGAAGGGTCTAAATTTTTCCATTGCCCCTAAGAAGATCCCGATAGAAGACATTATGTGTGATGTGGAATATGGAAATAGAATTTTTCTAGATAATATTGAGGACGCGATTAGGGAGGATTGCATTGTTGTCTTGAGGAAGGAAATTCCCCCAAAAAGAAATATTAGCAAGGTTGAGTTTGAGGCCCTCAAATCCCTAAACCATAACAAGGACATTGTGCTTCTTAAAGCTGATAAAGGAGGGGTTATTGTCATCCCTACTAAAAATGATTATCGACAGAAGATATTGGACCATTTCGGTAACAGTGGCAGTTATAAAAATCTTAGCAAAAATCCCATGAAGAAGGTCTCCAGAAATGTTGCTCTAGCTATTAAATCTAGCAACACTATGCATTGCTTTAGCCATAAGCTTATTGAGAGTAGCCCCATCAGTCCTCGGATCTATGGTCTTCCAAAACTTCACAAAGAGGGGGCCCCCCTAAGGCCAATTATCAATACCATATGTGGCTCAACCTACCTCCTGGAAAAATACCTAGCCTTGAAGCTTAGACCCCTTGTTGGCCTCATAGAGTCGTTCGCTAAAGACTCTTCGTCATTTGTCAATGAGATTAAAGACATCAAATTTGACCCTGAGGACATTATTGTGAGTTTTGACATGGTTTCCCTTTATACTTACATCCCTATAAAGGAAACCATTGAGTTCATCAAGCGCCTTACTGATCCTAACACCGCTCATTTAGTTCAAATTTGTCTCACATCCACTTTATTCAGTTTTAAAAGGGAATTTTATGAACAGACATGTGGGGTCACCATGGGCTCCCCCCTATCCCTAGATTTTGCTAATCTCTTTATGGAATACTTTGAGTGCAAAGCTTTGGCCTCGACTCGACTCTTCCCCAAACTTTGGAAGAGATTTGTTGACGACACTGATGCATCTAGTCTCATGGCTAGGAGGAATTGGAACTCTTCTTCCAGCATCTCAACAATCAATCCCCATCCATAAAGTTCACAATGGAGTAGGAAGTTTATGGTTTTTTCCCTTTCCTAGATGTTCTCATCTCCAAGAATGATGACAGCTCTTTCTCCCATCAAGTGTTCAGGAAGAAAACTTATACTAAGCAGTACCTTCATTCGAGCTCCCATCATTTCCCTGCTCAAAAGTTGGGTGTACTCAATATGCTTGCGACTCGAGCACTGAGAATCTCCGATGAAAAGAACCTCGATAGAGAGAAAGCCCATCTCCTTAACGTGTTTGTCAATAATGGTTATAGTAAGCACCAAGGTCTGAAGGATCTCCTTAAAGCTGGCAAAGATCCTAAAGTTAAGGGAGACACTAAGGATCATGGCTAGGGGTTCATCTACCCTTTGTCCAAGGAACCACTGATAAGACTGCAAGGGTCCTCAAAAAGCATAATATTCACTCTAACTTTAGACCCCTTAATACCATCACTACATCCCTTAGATCGGTAAAAGACCCTATTGACCCCAATGACATGAAAGGTGTCTATGTTATTCCTTGTTTTTGTGGGACCCCCTATGTGTGTGAGATGGGGTGTTCTATTAATCAAAGGATCCATGAACACTCTACTGACATCAAACATAGGAGGACCCGGTCATCCGCCTCAGCAAAGCACACTGAAAAAACAAAGCATCACATTTGGATTGAGGAGGCTCAGCTCGTTGCCAAGATTGCTCCCTTTCATCACCGAAAACTTTGGGAAGCCATCAAAATTCAGAAAAGGCCGAGAAATCTCAATAGGGATGATGGCTAGAAGATTAGCAGTTGTTGGATTCCTTCCCTTTCCTCCTAGCTTACGCCTTCCATCCCCCGCCCCTTGGGTCGTTCTTCACTACGATCTTCTTTGTCTTCCCCCTCATCTTTAAGACTGCTTGTTTCCTTTTCTTCCTCCTCGACTTTGCCCCTTCCTGCAACCCCCTACCCTTTTTTCAGTGTCTAGGTTTGATTTTAGTGACCTAGTAACGTATTGAAGCAAGCATTGTCCATTCCTTCTCATGGATGGAAGAATTCCAATAGTATGGTTTTTCTTTCCAACCCTTTAGATATAAATAAAATAAGTAAATTAACTAACCTATGGTAAGTTATATATTCTTTCTAACTAAATTAACATATTAAATTTAACGAGATAAAATCAAATTATAGTTAGTTTGAGGTAATTATTTGACTATTTTTTAGGTTATCTAAAAAAAATTATTTCATAAAAGTTTATTACTAGAGTAGTATTTAGTAATAAGATTTTGGTTCTTATTAATTAAACTCAAACATTTACTGTAATATATATATAACATACTAACCCACATAAATAAATTAACGAACTATTTACATACCTAGTTTTAACTATAAAGCCTATTAATAGATTATTGCTCTACCTTAACATAGCAATTTTAACAAACCAACCTAACATTTTTTCCACCCACTAAGTAATAATTTTTATTAACATATATATATATATATATATATATATATATATATATATATATAGATAGATAGATAGATAGATAGATAGAGTAATTATAGAATATATTTATTATTAAGTAGTTATAAATTATTAATGGACGAATTAGTGGAATTCCATTTACTTAGTTTGGGTTCTTTATTTAACAAAATTAATAGGTTATTTAATTAAAGATATTTCTTATTATTTTCAATTAAATATTATATAATATCCCTTGTATTAACTTACTAGCTATTATTCTATTTAATTAAAATACCTATTAATAGATTATTATTTCATACTCTAAAAAAAAGTAAAAAAATAAAATTAATAATTTTCCTCTCCCTATTTCTTGGTCTTGGTGCCGAGTCAAACTTAGCCTTTCGTAGTAGCCGTTAGTACAATTTAGTTGTCTAGTCAATTATAGCCGTTTCCCAGTCAAATTTAACCATTGAGATCCTGCTCTCTCTATTTAACATGCAACTATGATCTAATTTTTCATCTCATCCTGACGATGAACCACTCTCGTGGGTTCAAAACACATCGACAAATAAAATATGATGTGATTTTCACTGAAGACTACTCTCGTAAAAATGATTATTATGTTATGAAGGAATGGAGATGAGCTCAATTATAAAAATCAATAAATTGAATAAGAAAAAGTTAGAGAGATGGAAGTTCATGATGGGAGATATTTTGGTAGATAAGAATCATTGAACCACTATAGACACACGTACTGCACTGATGGGGATCTCCATAAAGCATTGGAATACGTTGGATTAGAAGGCAAAGAGCACAATCCAATTGTATCTCTTATATTAATAACTACAAAATGTTTTAGGAGAAGCTACAATTAGGGTATAATGGAACAAGTTTGGGGTTTTGTATCACACAAAGTCCTTGAAAAACAAATCTTTCTTATGGAAAAATTTGTAAAATGTAATGATGAATAATGGAGACACATGGACACAACATATAAGTCCCTTCATTACTATGGTAGTTCATTTGGTTATTATTTATGTCAAGGTTTTCTATGAATCTAAGTGTATCAATATATTGTTCTCTTTATAAGACTCATGGGATAGTATGGTTGTAGCCATAGGTAGTAATGCAACTACTATAAGTTATAATTATGTGGTCCATCATTAATGTTCAAGGATATGAAACAAAAAAAACTTGGAAAATTAAAACATATGTGCCTTATCATTAAAAAAGTGTTTACGTGATAGAAATAAAAATAAGCCATCGAGTAACAAACATATTAACTTAATGATAACTTTACCAAGTTCTATTTTTTATAGGTCACATTTAATGTTGATTGAGTCGTTAGGAACTTATATCAAGGAAAAAAAAATTATGTAGAGAAAAGTATCCAACCTTGGATGACTAAGCCTTAATTTTATTTCCAAAAAATTACAAAATCCCAATGGTAGTTTCGTTCCTTAGAAACTCATAATTTTTTGGGCATTACCTCTCTTCTTTTCCTTCCGTACCTTCTTAAATGACAAAATTCAGTTAATTTTTGGGTCATACTGAATGGAAAACAACCATAAATCCCCAACTTCTAAAATCTCCATTGTACGTCTCATTTTACCTTTTTCTAACAATGTTCATATGCTGAGCTTCATTTTCTATCTATCTATTATTTTATTTTTTTGTGTTTACATTGAGATCAAGAATTTTAGACCTATGTGGTATCCAATAGAATAATATAATGCCCTTCATACTTTCCATTGAATCCTCTAACTTCATCGTTAGCTTCTTATCCTTCACCTTTACTACTCTATTAAATCTCTTATTTTTCACTCCTAAAAATGATCATTGAAAAGGATTAAAACGCTTTATGATATAAAACCAGAATAGAACGTAAACATTATTTTAATTTAAGTTTTTTGTTGATCTTTTTCAAACTAACTATTTCATATAAAATTCACTTTGTGAATTAATGGATTTAGTAAGAACTTTTGGTAAGAAAATCTTGAAAAATAAATTAATTTTGTAAAAACTATTTTAATTTTTATTAATATTTTGATATTTCTATATCTATTTTTTATTTTTTATTTTTATAACTTCAATGCAGCAAATACAAATTTTAACAAATAAAAATGACTAAATTTACAATATAAAGATATTTCAATAAAAAGGAAACTCGAAACTCTTCAGATCCATGTGGAGCATTAAAATCTATGAAAATACATAATTATATTATCAATGATTTTGTTTTCTCAATGAAATAATATACCTAAATCAAGAGCATTGTTGATTTCTACATGTTCGTGTTCATGGTATGGGTAAATAGAGAGAATTGATTTACTAAAGTGTTTATAGTGGTTGAGACTAATAAATTTTAAAATGACTTTAGCTTTGTGAATAATGTTATATGTCGTCATAATTATATGGTATGTATTTGTATCAGGAAAATTTTGAGGTTTAAGATGGTTTTTTTAATGAAAATAATAAAATAATAGTTAAAATAATAAAATAAATTTTAATAGTAGTTTTGTTCCTTACAATATTAAACATTTTCAGAGGTTTTTCCACAAACAAAAATAAATTCTATCATCCTGTATGGACTCTCTCTTCAACAAAATAAGAGCGATTATTTTTTTAATAAAATGAGAATAAATCTACTTATTTAATTTTATTTGGCTTATCTAGTTATAGTTATACTTAAACATAAATTATAGGCACTCATTGGATGTATAATTCAATACCACATCTAACAAATACACACTCACATACCTTTGAATATTCCCATGTGTGATTCACATGTCTTGGGCATAGTGAGCATAATGACCCTTTATTTGTGATGGCACCCCCCAAAAAAATGTGGGTGGATTTTTTTCATCTCTTCTTCACTATTTTCGGCACCTCATTTTCATTTTTAGTGATTTTATGGTACATGATGGTTTATCCTATGGTTTTATAATTTTGATTAAGGAAATATGGTTAAAATATAATTTTGATTAATGGATTTGGGGTTTTGCATGCCATGGGATCATATATATTTTATTGTATACAACAAAATTTTATTGACGATAAGAAAAACTCTAAAAGATTAGCTTAATTTCCTGATTTGATGACTAATTGAATTTCCCAATTTTGTTTTGCAGGGAAAATATTTGTTTAATATTTAATTTTCATTGCTTCACTTCTATTTTTATTAATAATACATTTAACATTGAATTATTATATAAGGTCTAAAACTTCTACGTTTCATATCAATGCGACTATTAGCTACATGGTGCACACCTATGGATAACGATTCATTTATCGTGAATCTATCATAGACCTTGTTGCATTGGAAGCGTTACAATGATGATTCTCTGTTAGAAGAGAATTGTCACTAGTTAAATAATAGAGATTAATAAATTTAATAAGAAAATTTTAGAGATGCGGAAGCTTGGGATGGAAGACCTTTTGGTAGAAAAAGTTCAGTTGATCATTGTAGATCCACACACTACACTAACGGAGATCTCGTTAGAATACTGGACAAGTTGGATCAGGAGGAAAAAATCACAATCCAAATATATCTCTCAAATTTATAGTTACTAAATTAAGAGAAGCTATAATTAGGGAATAATATAACAAGTTTAGGAATTTATTAATGATTGTTTATATTAATACATTTGATAAATATACGTGTATCTCATTATTTTTCTCTTTAATAGACTCATGGGATAATATGGTTGTAGCCATAGGTGGTAATGCATCTACTTTAAGTTTTGATGATGTGATTTGTTTCCTTATGTTGAAGGAGATGAGGAAGATAAATGGAAATTTAGAGTATCAATGCCTTATATGTAAGATTTTTTTTACATGATAGAAATAGAAATAAGTCCCCAAGTAACAAAGTTATCAAATTACCAAGAACCTGACCAAGTTCTCATTTTTTAGAAGTCGCATTTTGTGTTGATTTTTATGTTGATTTTGTTGATTTTGAAATTCATGATATAGCATCACCTCTATTTATGATAGGAAATTTTATTGAAAGAGAAAGACCCATTTTCCATCTCTGAACACTAGGTTAAATTGTTAGGAATGATGCACCTCAAATTACACAAATTGAGCATGAAATATGCTACAGGTCAATCTAACTCTAGCATGTTCGGAGTCCAATCTCAACCTATGAATGACTAAATAAAGAAACATAGAGAGGGAAAGAAAAAGTGGTGGAAAATAAATTTGCAACACCTCCATGAACTTGGGGTGATGTTGGTGAATTTAGGATGTGTCAAAGTAATATTGGATGTATTCCACGCCTCCAACATACCATCAAAATTAATATCATCTCATGGAATATTATAGCCCTAAATTGCTAAAGTAAATAGAGGCTCCTTAAAGAAAAATAGAAAATTGAAAACCTTGTAATGATGATGATATAGAATACCAAATAATCAATTGAATGACTATCTATAATTCTTAATAAATGGGGTAATGATTTAATGTGAAATTTAAATAGATGCCCAAGAGAACTCTAAAGGCCTCGCTATCATATGGATTTCCTATGGCATTATAGTCCTAAATATGTTTGATGCCTTTTGTATTGTTACAATCAAATTGAGGATCATTGGATCCATTGAAACATGTTTTCTTTCTAATGTATATGGCTTAACCTCCTTGAGGGATAAACTAGCTTTTCATTTTTCTATCACTCAAATTCACCATATCCTTTTACCTGTTGGAAATAATACTGAGTGGGGGGGGTGAATCAGTATTATCAGAAAAACTTTTTCATTTTATGCTCAGAAACATATACGCTACTTCAGTTAAGTGAAACAGCGTGTACACGCTACTGTGTCTAAAGAAACCAGCGTATAACAAGAAAACTTATGATTCAGTAGCTTATCTTCAGTAAATGCATCAGGACATTATTAACCATGATAGTAAAATAGGTTCAATATAACAGAACAGATCATCACACAGAAAACACACACATGAACACCATGATATAAGGTGGAAACCCAATGTGGGTGAAAACCACCTGCTGCAAGTCGTCTCTATCTTTCTTTAATATGAAACTTCAGTTTACAATCTTTTGTACTGGTGCAGCCTTATACCAGTATGCAGGCTACAACCTGCTGAAGGCTTAAACCTTCTCTCGTTCTCTAAACTTCCTTGGAAGGGAGCTCCAACCCCCTTTGCTCTTGTACTAGCTAAGATACTAGTACGTAGGTGCTGGCCTACAATCTTCTTTCCTTCAGGTACCACTTTTCATACATTTTCAGACTGGATATTCCTGAAGCACAACATTACAATCTGAAGACCACAATTCATTCAACTTTCATAACAGATCATTGAAGCACAAAACAACCAATACTAGCATCATCAATCTTTGAATCACTGAACCACTGAAACCCTGTCAACACCAGTCACCAGAACACAGAGCAGACTACAGAACTCTGCAATAGCAGTTAGACCCAACTGCAACCAAAAAATCAAACTTCAAAAGATATACGCTACTTCAATGAGAGAAACCCGCGTATACACGCGCTTTTACCAAAGACAACCTGCGTACAGATCTAAAAATAAATTCTCTTAACTTGCAGCTGTACCAGACATCAATTAGACCCAGAACATAACATTGCGTCAGTATGCAGATCTAGAAATACGCATAATCAACCATATCGTAATAGTGCATTTCAAAACATTAGATCCCGATCTGTCCTTAGATCTAGTCTTCCATCAACCGGTGTGATCTCTCCTTAGCTTAGATCAAGCAACCCAGAACCTGCATACTAGATCTCTTTCTTTTTCAGATATTCAAGACTTTTCAATTGTACATGCCTAATGATCTTCTTCTCCTTATATAGCCTTAGGCCTTGCTCAATACCAAGGGCCAAAACCATAGAAATCCAATACCATCAACTTCAAAACTAGGGATCAACACGTCTGTCGAGATACTTCGGTCCAAAGACATGGGCTCAAGTACCGAGGACAAACTACCACGGACCAAAGGGACGCTTCTCGACATGTACGCCCTTTTCTGTTCATGAAGCTGCGTGCATACGCGACTTCGTATATAGCGAACCTGCATATCCGCGACTTAGTATATAGCGTACCTGCGTGTATACGCAACTTGGGCTTAATGAACCTGCATATATGAAATTTCTCTTCATACTTGTAGTCTGGACTGAGATCTATCATCAAAAAGAGTTGCCATCAAGGACAACACCTGTATCGTAGCGCCACACCTGTGCCAAAATGCCAACAATCTCCCCCTTTGGACTTGATGGCAACCCCAAGATCCTTAGAAACATTCTCCCCCTTTGTCATCAAGGGCAAAGGGCTGTGCTCCCCCTGAGTGCATGTTGATATCTCTGCTTGGCTGTGCTGAAACATGCTCCCCCTGACTGCAGGCAATATCTGCAAAAGATGTTCTTCAAAAGAACCAAGACCTTCCTATCACCAAAAGACTCAATACATACATCCATACTCCAAGAGGGGATACATCAGAAAGTTACATATAACAACCAATTATATTACATCATTCATCCCAGGCATAGTGGGGAAACCAACATAGGCTGTTACATGACCTTGACACCATAAAAGAGATAAAAGAGATACATGACATAGAGACAACAAATCCAGACCAAGACTTATGAAAGTCACAAGCAGCATCTGAAAAACATCTTTTAGATCAGCGACCAAGATTTCCTTCTGAGCTCCATCTCCTAGAATCAACAACAGTTGTGTACTAGAACCAAAAGCATCTAAATGCCAACAATGCTTTATGAGACTTTAAGCTGTTCCCTCTGAACCTGTGCCTGTTGCACCCCCTGAAACTGTGCCTGAAGAATTCTGGCATACCCATCTCAGACCTTCTCCAACCAGAGTCTGCCCTTGCTGTTCAGAACTCCATATACGCAACTTCTTCTCGATAAAACAGCGTATGTATGCGGATATGCTTTCTACAACTCGCGCATGTCATACACGCGAATTTCCCAGCATAAATCTGCATATATACGCGGATATCCCTTACGTAACTTGCGTATACCAACTTTTCTGTAGAACATACAAGCTTCAACAGCAGAGTGAAGCATCAACTACTCCCATCTTTTGTCTGAGATATTCAAATGTTTCCCTGGGCAGTGGTTTTGTGAGAATATCAACAACTTGTTCCTTAGAACGAACATACTCCAACTTGACCTTCTGCTCAAGCACTTGTTCCCGAAGAAAAATGGTACTTGATTGCTATGTGCTTGGTCTTTGAGTGCATGACTGGATTCTTTGAAATGTTGATTGCACTTGTATTATCACATAAGATAGAGACTGGTGAAGTGCAAGTGATTTGAAAATCCTGCAAGGTCTGCATCATCCAAAGAAGTTGTGTGCAACAAGATGCCGCAGCCACATATTCTGCTTCAGCTGTAGATAAGGCAATCGAACTCCGTTTCTTGCTGAACCAAGATACTAATCTAGAGCCCATAAAGAATGCACCACCACTTGTGCTCTTCCTGTCATCCACGCTTCCAGCCCAATCTGCATCTATATGAGCATGAAGTGTGAGATCTGTATCTCTAGGATACCATAATCCATAATTTTGTGTCCCTTGAAGATATTTGAAAATTCTCTTCACTGCCTGAAGATGAGTCTCCTTTGGATTTGCCTAAAATCTCCCAACTATTCTGACTGCATGCATGATGTCTGGTCGGGTACCTGTCAAATAAAGCAAACTCCCAATCATGGATCTATAAGTTGGTTGATGAACTGCTGCTGATTCATCATTTGCACTGAGGCTGCATCCTGTAACCATGGGTGTACATACTGGCTTTGAATCTTCCATGCCATACTTCTTCAAGATCTGCTTGAGGTACTTGGTTTGAGACAAGAAGATGCCTCCTTTATTTTGTTGGATTTGCAATCCAAGAAAGTATGTCAATTCTCCAAGTAGTGACATATCGAATTCTTTCTGCATAACCAAGGCAAAGTTTTGACTCATAGTCTCTTCATTGCTGCCAAAGATAATATCATCTACATAAACAACAAGTATTAGCAATTTGTTATTTTCAACTTTTATATAGAGATTTCTATCTGTTGATCCTTTTGAAAAACCTTGTTGGTGAAGATATTTTTCCAATCGATAGTACCAAGCCCTTGGAGCTTGTTTGAGACCATAGAGAGCCTTTTTCAATCTGCATACAAGGTTTGGATCATTCCCAAGAATGAAACCATCTGGCTGCTCAATATATACTTCTTCTTCTAAGTCTCCATTCAGAAAGGCTGATTTCACGTCCATTTGAAATACCTTGAAGTTTTGAAAGCTTGAGAGAGCAAGGAACATTCGGATGGCCTCAAGTCTTGCAACAGGAGCAAAGGTCTCTTCAAAATCTATTCCTTCTTGCTGCGCATACCCTTTGCAAACAAGTCTGGCCTTGTTTCTAATTACTTCTCCATTTTCATTCAATTTATTTTTGAAGACCCATTTTGTCCCTATGACATTTTTATTTTTTGGTCTAGGAACCAATTCCCAAGTGTTGTTCTTTTCGATCTGCTCAAGTTCTTCATCCATTGCTTTGACCCAACATTCATCTTTGCATGCCTCTTTCACACTTTGTGGTTCAGTGGAAGAGAGTAATGCCAAATAGCTTGAAGCTTCTGCAATTCTTGTTCTTCATCTTCTGGCATGTGACTTGCTTCATAATAATCTCCTTTGCTTGAAGCCTTGAAAGCAGCTTCTCTTCTGTCTGATGGACCTCCCTTTCTCATTTCATAAGCAGTTAGAATTCCATGAAGCTGATACATAGTAAGAATTCGTAGATTTTCCTTTTCTTCTATTGCAGACACTTTAGATTCAAATTTGGGGGACAATGATCTTAGAACCTTTTCAACCACAATAGCCTCTTTTATTTCTTCACCCAAGTTTTTCATGCAATTAACAATCTCATCAACTCTAAGGAAATAGTTAGCCACACTTTCATCATTATACATTCTGAGAGTCTCATACTTAATCTTGAGAGTTTGAAGTTTAGCACGCTTTACCTGTTCGTCTCCTTCATAGCTCGTGACAATCTTGTCCCATATTTCTTTTGCAGATTAATAGTGCATTACCTTCATGAATTCTGATTGGGATATACATCCCAATAGAGTACTGACTGCTTTCGCATTTGTTTCATAATTCTTTTTCTCGTCTGCATCTGTAGGAGTAGCTGAAGGAAAAGTGTAGCCTGTCTCTACGATGTCCCAAACTTCTGTACCAAGAGATTGAAGATAGGCAGTAACTCTTACCTTCCAATAATTGAAGTTTGTCCCATCAAAAACCGGTGGCCTGATTGATGCTTCTCTCTCATAGTTGCTCATGATGAACGATCTACCTTCAAGCGATCAAGCTTCTCTGAAGGACCTGCTCTGATACCAATTGTTGGAAATAATACTGAGAGGTGGGGGTGAATCAGTATTATCAGAAAAACTTTTTCATTTTATGCTCAGAAACATATAAGCTACTTCAGTTAAGTGAAACAGCGTGTACACGCTACTGTGTCTAAAGAAACCAGCGTATAACAAGAAAACTTATGATTCAGTAGCTTATCTTCAGTAAATGCATCAGGACATTATTAACCATGATAGTAAAATAGGTGCAGTATAACAGAACAGATCATCACACAGAAAACACACACATGAACACCATGATATAAGGTGGAAACCCAATGTGGGTGAAAACCACCTGCTGCAAGTCGTCTCTATCTTTCTTTAATATGAAACTTCAGTTTACAATCTTTTGTACTGGTGCAGCCTTATACCAGTATGCAGGCTACAACCTGCTGAAGGCTTCAACCTTCTCTCGTTCTCTAAACTTCCTTGGAAGGGAGCTCCAACCCCCTTTGCTCTTGTACTAGCTAAGATACTAGTACGTAGGTGCTGGCCTACAATCTTCTTTCCTTCAGGTACCACTTTTCATACATTTTCAGACTGGATATTCTTGAAGAACAACATTACAATCTGAAGACCACAATTCATTCAACTTTCATAACAGATCATTGAAGCACAAAACAACCAATACTAGCATCATCAATCTTTGAATCACTGAACCACTGAAACCCTGTCAACACCAGTCACCAGAACACAGAGCAGACTACAGAACTCTGCAATAGCAGTTAGACCCAACTACAACCCAAAAATCAAACTTCAAAAGATATACGCTACTTCAATGAGAGAAACCCGCATATACACGCGCTTTTACCAAAGACAACCTGCGTACAGATCTAAAAATAAATTCTCTTAACTTGCAGCTGTACCAGACATCAGTTAGACCCAGAACATAACATTGCGTCAGTATGTAGATCTAGAAATATGCATAATCAACCATATCATAATAGTGCATTTCAAAACATTAGATCCCGATCTGTCCTTAGATCTAGTCTTCCATCAACCGGTGTGATCTCTCCTTAGCTTAGATCAAGCAACCCAGAACCTGCATACCAGATCTCTTTCTTTTTAAGATATTCAAGACTTTTCAATTGTACATGCCTAATGATCTTCTTCTCCTTATATAGCCTTAGGCCTTGCTCAATACCAAGGGCCAAAACCATAGAAATCCAATACCATCAACTTCAAAACTAGGGATCAACACGTCTGTCGAGATACTTTGGTCCAAAGACATGGGCTCAAGTACCGAGGAATAACTACCACGGACCAAAGGGAAGGTTCTCGACATGTACGCGAACCTGCGTATCCGCGACTTAGTATATAGCGTACCTGCGTGTATACGCAACTTGGGCTTAATGAACCTGCGTATATGAAATTTCTCTTCATACTTGTAGTCTGGACTGAGATCTGTCATCAAAAAGAGTTGCCATCAAGGACAACACCTGTATCGTAGCGCCACACCTGTGCCAAAATGCCAACATTCCCTTCTCCCTAGATTCTTGGAGGGGAATTTCAATCTCATCAAGTGATTAGATGAGAAACATGGAGGCATTAGACAACTTAATCTAGATTTTGCCCTATTCTAGTGGTTAATAATCAACCTACAATTTGTGGATATTGTTGGTATCAAAATGAACTTTCACTTGGAATAACCAAAGGGGCTTAGAGTAGCAAGTGGCATAAATATTAGACCATTTTACAGTAACAAAATCTATAATGGCTTGGGATATATTTTTGGAGGCCTTCATTCTCCTGAACCATGTCTGATGCCACTGGCCCATATGCTCGAGCATCAACATGCCATCTAGGTCACGCAATATGCCTTTTAATTTTCTAATATTTTGGATTCAACATCCTAAATTCCATGCAAAAGATAAAAAATGGTGGATAGAATGCAGAGCCTATAATGATCCTCCATTTATAACCTTGACAATGAATAAAACACATTAAATGGTAGCTCAAATGCTGGAAAAAATATAAATTTGGAAAATATTTGTTGAGAAATGCAACTTGGAGCAAAACGTGGAGGCCATACAATAAGAATCCATCTTGCATGGTTGATCTAATGCTTTAACAAAGGAAGAGGCCACTACCCTCACCAACCTTGAACAGTGCATAAAAGAAGGGGAATGAAATACAACCTTCTATTACAAATAAATGCTCCATCATTATCACCATAACAAGATAGGTTCCATCAAAAACCCTATAGGTGAAAAGATATTATAGATCCAAGAGATGACATAATAGCATATTTCTTATTATTAGAATATCCTATCAGAGCCTCCTTGGAATAGATCAGAGGTGAGCATATGCATAGAAGAGGACATACCATTCATAGTTACTATAAGGTAAAATGAAGCCTTTATCCATGGAATTACTTAGGAGGAAGTGGAGGATCCTATCAAGAGAGTGCAAAGCAACAAGGCCCCTAGCCCAGATCGCTTTAACAAAGAGTTTTTTTAGGATTGTTGGCCTATTATGAGCTAATAGGTTTGGCTTGTAGTTGAAGAATCTAGGAGAACCTAATCCATTCTTGTTGCTCTCAATGCTACTTTCCATACATTAGTCTTGATGCAAGATAAAATGGAGCGAAATGTATATAGACCCATTTCTCTTTGCAATTTTATCTATAAGATGATAAGGAAAATTATTTACAATCAACTCAATCCTCTCCTCCCCAAGATGATATAACCTTAACAAACTTATTTTGTAGAAGGCCATACATTCACTAATGGTTTAGTTTAAAGATGAGATGCTACTCAAGTTTTACCTCTTGAAAGCTTCTGATAAGCTCAACATGGAATATTTATTTCACATGCTCCATGCTTTTGGCTTCTCCCTAGAATGGATAGATTAGATCGGGAATATTATATCATTTTCTTCCATTTCAATTAGTATAAATGGATACCCCTAAGATCAATACAATTTTTGTCATGATATTCAGTAGGGTGGCCCTCTCTCATAATTTATATTGATCTTGGTTGCAGAGGGCTTGGGGAGATCTCTCAAGGTATCGATCACCATGAAATCGATCCAAAACCCTTATTTTTTAAGATTTTGCTCTCACTCATAAAAAATTTGTATATGACACTATGGCAAAGGGCACTCTGTCTGTGTCAAAAAATCATAGATTCCTTCCAATATTGCTGTTGGGTGCGGAGTCCGATTATCTTCAGAGGTCTTGCCTTAGCTGTGTTTGGACCCTATTTCACAATGGGCTGATGTGGGGGGGATTTACCCCAACTTGGAGCACCTCTAGAGGGATCCAAGGGAGGGCATAAGCTATTCTTTGGAGGCTCTCCCACACCCCCTGCTAGTGGGGGTTCAGGGGTAGAACCCTTGAAAAAGAAAATTAGATAAAAAATTCTTTGTAAAATATTGTAATTTTGTAGTCAATATGGGTCGTTCATTAGGTAGAACATATGGCAGTATAAGGTATGTTAATTGAGGGGTTTCTGCTATAGAAGGGAACCTTCAGTGTATGTAAGGGAATTATATTTTGGTGGAGTATTATTATTTTATGTTCGGAGATGAGAGGACGTTGTGTGATAGCGAAGAGGAAGTTACAACATATTTGATGTAGGTTGTATCCCTTCATTTTACTAGATAATATAAAAGGAAGGAATAGTTGTTTCTACATGGGCATAGACCAAACTAGGTGAATCATGTATATTTGTGCCTCTATTATTTATACTTTTTTTTTTATAGAAATATTTTATGTTTTTAATTTCTCTATAAATTAATTTCTAGCAAATGGTATCAGAGATGAAGGTCTATTTGGCTGATAAATTGATAGGAAATAAGTATTCATTGTTCAAGTGGGACCAATGATAGAATATGGTACTTTTAGTGTTACAAAATTAAATATAAAAAAAAAAAACAATTATGAAAGATGTACATGTAGGATTATTTTTATTAGAAACATATTTACCTACCATTAAGGAGTAAAGAAAAGAATCCAATAGGTATGATAGACGAAGAATGGGAGATTCATGACATAATGCAACTGCCTCCTCCCACATTTACCCACTTGCACCAACTTTCCCAGGGTAAACAAGAGCTCAGAGACCCTATGATAAGACTAAACCTCCTACATGACCTTAATGAAATGGATTTGAGAACTTGAGATGTTACTAACTTCCTCAGGTGATAGAGGACCTTTAGGAGCAATCCAACCACTCAAGGTGTCCATCCCCTAAGTTGACTCTCCTTTTCACTAACTTAGAGCCCCATTTTCTCCCGTTCCAAGCTTGCCAAGTGACTCAGAGCCTGCATTCACTCCCACGAGCATTCTTAAGTGCGACTATAGCCCTTTTCTATGAGTGATATGCCAACAACTCCATGATTTAAGCCTATTTTCCAGGGCTACAACCAGGTCTCTTCCGAGAACTCCATGAAACTTCCAAAACTCATAAAATACATAGAAACAATGCTTGTAAGCCAAACCTAAAACTAGGAATTTAACTGGCCTTCCCCAACCAGGACTGAAATTTCGTCAAACACTTGTTAAACCTGCAACCTATTGGTCGTTAATGAAAATCTAAACATAATGATCTGAAAACATATTTAAAGTTTAACAAGAAGGGTCATTGCCTTCTCACATTAGTTGTTATAAAATGAATTAGGTCATGCATCCATTATTCATTCAATTAAAAGTAGAAGCATGACAAGATCCATGACTAGGAACTGCCAAATAACTATGCTTATAACCAGCATATAACCAGACAAATAAAATAATAGAAAATCCATTAAAGCCACATAATAACAAGTACATTTACTCATCAAAATCAAGAGGAACTTATCTCTTATTAAACATAGGAAAAATCCAACCATGTTTAAGACTTCCATGTACTAGCCCACCATAGATTAGATGAATAGAATCTTTCTTTCAGCCAATCACCCCTGTGCCATATTCCAAGTATGAATGTGGGATCTCATGGGATAAACAAATCCATAAAAAACCAAGGTAATCCATAGGTTAAACCACATCCACCATCACCATACCATGACCTCACCTTAATCGGTGTTGAGGTCACAAAACTAAACCAAGTTTGGATACCTTAGAATTTATTCTCCAATACCTTGAGGAATTTTCTCATCCCCACCCTTAAAATTTATCGTGTATCCTGCCATTACGGGTCAAGGGATTCCTAGGCCTTTGGGAATTTTCTGAAGATGACCTCACTCGAATCCAAAATCTTCCAGCAATCCAAAGCTCAAATTGAGAACAACCACATCACACCATGACTATCCGAAAATGGAAAGCCTAGAATAAAATCCACTTTCAAACCCGACAAAACCCATTCCAATGATAGGAATAGAACCAAATACCAACATTCACATACCATGCATGTCAAAACCATCTAGAAAATCATACATACAACCTATTACTGCAAGTACTCTCGCTGAAGTTGCTTGATCCAAATTTTCATTCCTTGATCCTTGCTTTCCTTTGCTTTCCTTGTCCTTCCTTGGATTTCCATGTTCTTCCTTTGCTTTCCTTGTCTTTTCTTTTCTTTCCTTGTCCTTCATTATCCTCTTCCAATTGATTCTCTTATGTCTTTTTATTATTCATGCCTATAATTTCTTCAATTCTCCATTATTTTCCTTGATTCTCCTTCTCGCATGCAACATGTGACCTTTCACCTCTCTTTTCCCCTAATTTTCATTATTTTCATAAATAAAATACCAGTAGTGCATTTTTTTCCTTTTCAAAGCCTTTGCATTTGCATTTGTAAATTTCCCCTTAGCCATAAACAGAGCAAGTGATTCCTACTAGGATATTCTTCCCAACATTTAGCTTGAAATAAGTATCCCTTGACTCTGGTCTTATTTTTCCTTTATTAAATTTTATTAAATGAAATTTTAACTTGGGGCTGTTACAGGGCCCACCCCCTTAAGATAACACCATAGTCAGTGTTTTGTGACACATACAATCAACAAAACTGTTGAAAAGCAAAATAGACTTCCCATGGAGATTTCTAACACAACTTGTTGCACTATTTACAATAACAACTTTCGCAAAAGAAAAACCATCACGGAAAACGTGACAACATGACAACCATACCCAAGGAATATTTTAGGGGCTAATATTCACATGCGGGCTAGTTTTCCATGCTCTTTCGAAAAAAAAGATTTGCCAATTTCCTTTTTCTCTAAAAATGATTCGCCCAAATTTTATAGTATAAAATTATTTTATTTAAAAATCACAAAATTTTTATATCTAGACTATATAAAATGATTAGAATTTTTAATATTTTTACAAAAATATTACCAAACATTTTAGATATTGCATATTATGTACTTGTGATATTTGCAAAGGTTTCTAAAATTTAAGAAAAAAAATCATCCTTAAATAATTCCATACCGCCTATTGGAGCTTTATAACAAAACTCATGGTGGTATTCAATAGAAAATATACATAAATATGTACAATAAGAAAAATCATTTGCTTCCACTAGAAAGAAATGAAGGATACATAGCAACGTGTTTGATCATCCATCTCCCATGTAGCTTCAACAAGCCCAAACTACTTCCACTTCACTTTAACTTTCTTGATTGCTCTGTTATGGAGTATGAGATGTTTCAGTTGCAATATGAACTAAGGTTCTTGCTAAATCATCCTTCTTGCTCCACTTGCAACACAAACCAATCAATAACATGATCAACATCCTTTACATATATTTTAAGCAATGAAACATGAAAAACTTCATGGACTTTCATTGTTGCAGGAATTGCAAGTCTGTAGGCCACTGGTCTAATCCTCTCAAGGATATCAAGAGGCCCGCAATATTGTGGTACGAGCTTGGCACATGATCTAATCCTCAATCAACTCTTCTTTTGCTTGATGTGAAAGTAAAAATTCTACCCAACCTAAAACTCCTTAAATTCCCTGTGGTTGTCTGCATAACTCTTTATCCTTTATTGTCCTTCCTTTAGATTATTTTTTATAACTTGCAATTTAGTTCCATGTATGCCAACATGTCCACTCCAATAAGTACCATGTTCACTTAATCACTCTAACTATGGAAGTGTTACAACTCTGCACATTCAATGTCTCAAACAAACTCATCCTCGGTGACTCCTTATAACCATTGTGATAAGAAAACTCAAGCAATGGAAGGTACTCATCCCATATCCTCTGTTGGTGCATCACATACATCCTTATCATATCCTCCAGTCTCTTGTTGACCCTCTATTTTTGTCCATCTGTATGTGGATGATATGATGTATTGAAGGGAAAATCTATCCCCAAAGTTGCCAACACCTCCTTCCAAAACATGGAAGTGAACTTGGCATCCCTCTCTAACACAATATTCTTCAAAACACCATGCAATCTCATGATCTCCCAAATGAAGATCTATTATACCTCACTAGTTAAATAAGTATTTTTTACTCAAATGAAGTGAGATACCTTTCTCAATATATCTATCATAACCATGATAAAATCATGTTGCCTCACTGTCCTCGAAAAACTTGTAATGAAATCCATGGAAATTACCACCCATTTCCATTATGGAATCATAATATGTGGAAGTAAACCACATGGATGCTTACACTCTGTTATCACCTGCTGATAGTCCAAACATCTATCCATGAACTCTACCACTTCCTTGTTCATATTTGACCAATAGTAGAACTTCTTCACTATTATTAATGTCTTCTGGTATCGTGGGTGACTTGAATATTGTTTCACATGAAACTCCCTGAAGGTAAACTTCTTGAGTTCACTATCATCTGACACATAGATCCTGTCCCTAAATCTCTCCAAGCCATCTGTCTTGAGATGATAGTTTACATCTTCATCACTTGTACCTTGTTGTAGCCTGTGCATAATCTTCATGTACTTGTCATCTTGTTTTCCTACCCATGAGATCTGATCCTGTAAATATATACCGTATGAGTTCACTATTGCAACATGGTTCAACTGCACTTTTCTAATGAGAGCATCTGAAACCTTGTTCTCCTTACCCTCAATGTGTCTTATCTGGAAGTCAAAATCACTTATCATGGCCAACCATGTATATTTCTTGGAATTCAAATTTAGTTGGTCAAACAAATATCTCAATCCGATGTGATTGTTCATCATCCAAAACTTCGTTTGAAAAAGATAATTTTTGGAAAATGTCATTCATTTCCATTACACTTTCACTATTATGTCCATTATATCACCTCCATTTCACTACTATTTCACTACATTCATCCCACTTTCATTATCATTGGGCCACATTTATGTTTTTCCAAACTATATTAATTCTTAGCCTTTTAAAGTGAATTTGTGGTTAAAAATTAGAAAATAATGTGCATATGCTTATACCTAAAAAGTGGGCTGAGATTGTTGACATGTGTAGGTTAAAAGGAGGCTTCTAGAAGACCCTTATGTGGCACTCTAATGCCAAATTCTAATTTGAGTGGAAAGAATCATGGGATCATGAAGATATGTGTCACATCTCCTAATTGTATCGAAACTCTAAGAATACATCTGTCTTATCAGTTCCTATTTTGATTAGGAGTCTAGAGGTAGAGGGAGAGATTCATGGACTCTCATTAATGAGATCGCTTCTCATCTTTCTGTATAAACAGGAGATCTCTCTCCTTCATTTGTTAGCTTGTTAGTCCTAGCTTAGCTGGCTTTTATTCTTTAGCTTGGAGTTTGTAGTTCTTCCTTGATGGCTTCGGAAAGCTTTGGAGAGCTTTGTTGTACTTTGTAATTTTGAAGAATTTGAATGAAGCTTTGATGTTCTCAACGTGGAAGGAGATGTGAAGTAGATGTCATGGAGCATATTAGAATGTAAGGTAGAGTAGATTTTATTTTGTAATTTTGCTTTGATTTCATTCATGTATGTCATTTTATTGCTTTCAAGTTTGATAGTTTAGATTTTCCATTCATGCAATTTTAATTCATGCAAGTGTGTTCAACCGGTTGATTGTAGATTAGTTTTTCTTTACATGTTTTTTCATCAAATAGTGACATGAGATTTGCCTCTTTGCTGAACTTTTTCTTAAGCTTTTCAATTTCAGTTATGCTTTGATTTCAGTCTTATTTATTTGCTATTGTTAGTTAGTTTAGATATCAAATTCTTCACGTCATTTGACGTTATCCCCAGAGCCATGGCTTAACTCCGAAAAGCTACTTGGTGAGCTATCAAATTATGAGTGAAGTGATTTGATTTTACTTTCATCTCTGCAATTAGATATCAGGTTCTTCATGTTATTGATGTTATCTCCAGAGCCATGGCTTAACCCCGAAAAGCTACTTGGCGAGCTATTGGATTATAAGTGAAGTGACTTGATTTTACTTTCATTTGCAAGTAGGTAATTTATATATCAGGTTCTTCATGTTATTGACGTTATCTCCAGAGCCATGGCTTAACCCCGAAAAGCTACTTGGCGAGCTATCGGATTATAAGTGAACTGATTGATTTCACTTTCATTTGCAAGTAGGTAATTTAGATATCAATTCTTCATGTTATTGACATTATCTCTGGAGCCATGGCTTAACCTGGAAAAGCTACCCGCCGAGCTATCGAATTATAAGTGAAGTAAATTGATCTTGCTTTTGTTAGTCTGCAATTTTTGGCTTGTTTGAGTGCAATAATTTAGATTTTATTTTTGTAATTAGATGGCAGCAGAGATAGTGATTTCATGATCAGTGTTTGATCTTTTGTTTGATTTAAGTAGTTGCATATTTACATTCCTGTTCAAGTATTAATAGAATGTTTTGAGATCTTTTGAAGTGCTAAGTTTTGGAAGTTACTATAAGGGACATAAACCTTATCTTGAAATCTACATCCATACTTGACCTTTAAAAGTATTCTTAAGACCTTAGAATAGGATTTCCATTTGCATTAAACACTTTAGGAAACCAACAAGAACAAAACCCCAAAAACAACATAAAATATAAAACAACGAAGTAAGAAAAAGGTTAACTAACCACATATGGTGCACCACACTTCATCAGTTTATGATACCTGGACTGATAATTTATGTAGAGCAATTTAAGACTTTAAATTAACTAGAGTGTAATTAGGAGACCTTATTTCTTACATCTAAAAAAAATAATTAATAATTCTTGAGTATGCTCTCCTCCTGCACTTTGTGTGATCTGGAGCATCAAAAAAGGATTGTTATGTAAAAAAAGAAAAGGAAAGAAGAAAAAGGGAGACAAAATAAGCTTCATCATTTCAATTGATTCAATAAAAAGAAAAAATGAAACCCAACTGCTTTGATAGGTTCAACTGTCCAATATTGACAGGTTATGGTTTGTAGTGGTCCTCAAAACACTGTGTCCTGTTTTAGTAAGATTTTGCAAATTAGTTGCGGAATGCGGCCTAATTCCGCAGCTAATTTCAAGGTTTAATTGGTCACAGGCATCCAATGAAGAAACCGACCACATGGGCATATCCAAAATTGTCCCGACGGGGATCCTATCCTAGTCACCCAGCCCAAATTGATAAAAAAATCAGCTTAAGGCCTTAGTCAAAGTTTTGTTTTTAGTATATTTTACTTGAAGTCTTTACTGCCTGAAATTGAAAATCATTAAATCATTGTTATAAAATTTCACAATTTCAAAAAAAAAGGAAACAATCTATGGCTATCTTCAATCCTAGCTTTCACTGTGATCTCAATAGAAAATATGCATCCATGTTTAAGCTTTGGCCTTAAAACAAACCTGCAAAAACATTTAAAAAGAATAAAAATAAAAATAAAAATAAAAGCCTCCTCTAGTTGTTTGCCTGACTCTTGTAAACAACAACAGTATATCAATTCTTTCATCTCTGTGTAGGCTTTGAAATTAGAGAGAGAGCAGCAATATGCAACAACATTGCGTACTGTTTATCCCTGTGCATGCATTTTTTTTGGTTTGTTTGTTATGTAGACAAAAATCAGTGTTCACTTGACAAATAGAAATCTAATGATCATAACAAGGGAGACCACCCAATTCATTGAAAATCCATACTTGAACGCATGACATCCTTGAAGGGGGTACTAGAAGATATGAAATCTATGCAGATATTAGATTAACATGCATACATTGATGCTGCCCTTCGTAGAGCTCACTTTACATCTCCTCCTAGCCGTTCATATCCTTTATTGCTAGGGTCATCTTCATTGTATCAGTACTGATTGAGATTTTATAATTTTTGAATGTTTTGGTAGTATACATTTTTGAATTATCTTTGGAGACTGGAATCATAAAATTTGATTCAAAATTTCACAGCCGAATGCAACAACTCAGGAAAAATGCAAAACAGATAAAAACGTCAAAATTCAACCGCACAATCTCACCAAACGGAGATGAATTTGGGGAAAATAAAACATGTTTTTTTCGCCAATAGCGTCAATTAGATAACCCAAAAACTGTTTTAAGGAATTTGAAGTGGTTTGGGAGATCTCCTTAGATCTTTGGAGCTCATTTTTGCATGTCGTGGGAGGGAAAAATGGAAATTAAATTGATGAACAGACTGTTGTTATGCCACGCCTCAATCTTGTGTGCTGACATTTCATTTTTATTTTAGCCACGCCTCAGTATTGTCTGTTTCCATTCAATATTGACTTAAATGACTAACAATCTCCATGAATTATACTTCAATTTAATAGCAAGATACATGATGTATCCCAATTGAGGATGAGTCTTCCAATGATTTTTCATTTTCAACCAAACTTCTCTACTCCACCTGTTTAACGGCTAATTGTATAACCTGACCAAGTTGAATACAATTGTTTTACATCCCTATTGCTTGGATTATTCATTCAACATCACTATATTTTTATATATGTGTGCAACACCACCAGTCGTTACATCCTCCACATTTTTTCTCATGCACACAGTCACTCCGTTTTCATACTACCTGTGTATAACAATCACCCTGTTTTCACATATAGTTACTCTGTTTTCACATATTCTGTACATACAGTCACTTTAGTCATAGTCATCAGCTTCCATATACATTTTCATTCCATTTCGATATCCATAAATGTCTGATTTCTATCCATGCAGTCACTCCATTTCTCAAATGATAAAGGGAATTCTGAAGAGTAGCCGAAAACAAAAATTATGGGTCTCAGGACACAACCGAAGGAGTCATAAAAGCTGTTGAAAAGATCATACAGTTCCATTATTATGATATTTTCATTATTAAAACTATTTTGCTTCATATACCAATTATAAAAATTTTATTTTTCAAGCAGACACTGAAGGAAATTTTTGAAAAATTGCAGAGAAGCTCATGAACAATTGGCCTTGTGCACCAGCTGTGATCTTAGGATCTCTCTCCCTGGTACTTGGCTGCATAAAATCTCCTTTCCAATAACTTAAATCAGAAAACTGATGGTTGACTGTCTTTTAGCTATGGAATGCAGCCTGATTCCATAGCGAACTCGCAATTCCGTAACCATTTTCATACTTCTATAGGTTATAGGTGTTAAGAGACAAAACAAATCACATGGGTAGATGGGAAAATGTTAGCACATGGATAGTGTCCTATTCATTTGATCCAAGTCGATGAAAAATACCGTGGTCAAAGGGAATTCAAGCTGTGTGTTATCACTAAGTCGCCACACTAAGTCGCCGCATGTCAAAAAAAAAAAATTGAATCAATGAAATGAATAAGTTATTTGCTCACTTTTCTGAAGGTATTTATTAATTTTGGACTAATGATAAAAGATCAATGGCTAACATTTTATTCAAGATTTTTAGCTACAAAAACTGTGCACATTCCGCAGCTAAAGTCGAATTCCGCAGCTAAACGTCAATTTGCAGCTGAAAAACCTCATTGTTCAAATCAGCCTAACTTTCTCATACAAAATCAGATTTTGATGATTCAAGTATCGTTGGAAATATCTCAAAAAAATCTACACAGTGAGAAATCCATAATTAGAGTTTGAAATGATAAACAATGAAATAAATTGATGAAAAGAAGCAACATCAACTTGAGGCACCAATTCCAAAGCAGGTATAAATTCTTTTGATTTTTCCTTTGAGAACTTGTTTCATTAATACAAATTTTTAGTTTTGTGTATAAATATCATAACTAGAGAGATTTATCACCTCTCTCCTTTGATAATATTACATTCCATTGTAGAAGAAGTATTAGTTTTTTTGCAGGTTTCAGGAGGAAGGACAAATCACTACAAGAGAATGGTCTCTCTCTAAGAGACCAATTTGTTTCATAAGAGGATGATCAGCAACAAAGAGGAAATATGTTAATGCAAAATTAGATCCAAACACTTGAAAAAATTTCAGATACTATTATCTCCAGCATATCCATACCTCATAATAAACCATTCACCTCATTTCACTTCATACTTTCCATTTACATTCACATACACTTTCCATCTCTTTTTGTCCATTCATAATCCACAAATAAAAGTAAGAGGCTCATTCACATGCTTATTTCCCATTGCCATCTTCCATTTCATCTTTCATTTCTTGTCATTTTCATTTCCCAAATAAGCCCTGCTTCAATGCAAATTATTGATTCCATAGTCCTTTGAGTCTAAGTTCTTTGTAAAAACACATTTAGGCTTGCATGCCTTAATGGAAAGTCCTCATGCTGACAAACAATGGGAATACATTAATTTCCCTTTTCCATCAGATCTTCTAGGTGACTCAGCATCAGCAAATTCATCCATACCTAGCAAGATGTTTTTGGGCATCTTGACTCTCATTGTCATCAATGGTGAGAGTTCTCGTGCTAACTAGTGGCATTCATTAATGGCCAATAAGTCAACAATTTCCTGCTATGTTCGACATCAGAACATTTTTTTCACATAGTAGGAATTGTGCCAATGAGTTTTGAAGACATGAAGACTATTATTTTCAGTATTTTGGAGCAGATTCAACAACTTCTAGTAGAAGAAATAAAAAGTCATCTTAACTCTTTATCCATGAATCTTCTTGTTCAGCCACTTGAAGAAGAATATGATCAGAATTTTGCAGCCACCACACATACAACTCATCCATTCCGAAGGGTAAGTTAAGGTACGATAATTTCTAACTTTTTACCATAGAATTCCATAAAAAGCTAGAATGATAATTGTTGGAAAAACATTTCTCTTCCTCATTTCATAAAATTGCCAATACCATCAGTTTGGGGGGGGGGGGAATACATTCATATTCATATCTTGCCATGTCCATATCATATTCGGGAGCCCACATACTTCCAACATATATTATCTATTACATTGTTATTATGAGCATACAATGGCTTTTCAAAAAAAGTGCTTAAAGGATAAATTGATACAAACAAAATTATGGTTGTCACAAAAGAAGCAACCATCATGCAGTCCAATAAAGATATACTTTGCAACAATAATCAAAATATCATTATGCAAAGTTCAAGGATCAAAATAGAATGCAAAGAAAAAAAAAATGGTTGTAACACAAGAACCAACCATGTTGAAATTCAAGTAAAACACTTTTCAAAAATATGAAGTTATCAAATGATATCATGCAAAGTTAAGCCAAAGCTCAAGGATCACAAAAGTTAATGTAATATATATTGCATAAGGACATGCAATAACTTCAATTGGGGGGTATGTTGGGTCTTGAAAATTTCATTCATTTCCATTACACTTTCACTATTATGTCCATTATATCACCTCCATTTCACTTCTATGTCACTACATTCATCCCACTTTCATTATCATTCGGCCACATTTATGTTTTTCCGAACTTTATTAATTCTTAGCCTTTTTAACTGAATTTGTGGTTAAAAATTAGAAAATAATGTGCATATTCCTATACCTAACAAGTGGGTTGAGATTTTTGACATGTGTAGGTTAAAAGCAGGCTTCTAGAAGACCCTTATGTGGCACTCTAAGGCCAAATTCGAATTTGAGCGGAAAAAATCATGGGATCATGAGGACATGTGTCACATCTCCTAATTGTATTGAAAATCTAATAAGACATGTGTATTATCAGCTCCTATTTTTATTAGGACTCTAGTGGTAGAGGGAGGGATTCATGGAATCTCATTAATGAGATGGCTTTCCATCTTTTTGTATAAATAGGAGATCTCTCTCCTTCATTTGTTAGCTTGTTAGTTTTAGCTTAGCTCGGCTTTTAGTTCTTTAGCTTGGAGTTTTTAGTTCTTCCTTGATGGCTTTGGAAAGCTTTCTAGAGCTTTGTTGTACTTTGTAATTTTGAATAATTTGAATAAAGCTTTGATGTTCTCAACATGGAAGGAAATGTGAAGTAGATGTCATGGAGCATATTAGAATGTAAGGTAAGGTAGATTTTATTTTGTAATTTTGCTTTGATTTCATTCATGTATGTCATTTTATTGCTTTCAAGTTTGATAGTTTAGATTTTCAATTCATGCAATTTTAATTCATGCAAGTGTGTTCAACCGGTTGATTGTAGATTAGTTTTTCTTTACATGTTTTTGCATCAAATAGTGACATGAGGTTTGCCTCTCTGCTGAAATTTTTCTTAAGCTTTTCAATTTCAGTTATGCTTTGATTTCAGTCTTATTTATTTGCTGTTGTCAGTTATTTTAGATATAAAATTCATGTCATTTGACATTATCTCCAGAGCCATGGCTTAACCCCGAAAAGCTACTTGGCAAGCTATCGGATTATGAGTGAAGTGATTTGATTTTACTTTCATCTCTGCAATTAGATATCAGGTTCTTCATGTTATTGACGTTATTTCCATAACCATGGCTTAACCTCCAAAAGCTACTTGGTGAGCTATAAGATTATAAGTGAAGTGACTTGACTTTAATTTCATTTACAAGTAGGTAGTTTAGATATCAGGTTCTTCATGTTATTGATGTTATCTCCAGAGCCATGGCTTAACCCCGAAAAGCTACTTGGCGAGCTATCGAATTATAAGTGAACTAACTTGATTTTACTTTCATTTGCATGTAGGTAATTTAGATATCAATTCTTCATGTTATTGACATTATCTCCAGGGCCATGGCTTAATCTGGAAAAGCTACTTGGCGAGCTATCGGATTATAAGTGAAGTAAATTGATCTTGCTTTCGTTAGTATGCAGTTTTTGGTTTGTTTGAGTGCAATAGTTTAGATTTTATTTCTGTAATTAGATGGGCAGCAGAGACAGTGATTTCATGATCAATATTTCATCTTTTGTTTGATTTAAGTAGCTGCATATTTACATTCCTGTTCAAGTATTAATAGCATGTTTTGAGATCTTTTGAAGTGCTAAGTTTTGTAAGTTACCATAAGGAAGATAAACCTTGTCTTGAAATCTACATCCATACTTTACCTTTAAAAATATTCTTAAGACCTTAGAATAGGATTTCCATTTACGTTAAATACTTTAGAAAACCAAGAAGAACAAACCCCCAGAAACAACATAAACAATAAAACAACAAAGTAAGAAAAAGGTTAACAAAGCACATATGGTGCACCGCACTTCATTAGTTTACGATAGTCAGATTGATAATTTGTGTAGAAAAATTTAAGATGTTAAATTGACTAGACAATAACATCTCCACATCTTCAAGACATGAATAATAGCCACCAACTCAATATCATGAGTCTGATAATTATGCTTGTGCTCACTCAGTTTCATGGACTCATAACATATCACCTGTCCCTCCCGGATAAGGATTCCACCAAGACCTCTCTTGCAAGCATTTGTAAACACTATAAACTCTTTATCAGGATCTGAAATCTTTAACACTTAAGCATTCATCAAAAACTTCTTTAACTATTAAAAAATGGCTACACACTCCTTTGTCCATTAAAACTTCTTACGTTTCCTATGCAATCATGTAATAGGGTATCAAATACGTGACAAGTTTATGATGAACCTCCTATAATAACTTGGTAACCCAGTAATGATCTAACTTCATCCACATTTCTAGGAGCTGCCCACTCCATTGTAACTCTCACCTTTTCTAGACATACTCCTATGCGTTACTTAGAGTCAACATGTCCCAAGTAGCGTGCATTTTTCTGAAAGAAATTGCACTTGCTAAGGTTGGCATACAAATGATGTTCTCTTAGAAACCTTGATGCAGGGTTACCCCTCCACATACCCATAATATGCATATAAATGCATAAATACCTCTGTCCCAGGTATTTGACTCCCAAAGGAGTCAAATCGTCAACCACAAATGGTTAAGGCCCTCTTTTATCAGTTCCTTTATATCGGAACTCAATCACCCCGCCAAAACCTCCTATCAGGACTATTTAACCCTTCATAACCTTCATATAAGAATTTATTAAAGCCTTCCTTCTAATTCTTTCTTTCGGGAATTAAAACCCTCTTTAATCGTTTATAAAACCCATGAGCCTGCATATATATCAAACTTTCCCTCTTAAACATTCGTTAATATAGATATTTACACATAAAACCTTTATTCAGTGCTATTCCCTTATAAAACCATTTACCAACGAAAACCCTAGAAAACATAACTTTTCTCGGCTCGATATGGTCTCTACACGCTTCTCGAGGATTGTCTTTATCGCAATCGGCTATCGGCTCCTCTGCAGGTCTTTAACACATAGATCTCATCACCCCTACGATTCTGATATGCGACTATCGGAATCATTAATATATGTTTTAGCCTTAAAAGGCTCCACAACACATCTATCGCCAATATATGAAAATACATTGAAATCTCACTCTGAACAAATATAGGTAGATCTCAAACACTTTCCAACTGCACCTGGAACTTCATTGGGTCTGCACCTTTAGTTGCTCCACAGTGTTGTTTCCTCGAACTCTGATAAGCCCGATCTCTGATCCCTCCAATAAGCTCGGTCTCCGATCGTCGATCAGTGAAACCTCCAATCAAATCTCGATCATTTGTTGTATTCTTGATCCAACAGTTGAAATTTCTCCCGACTGTTCAAACGTGCGCACTTATTCTCCACCGTCAATCTGTACCCAATAGATCTGATAGTTGTTGTTGCTATCAGGTAGAAATCAAGCACAAGGTTTAACCACCCAATAAAGTGGTTTCCTCTCACCTCTGCTGCCACATGTCATTTAATCAGTGGAATCAGTGCTCATCCTTCAATACCGCTTATGGTTTTGAGGCTGACCAAAATCCACTTTCACTATTACAAAACCGCCTTCCTTCATTTAGAGTTTGTCGATACGACATTCCTCCATCTCCTCTACAGTTGGATCCTAACCATTAATATTTACATTCTCGACGATTGTTGTTCTTTCTTTCTTCACTTCAATGATCCTCTTTTCACTTGCGTTTTTACTCTATTTCTTCAATTTCCCTTTTTGGTTCATTTTTCTTCAAAGGTTCTCGTCCTTTGCTATTTCACTGCGCACTCTTCCTCCTGGCTTAACTTCGTGTGCCCCTTTTGATCACTGTCGTCTTGATCCTTCGAATGGATCCAATGATCCATTACAAATCTCTGTATGATTTCTCCCTTTGCGTGTTCTGCAAAACTCGACCTGCAACCCCTTTTATAGAAACTACAAATTCATATACAATTCAACACTCGAAACACGCATTCCCACTCGAAATTGAGTTGATTGTATTAATAAATATCAACAATGATTACAGAATGAGACTTATCTATCTCACACACACCTATTATTCAATATTGTGGCCCCTCTTGAGCTCTGCCCATAGGCTTACATATATGCCAGTGGGTTCTGTTTAACTCATCCTGGTTTGACTCCTATATCTATTGAACTGACTCCTAGATGTAGTCTATCCTCTATGTCCACTTATAATTCATTAAATTCTTAAAAGCTCTCCCTCTCGTTCCTCGAATCATGCAACTGTTTAAGAGTTGTAATTGACTTTGAACTCTTTTGTCATTACTACCCACTCAGGTTCTCCTTTAATTTGAGAATATTTACCACTTCCTCTCATTATCTAATTAAATCACTTAATGGTCTAATATTACATTGACTTGAGACTTAGGAAACTAAATTTTCTAAAGATACATGACCCCCTATGTCTACTTAATTACAATGATTTTCTCTTGGGTTGAACACTCCTGCATCAGACTTCCAAAGTAGAAAATAGTCATGATCTCCTGATCATGTGTCTTTGATCTTGGTCTTCCTTGGTCTCATACTTTGTTCTGTAATTGCCCAAATGCCTTGCTCCTTTGCTATTGTTGTACTTCTGTTGTCTTCTACTCCATTTTATTATCTTTATCAATCAGGTTCAAGTTCTGATTGATATTTCTTCCTGTTGCTACCGTTTTCTTCCATTTGGACTGCTTCATCACCAACTGTCACATCTCTTCAATTTCCTTTTCCAGAACATCTTTGGGCTGCTCCATTTTTTGCTTCTTACTTTTGCCTCCTTTTTGTTTCAGGTTACTACTGTTGTCCACTAATTCTTTAGATTGCTGCTGGTTTCTTTCACTTTGTAGCTACTAGTTTACTTTTTCTTCTAGTTTTTCTCTTGCTCCAACTTTTTCTTTTCTTGCTCCAACTTTTGCTTTGCTTGCTATGTTGGCTTCTATGTTGACTCTTATGCTGACTTCTATGTTGACTCTTATGCTGACTACAAATTTTGTTGTGAATCCTATGCTGACTACCTCCCTATCATCCTTACCCTCTTTCATGATTGTTTCATTCTCCACTGAATCATGACTGTCCAAAATTTTTTCCAGCAATTTAGCATCTATGTTCCATGGATTGAATTCATCCACAAAATTTTCTTCTCTCATATTTATTTTGTTGTTCAGCTGTGCCAAATCTCCTCCAACAATTGCAACAAAACTTGCATTCACAAAACACTTGTTAAAATGAAAAACATAAGGCGTCAGTGCCTTATCACCCTTTAGCAACAATTTAGTTTTTCTCTCTATTTCTTTTTCCTCTGTCAGCACATCAGTGTGCTGATTTGAATTCTCAAAGGAATTCATGAGACTATCCACTAGTCTCTCTTCCACACCATCTATCCTAATGATGTCTTTCTATCCTTGTTCATTGTAGTGAACTCCTTTTTCTGCAATCATATTGTCATACTCTAAACTTTCCAGCAAATATTCCAGCAATGCGATTTCTCTATGACACTTTGCAAGTGTTTCATCATCACATATGTTTCCTGCATTTATACACAAATTATTAGTTTGGAAATAATAAGGTTCAACAATATCAACTGTTGCTTCACATATCATCTCTTCAGACTAAACTTCATCTCCTTCTTCCACAAGAACTTGTTCCTGTGTTATCACATCTTCACACATCCATGCATTGTTAAGTTCCTTCTACTGCAATAAATCATTGTTTCCCTCATTCAAGAGACATTCTCCATCCTCCCTTACTTCAGAGTTGTTATCTCCTAAAAGATACTTCTGCATACTTCTGACAGTTTCAAAATATTGTTTATCATCTACAAAACACTCGTTTATTAGTGTCCTTTCTCCCTTTGCTAAGTCTTTTGCATAGACTTTTTCCTTCTTAACATCTTTCAATAGATGTCCCTCTTCCTCAATAGCTTCCATGGCTATTTCCATTGTGCCTATCATCATGGTGAATTGATGATCCTTTACTATGTTTTCAGCTAACATAGTCTCTTCTTCAAGCTTGCCTTTAATATCTTGTTGTTTATCCTCTCCAAGAGCTATCCTTGTCTCACCATCTACATTAACATTCTCTTGTATTTGCTTTTAATTAATAACATTAATCAAACTCATTTGATTTCCTTTCTAAGACAGTATTCCTTTATTCTTCATTAGAATAAGATCCTGATTCCTCATCTCTATGACAGCTTCTATAGACTCATCCATAGACTTTTCCTTCTGTATGCAGTCAAATTCCTCCTCTTATGAGAAGTTTTATTTATCACTTTTTACTTCTACATCTTCATCTCTCTAAAGATATCTTCAAAAGGCTTATTTTCTCCAGTAATATCTACCATCATACAAAAACTGTCAGTTTTAAAAATATAAGACTCTGTGGTCTCACTTCATGGTTCAACCATCATATCTCCTTGTTGTTCTAAATCCTTCATATGATTCAGAAATTCTTCGATATTCTCCTCTTCAATCTCCTCAATCCCTTCACTTGGTTGCTTGATATCTTTCCCCGACTGCATATTAGCCTATCCATCTCATATTCTTCTAGAACGGAATTTAGATTCTGCTTGTCTTCCTTCTCCTTTATGAAAATATCAACAAATTGTCCTTCTTTACATGTCTCACCTACAAACATACATAAATTATCAGATTTAAAACCATGTGACCCTTTGCTCTCACTTGAAGTTTCAGTCTTCAAGTCCTCATCTTTAGTCAGAACTTCATCTTCAGTCAGCATCTCCTCATGTTGTTTTGAATTGTCCCAATAGTCCATGAGATCTTCACTTGATCTCCATTCTTTAGCTTCAGTGTAGTCTTCACTTCTTCCTAGAATTTCTCCCTGTTCTAGTTCACAAATGGACTCTTCCATTTCCAACTCAACTTCCTTGAGTTTTTCCCTCAACCACTTTACTTGCTTCTGTTGTAGTCTTCTCTGCATCTCATGCCTCCTTACTGGCTTCTTCCTCAAGACCCAACCTAGTCTCTGGTCTTCTTCAAGTATCCTCCTTAATGCATCGAGTTGTTCCTTTAACTCTGCAATCTCTTTTTCAACCTCTTATTGACTCATCCTCTTGCCATTTTCCTTGGCATCCTTCTTCTCATATCTTCTGCTTGGCTTCTCTCTGAAACTCTTCTATGACTATCAGTAGTCATCTTCTTCTCCTCTTTCTTCAGGACCTCCTCACTCATCTGCAACAAGCCTTCACAACAACTAGTCCTCCTGGCTACAATCTTACCTCACTGAGCTCTCCTCACTCAGTCTTTTGGTAAGTGTGGGTCCTCTTTCTGGAACCTCCTCTTGAGCAACACCTTTTCTCCTTCTACACTTCTGCAATCTCTCACTCTCTCTTGAGAACACACCAACTATCCTCTATGTCCAGTCTCTTGTTGGATTCTTTAGGTTCAGTACCACTTTCTATCAGAGTGTTTTCCTTACTCTATCTTCAAGAACCCATCTGGCTCTCCTCTCATAGCTTCTTTTACTGTCACTTGTGCATTAGTGTAAAAACACACAATCTCAATTTAAAATAGAACATATTACCTCACTTTCAAGACCTCAACATGAACTTGTTTCACCATTCCACCTGTACCTTGAATGGATTTCATATTTATCTTGCATCTACAACTTCTTCTACACATCACCTCTACATGCCTTCTTCTATCAGATTAGAATCTAATCTTTCCTCTTGCCTGCATAAACACCTTAACACATATTTTGCTTTCAATTCTTTCTCATAGAATTTCTTTGTTCTGTTTTAACCAATTCTTTCAACTTCAATTCTGCTCTGATACCACTAATGATGCAGGGTTACCCCCGCACATACCCACAGTATGCATATAAATGCATAAATACATTTGTCCCAGGTATTTGACTCTCAAAGGGGTCAAATAATCAACCACAAATGGTTAAGGCCCTCTTTTGTCAGTTCCTTTATATCAAAACTCAATCACCCCACCAAAACCTCCTATCGGTATTATTTAACCCTTCGTAACTTTCATATAAGACTTTATTAAAGCCTTCCTTCTAATTCTTTCTATTGCGAATTAAAACCCTCTTCAATCCTTTATAAAACCCATAAGCTCACATATATATCAACATTTCCCTCTTAAATATTGGTTAATATATATATTTACACATAAAACCTTTATTCGGTGCTATTTCCTTATAAAACCATTCACAAAGGAAAATCTTGCAAAACATACCTTTTCTCGGCTTGCTATGGTCTCTACATACTTCTTGAGGATTTCCTTTATCGCAACCAGATATCGGCTCCTCTGTAGGTCTTCAACACATATATATCATCACCCCTCCGATTCTGATATGCGACTATCAGAATCATTAATATATATTTTAGCCTTAAAAAGGCTCTGCAACACATCTATCACCAATATATGAAAATACATTGAAATACCACTCCGAACACATATAAGTGGATCTCAAATACTTTCCAACCTCATCTAGAACTTCATCGGGTCCACACCTTTAGTTGCTCCACAACATTTTTTCTCTGAACTCCAATAAGCCCGATCTTCGATCCCTCCGATAAGCCTGATCTTTGATCACCGATCAGTGTAGCCTTCGATGAAATCTTGACCGTCCATTATATTCCTGATCCAATGGTTGAGATTACTCTTGATTGTTTAAACGTGTACACCTATTCTCCATCATCGATCTGTACCCAACATATCTGATGACTATTGTTGCTATCAAGTAGACAACAAGCGCGAGGTTTAACCACTCGATAAAGTGGTTTCCTCTCACCTTCGCTGCCATGCGTCATTTGATGAGTGGAATCAATGTTCATCCTTCAATACCGCTTATAGTTTTTAGGCCAACAGAAATCCACTTTCACTGTTACAAAACCGCCTTCCTTCATTTAAAGTTTGCCGATGCGATATTTATCCATCTCCTCTACGATTGGATCCTGGCTATTAATCTTTAAGATCTAACAGTTGTTGTTTAATCTTTCTTCACATCACTGATCTTCTTTTCACTTGCGTTTTTACGATATTTCTTAAATTTTCCTTTGTGGTTCAGTTTTCTTCAAAGGTTCTTGTCCTCTGCTATTTTATTGCGCACTCTTCCTCCTGACTTAACTTCGCATGCTTCTTTTGATCACTTTCCTCTTGATCATTTTAATGGATTCAATGATCCATTACAAATCTCTTTATCATTTCTCCCTTTGTGTGTTCTGTAGAACTCTGCTTGCAAACCTTGTTACAAAACCTATGAATTCATATACAATTCAACAATCAAAACACACATTCCAACTCGAAATTGAGTTGATTTTATTAATAAATATCAGAAATGATTATAGAATGAGACTTCTCTATCTCGCACAAACCTATTATTCAATATTGTGTCCCCTCTTGAGCTCTCCTCGTAGGCTTACATATATGCCAGTGAGTTTTGTTGAACTCATCCTGGTTTGACTCCTAGATCTATTGAATTGACTCCTAGATGTACTCTATCCTCTATGTCAACTTCTAATTCATTAAATTCCTAAAAGCTCTCCCTCTAGTTGCTCGAATCATGCAACTGTTTAAGAGTTGTAATTGACTTTGAACTCTTTTGTCATTACTACCCACTCAGGTTCTCCTTTAATTTGAGAGTATTTACCACTTTCTCTCATTATATAATTAAATCACTTAAAGGTCTAATATTACATTGACTTGAAACTTAGGAAACTAACTTTTCTAAAGATACATGAACCCCTATGTCTACTTAATTACAATGATTTTCTCTTGGGTTGAATACTCCTGCATCAAACCTCAACACTGCTTCTAAATTCTCATCATTCTCTTCCTCATTCTTAGAATATTTCAGGATGCCATCAATGAATAAAATAACAAATTTGTCTAGATAAGGATGCAACACACCATTAATCAAGCACATAAAAGTAACTAGAGCATTAGTCAAACTTAATGGAACTACAACAAACCCATAATGCCAATACCATATCCTAAAGGAAGTATTGTAGATATTCTCTTCTTTTATGTGTACATAATGGTATCCTAATCTCAAGTCAATCTTTGAGAACATTGCTGCTCCCTTCAACTGATCAAACAACTCATCAATCATAGGCAACAAATATTTGTTATTCATCGTCACTTTATTTAGCTTCCTGTAATCAATGCATAAACTAAGAGTACCATCCTTCTTCTTCGCTATCAATATCAGTGCACCCTAATGTGATATAGTTTCCCTAATGTATCCCTTATCAATCATTTCCTCAGCTACAACTTCAACTTTACCAACTCTGGTGTGCTCATAATGTAAGGTGAATTTTATGCTTTTGTTGCCCCTTGCACCAAACCAATAGAAAAATTCACTTCCCTGTGGGGAGGCAACTATGAAATCTCTACTAGAAACACATCCTGAAACTACTGTAGTAGAGGGGACCTCTTGAATATTTCTGCATCCTCGACATCCTTACCCTTGTCACTGGAACTGTTAACTGCAAACATTACACACCCTTTGATGGAACTACACTTAGCCTACATAGTTGTGACCATCCTCATTGGTGTAGGCTTATTCTTTCCCTACAAGATTCTCTCTTCCACATTATCAACCAGGCACTCAATATTCTTGTCATAACAATCTACTTTAGTCCTATGAAGATACAACCAATCCATATGAAAAAGCATACTATATGATCCCAATGGAAGTACATTCAAATGTGTTGTTGTGGGATTACCATTCAACTCAAATACAGAAGTTGTTAAACGATGATGCACTCTCTTCTTAGTACATGTATCCAACTGCACCAACCAAGACTCTGCATGCACTTATTTTGTCAAGCCACACTTATCCACCAGGTAAAGATCAACATAATTATAACTAGATCCAGGATCAATCAAATAGAAATAACTTGACCACAAAGCTTACCTTCCATCTCAATAATGGATTCCTGGTGATATATCTGCTTCTAGTCCATAGTTGCATAGATATGAGGAATAACATGAAAAACATCCCCAACTATATGTCCATCTTAAGCACTATATATCTGAGGCCTACCTCCATGGTATAATGGATAATCCTTCTTACGATGATCTTTACAACATATCCAACACTACAACAATCCTCTATCATCACCTCTAGTCTCCTACTCTCAACGACGTGACCCATGCCCCTTCTGAATTATATTGAAATTCTTGTAAGGAATCACACTTTCTTCCTCACCTACATCATTAGGTCTTCCCCGCTTCGGTGACCACTTCATTTTAACTTTCTCATTTCCCTTCAAGTCATGTTTAGGCTTAGCTTCACACCTTGAAACTCATAAGAATGCTTTAATTTTTGGATGTCTTACTCTAGTGATATAGGATCATCAAACTCAATATAGTCTCTATATGCTTTTGGAAACCCACTTATGAACCTCTGAATCTTAGCCTCCTCATTGTTGAGATAAGGCACATACTTCAGCTACTCGAGGAACCTGCCAATGTACTCATCATCTATCGTAGAACCCATATTCACCTCATAAAATTCCTTAGCTCTATCGTCATAGTACCTCTCCGAAAAGTAATTCTTCTTGAATACTCTCTCAAACTCACCCAAAACCAACTAATATTCCTGAATGCCCTTGACATTCTTCACATCTTTGGACCAAATATTTTCTTTCCCTTTAATACTGAAGGTGGCTATCTTGGATTCCATGTTCTTTGAGTAGCTATGTAATCTAAAGAATTGCTTCATCCAAAGCAACCATTCCTCTACATATTTTTCCTTCTTCATCTCTCCATCAAATGTAAGAAGATTAACTTTATTGAACTCCTCAGGTAAGTATTCACCCCTCCTATAAGCATGATGACAATGATGACTATGATGATGTCTCCTGGATGACAAGCTAGAATGATGACCGTACATATCACTCCTCCTGTAAGGTGTACCCAATGATATTCCACCTTTAACTATGTCCCCTCTATCAAACCTGTATCTGGACCAACACTTGCTACCATAGGCTCCATTTGTCTTCTCTTCTTGCTATTGACTGATCCTCAACTGTCCCTATCTTTGTAACTTTGACAAGATCTGAAGGATTGTTGCATTAACCTTTACCTATTTCTCATGATCCATTGCAATCCTTTCCTAAGCCTCAACCAACCTACCATTGTCTTATTTGAAACTTTTGATCTATGCCCTAAGGTCATCAATGTATCTTCTATACTAGGAGAATACTCTTATCCTTGATGCCCAATTGATTTGCAGGGAGAGTCACAAGAATTGTAGTCTACCATTTTTCTTGTCATCTTTGATTCTCTTCTTCTAGCAAGTGTATCATGTCAGATAAGCTAAATAGGTACCAAAATCAAATCCATACCTTAGTGATGTTCAGGGAAGGCATATCTCATCTGGAAGATCAGTCCACATTAGCATGTATATTTATAATCATAAGCATATCCATATAATCACATCAACACATCATCATAACAACATAATAACATCATGCATGACGATGCTAACTATATACCATGACCCCATGCATGAATAACATAACCTTGATCACATCAAACTTTACCCAAGAGAGAACAACTTACTCTGACACCAACCTATAACCACCTCCTCCCACATTTACTGACTTGCATCAACTTGCCCAAGGTAAACATGATTTGAGGGTCATTATGATAAGACTTAACCACCTATATGACCTTAAGGAAATAGAGTCGACACCTTGAGACTTTATTGACTTCCCTCAGGTGCTACAGGACCTTCAAGAGTAACACAACCCCTCCAGCTGTCCATCCCCTAAGATCGCTCTCTCTTTCACTAACTTAGAGACCTAGTCACTCCCTTGGCATGATCTTCAAGTGACTAAGAGACTCTAGTTACTTTCATGATCCTACTTGAGTGTGACAATAGCCTTTTTCTACCAGAGTTATGCTAGCAACTGCAAGACCTAACGGTATTTTCTAGCGTTAGGATCCAGTCTCTGCCCATAACTCCATGAAACTTCTATAACTCATAAAGGACATCTAAACAATGCTTGTAAATCAAAACTAAAACTAGGATTTGACATAACCTTCCCTAATCAGGACTAGGATTAGTTCAAGCACTTGGTAATCCTATAGCCTACAGCTCATGAGTGAAAATCTAAACATAATGATATGAAAACTTACCTGAGGTTTAACGAGAAGGGTTACTTCCTTCTCTCATTAGTTTTCATTACATCAATTAGTTCTTGCATTCATTATTCATTCAATTACAAGTAAAAGCATGAAAAAATCCATGACTAAGAACTGTCAAATAACCATCCTTATAGTCAGCATATAACCACATAAATAACAATGAGAGAACAATCATTGAAGCCACATAATAACAAGTGCATTTACTCATCAAAAGGTAGAGGAGCTTAGCTCTTATTAAACATCGGGAAAAACCAACTAGTTTTGGGAATTCCACATACCACCCAACCATATATTGGCTCAACCAAATCTTTCTTTCATCCAATCTTCCCCGTGCCATATGGAAAGCATGAATGTAGAATCTCATGGGATAAACGAAGCTATAAATAAGTAAGGGAATCTAGAGGTTAAACCACCTCCAGCCTCACCATACCATGACCCAACCTAAACTGGTGTTGAGATCACAAAACCAAATCGAGTTTGGATACCTCAAAGTTTCTTCTGGAATACCTTGAGGAATTTTCTCGTCTCAACCCTCAGGCATTACCATGTATCCCTCCATTACTAGTGAAGGGATCACTAGGTCTTTGGGAATTTTACTGAGACCACCTCACCCAGATAAAAAATCTTCTGGCAATCCAAATCTAAAACTGAGAACAACCCCATCAGACCATAGTCTCTTAGGCCATAGTCTCTCCCATGTTAAGGGAAACAGAGCGACCAACATCCTAAAGTCGCTCTCACAGGCCTATCTTCCAGTGACTATGGACAAAAATTGTTAGTTTTGTGCTAGTGACCCCGCGATTTAGGCCACTTTCTTAGGCTCAGAGCCCAGGAAAATGCCCATAACTGATCCATCTCTTCAAATCTGTAAAGTTACATGGAAATGAAAGTACTAAAGAAAATACTTGTTCAACACCTTAACTAGATCCCTACTAGAAATGACAAGCATTTCTTCAAACATATCATTGACATGTAACGTACATGTGTAAACAACATAATTAAGTGTAGGGATATCATACTTATCTGAGAATCAATATGAACCTTGTTCCCTCATGTCATTTGATGTATTATCATCTATTAGGTCATAGACACATTATCCATTCACATACAAGTAAAAACATTCTCAAAACCATAAATAGTTGTTGTAATAATATGTGCATATAACCGGCATAATAGGAACATAAATACAATAAACGTATCAACAATCAAATCTATAAATACATTAGTACCTTTACTGATGGAAATCAAGGGAATGATTTCTCAATAATGAGTGCAATGACGAACTAATGATGGGACTACCACATTCCACCCAACTATAGGCTGAGCCAAATCTCTCTTCACCCATTCACCCTCATGCAATATTTCAAGCATGAATGTTTGATATCATAGAACACATCAATCAATAGTCATCTAGGGTTTCGAGATGCCATCTACCTTAACCCATCAAATAGTAGTTCCACCTCACAGTCGGACATCACGAAAACCATCATTAGATTGGACCCCATCCAATCCTTCGAGGGCTTCTAGAGCATTTGTCCAACCAAGTCTTCCAGAACTAGTAACTCAAACCAAACCATATATAGTGGTTCTAGAGCATTTGTCCAACCATGGCTAATGAGACTAGTAACTTGTTTAGTCAATTTAGTGTCCTAAATTTCTTGCATAAATTATCAACTGAGGTTTGTAAAATAATGAAGTGTGGTGCACTATATGTGCTTAGTTAACCTTTTCTTACTTTGTCGTTTAGTATTTTATGTTGTTTTGGGAGGGTTTTTGTTCTTTGATGTCTAAGAATGTACAACCTAAAACTATGAGAAAATTTAAGTGAATCTAACGAATTTTAAAGGAAAGGGAATGTTCCTAAGTTAATCTAATTTCCTAAAAATAGGTCAAGAACTGTTGGCTAGTTAGAACCTAATAAAAAAAAGAGCATCTATCTTATCTTATCATTAGTCCCAATCCATGGATCTAATTGTTAAAACCAAGAATGAAATCGATGTAGAAGGTAACTCATTAATTTCATTCATTAAACATTCAACCATTCAATTTTTGAATATGATTAAATCAATCTCCTTGAAATGATTTTTGGAAATATCAGTGATGCAACTAAGTGAGGATCTGAAAAAAAAGGTAAAAGCATGTAAAACTAACTGTAAACAGTTAATGTATTTTTTACTTTCTCCAACAATAAAATTTGAAGCATTACCCTCTTGAAGCGTTGTGAAAGAAATCAGTTATACCTTAGTTCCTAAGTTCCTAGGAAAATAATAGTGTACTAAGTAAATTCAATCACTATATGAATTAGACATTTAACCATTTAGTTTAGGATCATCATCATCTTGAAATGGATTTTGAAAACATCCATCAACACAATTAATTGACAATTCTGTTCTAAGAAAATGAATGACAAAACAGTACGAAAACTAAGCAACTATGTATTCTTATTACTTCAGTCTTAATTCAGTTTGGAAACAGAGTCATTTTTCTCCACGAAATATCTTAGAATAAAAAGGCTACATAGTTGTAATCTATCATTATGCTATTGATTAAAAACTGTAATTAAATATCATCCTAATTTAGAAAACAGATTTTCATAAAACATAGTGGAAACTGAACTAAAAACAACAAATGAAAATCCTCCTTCATTGTAGGGGCGCTCTGCCAATGACGTGGCTGGAATGCTCGCTAGTTAAAGATGCACATTAAATGATCATTGACAACACAAAATTTGTATTATGAAAGACAAAGTCTGAATACAGAGTATCAACAAAAAGCCTCAACTTAACGTAATCCTTTCTAACTTCTAACTACTTCTTAGTTCCATGTGACTGATATTTATAGGAAAATAACGTAACTGTTTATGAGATAAACTTGCTACAGGTGGCTAATTCGAATTAAATCTAACCTGACTATTTATGATAAAAACTTGCTACGGATGGCTAATTCGAATTGTAATAGGACTGTTTAAATGTTTGATCAGCTACAGGTGGCTAATTCGAATTTAATTTTCACCATAACTATTAGACTTTTGATTAATGACAAAAGAGCAAATCAAGGGTCTTACTGCTTCCAGATAACGTACTTTGACTCCATCTTTGACCATGACAGTAGGCTTGCTTTTCCATCCATCTGGACCGAGTGAATAGGATAGAATCCATGTGGAGATGATTCTAGAAATTCCCATGTGGCCCAATTCTTCATTTGACACATGGAACCTACTGAACCATGAGACTATCTATGGAATCCATAATTAGTTGTAGAATAGGCTACATTCTGTAGCTAATTTACAAAAATCTATTCAAATAGCAAGAACATGAAAATATAATATGGTGATCATTTTAATGCTTTCCATAGGACAAAACCTAGCATTTGTCATTGAATGGGTTTGTAATCTTATCAGAGAGTGAGGGAAAAGGTGAGGAAAAATGTCAAGGAGAGGGTAATTCTGAGGTTCAACATACCCCCACTGCAAAATCATTGCATGTCCTTATGCAATTTTCCAAAAATGTGAGTTCCTCCTCCCTAATGCATTTTCTTAGACATGTCTGCTGGTACATCCAATTTCCTTCTTTTGTTCTTCTTTGAAGTAATTGTCATTTTGGGCTTTCTCATAAGAAGCTTGTACTCAATATTAATGAGTACTCTGTTCAAAATCTTATTCTTTCTTTTCAATTTCCTGTTTTTCTTATACCGCAGTCATAGCTGCAGAATGGTATTATCGTCAATTGCCTTGTCCAATTTGTTTTGTTCCTTCAAGGTCTCATTTTCTTGTTGATATGTCTGTTCAATATCTCTAATTCATAAATTTCCTATTTGAGAGCATCAATTAGAGGTTCTTGTGGATTGACAGAAGGTTCTGGGTTCATTGAGGCACTTCTCTTCTCGAGTGATTCTATATAGTCATATATTTGTTGCTACACTGGGTCTATTCTTGGAGATTTTCTGCTTTAGCTACCTTCAAAATGATGAACAAGAGAATTTTGAGGACTCTGTGCAGAAGAGATGTTAATAGGAGATGGTTTTGGGTTTTCCTCGTCTAAATTTATAAACTCTGTCCCTTTTGATGATGTTTTCTTTACCAAACATGAGAGTCTAGAGCTTCTTCTAAGTTGTGGAGGACTTACATTCTCCTCATTTGTGACATTTTTCTACTTTATTTTATTCCCTCTTGCCTTGATTTTCTTCCTGATTTTTTTCAGTTCTTCAGAGATTAAATTTTCATCATCTTTCTGCAATGAAGAATTAGGTCTATTTTCAATATTTATACAAGTCTTCCTTCTTCTATTTCTTCTAACATTATCTTCTTTAGGTGACTCTCGTGCTTCCTGGAAATGGTTTCTAATAAGGAAATTCTCCCGGGTATCTCCTATGATTTTTAAATGAAACTCAATCAATATCTTTATCAGCGGACGATGATACAAGGTTGTATCTATGAACTGTATTCTCTTTTGCACATTTGAGGCCATCCTTCTTAAACTATTTAGCAGGAAGAAAGGAAGATTGATTTCTCCATTTTGTAGGAAATTCATTAGTAAACGGATATGGTAGACATACATGCAACCAAATCTCCCCTCACAAATGATAAATTTATGTAATACCAAGAGCATGTTCCTCCACTTACTTTTAAGAGTTGAAATGGGAATACCTTTTCAAAAAATAGAGACATCCATAACTGGGTTTTTGAGTATTACTTTCCTTCATTCATTGTGGAACTCCTTGTTCTTGATCCATGTTTTACCATGCCTTGGAACCTATGTAGCCTTGGCAATAAATGACTGAGTCACTGCAAACTTGATATCTCCAATTTCTACCTCTCTGCAATCAAGAGATTGAGCAAAAGATTTTGTAATCTCTTTATGAAAACCATCAAATTTCTCGATGAATTTAAGCCATCCATATTTTTGCAACATTTCTTTGAGTTGTGGGTATCCTTCCATGTACTTTTCTCCTACCAGTTCTGATCTGACAATTATCCACATGCCTTCTACTATGCAGAGTTCTCAACCTTCAGAATTTCCCTTCCCGGTTTTAGTAAATGAATTGGCTATCAATACGGTGAAAAGAACTATGAGTTTGTATGAAATGAATAGATGGTAGGGGTTCTGTAGACACTTAGACAAGTATGTCATGTCATAGTCATGAACGTTAATAATCAATGTGGGATTTAATTATGGATTGTTATGTGACAAAATATGGAGGATATGGTGGATATGTAGTATGATGGAGATTGCAATCAAATCAAATGATAATTCTTCAAGGAAACATATGAATATCCATATTATATACTTTATGTTTTAACCTTGCTATTTAAAATAAATTTTTGCACTTTACCTTTTAGAGCTTAACCTTTTTGTTTGTTGTTTTCCTTGGTGTTGATCTGTAGGTACCCTTTTAGGATATTGGTCTTCAGGACAAGATTCTTCAATTTCCTACAATCATCATTTGTTTGTAAGCTGTATAATTATGTCAAAGCCGTTGAATGAGATATGGCTACAAAATAAAATTAGGTTTGAAATGGAATCAACTGCAGAACATGATAAAAATGAAGTATGGCTATGGAACATGAATGTGAAATGAAATGGAAATGGAATATGACAGTGAAATGGAATGAAACTGGAGTGAGATGGAATGAAACTATAAAATAAAATGAATTTGCAGATTATGAACTACAAATGAATATAGCTTTATGTCACTACTTATTACAGAAAGGAAATGGAAAATATAGGATGTCAGAAATCTCTGATTTTCACCCTGTATTTTCTATATAAGTATGCCAATTAATGATTGGTTTTCATACTTATACATTTTATTATTATTATTTTTTTATGTTTTTTTTATGATATTTTTTTTATATTATATATATATATATATATATATATATATATATATATATAGGAGACATAAAAGCTAAGTTAGTGGAGAAGAAGAATTATTCTTCACCAACTTCATTTCACTGTTATCTTGGAAAATCTTGATAAAATCCTCTCTTGAAATTGACTTATGATATATCTTCAACTGGTGACCATTCACAAGAAGAGGTACCTTTCTTTCATCTATTGTCGTTATTCTCACTACTACATTATTAAAGACTTCTTCAATCTCATATGGCCCAAGCCAGTGAGTCTGAAACATTCCTTGAAAATCTTTGAATTTTGAATCGAACAAAAGTGCCCAATCCCCTGGCTGAAAATTCTTGTCCTTGATATACTTATCATGCCATTTAGCCCTTTGCTGCTGGACTAAACTAGTTGTTTGAACTGCATCATGCCTAATTTCATCAAGCTCATTGACTTGGTCCAATCTATGTTTTTGTGCTTCTGATAAATCCAATCCTAATTGGACTGCCATCTTGAAGGTTCTGATTTGAAACTCTATAGGGAATAGGACTTGCTTCCCATAAACAAGCTCATAGGGAGCATGTCCTGTCGTGTTCCTCCATGTAGTTCTGTAGGCCCATAAGGCTTCAGGAAGACTTTCTGCCCAATCTCTTCTATGTAGATGTACAGTCTTAGTGAGAATTCCTTCAATCACCTTATTGATAGATTCAACTTGACCATTTGCTTATGGATCATAAGGAGTAGACTTTCTGTGTCTGATCTTGTAATCTTACACCAGCCTTTCCACCATTTTAGACGTAAGTTGAGATCCTTGATCTGTCACAATTTCTCTTGGAACACCAAAATGAGTGAAGATGTCCTCAAAAGGAAAATTAACTACATATTTTTCATTAGCAAAAGGTAATGCTTTAGCCTCTACCCATTTAGTGACATAATCAGTGCATACCAAAATATAATTCTTTTGTCTAGATGGAGGAATAATTGGTCCAACAAAATCCAAGGCCCATTTTTCAAAAGGTTTAATAAGTACCTGAGTTTGTAGTGGCATTAAATCTGAATGAGCAGGTTTTCCTACTCTTTGGCAGCTATCACACCTTTTGACATATTCTTTGGCATCTCTGAAGATGGAGAGCCAATATTATCCTAAATAAAGGATTTTATAGGTTGTCCTCTTGTCAAAAAAGTGTGCACCACTCATCATGACATGCCTTAAGAATTTAAGGCATTTAATCTTCTCGAACACATCTTTTGATCATGAGATTTGGATCTGTTTTATACAATTCATTAGTAATACATGAGTAACTTGCACTTGTTTGAATGGTTTTTATTTTCTCCTTAGGAAACAAATGTGAAGGTAATTTTCCTATGATTAAGTAATTGGAAATATCTGTAAACCAAGGGGTCTGAGTAGTTACTGCAAAAACATATTCGTCAGGAAATTTATCTTCAACTGGAGTGTCATCTTTGATATTTTGAATTCTAGACAAGAAATCAGTAAATGTGTTTTTTTTCTAGGTCTATCTTGAACAGTGATGTTGAACTCTTGCAGGAGTAATAACCATCTTGTAACTCTACCATTAGTAATAGGTTTATTAATTAAGTACCTAATTGTAGAGTGATCTGGATGAACAAAGGTTTCATAGCCTGTTATGTAATGTCTGAACTTGTTGATAGCATGAACAATAGCTAAGAATTCCTTTTTAGTTACAGTGTAATTTAACTCACTGGGAGTCAAATTCTTGCTTCTGTAACAGACAGCATAGGGAATCAAATATTTTTGTCCTAATATGGCTCCCAGAGTTGTATCTGAAGCATCTGTTGAAATATCAAAAGGTAGTTTCCAATTTGGACTTCTTAAGGTTGGTGCTTCAGAAATTTTCACTTTTAAAGTCTCAGATGCCAACTCGCAATCAAGATTCCAATTTCACAATATTTGGTGAGTAATTTGAAGAGTGGCAATGCTAGTTTAGTGAAATTTTCTATAAACCTTCTATAGTATCCTGTGAATCTTAGAAAACTTCTAACATCCTTTTGACAACTTGGAATTGATAGTTTAGAGATGACTTCAACTTTAGATTTATCAACTTTAATTCCATCTCCTAAAATGTGATGTCCTAAAACAATCCCTTTTGTAAACATCATAAAACATTTTTCATGGCTTAGTGAAAGGTTTGCTTCCTTACATCTTTTAAGAACTTTTTCCAAATTTTCTAAAGCTTCTTCAGATGTATTCCCATAAACTGTAAAGTCATCGATATACACCTCTACAAAATCATGTACTAGATAAGAAAAAAATTCCTAGTACTGCTCTTTGGAATGTTGCAAGTGCATTGCACAATCTGAAAGGACTCGGTAGGCATAAGTCCACCATGGAAAGGTGAATCTGGTTTTATCTTGATCTTCATGTGCTACCTAAATTTGTTTGTAACCACTGAAACCATCAAAAAATGAGAAATAATTCTTACCTGCTAATGTATCTAACACTTGATCTATAAAGGGAAAAGGAAAATGATATTTTAGGGTAGCCTTATTTAATTCTCAATAATCAATACATACCCTCCATTTACCATTCTTTTTAGGCACAATCACTAGAGGAGAAACCCACTAGCTGTCTGAAATTGTGTAAATGATGTTTACATTCAACCATTTTTGCAACTCCTCTTTCACAATTTCCCTAAGATTTGGATTCATCCTTCTTTGAGGTTGTCTGATAGGTTTACAATTTTCCTCAATGGAGATGTGATGTATACAAGTATTACGACTAATTCGTTTCATGTCAGTGTATTCCCATGCATATGAAAACGCCTATTGTTGTAATGTTTTGATTAGCCTTTCCTGATGTAATTTTTCCAAGTTATTGTTTATGTTCAATGTTTTCCCTAGAAAGATTTCAAATGTAGAGCTACCAAATTCTTCCATAGAATAAAGAGACATCTGCCTAGATGACAAATATTCAATGTTGGATTTTTCTTGAAATTTATCATGTTCATATTATGGAGATGATTCAAAATTTTCCATTGTATTTAAGATTTGACTATCTTCACTAATGGTTAAAATAGTAAAGAGAGGTTGAATATCATTTTCATCATCAATCCATTCTTTGTCATCTACCTCTGTGATTGTTCTTGCTTGAGGATATAGAGTGAATTTCTTAGTTGAGTTACCATCAGAGATATACATATCACCAGATCTACAGCTAATGAAAGCATTAGTTGTAGTGATCCAAGCTCTTCCTAATATAAGTGGATGTCCTCCTAGATTGTTATTAGGGGATAAAATCATAAAATCAACAGGGTACTCCCAAGAGTCTAAGGACACTGAAATATCTTCTAACGCACCATCTAGTTTTATTATAGATCTATTTTGTAGGTGTATAAAGAAGATTAGGAAGCTTGAGTTGTTCCATGCTTTGTTTTCTCATGATGTCTATTATTGCTCCTAAATCAATCAATGTATTTAGAATTTCAACTCCATTGATATGTGTTTTCACAACTGGACTTCCTGGATCTACATATTTTTGTATGACAATTTTTCCAATCATTATGTCTGTTATTTTTCCTGCCAGCTAAATTATTTTTATTTCTTTTGTTTTTCTTCATGGTTTCTTCATTCTCAACTCCTTTATTGTTTTAGCTAGAATTGGAATATCCTTAATGGCTTGTAACAAAGGGATTTTGATACAGAAAGTTTTCAATTCATCTATAAAATCATAATTAGGCAACATAATATGCTTTTCTACCCGTCTATCAACTTGTAATATTTCAGGAAAAGGAGGTGTAGAAGTAGATACTGATGGTCTCTCTATCATAGGAGTTGAGTTTATTCGTTCTTTTGGTTTTTCATTTTCAGTATTATAGTTTTGAAGAAATGTTCCTTCAAAACTCTTATTTGGTTGTAGAGAATCTTCCTTAGAATTGTGTTGTTCTTGAATAACTATAGAAGGCTTTTTCTTTTCCAATATCCTACCAGATCTTAGTTGGACATCATTGAGATCTAGAAGAGTGATCATATAAGTTGGAAATTGTTGTCCTTCCACCATATAGGTATTCTGAGGATTTTTATTGTTGGGGTTTGGTAATGGTTGGGCAGGTAACTGATTTGGTCTCTATGGGAATGGGAGTGAAAGTTTAGGATTTTGGTTTTGAAGTTGTGGTTGTTGATTTTGTTGAGGAATTTATTGGGGAGGATAGTTTGGATATGATGGAGGATATTGATAGTATTGAGAGAATCTTCCATAGGGATTTGCACTCCTTCAGCCCAAGGTTGAGATTGAGGCCAAGGTTTCTCCCAAGAATTCCAATTTTGTGGGGGCTGAATATACAATTGGTTGTTAAAACCCTAGTTTTGTGGCCCTTGCCAAGGTCTTCTAGAGACAAAACAAAGAGATTCTATTCGATTTGAAAATGTTTCCTCTTGGAAAACAACCTTAAGACCAAGAATTGAAGGACCACTGTTGGTATCATCGTTTTATGAACAAATAACACAAGTCTCTATGATTTTTGCATCCAAAGGGCATTCTATTAAAGCATGCTTCTTTCTGCATTTGGGATAGAAAATAGCTAAAGCATCAGTATCTGTTTTCTGATTGTTTTATAACTTAAGGGTGTCTATATATTCACTAAGGCTCCCTAGAATATCTATTTCAAATTCGTCAAGCATGTTTCCAATTTTTGCCCTACTAACTGATCCAGTTGCAGATTTATTCACTCTAACAAGAGAGGGATCTCTTGGACCTTTCCCAATTTTTGATTTTCCTCTTGAGACATGAACACATAATTCTCCAATGTCACTTACAGGGAGTTGAGGTATATATCCCTTCCCCATCATGTTAAGGATGTTTATCCACTCATCTCTAATGGATTATAATAAAAGAGCTTTTAAAGTGTCTTGATCTAAGTTATCCATTTTTTCTCCTCTTAATTTATAGTTCAATATTTCAAATAAATCCTCCAAATTTTGATCCTCTCTTTACATCATTTTAAACACTTCATCTTTGTGATGATAGGCATGCAATAATCCAAATACTTGTCCAAAAATGCTTTCTTCATCTCATTCCATGTTCCAATAGACTGAGTGACAAATCCCATGAACCATTTTAAAGTAGCTCATTTCAATGTTGAAAAAAACAATTTGAGCTTTTGAGAGTCTTGTAAATAATCATAAGTTCTGCACAAGAATTCAAATAAAAATAGAAATATTTCAGGATCTTCACTTTTTAATCCATGAAAATTTGGGAGGACAGAAGGCAAGATATTTTTCATTGTCAAATTTGTTTCTTCATCAACTATAGGGCATCCAAAAGAATTATCAACTTCCCTATTTCCTCTACCTTCTCCATTATTTCCTCTACCTCTTCCTCCTGCAAATAGTGTAAATTCTCCATTCAGAACTCCCTCTCCTTCTTCTTCTCTTCTTGCCATTATAGATTCTTCAAGGTTAATATAAGATTCAACCTGCAAGGTTAATTGCTCTTCCTACGGTTCCTCTATCAATGGTATGTGGAAGAAAGGTTCTACTTCTCCCTCTCCTGTAGGAATTTCTAATTCTTCAACTAAAATATGTTCCCCTATAGAGGTGGAAAAGGCTACTCCTTCTGTTGGAGATTTAAAATTTTCTTCCTCTAGGACTGCCTCAGTAGATGAAGTAGGAGATCCTCTTAATTGGATTTATGACCTTAGAACTTCAGGAAGTCTATGGCTAGTGAAATGTGGAATACGAGTTTGAGATGGAGGTGTATCTCTTCTTAGTATTGGTGGAGTAAGTGGTGTTGTAGGAATTAAACTCCTCCCTGTAGCTATGAATCTACCCCTAGAGTCTCTTTCTCTACGTATATCATTTTTTAGGTGTAAGAGATGAGGTTAACTTATTACACTTCCTGGAAATGTCACCAAAATGTTCAGTCAATTTAATGTCGTAAATTTCTTGCATAAATTATCAGCCGAGGTTTGTAAATTGATGAAGTGTGGTGCACTATATGTGCTTAGTTAACCATTTCTTACTTTGTTGTTTTGTATTTTATGTTTTTTTTGGGGGATTTCTATTCTTTTATGTCTAAGAATGTACAACCTGACACTATGAGAAAATTTAAGTGAATGCAATGAATTTTAAAGGAATGTAAATGTTCCTAAGTTACTCTAATTTCCTAAAAATTTACCAACCAGTACTGGCTAGTTAGAACCTAATAAAAGAAAAGACCATCTATCTTATATTATCATTAGTCCTAATCCATGGATCTAATTCTTAAAACCAAGAATGAAGTTGATGTGAAAGGTAACTCGGTAATTGCATTCATTAAACATTCAACCATTCAATTTTGGAATATGATTAAATCAATCTCCTTGAAATGATTTTTGGAAATATCAGTGATGCAACTAAGTGAGGATCTAAAAGCAAAAGTTAAAATCATGTAAAACTAATTGTAAACAACTAATGTATTTTTGACTTTCTCCAACATTCAAATGTGAAGCATTACCCTCTTAAAGTGTTGCGCAAGAAATAAATGATACCTTAGTTCCTAAGTTCTTAGGAAAATAACAGTGTACTGAGTAAATTCAATCACTGTATGAATTAGACATTTAACCTTTTAGTTTAGTATCATCATCATCTTGAAATGGCTTTTGAAAACATCCATTAACATAGTTAATTGACAATTTTGTTCTAAGAAAATGAATGAAAAAACAATAAGAAAACTAAGCAACTATGTATTCTTATTACTTCAATCTTAATTCAGTTTGGAAACATAGACATTTTTCTGCACAAAATATCTTAGAGGAACAAGGTTTCATAGTTTTAATCTATCATTATGCTATTGATTAAAAACTGAAATGAAATATCATCCTAATTTAGAAAAGAAATTTGTTGAAAATAGAGTAGTGGAAACTGAACTAAAAGCAACAAATGAAAAACCTCCTTCAGTGCAGGGGCCCTCTAAAACTGACATGGTTGGAATGATAGCTAGTTAAGGATGCACGTTAAACGATCATTGGCAACACAGAATTTGTATTATGAAAGACGAAATCTGAATACAAAGTATCAGCAAAAATCCTGAACTTAATGTAATTCCTTCTAACTTCTAACTACTTCTCGATTCCATGCAACCGATATTTATAGAAAAATAACATAATTCTTTATGAGATAAACTTGCTATAGGTGGCTAATTCGAATTAAATCTAACAGGATTGTTTATGAGATAAACTTGCTACAGTTGGCTAATTCAAATAGCAATAGGATTTTTTAAACTTTTGATTAGCTACAGGTGGCTAATTCGAATTAAATTTGCAACAAAACAGTTAGACTCTTGATTAGATACGAAAGAGGAAATCAATAGTCCTACTGCTTCTAGATAATGTACTTTGACTCTGTCTTTGACCATGACCATAGGCTTGTTTTTTCGTCTATCTCGATGGAGTAAATAGAATAGAATCCATGTGGCCCAATTCTTCATTTGACACCTGGAACCTGCCAAAACATGAGAGTAGCTATGGAATCCATAGTTAGTTGTAGAATAGGCTGCGTTCTATAGCTTATTTGGAAAAATCTATTCAAATAGAAATAACATGTAAATATAAAATGACGATCATTTTAATGCTTTCCTTAAGACAAAACCTAAGATTTTTCATTGATTGGGTCTGTAATCTTATGAGAAAGTGAGGGAAAAAGGTGACAAAAAATTCCAAGGAGAGGGTAATTTTGAGGTTCAACATAACTCAACCCACCAAGGGCTTCCAAAGTGTTTTTCGAACAAAGGCTTCCAAGACTAATGACTCAACCCAAGTTGTTATAGGTATTCTGGAGCGTTTGTTCAACCAAGGCTTCCAAGACTAATAACTCAACCCAAGCTCAGTAGACATGAGAACCAACCAAAATAAAATAATGAAAGTAAACTCACAATCACCATGCCTATCTATGAAATGACAAGGTTAGGAAATCCACTGTCAGTTGAGGTCATCCTCCTTGCCAATCACATATCACAACCATGAAACCACATGCATATTCCATGCTTGACAAAACTAGTGTATAAATCATACATGCAACTCGGTATGTGCAAGAAAATATGATGTTGTTGTTGATGTCAATTCCCTCTTGCACTTTCGTGCTCTTCATTTTCCCTCTTACTCCAAGAATCCAAGTATGCCACAGCCTCCAAGAGTGATCAAAGAAATCTCTAAGTATCAAAGAGTATGAGAGAGAGAGAGAGAGATAATAATGAGAGAGAGCTCCAACACTTAGCTGATAAAATGCTACCAACTGATCCTCATAAGCCTTTTTATGAATGAGGCCTTTATTTTCTTCGTTTTACATTATTTTCCTTCATTTTCCTCATCACATGAAACGTGTGACCTTTCACCTCCTATTTCTCCTAATTTTCATTATTTTCATAAATAAATGTGCCAAAATTCCTTTTAATGCCTTCGTCATTTCCTTTTCCAATTTCCTTAGCCATAAACAACCAAACGAATAGCCCCTAGGATGTCTTGCCCAACCTTCAGCTTGGAATAAGTGTCCTAGTCATCGGTAGTTATTGTTTTTAACGTTTATTACATGGAATTCTCATGAGGGTTGTTACAGAAACCTCTCCCTTGGGGGACACCATCCTAAGTGTTCATTCACACATATACCTCAGCAACGTGTTGAAGAAGACATACTTCTCATGGAGCTTTATAACACAACTTGATGCCGTATTTACAATGAAGGATTTGCTCAAGACATAACATCATGACAACATGACAACATACCACATAATGGATCTTTATAACACCTCTCATTACGGTATTTACAATGATCATCCTACTGAGTTCCAACTCATATGACATCATAACATCATGATAACATAACCACATGATAGCATAATAACGTAACACCCATAATGCATAGTGGAGCTTTATAACACATCTCATTAGGGTATTTACATCCATACATTGGTGTCCATATAATATCATCATCAAAATATATATATATCAAAATGTATGCCAAAACATATATCAAAACATATATCAAACATATACTAAGATCATATCTAAGAATATATATCAGAACATCATATAACACATATCAACCATCATAAAGATTATATCGATCACCATAAAGAATATACTAAACTAACATAAAACAAATACTAAACCACCTTGAAGCATATACCAAGCCATCATAATAAAATACTAAACCAACATATCACATTTGCTTTGCCTCAACTGGAAAACAAGGAAGGATACATGGCCCGCATCTCATCTGCCATCTCCCATGTAGCTTCATCGGGCCCAAAATTATTCCATTGCACTTTAGCTTCCTATATTGCTTGGTTCAAGAGAATAAGCATGTTTTTCTGCAATATACAATGAGGCTCCGGTTGCAATTATCCATCTGGATCCACCTATAATACAGACTATTCAATTGACATGATCAACAATTTTAACATACTTGTTAAGCAAGAGACATGGAAAACATCGCGGAATTTCACTGTCGAAGGCAGCGAAAGTCGATAGGATATTGGCCCAATCCTCTCAATGATACTAAAGGGTCCAAAAAACTATGTTGCCAGCTTGGCACATGAGCCAATCCGCAAGGAGCCTTTCTTCTATTTGATGCGCAAGTATACCTATTCCCTAACTTGGAACTGCTTGAACAACATGTTCCTATCTCCATAACTCTTATGCATATACTGTGTTGACTTAACATTCTTATTGATCACCTACATCTCTTGTTTCATTTCTACCAACATATCTAGTCCAATAAATACCCCGCTTACTGGATCAATCCAACTAATGTGAGTGTTATAACTCCACCCATACATTGCAGCAAAAGGGCTCATCCTTAGTGACTCCTGAAAATCGTTGTTATATGAAAACTCCAACAAAGGGAGACACTCTTCCAATTTATATTGTTGATGGATCACATACATCCTCAGCATGTCCTCTAATATCTTGTAGACCCTCTTCATCTCTCCATTTGTCTGCAGATGATAAGTTGTGCTGAAGGCAAACTTTTTGCCCAAACCTGCAAATAACTCCTTCTAAAACTTCGAAGTGAAATTCACATCCATGTCTGACACAATCTTCTTCAAGACACCATGTAGTCTAACCACATCTCTGATGAACACCTGTCCCACATCACTACTTGAGAATGTAGACTTCATGGGAATGAAGTGTGCAACCTTTGTTAACCTGTCGACAATGACCCTGATGGAACCATGCTACTTAACTATCTTTGGCAACCCAATGATGAAGTCCATGGAAATGACCTCCCATTTCTACTCTGGAATCAAAATCATCTGTAGTAGTCCACCTAGATGTTTTCACTCTGCCTTCACTCACTGACAATCAAAACATCTCGCCATAAACTCGGCTACATCTCTTTTCAGATTCGGCCAATCTCTTCACCTCTGTGAGTGTCTTCTGATAACATGGCTGAACTAAATACAATTTCACATGAAATGTGCTCAAGATTAACTTCTTGATATCATTGTCATCTGGTACATATATCCTATCTCAGAACCTATCCAATCCATCTACCGTAAGACAATAATCAAAGCCATGTGCACCTGCACTTCCACCTGTACCACTACATGTACCTATACTTATACTAACACTTGTACCTATACCGCTACCTGTACATATACCCATCCTATCACCTACATTTGTAAATGTACTATCACTTGTACCTATACTCTACTACAACATGTGCACAATTTCCATATATCTGACATCATGTTGTCCTACCTGCAAGATCTTGTCCTGTAAATGTGTCTGATAAGAGCTCATAGCTGCTAACTGATTCAGCTATAACCATCTGCTAAGAGCATCTGCCAATTTTTTCTCCTTGCCTTTGATGTACCTAACCTTGAAATCAAACTCGTTGATCATGGGCAACCATCTAGCCTGCTTGGCATTGAGATTTGGATGGTCAAACAAATATCTCAACCCAATTTTATCACTCATAAGAACAAATCATCTGCCAAGAAGATAACACATCCACATTTTCAATGCATGTATAATAGTTGCTAACTCGAGATCATGTATGGGATAGTTCTACTCATGCTCATCTAGTTTCTAAGACTCATAACATACCACCTATCCATATCGCATAAGGAATCCACCAATCCCTCTCTTGCAAGAATATGTACATACTACAAAATTTTGGTTTGGATGTGCAATTTGTAGTATTGGTGCATGTGTCAAAAACTGCTTACGCGGTTCAAAGCTAATCTCACTGTGGTGAAGTAAAATTCTAAGTGTGGACACAAACAATTCCTCTAGCTCAATAGTGGGTCTAGCCACAAACAAGACATCGTATGGAATATTTCCTTACATTAGAACGAATTAATAGGGCCTACCTCTTACTACACTTATCTCGTTTGGTGATGACCTTGCTTGCTCGCGCCAACTATCTCCCATTTCCTTCTTCGAACACCTAAAACAAGTAAACAACAACAAACAACAACTGTGATAATAGAAAAATTGTAATTTAACCTACTTAACAAGTCAAGAAGCATTAAGCCATAAACATGTGAAATAACACATTATGTAGGAAATCAATCAATAGTGGCATATATATTAAATCAAGAAGAGATTACAACCATTGTCTTGATGTTGCTATTCTCCTCCAACAAATCTAGGTTCCCACACACTTCCGTTAGCATTGCATGATGGCCTGAACAATGATAGTTTTAAGGTTCTTCCCTTTAGCCTTCACACTAAACCAAATTCACACTTCTCCCTCACGCACAACTAGAGAGCTATGACTATGAATAACTTGTTGATTACTCGAAACTTAATTAGCACTAGCACACCAACCTTAACACTAGCTTGTGCTTGGGGAAAACGGAGATTTATATAGCATGAATGGATGGGAGATGGTTCCTCTTCTCATGGGAGAAGATCTTATCTCTTGAGGTACTTCCATCCTAATAGGGGAAAGGAGCCAAAAATGACATACTCAACTCCATCCGACCCAACCATTTACCAAAATTCTATTACGAAGCTGCTAGAGCTAGAAGCTTCAGCTCCTTATTTGAAAAACTTTCCAAAAGAGGATCAGCGTGACTAGAACAAGGCTCAGTCACTCCAATTGATGCTAGGGAGAGTTATAATCGCTGCATATCGACACGAGGAGGACACTGGTCATTCGCGCCGATCATGTAAACTGGGAAAAAAAAAAGAGTTTTGGTAAATGATGCAAACGGGAATTGTTCCTCTAATGAAGAGGGACACATGGGAGCTTCTTCATGAAGGGAAAGCATGTAGGGTTCATTGTAGAGGTCCTCTAGGATGAAGGAATGGGGAGTATAGGGACAATGAAAAAATGTTGTGTAACAAATGACCCCTAAATCGTGAAGGTCGAACTAGAGTGAGGGATGAAATATTTTATGAATCAATGTGGGGAACCAGAGTCTGTCGTCGAAAAATCCGCAAGAAATTACAGATATATATACATAACTGAAAGCTCTATCAAATGATACATGAATCATGCTATCTAAATAGCCATCTAGAGAAAGATCATGCAAATGGATCCAGGCATGGGCGAAGCCATCCAATAAACAGGATCATATTGAAACCAAGGTATGGTCGCAACCATCCAATAATGAGAAGGATCACATATGACAATTCATGGCATGGCTGCAGCCACCCATCTGAAAGAGACATGTATATCATCATGATCATGTCCCATCACCTTGTAACCTGGACTTTTGTAATCTGAGCCCAGGGTCTCGCGCTCCAACATGACCTGATCAAAACACAAATTCTAACATGCAAATAAATGTGTTGACATCAAACATGCTAGAGAATCGCTTGATTACGAGCTAATTATGTGAACTGTTAACAAGCGTGAGAGAAACCACCAAGAATGACAATGCTTCTCAAGATACTATCATCACAATTCGTGGAATGTGAATAAAGGAACTGTAGTCGAACACCCGTGAAATCACCTGATCAAAATCCAATGATGCAAACTTGTTGTTGAGTGCGAAGAACTTGCCATTAAGGTATACAATCTCTAAGGTACTGGAAGTGAGTCTCTCGGTCAACTTCTTGGATAATGAGCTGAAGTCGACAAGAAGTGACCATGTCAAAGGAGGCCCATAATCTATCCCACATCATTGACATGAGATAAAGGGATGTAAAATGGTTTTGGATGATACAGAGACTCAGGGGTAAGTGTAACTACAGAAGGAAATATCTTGAACATATCAGCGACACGACTCGAAATTTGGCAGCTTTTGGATCTATAGGATTCGTGGTCACAATTACATGGTAGAGATCAAATGGAAGGAAAAAATAAATGGCCAAACCCAAGAAGGTCAACGATAAAAAGGAGGATATCCCAACCCAACACGAAGCAAAAAGTGTCATGTTCAAGAGTGAGCTTCTAACACAACTATTTGGATTTCCAAATTTTCCCCACCGTTTCTGGTAGGTACCCAGTTATTTTTTAATCCCAAGCTTGAGGGGGATAGCATATGCTTGCACTATAAGCTCATCCTTCAGAAGAATCCAACCTAGTTGGTTTAAGAGCTCTAGGAAGGAGAAGCTCATGTTTGTTATGGTGACGAATCAGATTTCGTTTAATATTTTAACGATTCTGACAAAGGTGCAACCCGATCTATTTTCCATGTTTAGAGAGTTTGAAAAAGACATGGAAAATAAAAGTCCACATGGTCCCTTTTTTCACATTTGTGCCTCTCAATCCCGGGAAGGTAGAAAATGATACTTGAGATAACCGCTTGACAATTTCAGTCAAGGAGTACCTTTTTTGTAAATAATGCATCCCAGACTGAGAAAGGGGTAAATGTATACTGTGCGTACGATGTTGCACATCCGTTAACGAATTCGAAATGACAAGAACTCGACTACCTTTTCGAGTTTAAAGGGTCAGAAAAGAGCTTCAAAGAGGACCCCCCATTTCATTCTCTTTTACGAGTCAAAAGGGAAAACTGCTCGACAATATTTTTATTTGAGTTTTACAAGTTGAGAAAAGGGTTGAAACTTGACTCAACACCATCATTGAACAACCATCGCCTCTTGCTGCACAAAAAAAGTAAAGTGCATTATCCAATTCTTGAGGCAAAATAGGTAAAAAATACTCAAAAACCTATTATTTCATGAAAAACTAAATAAAAGGAGAAAGAATTAAATATTTTTTACCATTTCCCATTTTACGTTGTTTTGAAAAACTCTTCACCCACTTTCTCCCTAATTTTTCCGGAGCAGATTATAGGCGATTTGTGAGGTCATTTGCTAGGCCACAAGTTGCAGGTAAGATCCAAGTCCCTAAGCTCCATTTCCATACTATTTATTCCTATTTTTATCTATTTTTTGCATTTCTTAGGAAGGTTTTGGCAAAAAAAATTCGCTATCGGTCACTGCGATTTCTGGGCATGGAATCGCGTTGGGCGAGGGTTGCTAAAATGGCCAACCACACCATCAGCATAACTATTTTTAAAATAGGGGCGTCGACAGTGTGAACAATGAAAAAACCATTTTCCTCTCAAATCCACCATTTAAATCCAAATTTTACTTGCCAAAAGTCATTATTGACTTGGATACATTGTTTTCATTAAAAATGGTAGACTAGAAAGAAGGTGACCATGAAGATGTGGACACTGAGGCAATGAATGATCTAGACTACGTGGAGGTTTAGAGGAACTATGGGCTCCTCAAGTTATTTCTGACACCAGGGATGCGGGCTCAACCTGAGCTTCTTCGATACTTGATTAGTCTCTAGGACATAAATCAGGAAATATTTATTGTTGGTGACCAGGAGTTAGAGTTACAAACTTTAGACATCTACTTCATCACAGGACTATCCCGGAGAGGAGAACCAATTAAATTCTATGGGACATGGCTGATTCAGGCAAGAATATCCATGCTACTTACCGAACATTGCCCAGAAGCCCTCAAATCCAAGAGCGACAAGATTGAGATTGCCACTGTGCGAGATCTAACACTGAGAGTGCTACTGTTGTCTATCAACAGAGTGGCTAGGTCCCAAGCAAAGTACGAGACTAACAAGTTGAAATTTGTATATGCTATAGAGTGTACAACAACAATGATCTTCAATTGGGCAAAAGCCATGAAGATCAACATGAAACGCGAGCTAATAAAATCTAAGGCGGGGAATCTAAAGCAATTTTGCTTCAGATCTGTACTAGTGACCTTCTTCTTAGAGCAGGTTCCACTGTTCCAGTACCAGCTAACTAAGGTAGAGCCTTCGATGCCACGAGGCCCATAGATGGTCCATTGGAGTCATTTGATATCTAGGATCACTGGGGGCCAGCATATGTCCTACAAGCCCGCCTTCTTTTCATGGCTACGATGCCAGCTGATTGTAGTGGAGGATTGTCCATATAGTGGTACCTACCTCCACGAAGATCTGGACATGCCCCTGCCAAATGGAGAGGATTTCGACGATGAAGGTAAAAATCAATTTTTTATTTTTTATTCTTTAATTTTTTTTTATATATATGTGTTTGGTGAGCTCCAGTATTGTAGCAATAATGCTACAACTCCTGGGGCTTCCTGTCTCTTAATTTTATCAACCCGATAGTTCGTACAAACTTGGAAGCGACGGTGCTGTATGCACAAGTACTAGCTCTTGTCGCAGCTGTCACTTGGTCAGCTGGCACAAGTCCGCTAGGGCTCAAGCCAACTTCTATAGGCTCACAGAAGAAGCTTTATCAATGATGGACGAAATCTAGCTCAAAGAAGACTAATCTACTTGGCAAAAATGAACTGAAAGCAAATCAAAACATGGAAACCCTAGGAAACCCTAATTTAACTAGTCTAACCTCTATGTTGCAAAGAATGTGAAGGAAACTTCTATCAATGATGCCATTACTTCTAATAAGTGAAAATGAATGAATCTAATCTACTTGTAGCTTAAAAGACATGTTTTTGTATTTTTCTTTAAGTGGATGGAGTGATTGTGATTTTGTGCTTATTAGGGTTTGGTTGTGCAGATGTGATGCGGAAGGAAGGAAAGCTTGGGAAAGGTTGGGGAGGCTAGGAGAGGTTCCCAGAGATCCTTAGCATCAGCCCACAGAGGTTCCTCACGTTCAGAGGCTCAGCAACCGAGTGAGTGGCCTCCTACAGGATGTCTGCAGGGGATTCTACAGGAAACACAGGGGTTTCTCCAGGAAGTCTACAAATTGCTACAGGATGACCTACCGTGGGTGTTTGAAGTGATGGAGGAGTGATGGAATGGTAGGGGGAGATGTGTAAGGTAGGAATAAGGCTGGTGATGGCTCAGGAGTGGAGAAGTAGGATGGAGAACGAGTGTATGAAGTGGGTTGATGGATGAGAGGTTATAACAACGAAATGTCTAAGGAATGAAGTTACGTGAGGAGTGGAGGAGTTTGGGAGATAACAGAGCGGAGCATAGGTCAAGGATGTGGTTGTATGCGTGATCAAGATGAAGAAGAAGGTAATAGAATGATGAAAAGCAGTGTAAATGAAACAAATGGCTTATGACTGTCACCAAGATGAAAATTCATTAACCTAAGCTACCTGAACTCAATGAACAGCGAGATAAAGCGTGTAGAGGAATGTGCATGAAGCGGTGATGAAGGTGTATGGTGCAAGAGTGAAGTGCATGGAAAGATCTATCATAAACGAGACTATGTTGCAGCATGTATAAAGTGAAGAACTGCGTATTTTTGTGGCTGGTATAGGCTACACTCCAATCTCCAAACAGAGATGGCAGTGGAGACTTTCTCAACCTTTTTTGTTGGAGCTCCAAGAGATTATATCTATCCTCCTATCAAACTGAAGCAACTGAAAGCAAATCACCATAAACTAGTCCTATCTATGCTCATGAAAACGACTAAATTACCAAACTGTGAATTCGAATTGCATGTGAAAATAAACAAACTCAAGGTGCTGGAACGAAATGCAAACACATTACAACACTGAGGAGATCTATTGCTCTCAGGTTGGGCCCTAACCTGAGAGCTATAGCTCCTTGAGAAAACTCAGAACTAGATCAAAATCTGCCTTCTTTATTCATAATCTAATGTCATGCCAAACTTGGCTTACAAAAAGAACTACACGGAGCTGTGCTCAAAAATTACAATAGTAATGTGAAAGCTTCAACAACCTATCAAAGGCTACGGCCTCCATACTTATGCAAAAACGATCATCCAACAGGTGTCCTTGATTTTAGGAGCTCGGCTGTCCAACTGAAGTTTAACTTGTTGATCCTGTAGGACAGTCATAATTGCTGTTCCTATAGAACAGTTATAACTGTTGTTCCTGTAGAACAGCTGGCTGCTTCTAAGCTCGGTGGGGAGATGGATTGGAGCTCGGAGCTATGGTGGGAATCACAAGGAGGGTCCCAAGACTGTGGACATCCTCTCCTAAAAACTAGCAGTGCCACCTCATTGTCTCCTTGTCTCCTTTTCACGTGGTCTTTTCTCCCTTTTAATGCAAAAACCTGAAATCATAATGCATTAGTCACGTAGATAAAATGTCTACCCTTCTTCCTACAAACAACACGAATAAACTAAGAAATGCATGCATAAGCCGTAAAAAGTGAATGGTTTGAGCAAAGCAAGTAGGCCAAATGAGCCCAAATTATACCAAAAATTGGGGCTCATCATCACCCCCAAGCTAAACTATTTGCTCATCCTTGGGCAACTTTGCCCTGGCCCCTCATTTTTGGCCGAGAACTAGAGCCCGGAGCACGCTTTTCCTCCCCTGATTTTGGTGGTTCTGCCTTTTCTGCCGAAGGTGGCGCTTCTTCCTTTCCCGTTTTTGGCGGCCCTGCCTTTGCTGCCCCTGGTAGTGGCGAAGGTGATGCTTCCTTCCCCTTTCCTATTTCCTTGAGCCGGGCTTCGGAAGGCGACTGGCCTATCTTTCGTGTCCAGGAAGTTATTTTTGGGCTCCCCTTTTCGGGGGTGGCCGATGTTTTAGAGGGGGTTCTTGCACTGGGTGAAGTAGGGACATCCCCTGAAATGGTTTGGCTGCTGGGTGGAGGCTGTCGCTTGCCCGTGGTCATCCTCTTGCTTCTCCTAGCTTCAGATGGTAGAGGGGTCTCCCTCTCCCTTTTCTCCTTCGATTTTGGAGGTGTACTGAGGGCAGCCAGCGCCGCTGCTGCCTCCTTTTCGAGAGTGCCAGCCTTCTCTTTCTTGTGTTTTGCTCTCTCAGAGCTCCTTGTAGAGGGCCCCTCCTTTCCAGATTTCAGGCTTCCTGTGGAAGACCCTGCTTTGCCCACTTCCGGGCCTCCTGTAGAAGATTCTTTCTCTGTCTTCAGACTCTCTGTAGGAGGTTGTTTCTCAATGACTTTCGGGCCTCTTGTAGAAGCCCCTTTTTCTAATTTCCGGCTTCCTGTAGAAGCCTTTGTCTCCATTTTTGGGCTTCCTGTAGAAGCCTGTTCTCCAACGATTCTCGGGCTTCCTGTAGAAGCCTTGGTCTTTGCTTTTGGGCTTCCTGTAGAAGCCTGCTTCTCACTGATCCTCGGGCTTCCTGTAGAAGCCTTTGTTTTTGTTTTTGGGCTTCCTGTAGATGCCTGTTTTTCACTGATTTTTGGGCTTCCTGTAGAAGCCTGTGTTTGTATTTTCGGGCTTCCTGTAGAAGCCTGTTTTTGCCTTCCTGTAGACACAGGTGTCTCCACTTCCGCTTGCTTGCCTGCTTGAGTTTTGCTTTTTGCTTTGGGTGCAGGTGCTGTTGAGGTACTTGGGTTGACGTGGGCCACCTCTGCTTTGTCCATTCTGCTCTTCATCCTCTTTTCCCTTGCTGACAGGATAGGTGTGCCACCCTTTTCTTCGTCCTTCTTTTCCTCAGCCACTGCTTCCTTGTCTTCACTGCTGGAGGAGCCACTATCTTCGACTAGCATTTTTATGTCCCCATCTCATGTTAGATTCCTAAATGACTCCCAGGAGAGGGGAACTTTATATGAGTGCAGTGCATCCTCCACAAGCAATTTTATTAACCCATGGTGGGCTATCTGATCAGGTATGCCCTCTCTTAGCTTTGTAGCACACTCCATTAGGGACTGCAGGAGATAATGAGGGATTCTCATTTTTTTCTCTACACGAAGGTCAATTCGGTGCCTCAACTCAGTGAGTAGCCGAAAGTGATATGCATACACGATGCTGAACCGGCCTTCAGAAGTAATATATTTCATGATTTGCAAACTGACTTCATTCCAAGGTGGTGATAGGCTCGTTCTTCTCACCCAGTTTTTATCCTCCGAGAATTCTTCCTCAGGTGGAAAGAATTCCTTCTTTGCCTGCTGACTCAGCTTTCTCTCCTCTTTATTCCATGGTAGGCCCATGGGAAGTTCTGTGATCCGACTGATATGTTCTGGGGTGAGTTGGAGGCTTAGACCTCTGAAGCTTACTGTGGCCAGTGTTGGGATTTAGGCTTCAAAGCCTGCAAGAATTCCTCGGCTACTTCATCATCGTAGCCCTGCAGCTTATCACAAAAAGGCATCCATTATGCTCTGGTGAAGAGCTCTACCACTGCCGGGTTTCTCCTTAATTTGGTGGAATCTGTGGGTTCCCGCCTGATAAACCCACCCGGCATGATGAACACGGGGGTTTTGACTAAAGGTGACAAATGCAAAGGAGATTCGGTCTATTTTAGGCAGAGCATGCATACAATTCACAAACCACAGTCTAATTATACTGCTATCCTGTAGAAGCGATAGTATAGGCACAGCAATCCGATATTTTTATGACCAGACTGTGAATAATGATCTTGCCACCTTTGAAAGCCAATTGCGGAAGGAGTTTCAGGGTTACCTTTTTTCTGCCACCTTTTCTTACGTGAGGAATTCACCTTCCTGTAGAACTGCGTTCCTGTAGAGACTGCTTCCTGTAGGACTGCGTTCCTGTAGAAACTGTTCCTGTAGGAGCAGTGTGCAAACTTCGGGGAGGACTGTAGTTGGCCAACGGTCGAGATGTGCTTCACCGGCGTTCTGGTAGCCGAAAGCTCGGCGTATCAACGTGCAGAGGAAATCAGAAGAGCCACTCGAGTTTTGAAGTGGAGGTTGATGAATACATGCGCATAATCTAGCCGATTAGATTTTGAATCGGCACAGCTCGTGGCGCGGGGGGTGAGCTGTCCCCGCCGGACCGTTGGGCGACGTCACCCATCATTCGCCTACATATTCACTCGCTATCGCATTCATTCCCACAGATCTGCCACCGCCCTTTTCGGTTAAACTCGTTTCTCGGTTGACGGGACTATCCTCACGTGCGTGCTGCGTATTTTCTTTGTCGTGGCTGCCACCCAAGGATCCGACTATACCATAACTAGCCGACGTGGCCAGTCAACTGGCCATACGGCCGCTAAACCATTCATTTCTACGCCATGCAAACAAATCAAAGTAATACTCATGCGATTTGGTGGAAGGAAGGGTTGAGACACTTACCTGCGCGCGGCTGCACACGATTTTTCGGTTTTTGGATGACGGGGAGCGGATCTACCTGCTGCATGCGGCTTTCACAGTCCCGGAGGCTCATGGTTACAGGATGCTGGCGATGGAGTGGATGATATGGTTGCCTGCACCCGTGTGTTGTTTGTAGAGGGCGGTGCTGTGAATGGTATCCACTCATGCAGGTTTGACTGTTACAGGATTCCCGCGGGGTGCCTTGTAACAGTCTCGCCTCCTTGGGTGTATGATGCACGACGATGGATAGAATCTTCAGATCACGCTCCCGGAGCTTCTGATGCTCGACATGGATGTGGTATGCACTCTCGGTGCTTGTTTTTCTTTGACCAAAGGCTTTACCACGAGAACTCATTGATCTATTTTACTGGTGCAGGGATCTTGGTTGCATGGTGACGAGGATGGTGGAGCAAGGTAACATCAATGTTCAGGGGTGCCAATCAGTGGCATGCATGCATCCAACCCATTCCTCAGCCGCTAGATCTCCGTTTGAAACAAATTTTTGGCCGTCCCAAACTTCTACAGGGAGTTTCCTGTAGAACACAGAGCTTCCTGTAGAAAGTTCGGCCTTCCTGTAGAAAGTCTGCACTTTCCTGTAGAAAATCCGCGCCTTCCTGTAGAAAGACTGCGCCCTCCTGTAGAAAGACTGCGCCTTCCTGTAGAAAGACAACAGCTTCCTGTAGAAGATTCAAACCATGATAAAATTGCACATACCTTGAAAAAAATGGGTGCTCTTGGAGGAGGTACTGATGAGGTTCCTTGACAACATGATAAGGGCCCTTGGCTGTGAGTAGAGAGGCTTCTTCTCCTCCATAGAACATCTGCAACCTGCATGCAATTTTCATATTGTGCTTATTATTTTTTTTTCTTTTTTTTCTTTTTTTTTTTTTTTTTTGAAAAATAACAGGGGCGCCCCAAAGAGATTTTCACCCTTGCTACCTGCCCTGAGCGCCTCAGAGACATTTTCACTCAAGGATCTTTTTCAACCTTTTCTCTTTTTTTTTTTTTTAAAAGCAATAGGAGCGCCTCAATGAGGTTTTCACCCCCACTACCTGCCTTGGGCGCCTCAGAGAGGTTTTCACCCAAGGATCTTTATTTCTTTTTTTCTTTTTTCTTTTTTCTTTTCTCTTTTTTTTTTTTTTTTGAGATCTTCTTTCAGGGTGTGCCAGAGGCAGAGGCAGAACCCTTCTCTATGACCAATACAGATTTCTCCATAGTTTTGATAAACTCTTGTCTTGAGATAGGTCTCCTGTAGGTCTTCAATCGATGCCCATTGACGAGCATGGGAATAGCTTCCTCATCAATGGTTCGAATAAGGACAGATCCATTGTCATGGCACTGTTCCACTACATACGGTCCCAGCCATCTGGTTCTCAACTTCCCCTTGAAGTCTTTGAACCTGGAGTCATACAACAAGGCCCAATCTCCGGGCTGAAATTGCTTGTCATGGAGATGTTGGTCATGCCACACCTTCCTCTGAAGTTGAACCACTTCTGAGTGAAGGAGGGCCTGCATGCGGTGCTCGTCCAGGCCATTCGGCTGCAATAACCTTTCTTGCTGGGCATGGCTGAGATCTAGGTCCAGCTGAGCTGCCATCCTCAAAGTGTTATGCTCAAACTCAATGGACAGCAAAGCTTTCTTCCCATAGACCAGCTCATAAGGTGTGAAGCCGGTGGTGGTCTTCCAAGTGGTGTTGTAAGCCCATGCGGCCTCAACCAGGCGATTTGCCCAATCTTTTCTGTTGCTTCTCACCACTTTGGTCAAGATCCCTTCTAATTCTCTATTGGTGACTTCCACCTGCCCATTTGCTTGAGGGTGATAAGGGGTGGAAGTCCTATGCTTGATCTTGTGATGAGCTAGGAGATCTTCAACCAGGTTGGAGGTGAACTGGCTCCCTTGATCGGTGACCAGCTCTCTTGGATAGCCAAACTTGTAGAAGATGTTCTCTCTTAAGAACTCGACCACCTTTTCTTCTGTTGCTTCTTTGATTGCTTTGGTCTCTGCCCACTTTGTCAAATAGTCAGTACACACAATGATGTAGGATCTTTGCCTCGAAGAGGGATTGACTGGACCCACAAAGTCCATGCCCCACTTCTCAAATGGCTCAAGAGTCACTTGAGGTTGGAGAGGCATCTCATCCCTTTGGGTTGGTTTCCCCATTCTTTGGCATTGGTCACACTGACTGACATATCTTCTGACATCTTGATGAAGTGTGGGCCAATAGTAGCCTGCCTGCAGGATCTTGAAGACAGTTCTCTTTGCTGCAAAATGCCCTCCACAAGGCCCATCATGACAAGTGAGGAGGATATCAAAGACTTCCTCCTCCCTTACACAACGCCTTAGGATCTGATCGGGGCCAAGCTTGAACAGGTTGCCCCCGATCCAAGTAAATGAGGCACTTTTTCTGATGATTCTGCTCTTCTCTTTTGAAGATAGGTGTGGAGGGAACTGTGCTGAAACAAGATAGTTTGCTATATCAGTAAACCATGGAGAGAGTACTGAAATAGCAAACAGATGTTCATCAGGCATCTGATCGTCCACTGTTCCATCCTCATCTGCAGACAAATCCAATCTAGATAAAAAGTCAGCAACAACATTTTCTCTACCTGGTTTATCAACAATGGTTAGATCAAACTGCTGCAATAAAAGTAACCATCTAATAATACGAGCATTCACATCTGGTTTATTCATCAAATATCTAATAGCTGCATGGTCAGTATGTACAAAGGTCTGGTAACCAGTAATATAATGTCGGAACTTGTTCAATGCATGGACCACAGCCAAGAATTCCTTCTCGGTTACAGTGTAATTCAGTTCAGCTTTGGACAAGTTTTTGCTAACAAAGTAAATGGCATATGGAAGTTTCTGCTCAATTTGTCCTAAAGTTGCACCTATGGCTTTATTCGAGGCATCAGTGTGGATGTGGAAAGGTAGGGCCCAGTTTGGACCTCTCAGGATTGGGGCTGACACCAACTTGTCCTTCAACTCATTTAAAGCCCTCTGACAATCGTCAGTCCATTTAAACTCCACATCTTTTGCCAACAGACCAAACAATGGCGAGGCTAGCTTGCTGAAATCTTTAATGAATCTCCGGTAGTATCCTGCTAATCCCAAGAAACTCCGGACATCCCTTACCTTTTGAGGAGGTGGAACCCTCTTGATGAGAGCAATTTTGTTAGGATCCACCTGCAATCCTTGGGAAGAAATGGTATGGCCTAGCACGGTCCCTTCAGTCATCAGGAATTCACATTTTTCAGGACTGAGGGACAGGTTCATCTCAATGCATTTGGCTAGGACTTTCCCCAGGTTGGACAATGCTTCCTGGAAGTTGGCCCCATATGGAGTAAAGTCATCCATGTATATTTCCACTGCATCATGGACCAGCTCCGAGAAGATGCTCAAGACAGCTCTCTGAAAGGTAGCAGGAGCATTGCATAGCCCAAAGGGAAGGACTCGATAGGCAAAGGTGCCCCAAGGACAAGTGAAGGTGGTCTTATCTTGGTCTTCCGGGCTGATTTGGATTTGATTGTACCCGCTAAACCCATCCAGGAAAGAGAAGAACTTCTTTCCTGCCAGTCCATCCAACACTTGATCTATGAAAGGTAGAGGGAAATGGTCCTTCTTGGTAGCTTTGTTCAGTTCTCGGTAGTCCACACAAATTCTCCATTTCCCATTTTTCTTGGGAACCAACACTAGAGGGGACACCCATTCACTATCTGAGATGGGGTAGATGAATCCGGCATCCAACAGTTTTTGCAATTCTTCCTTGACAATGTCCTTAAGGGCAGGATTCATTCTCTTCTACGGTTGCCTAACTAGTTTACAGTCCTCTTTGATATATATGTGATGAGTACAGACCGAAGGATGGACTCCTTTCATCTCCTTATAGCTCCAAGCAAAAGGATCTAGGTGGTTGGCCAACAGACTACACAGCTCCTTTTCCTGGGAAGGAGATAAGGAGGAGTTGATTTTCAATGCTCTCTCAGGGCCGAACTCCACATTCTTGACTCTGGGAGTAACAGGGTTGGTTGTACAGAGATCCACTAAGGTGCTAGCTTGGGCATCCTCCACCAATTTCTCTAAGGGTAGTGCACTGGAAGGTGGGTTTTGGATCAAGTTCTCGATCAAGTCATCCTCGGTTGGGGGGTTTCTTCTAGTGGTATCTAGGGTACACAGAGGTGCTGAGTACACCTCATCTTCTTCTCCTTCCTCCAACCAGAGTGGTAAGTCATGCTCTAAGAGGGTTGGGCAGGAGGGTATAGGACTAGCTGCTTGGACATGGGACCATTTTTGATGGTCATGTTTCCTGCCCGACAACTTATGTAAGCATCTGCAGTAGCTAACCAAGGCCTTCCCAAAATGAGAGGATATCCAGTAAGCTTTGCCTTTGGTTGCAGAACCAGGAAGTCTGTAGGGTATTCCCAAGAATCAATGGAGACCATGACATCCTCCACAATCCCTTCGGGAGTCATGGTGGAGCGATCTGCTAATTGCAGTACTGTCGAGGTCTTCCTCAAGGAACCCTGAAGATTGAGTTTAAGCATGGTATCCCTGGTCATCACATTGATGGCCGCCCCCAGATCAATCAAGGTGTGGGGGATAATGGTGCCATTGATGTGAACATCTACTACAGGACTTCCAGGATCTAGGTACTTTGGGCAGATGACTTGTCCTAGCATAAGGTCAGACAGTTGTCCTATGACATTGATAGTTGAGGCATCTTTCTTCCGTCTGCCTGGGTGTTTGAAACACTTCTCCTTAACCAGCTTGTTATATATTGGCACATCCTTGATGGCTTGGAGGAGTGGGATTTTTACACACAACTGCTTGAGCTCACCCAAAAGCTCATCTTCTTCTGGGTTAGGTTGTCTGCTGGCTGTTAGTCTCTCAGGAAAGGGTGGAATAGGCTTTGGTTCACTCTCCTGATGGTCTTCCTCATCCTCTGGGGGAGGAGGCTGGCGATCTGGAAGAGTCTTTCCAGACCTAAGATTGATCTCCTGGATCTCCACAGCATAGGTAGGGCATGAGGTTTCCCCAGTGTATACCTACTGGGCCTGTCTATTGTTGGGGTTCGGGTTCGGTTGAGCATGCATTTGAGGTTGCCTTGGAGGAGCAGGAGGTAATGGTTGAGGTTGCACTGGTGGTGGAGGCAAAATGGCAGGAGGAGTGTTGTATTGGGGCCTCCACCCCGACTGAGGTGCATTCCATTGAGGCTGTGGCTGGGTATGTGAGTGATATGGATGAGAAGTAGGTTGAGTGGGGTACTGAGGTGGATAAGACCATGGAGGAGGCATGGACCATGAAGGATGAGCAGGGGGACCCCAGGAAGGCATAGGAGTTGACTGGTTGGGGTTGTAATAAGCTTGAGATGCCCCTTGCGTCCCCTGCTGATAAGGTCTAGATCCTTGTGGCCTCCTTTGGTTGAGGTAATAGAGAGGCTCTGTGGGAGCTTCGGTCCCTTGGTACATGGCTTTAAACCCAGGTAAGGTTGGACACTGATTTGTGGGATGGTCCTCCTCACAAACGAAACACACTTCAACCGAATGCAATGGACATTTGTTCTTAGGGTGCCTCCTTGTGCACCTAGGACAGAAGACAGCCAAGGCTCTCTCAGCCTCTTCTTTCTTTTGCTGAATCCTGAATGTATCAAGCTGCATGGCAATGGTTTGTCTCACCTCACTCTTAAGATCTTCTAATTGGTTTGCAAGCTCATGTTTGGAGAAAGGGACACTAGTGGAGAGGTGGTTTCCTCTACCTCGTTTCCGAGCTGCCCTGGAGTGGTTTCTAAATACAGTCTTAATGTCCTCATAAGGCAGTTGGTAAATGTCCCCCCCAGCTAACATGTGAAGTGTATCTAAGAGGTCTTCAGGGACTCCTCGGAGTAGGACCAACTTGAGGGAGTCACGGTCAAGTGTGCACCTGGCCCGCTTATAGCTTAGTTGGAACCTCTCCTCATAATCCTCTAAGGACTCATCATTTCCCATGGACATCTGAAAGATTTCCCCCTTTGTTTCCTTGGACCTACAGTAATCCCGGTACTTGGTGTTGAAAGCTTGCTGCATCTGAGCCCAAGTGGTGATACTATTCCCAGGTAGGCCCATGAACCAGCATAGTGCTGCATCCTTAAGGGTGGAAGGGAAAAGTTTCAACTTTTTCTCATCTTCAGTATAGTCATAGGTTCTAAAAAGGACAGGAAACTCAAACAGGAAGGTATCTGGATCTTTAGTGGTCAACCCATGGAAGTGAGGTAAGGCGGAGGGGCTAATGTTTTTCATTTTCATCTCTCCATTGGTCTCTCGGATGGGGAAGGCACCTTCTATTCTCTCATATTCTCTTCTATTGTCAGCCATAGCTTCAGATGGATTGGTCTCTAACTCTTCTTCTACTATAGGGTCTTTGGATATCTCAGGTTGTTCACCTATAGGTTCCTCTGGGTCACTGTCACCAAAGAAGAGAGAAGGGTGACTCAGTGATGTGGTGGGGGTGTTTGGTAGGAATTTGCCTGATCTATCTCGGTTCCTACGAGGCATGAAATGGAAAAGACTTTCTTTTTTCTCTTTGATTGCTTTTGCTTTGCTTTTCTTTTGGTACCTTCAAAACTTTGACAGATTGATCTACAACTAACTATGAAAGATGCAAAATTAACTGAAAGCAGGAAAGAACTAATCTACTTTGCTCAAATGAAATTGCAGAAAGGAAATGCTAGTCTATGAAAGCAGGAAATGCTAATCTATGAAAGCAGGAAATGCTAATCTATGAAAGCGGGAAATGCTAATCTATGAAAGCAGGAAATGCTAATCTATGAAAACAGGAAATGTCTATGCTACTTTTGCAGAATGGAAATGAAGTAAACTACTAGCAGAAGGCAAGAGTAAGAAAGTAGAAGAAAAGCAACAATTACTAATACTCTGACGCTTCCCCGGCAACGGCGCCAAAAAGATGGTGAGCTCCAGTATTGTAGCAATAATGCTACAACTCCTGGGGCTTCCTGTCTCTTAATTTTATCAACCCGGTAGTTCGTACAAACTTGGAAGCGACGGTGCTGTATGCACAAGTACTAGCTCTTGTCGCAGCTGTCACTTGGTCAGCTGGCACAAGTCCGCTAGGGCTCAAGCCAACTTCTATAGGCTCACAGAAGAAGCTTTATCAATGATGGACGAAAGCTAGCTCAAAAAAGACTAATCTACTTGGCAAAAATGAACTGAAAGCAAATCAAAACATGGAAACCCTAGGAAACCCTAATTTAACTAGTCTAACCTCTATGTTGCAAAGAATGTGAAGGAAACTTCTACCAATGATTCCATTACTTCTAATAAGTGAAAATGCATGAATCTAATCTACTTGCAGCTTAAAAGACATGTTTTTGTATTTTTTCTTTAAGTGGATGGAGTGATTGTGATTTTGTGCTTATTAGGGTTTGGTTGTGCAGATGTGATGCGGAAGGAAGGAAAGCTTGGGAAAGGTTGGGGAGGCAGGAGACGTTCCCAGAGATCCTTAGCATCAGCCCACAGAGGTTCCTCATGTTCAGAAGCTTAGCAACCAAGTGAGTGGCCTCCTACAGGATGTCTGCAGGGGATTCTACAAGAAACGCAGGGGTTTCTCCAGGAAGTCTACAAATTGCTACAAGATGACCTACCGTCGGTGTTTGAAGTGATGGAGGAGTGATGGAATGGTAGGGGGAGATGTGTAAGGTAGGAATAAGGCTGGTGATGGCTCAGGAGAGGAGAAGTAGGATGGAGAACGAGTGTATGAAGTGGGTTGATGGATGAGAGGATATAACAAGGAAATGTTTAAGGAATGAAGTTACGTGAGGAGTGGAGGAGTTTGGGAGATAACAGAGCAGAGCAGAGGTCAAGGATGTGGTTGTATGCGTGATCAAGACGAAGAAGGAGGTAATAGAATGATGAAAAGCAGTGTAAATGAAACAAATGGCTTATGACAGTCACCAAGATGAAAATTCATTAACCTAAGCTACCTGAACTCAATGAACAGTGAGATAAAGCGTGTAGAGGAATGTGCATGAAGCGGTGATGAAGGTGTATGGTGAAAGAGTGAAGTGCATGGAAAGATCTATCATAAACGAGACTATGTTGCAGCATGTATAAAGTGAAGAACTGCGTATTTTTGTGGATGGTATAGGCTACACTCCAATCTCCAAACAGAGATGGCAGTGGAGACTTTCTCAACCTTTTTTGCTGGAGCTCCAAGAGAGTATATCTATCCTCCTATCAAATTGAAGCAACTGAAAGCAAATCACCATAAACTAGTCCTATCTATGCTCATGAAAACGACTAAATTACCAAACTGTGAATTCGAATTGCATGTGAAAATAAACAAACTCAAGGTGCCGGAACGAAATGCAAACACATTACAACACTGAGTAGATCTATTGCTCTCAGGTTGGGCCCTAACCTGAGAGCTATAGCTCCTTGAGAAAACTCAGAACTAGATCAAAATCTGCCTTCTTTATTCATAATCTAATGTCATGCCAAACTTAGCTTACAAAAAGAACTACACCGAGATGTGCTCAAAAATTACAATAGTAATGCGAAAGCTTCAACAACCTATCAAAGGCTACGACCTCCATACTTATGCAAAAATGATCATCCAACAGGTGTCCTTGATTTTAGGAGCTCGGCTGTCCAACTGAAGTTTAACTTGCTGATCCTGTAGGACAATCATAATTGTTGTTCCTGTAGAACAGTTATAACTGTTGTTCCTGTAGAACAGTTGGCTGCTTCTAAGCTTGGTGGGGAGATGGATTGGAGCTCGGAGCTATGGTGGGAATCACGAGGAGGGTCCCAATACTGTGGACATCCTCTCCAGTAGCCGGGCAAGAGTATCCTGTAGAATGTTTTCTGCTTCCTGTAGCTGAGTTTTTTCTAACTTTTCCTACCATGTATTTTTCTTTGGACTCCCCTTCTCGTAGGTGACTGTGACCTTGGAGGGTGACTTTTCTTTGGGAGAAGCAGGTGTATCTTCGATGACGATCGGGCTGCTGGATTGGGCCTGTGGCTTGTCCGTCTTTATCCTAACACTTCTCTAAGCCTTAAAGTACAGAGGAGTCTCCCTCTTCCTCTTGTCTTTTGGCTTAGGTGGCATATTGGGGAACTGAAAGCTTCCTGCCAGTCCATCCAACACTTGATCTATGAAAGGTAGAGGGAAATGGTCCTTCTTGGTAGCTTTGTTCAGTTCTCGGTAGTCCACACAAATTCTCCATTTCCCATTTTTCTTGGGAACCAACACTAGAGGGGACACCCATTCACTATCTGAGATGGGGTAGATGAATCCGGCATCCAACAGTTTTTGCAATTCTTTCTTGACAATGTCCTTAAGGGCAGGACTCATTCTCCTCTGCGGTTGCCTAACCAGTTTACAGTCCTCTTTGATATATATGTGATGAGTACAGACCGAAGGATGGACTCCTTTCATCTCCTTATAGCTCCAAGCAAAAGCATCTAGGTGGTTGGCCAACAGACTACACAGCTCCTTTTCCTGGGAAGGAGATAAGGATGGAGTGATTGTGATTTTGTGCTTATTAGGGTTTGGTTTTACAGATGTGATGCGGAAGGAAGGAAAGCTTGGGTAAGGTTGGGGAGGCTAGGAGAGGTTCCGAGAGATCCTTAGCATCAGCCCACAGAGGTTCCTCACATTCAGAGGCTCAGCAACCGAGTGAGTGGCCTCCTACAGGATGTCTGCAGGGGATTCTACAGGAAACACAGGGGTTTCTACAGGAAGTCTACAAATTGCTACAGGATGACCTACCGTGGGTGTTTGAAGTGATGGTGGAGTGATGGAATGGTAGGGGGAGATGTGTAAGGTAGGAATAAGGCTGGTGATGGCTCAGGAGTGGAGAAGTAGGATGGAGAACGAGTGTATGAAGTGGGTTGATGGATGAAAGGTTATAACAACGAAATGTCTAAGGAATGAAGTTACGTGAGGAGTGGAGGATTTTGGGAGATAACAGAGCGGAGCAGAGGTCAAGGATGTGGTTGTATGCGTGATCAAGACGAAGAAGGAGGTAATAGAATGATGAAAAGCAGTGTAAATGAAACAAATGGCTTATGACTGTCACCAAGATGGAAATTCATTAACCTAAGCTACCTGAACTCAATGAACAATGAGATAAAGCATGTAGAGGAATGTGCATGAAGAGGTGATGAAGGTGTATGGTGCAAGAGTGAAGTGCATGGAAAGATCTATCATAAACGAGACTATGTTGCAGCATGTATAAAGTGAAGAACTGCGTATTTTTGTGGCTGGTATAGGCTACACTCCAATCTCCAAACAGAGATGGCAGTGGAGACTTTCTCAACCTTTTTTGCTGGAGCTCCAAGAGATTATATCTATCCTCCTATCAAACTGAGGCAACTGAAAGCAAATCACCATAAACTAGTCCTATCTATGCTCATGAAAACGACTAAATTACCAAACTGTGAATTCGAATTGCATGTGAAAATAAACAAACTCAAGGTGTTGGAACGAAATGCAAACACATTACAACACTAAGGAGATGTATTGCTCTCAGGTTGGGCCCTAACCTGAGAGCTATAGCTCCTTGAGAAAACTCAGAACTAGATCAAAATCTGCCTTCTTTATTCATAATCTAATGTCATGCCAAACTTGGCTTACAAAAAGAACTACACCGAGCTGTGCTAAAAAATTACAATAGTAATGCGAAAGCTTCAACAACCTATCAAAGGCTACGGCCTCCATACTTATGCAAAAACGATCATCCAACAGGTGTCCTTGATTTTAGGAGCTCGGCTGTCCAACTGAAGTTTAACTTGCTGATCCTGTAGGACAGTCATAATTGTTGTTCCTGTAGAACAGTTATAACTGTTGTTCCTGTAGAACAGTTGGCTGCTTCTAAGCTCGGTGGGGAGATGGATTGGAGCTCGGAGCTATGGTGGGAATCACGAGGAGGGTCCCAAGACTGTGGACATCCTCTCCTAAAAACCAGCAGTGCCACCTCATTGTCTCCTTGTCTCCTTTTCACGTGGTCTTTTCTCCCTTTTAATGCAAAAACCTGAGATCATAATGCATTAGTCACGTAGATAAAGTGTCTACCCTTCTTCCTAAAAACAACACGAATAAACTAAGAAATGCATGCATAAGCAGTAAAAAGTGAATGGTTTGAGCAAAGCAAGTAGGCCAAATGAGCCCAAATTATACCAAAAATTGGGGCTCATCATCACCCCCCAGCTAAACTATTTGCTCATCCTGGAGCAACTTAGTCCAAGTCCTCATCTTTCATTGCTTTCACTGCTTCTCTTGCATCCCAAGGTTTTGTGGTAGGGTCCTCTCTGTAGATGTGAAACCCTACTTTTCTGTTTACCTCTTCCCATTGTTGACTGTCATCTTCCTTTGTACTTCCTTCAGTCAATCCTAGCAATAGTGGTGGGCTGAGTTTAAGGCCAATCCAGCTGGCCTGGACGCTTTGCATGGACTTCTTGTAAAGTTCAACCCTTGCCAAAGCTTCTCTCATCCGGATGGGGGTATGGTACTCCCGGATTTTCAAGCTGTGGGCCATGGTATTCCATCTGCGTGCACAAGCCTGGGCAACACTTTCTCCCAACAACCTTTCCATGTCTTCAAAGTGAGCTATGGCCTGGGCTTGTTGGTCCATAAACCTCAAGGAAGCTGTGGGATCCATAGTCAACTGTTGGTGGGTTGAGATGAGTGCCACCGGGTCCTCTAGTTCCGGCCTAATGAACAGTGGTTCGATCACTTCTCGGTTCATGACCGATTTTGCTTCAGCTGCTCTTTGATCTTCATGGTTTAACGATGAGGCGAGGGCCATCAATTGCATATCACCCGAGGCAATGTTGGGATCCTATGAGACTTCATTAGGCAAAGCCAAGTTGTGGAGGTAAAACTCTGCCAATTTGGCTTTGTCTTCTGTCGAACTAGTAGTGCATAATTCAGAAAATTGTTGTGGGTTTTTGATGTGTGCAATACCTCTTTGGGCCAAGGTGTTTATTTGGAACTGAAGCCATTGATCTTTTAAAAACAATCCATAGGATTTTGCGGGCGTTCTGCACTGAATTGCTTCCATGGCCCAACTGGCCATGCAGGCCAATTGTGCTTCCTTTTTGTTGCAGCTGTTCCTTTAAAGCTTGCACTTCAATTCTTGTCTGTTGTTCTGCCTCCTGTAGAAGTGTCATTGGCTCTTCAAGACTAGTGGTCAGCTCCTTTTTTATATATATGTGATGAGTACAGACCGAAGGATGGACTCCTTTCATCTCCTTATAGCTCCAAGCAAAAGCATCTAGGTGGTTGGCCAACAGACTACACAGCTCCTTTTCCTGGGAAGGAGATAAGGAGGAGCTGATTTTCAATGCTCTCTCAGGGCCGAACTCCACATTCTTGACTCTGGGAGTAACAGGGTTGGTTGTACAGAGATCCACTAAGGTGCTAGCTTGGGCATCCTCCACCAATTTCTCTAAGGGTAGTGCACTGGAAGGTGGGTTTTGGATCAAGTTCTCGATCAAGTCATCCTCAGTTGGGGGGTTTCTTCTAGTGGTATCTAGGGTACACAGAGGTGCTGAGTACACCTCATCTTCTTCTCCTTCCTCCAACCAGAGTGGTAAGTCATGCTCTAAAGAGGGTTGGGCAGGAGGGTATAGGACTAGCTGCTTGGACATGGGACCATTTTTTATGGTCATGTTTCGTGCCCGACAACTTATGTAAGCATCTGCAGTAGCTAACCAAGGCCTTCCCAAAATGAGAGGATATCCAATAAGCTTTGCCTTTGGTTGCAGAACCAGGAAGTCTACAGGGTATTCCAAAGAATCAATGGAGACCATGACATCCTCCACAATCCCTTCGGGAGTCATGGTGGAGCGATCTGCTAATTGCAGTACTGTCGAGGTCTTCCTCAAGGAACCCTGAAGATTGAGTTTAAGCATGGTATCCCTGGTCATCACATTGATGGCCGCCCCCAGATCAATCAAGGTGTGGGGGATAATGGTGCCATTGATGTGAACATCTACTACAGGACTTCCAGGATCTAGGTACTTTGGGCAGATGACTTGTCCTAGCATAAGGTCAGACAGTTGTCCTATGCCATTCATAGTTGAGGCATCTTTCTTCCGTCTGCCTGGGTGTTTGAAACACTTCTCCTTAACCAGCTTGTTATATATTGGCACATCCTTGATGGCTTGGAGGAGTGGGATTTTTACACACAACTGCTTGAGCTCACCCAAAAGCTCATCTTCTTCTGGGTTAGGTTGTGTGGTGGCTGTTAGTCTCTCAGGAAATTGTAGAATAGGCATTGGTTCACTCTCTTGATGGTCTTCCTCATCCTCTGGGGGAGGAGGCTGGCGATCTGGAAGAGTCTTTCCAGATCTAAGATTGATCTCCTGGATCTCCACAGCATAGGTAGGGCATGAGGTTTCCCCAGTGTATACCTGCTAGGCCTGTCTATTGTTGGGGTTCGGGTTCGGTTGAGCAGGCATTTGAGGTTGCCTTGGAGGAGCAGGAGGTAATGGTTGAGGTTGCACTGGTGGTGGAGGCAAAATGGCAGGAGGAGTGTTTTATTGGGGCCTCCACCCCGACTGAGGTGCATTCCATTGAGGCTGTGGCTGGGTATGTGAGTGATATGGATGAGAAGTAGGTTGAGTGGGGTACTGAGGTGGATAAGACTGTGGAGGAGGCATGGACCAAGAAGGATGAGCAGGGGGACCCCAGGAAGGCATAGGATTTGACTGGTTGGGGTTGTAATAAGCTTGAGATGCCCCTTGCATCCCCTATTGATAAGGTCTAGATCCTTGTGGCCTCCTTTGGTTGAGGTAATAGAGAGGCTCTGTGGGAGCTTCGGTCCCTTGGTACATGGCTTTAAACCCAGGCAAGGTTTGACACTGATTTGTGGGATGGTCCTCCTCACAAATGAAACACACTTCAACCGAATGCAATGGACATTCGTTCTTAGGGTGCCTCCTTGTGCACCTAGGACAGAAGACAGCCAAGGCTCTCTCAGCCTCTTCTTTCTTTTGCTGAATCCTGAATGTATCAAGCTGCATGGCAATGGTTTGTCTCACCTCACTCTTAAGATCTTCTAATTGGTTTGCAAGCTCATGTTTGGAGAAAGGGACACTAGTGGAGAGGTGGTTTCCTCTACCTCGTTTCCGAGCTGCCCTGGAGTGGTTTCTAAATATAGTCTTAATGTCCTCATAAGGCAGTTGGTAAATGTCCCCCCCAGCTAACATGTGAAGGGTATCTAAGAGGTCTTCAGGGACTCCTCGGAGTAGGACCAACTTGTGGGATTCAGGGTCAAGTGTGCACCTGGCCCGCTTATAGCTTAGTTGGAACCTCTCCTCATAATCCTCTAAGGACTCATCATTTCCGATGGACATCCGAAAGATTTCCCCCTTTGTTTCCTTGGACCTACAGTAATCCCGGTACTTGGTGTTGAAAGCTTGCTACATTTGAGCCCAAGTGGTGATACTATTCCCAGGTAGGCCCATGAACCAGCGTAGTGCTGCATCCTTAAGGGTGGAAGGGAAAAGTTACAACTTTTGCTCATCTTCAGTATAGTCATAGGTTCTACAAAGGACAGCAAACTCAAACAGGAAGGTATCTGGATCTTCAGTGGTCAACCCATGGAAGTGAGGTAAGGCAGAGGGGCTAATGTTTTTCATTTTCATCTCTCCATTGGTCTCTCGGATGGGGAAGGCACCTTCTATTCTCTCATCTTCTCTTCTATTGTCAGCCATAGCTTCAGATGGATTGGTCTCTAACTCTTCTTCTACTATAGGGTCTTTGGATATCTTAGGTTGTTCACCTATAGGTTCCTCTGGGTCACTGTCACCAAAGAAGAGAGAAGGGTGACTCAGTGATGTGGTGGGGGTGTTTGGTAAGAATTTTCCTGATCTATCTCGGTTCCTACGAGGCATGAAATGGAAAAGACTTTCTTTTTCTTTTTGCTTGCTTCTGCTTTGCCTTTCTTTTGGTACCTGCAAAACTGAGACAGATTGATCTACAACTAACTATGAAAGATGCGAAATTAACTGAAAGCAGGAAAGGACTAATCTGCTTTGCTCAAATGAAATTGCAGAAAGGGAATGCTAGTCTACGCTTGAAGAAAGGAAATGCTAATCTATGAAAGCAGGAAATGTCTATGCTACTTTTGCAGAATGGAAATGAAGTAAACTACTAGCAGAAGGCAAGAGTAAGAAAGTAGAAGAAAAGCAACAATTACTAATACTCTGACGCTTCCCCAGCAACGGCGCCAAAAAGATGGTGAGCTCCAGTATTGTAGCAATAATGCTACAACTCCTGGGGCTTCCTGTATCTTAATTTTATCAACCCGGTAGTTCGTACAAACTTGGAAGCGACGGTGCTGTATGCACAAGTACTAGCTCTTGTCGCAGCTGTCACTTGGTCAGCTGGCACAAGTCCGCTAGGGCTCAAGCCAACTTCTATAGGCTCACAGAAGAAGCTTTATCAATGATGGATGAAAGCTAGCTCAAAGAAGACTGATCTACTTGGCAAAAATGAACTGAAAGCAAATCAAAACATGGAAACCCTAGGAAACCCTAATTTAACTAGTCTAACCTCTATGTTGAAAAGAATGTGAAGGAAACTTCTACCAATGATGCCATTACTTCTAATAAGTGAAAATGAATGAATCTAATCTACTTGCATCTTAAAAGACATGTTTTTGTATTTTTTCTTTAAGTGGATGGAGTGATTGTGATTTTGTGCTTATTAGGGTTTGGTTGTGCAGATGTGATGCGGAAGGAAGGAAAGCTTGGGAAAGGTTGGGGAGGCTAGGAGAGGTCACCAGAGATCCTTAGCATCAATCCACATATGTTCCTCACGTTTAGAGGCTCAGCAACCGAGTGAGTGGCCTCCTACAGGATGTCTGCAGGGGATTCTACAGGAAACGAAGGGGTTTCTACAGGAAGTCTACAAATTTCTACAGGATGACCTACCGTGGGTGTTTGAAGTGATGGTGGAGTGATGGAATGGTAGGGGGAGATGTGTAAGGTGGGAATAAGGCTGGTGATGGCTTAGGAGTGGAGAAGTAGGATGGAGAACGAGTGTATGAAGTGGGTTGATGGATGAAAGGTTATAACAACGAAATGTCTAAGGAATGAAGTTACGTGAGGAGTGGAGGAGTTTGGGAGATAACAGAGCGGAGCAGAGGTCAAGGATGTGGTTGTATGCGTGATCAAGATGAAGAAGGAGGTAATAGAATGATGAAAAGCAGTGTAAATGAAACAAATGGCTTATGACTGTCACCAAGAGGAAAATTCATTAACCTAAGCTACCTGAACTCAATGAACAGCAAGATAAAGCGTGTAGAGGAATGTGCATGAAGCAGTGATGAAGGTGTATGGTGCAAGAGTGAAGTGCATGGAAAAATCTATCATAAACGAGACTATGTTGCAGCATGTATAACGTGAAGAACTGCGTATTTTTGTGGCTGGTATAGGCTACACTCCAATCTCCAGACAGAGATGGCAGTGGAGACTTTCTCAACCTTTTTTGCTGGAGCTCCAAGAGATTATATCTATCCTCCTATCAAACTGAAGCAACTAAAAGCAAATCACCATAAACTAGTCCTATCTATGCTCATGAAAACGACTAAATTACCAAACTGTGAATTCGAATTGCATGTGAAAATAAACAAACTCAAAGTGCTGGAACGAAATGCAAACACATTACAACACTGAGGAGATCTATTGCTCTCAGGTTGGGCCCTAACCTGAGAGCTATAGCTCCTTGAGAAAACTCAGAACTAGATCAAAATCTGCCTTCTTTATTCATCATCTGATGTCATGCCAAATTGTCTTACAAAAAGAACTACACCGAGCTGTGCTCAAAAATTACAATAGTAATGCGAAAGTTTCAACAACCTATCAAAGGCTACGGCCTCCATACTTATGCAAAAATGATCATCCAACAGGTGTCCTTGATTTTAGGAGCTCGGCTATCCAACTGAAGTTTAACTTGCTGATCCTGTAGGACAGTCATAATTACTGTTCCTGTAGAACAGTTATAACTGTTGTTCTTGTAGAACAGCTGGCTGCTTCTAAGCTCGGTGGGGAGATGGATTGGAGCTCGGAGCTATGGTGGGAATCACGAGGAGGGTCCCAAGACTGTGGACATCCTCTCCTAAAAACCAGCAGTGCCACCTCATTGTCTCCTTGTCTCCTTTTCACGTAGTCTTTTCTCCCTTTTAATGCAAAAACCTGAAATCATAATGCATTAGTCACGTAGATAAAATGTCTACCCTTCTTCCTACAAACAACACGAATAAACTAAGAAATGCATGCATAAGCAGTAAAAAGTGAATGGTTTGAGCAAAGCAAGTAGGCCAAATGAGCCCAAATTATACCAAAAATTGGGGCTCACTTATGGGTGAAGTACCTCAACAGCACCTGCCACCAAAGCAAGAAGCAAAATTCAGGCAGGTAAGCAAGCAAAGACGAAGACACCTGTACCTACAGGAAAACAGAAGCAGGCTTCTACACGAAGCCCGAAAATCGCTAAGGAACAGACTTCTACAGGAAGTCCGGAAACAAAGACACAGGCTTCTACAGGAAGCGCAAAGACTCAAGAAAAGGCTCCTACAGGAAGCCCAAAGCTGCTAAAGGAAAAGGCTCCTACAGGAAGCCCAAAATTGGTCAAGAAAGGGTCTTCTACAGGAAGCCCAAAAGTGTTGAAGGAAAAGGCTTCTACAGGAAGCCCGAAATTGCAGAAACAGGCTTCTACAGGAAGCCCCAAAAAGGTAAAAACCAAAGAAAAGGAGGTGGATATTCTGGCACGGGAGGCAGCAGCTGTATTAGCTGGCCTCAATACGCCACCTAAGCCAAAAGACAAGAGGAAGAGGGAGACTCCTCTGTACTTTAAGGCTCGGAGAAGTGTTAGGATAAAGACGGGCAAGCCACAGGCCCAATCCAGCAGCCCGATCGTCATCGAAGATACTCCTGCTTCTCCCAAAGAAAAGTCACCCTCCAAGGTCACAGTCACCTATGAGAAGGGGAGTCGGAAGAAAAATACATGGCAGGAAAAGTTAGAAAAAACTCAGCTACAAGAAGCAGAAAACGTTCTACAGGATACTCTGGCCCGGCTACAGGAAACAGAAAAGAGGGAAGGAGAAGGACCCTCATCACCAAGGGAGGGTGAGGCAGAACTGCCTGAAGAGATAGCAAGAGAACACATACCAAAACCTAGCCCTTCGCCCAATCTGAATTCATATTACACCTTTTTAGAGGCGGGCAAAATCATACCGCAGAAATTCACCGCGCCTCTATTTTTTGAACTAGAGAAAGAAAGAGTCCGTTCCCACACATGGATGCAGATCGCCAAATCAAAGGGTGTGGCAGACATAGGCCCTCTACAGGATCAACTCAGGGAGGTCAGGAGTGAATTCACCATGGCTAAACATGTGGCTAGTTGCCAGCAGGCACTTCTACAGGAAGAAAATCAGAAGTTACGGTTGCAGCTACAAGAACTAAAGGCAAAGGCAGGAACATCCTCCAAGGACATCACAAATGAACAAGAAGGCAAAAAGGAGCTGACCACTAGTCTTGAAGAGCCAATGACACTTCTACAGGAGGCAGAACAGCAGACAAGAATTGAAGTGCAAGCCTTAAAGGAACAGCTGCAACAAAAGGAAGCACAATTGGCCTGCATGGCCAGTTGGGCCATGGAAGCAATTCAGTGCAGAACGCCCGCAAAATCCTATGGATTGTTTTTAAAAGATCAATGGCTTCAGTTCCAAATAAACACCTTGGCCCAAAGAGGTATTGCACACATCGAAAACCCACAACAATTTTCTGAATTATGCACTACTAGTTCGGCAGAAGACAAAGCCAAATTGGCAGAGTTTTACCTCCACAACTTGGCTTTGCCTAATGAAGTCTCATGGGATCCCAACATTTCCTTGGGTGATATGCAATTGATGGCCCTCTCCTCATGGTTAAACCATGAAGATCAAAGAGCAGCTGAAGCAAAATCGGTCATGAACCGAGAAGTGATCGAACCACTATTCAAAATCGGTCATGAACCGAGAAGTGATCGAACCACTGTTCATTAGGACGGAACTAGAGGACCCGGTGGCACTCATCTCAACCCACCAACAGTTGGCTACGGATCCCACAGCTTCCTTGAAGTTTATGGACCAACAAGCCCAAGCCATAGCTCACTTTGAAGACATGGAAAGGTTGTTGGGAGAAAGTGCTGCCCAGGCTTGTGCACGCAGATGGAATACCATGGCCCACAGCTTGAAAATCCGGGAGTACCATACCCCCATCCGGATGAGAGAAGCTTTGGTAAGGGTTGACCTTTACAAGAAGTCAATGCAAAGCCTCCAGGCCAGCTGGATTGGCCTTAAACTCAGCCCACCACTATTGCTAGGATTGACAGAAGGAAGTACAAAGGAAGATGACAGTCAACAATGGGAAGAGGTAAACAGAAAAGCAGGGTTTCACATCTACAGAGAGGACCCTACCATAGAACCTTGGGATGCAAGAGAAGTAGTGAAAGCAATGAAAGATGAGGACTTGGACTAAGTTTCTCAAGGATGAGCAAATAGTTTAGCTGGGGGGTGATGATGAGCCCCAATTTTTGGTATAATTTGGGCTCATTTGGCCTACTTGCTTTGCTCAAACCATTCACTTTTTACTGCTTATGCATGCATTTCTTAGTTTATTCGTGTTGTTTGTAGGAAGAAGGGTAGACACTTTATCTACGTGACTAATGCATTATGATCTCAGGTTTTCGCATTAAAAGGGAGAAAAGACCACGTGAAAAGGAGACAAGGAGACAATGAGGTGGCACTGCTGGTTTTTAGGAGAGGATGTCCACAGTCTTGGGACCCTCCTCGTGATTCCCACCATAGCTCCGAGCTCTAATCCATCTCCCCACCGAGCTTAGAAGCAGACAGTTGTTCTACAGGAACAACAGTTATAACTGTTCTACAGGAACATCAATTATGACTGTCCTACAGGATCAGCAAGTTAAACTTCAGTTGGACAACCGAGCTCCTAAAATCAAGGACACCTATTGGATGATCGTTTTTGCATAAGTATGGAGGTCGTAGCCTTTGATAGGTTGTTGAAACTCTCGCATTACTATTGTAATTTTGGAGCACAGCTCGGTCTTTGTTCCTTTTTGTAAGCCAATTTGGCATGACATCAGATTATGAATAAAGAAGGCAGATTTTGATCTAGTTCTGAGTTTTCTCAAGGAGCTATAGCTCTCAGGTTAGGGCCCAACCTGAGAGAAATAGATCTCCTCAGTGTTGTAATGTGTTTGCATTTCGTTCCAGCACCTTGAGTTTGTTTATTTTCACATGCAATTCGAATTCACAGTTTGGTAATTTAGTCGTTTTCATGAGCATAGATAGGACTAGTTTATGGTGATTTTCTTTCAGTTGCTTCAGTTTGATAGGAGGATAGATATAATCTCTTGGAGCTCCAGCAAAAAAGGTTGAGAAAGTCTCCACTGCCATCTCTGTTTGGAGATTGGAGTGTAGCCTATACCAGCCACAAAAATACGCAGTTCTTCACTTTATACATGCTGCAACATAGTCTCGTTTATGATAGATCTTTCCATGCACTTCAATCTTGCACCATACACCTTCATCACCGCTTCATGCACATTCCTCTACACGCTTTATCTCGCTGTTCATTGAGTTCAGGTAGCTTAGGTTAATGAATTTTCATCTTGGTGACAGTCATAAGCCATTTGTTTCATTTACACTGCTTTTCATCATTCTATTACCTCCTTCTTCGTCTTGATCACGCATACAACCACATCCTTGACCTCTGCTCCGCTCTGTTATCTCCCAAACTCCTCCACTCCTCACGTAACTTCATTCCTTAGACATTTCGTTGTTATAACCTTTCATCCATCAACCCACTTCATACACTCGTTCTCCATCCTACTTCTCCACTCCTGAGCCATCACCAGCCTTATTCCTACCTTACACATCTCCCCCTACCATTCCATCACTCCACCATCACTTCAAACACCCACGGTTGGTCATCCTGTAGCAATTTGTAGACTTCCTGTAGAAACCCCTGCGGTTCCTGTAGAATCCCCTGCAGACATCCTGTAGAAGGCCACTCACTCGGTTGCTGAGCCTCTGAATGTGAGGAACCTCTGTGGATTGATGCTAAGGATATCTGGGGACCTCTCCTAGCCTCCCCAACCTTTCCCAAGCTTTCCTTCCTTCCGCATCACATCTGCACACCCAAACCCTAATAAGCACAAAATCACAATCACTCCATCCACTTAAAGAAAAAATACAAAAACATGTCTTTTAAGATGCAAGTAGATTAGATTCATGCATTTTCACTTATTAGAAGTAATGGCATCATTGGTAGAAGTTTCCTTCACATTCTTTGCAACATAGAGGTTAGACTAGTTAAATTAGGGTTTCCTAGGGTTTCCATGTTTTGATTTGCTTTCAGTTCATTTTTGCCAAGTAGATTAGTCTTCTTTGAGCTAGCTTTCGTCCATCATTGATAAAGCTTCTTCTGTGAGCCTATAGAAGTTGGCTTGAGCCCTAGCAGACTTGTGCTAGCTGACCAAGTGACAGCTGCGACAAGAGCTAGTACTTGTGCATACAACATCGTCGCTTGCAAGTTTGGTTGTGCAGATGTGATGCGGAAGGAAGGAAAGCTTGGGAAAGGTTGGGGAGGCTAGGAGAGGTTCCCAGAGATCCTTAGCATCAGCCCACAGAGGTTCCTCACGTTCAGAGGCTCAGCAACCGAGTGAGTGGCCTCCTACAAGATGTCTACAGGGGATTCTATAGGAAACGCAGGGGTTTCTACAGGAAGTCTACAAATTTCTACAGGATGACCTACCGTGGGTGTTTGAAGTGATGGTGGAGTGATGGAATGGTAGGGGGAGATGTGTAAGGTGGGAATAAGGCTGGTGATGGCTCAGGAGTGGAGAAGTAGGATGGAGAACGAGTGTATGAAGTGGGTTGATGGATGAAAGGTTATAAGAACAAAATGTCTAAGGAATGAAGGTCTCGGGTTCGATCCCCGACAACGGCGCCAAAAAGAAGGTGAGCTCCAGTATTGTAGCAATAATGCTACAACTCCTGGGGCTTCCTGTCTCTTAATTTTATCAACCCGGTAGTTCGTACAAACTTCGAAGCGACGGTGCTGTATGCACAAGTACTAGCTCTTGTCGCAGCTGTCACTTGGTCAGCTGGCACAAGTCCGCTAGGGCTCAAGCCAACTTCTATAGGCTCACAGAAGAAGCTTTATCAATGATGGACGAAAGCTAGCTCAAATAAGACTAATCTACTTGGCAAAAATGAACTGAAAGCAAATCAAAACATGGAAACCCTAGGAAGCCCTAATTTAACTAGTCTAACCTCTATGTTGCAAAGAATGTGAAGGAAACTTCTACCAATGATTCCATTACTTCTAATAAGTGAAAATGCATGAATCTAATCTACTTGCAGCTTAAAAGATATGTTTTTGTATTTTTTCTTTAAGTGGATGGAGTGATTGTGATTTTGTGCTTATTAGGGTTTGGTTGTGCAGATGTGATGCAGAAGGAAGGAAAGCTTGGGAAACGTTGGGGAGGCTAGGAGAGGTTCCCAGAGATCCTTAGCATCAGCCCACAGAGGTTCCTCATGTTCAGAGGCTCAGCAACCAAGTGAGTGGCCTCCTACAGGATGTCTGCAGGGGATTCTACAGGAAACGCAGGGGTTTCTCCAGGAAGTCTACAAATTGCTACAGGATGACCTACCGTCGGTGTTTGAAGTGATGGAGGAGTGATGGAATGGTAGGGGGAGATGTGTAAGGTAGGAATAAGGCTGGTGATGGCTCAAGAGTGGAGAAGTAGGATGGAGAACGAGTGTATGAGGTGGGTTGATGGATGAGAGGTTATAACAATGAAATGTCTAAGGAATGAAGTTACGTGAGGAGTGGAGGAGTTTGGGAGATAACAGAGCGGAGCAGAGGTCAAGGATGTGGTTGTATGTGTGATCAAGACGAAGAAGGAGGTAATAGAATGATGAAAAGCAGTGTAAATGAAACAAATGGCTTATGACTATCACCAAGATGAAAATTCATTAACCTAAGCTACCTGAACTCAATGAACAGCGAGATAAAGTGTGTAGAGGAATGTGCATGAAGCGGTGATGAAGGTGTATGGTGCAAGAGTGAAGTGCACGGAAAGATCTATCATAAACGAGACTATGTTGCAGCATGTATAAAGTGAAGAACTGCGTATTTTTGTGGCTGGTATAGGCTACACTCCAATCTCCAAACAGAGATGGCAGTGGAGACTTTCTCAACCTTTTTTGCTGGAGCTCCAAGAGATTATATCTATCCTCCTATCAAACTGAAGCAACTGAAAGAAAATCACCATAAACTAGTCCTATCTATGCTCATGAAAACGACTAAATTACCAAACTGTGAATTCGAATTGCATGTGAAAATAAACAAACTCAAGGTGTTGGAACGAAATGCAAACACATTACAACACTGAGGAGATCTACTGCTCTCAGGTTGGGCCCTAACCTGAGAGCTATAGCTCCTTGAGAAAACTCAGAACTAGATCAAAATCTGCCTTCTTTATTCATAATCTAATGTCATGCCAAACTTGGCTTACAAAAAGAACTACACCGAGCTGTGCTCAAAAATTACAATAGTAATGCGAAAGCTTCAACAACCTATCAAAGGCTACGGCCTCCATACTTATGCAAAAACGATCATCCAACAGGTGTCCTTGATTTTAGGATCTCGGCTGTCCAACTGAAGTTTAACTTGTTGATCCTGTAGGACAGTCATAATTGTTGTTCCTGTAGAACAGTTATAACTGATGTTCCTGTAGAACAGCTGGCTTCTTCTAAGCTCGGTGGGGAGATGGATTGGAGCTCGGAGCTATGGTGGGAATCACGAGGAGGGTCCCAAGACTGTGGACATCCTCTCCTAAAAACCAGCAGTGCCACCTCATTGTCTCCTTGTCTCCTTTTCACGTGGTCTTTTCTCCCTTTTAATGCAAAAACCTGAAATCATAATGCATTAGTCACATAGATAAAATGTCTACCCTTCTTCCTACAAACAACACGAATAAACTAAGAAATGCATGCATAAGCAGTAAAAGGTGAATGGTTTGAGCAAAGCAAGTAGGCCAAATGAGCCCAAATTATACCAAAAATTGGGGCTCATCAGTGTTTATAACATTTTGTTTTATCAATGGAGATGTTGTACCAGAGCATGCCACCGAGATGTCCTCGATATCCAGGCTCGTCACTCACCAGTTTGATGTCGCTCCTTATTAGGAACGGAGTGAGAACAAGGAGGATATCGTGAGGAACCTTGAGGGGTTGACTCTTAGTGTCCCAGAGTATGCCAGGGTGGGAGACAGCCCATGTTAGTACCCAATGCATACGATGGGCGTATCAGATCACATCCACTAATTGTTGACTCATGTTGCACAAGCAGTGTCATGCTATCATGATCACCATGTTGATTAGTTCCTAGGTCCAACATTTACATTTTTGAGACTTGCATGCCACAGATATATGAGGCCTGTGAGCCGCCGATGTTATTTGGACACACATATTATTTTTTGGGGTTTTGATGTATAAAAACTTATCACCATATATATATATATATATATATATATATATATATATATATATTGTATTTTCTTGCTTACTATGGTACAAATGATTTTTTTTGGCTTTCCACATGTTTCGTAAATGTCTATACAACACATAATTAGCTAATGCATCTTTCAATGTATTCATGTGTCTAGGAATATGATGATATGCAAGATCATCAAAAAAAAATTCCAGTAGAAGAAGAGGTAGATACATTCTCAATATCTGATGGTTTCTAATGGAATATTTTCCGTTGAGTTGAAGGACAACAAGCTGTGAATCTAGGTTGACAACCAATTCCCGAATGTCAAGAGTGATGGATTCTGACAATAATTCGATAATTGCAATGTATTCAGAAATGTTATTAATTGTGCGACCTAAACAAATACCTTGAATATCAATCAACTCACCATGGGGGTCATAAATGGCCCATGCCACAGAGGATAGATTTTGGGCACTATAGCAAGCACCATCAGTGAAACCAATGTGAGGAGTCACACACATGTGCAAAAAAGGGAAAAAATAATAAACCAGAAATCTGCTTGAAAAATAACACACTAAAACACAATACAAAAAAAATGAATGACACACTAATGTACACAAGTAACCATGCAAGATGATCTAAGCATAGTACTTTTTGAGGCCCATTTCGGGGCTTGTCGAAAGGATTGCCTTCCTAATTAATTAGCTCATAGACCCCTTTTTACAAAACTCGTTTAATAATATAGGGTCCATGCCACATGGGTTCAAACTTTCCTGCCCCCAGCTTATCATTAGCTTGATCATATAGTAAAAACAAATCACGCTTAGAGAATGCACGAGGGGAGACTAACCAATCAAATTGGGACTTGACTCGCTTCCTTTGTGCTTTTATGACCAAAGAAGTGAGGCGATGAGTCTCATCTAGCCATTCTAAATACAATAGGCATTCTTCTTGATGTGAGGTTGTGAGGGGAAGTTTGATAGCTAGCTTGAGTGAAGGAATTTCGCATTCAATCAGTAACGTTGCTTCCAGAACATAGATGAGCTGGAATGGTATGAAATTAGTTGTGTCCTTGGTTGAGGTTTTGTAAGTCGACATAGTTGAAAAGAGCATGAGATTCCAATTGGACTTATGCATCCCAATAGTATGCTGAAGCATTGTAATCAAAACTTTCTTCACAGCTTCAACTTGACAATTGGCCTAAGGGTAATATGGGGTTGAACCATTGTGGTGCAGACCCACTATAGAGGTCGGCTTAGCCATCATGTAATCTTGGAAATGGGGGCCATGGTCAGTGACAATGTCTTGAGGTATGCTAGACCTAGAAATAACATGATTGAAAAGAAAATGAGTTGTCGTTTTACCGTCTATAGAGTATGTAAGCATCGCTTCATCCCATTTGGTGAAATAATCCATAGAAACGATAATATGACCATGCCCCCAGAATGAATGGGGGTTACATGTCATATAGTCAATTTTCCATTTGGAAAAAGGACCAATGATAATGACAGGGTGTAGGTAAGCAGGCGAGGCACGCATCTTGCGCTGGTAAATTTGGCATCCATGACACTTGTGAACAACAAGGATGCAATCCTTAAAAATGGACGACCAGAAATAACCAGCGCAGAGGCTTTTGTGAGCAGTAGCATAATCAAACATATGACAACCACATGCCCCAGAATGGCCGTCATTGAGAACTCTCTCATCCTCCTCTAGAGTAAGACATCGAAGAATAATGTTATCGACACTGACATGATATTAAGTATCTCCAATAATACGGTACGGTTGGGAGTGATGCCGAATCCGTCGGTGGTCATCCTTATTCAATGTGGACTGAGATGTGGACATATGGAGATACACGATGATATCACCATACCACGGGTCAAGGGTTCTTATCAGGAAAAGGGTCTCATCAGGGAGTTTCTCATCTGCACCAGTGGGGAGAGATGGAGAAGGAAGAGAGAAAATCAACTCGACAAAATCTAGTGATTTCTTATATTTTGCAGTAGTAAACACCAAATCAAATTCTTGCACGGTGACAATCTAATTAGAATACTTTCCCCCCAAGAACTGGTGAGTTAGGATGTAGGTCATGGTGTTTCATTTAGAAATCATAGTAGTAGTGTGTAGGAAGATGCGGTGCTGAAGGCACTGAATAGCCTGTACGATAGCCAAAGCCAACTTCTCAACATGGTCTTAACATGTTTCAGTGTTGAGGAGATTATGACTGAGGTAATAGATAACATTTTCACTGCCTTCATCATCATGTTGTACCAATACTATAGCAATGGTGCTAGGGGCTACAACTACATAAAGGAAGTAATCTTGAAGATAATCTAGGGGATCCAGCAATGGAGCATTGTTCTGCTCATGAAGAGGGACACAATGGGAGCTTCTTCATGAAGGGAAATAATTTAGGGTTCATTGTAGAGGTCCTGCTAGATCAAGGAGTGGGGAGTATAGGGACAGTGACAAAATGTTGTGTAACACTCACACTCTTCAATCCATTCAAACTTCTTACCTTTCCTCTGCAATGATGTGATGGGATAAAGAATGTATGAGAGGTTCCTGATGAACCTCCTGTAGTAACCTGCAAGACCCATGAAATATCTCACCTCATCAACACTAATAGGAGCTACCCACTCCATGATCGCCCTTATTGCAGTGCCCTTCTTGGGGACAACATGCCCCAAGTAGTGTACCTTTGTCTAAAATAAACTACATTTGCTAATGTTCACATACAACTGATTCTATCTCAACAAACTTAAAATTGTTGCTAGTTTCTCGACATGCTCTTCCTCATATTTAGAATATACTAGTATATCATCGATGAACACAATAATGAAATTATCCAAATAAGGATGCAACGCACTATTCATCAAACACATGAATGTAGTTGGAGCATTCGTTAAGCCAAATGGAACAACAACAAACTCATAATTCCCATACTGGGTCCTGAAAGCAGTCTTATATATGTCATCCAGATCTCAAGTCAATCTTCGAGAACACTATTGCTATCTTCAACTAATCAAACAAGTCATCCATCCTCGGCAAAGGGTATTTGTTCCTAATATTCACTTCATTCAAATACCTATAATAAATGCATAATCTAAGGGTACCATCTTTCTTCCTCACAAACAAGATGGGTGCACCCCAAGGTGATACACTTGGCCTAATGTATCCCTTCTCTAACATTTCCTTTAGCTGCAAATTTAACTCAACGAGCTCAGGTGTGCTCATCCTGTAAGGTGCTTTCGATGTTGGATTTTCCCATCATACTAACTCAATAGAAAATTCTACCTTCCTATGTGGTGGAAACTCTATAATGTCCTCAAGAAATACATCCATAGAGTGATATAAAACTTGGTTCTTATTAAACACATTTGCACAAGCTCTTACCCAATGATGAACTCACTTCTTCGTACCTGTAGCCAACTAAACTAACCAAGACTCTACATGCAACTCCTTATTCAACCCACACTTATCCACCAAGTTAGTACTAACATAGCTATAATTATATCTAGGGTCAATCAAGATAGAAATAACTTGATCACAAAGCTTGCCATCCATCTCAATTATAGATGCATGATCTTCTGCATGCTTTTTGTGCACAATTACATAGGTACGAGGAATAATTTGGCCAACATCTCCAATAGTCTATGCCTCCTGTGCATTGTATATCTGAGGTCTACCATCTTGATTTTCCATACAATCTCTCCTACGATGATATTTGCCACAAGTCCAACACTCTATGGGCTTCTAGCCTCTATCCCTGTTCTTCTCTTCAGCTAGATGTCCCTTTCTTCTATCTGATGTATTGAAACTCTTAGGTGGGACAAAATTCTCCTTGTTATATGTATGTTATGGCTTTGCTCACGTTTTATCCCATTTTCCTTTGTTCTTTACAGTACCTCCCCAATCTGGCTTAGTCTCAGTTCTGCGCTTTGATTTTTCATAGCAACGATTTAGCTTTCGAATGGCCTCGTCTAATGATCTAGTCTCATCGAGTTAAATCTTATCTTTGAATGCAACCGATAGTCCACTAATGAATCCTTGAATCTTAGCCCTCTCCTCCTTGAGGTAAGGAACATACCTCAGTAGTTCCAAGAACTTACTGGTGTACTCATCACCTATCATGGATCCCATTTTTAGTTGATAGAATTATTTTTCCCTATCATCGAAGTATCTCTCTCAAAAATACTTCTTCTTGAATAACTGCTCAAATTCACTCCAAGTCAGATCTTCCTCATATATATCTCTAACATTCTTCACATCTTCCCACCAGATGTCTGCTTTACCTTTAAGACTGAAAGTAGCTACTCTATCTTTCACGTTCTCTGAGTAGTCATGCAACTTGAAGAATTTCTTCATACCAAGTAGCCATGCCTCTGCATCTTGTGATCTCTTTATCTCTCTATCAAAAGTAGGTGGATTTTCATTCTCAAATTCATCCAGAAAATATGCACTATCATTCCTCCTCTAAGGATGATACTGATGATGATCAGTGTACCTATCTTAATCAGAACTCGAATCTTACCTATGTCTATTACTTCTCCTATCCGTAGTGTCCAAAAATCTTCCATCTCTAACTATATCATCTCTATTTTATCCAGGACTACCATGTGATCTAGTATAGTATGCCCCATTAGTTTATCTTCCTTCTCGTGACTGATCCATAGTGCTCCTTGTTGCTACAAATCTAACAAGTTCTGAACTATTACTGCATTCACCTCTGCTAACTTTTCCTATGTCTATATGATGATGTCATTATCTGCATTACAACTCCTTATTTCCTCCTTTAAACTTCTCAATGTAACTTCCGAGTTAGAGGGGTTCCCAACAGGATACTTCTCTTTAGATTCATAGGGAGAGTATCTATAGTGAACCATCTTGCTAGCCATTTAATATTTCTTCCTGCAAGGCATAATATGTCAAATAAACCAAATCTCAATAAACCAATGTACCTTAGTATAGCTCGCGGAGGATACTTTTATGCAAGATTACCAAATCAATGTGATACATGTATAACATAATCATAACAACATACAAACATAAGCGAGTAAATGTATCAACTCATAAGCATTATTGTAACTCAGATCTGCTCATCAATGTAAGGACATATCAACAATGCATGCTATGACCTTGGGCATGATGACAACCATTACTCCATTGTACACATTGCCACATTCAACTAGCAATATGGATAAGCAATGAAAAACAAACTACAAATATGCATAACCACATGTAGTCGAATAAAATCGATCATTTCTTCCAATCAACCTACAGGTCTGATGCATGTAATCAAAATATTCAAAAATGTAACCTAACATACAACGATGTCAGTAAGTACCATGAAATAAACAGGCAAGCGACATATAATCCATACATAGTCAGTCACATGCTCATTTCAAATATATTTCATGAAATCAATAACAATTTATCCATGATAACCATACTACAACCCTAATCTTACATAAAAAAATTACAATAAGTTTATAAGTGTAAGAGACGCACATGAAATTGATATGTATGGATGACCAAAACATATCCCATCAAGTCCAAGGGGTGAACCATGCTCTCATACCACTCTATAACACCCTACTCCCACATCTACCCAATCAACCAGATAGCCAGGGTAAACATGCAACAAGACGTTTCTATGATATGATTCGACCTCCCAAGTCACATTAAGGAAGTGGAACCAACGAAAACACACCATACAAACATCCAACATCATCAACAAAACCCTTAGAGGACAACTTAGCCAATCAAACAACCTATCCTTGTGTCCTAATTGGGCCATAGCCATTGCGATGCTATGGGAAAGGAAGTAACCTTTAACCTAAAGTCACTCTCATAGGTGTACCGGCTAGTGACTACGGACCAAAATTTCCACTATTGTGCCAGCGGCCCCGGGATTTAAGCCACATTCTCAGGCTCAGAGCCCAAGATGCTGCCCAGAACTGATCCATCTCTTCAAATCAGTAAATTAATATGGAAATGAAAGTACTAAAGAAAATACTTGTTCAATACCTTCAATGGATCCCTACTAGACATGATGGGAATTTCATCAAGCATATCATCGACATGTAACCTACAGGTGTAAACAATTAATCAAGTGTAGGGATCTCATACTTATATGATAATCCCTATCAACCATTTTTCCTCATTCAAATTGTTGCATTATCATCTATTAGGTCATAGACACATTATCCATTCACATTCAAGTAAAAACATGTTGAGAGCCATACATAGCTGTTGTGATAAAATGTGCATGTAACCAACACAATAGGAACAAAAATACAGTAAACATATCAACCATCAAATCCATAAATACATCAGTACCTTTACACATTGAAATCAAGGGAAACGATTTCTCATTAATAAATGAAATGAACCAACTAGAGATGGGACTACAATGTTCCACCCGACCGTAGAATGGTTGAGCCAAATATCTCTCAGTCATTCACCGTCATGCCATATTCCAAGCATTAATGTGGGATCTCATATACCACATCAATCAAAACACATCCACGACTTCTAGAGAACATCCACCTCAACTCGTAAACAGTGATTCCACCTCATGATTAGACATCACCAAAATAATTCTCTGATTTGTCTCCATCCAAGCATTCCAAGGCTTCCAGAACTAGTAACTCTACCCATAACTTATATAGAGCATCCAAAGCATTTTTCCAGCGAAGGCTTTTGGGACTAGTAATTCAACCCACCAAGGGCTTCCAAAGTGTTTGTCCAACCAGGTCATCTAGGACTAATAACTCAACCCAAGCTCTTGTAGGGCTTCAACAATTTTTGTTCAACCAGGGCTTCCAGGACTAATAACTTAAACCAATCTAAGGAAACATGAGAACCAACCAAAACAAAACAATGAAAGTAAATCGACAATCACCATGGCTATCCAGGAAATAGAAAGGCTAGGCAATCCACTATCAATCCAGGTCGTCTTCCATGCCAATGATAGATCACAACGAAGAAACCACATGCATATGTCATGCATGCTAAAACTAAGGGAGAAAACATACATGCAACTCAGTACCTGTAAGAAAATCTGATGTAGTTGTTGATGTTGATTCCTTCTTGCACTTTCCTACTCTTCCTTTGTGATCTTCCTCTAAAAATCCAAGTATGCCACACCCTCCAAGAGTGCTCCAAGAAATCTCTAAGTATCCACAAGTATGAGAGAGAGAGATAATAATGAGAGAGAGCTCCAACACTAAACTCACAAAAGGTTACCAACTTAACCCCTTTAGCCTTTTTATGAATGAGGCCTCTATTTTATTCATTTTCCATTATTTTCCTTCATTTTCCTCCTCACATGCAACCTAAGACCTTTCACCTTCGTTTTCTCCTAATTTCTATTATTTTGATAAAGAAATGTGCCAAAATGCCTTTTAATGCCTTAGCGATTTCCTTTGCCAATTTACTTAGCTATAAACAACCAAATCAATAGCCCCTAAGATGTATTGCCCAACATTTAACCTGGAATAAATGTCCCAGTCATCCGTGGTTATTGTTTTTAGCATTTATTACATTGAATTTTCATCAGGGTTGTTACAATATACATAGCAATTAGTTCATAGTACATGCATAACAAACTTGTTAGGTCATCAAGCATAACCATATAAATCATGATATGTTAGACATGAATCATAAGAAACATGAGACCATAACGTTTTAGGAAAAAGACAAAGATTCTTTATTGATATCAGAAAATAGGAGTGGAAGATACAACTTGATCCGACCACGAAACCAATGAAACCTTCCTTTGGATCTATCCTGTCGAAGCCTCAAAGATCACCTCTCAAGCATGTACAAAAGGATGACATATAATGGAATATGAACATCATTGCAAGGAAACAAGGGTTTCATATGACTGGGAGTGTAGGAGGCACATGGAAAATCATACTTGATATGGGGACAAAAAGGACTATAATGTCGATATCTTATCTCGTTCTATGATTTAGGACTTCCCATGAGGTGTATAAATACCACCAAAATCCAATTGATTTAGTTAGGCCACGAGCTCCTGTAGGTGGAATTTTGGTGAAACCCATAAACCCCACACGAGAAATAGGAAATGTTTTTATTTTTTTATATTTAAAATTATGTATGTTGGTTTTGTATTATGGTACCAAAGTGTGTACATTATTTTTAAAGGGCAGAGTCATGTATCGAATGGAAAATATTAAATTTTAATAAATGATCAAGTCTGAATAGGAAAGGGCATCGCAAGGCCATATCAAAGCATCAAAACTACAAGAGTTTTGACTAATGCTATAACATTTTCCTTCCTTGTCTTTCCTTGTCCTATGCCTTCCTTCCTTGTCCTTTCATTTCTTGCCTTTTCCTTCCTTCTCCTCTATGAAAACTAATTCCAAAACTAAACTCACAAAAAGGCTACGAATTGATTCTCTACTATCTTTTTATTATTCATGCCTCTAATTTCTTAAATTTTCCATTATCTTCCTTCATATTCCTCCTCACATGAAACATGTGACCTTTCACCTCATTTTTCTCCTAATTTATTTTATTTTCACAAATAAAATACCAATAATTCATTTTTTCCTTTTCAAAGCATTTTCCATTTCCTTTGCCAAATTCCCCTTAAGCATAAACACATCAAGTGATTCCCACTTGGATATTTTCCCAACATTCACCTTGGAATAAGTGTCGCTTGACCATGGTCTTATATTTCCTTTATTAACTTTTATTACATGAGTTTTTATCCCAGGGTTGTTAACACACAAAGGCATCAGGAAAAATATGGTTGTGTGGAAACGTCAATGACCTTCAACATTTCAAAGGAAATGAAAAGAGAGGGTTTAATGAAGGAATTAACCATCTTATATGAACAACCATCAACCTCAAATTATTATGAAGCACTTGTTTAGTACGAAGATGTAAAAAGGTGGATCTGTGGTTAATCATTTCAATGAATTTAACATGGTTAGAAGTGAGTTAAGCTCTATAGGGGTAAATTTTTATGATGACTATAAGTATCTATTACTTCTATGTTCATTGTCAAAAGGTTGGAATGGCTTAGTCATGGCCATTAGTAATTTTGTCTCTCGATCTAGTACTTTATAGTTTGATGATGTTGTTGGTGTTAACCTTGGTGAGGAAATGTGATATAAAATCTCAGTCGAGACAAGAGATAATAAAGAGCCCAAGAAATTGTAGTAGGTCAAGGAAAGACGTATATGAGTCCAGATCAGGGATAGTGTGCTGGGTATGTGGCAAGAAAGGACACCCAATCAAAGACTGTAAACCTCAGAAGGGAAAAGCAGGAGATGAGAAGCAAGAAAAAAAATAGGAAGAAAATGTAGTGAGTGATGTGTTGCAAGTTGATTTGATTCTTTCATTAGAAAACATTATTAATTCCTAGGTGGTAGATTGAGGCACTTCGTTCAATGCCACACCGAATAGGAAACATTTTCATGACTAAGTTCGAGGATATTTTGGAAAGGTTCATTTTTTGGATGATAAAATATATAAAATCATTCTAATGAGTAAGGTATTCATAAAGAAATAGAATGGAAACAAATGGGTATTGAAGGAGATAAGGAATGTTTCGTATCTAAAGAAAATTCTAATTTTGAGAGGGCCATTAGGAGCTGAAAGTTGTGTAATTACATTTATAAACAAAATTTGAAAGGTCACTAAAGGAGCCATGTTAATAGAGAAAGGAGAAAATATTGGTACATTATATTTATGCAATGGAATTTCTTATTATGCTAATGCATTAACCTACAGAGGAGAAAATATGACATTACAACATCACAGGCTCAGGAAGATGAGTGGGAGGAGAATGCATATTTTTCACTTAACGATTTTTTTTCTAGGTTTGAAGCATGTTGATTTCGATTTCTGTGAGAATTGTGTTAATGAAAAATAGAAGGGAGTCATATTTCTCAGTGTTGGGAAAGAAAAGAAAAGTGGAAAATTAGAACTTATGCATATAGAAGTATGTAGAGCTGCTCGGGTATCATGTCTTGGTGGCTCTCACTACTATGTTACTTGTATTGATGGAGTAACTAGAAAAAGTTGGGTTTATTGCATTCGAAATAATTATTATGTCTTTGATACTTTTAAGAAATGGAAATATTTGGTTGAGAATGAGACATGAAAGAAGTTGAAGTGTGTCAAATCATTTAATGGTGGTTCATATTGTGTTAAGGAGATTGATAATTACTATTCACACAATTAAATTCATAGAGAGAAGACACCTTTAGGAACACCACAAGAAAAGAGTGTGTTAGAGAGGATGAAAAAGACAATCATGGAGCATGCAAGATGTATGAGATTACATGTAGGGTTACCTTACAATTTTGGGCAGATGTTGTAGATATTGTTTTTTATATAATAAATAGAGGGCCTTCAAGTTCCTTCGATGGTGGTATTCTAGAGGAGGCATGGACGGGTAGGAATATAATCTACACATTTCTAAAAACTTTTGGTTGTGAACCATTTTTCCACATTAATAAAGAAAACAAAACAAAGCTTGAGGAAAAATAGAAGAAGTGTAATTTCGTTAGATATGGTGTTAATATCTTTTTGTCACTTATTTGATTATGAAAACCAAAGAGTCATCAAGAGTAGAGATGTGGTATTCAACGAAAGGGTTTTAACACCATCCTCCCACACTTACCCAAATTTATTGGTCTACTGGGGTAAATATGTGATGAAGGTTTGATATTATATGAATCAACCTCCAAGGTACAATTTATGAATTGGAATTGGAAAAATGAAACTTTACTAACCTTCCTTAGGAGCTACAGGACACCCAAGAGCTAAACAAGCACTCCAAGTGCCATACCCTTGAGTTAAACTGCTTTTCCACTGACCTAGGCTACTAGTCACATGCATAACAAGGAAATCTAGTGACCGTAATCCTCCAGTTAAACGGATAACCCTTCCCCCCTGCAACTGCAATCTAATTTTCCTAATTATGTGCATGTGAACCCGAGCTAATTATGTTCATGTGAACCCGAGATCTGAGATACTTTCTTAGGCCTAGGATCCAGACCTCTGCCTAGAACTTGATAGAAATTTTCAGAATGATGAATGAGACAAGGATAAATCCATTAATGAAAAATGTAGACAAGAACTTGACCTAACAAGACCTGAACATGAAATACATTTCCTCAAACACATTGCCAACATGTAATCTACATGTTATAAATGCATATCTGCACATAAGGGTCTCATACATATTTGGAAACCATCAATGATAATGGATTCCCTCTCCCAATAGCTGCAATATCATTTATTAGGCCATGCATTCAATAACCATTCATTTACTAATCAAAACATGATGAGAACCATAACTAAAGTCTATCATACAACCATGTGTATAACCAACATATAACCAGAATAATAACATTGATAGAATAACCATCAAAGGCACATAATAAAAATGATAAATACTTATTAAAATAAAAGAGGAAAAGAGCTCTTTGTTGGCTTGGTGGGGCCTGACCCATGTTTAGTGTTAGTTAGCTAAACAAATCCCTACAGTATTGGCCCTTTTGGCATCACCCCGCAGAGCGTGGTCCAAAGTTTCACCCTAAGAGATATGGGGGGTTGTTGGAACCAAGTTTCCACACCTTGACATGGTCATGATGTCGCTTTATTCCTCCTATTCCTTCTTTCCCACAGGTCATTAAGTTCTAGGGCTCAATCTGTCTAGCCCTTTATTCCGCCCTTCAATACCTCCGCGAAGGGGTACGATTGGCCTTTGCATAGCCCTAACCTATGGTTCAGGTACTTTCGCGTTGCTAAAGAAGCATATAGAACAGGTTTCCAAGTTATCCTTAAGTGTTTAATTATCTTACTAAACAATCACAGTTAGCACCGCGTAAATAAATATTCTTACTTGCATTCGATTAACCAATGTAATTACATATATTCGCACATCACATAAGCATTGTAAATGAAATCCATACACAATATGACAAGATGAATTAACAGGAAACAAAGACATAGAATTTGTAGAATACTTCTCTTTATTGATATCTTCATATGATTACAGACTTTATCTACCCAGCGCACATAGTTATAGGGTTCTTCACACTCAGTTATAGACTTCCACGCTAGGCCTCTACGCACTCAGCTGCAGAGGCTCTACCTACGCTACGACCCAAAACTTAGACTTGTATCCTTATCGCTTAAGACTTATTACTTCTATGACTTCTCAGAACTACATAGAGCTTACTTACCTAGATCTTTTTATACAATCCCATGGTCTGTGGACCATGGGTAGATCTCTTACAGTCGAATTTACATTACAAAATAAGGGTGGACAACCCCTTATGACTCTTAACACCTTCATGCTCTGTGACCACAAAATGCAGAGTCTTTATACTTTTATTACAAAATTTGACCCAAAACATGGGCTTTTATCCCCAAAAATGTCCGTGGGGGATCCTGTTCCCAAAAGGCCCCCAACACAAACAATTTGACTAGCCCTCGAGTCACTCGGCAGGCATGGAGATCTTATTGCGGAGACCTCCCAGCTCAACCCTTATGACTACAACCTCAGCAGTGAACTGTGCCGCCGCCTGCTTCGCGTCTTCCATCATTTTCTCTGTCACTGCTCTTGAACTGTCAGGGTGAAGATTTTCCTAAGTTTCTTGCAGAGTCACAACCTTTCGTTTAATAGAGGCTATGACTATATAAGCCTCATCCATCTAGGGCTTCAGTCTTGCCTTCAACACTGCCTCCTTGTGCAACGCTGCATCCACCTATTCTTTCAGTTGCTTGCCCTCCTATAGCTTTGCCAACCTCTATGTGAGTGTGACGGTTTGTGCTGTGCCTTTGACCTCATCATAGCACTGCTACAGCTCGCAGGCTTCTATCTCTAGTCGATGTACATTAGGGTCCTCCTCCAAGCTTGTTAGGACCACGAATGACTGCTCAAAAAGTTGTGTGTAGTATGCTACTACATTGTCAACTGCTGTTATTGCCTTGACAATGGCAGTTGCACGGTTCTCATTCACTTTTGGTGGAGTTGAAGGTTGAGGCTTCAACTGTAACTTTGTGATCTGCAGGTTCAACTCCAACTAAATCATTGCCATCTCTGTATGAGCGTCGTACAACCCTGTAGCCAGTTTGCAAACGTGCACCTCGACTATTTCTTCCTCAGGAATGACTGACTCTAGGACCATTCGGCATGGCTCCTCGATGACTTGCATTATACGCTTGTATTGGTTGGTCACCTCGGTCACAGTGGCGATGGCAGAGTCCCATTGTAGTGCCATTTTCTTATTGTTAATCCACTGCTCACTGATCACTTATAGGACACGATGCTCACGGGCCCTTAGATGTGCAATCACTCCATCCTACAAGATGTGGAGCACTTCACCAGGGAGCACTACCAGATTCAAATCTACTCCCTTGAGGGCACTAACAGTGGGCTTGTCAGCATCATTCTCCATGGTTAGTGCTCCATCAGGCAACACTATCGCATTGGAGGCCTTCGCACCTAACATCTTAGCAACTTCTGAAGTGCCGATAGAAAGGCTAGTGGACACCATGCTGGCCTATGACGGATGGGTCTGTAGATCCTACATACCTATCTAGATAGCCCACAAGATTAGTTGTTTCTATTGCTCAAGATATTGTAGGGCCTCCGGGGTGACATCTCGCACCATGTCCCCGATGTCATGCAAATCGCCCTCTATGAGGGTGATTGGGTCCAAAAATGTATTAGTAGCTGTAGATTCCTTCCTGGACCCTCCCTTCTCTTTCTCCCTTGGACGATTGATACAGGTAGACGTCGCCTGTGGGTTCGAGCCGTGCTGCTATGTTTGCACTTCCATCTCTTTTTCTGTCTCGGGTGAAGGTGACCTCATGCCTTTGTTAGAGCCCCACTATGTTCCTCCTGTTTGCTTCTCCGTCTTGTTAGAGGCATCGCGCTCTACTTGGGCCTTGTTAGTGGCCTCCTTCTTTCACTTTTTGGCTAGTTGTGTCATCTTGAGCCTGGCCTCCTCCTTCTTTCTCTATGCAGTGGACTTGCTTCCCTCCACTACCAAGTGTGCTATAGTGTGCCATTCTTCCAGCCACCAATCATGTATTCCGTAAATGGCGTCATTTGTTGCCAAGGCAAGTCATACCATGTCTGTGCAGGGTCCTTCGGTGCCCTGATGGACACATGGTGAAAACCTACTTTAAACTCTATGTAACCCTGCAGGTTGGAAAAAACCGTAGGTGACAACCAGGATTTGCGATTGATGGCCATATGGATGTTCATCTCCATCAAGATGTTGGCATTATGATACAAGTGTTGTCCTTGATGGCAAGATGACATATTATAGTGCAACAGGTTAGTAGAAAAGAATTGATGATCAGACTACAAAAATGAAGAAAGAAGAGTATATATGCAGGTTCACTATATACCAAGTTGCATACATATCCATGTTATATGTAGGTTCACTATGTACCATGTCGCGTATATACACAGGTTCACTATATACCAAGTAGTGTATACACGCAAGTTCACTATATATAAAGGCTCGTACACACTTGGGATTGCTGATCAAAAGTCGCATATGCGTATGCACACACTTTCTTGCACAGAAAAGCACGTACATGTGGGAAAGCTTATTTTTGGGTTCGTGGTATTTAGACCTATGGTTTTGGTCCTTGGCATTGCGTACGAAGTTTTGAACCGAGGTATTGGTTCTAAATGGTTTTGGACCATAGTATTGGGTAAGGCGTAAGACTATAAAAGGAGAAGAAGATCATTAGGCAAAGGCAATTTTGAGAAGTGATGAATATCTGATGAAGTGTGAGATCTAGTATGCTGGTTATGGGTTTGTGATGTTGTGATTGATCTGAACCAAGGATGCACCTATGTGAATGATGATGAAGGATGGATTGAGATCTTAAGTCTTGGAATGTTTTATCATTATATGGTTTGATTATGGATAGACTAGATCTGAATTATTGACGCATGTTTTATTGTATGAATGTTATGATCTGAGTATGACTGATGTCTAGAATAGCTACAAAGTGATGAGTAAATATTTGCAGATCTGTACGCGGGTTGGATTTGGTGAAAGCGTGTGTGTACACTGGTTTGATTCATCATAGTAGTGTATACATTATGAGACATGATATTTGAAGTTGCAATTGGATCTGATTATTGTTGCAGAGTTCTGTTGTCTGTTTTGTTTCTGGTGATTGTGTTGTTGACAGGGTTTCAGTATTCGAGTATTAGGTGATTCAGAGATTGATGATGCAAGTGTTGTTGATGAGTGTTTTGCAGTGGTGATTGATTTTGTGCTTCAATATTATTGATGGGTCCGGCATGAAAATTGGATGAAACGTGGCCTTCAGATTATGGTGTTGTGCTTCAGGAGTATCGAGTCTGAAAATTTATGAAACGTGGTACCTGGATGAAGAAAGAAAAGGTTGTAGCCTTCTGTAGGTCGGCACCTACATACTAGTACATCAGCTAGTATAAGAGCTAAGGGGGTGGCAGCTCCCTTCCAGTAGCACCTGGAAAATGAGTGAAGGTTGGAGCATTCAGTAGGCCAGCACTTACGTACTAGTAAATGCATCGGTTAGTACAAGAGCTAAGGGGGTTGTAGCTCCTTTCTAGGAGAGTCTAGAGAATGAGAGAAGATTGTAGCCTTCTGCAGGTAGAAGCCTATGTATTGGTATAAGACTGCACCAGTACAGAACTATTGTATAAAGAAATTTCTTATTAAAAAGAAGATTGAGACGACTTGCAGCAGGTGCTTTTCACCCACATTGGGTTTCCACCTTACATCGTGGTGTTCATGTGTCCTTCGTGTGTGTGATGATCCGTTCTATTTTATTGCTCTTGTTTACTGTTCATATGGTTAATAATGTTTTGATGCACTCATTAAGGATCAACTAACTGAATAATAAGTTTACTGGATATACGCTTGTTTCATTACACACAGTTGTGTATACACGCAGTTTGCCTTAACTGAAATAGCGTATATGAATCTTAATATGGAAATGAAATTTTTTTATTGTTGGAAATAATACTGATTCACCCCCCCCCCCCCCCCCCATCTCAGTATTATTTCCAACAATTGGTATTAGAGCAGGTCCTTTAGTAGAAGCTTGATCGCTTGAAGGAGATCCGAAGATCAATGGGAAAGAAGCTTAAGAAGAAAGCACCTAAGAAGAAGAAGACATCTCAGAAGAGCTATGACAATGGGAGAATTGATTGGGGAATATGTGGAAGAAGCACTTTAGATTCAAAATCACTTCAGAATGAAGATGAACAAGAAAAAGAACTAGTAGGTATGAATTTGTTATACTCTGGTGATACATTTATCCATCCTTTTGAAGATGATGACAGTGATAGTGAAACAATTGAATTTGCTCTTATGGGTGAGCAAGAAAGATATCAAATAGAGGCAGAATTTAAAAGGCTTACAGACAAAATTAGAGATCAACAAGATCTATTGAACAAAAGGGAATGTGCCTTCAAAGAAGAAGCTACCAAACTAAAAGCTCAACTAGAGGAAGGAAACAAGGTAAGGAAGTTATTCAAGGACAAGGAAGATCAATGTCAAAAGTTGCAGGATGAATTGACATCATTAAGAAATGTAGTCAATGAAAGGAGGAGAACAATCAAGAAACTCAGAGACAGATCCAGTTACTATGAAAGTCCTGAAGCTACGATCCTCTCGCTAAAAGAAGATCTTGAAGAATCGAAAGGGTAGAATAAAGAACTACTCCAAGCTCTTGAAAAACAAGAAAATGAAGTTCTTGAACTAAGACATCAGTTGGAAGAAGGAAGAAAACATGAAGAAGCAGTATCATGAAAAGGAGGAGCAACATCAAGTTGAGGTAAATATTCTTAAAGATAACTTAGAAGAAAAGGATAAGCTCTTACGATTTCAATATAGTACTAAAATCTTGGATGATATTCTTAGTAGTCAAAGGTTCAAGACTATCACTCAGAAATATCATCACGTTCCAGGTACTTTAAGGGATATTGCTCTGCTTGCAATATGTTTGGTCACAGAGCTGTTGATTGCTATAGAAGGAAAATGAAACATGTAAGATGTTATGCATGTAACAAGCTTGGACATATAGCAAAGGAATATAGGAACAAAGTACGGGCACCATACCAAAAGGAGAAAACATCATCACACTTGAAGATATGGAGGAAGAAGGAAGTACAGTTAGAAATATGTGGCACAGCACAATATACAGACATAACAAACTTAGAGGGACCTGAAAGTGCAAAACCTCAGTGTCCTAAATCGCATACGCCAGTTTCATAAAGGGAAGTCGCATATATACGTGAGTTGGTTACTGCACAGTCACATATATGTTAGTTTGAGGAAAAGCGGTGGGACAGGCTCAGGAAAAGGGGTCTGATATGATTTAGTCCATTATTTGCTCTGTTTCATAATGGTTACAATCTGTTGACGTTGTGTGGAAATGTCTTGATACTTGTAGGATGTTTAGGAATGATTTGATCTTAACTTGTGGATGATGATACTTCTTGCTAATATATGCATGATCAGATCTGACAGTAAGCAAGATCGCACAGGTTCAGGGGGAGCATATTCTTTTGATAATACATTTTTGGCATTATGGTTAGTAGTCCTTAGTGATTATGCTTATATGGCTAAATGATACATCTTGCTATGATATGGTTATGAGTTGTCCATGACAAAATCTCATATGATTCTTTGGTTTACATAGTTGGTGTTCTGATCAGATTTGTGGATGCATATATGGTTCTTACATGGTGATCTTCGTAAGGATAAGGAGAATTACAAAGCTTGAATACACTTCATGATGAGTCACTCATATGTTGTTGTCGTCATATGCATAAAGATCATATAATACAATTTTTATGCAGGATTCCTATAGTTCTTGGTGCTCATGTTGTTGATGGTTGTTGTTGTTGGTCTCTGTTATAAATGTCATATCGAGACTCATGATGTAATAGTTTGTCTCTATCTATTGTAGTTATTTGATGAATCCCTTTTGGTCATATGATCTAATTTGTCCCCTCACTATGCATGAGAAAGATGATGTAACATTTCAGTCATGTATAAACAATTGGTATCTTGTGTATCCCCACTTGGTTGGGTGGATGAGTCAATATTGGTATATCCCGACTTGGTTGGGAGATGGATGTATGCATGAGTCTTTGGTGATAGGAAGGTCATTTATGATAGAATCATGTTCTTCTTGTAGAACATATTTTAGTAGACCTTGCTTACAGTCAGGGGGAGCATGTATAGAACTCTTCAACATAGTAGAGATTTCAGCATGTACTCAGAGGGAGCATGGACAAATTGGTACAACTTGGCATATACAAAGGGGCAGCTCATTCAGAGATTTCAATAGGTACTCAGGGGGAGTATGGACAGTGGAATGTTTATGAAGGAAAGAGAATATCTTGGTCCTCCCTTTGCCCTTGATGTCAAAGGGGGAGAGCGATTTGGTGTTGTTGCCATCAAGTCCAAAGGGGGAGATTGTTAGCATTATGATGCATGTGTTGTACTTGATGGCAACCCACTCGTAGAAGAACAACTCACTTATATATAACTAGATGAATCTACAGAAGAGATATCAGATGTGACAGAAGACATGGGATGCATGACAACTCAAAGGAATCAGATGGCAGTTCTCAGTATGACAAGTTAGCTTTTCCATCAAGTCCAAAGGGGGACATTGTTGGCATTATGATACATGTGTTGTCCTTGATGGCAAGATGACAGATTATAGTGCAGCAGGTCAGTAGCAAATAATTTATGATTAGACCACAAAAATGAAGAAATAAGAGTATATATGCAGGTTCACTATATACCAAGTCGCGTACATATGCATGTTATATACAGGTTCTCTATATACCAAGTAGGGTACACACGCAGGTTATACATGCAGGTTCACTATATACAAAGGTGCATATACACGTGGTATTGCTGATCAAAAGTCGCATATGCGTATGCACGCACTTTCATGCATGGAAAAGCGTGTAGATGTGGGAAAGCTTATTTTTGGGTCCGTGGTATTTAGACCTATGGTTTTGGTCCTTGGCATTGCGTCCGAAATGTTGAACCCAGGTATTGGTTCTAAATGGTTTTGGACCATGGTATTAAGGCATAAGACTATAAAAGAAGAAGAAGATCATTAGGCAAAGGAAATTTTGAGAAGTGATGAATATCTAATGAAGTGTGAGATCTAGTGTGCTGGTTATGGGTTTGTGATGCTGTGATTGATTTGAAGCAAGGATACACCCATGTGAATGATGATGAAGGATGGATCAAGATCTTAAGGCTTGGAATGTTTTATCATTATATGGATTGATTATGGATAGACTAGATCTAAATTGTTGATGCATGTTTTATTGTATGAATGTTATGATCTGAGTATGGCTGATGTCTAGAACACCTGCAAAGTGATGAGTAAATATTTGCCGATCTGTACGTGGGTTGGCTTTCGTGAAAGCGCATATGTACACTGGTTTGATTCATCATAGTAGTGTATACATTATGAGACATGATATTTGAAGTTGCAATTGGATCTGGTTATTGTTGTAGAGTTCTGTTGTATGTTCTGTGTTTTGGTGATTGTGTTGTTGAGAGGGTTTCAGTGTTTGAGTATTAGGTGATTCAGAGATTGATGATGCAGTGTAGTTGATGAGTGTTTTGCAGTGGTGATTGATTTTGTGTATCAATGTTGTTGATGGGTCCAATATGAAAATTTGATGAAACGTGGCCATCAAATTATGGTGTTGTGCTTCATGAGTATCCAGTCTGAAAATTTATGAAACGTGGTACCTGGAGGAAGAAAGATAAGGTTGTAGCCTTCTGTAGGTCGGCACCTACATACTAGTACATTAGCTAGTAAAAGAGCTAAGGGGGTGGCAGCTCCCTTCTAGTAGCAGCTAGAAAATGAGTGAAGGTTGGAGCATTCAGTAGGCCAGCACCTACGTACTAGTAAATGGATTGGCTAGTACAAGAGCTAAGGGGGTTGTAGGTCCCTTCCAGAAGAGTCTGGAGAATGAGAGAAGGCTATAGCCTCTTGCAAGTAAAAGACCGTGTACTGGTATAAGACTGCACCAGTACAGAACTATTGTATAAAGGAGTATCTTATTAAAAAGAAGATTTAGATGACTTGTAGCAGGCGGTTTTCGCCCACATTGGGTTTCCACCTTAAATCATGGTGTTCATGTGTGCTTCTTGTGTGTGATGATCTGTTCTATTTTACTACTCCTATTTACTGTTCATATGGTTAATAATGTTCTGATGCACTCATTAAGGATCAACTAACTGAATCATAAGTTTACTGGATATACGCTTGTTTCATTACACACAGTTGCGTATACACGCGGTTTGCCTTAACTGAAGTAGCGTATATGAATCTTAATATGGAAATGAAAATGTTTTATTGATTTAATAATACTAATTCACCCCCCCTCTCAGTATTATTTACAACACAAGATCCAGAAGATCTTGATGTCCTTGATGTGCTGCACATGCTTGGCTGCCAACAGAGAACTGTACTTCACTACTTTAGTAGGTCTAGCATGAACGAAGGGAATTGACTACCCTTTCGGAGCTCCCATGCTACCAACATAATCGATAGCAAGAGCCACGCGTAGTGGAATGTCTTGCTGAGCTCCTATGCCTCGTGGTAGTTTCCTAGGAACTCTCTGCGAAGATAGTCCGACCAATTGAACTGGACTACTTCGACGCATTGGGCTGCTAGCGCGATGACAGGCGCTGGCACCTCATTGATGTGGCACTTCCTCATCACCTTCCATTCTAAAATTTACGTAGCCACCTTTATAGTAGGGTCACAGATACTGGATACGACATATCTGTGTAGTTTCTTCACCAACATAAAATTATCCTTCATGGCCTCTGCGAGCGCCTGCTCACCACCTTTTCTACCAAATATCATGGCTGGATTTTCTCTTGTGTAGGGAAACTGTGTGATCCTATGGATAAATCTGTTAGTGATGGGTATTAGCCCTTCCAGCCATAGGCACCCATCATGCACCAAGCATAGCAGTTGCTTGATGATCAATACTATAATTGGGGTGCAGTTGTAGTGCGACACCCATAGCATATTGTGTAGACCTGCCTTGTCTACTCCTCTGAGCCACCTCTGTGGCTCCATGTTGGGTCCCTATAATACTAGTGATCACCCCATTACTATTGTAGTTATACCCCTTATTTATATTGTTGTTCCCCATAGAATCCCTCTATTGTTATTTTTGTGGCTTTATATTATTATTGTTAGGTCGGCTGGATTATATTGTGACTCCTTAGACTCCTATATATAGAAAGGAGGTTTTGTCATTTGTATCATCCAAGAATTGTTCATTTATGTAATGTAAAGGAAGTTTTCCCCTCGAAGAGGCTGAATTCTAAGGCGTTGATCTATCTTTTCTATCTTTTCTTGAGCTGGTTTCATAACATTTGGTATCAGAGCTTTGGATTCTAGGGTTTCGCTGCGCCAAACAGGTGATCGTGGAATTTTCTCTATAACTTTTTTTCTGTGGCGTTTCAGAAGTCACAAAAAAAACCCATGTGAGAAGAATTGGCGCTGATCCTTGGGTCCAAATTTCAGAGGTTTTCGTGTGATATTTTCAGAGATATGATCTGAGGAAGTTGACCTTTTTGCAGACTCCTCAATTACATTCAAAACCGGTGCCCTGGGGAAAATTGTCATAACTCTCTCTCTGAGGATCGGATTGAAATTTCGTAAAAAGGTACAGAAAGAGGACGGACTGTAGTTTCTTGTGTGTGTGTTTCCAATTCAAAGGCTGAAACAGTGACCTGTGGCACGTCGTACAAGTTCGCTCTACTGAACCAGTCTAAAAGCAAGTCACTGTGGGAGATTTCACATAACTCTTCCTTGGAGAATCCAATTTGGCTCAGACTTGTGGCATTGGAAAGAGGATGCAGAAGGCTACTATAGGTAGCAATTTTAGAATTGGATGATCCGAAATTACAGAGATACATCAGATTCAATATCAGTCTTCTATAAAGTGAAAAAAGGTGTGTAGTTTTTTTTTTTTTTTTTTTGTAAGCTTGGTTTAACGGAATTCAAAGGGCATAGTAAAGCATTATTATCGGTAACTGATGCCCCGAGAAAGGAAAATGCAAACACCTAGTAAGGAACCTGAAAGCTCTAGCATGACTCATGAAGAAGAAGAAGAAATGCTACATGATTTATCAAAATTACAAGAACAAGTGCAACAAATGTCACGCTCACAAAAGCTAACAGAAGCTAAGATAAGTGGCGTGGAATCTAAGATAAAGGGCATGGAAGCTAAGATGGATGATTCGAAGACAGATTTGAAGAGAGACATGGCAGATTTGAAGATATATTTGAAGACAGATATGGAAGAATTGAAGAAGTTGCTACAAGAAAGGGTCACTAATCATGAAAAGGTAGTAAAGGAAACTCATGATGAGAACAAAAGAAATGTTAATCATGATACCATAGACGCTAATGTTGGATCGAAGAATCACCATATTCCAAAAATTGATATAAGGATGTTTGATGGCAAGGATCCCGCTACATGGATATTATAGATGGAGCAATTCTTCGATCTCAATAATGTGCAAAACACACAAAAGGTACGTATGGCAACTGTATATTTGGAACCAAATCAGTTTGTATGGTATCAATTTCTTTGCTCTCGTAAACAATTTATCACTTGGGAAATTTTTACGGAAGAATTGATAGCACATTATGAAGATACAAAAAGCAACACTTTTTTTAGCCAATTGATAAGTCTCAAACAAAAGGGTTCAGTAATGGAGCACATTGAGGAGTTCCAAAAATTGAACATAAGGGTAAAAGATATTCCAGAGGAGCATAGGATTGATGTGTTCATAGGGTCTTTAAAGGATAATATCCAACATGATGTTCGCCTTTGGGAACCGGATTCATTAGAGAAGGCATTCAGGTTAGAAAGAAAAATGGAAAGCAAAATTATGGCAACCAGGAAGCATACCACTCACAACTATAAAGACGAAAGTGTTGTTGCCCCTAGTTTTCCACAGCCTATAAGGTTGACACCACAACAATTGGAAGAAAAAAGAGAAAAAGGGCTTTGTTACAGTTGTGATAGTAAATACACTAAAGGTCATAAGTGTGCTCAGAATAAATTATTCTACATAGATTGTGAAGAGGAAGAAGAAAAGGAGCAAGAAAGGTCAAAAGAAGAAGATATACTCCAGGAACAAAGCCTAGATGAAGAACAAATAAACCCGACCATATCTTGTAATGCATTGGTGGGAATTACCACTCCTCAAACCGTCAAGATAGAAGGACAAATGAAGAAGAAAAAGGTAATAGTGTTGATTGATTCAGGAAGCACCCACAATTTTGTTCATTGTAGGGTACCAAAAGAATTGAATTGCTTCCTATATCCAGCACCAGAGTGTCAAGTGATGATTTCAAATGGAGGAACAATAAATTGCTCTGGAAAGTGCCATAATATCAAGCTATCCATGGGAGAATATGTATTGACTAGCCGAATGCTTTCCATTCCAATGGGAGGTGCGGATGTTGTACTAGGAGTCCAATGGCTACAATCCTTGGGTACAATAGCTTTTAATTTTCAAGAAATTTTCATCAAATTTTCTACGGAAGGAAAGGATGTTGAATTAAGGGGTATTGCAGGGAAACCAGGAAAGATAATCAGCTCTCATGGTATGACAAAGCTTCTAAAAAAGGAGCAAAGAGGTGTAATTGCACAATTATGCTCGCTAGATGTTTCCACATTGGAATCATCTATTTCTCCAGATCTCCAAAAAGTATTAGACAATCATTCCAAGGTATTTGAGACTCCCAAGGGTCTCCCACCTATGCGTGATCATGATCATGCTATTCATCTGATTCCAGGAAGTGTTCCTCCAAACATCAGGACGTACAGATATCCCTATGTCCAAATGAGTGAAATTGAACGTATGGTTGCAGAAATGCTAGAGGCTGGTATAATTCAACCGAGTCAAAGTTCTTTCTCAGCTCCAGTAGTATTGGTGCACAAGAAGGATGGATCATGGCGCATGTGTCCAGATTATAGGGAGCTCAACAAGCTCACTATTAAAGATAAGTTCCCCATTCCTGTTATTGATGAATTACTGGATGAATTGCATGGATCAATTTACTTCACCAAGTTGGATCTTCGTTCGGGATATCATCAAATCAGAATGAAGATTGAAGACATTCCAAAAATGGCATTTAGAACTCATGAGGGTCATTATGAATTTTTGGTCATGCCTTTTGGCCTTACCAATGCACCTTCAACATTTCAAGGTTTGATGAATTCAATTTTCAAACCATTCCTTAGAAAATTTGTGTTAGTATTTTTTGATGATATACTAATCTACAGCAAGTCTTGGAAGGATCATGTTGAACATGTTGACAGGGTGCTACAACTATTGGAGGAGAAACAATTATATGCAAAAAGATCCAAATGTTTCTTTGGAGTCCAGGAGGTGGAATATTTGGGTCATATTGTATCTCATGAAGGAGTTAAGGTAGACCCTAGCAAAATTAAAGCCATTAAGGAATGGAAAATCCCCACATCCATAAAGCATCTGCAAGGATTTCTTGGGTTGACAGGGTATTATCGCAAGTTTGTTAAGAATTATGGGAGAATAGCAGCACCTCTAACAACATTATTGAAGAAAGATTCATTTTCATGGACTCTGGAAGCAACAAAGGCCTTTGAACATCTTAAAGAGGCAATGTGCCAAGCACCGGTCTTAGCTACACCGGACTTCACAAAAACCTTTATTGTGGAATGTGATGCTTCAGGAAATGGAATTGGTGCTGTTCTAATGCAAGATGAAAGACCCATTGCTTTTGAAAGTCGTCCAATCAAGGGAAAGTTTTTAAGCAAAGCTATTTATGAGAAGGAAATGTTGGCAATACTCCATGCACTTAAGAAATGGCGACCCTACCTAATGGGAAGACACTTCAAGGTAAAAACGGATCATGATAGCCTTAAATACTTTTTAGAACAAAGATTATCCTCTGAAGAGCAACAAAAGTGGGTCACAAAGATGTTGGGTTATGACTTTGAAATCATTTACAAAAAAGGGAAGCAAAATGTGGTGGCAGATGCACTCTCAAGGAAGGATGAGGATGTGGAAGCATTTTTGTGTGCCATTTCTATTATCCAACCAGATTGGATAAACGAAGCAAGGGAGGAATGGAAGAATGACGAAGAAGTGTGGGCACTTATTCGAAAGCTACAACAAGATTCCAGTACTTCTGATACATTTAGCTGGCAAAATGATTCGTTATGGTACAAAGATCGCTTATACCTCTGTAAGAATTCCCAGCTAAAACAAAAGATTCTTATGGAATTGCACACTTCTCCCTTAGGAGGGCACTCAGGATTTTTAAAAACTTACCACAGGGTTAAGAAGGAATTTTTTTGGGATGGCCTTAAATCAGATATTCAAAAGTTTGTGGTGGAATGTTTGGTTTGCCAGCAAAATAAAGTTGAAACAATTAAGACACCGGGTCTATTACAACCTTTATCCATTCCAAGCCAACATTGGGAGGAGGTTTCAATGGATTTTATCACAGGTTTACCCAAGTCTGAGGGAAAGAGTGTCATCATGGTGGTAGTTGACAGACTTACCAAGTATGCACACTTTTGTGCATTATCACATCCATTTAGAGCCAGTACAGTTTCTACTGCATTTATGGAAACAGTTCAAAAGCTACATGGAAACCCAAAGATCATTGTAAGTGACAGATATCCCATTTTCACTGGAAATTTTTGGACAGAATTATTTTCTTGTCTTGGTACTCAGTTAGCTCATAGCTCATCTTATCATCCTCAATCTAATGGGCAAACTGAGATAGTAAACAAATGTTTGGAAGGATATCTTCGTTGCTTTGTATCTGATAAACAGACACAATGGGTCAAATGGTTGCCTCTGGCGGTATGGTGGTATAACACTTCCTTCCGTACGGCAACAAAAATGACCCCATTTATGGCACTTTATGGGTATCAACCACCATCCATCACATCATATTTAAGAGAAAATTCTAAGGTTCAGGCAGTGGAACATCACATCGAACATCAACAACAAGTCCTCCAACTCTTAAAGGATAACCTCGTGTTGGCACAAAATAGAATGAAACAACAGGCAGACCAACATCGCAGTGAAAGAAGTTTTGATGTAGGTGATTGGGTATTCCTACGGCTACAACCATATAAGAAAATGTCCCTAAAGCAAGCTAAGAAGGATAATAAATTATCACCAAAGTATTATGGTCTGTACATGGTGTTGCAAAAGATTGGTACTATGGCATACAAATTGGAGCTTCCTGCAGCTTCTCAATTGCACCCAGTCTTCCATGTTTCATGTTTAAAGAAGGTTATAGGTGACAAGCTTCCAATTCAAACAATATTGCCAGAACTTGATGAGGAAGGAAAAATTATATTGGAACCGGAAGCAGTCACAGAAACAAGAACTCGACAGCTACGAAATCGATCAATTTCAGAGTATCTTATCAAGTGGAAGAACTTATCCGCTGAAGATTCCACATGGGAGGATGAGAATTTTATGCAGAAGTATCCAGAACTACTGAAGCGTTGAGGACAACACTTTTTTGAAGGAGAGGGGCATGTTGGGTCCCTATAATACTAGTGATTACCCCATTACTATTGTAGTTATACCCCTTATTTATATTGTTGTGCCCCTATTACCCCCATATTGTTATTTCTGTGCCCCATAGAATCACTCTATTGTTATTTTTGTGGCTTTATATTATTATTGGTAGGTCGGCTGGATTATATTGTGACTCCTTAGACTCCTATATATAGAAAGGAGGGTTTGTCATTTGTATCATCCAAGAATTGTTCATTTATGTAATGTAAAGGAGGTTGCCCCCTCGAAGAGGCTGAATTATAAGGCGTTGATCTATCTTTCCTATCTTTTCTTGAGCTGGTTTCATAACACTCCAGTGAGGTCATCCCAGTGTTTTTATCGATAATGCGGTGCATCAGCTACTCTATTGCTAAGTGAGGGAAATTCTCATGGTCAACTATGTCCCAGTCTTCAAGTTTCAATAGAGGAACCTGCGGCAAGCGCAGTCCTTCAAAAACAATCTCATCTGGCAACAGAGTGGTTTATAAGGGGACCTTGCTCCAATAGATATCTTTTGGTACCTTGGCCCTGCCTTTGTGCAGAGGAACATGCTCAACCAATAGAGTGATAAGGTTATCACCCCGGGCTTCAAATTCGTCCACGTTTATTCACACATCTTCATCATACATCAGTATGTCTTCGATTTCTTCCTCCTCCGGCTCTAGATTGATGGCGTTGCCCTTTTCTTGTGCGGTGGGCTTTTCCTTCGGTGGGTTTCTTCTTGGTGACACGCATACCGGTATTGCAGGCTACTTGCCCTTCTTATCCTTTGCTCTCTCCTTGGTTGGGGTTGGACTTAGTCTTGGCATTCTCGGTGACTTGGGGACTTCTGCTAATAATTTAGCAACCTCTGGAGCAGCTACTTCTACCTCTCTAACCACTTCCAACATATCCTCCTTAGTTGTCATTTTTTTGGTGTCCATGGCTATGGTAGGTGTCAACATAGCACTCATCAGCAATGCTCATGACATCTTTGGTAAGTTCTCAAACACAATACTTGCTATCAGAGTCTCGAAGAATTCTTGGTTCATGTGCGCCTGAGAGCTCAACAACTCAATTCTCAAAGTGCCAAGTAATTTCACTGGGCCACCACCTATAGCTTATAGGGAATTTTGAATTCAAATCCCACTGTTCCCCCCAAATTTGGCTCATTAATGCTAGATTGGTGGCAGATTTCTAAGGATCTGACCCATAAATTTAAATGTCGGCTTCCCACTCCATTTGGCCACATATCTACCATCAACTCCTCAATAGTGACTTTAACGGTCACTTTCCAGCCAACCTGTGTGATTTCTCCCTTGGTCGTGTAGCTCTCTTCGCATTGCCGTGAACCCTGTGACACTTCCTTGCTTTGCACAATCCTCCAATCGTGCAACACCCCAACTCAGGCAGTGTAGTTTATAGTCCCGCGCCTCCTTTCAGCTACCTGGACTGCTAAGACTTTGGTACCTTCATGTAGTCACATGGATGGACCATTTGTTTATGGCTTTAATTGAATACCGTTCACTTTTCCTAAGAAGGGGTTTCCATTCAATATGACCAGTTGTACCACTCCTCCGTCGGTAGTCCCCTTAATGACATAGGGCCCTAATCAGTGCATTCTGAATTTTCATGGAAATTTATCAGACTTGCTGTCATATAACAAAACCAGGTCATTTACCTTAGAGTTGCACAGTGCAATGTGTTGATCATGCCATACTTTTTCGTGCTACTTTTGGACTTGTTGGTGAAATCCAGCTAGAAATATTTCTTCCTCAAGTTTAGCCAGCTGTGCGAGCCTCTCCTCGAGGGCTCCATGATATTTCATACCCATGAGTGTCACTATGTGCAGACTATGCACAATGTATTCAATGGGCATCACTGCTTCAACACTATATACAAGCCTACAGGGTATTTTTCCAGTCAACTTCTTGCATGTCGTGCAACAGGCCCATAGTAGTGCGGGTATGCATAGGTCCCAACCACTTCACTGAGCATTACAAACCTTGGTCAATGCATTCTATAGCACTTTATTGAATACTTCAACCATCCTATTAGCTTGCGGGTGATAAGACATACTCTTCTGGTGATATACCTAAAATTTGTCTATCAATGCACTGATCGTTTCATTCAGAAAGTGTGTACCGTGATCACTCATCAAGATATTCAGATACTCGAATCATGTCAGTACATACTCAAAGAGGAAGTTTGCAGTAGTCATGCCTATACAATCCTTTACAGGCTGTGCCACTCCCCATTAAGTCAAATACTCAGTCGTAGTGATAATGTACCTCGCTCTCATCTTCTTTCCTTGGGGCTGAATGGGTCCCACAAAGTCTATTTCCCATTTTTCAAAGGGTTGTAACATCATCTTTGGATTTAGAGGCAGCTCATTCCTTCATGATGGTTTGCTAGTTCTTTCACATACATCACACGCTCTAGAGTAAGCTTTCGAATCCTGATGGAGGGTTGGCCACCACAACCCTGTATGTAGAATCGTCTGTGCGATTCTCCCTGCAAAATGTCCTCCCGTGGCACCCCCATGAGCATCCATGGGGATACTACTCCATTCAAACCCCAGTACATATCGTCGCAATATCTCTTCAGACCCCATTTTTTACAGATACATGACACTGATAGAAAATTCTTCTTCGTGCACCACTAACTCCTTCTTTTGTTGCACGGTGTAACCTTCCGGGGTAGGTCCTGCCATTAGGAAGTGTATGATATCTTCAAAATGACCATCCATGATGTGCACTGCAAATAGCTCCATGTTAGGCAATCCCTCCTCCAAATTAGTGGGATATTCCCCTGTTTTGATGGGTGACATATTGTCTGGTCCCATGTTCAGTGATCCACGCTTCACAATGACTTCAAAGTCATACTCCTGGAATAATAAAAACCACCTAGAGATTCTCCCCACCAACACATGCATATTGACAAAGTAATTCAACATAGAATGATCCACATACATCTTAAAATGGCCACCCAACAAATAATGTCTAAACTTCTAGAGTGCATATACCATGGATAACACTTCATGCTTAGTGGTGGGATAGTTCTTCTCTACCATGGATAACCTTATGCTTGTGAATGCTATAGGATGGTCCAAGTCTCCTCCACTAGCCTGTGACAGTACTGCTCCCAGCGCTATACATGACGTGTTGACATGTACATGAAACTCCTTCTTCCAATTTATGAAGACTAAAATCAGTGCGGTGATGATATTTTCCTTCAATACATCCAAGCTTCTCTTACAATCCTCATTCCAGCAGAATGTGACATCCTTTTTGAACAATTTCTCCATAGCTGCGATGATCTGGGAATAGACCTTGATAAACTTTCTGTAATATCCAGTATGCCCTAGGGTAGCGGGCAACTCTTTCACACTCCTTAGTGCTTCTAAGTTAAGTATCACCATGATCTTCATGGGATCTACCATCAATCCCTGTCTACAAACCACGACCCAGCAGGGTCCCAAAAGGAACACAAAATAAGCATTTCTTCAGATTGAGCACGATCTGGTATCTTCGATAGGTATCTAGCATCAGGCGCAAACTTGCTACATGGCGTTTCACCAACCCAAACATAGTCCAGTCATCAAAGTACACTTCTAAGAACTTATGAATAAATTCCTTGAACGTCACCATGACTACGCGTGAAAAAATCACAAACGCATTCTTCAATCCAAAATGCATTACAGTGTACTAAAAACACCCCCACTCATTCGCGAAGGTCATCTTGCTCCTATCCTCTAGCACAATTTTGTTCTGATGGTACGCATAGAAGCCATCAATGAGGGAATATGCTTCTTGGCCACCTACATTGTCCAACACTTCATCAGTGAACAGAGTCGGGAAAGGATCATGTACACAAGCGTCATTCAACTTTCTGAGATCTATGCATATCCTTATTTCATCCTTTTTCTTCTTTTCCTCCACCACCATTGGGCTTACCCAATCATATTCTTCTACCGGCTCAATGATGCCTACCATGAGTGTCTCCTCTAGCTATAAGAGGATATTTTCCTTATACTTGGGATTGAGATGAAAAGGTCTCTGCTTAACCAGCTTTGCGTTGGGCTTCAACGTGATCTTCATAACACCCAGGTCTCCTATTATCCCTTTTAGATCTGTAAACTTGGTAGGGAACAAATATTTGTATTTTCAAAACAATTTAGCAACCTTATCCACCATTACGTCATCCCAGTAATCTCCAATCTTGACGAATTTTGGCTACACCTTTGTACCAATATTCACCTATTTCATTTTCAGTGGTGCGATTATATCAGGATTCTCAATCTGTAGTCCTTCAGCCTCTCAATGACCTTTTGTTTCAGGGATGTTAAGCTTTCGTGGATACTCATCTTCTTCTTCAGAAGCCACGTTATAACATTCCAGTGCGTGACTCAGCTCAGTAGTCCAATCAGGTTGAATCAGGTCCAAGGGATCCTTCGGTATCCTGAAGATCACTCCTTTCACTTCCTGTAGCGCTTCATCAATATAGTCAAACCCATCTTTAACGTTGAATGTCATTATGAACCCTTCACATAGAATATTCCATTCAACTATACCATGACGAAGTTCTGTTTCTAAGTACCAGTTCATCAGGATGACATCTGGGGTGTGACAGAGCAAGTGCACCCATTCAGGTTGGGGCTTCGCTCCATAAGCCTCGGCGCATTTGCCTAAGTGTGCACGTGGGTCATACCTCCCTTCTTTTTTGTCTGTTAGTCATACCTTCGGCTTCCCAAAGCCTGTCCTCATCATCTTTCTACACTCATGCCAATCATCAAAGCTACCCTTGTGTGTACCCCACCACCTTGTGGGCGTAGCACATAGTACCGAGTCCAAATCCTGGAAACACTGCTTCTTTGGTACCTCCCTTTCGGATGCATTCAAAAATATATCTACATCATTCAGGCCATAATAAGTGGGAAGATTTCTTACCTTTGACAACACACAATGCAGTGATCGAGTCATCATGTTACAACTTAGCGTGGTTATTTCATGTAATCGACTATGCTAGTACTCTAATTCTTCATCATATTCTGAGGTTCAGGAACTCTCACAATCCCACGTAATTCATCCATCCACTATTGGATTCACCCAATCTTGGTCTCGTGGTGTTATCTTATAGATATAGTCCACATCGTCATCGCTGTCATAACCGTGGACTGGTTCAATGTAGTGCAATCCTTCAGCAACATCAAGGGGTACTATTACACAAAGCGATTTCTTATCAAATATCATCTTTCACCTCTTTAGTTTGATCACCCTGTTCATATCAGTAGCCCAATCAATGCCAAGGAGTGCACGGTAGTTGTTGTTATCATCTACAATTTCTATTACTCCTACAGTTAACCCTTGCAGTTGCCCCGTGGGGATGATCTTTTGTTGTTTTCCCATTGTTAACTGAATCAAAGACCACTGCAGCGTGGGTCTTCCCACTCGTTCCCAATTCTGCTTCGGTAGGACGTTCACGTCTGAAACTAGATCCAAAATAACCTAATCCATTTCATATTCTCCTATCTGTGTGGTCAGTCTCATCTCTAGTCCTATCCTTGTTTTATGCTTACCAATCTTTCATACCATGTGTGGTTCACTCGGAGTGTTTCTAGTGCATCTATTTATAAGCTCCTATAGTCCCTTCACAGCCTTACTGTTGCACAACAACTTCATGTAGGTCCCTAGAAATGTTGTAAGCATAGAAGTGTCCATTTCTTGATCAGGCTTATCCTTGCTCCCTGAGGTGGAGGCCTTAGTGAAGCTCTTCTTTGCTTCCATGAATGTTTCGCATGCTTGCTCCATATCAAATTTAGCTTCCTTCATTGGAGCTTTGTGAACCCATGCGCTTTCTTTGGATTGTTTCCCATTATCATCCCCTATTGCAACTCCACTTAAGAGCACTATATTCACATTGGGATAATCTTAGTGAGGCTTAGAACTCATGATTTGTAGGTTATAACTCGGTGGAGGTGGTAGTGCCCCTTTGTCGCATATCTTTGCTATCAGCGTAGGATATCCTCCGTTTCATGATTAAACATGGTGCAATATTTGCATGATGGATGCATTGGGTTAGTCCAAATGTAGGCATAGTGTCTTGGTCCTCCACAGTTGTAGCAGATTAGCTGTCCCCAACCTCTGCCAGGCCCTCCTCTACCTCGGCATCATCCATGCCCCTAAAAGCCTGTTCACGCCATCCCTGCGCTCTAGTTAGGGGGCCACATTTTTTCCTGAAAGCTATAGGCGGGTGTTCTATCCATCATTAATTCATAAATTCTATAGTTGTGCTCGTCATGTCATACCAACCTATAGAGGTTGCAGAATAGTTGTTGTGGTGTTTGTACAAACTTCTACAGCAAATGAAAGTTATCTGTCGTATGTTTTCATGCTACCTAACATATAGCACACCACAATGTAGAGCCCATGCTTGGTCCTGCTTGAGCTTCCGGCATCAAAGGCATAGGTCCTCCTCCTATAATATAGTTCACAAAGACTGAGAAATGGTATTTTTCATCCCCCTAACCCTTGCATTTTAGGCACCATACCTCTTCGCACACCTCCAGTCGAAATGTCCTGTCATGCTTCAAACTTTGCATCTGAAGGCAAAGATTTTGCAACTGCGCATGGATCTGATGAACCCCCAAGTTCGGATCTTGCATCGGTGTTTCATGTAGTCTCATCACGATCTCCAAGGGCTTAGCATGAGTTGTTATCTTCTGTTGTGACAACGAAACCCTTAGGTATGGCAAGGGTGAAGCCACAAACCATTCGCAGTGTTGTTCATCTGTTAAGTTCATATTAGCTTCGTGGATTTTACACTTCAATCGCTGATCTAATTCCCAAGGTGTCTCACCTAGTTTCATCGTGATTTCCTTGAACCCAAAAATCGAGTGTGCCTCGGATTTAGGCCTACTAAACTCTTTATTCAGCGTAGTCTGTATGTCCACCACTATAGCGTTTGGGTTATCATTAGAGTACTTGATGTCCCAAGTTAGCACGTGATCCTGCAAGGCACTAACCAATGTTGCCTTCTTCATCTGATCATCCATAATGCCCTGAGCTTCCCATATAGCTTTCATGATGAACTAGAACTGGTATGGGTCTTCATTTCCCAAGCCTTTAAACAAAGGAAGCTTCACTGAATTCACCATGCTAAACTGCGGTGGAGGTGGAGGTGGTATGGGTGAAGTCGCAGGTGATGGCGGTGAAGTTGGAGGTGGTGTGGGTGGAGGTCACAGTCTTGGGAATCCTTGTCTTATTATCTGAATAGCACTTCACGTAGAAGCCTGCACTACTTCCTCTTCATCACCTCATGGAGGTGAAAATAATGGAATATATTTAGGAACCTTTCTTCCTTCATTCCTATAAGTCTTTCCACTTCACGTAGCTCCGAACATCAAGGTAGTTGCATAACCCATTTTTCACATAATAACATCTTAATCTAGGTATTCAAAGACTTCAAGTACTTACCTCGCGGACCTTTGAAAAAGTGTCACTCTGCCTCGTTGTAGCTGACTAAGTTATTGACCACAAATTCAATCATAAATCCCCCTAGGATGTGATCGAGCCAATGATCGACAGTGTAAGCGATCTTATGCTTAAAGGCTTCCAATATTTGTACTAACTCTAGGTTCTAGACAATAGGACCGTCCAATCTCCACCTTACTCGGCTATCTGCTAGCTTCATGATCCACTCGTATAACTCTACCGGAAAGGAACAAAGAAATATCTCGTGGATCCCTGTATATAGGTACCTGTCTAGCCACTATTCCTTTAAGAGTCATGGATTTGTATTCTCCTGCGTCGCGAATTCATGGATCTTCCTATCCAACCAGTCTCTGATCTCTTTCTTAGTTGGATTCCAGTGATACGACACTAGACATCTCTTATGCACATTCTGATCCTAGCAACGGAACCATTTGTTGGCTTGGTGGGGTGTGACCCAGGTTCAGTGTTAGTTATCCAAACAAATCCTTACATTACTGGCCCTTTCGGCATCAGCTCGCAGAGCGCAGACCCAAGTCTCACCTGAAGTAGTATGGGGGGATGTTGGAACCAAGTTTCTGCACCCTAAAATGGTCGTGATGTCGGTTTATTCCTCCTATTTGTGCTTTCGCACATGTCGTTAAGTTTTAGGGCTCAGTCTGTCTAGCCCTTTATTTCTCTCTTCAGTACCTCCGTAATTATCCTTAATTGTTTAATTATCTTACTAAACAATCATAGTTAACACCACGTAAACATATATTCTTACTTGCATTTGATTAACCAACGTAATTACATATATTCGTGCATCACATAAGCATTGTAAATGAAATCCATAGATAATATGACAAGATACATTAACAAGAAACAAAGAAACAAAATTTGTAGAATACTTCCATTTATTGATATCTTCAGATGATTACAGACTCTATCCGCCCTATGTACACAGTTGCAGGGGTTTGCGTAATTAGCTGCAGACTTCCACCATAGGCCTCTGCGCACTCAACTGCAGAGCCTATACCTATGCTATGACCCAAACTTAGACTTCTCTCCTTATTGCTCAAGACTTCTTACTTCTATGACTTCTCATATCTACTTAGAGCTTACTTACTTAGCTCTTTTTATACAATATCATAGTCCGCGGACCATGGGTACATCTTTTACAACCAACTTTACTTTACAAAATAAGGGTGGACAACCCTTTATGACTCCTGACACCTTTAAGCTTCGTGACCACAAAATGCGGAGACTTTACACTTTTATAACAAAATTTTAACCAAAACATGCGCTTTTAGCCCCAAAACTGTCCTTCAATGATCCCATTCACAAATCTCTTATTAAGGTATGCAAAAGCCAACCAATTCAGATACTTTCATGTACCAATCAGCCATATATTGGTTTGAACACAATATTTCATTTAGTCAATCATCCCTGTCCCATATTCTGTGCATGAATGTGTGACTAACAACAAAACAACCATGACTTCATTTGGCTTTACCACATATCTCACAATTATTATTCAAGGGATTTGTAGTCCCGAAGAAAGCACCTACCCAAATAGGATTTACTGTAATCCTTCCATTACCGGTATAGAGATTTCTTATCGAAAATAAATAAACATACACTACTGGTCTTTACCGCAATCCTGTAAAAACTAGTTAACAGCTCACTAGGCCCCAAACAAGCACGTATTCCTTCGGATTTCTTCAACAACATCTTAAGGAATTTTCCCATATCCATTGTTATGGCCTAAATCTACCTCAGGCTGAGAAAGGCACGTCTAGGGTAACATCAAACCACGCTTAACCTGGTAGCTAGCCCTACCAAGTCAGGAGAGGGCTCTCTCCTTGTCAATCTCAGGAAAATATGGCAAGTGAGGCTTGAGATGACTGATGTAAATACTAATTTTAGGCTAGGTATATGCTCAAAGTAGTTTGATTGAGTTTTATGATGGTTTGATGGATCAAATGTGAAAGGCAGTTTTTGGGTCTGGGGAATGAACTCGGTCTTGCAGAGATTTCTGTGGGGAGAGGTAGGCAAATGCTTTAGTACTTGGAATTAATTGAAATGGAGAGTCTTGAGGAGTTAGAGAGGGCATGAAAGTATCAGGAATCCTCTTCAAACAGTTGAAAACATGTACAACCAAATAAACCCTAAGGTAGAGCACTGCACATCAATGATTCCCACCTTTGTACTTGATTCATTTAGTTAAGCTGAAAAGAAAGAGATGACGGTACACATAAACACATGTAAACATGAATCAAAGAAGGGAAAAAATTACTAAATCACCTTTCTACAAGAATCCCACAGAATGTTGAAAACCCTAGTCTATTTCCTTGCCAAACTGTAGAGATAAATGTGCAATAATGCTCAAAGCATTCACAATAGTCCAAACATTACAAATGACTAAAAAGGTACTAGATATAGGAAAAATCCACACATACTAGTATTTAGGGATTGGATTCATGAGTTTAGGAGCTGTTTGAACAAGATCTAAACTAAAAACTGAAAAATAGGCACTGGAACGGCTTGCCTCTAAAACCTAGGAAATTGATTCATTCAATTCGCAACCACCTATACATGATATATCTACCTTATCAAGTCAAATTTCATAATTTTCACATCAAAGTACATCAATTTATATCATATTAGCTCAAGGATTTGACCATAAGAGAGAAAAAGTCAAACTAGACAAAAACTAGGTGAAAAATAGAGTTTTTGAGCAAAATTGGCACTTTTTCATCCTATGCATAATGCCACTTTTTCTGTTTGTGGTGCTTTTTCCCAACTGATTTTGGAGGACTTCCCATTCACCAAATTTTCTCCAAGTGGGCTTCTTGGAAAGCTTGGTCTGTCAACGTTCTATAATAGGTCGAATTTTTAAATTTGGTGTGCATTTGCCCCTCTAAAAATCAGTTCTCCCAACATTGCGTCCTTTGTGGCCGAAAAGTGGTAGAGAGGGCATTTTTGAGGTGTTTTTGACCCTTTTGGAGGCCCAAAACTTGTCAGAACTTGCTATTAATTTTTGGGCATGAATAATTTTGCACGAGGAATGCAAACATGTAAATTTTTCCTCCAGAGGAGGTCCCTATCAAAAGCGACCGCCGGGTGGCGCTTCGCACCAACCAGAAAAACCTGTTTTTTCCTTGAAAAATTCAAAATTGCCAGAACTTTTGCCAAATTTCTTGAAATTTGGCATGAGTGATCTGCATCAAGTACTATGCTAGGCCAATGAAGCTTTAGCCAAGATCTTGAGCTTATCTTGCTCTTTTTTTCTCCTCAAAGTCTTTATCAACTTGGTTTTTAGGCTCCTTATCCTTGTTTTGCAAATTTTGTTTCGTGCCAAATAGTGATAAGCCATGTGTCGCAACATATTTTTCTCCTTATTGGATTTCTCAAGCAAATTTTCCAAGTGCATATTCACCTTTTCCAACACATATTCTTGGTCATTGTCCTTTTACTCAATCAACTTGCCCTTTGCCCTCTTGGACTCTTGTCGGTTTTCTTTAATGACTTTCAACTCCAAGATTTCTTGTTTGTCCTCCAATTGTTTATTTCATTGCTCCAGGTAATTTATGATCCACTTAGCTCTTTCAAGGTTAAGAGATAATTCATGTATCTCAGCTTCTTGTTCTTTGATGATCTCCTTGAGTTTTGAGCTTTCGGAGCCCAAATCGGTATCCTCATCGTGAATCAAAATGAAATCTTTCTCCTAACCTTCAGAAGGCCCTTCATCATGCAATGGTTGTTTCCATTTATCCTATACCTTCTTTTCTGAAGAAGAAGGCAAAGCTCCTTTCACCCCGGGTGAAGATATCATTTGCCTATGGTTTGATGAAGGAAACGAGACCCCTTCCACCCCAGGTGGAGATAATACTCGTTTAGCAGCTGCAAATAATCTCTTTGTGCCTTTTTGATAAGTGATAAATACTGGCACACTTGTAGTTTGAGTCTCATGAACCTCTTACTGATTTGAAGGCCCTCCTGCCTCTTGAAATACTGATGGGGTCACTTGAGGGCTTTTGAAAACCTCATGTGAAATGAAAGCATCCCATGAAACATTCAAGAAACTCAACTGATGCAAAACAACAATCTTGATCAATGCAAAGTGATAATTGCTGTCATACTATTGATGAGGAGATTTTCTTTGCACCAATGGGATCATTTTCTCAATATTTCTATATATGAAATAGGGGAGGTTCATCGTCCTCACTCTAGTGAAATGCATCAATAATCTAACATGATAAGTTTACAAGCGAGAAAATCTCCCTTCATAGCTGAAGTATTTGACAATGAGCTTCATGAGTGGAGCATAAACATCCTGTAGGTTTCTGAAAGGAAAGACCCTACTGATTTGATTCTGATAACTAGCCTTGATATAAGGCTCATAATGCTCCTTGTCCACAAGCTATCCTTTGTTCCACTATTCACCCACATTAGGAATACCTATTGCTTCAGCTATAGTTTCAGGTATCAAAGTGAAGGTAACACCTGCTAAATTGACCTAGCCATTATGAAGATGAAGGACAAATAATCTAGCAAGCTCATGGTGGTATTTCACCCTTTCCACCATCTCACAAAACTGGTAGCAAGACTGATGTTTGAAACATGCTACTACAAGAGGATAAGCAAATAGCTCTGTGAGTGTAGTGGGATCCTCCTGGATGTGTTTTCCTCCCTTATGTAGTTTTCTTGGTGCATGAATCTCTTGGGAGGAATCACTCACAGTTTCCTTATCTCTTTCATAAGCTGAATCTGTTTCTATATTTGCCATTGTATCGTGTAAAATCATGAGTATGAAGAGATTTTATATCAAGAATAGATGACTGTTGTTTGATGAATGGGACTTATGAGTGGGATTGGTGAGTGGGGATTTTGATGTTGGTTGTAAGGTTATTAGGGAGTGATAGGGTTTGGGATGTAGATTAGGGTTTGGGGAATAGTGGGAATCAGTTAGGGTTTTAGGGTTTTTGGGATAGGGAGGTAGGATGTTTGTAAGTGAGAGAGGGAAAGGGAAATGAAATTTAGGAAATGTAGTGAAGAGGGATGCGATATGAGAGAATTATGTAGGGGAGCAAAAATAGTAAGAATGTGAAAATTGCAAAACCCTAGACAGTTTTTTTAATGCACTGTGCAGTAAATTAGGGTTTTTTTTCACCTACTAAAACACCATCAAGGATGATCAAAAATCTTGCAATGCCAAAATGGAGGCTTTACTTACTTGGAGGAATGAATTTTGCCAAAATTTGGAGCTTGGCAAGATTGTTTGAGTGAAATTTAGGCTTGGCAGATCGATGCGCCACGCCAACACTCAAGTGTGCAGGGCCAGTTCAAGTTTGTATGCAATTTCTGTGCCCAGTGCGTTGCACCAAGCAGGTGTGTTGCGCCAAGAAGATTTTCACAATTTTGTTGCGATTTCCCTTTCTTCACCTCAAAAATGCGATTTTGTCTTGTTCTCTCTCCCTTTGAGAAAAAATGAAGTCTTTAACACAAGAAATACTTTATATACAACTGACTTTAATTTTTTCATTTAGAAAACCCACTTTCTAAAGTTTGCTTTTTCACTTTGTTCTTTAAAACTTTGTTTTGCAGTTTGGCTCTCTTTTTGACATTTTATGGACTAATGCTTATATTTTCTTGTCTCTTTGCAGGACTTGGAGTGTAGGATTTTGGCAAGGTGACCCAGGACTGCATTTGCGAACTTATTACATATAGGAAAATTAAAATTACATGAAGTTTTTATACATAGAACATAAAACTATGTTTTTCCTCAAGACAAGGTTTTGAGGAAAAATCAATCACTGATTATGTCATTATTGAAATTTTTGATGCTGAGACCTTATTAGACCCCTTCATGTGCCTACTAACCATTATTGAAATTTTACAAGACTATTATGACAAACCCTAGACCTAATGAGGCCTAAAACCCTAAAAAAGGCTTTTGCAAATGTAAAGACAAAAGATGACTATAAATGACCTGAATTTGTGAAAATAGGCTAGCAGGTAAAGACCATAAGGGAAAATTGATAAAGTTCCACTACCATCATATGATCCATGATCCTAATGGAATGTAGCTGATCGGATAAGACACCTAAAATGTATGCAGAAAGAGAATTTTGATCACTGATGGAGGGATGAAGATACTGACACTAACATCCACCATCAAGATTTACCATGTATCCTTCCATTGCCGATCAAGGAATTTCTAGGACCTTGGGAATTTTCCTGAGACCACCTCATCTGGTTCGAAAACCATCCGGTAATATAAATGCAACCAAAGAGAAAATTACATCACATTATGGCTATCAAGAAATGGCAAGGAAACGTTAAAACCATTGTCACACTTGGAAATGTTGGAAATAATACTGTGAAGGGTGGTGAATCAGTATTATTAGATCAATAATTTAATTTTCAAACATATTTGTATACGCTACTTCAGCTAAGTGAACTAGTGTGTATACGCGACTATAGTTAAGGAAACCAGCGTATATGCATAGAACTTTTGATTTACCCAATTTATCATGCATTGAACTTTAACCAGTATATCAGAAGTTCATTAGACAGTGCAATAAAAGAATAATAAAGCATCACACATAAGAAACACACATGAATGCCAAGATATAAGGTGGAAACCCAATGTGGGTGAAAACCACTTGTAGCTGTCATCTTTGACTTGTTTTAATAATAAGAAAATTTGTTTACAATTTTGTATGGGTGCAAACTTATACCAGTATGCGAGCTTCTACCTGCAGAATGTTACAACCTTCTCTCATTCTCCAGCATCTCCTAGAAGGGAGCTACAACTCCCTAGCTCTTGTACAAGCCGATATGTTTACTAGTATGTAGGTGCTGACCTATAGAAGGCTATGACCTTCTCTCTTCCTCCAGGGACCATGTTCCATAAATTTTCAGACTGGATCCATCAACAACATCATAATTGTAATTCAATCATCAAATAAATCTACATCAACCAATCACTTTTTGAGCCAACCACAACCAAATCAATCAATCACTTTGACAACCCATCAATCTGATCATTCAGTATACTGTCACCAAAATACAGTAATCAGAACCCAAAACTCTGCAACAGTAAACAAAAACAACTGAAACGTATTTTATAAGTTATACGATACTTCCATGTGTCGAACCTGCATGTATACGCGCTTTTCTCAAAGTCAACTAGCGTATACATCTGCAAATATTAATTCATAATTCTGCAGCTATTCTAGATTTCAGTTATTCCCAGATCATAATATTTACAATAGAACACAAGCGTTAGTATACAGATCTCAAATAAACATGATCAAACCATATAAATATAGTTCATTTCAAGCCTTAATATATCGATCCATCATTAGATCTTATCCTACATCAACTGCTAAAGTTCTTCCATGGATCAAATCAAGCACAATGCCATAAGCCAATAACCTGCATACTAGATCTCACACTTCATCATTTATTCAATGCTTGCTCACACTAGCCAAATGATCTTCTCCTCCTTTTATAGTTTTAGGCCTTTCTCAATACCATGGACCAAAACCACTTAGGAACAATTTCTTGGACCAAATACCTAGGGTCAATACCTCGGACTAGATACCTTGGACCAATACCATGGATCAAAATACCATGGACCAAATACTTCAGGCCAAAAACTTAGTTTTCCAAGGTATACGTACTTTTCATTCTGTGAAAGTGAGTGTGTAAGTATATGCCGCTTGTGGTCAGTGAACCTGCGTGTATATGTATCTTGGTTAAGGTGAACCTGTGTATACCTCTCTTTCTTCATTCTATGAAGACAGATCTGTAATTTTTTGTTGATAACCTGTTGTACTATGATCTTTCATCTGAGTGACTTGCCATCAAGGAAAATACCTGTATCATAATGCTTGGTCTTGGAGTGCATGACCGGATTTTTTGAAATACTGATGGCACTTGTATTATCACATAGAATGGAGATGGGTGGAGTACATGTGATCTGAACGTCTTGTAAGGTTTGCATCATCCAAAGTAGTTCTGTGCAGCAAGATGCAATAGCCAGATATTCTACTTCAGTTGTAGATAATGCAATGGAACTTTGTTTCTTTCTGAACCAAGACACTAACCTGGAACCCATATAGAATGCACCACCACTAGTACTTTTTCTGTCATCAACACTTCTTGCCCAATCTGCATCTATATATGCATGAAGAGTAATATTTGTATCTCTAGGATACCATAAACCAAAGTTCTATGTTCCTTGAATATATTTGAAAATCCTTTTGACTGCCTGAAGGTGTGATTCCTTTGGATTTGCTGGGAATCTTCCAACTATTCCTACTGCATGTATGATGTTAGGTCAGGTACCTGTTAGATAAAGCAGACTGCCAATCATGGATCTATAAGTTGGTTTATGTACTACTACTGATTCATCATTTGAGATGAGACTGCATCCTGTTACCATTGGGGTACATACTAGTTTAGAATCTTCCATGCTGTACTTTTTCAAGATCTATTTTAGATATTTGGTTTGTGTGAGAAAAATACCATCTCTATTTTCTTGAACTTGTAGACAAAGAAAATAGGTAAGCTCACCAAGCAAAGACATTTCAAATTCTTGCTGCATTACTGAAGCAAAATTTTGACTCATGGATTCGTCATTGCTACCAAAGATGATATCATCAACATAAACAACAATTATTAGCAATTTACCAGTGTCAATATTTGTATATACATTGCTATCTGCTAACCCATTTGAAAGACCCTGTTGGTGGAGATATTTGTCAAGACAGTAATATCGGGCCCTTGGAGACTGTTTTAGACCATAAAGATCCTTTTTGAGTCTGCATACAAGTTTTGCATCATTTACAAGAATGAATCCTTCTAGTTGTTCAATATAGATTTTTTCTTCTAAGTATCATTAAGGAAGGCAGATTTTACATCCATTTTGTATACTTTGAATTTCTGAAAACTAGAAAGAGAAAGAAACATCCTTATGGCTTCAAGTCTAGCAACAGGTGCAAAGGTCTCTTCAAAATCTATACCTTCTTATTGAGCATATCCTTTACAAACAAGTTTGGCCTTTTTTCTAATAGCTTCTCAATTTTCTTTCAGCTTGTTTTTGAATATCCACTTAATTACTATGATATTCTTATCATGAGGTCTAGGAACTAATTCCCAAGTATTATTTTTTTCAATTTGCTCAAGTTCCTCATTCATGGCCTTGACCCAACATTCATCTTGCATGCTTCATTTACATTTTGAGGTTCGGTGGAAGATAGTAATGCTAGATAGCTTGAGGTTTTTGTAATAGTTCTTCTTATCTGTACACCTGCCTCTCTTTCCCCTAAAATTTGAGTTTCTGGATGATTTTTCTGAACATACCTGGACGGAGTCTTTTCTTCTACCGTTATCTCTTCTTCTGGTGTTCATTGGTTCCTTCTTCAAAATCAGTGTGATTTGATGTGGGAAAATAATCGCCATCTTCTTCATTGTCATAATCTTCGGTTTTTATCTGTTTTGGATTTTTGCATGCTTCATCAAACACAACATCAATACTTTCAATAATTTTCCCAAGTCTTTTATTATAACATTTATATCTTTACTTCAAGAAGAGTAACTGAGAAGAATACCTTCATCTGCTCTGGGTTCAAACTTACCAAGTTTTTCATGAGTCCTTTTGATGTAACATTTGCTTCCAAAAAATTTAAAGTATTTTACAGTAGGAGTCTTACCATACCAAAGTTCATGTGGAGTTTGAGCGCTATTTACTCGAACATTTGCTTGGTTTAGAATAGTGATGGTGGCGAATGCTACTTCACCCCAGAAAGTTGCAGGAGTTCTAGATTCATCTAGCATAGCTCAAGCCATTTTTTGAACAATTATATTCATTCTTTCTACCACTCCATTTTGCTGAGGAGTCCTTGCGGTGGAGAATTGCCTTTTTATTCTTTTTTGTTCACAAAAATCAACAAATTCATTCGAGGTAAATTCCCCTCCTCGATCAGATCTAAGGCATTTGATTTTGCGATCTGATTCATTTTCAACCAAAGCTTTAAAGGCTTTGAACTTTTCAAATGCTTCATGTTTATGGTTTAGAAGACCTATCCAACACATTCTGGAAAAATCATCAATGAACAATATAAAGTATTCTTCTCCACGAGGTGACTTTTTCCTTGATGGTCCACATAAATCAGTATGAACAAGTTCAAGAGGCTTACTAGCTGACACTTCTTTTTCAATGAAGTGAGATCTAGTTTGCTTACCAAATTGACATGGTTTACATATTGTATTTTTAGGAATGCTGATATATGGAAGATCACGAACAGCCTGGAATCCTCATGCTTTTCTTATTTGAGAAAAGCTTAGATGTCCCAATCTTCTGTGCCATAGATAATTTTCATCATTTTTGCATAGATAGGACTGTTGTTGTCCTCCTTTGAGTATGTATAAGTTGTTTGGAGTTCATGTACCCTTGATCAGGGTTTCTCCTATATCAAGCTCACGAACAACACATCTGTTTGATCGAAACACCACTTCATTTCCTTGATCACCCATTTGATTGACAGTAAATAGGTTATGCTTTAGACCATAAACATACATAACATTCCCAAATTTAACCTTTTATTTCAATAAAATAAAGCCTTTACCTTTTATGACAGAAAGAGTGTCGTTTCCAAATGAGACATTCTTTTCCTTTTCTAAGGCATTATATGAGTGAAGTTTTTCTTTGTCACCTGTCATGTGTTTTGAGCATCCATTGTCAATGTACCACTAATTTTCTTGTCCTTCTGCATACAAGGCTATAACACATCCTTCTGTTTGCGTTTCTTTCTTTCTCCATATTTTGCGATTTAATGAAATTTTCTCCTTTTGAGATATTTGTTGAAATTTACTCCTGCATTCAGATTTTTCATGGCCAAAGTTGTTACATATTGAGCATTCTATTTCATTTTCAAGAAGATAAAAGTTATTGTAGGAACTTTTCTTGATCCCTATCACATTCCTTTGATTTTGTGCTTCTCTATTCATGATGGTATTGTAAGCAACACATTAAGTAGCTTTGTGTCCAAAATTATGACATGAGAAGCATTGACCATGAAAGAAGTTCCCGCAATTATTGAATCTAATGACCTAGTGATTGTAGTTTCTGTTGATATTCATCTTTGAAGAAAATTGAGCATGATTTACCTAAGGTTGGTTGTGGCTTCTGTTCATCCTTGATGTAAATTGAGCCTGATTTACTTGGTGATCTGCTTTATGCCTTTCTTGACGATTGTCACTGTTCACTATTCTTTGCTAGATCAAGATAGCTTTTAGCGGAGGTTGATGGCTTCTATGATTGAGTTTCTTCTTCAGTATATCCAAGACCTGTCTTTATCAGAGGAGAACGTTGCACTTTGATAATTTCATTCAGGATTTCTGATCCTTTAGAAAATCTAAGATTGAGAGCTTTTGTTTTCTCAAGATCCTTTCTTAGACCACAATTTCACATTCTAGTTTTTCATTATGTTTTTCTCTTTCAGCAAGTTGGTATGTCAGGGTATCTATAATCATATTCTTTCTTATAAATAGATTTTGAGTTTAGATATTTCTTCATGAAGGTCATCTTCTTCTAAAGCATCCCGGAAATTATAATCTTCATAAGCCATTAGAAGTCTATAGTCATTACTATTTTCATCTTCATCACTATTTGATAAACCATCGATATCTTCATGATTATAGTAGCTCTTTCTACTTACACTTTGTTTTCTATTACATTTTGCAGATTCCTTCCCTTTATCATATTTATCTTTATGAGGACATTTGGCAGCATAATGACTGACTCTACCACAGGCAAAACATTTGAAAGGTAGTTTACCTCTAAATCTTTCCAAACCCTGTTGAAGCCTCTTGACAATTTTTACTTCATCTTCTTCTAAAATATGTCCTGATTCATTGAGTTCTTCCTTACCTTTTGCTGAAGCTTTAAATGTGGCTTCTCTCATATTTGATGGGACTCCTTTTCTAATCTCAAATGAAATTAAGATTCCATGAAGCTGTGTCATAGTGATAGTCTGTAGATCTTGTTTTTCTTCTATGGTAGGTACTTTTGATTCAAATTTAGCAGACAAGGATCTTAAAAATTTCTAAACTAAGGTAACTTCCTTTATCTCTTCACCCAGATTCCTCATGCAACTAAAAACTTCATCTATATGTAAGAAGTAACTAGTTATACTTTCATCATTGTGCATCTTAAGAGTTTCATATTGAATTTTGATAGTTTGCAGTTTAGCACGTTTTACCTGAGACTCTCCTTCGTAGCTTAGAACAATTTTGACCCACATTTCTTTGGCTGATTTGAGCTGCATAATTTTGACAAACTCTGATAGTGACATACTTCCCAATAATGTATTAACCACCCTGACATTGGTTTCATATTACGTTTTACCTGCTGTATCTGTGGGAATTGCTGATGGAAATGTATATCCTCCTTCTACGATTTCCCAGAGATCCGTTCCAGGTGATTGTAGATAGGTTGTGGTTCTTATCTTCAAAAAAAAATGTTTCTCCCATCAAACATTGGCAGTTTGATGGATCCCACGCTTTCTTTATTACTCATGATGACGGATCTCCCTTCAAGTGATCAAGCTTCTTCTGAAGGACCTGGCTCTCATAACAATTCTTGGAAATAATACTGAGAGGGGGGGTGAATCAATATTATTAGACCAATAATTTAATTTTCAAATAGATTTTTATATGCTACTTCCGCTAAGTGAACTAGCGTGTATACGCGACTATACTTAAGGCAACGAGCGCATATGTAGAGAATTTTTGATTTACACAATTTATCATGAATTGAACTTTAACCAGTATATCAAAAATTCATTAGACAGTGCAGCAAAACCAGAATAAAGAATCACACATAGGAAACACACATGAACACCAAGATATAAGGTGGAAACCCAATGTGGGTGAAAACCACCTGCTACTGTCGTCTCTATCTTCTTTTAATAATAAGAAAGTTTGTTAACAATTTTGTACTGGTCTAGACTTATACCAGTACGCAGTGTTCTACCCACTGAAGGTTACAACCTTCTCTCATTCTCTAGCTTCTCCTAGAAGGGAGCTACAACCCCCTAGCCCTTGTACTAGCCGATATGTTTACTAGTATGTAGGTGTCGACCTACAGAAGACTACGACCTTCTCTCTTCCTCTAGGGACCACGTTTCATAAATTTTCAAACTGGATCCATCAACAACATCATAACTATAATTCAATCATCAAATACGTCTGCACCAACCAATCACTTTCCAAACCAACCACAACCGAATCAATCAATCACTTTGACAACCCATCAATCTGATCATTCAAAATACTATAACCAGAATACAGTAACCAGAACCCAGAACTCTGCAAAAGTAAACATAAAAAACTGAAACATATTTTATAAGGTATATGCTACTTCCATGTGTCGAACCTATGTGTATACGCACTTTTCTCAAAGCCAACCAACGTATATATCTGCAAATATTAATTCATAATTCTGCAACTATTCTAGACTTCAGTTATACCCAGATCATAATATTTATTGTACAAAACATGCGTTAGTATACAGATCTAGAATAAACATGATAAAACCATATAAATATAGTTCATTTCAAGGTTGAAGATCTCAATCCATCGTTAGATCTTTTCCTCCATCAACTGCTAAAGTTCATCGCTGGTTCAGATCAAGCACAGCACCGTAAGCCAATAACACTAGATCTCACACTTCATCAAATATTCGATACTTGCTCACACTGGCCTAATGATCTTCTCCTCCTTTTATAGTTTTAGGCCTTTCTAAATACCATGGATCAAAATACCATCGACAAAATACTTAGGACCAAAAACTTAGTTTTCCAAGGTATACGCACTTTTCCTTCTGTGAAAGTGCGTGTGTACGTATACGCTGCTTGTGCTCAGTGAACCCACCTGTATATGCAGCTTGGTCAAGGTGAACCTCCATATACCTCTGTTTCTTCATTCTGTGAAGACTGATATGTAATTCCTTGTTGATAGCCCGCTATACTATGATCTTTGATCTGAGTGAGTTGCCATCAAGGACAATACCTGTATCATAATGCCAACAGGAAAATCTGAAGCTAAATACATCAAGAGAATCGTATACACAAATTCATGTACCATGCATGCCAAAACTAACAAGGAAATCATACATGTAACTCAATACCTACAAATAATTGCATTTTAGCTGCTTGATACATCTCTTCCTTTCTTGATCTTTTCTTCCCTTGTCTTTATTGTCCTTCGTTTTCCTTCCATTATCCAATGCTAGAGTGATCCAAGAATTATCTAAGTATGAAAGAGTATGAGACAATAGAGATAATAGAGAGAGAGAGAGAGAGCTCCGAAACTAAACTGAAAAAATGTTGTGAACTGATCCCGAGAAGACTTTTTATCAATCATGCCTCCATTTTCTTCAATTTCCACTAATTTCCCTTCAATTTCCTCCTCACATGCAACCTGTGCCCTTTCACCTTCAGTTTCTCCTATTTTCCATTATTTTCATAAATAAAATTCCAATTAATGCCTCCTTTCCTTTTCAATGCCTTTTCCATTGCCTTTGCCAATTTCCTTAACCATAAATAACTAAATGAACACCCACTAGGATGTTTTTCCAACATTTGGCTTGGAATAAGTGTCCCATGACCTTGGTCTTATTTTTTCCTTTATTAACTTTATTACATGAACTTCTAACCAAGAGTTGTTATAGACCACTCCCCCTTAGGGTAACACCATCCTCGATGTTATATGAAACCTAGAACGAGCAAGACCACTGAAGGCCAAAACATACTGACCATGGAATTTTATAACCTAGTTAAATGCATCATTTACAAAGAAAAAGCTACTGAAAATAAACACCAATATAAAAAACATAACAACACGACAACCATACGTTTTATTGGAGCTTTATAACATAACTCATTGTGGTATTTACAATAAAAACCATACACAAATATGTAGGCATACCAAAACTCATTTTCCTTCACCTAAAAATAATGAAGAATACATAGCTCACATCTAATAAGCCATCTCCCATGCAGCTTCATTAGGCCCATAGTGCTTCCATTGCACTTTAACTTGATCGATTGCTCATTTCTAAAGAATGATCTATTTCTATTGCAAACTTCATGGACGTTCCAACTCGATTTCTCCTTCTGGACTCACATGCAATACACACGAATCAATCACATGATCAACATCCATTACATATAGTTGAAGCAATGAAACTTGGAAAACATCATGGAATTACATTGTCAATGATAGTGTAAGTCTACAGGCCACTGGCACAATCCTCTCGAGGATCTGAAAAGGCCCACAATACCGAGGTGTCAACTTCACACATGACCCAATCCTCAAGGAAATATTCTTCGGCTTGTTTCACAAGTACACATGTTCCCCAACCTAAAACGCCTTAATAATACTATGTTGATATGCATAACTATTTTTTCTATCTTGTGCTTCCTTTATATTTGTCTTCATTACGCTCATTTCCTTGTCCATTTATTTCAACATGTCTGGCCCTTTCAAAACCCTACTCACTGGGACACTCTAGCTCATAAGCTTATTACAACTCTTCCCATAGAGTGCCTGAAATAAACTCATCCTTAGTGACTCCGGATACCTATTGTTGTAAGAAAACTCAACCAATGGAAGATACTCTACCCACTTCCATTGTTGATGCATAACATACATTATCGACATGTCCTCCATAATCATGATGACGCTCTCTATCTATCCAATTATCTTTGTATGATAAGTTTTTCTAAAGGGAAACTTTGAATCCAAACCCACAAATAACTCCTTCTAAAACTTGGATGCCAACTTGGCATCCCTGTTTGACTCCTATATTTTTTAAAGCACCATTTAACCTCACTATTTCCCTAATGAAGACCTGTTCTACTTCACTAGTTGAATACATAGACTTAATTGTTATGAAGTGAGCTACCTTTGTCAACATGTCAACCATAACCATGATGGAATCATGTTGCCTAGATGTCCTTGACTAACCTGTGCTGAAATCCATAGAAATGACCTCTCATTTCCAGTCCAGAATCATAATCAGTTGTAGTAGACAACCTAGATGCTTACACTCTGCCTTTTCATTTCGAAAATCTAAACACCTTGCGAGGAGTTCAACTACCTCTTTCTTTGGATTCATCTAATAATGGAACCCCTTCACTGTTGTTAATGCCTTTTGATTTCCTAAGTTACCTGAATACTACTTGACATGAAATTCCCACAAAATAAGCTTTTTAACCTCATTGTTGTCTGGCACATAAATCTTGTCTCTAAATCTAACCAAGCAATCTATTGTAAGATGATAATCCACATCTTATTCACCTTTACCCTACTATTGGAACATGTTCCCAAGCTCCATATATTTGTCATCTTGTTGTCCTACCTGTAAGATCTGATCCAATAAATTTGTCCCATATGAACTCATAGTTGTTATGTGATTTACCTATACATTTCTGCTAAGAGAATATGCAACCCTATTCTCTTTTCCCTTAATGTACTTGACCTCAAAGTCAAACCCACTGAATTTGTCCAACCTCATAGCTTACATGAGATTGAGATTAGGTTGGTCAAATAAGTACCTCAACCCATGGTGATCACACATGAGAATGAACCTCCTGCAAAGAAGGTAGTTCCTCCACATCTTCAATGCATGAATGATCCTTTCCAACTCAAGATCATGTGTCACATAGTTATGCTCGTGTTGATTCAGTTTCATTGATTCATAACATACCACCCATCCCTCCTGCATGAGGACTCCATCAAGTCCTCTCTCCCAAGAATTTATCAACACACAAACTCTTTATCCGGATCCACAAACTTGAGAAATGGAGCATTTGTAAGAAACTAATTCAACTGCATGAAATGTGCTGCACATTCTTCTATCCATTCAAATTTATTTACATTTCTCTATAATGGTCTAACTGGATATCCAATCCATGAAACATTCTGCATGAGGCTCTTATAGTAACTTAGTAACCTCATGAACAATATAACCTCATCCACATTTCTAGCATCTTCCCATGCCATGATAACTCTGATCTTTTCCCGATCCACTACTATGGCTTCCTTGGAAACAACATGCCCTGAGTAATGTACCTTTATCTGAAAGAAACTACATTTGCTAAGATTGGCATACAATTTATGCTCTCTTAGAAATATCAATACTGATGCTAAGTGTTCGAAATGCTCTTCATCATTCTTAGAATATATTGATATATCATTAATGAATCCAATAACAAACTTGTCCAGATACAAACGAAACACACTATTCATCAAACACATGAAAGTAGGTGGAGCATTAGTCAAACCAAAAGGAATTACAACAAACTCATAATTCCCATACCTATTCTAGAAATAAGTATTGTAGATGTCCTCTTCTTTGATGCGTACTTGACAATCAATCCTTGAGAACACTACTACTCCCTTCAACTAGTCTAACAAATCATCGATCCTTGACACCAGATACATGTTCTTCATTTTCATCTGGTTCAGCTCCTATAATCGATGCACAACCTAAGAGTACCATATTTCTTCTTCACAAATAATATTGTTGCACCCCAAAGTGATACACTTGGCCTAATGTATCCCTTGTCAAGAATTTCTTTCCACTCCAACTTCAATTCCACGAACTATGGAGTGCTAATCCTATAGCGTGCCTTTGATGTTGGTGTTTCCACTTATACAAGCTCAATAGAAAATTCCACTTCCATGTGAGGAGGAAAATCTGAAATATATGCTAGAAACACGTCGTAGAACTACTGTAAGACTAGGTACTTGTTCAATACTTTTGCATCCACAACATCCATACTGCTATCACTGGAGATATGAATTGAAAATAACACACATCCTTTCCTCTGACTACAAATTTTCAGCATATCTATAACCAGTATGAATGATGTTCCCTTCTTCTTACCCTGCAAGATTCTTTGTTCTCCATTGTCATCCAAGAACTCAATGAAATTTTTATGGAAATCCATCTTAGTCACATGAAAATAAAACCAATCTATAGTGAGAATCAAATTGTATGATCCCAGTGGAAGTAAATTCAAATGCACTGATGTACGCATACCATTTAACTCAAATGCACAAGCTCTTAGCTAATGGTGAACTCTTTTCTTAGTACCTGTAGCCAACTAAACTAACCAAAAAACTATCTGCACTTCTCCATTCAAAACACACTTATCAAATAGGTTAGGGTTGACATAACTATAATTACATCTAGGGTAAATCAAAATAGAAACAACTTGATCACAAAGTTTACCGTTCATCTCAACAATATATGTCTAGTGGTCTACATTCTTGTTATCCAATGTTGCATACATCTGTGAAATGCTTTCCCCAACATCCGCAACTATCTATGCCTCCTGTTCACTGTAGATATAAGGCCTACCACCCTGATACGACGAGAAATCCTTCTTGAGATGCTCCTTCCCACATATCCAACACTCCAACTATCCCCAACCATCACCTCTATTTCGCTGTTGTCCAGGCTATGAGCCATGTCCCTTCTCATCCGCATTAAACTTCATGTAAGGAACATCATTCTCTTTCTAACCTTCATCTTGACGTCTTGTTCACTTCAGTGTCCATTTACCTTTAGATATGTATTTCCCTTTCCAACCCTATTGAGATTTTTTTATATGCATTGTTTGGTCATAGTAGTGTTTCAACTTCCCGATAACTTTTTCGAGTGACCAAGTCTCATCATACTCAATATGATCCTTAAACTCTAATGGTAATCCACTAAAAAAATCTCTAAACTTCGGCTTTATCATCCTTAAGGTATGGTACATACCTCAATAACTCTAGGAACTTCGTCGTTTACTCCTTATCTGTCATCAATCCCATCTTCATATTATATAACTCAGCTTTATTGTCATAGTACCTCTCTGACATGTACTTCTAGAAATAAATTTTTAACTCATGTCAACTCAACTCCTCTGAGTTGATGTCTCTTACCTAGTTCTCATCTTCCCACCAAATGTCTAATTTCCCTTTGATGTTGAAAATAACTATCATGACCTTCATTTTCGTGTTGTAATCATGCAACTTGTAGAAGTTATTCATTGCAAGAAACCATGCCTCAACATCTTCCAAATTCTTCAATTTTACTTCAAATGTAGGTGGCTTGGCTTTCTTGAACTCATCCAACAAATATTCCCTATCACACCTCCTGTAAGGATGGTAACAATGATGACTGTGATACTTGTCTAAACTAGAACTAGAGTAAAGCCCATGTCCACTACCTCTCCTACCAGGTGTATCCAGAAATAATCCATCTCTAACCATGTCATCTCTATCCGACTCATGCTCTCATTGAGTTCTACTACCAGATGCTCCATTGGTCTAGTCCTCCTTTCCATGACTAATCCTAAGTGGTCCCTATATATGCAAACCTAACAAACTCTGAAGGACAACTGCATTGACCTATGCCTGTTTCTCATGTTACCTAGCAAGTCCCTCTTGTGAATGAATGGCTTTTCCATTATTTGCTTTGCAACTTCTTATCTCTACCTTCAAACTTCTCAATGTGTCCGCTAGGTCCGGAGAGTACTCATCTCTTGGATGCTTATATGAACTATAGGAAGAGTCACGTGAACTGTAATCCACCATCTTTATGTTTATATTTGATGTTTTACTTACTGAAAACATATCATGTCAGTCAAATTAAACGTAAACATAACCAACATACCTCAGTATAGTTTAGTGGAAGATACCTCGTCTGCAAGATCAACCAAATTAGTGCAATACATGTATAATCATAATCATAACAAAATATCGACATCATGTGTGGGAATACCAATTCCATACCATGATCTCATGAAAAACAAAAATGACCATAAAAATGAATTCATAACAAACATATAGACACCAACATGCATAAAAAATACATATAGAACTAAGATGCATTCATCACAAACACATCCTGCTCATCCATTCCAAGTGTTGAAGCATGCTCTGATGCTAATATGTAACACTCTCATCCCACATGTACCCATTTTCATTGACCCACAAACGTAAATGTGTGACAAAGAGTTACTATGATATGAATCAACATCCTAGATATGCTTAAGGAAGTGGAATCAACGAACTAAAATTTTAATAAACTTCCTCCGGAGCTATAGGATCCCCATGAGATAAACAAGCACTCCAGCTGCCATAACTCTAAGTTGAATCATGTTTTCACTGACCTAGATTATTGGTCTCATGCATAACAAGGCAATCCAGTGACTATAAGCCTCTAGTCCCATCGATAACAATACCTCCTAGAGACCATGATCTAATTTACCTAGTTATGTCCATGTGGCCCTGAGATTTGAGCCTCTTTTTCAGTGCTAGGATGAAAATCTCTTCCCTTAACTTCATAGAATTTTCCATAATGATGAAAGGCATAAGGACAAATCCATTAATGCAAAACATAGACAAGAGCTTGACATAACAAGGCTTGACCATGACAAACATTTCATTAAACACATCGCGAACATGTAATCTATACGATATAAATGTATATCTAAACATAGGGGTCTCATACAAATGTGAAAATCATCAATAAGGTCTAATTCCCTCTCGCTATAATTGAAATAACATATATTAGGTCATGCATTCATTAACGATTCATTTACTAATCAAAACATGATGAGAGCCATAACTAAAGTCTGTCATAAAAAACATTCTTATAACCAACATATAACTAGAATAATAATAGTGATAGAAAAACCATAAAAACCACATAATAACACGCATAAATACTCATGAAAATATAATACGAAAATAGGTCTTATTAACATATGCAAAATCCAACCCAGTCAGGGACTTCCATATACCACCTAAGGACAAATTAGGCTAAACCAAAAATTTCTTTCAGCCAATCACCCATCTGCCATATTCCAAGGCTTCATTAGGCTTTACCGCATATCCCACCATTACTGGTCAAGGGATTCTTAGGCCCGAAGCTAGCACTTACCGTACTAGGATTTATCACAATCTCGCCATTACTAATCAAGGGATTAGTAGGCCTAAACAAGGAAACATACACTACTAAGCTTTATTGCAATCCCGCCAAAACCAATCAAGGGATCAATAGCCTGTAAATGAGCATGGATGCCTCAATATTTCTTCAACAATACCTTGACTGATTTTCATATCTCCACCGTGAGGCGTTACTACATATCCCACCGTTATTGGTAAATTGATTTCAAGGCCCTTGAAAATTGATAGAGCAAGCCATCAGGGTCTGCAAATTAATAATTATCACACAACATATAACAGTGAAATCCACACAATATGTATGCAAATAAAATCAAAGAAATAATTAATTAAAATAAATTATTTACATGATAATTGTTGGCCTCATGCTTGGCCACGCACTCTTCATTGATCATCACTTAAATGCCTCACGGTCTCACCTAGATTTTTACAAGTGGATCTAAACCCAAAGTACATTCTAGATCTTAGAGAAACTCCCACAATATGTTTCATGATCCATAAAACCTCTCATCTTGTCCCTTATCTCTAGATAATATCTAACTAACCCTCAAATATCTCAACTCTTTCAAAAGTCTCTTGAACCTTCTCCTATTTACAATAATTCTCATTCTCTTCTAAGGCTATAGGGAAATATATTAGGTAATAAAATCCTAACTTAGGAAACTAATTCCTTTAGTAAACATTCAACCCTTGGTTCGATGCACCCACATCAGACTCCCAAGGTAAATTAAAATCATGGTCTCCCAACCACATGTATTCATAAACTGATTAAATTCATCCCGGTTCCCAAACTTTCACTTGCAGTAAATAAGTTTCTTTGTCATTTTGTTGATGTTCTATTGTTGTCTTTTTCTGTCTTCCAGGCTTCAAAAATTTATGTTGTAGTTATATTCCTTCCTTTTAATGTATATTCGAGCAATCAGATGTATTACGCTATTGTATTTCTACCTCTTTTTTAAATATCTTGGTTTATGTGCTTTTTCCATCAATTTATTTAATCCTTCAATCTCATTATCCAATCTAGTTTCCAACTGAAATTTACTATTATTTTCTCGGAACATTAATTCATATTCATCATCATTTTTTATAATTGCATCCTCAACATTAAATTGAAAGCTATATTTTATCTCAGGTTCCACATTTTCAATGCTTAAACATTTCTCTTCTTTACCTCCAACTTGATTAGATTCAGGTTCCATTAGCATATTTTTTAGAAGTTGTAATTCTTCTTCACATTTCAGCCATATTTTACAAAATCTTTAAACAATCATTTCAAGAGACTAGTCTCCATCCTTGCATGGAACAAAATTAATGTCTTGTCCATCCTCTGCAACATATTTTGCATCCACACACCAATTGTCAAATTTAAAAGGATAAGGCTTTCTAGTTTCAACAGACGATTTTGTCCTCAAGTCTTTAAGCTGATCTTATAAATAGTTTTTGGCACCATTTATGGAAATAGAAGCCATGTTCATATCAATAGATTTTAATTCAATATCATCATTAGAAATGCATACATTCATCTGAGTTATCTAGAGTTTTTCCGCTTCCCTTAGTAAAACTTTCAACGTGTGCTTTCATCTTCTTGCAATCAACTTATTGATTGGCCAGTTAGTTGTCCTTTTCATTATCCATCAATGTTTATTACTTTGAGTATCTCCATCAATACATCAAGTCATGCCTTCAACTCAAAAAACTCTTTATCAAATTATTCATCATTTATGCCAAGTGCTATGGCATCGTTGTGACTATTCATATTCATTGTCATCTCCTTTATCATGTTCATCATCACATACACTCTTCATTTAATTAAAGAGAGATTTCAGCCCATATGCAAATTAAAATACCTTAATTTTTTTTGATGGTATATATATTATTCATCATTTTTCTATAAACCATGTGCATATACCATTTCATACACTAGCATCATTACAATCTATCAATAAATAAAGCTATGCATTCTAAAACCCACACACAGGTTTATGAAACCATATATGAGCCACTCAAAACCATGTTCAATAACTCACCACTTATCATTCAACATTTATTCTAAGCATATGATTTTCTCATTCCTTAACCACTTAAAACCACGACCCTTTACAACAGCTATTTACCTTTGCCATTTACTTTAAACTTTACCTTTAATATTTACTTTCACCTTTAACAGAACACCTTTCCCTTTACTATTTACTTTCACCAATCATTCATTCTGAAATATAAGTTTCATGTGATTTATTTTTAAGAGTCGAAAGAAATAACATGCCAAATTACGTTATAAAGCTACATCTTTGAAAACTCAAAGACAAATTTTTTCAAACGTACTCCCCTTGAAGATGGGCACATTCTCCAATGTTCGTTGGTCTTAAAACATTATGATTGCATTTAGATCAAAAATTTATCCATCCATTCAGAACCAAAATCTAATATTGAGGAAGCAATAATTGTAGCATCAATTCTTTCAACATTTTGATGGCTCACTCCTATGTGTAGAATTTATAGTTGGAAGGAGTAGAATCTTTCCGAGATCTCTGTGACTGAATAACATTATGTAACAATCTAACAACCTACGTGTCCATCAAGATTTTGCACAACCCTGTCATGAAAAATAAACTCCCATTGAAAATACCGATGTTTTATGTGTTTCCTTACAGGAATTTCGTTTCACGGGAAATTTTGTATCTAAGTTACTAATCCATGATAGTCAAGAGAAAATGTAAATCTTCCCCTCGCCATAAAGTTTTTGAAAAGAAAGGCTTCGACAAATTACAACGACTGCAAATCTGACTATTCGACAGTTTGTTGCAAATAGCTATAAAAGAACTTCGCACCTAGCAAACCAGGTATGGTATATAACTCTCGAAATTGCATGGCCAAAGCAGTTACAATGATAAAAAATAATACCTTGTTGGAGAAAATAGCATTTTTAATTTGGAATCCTTTATTTTGTTCCAATGATTCTGATCTTGGCTCCCAAGCCAAACGCATCCAACTTCTTGCAAAACACAAAATTCGTACTATCCTCATAATTTTTCATAATACAAAACCTCACTAAACCAATTCATGAAGATTATGATTTATATTGCAATGACGCCACCGTTATCAAGCTTACGAATTTTGACGAGGAGTTTTAGCATTAATTCTAAATAAAAACTTTCTCTGATACCAAAATGATAGCGCTGGCCATAGTGGCCTACAAATTAATAATTATTACACAAAATATCACATTGAAATCCAGACAATATGTTTCCACATAAAATCTCAAATATAATTAATTAAAATAAAATATTTACACGAGAACAATTGGCCTCATGCTTGGCCACTCACTCTTCAATCTTTCTCACTTATATGCCTCATGGGTTCACCTAGATTTATACTAGTGGATATGAACCCAAAGTAGGTTTTAGATCCTAAACAAACTCCCACAATACCTATAATGATACATAAAAACTCTCACCTAATCCCTTATTTCTATATAATATCTAACTAAACCTCAAATCTCTCAACTCCTCTAAAATACTATTGAACCTTCTCCTTTTTATAGTAATTTTTATTCTCTCCTAAAACTATAGGAAAATATATTAAATAATTAAATCCTAACTTAGGAAACTAATTCCTTTAGTAAACTTTGAACCCTTGGTTAGATGCACCTTAATCAAAACTTTTCCTCAGTACAACTCATCTAGTTCCAAAACCATCTAGCAATCCAAGCTCAACCAAAGAGAGAACTCCATCATACTATGGCTATCGAGAAATGACAATGAAAATCTGTAACCAATGTCACACTTGGAAAAACCCATGCCAATGAAAGCAAGATAATTAAATACACACGTGCATGTACCATCCATGCCAAAACTAGCAAGGAAATCATACATACAACTCGATACCTACAAGTAGTCACGCGGTAGCTACTTGATCCAACTCTTCTTTGTTTGATATTTTCTTTCCTTTTCTTTCTTATCCTTCCTTTTCCTTCCTTTCTCCAATGCTAAAGTGCTGCAAGAATTCTCTAGGTGTATAAGAGTATGAGAGAATAGAGAGAATAGAGAGATAGATCCAAAACTAAATTAACAAAAGGTTATGAACTGGCCCTCAGAAGCATTTTTATCAATAAGGCCTCTATTTTCTTCAATTTCTAGCAATTTTCCTTCAATTTCCTCCTCACATGCAACCTGTGACCTTTCACCTTCCTTTTCTCGTATTTTCCATTATATTCATAAATAAAATTATAATTATTGTCTCTTTGCATTTTCAATGTCTTTTCCATTGCCTTCGCCAATTTCCTTAGCCATAAATAACCAAATAAACACCAACTAGGATGTTTTTCCCAACATTCAACATCGAAAAAGTGGCCCATGACCTTGGTCTTATTTTTCCCTTTATTAACTTTATTACATAAAATTTTAACCTGGGGTTGATATAAGCATCATGTCCAACGATCGATTTCATGGAAATAAACATGAAAAATTAAAACATAGAGTTGAGATGACAAAAAAAAGTAAAGTCAAAGGAGCGAAGAAATCATAATGTGTAGGTTTTAACCCTTTACAAAAATTATCTGCAAATGAATTCTTAAAACATAAAATATACAATGGTGAGAACATAAAACAAATATACACGAAGATCTTACCCTCGATCCCAAAATTTGGACTATCTGATTGATTTTTCATTATATTCCTTTCCATGTTACAATACATATATATAAATGTCGATGCATTCGTAAACCCAAATCCATTAACCCTAGCTTAGAACATCACCATCGTTCCCTTGACTGGATGTACAAAATACCATGGCCACGAAGCCATCATGCCCAAAAGCATGTACAAAATCCATGCATAAAAGCACAGTCAATCTGCCCACCATCTCTAGGTCTACCCCCCGTCCTTGAGGCTGCATAATTTTTTTTTTCTTGGGATGCTACCCCGGACCCCATGTAGGGGGCATAACACCCCCATGTAAACCCCCCGACAGGGGGGCTACATCCCTTAGTGTGGCCGCGGCAATGTACAATGCATGGACCTATTCATGGAAAGAATATAACGCATACCCAACATAATGATCAATTGCAACGAAAACAACAATAATAGCAACAACAACACCAAGAGACACATAAAACTCCTGCAAGTGTAGTTAGAATATCTACTAGGTTAAGTAGACCCCCTGAATGATATTATCCTTTATTATATTATGTATTGTTCACTTATTCTGGTACAACAAAAGTATATGAAGAAGCAACTGGGTGAACGCATGGAGCTGGGTTACAATATTTGTTAAGAGAGGGTGAGTTTTGGTGAAAATATTGATGACTCAATCGTGTCATTTAAGCACTCGATTGAGCCTTTTCCAAGCAGTTGATCAAGCTCCTAAAGAAATAAAAAATTTGCTTGATGGAGCATTAAATCTAACTCTCTAGCGGAGTCCTCTGTAACCCTAGGTTAGGAGCTCGATCTACCGATAACGCTCAATCGAGCGTTAAACCTCGAAATTTTAAAAATTTATGTAAATATCAATAATCCTATCCAAACATTAAAATTCTAAGTATTTGATAGTTAAAAAGACAAAAAAAATTAAATTACTAAGTACATTTGAATAGGTAATTAACAATGGTTTGGATTAATTTATCATTGCATTTATATCTTTTTGGTGTATAAATTTGAAAATGAATTCCATCGCATTTGCAATTGAAATTGTAATATTTTTATATTTATAATCTGGTAACTTAAAAATTATTTTTTAATATGATTTAAATTTCCAATGTTTTAATTTACAATAATAAATTGATGATAAACATAATTTAAATAATAAATTGACTAAATATAAGAAAATTTATCAATTTGATTTAATAAATATTATATTTTTTTATATCAATAAGTGTAACTCAGAAACGTGAACTTGACATTGTTCGAAATGTATATTTTATAAAATTCATTTAAGAGCTAATATCCACTTGTCCAAGAAATGAAATGAGTGTTGTAATAATTAGCGTAGTTGTAATAGTTGTAAGTTATAATTATTATAGTTGTAATGGATGTAATGATATATGTGGTTATAAATCTCTGTCAACCTATAAAATGTGATTGCACTCAATTGTGAAATATATGTAGAAATTCGTGCTCCTAACTTAGGGTTGCAATATATATTTTTAAAATAATAAAAACATAAGGAAATCATATATTTTAAAACATTATTGGACTAATTTTAATTTGAGTAATTTACATTTAAATGTGTGTATGAAATTGTTTTTAAAATAATTATATTACACAATTTAGCTTAGTTTAGTGTGTTGTTTATTTATTTATTATAATTTGATTTATTTTTATTGAAGATATGTACATTAAAAAATTAAAAAATGATTAAGTATACAAATATGTTATATCTAAAATGAAATCAATAAACAACTTATCATTTTTAAGAATTTCAAAATTGAAAAAGCAAAGTTAAAATATTTAATACAAAGTTATCAATATATTAATATAATTATTTTTTGGTAGAATAAAATAAAATAAAATATAGATTTATAACTCAGAAAAATCAAAATTTGGAATATATTTGAATATTTATAAAATATATTTGTGGAAAAATAAATTTTGTAATTGGCTTATAGAAGTATTGAGACACTTTTTTCTGAAACATAATTATGATAGCTCGATCGAGCATCTATTTAACCACGTTAATGACTTGATTAAGGCTTTCCTAAACCCTCGATTGAGCTTTTGAGGGCCTAAAATTTTTTTTTTACCTCCTCTTCTGCATATTTCTCTACATCACCATTTTTCACCCTAGAGGACTCCAAGCAGAAATTGTCATTAAGTGACAGAGTTGATCATGTTAATTCAGGAAGGAACCCTCTATCCAATGGCATGTGAGTTTGAAATTTTCTAATTCATTTGATATTTTTTATCTAATTCCTTTTAAACATAATGCTTGAACTATTTTCAAACAATTTTAAAGAGGTTGAATAAAAAATCAATATAAATTATACACAACAGAAAAATGTCAAAAAATACGAGTATCTTCATTTATCAGTCCTCTTCAAAAGGGTACTCTTAATTTTTTAATTTATTAAAATAGTTGAAAAAAACTTACATGAACACATGTGCCTCCAAAATGTAATTGCAATATTAGTTCACCAACTTTGAAAAAAAAAAATTGCATAAAAAAATAATTTTAAATATGAAAAACTTAGCTCTCTTCGTGTAGATCATGCTCATATATATATGTTTTTTAAAACTACACATTAGACTAAGTTATGTTATGTGAGCACACCCATACCTCCTAAGATCTATTTAAATTTGGAAGGACAAGCATTTCATTTAATGGAAATTTGACATATTATACGACACTAAATATTTTTGTAAAATATGTCATTAAGAAAACAACATAATTCTCCACAATTTGCCTTTTTACTTGGAATGAAAATTCACAGTGCCTATATTAATTTTGAGGGCTTTAATTTGATAAAAGAGGAAAAACTTGAAATTTCATCGCTACGTTGGGCCTAAATGTGTAACCCATATTCATGATTTCAGCCAATGCAGTTAGAAACAAGGAAGAAGTAGGAGAAATCCATGAACGTAGAAATGGAATCCTTGGTACATAACTAGAATTGGGACTTTGTCAAGTTGCCCACAGGTAAAACAACATTGCAAAATAAATGGGTTTACAAGTGCAAGGAAGAGATGAAGGAAAACTAAGGTATCATGCTAGACTTGTGGTGAAGTGGTTTTCACAAATGAAGGCTATATACTCTGATGAAATATTTTCTCCTGTTCTTAAAATGACTTCAATCAAAACTATTTTAGGTTTAGTGGTAGCAGAATATTTACATCTTGAACAGTTAGATGTAAAGACAACCGTTCTCCATGGCTTGGAGGAAGAGATTTTTAGGCAGCAAGTACAAGGATATGAGGTCAAAGGGAAGGATAAATTAAGGTGCAAGTTCAAGAAGAGCTTGTATGGATTAAAACAGACTCCAAGGTCATGGTATCTAAAATTTGATAGGTTTATGTTTGAAGTTTACACTAGATATCACTCTCACAACTATGTTTAGATTAAGAAGAAAAACGATCAAAACTATATTATATTGCTAATGTTTGTAGATGACATGCTTAGTGCAAGGTCTCACATGCAAGAAATAAATGCGCTTACAGGAAAATTGGATAATTCTTTTGCAATGAGGAATTTGGGTGTTGCAAAGAAAATCCTTGGTATCAAAATAACTAGAAACAAGAAAAACCACAAATGAACATTGTCTCAAAGTCAGTACATAGAAAAGGTGTTTGAAATATTCAATGTGCAGAATGCAAAACCTGTTAGTACACCTTTGGCTAGCCATTTCAAATGAAGTAAAAATATGTGTCCAAACACATAGGAAGAGATGGATTATATGTCTAAAGCTCCATATGCATCACCATTTGGAAGCTTAATGTATGCAATAGTGTGCACGAGGAATGATATTGCACTTGGAGTGGGAGTTGTGAGAATGTATATAAACAAAATAGGAAAAGAGAATTTGATGGAAATGAATTTGTTTCCCAGGTATTTGAGAGGTACAACTAATCAAGAATTATGTTGTTGAAGTTGAAATATTGTTCTACAAGGATATCTTGATGTTGATATGGAAGGTGATAGAGATAATAAGAGGAGCACCACATGGTATATGTTTACTATAGGTGGAATAAATTTAAATTTGCTTCCTAAACTATGAAACATTGTTGCACTTTCAGGAAACGAATTATATTATGTGGATGCTACGGAGGCTAGTAAAGAAATGATTTGGTTACAAAGGTTTATCGATGAATTGGTAAAAAAACAAGAAATTTCTAGGTTATACAGTGAAAACCAAAGTACCATGCATCTTCAAAAGAACTCAATGTTTCATTTTCACACTACATGTATAAATTTTGGGTACCATTTAATATGGTCAGTTTTGGAAGATGGATAGTTGAAGGTGGAGAAGGTATACACTAGCCAAAATTCTCCAGATATGTTAGCAAAGGTTCTAACCAGGGAGAACCTGAGATTCTGCTCAGTCTCAATCGGTCTTCAAGTATGATGGTAAAGATAAGAAACAACCAAGTCGAAGTGGAAGCATTACTCAATAAGTGAATCAGTGGTGGATTTGGTATAATCATTCTCTAAGTGGGAGATTCTTAGTGTGTGCCCTGATTATATTCAGATGTCTTGTTTCAACTGCATTTGGATCTCAGTCCCCAACGGTGTGTTGGAACTTCCTACCGACAAGGAGTGCCATTAGGGGGGTATAAGCGGGGTGTAAGAGATTCTTTGGAGTCCCCCCTAGCGTGGTTTTAGGGGAATAAATCCAAAAGAAAAGAGTAGAAACAAATTTTCCTTGTAAAATATTATAATTTTATAGTCAATCTAGGGCATTTATTAGCCAGAAGATCTAATGGTAGAAGTTATGTTAATTAGTGATCTGAACTTAAAGAAGAACGCAACAAAATATATATATAACCATAAATACATAGATGCTATAGAAATAAAATTTCATTTCCTTAATATCAAATACTAAATTAAGATTACAAAGAGAGTGAAAATAAACTAGCTCGAGCGATGGTAACTTATCTCTGAGAAGAGATGTGGCAACTACATGCCTCTAATATGTGTTACAATGAGACTTGAAGGCATATTTATTATTGAGAAAGAATGGAAAACATTAAACATCCAAAAACCTAACCCTAAGAGATGAAGTACCAAAACTATGGGCCCTATTTGGGTAAACTAGTACATCAACTACTTGGGGTTGTAACTTTGGCTTACGATCTCTACTTGATGCGCACAATACCTTGTTAAGAATATTTATCCCAGGATTACAACTTTTGCATGGAAATACTCAATTGAATGCTCAGGAATGCCTCGATTTTTCCAAAAAAGATCGGTTAGGGCCTCAAAATGTCTTTGGAAGTTTAGGACCCCAAAAGATGCCAAAAGTAGTAAGCTATTCTACAATTAAGGAAACTCAAAAACTGAAAGAGAAAATGGTGGGTGTCTAAGTGGAATAGCCAGGTGGCCACCAACTTCCACCTAGATCATTCCTCGCCCCTTGGGAATAAATCGTCCCCATTGCATTGAGTGCCTCCATGAGATGGGAAAACTTCTGCTTGACTTGGTCCTTGGTTAGCCACTTGCCTTGGTGCAAGAGCTGGCCAACTTCGACAACCTGATATAGTTGGAACTTCTGTTGGTGAGTGTTCTTGAGATGTGTGTCAATAATCCAATCACTTATGGTCTGTCCCATGTAGTTTCGCTTTCACTCTATTAGTGTGAGTTGTTATGCAATGTTTGACGTGTTGAGTAATGGTGGGAAGTATGCTAGAAGGTGGTCCACATTGAACACTGGGTGTAGGCCAAGGAATAGGGGAGTGCTGAGCGCAAAGTATTTGCCTATAAAAACCTTGGTAATTGTGTAAGGATCATACTAGATAGGTTTGAGCTTCTAACGGGCTCCGGTAAGGTGTTCTTTTTACAAATGCAACCAAACTTTGTCTCCCACTTGAAACTTGTGTGGTACCCGATGTTGATGATGTCGATGTTCGTACTTTGTGTTTGGCTTCTCCAAGATGTCGTTAACTTGTCGACGGATATGTTGGATGCATTCAATAAATTTGATCACTTTATCAGCCTCAAACAATATATGTGTGGATTCTATATGTGTAGTCGCATGAGGATGAAAACATCAATCAGACACAATGGTTGAAATCCTGACCCACTTGAAAGGGACAGTGACATGTCAAGCTATGGAGAGCTCTGTTATAATTGTTCTGCACATAGGGAAGACTCTCATCCTAAGTTTGCGGATGCTTGGAGTTGTACATGTAGAGTATGTGCATTATCATCCGATTGAAGACCTCTATATGGGCATCAGTATGGGAATGGAAGGGAGTCAATTTCGTGATATTGGTGTCCAATAATGTCCACAGGATTGACTAGAATGTGCTCAGGAACCTGCTATCCCGATTTGATATAATACTCTGCGGGATCCCAAAATACACCCACACTTGTTCAAAGAAGAGTTTGGTATTGTCCTCTACTTTGATGCTCTTCTTAGAGGCTGCCAATGTAGTCGTCTTAGAAAATCTATCCACAACCACAAATACACAGTCATTACCATACTTGATAGAAGGGTGCCCAGAAATATAGTCCACGGAGATGGATTCCCATAGCTAGATGGGAGTATGCAGGGGCATGTACAAGCATTTCTTCTTGATTGTTGGCTTGGTGATGGCACAAGTAATGCAGGATCTCATATATTTCCCAACATCGAGTCATAGTTTCTCCCAATAAAAGTACTTGTGTAGTACAACCATAGTTTTCTCTACACCAAAGTGTCCTACGACTTGACTATAGTGCGACTCCCAAATCAGCTTGGCATGCTTGCTTGAAGGGACACAAAGGTGGCACGAGCAGCATAATAATGCATCCTGGAGGTGGAAATCAGGAACTTTCTTTCCATCTACTAGAATCTGGTATGTGGAGGCAAACTCTGGATCACTTTTGTATAGTTGTGGCCACCGAGAGGTCTCGTGGCGACAAGAGTTGAGAATAGTAGTTATTGCTGCAAGTGGGGGTTGTCTAAGATAGTCTACAACATGATTGGTGCTGCCCTTTTTGTAGTTAGTGTTTAAGTGGATTTGTTTAAGATATTCTGACCACTTTTGATGGCGATTGTTCGGCAATTTCCCTCATGTTTGTATAAACTGAAGAGGTCGGTGATCAGTGTTGATGAGTGTCTCCTTCCATAGAATGTAATGCTTCCATTACTCGGAAGCCTACATGATGGAATATATCTCTTTATCATAGGTTAGGTAGTTTTGAATTGTATTGGAAAGCGTCTCACAATGATAGGCCATTGGATACCCATGATGGGTGAGGATTGTACCATTAACATATTCAGAGGTGTTTGTCTCAATTTCAAATGGTTGTTGCAGGTATAGCAATGTGAGTACAGGTGCAGAGAAAAGGTGGTGCTTCAACTCATTGAAAGCGTTCTATTCAAACTCAAACCAGGAAGACATTTCTTTCACCCCACCCTTAGTAATATGACTTGAAGGAAAAGTGATATGAGAGAATCCCAACACGATCCTCCGATAAAAATTTGCAAGGCACAAAAAGTTGTGAAGATCTATTAGAGTGGTTAGGGTTGGCCAATCCCAAATGAATTTGATCTTAGTTGGATCCACATGCATGTCACGCTCATGTATGATGTAACCAAGATATTGGACCTGACTCATGCCAAAGGTGCATTTCTCCAAGTTGACAGACAGTTTGTGTTGTCGAAGGGTTTGAAGGATCTGGCAAATTTGTTGTAAGTGTTCTTCCCAACACTTGTTGAAGATGAGAAAGTCCTCCAGATAAATAACCATGAATGATTTGGTTAAGGGGTGCAAAATGTCATCCATTAGCCTCATAATAGTAGAGGAAATTGTCAACCTGAAGGGCATGACCAACCATTCAAAAAGGCCTTCCTTAGATTTCAAGGCAGTGTTCCATACATTTGTGGTCTCTATTGGAACCTGGTGATAGCCAAACTTTAGAATGATCTTTTTGAAATACTTTCCCCCCTTGAGTTGGACTACAAGGTCATCACCCCATATGATTAGATACTTGTTCCTAATAGTGAGTTGTTTTAGTGCCCGATAATAAATGCAAAGCCTCTAGGTCCCATCCTTCTTTTGTACAAGTGCAATCGGGCTCCCACAAGGGGAGGAACTCGATCATATGTGCCATTTTTGTAACAAATCTTGGATTTTCCACTTGATCTCTTCATTTTCCAAAATGGAGCGACAATATATGTGCCCATTGGGTAGAGGTTCTCTTGGAGTAAGATCGATCAAATGCTTGACCCAACAATGCAAGGGTGCCCTTGTGGGTGAGGAGAATATGTCCTTGTATTATTCCACGACCATATGCACCTACTTCTACTGCATAAAGGAACCCTTCTCAGGGGCCGTGGATGTGACTAGGGCCTTCTCCATACTCTGAGAGTGAATCAACAAGAAAATAAAGTTCCCAGTCTCAGATATGATCTTACTGCATTGCTTAGAAAAGATCAAAGAGATGGAGTTAGGTGGGGCTACCTCCGATATCCTATATAAATTATTACCCAAAGAAATAATCATAGAGTGAGGTTTACACTCATAAACAACATGTCGCTTCCTCAAGTATGGTTGTCCTAATAATGCATCACAAACTTCAAGAGAAAACTCATCACATTGTACCTCATCCGCGAAGGGTTTGATGTTGTAGGGAAGGTGGCATTCAAGTTGTCCTGATGATGGATCCTGATTGGGATTTGAAACGTTGGCAGAAAAATGTTCTTACTGTGGAATCTCCGGTGACTAATTCGATAATATTGCACCACAAAGGTCTTAAATCCAGAAGGTGGCACATCTCGCTCACGGGGAGATCTCGTTCATGGTGTACAACTATAGATGTGCTCTAGTCGGTAGGCCCATCAACTTCATGACCTCTACTGAAATAAGGTTATTTTGGATCCATTGTCGAAAATGAACTGCAGTGCAGAACCCTTCACCCACATCTATGAGTGGAAGACGCGTTCCCCCTCCTCTCGATCTTCAGGCACAATCTTATAGATGTTGGTGGTGGCCATCGTGGCACTGGGCTTGACGTCAATGATCTAATTCCATTTCTCACTCCCCTTGTCACATTCTAACTTAGAGTCAGAACATGCTTTTGATTCAGAATCTTTTAGCTCTGCCACCGGTGACTGTTTGGCCTGACACTCACTTGGGTTGTGGGAGGAGCTCTTATGGAACTCACACCAATCTCTCGTGTCCTTATTTATCTTCGTGGTGTTTTTCGTTGCTTGTAGTGTTGGCAGGCTATCCTGGGTCTCCCCGGTGTTAGGCACCTTTCCCTTGCTTCAAATTCGCAAACCCAAAGTCTCACTATTTTTGTTTAAACCTCTGCTCACCCTTGATAGCGTATCGATAGACCGTGCCGAGTGGGGAGATGTCTAGGAATGCCATTTCATCCTTGGTGTACATGTGTAGACAGCTGCGGTACTTGAGTACCAAATGCTGCTTAGTATCCTTTATACCCAAATTTGTTCGAAGGGTTTGTAAAACATTGGTAAACTCCGACACATTTTGGTCCCTTCCCTGCCACAGTGTGGTGGAATTTATGTATTTATCCTCATAGCTCCTGACATGATAGTAATTCTCCTTGATGATGTCCCAGAATGAGTTCCATGTGGGTGCAGATGAAAAAAGTGAGGGTGTTCTTTCATCCTTATTCTCACATTAGGTTTCCCACCAATCCTTGACATGGGGGGTGACTTTGAGGAGTACAAAAGTAATCTTTTCGAGATTGGACAAATCATGAACATAAAAATATCCTTCTAGCATATTTAACCATTTATCTATGATGTCCCATCTATCTAACCTTCAAATATGGGGATGTTAAAATTAACTTGTACCTTGAAGGGTGTGGCACTTCGAGAGTGGCTACTGGAAGGAGATGCAATGCCTTTGGCTAGCGATTCAAGGATCTAGGAAAAATTCTCCATCATCGTGTTCCTATGTCACTTGAGCGCTTCTTCAAGAAATATTTTGAAAGGATCATCTACCCCTTTTTCGTTCTTCTCTTCCGCCATGGGAGGTCATTGGGGTTTACAAGGAAAGACTTGTAAAGCTCGACAAATTCAAGCCCTAACTCCTTATATCCTCAACTCATTGGGGACATGCAAATAAAAACTTAGAAAAAGTAGACTGCCCTGATACCACTGATCTGAGTTTAAACAAGAACAAAAAAAAATACAGATATAACCATAAATACAAAGATGCAGTAGAAATAACATTTAATTTCCTTAAAATCAAATACTAAAAGAAGCTTACAAACAAAATGGAAATAAACTAGTTGGGTTGATGGCAGCTTATCTTGAAGAAGAGATGTGGCAGCTATATACCTTTGATCTACGTTACAATGAGGCTTGAAGGCCTATTTGTTATTGAGAAACAATGGAAAACCTTCAACATCTGAAAACCTAACCCTAGGAGATGAACTGCCAAAACTATGGGCCATGTTTGGGTAAATTGGTACATCAACTACCTAGGGTCATAACTTTGGCATGTGAACTTTTTTTGTCGTGTACAATACCTCATTAGAAATATCTATCCATAGATTACAAATTTTGCATGAAAATTATTCAGCTTCACTTTCCTAGAAAATGTTCTTTACGGCCTCAAAATGATTCTAGATGTTCACGACTCGAGAAAACTAACAAAAATATTAAATTGTGCTATAATTAAGAAAACTAAAATTCAAAAAGAGACAGTGGTGGGGGTCCAAGAGGAATAAGTGGGTGGCCACCAACATCTGCCTCAATCATTTAGTTTTTTTTTCCATAGAAGGAAACCCTGTATTTATATGAGGGAATTATATTGCAACTCAATATTATTAGTCTGTGTGAGAAGAAGAGAGGAGACTATGTGAGAGTGATAATTTAGCTCGATAATATAAAATGAAGGACTTTTTGTTTATTCATGACATAGCCCAAACTCGATGAACCAAATATATTTGTGTCTCTCTTATTCATGCTTTTTTGTGCAATATTTTATGTGTTCCATTTCTTTGTTAATTAATTTCTAACAATTGGAACTATTCTCGGTACCCTCAACAATGGATGTTAATAAATCTATGTATAATGTTTTTCTCTTTAACACTCCATGCCTACTAGAACTTCACATAGTGAATATCATAGTCTTTCAAGAAGGTGAACTTGGATCAAAATATATTTTAGGACAACTAGTTGAGAGCTCATTAAGATTCAGATTATGGGAGGACCTCATATCTAAAGTTAACCTCAAGCTTGAAGGATGAGACATCCATGCTTTGAATATTGTAGGGAAATTAGTACTATTAAAATTTGTGCTTTAACTCCTTCCCCTTTATTTGTGTTCAACTCTAATGGCACCGACCTCGATCCCTTAGGAACTCCAATTAGTTCAACATAAATTTCTTTGGGGGCTTTAATATGGAGTGTAAATGGGAATTTGTTGTTTAGGACAAGCTTTGCAAAACAAAACTCAAACTAGGGCTTGAGTTTTGTGATCCTTCAACTATGGCAGTAGTCTTAGGCGTGAAAATTGAGTTTGAATGGATTCGGGAACGTCTTGATCCATGGAAATCATATGGACTCGTAAATATGTTCCCCATACTCCCTCACAACAACTAATCCATTTAAGCACCTTGGTAGATGTCTTAACTATATGGTCTTTAGCTAAGAAAGGTAGATGCTTGATTCAAGAACATTCTCTTTTTGGAATACCACGATGACAACTCTACCGTGTTCTAGGAGGACCCCTAGCATTAACCTCAAACTCAAAGAAAGCCAACAACTTAATAGTATGCGAGTGAGAATAATTATTTAAGGATACACCAAACTTGTTGATTATCATAACAATTCTAAGAAAACTTATCAATATTACCAATGAACATTTTCTCAATATTTTGAATCTGAACCAAAGGAAGATCACTCTTATAGATTTTGGAGAAATCTCCAACAAAGGAGGTTTCTTATACCTAGTGAATGAGACCAAATTAAGGGGGAATATACCACAAAAGGCACCTTCACTATCCAAGAGGCTTGTAACTTGGATAGAAGACATCATTCACTACTTGTAGAAGAGGTATACGTAAAATTTTGGAAGTAATGGCAGAAAAGAGAAAATAGAGGTATCAAGGTCCTTCTAGATTCTCTCTATGCTTTCGACACTTAGAAAACATGGATAATCTCTTCAATAATTGGTCCCATGCATCCAATCATTGATGGCATCTTAACAATAGTATTTCTTGTGCTCACACATGCACCCTTATTATCCCAAACCCAATTCCCAAGTGGTGGGTGTTTTTTCTAGCTAGATTTCTTAACTGAATATGGATGCTTGACCTCGTTTCACACTCTAAAAGGATTGAAAAGAGAGAAATAGTAGAATATTCAAAGTCTCCTTTATGCCTAATGACCCTCATGCACACTCTACCTTGACGAATATTAAGGAAATTATCCTTCCTGTCCCGAGGTCTCCCTCAAATTAGAGAGCCCGTGGAAATGAAGCTAGACTCCTCTAACCTGCTGCCCGGTCACCCTATTGTTCGACCCCTTCCACTATCACTTTCCTCAAACTCAACTTCGATAGAGCATCAAAGGGGAACCTAGGCCTAATTAGCTTTGGAGATATTATCAAAGATAAAAAATCTAATCCACTCCATAATTATTCAATCTCTATGAGTATTACACCAACAATGCAGCATAACTCATTGCCGTAGTCATTAAACTAGACACAAGAATCCTCAACACGTTTTTGTAAATGGTGACTCTCAAATCACCATCAACATGATCAGCAAATTACAAAATGGAACTCCTCTTCAAAAAGTATCATGACTTGGCATCTAGAAGCCCTCAATTACAAGGCCTTATCCCTAGTGGCCCTTATTCTCGTAATCATCCCCTCCCATGTGTGACACACACGAAACAGAGTAGCACAAATCATGGATGCTTCGACCACCTAGAATCTCTTACCCACATTGCCTCTCAAATATGAATGCTAGTAGTTGATCTAGAAAAGCATTGGTATCCTAGCTGAGGTGGTATCCTAGCTGAGGTGCTTTTAATAAAAAAGGCAAGGGGCTGTGAGGGGCCTCCCACCACCCTGACCAAGTGGGGAACATACATGGCAGCATGTTGTCAGTCTAACGGATGACAAAGATCCTCATAACATTCTTCCTAAGGTGATTTGTACGCAAGTTCCTTGATCCCGAGCCCATGCACTAGAAAAGCATTGAAATGCCATTGCCTTACCAGGACGGTCACCTTCCCACGCGTGTGATGAATAGAGTAAATTTTTTTATATACATTGTCCTCCTTCTAGTGTGAGTTCTCTTGTATGCTACTAAAAGAAAACCATTCCTCTAGTTTGTAACTCCTCCCTCAACTCTCAACTCTCGGCAGTCAGTATTGAGGGCTCTTGTCAGCCCACTCCTGAAGCATTCATATTTCTTTTTACAGCTTCAGAATTATTTAAATTCTCATCCTTCGTCGAAATTTCAGTGGTGCTTTCCACTCAAATTTCAATATTAATGCAAAACCATTCACTTATGTTTAGTAAGCGACGATAAAAAAGTAAATTAATTTTGTAAAAACAAATTTTTATTTTTATTTTTATAATTATACATCTTTTATAATTTCAATGTTATTTTAATAACTAAGATTGTTGTATAAATATTTTCCAATGAAAATGAAACTCGATTAAAATTTGGGAAACTATAAAATATATAATTTCTTTTTCAATATTATGATTTGCCATGGCTAAACTCAATAAAATATATGTACTACAGATAATGAGGAGACTGTAACCATGAATCATTATCGACAACAATCATTATCGACAAAAGGAACAATCGTTATAAAATTGTAGTATAAATCTACTGCAGATAATGAGGAGACTGTAACCATGAATCATTATCGATAAAAGGAACACTGGTTATAAAATGGTAGTATAAATCTACGGTAGATAATGAGAAGACTCCAACCATGAATCATTATAGATAAAAGGAACAATGGTTAGAAAATGGTAGTATTTATTCCCACCATGAATCATTGGAGATAAAAAGAACACTGGTTATAAAATGATAGTATTTATTTCAACGATGGATCATTATCGATAAAAGGAACACTCTTAAAAAAATCTTAGTATTATCATTTATAATGATAAAGTTTTTTTTTTTAAAGTTTAGTTAAATATGTATAGGGATTGAATTTTCTATTATTTAAATACTTAAAAACTTATCAATATACTTTTTGCCAATTATATTGCCACTCAAAAACCCTATCATAACCCTATTATATTGTTAAGTGATTTCTGCTTTCCCACCTAAATTATGCGGCTGATCCGTAATAAATGCATAACGGAAATGTTTAGATTCCTTGAATATATTTATTTCTATAAAAGTTGAGTGTGTGGACGATAGTTTCTCTTCTGCGCACCAAGCATGAAGGAATATAAATGGTTTTCAAAGGTAGTTTTTTTACAAACACAGTTGTTGATCGTTAAATAAATAAATATTACTTGAGACACATTGTTTCGGTTGTAATGTGAATGACCTCTTAATTTTCTCAAAAGATGAAGTGGCAATGCTTGGCATCATGAAAGGCCAAAGACCCAAAGGCATCACTCGGCACTCATCTGGTCGTTCGATGAGTCTGATGTTCAATCGCAATTACAGTTCCAATAAGAATTAGGGAAGGTCACAATTGTCATTGGAATTCCAAATATGTGGCATGATGTCATCCTACCACAACCGTATAAATTCCTTGGTGGTGTACGCTGATAATCTTTGGAAATGCAGGGTTACAGCACCATGTTTTAGCATACAGTCCGAAATCACTGTTGTGTCGCCTTCTGATAAAGAACTAGTCATGCAGTCTGTATTGCTTTGAACCTTTGTGTTTGAAATGCAAACACACGATGGTGAAATTGAAGCAGTCGCACTGTATTTTGACTCGCGCACTGAATTATCCAGTGTATTCATCAATGTAGTTCAATACGGTTGTAAGTCTAATGGGATGGGCAATTTTAATAATGGAAAGTAATTAAGGGTGTTTCTGATAACGTCGAATCCATGAAATGGACATCACATGCGTGCGTAGCACCCCTTTGTGCGTCAAAAGCTACAGGCGGCCCCAGCGAATCTATGGTCATATCTGGTGACATATACTACAACGATCACCACTTTTAGTCGTTGAAGGGTAGTGGCAGCGCTGGCGAATCTTTGGTTTGAATCATGACAGGCTCACATTCCGTGTTTATATTTATTTGGTTCGGTTTCCATGAAGAAATGAATGGATACAGTCGTTCGAAGTCTGTTGTTTATTCTTATTTTAGTTATTTAATGACATGTACATTGTGGATTACTCACCATTGGAATCAAGCACTTCCCAACCCTTTTAAACTTTAATCACGACGCACTTTGAAAGGTTCTGAACACATGGGCCACTCATCTTTTTGCTGTATGACTCGTCTCATTGTTTTAGTCAAGGTGTATGCAGAATTAACAATAATAAAAGCCATTATCTATTGAAATGTCAAACGTCGAAACCCATCACAAAATGAAGGAATCCCCATTTAACCCGTTCGTGTTACATTCATTTCGGTGGAAGAGAGTATATATTTGCAACCCATATTTATGATATTGACCTATTAATGTTTCTAGTTGTAGATGTGCATGGTTAGATTTAGTAAGTATATTATTCAGGTGTGGGTATATACAACCCTAAATATTAACAAGTTAATAGCACAATATTTATTGGTTTCCATTTCGTTTCCATTTATATAGTGAAAAATGAGCCTATAAAATTTTAATGGAAAACTATGTAGAAATTATGTGTAGATTTAAAATAATAATAAGTGAACTAAATTAAATGATTTTTATTAATGATTATCAATAACACCTGTAATAGTAAGAAACATTTTAAAAAATATTTTTACTAAATATCCACTAAAATTTTTAACTCTATAAAAATATGAAAGAAAAATAATAAATTCCTTACAATCTTTATAGCCTAATAATAATAAAATATATAAATTAATATCTTCAAAATTAAATAAGTATATCATATATATATATATATATATATATATATATATAATTTAAATTAAAGATACTTAAATATAATTTTAAATTATAATATAATATTAAAAATTTATATATAAAACAAAATTAAAATAAAATATTTATAAAATATTAAAGTTAATGATGATGATGATGATGGTGGTTAATATCCGTTGACACCAAATTTGGTCTATCGGACCTAAAGAAACAAATTACTTATTTTGATTTAAGATTTTATTCCTATGCTCAAAAAGCTTAGAGAGAAGCCTCCCTAGCTCACTATAATTTTGACATTGTAAAAGGCTAGGAAGGTCAGTATTGTAACAAAGATTGTGAAACTGAGATCTTTGTAACAAATATTGTGAAACTGAGATCTACTGTGGTTGTACACGGGGAACTCTAAGAGGAAGTGATTTTCATTCTCGATGTTCCTATTCTCACATATATGACACATCCTTTCCATCTATGGTGTTTTAGGAACTGGCCAATGACGTGTTTAACTATGGAGCTTATGAGAATTCGTTCTAATCTTTGCTGAATTTAATTTTCTTCTTTCAGCTAGTTATAAAATATATTTACATATAATTATATACAAAAGATTATATATATATATTCTAAATTATTTATTAAAAATAATTATAAAAAAATGTAAACCAAAGAATACAATGTGAGGAAAAAACGTGTAATTAAGAAGTCCTTATATTTTTATCTTTTTATTTATTAATAAATAATAAAATAATATTTTAATATTGTTAAATAATAAAGTTATTTAACATTTTTAAAGAATAAATTTATATATATATTTCATTTGTACATGATTATCTATTTACAAGTGTTAAATAGTATTTTTTTTATAGGTTTAAAGATAGTTAAATTGGAGTAATTATTGACAGACTACAAGTTGATCAATTAATGTTTTTATAATGAAAATAGATATGAAAGTGAAAATATTGTATTAAAATGGTGTTTTTTGGTGAGCACCTTATTTTATTGGTTGTAATAAATTTTTATAACTTTATTTCGTTGACTATTTCACTTATATTGATATGGGGAAAATTAATTCCAACTAAACTAGATGTCAACTCCAAGAAACTTGTTTCGGACAACCATTTGTATGGTGAAATGTTCATGAGCATTGTACATGATTCATATAGAGATAAATGCAATTGTGGTTGTGGCAGTGAGGGGAAGGGGTTATGGAACAGAACTTTTATTGTTATCTCTCAAATTGTGTCAAGTTTTAAACATGATTGCTTTCTTTTGTTTAAAATAGAATTGAGATGATCAATATCCTTCCATACTTAACATTGATAAAAATTAAAACTTTATGCATCCCAATTTTGAAAACAATTTGTATCAATATTAAGTAAGCATCTATCTAATATATTGATCACAATTAAATAAAATATTTAATCACATTAAATTAGATTAGTTCTAACCTCTACAAGATTAACAATTTGTATCAATATTAAGTAAGCATCTTTCCTATCTAACATATTGATCACAATTAAATAAAATGTTTAATCATATTAAATTAGATTAGCTCTAACCTCTGCAAGATTATGATAACCATCCAGCATAATACACAACATAAAAAATAATTTTTTTATTTATATTTGTCTTGTGTTCGTTTTGCAAGTGAAGTGATAGACGCAAGATTTGAGGATTTGAGATTGTGATGAGCGTTGTGTGGCTACATCAGGGCCACACTACCAGATTATGATAAACATCAAGCATAATACACAACATCAATTTTTTTTTATATTTGTCCTCTGTTCGTTCTGCAAGTGAAGTGAATAGCTGTAGGATTTGAGATTGTGATGAGCGTTGTCTGTCTATATCAGGGCCACAGTCCAGAAATGTATTTCTTATGTCTTTGAGAAATAATATATGCTTGATGGAAAACATTAATTAGGATTACCAGATACAATGATTGACAAAATTATATTTTATACCATGATTGACAAAGTTATATCTTATGTAGAGTATTAACTCCGAGATTATCAGATTGGATTTCAAGCAAAAACATAATATCGTAGTGTTTATGATTGATTTTGTTTTCCAATAACATCGATTTAAGGAGAGTGTCCTTGCGAGCGCCTTACACGGGATGGTGAGGAGTCTTTATGTAATAGTCATGTCTCCCAAGAGCCTCTTCCAACGACACTAGAAGAATCGATTTGACAGTTCCACACAAAAACATTGAGGATGCTCCTTAAGGAAGATGATGACTCAATTTCCTGAAAATTATATATTCCTTCCTCGACTAAATCCTTTAGTACATGCATTTTTATAAATTAAAAAAAAAAAAAAACATATATTTAAGTATTTGACACAGTGAAATTTAGATAAATGTCAGTGATAAAAACCAACTTCAATTTTAGAGCGCAGTGTAATTGGTGGACACTTTTTCAAGTTTTTATTAAATATATTTTTATAAGATTTTTTGGAATAATAAATTTGTTTCGGGTAATTTACACCATTTAATGTTTAATTTTTTTAGCTTAGATTTTATTTATTTATTTAGAGATATATTTTAAACAAAGAAAATTCAGAATCTCAATATGTTTAATTTTACTAAAGCAAATTATTTTTTAAATAAAATATGAAGGTTAAAAATTTATATATAGTTTTTTAAATATATTATTTAGACAAAGTTTTGGTATATGAAACAGTTAATGTCAAAAGATGATAAGTGATATGCATGTAAGTAAAATACTATTACTAAAATTATTTATTTCTCTAAACATATTTTTTCCCAATCTCTTTTCATCAAATTTCAAGATAAAAAAATGATGAGACTGAACTTGACACAAATCAAATAATCTACACTTATTAAGAAAACTAATAAAAACTGAAATATGATTACATTAAAATTATGCTACAACAAGTTGACCCAAACAAATTGGAGGAACCATTTGCTAGCCATAATAAGCTAGTAGGTATAAACTTAACTCCTAATAGAGACTGAAATACAATTACATTAAAATAAAAACTCAACCTACATGGTTTGTAAAATCATTTGATAAGTGAGAAGTACTACTCTCTCATGTAGTGGATTCTATGGTCTAAAAATGTCTACTCTCTAAAAGTATGAGTTTCTAAGATTAGGTAAAAGTACTAAAATTTTATGTTACATTTAATTTGTATCATAACATTTAAGCTTCAAAATATTTTAGAAAGGATATTGACAAGACATAAAAGAAGATTGTTTAGAAAATATGTTGAGAAATTAACCAATAAAAACAAAATTTTAATTTTAATTTTTCATTATCAAATATAAATAAAATATATAAACTCTTCAAAAGACCAATCAATCTAAATTAAGATAAAGTTGTATGAATAAAAACTTAAAAAAATAAATTATATTGAGGTTACATGAGTAAAAACATAAAATTAATGGATTAGAAATAAGTGAAATTTGAAACAGTATACCATTATATTATTATATTACTAACTTGAAGTAAAAAAAAAAAACTTAAATTCAATATGTGCAGATCTAATGCTTCTCAAAGCTAAGAAGCTACAAACATGAAAAAAAAAACAACAAACTCAACGGCAACCTCTTTATAAATTATATAAATTAGAGTTAATGAGCCTCCTATCTAAAATGTTCAATAATTATATATATACATTTTTATTGGATCCTAAAATATGACACTTTATACACACCTTCATTTCGAGCTAGAACTTGACATATTGAATTGCTTGTTGAAGCATCGTACTAATATCACCCTGATGAGAAATGAAATGCATACAGTTTGATCAACCTAAGGCAATTGAAATTTCATCCATGAAACTTGAATGGGTACTTTTCAGTGAAGTGTATAACTTGATTCATTTGGAACACAATTTTGTAGTAATTTCAACCTTTCATTGATTCTTTGCCGTCGATTCTGTAAAATAAAAATCCAAAGAGTTCAGTGATGGGGATTTTTCTCGTAAAATCCCAAAAACACACAAAACGCATACAGAGACAATGCTCTGTTTCTCTGCCACAGGATCTTTTGCACATAGAAGTTTAAAAAAAATTCTGAGAACAGAGTATTACACATCCACACAAATATTTGTATTCATTAAAAATATAATGCCTGATACAAACTTCATCCTCTTTCACTTAGAGGGATTTACCAAAAATATATTTCAACTAAAAACAAAAAAAACTCTTTCTCCTCCTGAGATTTTACACTGCTGGGTAAAATTCTCATTTACATTAAATGCTGTAAAACCTTTTTACATATACTGCTGTAAAAACCAATTCTTACATATGTTGAAAGAATTTCTTACATTGCATATCTTTACTCATGCCATACAATTCTTCATTCGCTCTTCCCTTTGTTTGAGCAACCAACAAAGCTTACATTTCAACCCCTGGTTTTTATGTTGCACTGCTGTGCGTTATCTCCTCCTTGTTTCACACGCTGTTCAACTCATAACCTATGCACTGCTGTGCACTCCTCCTGTTTTCTTTTGCTACCGTGAGCTCACATTTCTCAATAGTCAACACCCAACAAAAAACATAACATATACAATATATATACGACCAAAAAAAAATTTACATGCTTTTCTTACCCATACCTCCGTAAGAAATAAAAATATTAAAATTAAAACTTATACCTAACATCTACGACTATAATTTACTTTTCATTAAATATTTTCTGAAATGCTGGTCAAACAAAAACGTTTACTCCACGTAATATTTATTTGATGCAGGCCCGAATGCATCTTGGAACGATGGACAGTAGAGAACATAAAACCCCATTGGACGACTGACAAAGATTTCAGGAGCCCACTTCATGCTGAATGTTAGGCTCCGATAAAGCTGTACGGAAGGAAAAATGCATTGGACACGCGTCAAGATTTCATTGCATCGGAGTCGACTGTTCGGAAACCACTTCACACCGAAAGGCGGTCCGAAATGCGTCAGGTAGTTTATGGTTTCACTGCGGTGGTTTTGGGCGTTGTACAAACGTAGTTGAGATTATATTTCAACACTCCCCTTTAATTTCAACTCCTGGGCATTCGGTCATACCCAGACACTTTCTCAAAAATTCAAATCTTTTCTGATCCAGTGGCTTTGTCAAAATGTCTGCAACCTGTTCCTGAGTCCTGCAATGTTCTAAGACAATTTCTCCATTGTTCACCAGTTCCCTGATGTAATGAAATCTTGTGTCAATGTGTTTCATTCTCTTATGAAACACAAAATTCTTTGATAATGAAATAACAGAGCTATTGTCACAAAAAATCATTGTTGCTTTTGCCTGCTCCTGGCCTAAGCTCCTCAACATTCTTCTCATCCAAACTGCTTGACATGCTGCTACTGTAGCTGCCACATATTCAGCCTCTGCTGTAGAGAATGCTACAATTGACTGCTTCTTAGAAGCCCATGAAATGGCTCCTTAACCCATGTGAAAAACATAACCGGAAGTGCTTTTCTGATCATCTACACTTCCAGCCCAATCACTATCAGTGTATCCAATTAAATCTGAACGTTCTGAGACAGTATATAAGATGCCAAAAATTTTTGTACCTTTAACATACCTCAAAATTCTTTTTGCTGCCTGCCAATGTGCCTCTTTTGGTCTCTCCATGAATCTAGAAATTAAACTAACAGCAAACATTATGTCGGGCCTAGTTGCTGTTAAATACATAAGGCTGCCAACAATGCTCTTGTACAAACTAGGATCAAAGTCCTTGTTGCTGTCCTCTTTGCTGAGTTTTAATCCCATCACTGTGGGAGTGATTGCTGTCTTGCACTCTTGCATGTTAAATCTGCCCAACACTTCATTTACATATTTTGTTTGTGAAATAAAAATCCCATTTTCATTTTGATCTACTTCTATGCCTAAGAAGTATCTCAACAAACCCATGTCAGTCATTTCAAATTCCTCCTTCATGACTGATTTGAAATTCTCAATGAGATAATCATCATTACCTGTGAAAATAACATCATCAACATATAAAACAACAATCAAAATTTTACCATCCTTTTCTTTGATGTAGAGAGTGGGTTCTCCCTCACACTTCTCAAATTATTTTTCCAGTAGATAGCAATCTATCCTACTGTACCATGCTCTTGGCGCTTGCTTCAACCCATAAAGATCCTTCTTCAATCTGCACACTTTGTGCTCTTCAACTTTCTTCTCATAGCCTACAGGTTGTTCAATGTAAACCTATTCCATTAACACTCCGTTTAGGAATGCTGACTTCACGTCCATTTTGTAAACTTTCCACTTGCTTTGTGCTACTATGGACAACACTGCTCTCACGGTTTCCATTCTTACAACTGGTGTGAAAGTCTCCTCATAATCTCTCCCATACTGTTGCGTGTACCCTTTGACAACCAGCCTTGCCTTGTGTCTTTCAATTTTGCCTTCAGCATTGCTCTTGGTCTTGTAGACCCATTTAACTCCAATGACATCTTTACCTTTTGGTAGCTCAACCAAATCCCATGTTTTTTTTCTTTCTATGGCATTGATCTCGTCATCCATAGCTTCTATTCATTTCCTATCCTTAATTGCATCTTCGAAATGAATAGGGTCATCAACATGACAATACAAAGCAAACAAGGAATTCATTCTTTCATCATAAATGTCACTTAGATTTCTAAACTTCTTACCTCGTTCATTTGGTGTGCAAATGCTTGAAGATGCACTTGAATTTCCTCCTTGTGGTGTGCTTGGAGAAGCACTTTCATTTATCCTCAATGGTGTCCCATGCTGTCCTTGTGTTGGCGTTGCTGTTTGGGGATGCATTTAAGCCATTTCCTCATCATCTTCATCACGAGACAAACAATTTTTAACATTCACTGTTTTCTCTATGCTTCCATCCCAAGCTTCCTCCTCAATGAATTGAACATCTCTACTGACAAAAAACTTCTTGGTAGATGGGATATACAACCTGTAAGCTTTGGATTTCTCACTGTATCCAATGAAAATACATTTCTATCCTTTGCTGTCCAACTTCCTCCTTACCTGATCTGGAATGTGTACATAGGCCACACATCCAAAAACTTTCAAGTGGGTGACACCTTGCTTTCTCCCACTCCATGCTTCTTTCGGCACTTTGTTCATCAATGCTTTTGTAGGACACCTGTTCAAAATGTAAACTGCACAATTTACAGCTTCAGCCCAATAATCATTTGGCAAATGCTTTGCCTTCAACATGCTCCTTGCCATATCCATGATGGTCCTATTCTTCCTTTCAGCAACTCCATTTTGTTGTGGGGTGTACCTAGCTGTAAACTACTTGTGAATTCCATTTTGTCTACAAAACCGTAGGAATTCCTTGGAGATATACTCACCTCCTCTGTCAGTTCTCAAAACTTTGATGCGCAGCCTGCTTTGGTTTTCCACAAGTGCTTTGAAATTTCTAAATTTTTCAAACACTTCACTTTTGTTTTTAAGGAAATATACCCAAGTTTTTCTTGTAAAGTCATCAATGAATGTTAGGAAATATTGGCTTCCTGCTAATGATGGATTTTGCATTGTTCCACATAAATCTGAGTGGATAATCTCTAAGGGTGCTTTTGCCCTTATGCTTTTCCCTGATGGAAAACTTTCTCTATGTTGTTTCCCCAAGATACAACCTTCACAAAGGCTGTCTAGTTTCTATATCAATGGTAATCATCTTACCATCCCTTTTCTGCTCAACAAGTTAAGACCTCCAAAGTTGAGATGTCCAAATCTTAAGTGCCACAACCAATTTTCATCCTTTGGAACACTTTGTAAATCCTCTTGGGTAACTGCTGCAATTACTTCTTTGTTTTTCAAATCTTCCCTTATTCTGAGAGGGAACATTTTGTTCCTTGTCATCTTCACTTCAGCAATGCATCGTTTGCTGGGTGCTCTATCCATGATGGTGAATACATCATTTTCAAAGAATACATTGTAACCCTTTTGAACAAGCTGTCCAATACTCAAGAGGTTACATCTCATTCCAGGAACATAGTAGACATCTGCTATGGTTTTCTTCTCACCCTTCTTTGTAAATATTTTTACCTCTCGTTTTCCCATAACAAAAATTTTGTTGTTAGTTCCAAATGTGACTTGTGATTTTACATTCTGATCTAGAGCAAAAAAGACAGCTACGTTTCCTGTCATATGGTTGTTGCAACCTGAGTCCAAAAACCATATATCTTCACTGTTTGTTTCAGCCATATTACAAGCTAACAACACATTATCTTGGCTGATGTTTTCTCTAGTAATGTTTGCACTAGATCTATTGTTCATATCATGCTGCTTCTTTTTACATTCACTAGCATAATGCCCATATTTTTTACAATAATAACATTGGACATTGGATTTTTCATACCTTTGTCCTTGAGCATGATGTTGTCCTGTTTGTTGGCTGTTGCCTTTGCCTTGGTTCTTATTTGGATTGCTGCCTCTTTCTTGAGCATTTGTTGGGCTGCTCCCTCCACCTATGTTTTGACTTCTGCCTCTTCCTCTCTTGTTTCCTCTTCCTTGACCTCTTCCTCTTCCAAAGGACATTTGAATCTTCAAGGCTTTCTCTAGAGATGAGTTTTCATTTCTACTCAACCTCTGCTCATGCGTTATCAGTGATGCATATAGCTCATCAACTGAAAAGTTTGAGAGATCCTTTGTCTCTTCTATGGTGGTGACAATCACATCAAACTTTGAGGGTAGGACCCTCAATAGTTTCTCCACAATCCTCCTTTCTTCAAGGGTTTCTCCATGAGTCCTCATCTGTGTGACCAGACCAATCACATGTGTAAAGAATGAGTCAATGGTGTCTGACTCCTTCATGCACAGATTCTCAAAATTTTTCCTTAGCAATTGTAGTTTTGCTGTCTTCACTTTCTCCATGCCTTGATAAGCTGTCTTAAGGGTTTTCCATGCTTCATTGGATGTCTTGGCTGTTGCTATCCTTGGAAACACACTCTGGTCCACTGCTTGATACAAAAATACAATGGCTTTTGCATCCTTCTTCCTATTGCTCTTCAGCAGATCTCTCTCTGCCTGTGTCAAACTGTTAAACTCTTCTTCATCTGCTGGTTCTTCAAACCCATATTCAACTAATTCCCATAAATCTTGAGAGACAAACAGGGCTCTCATGGTTATTGCCCAATAGTCATAGTTTTTCCCATTAAACTGTGGGAGTTGGGTGTTAAACATACCCATACTGGTGCTTGTGCTGGCCATTCCTTGCATTCTTAGCTATGGTTTAAATTCTTGACTATGTGTTTAAAAACACTGACTGTTTCTTCAACAGCTACACAAAAAAAACTTTGAGGAATACCTGAATCTTTTGCCTGAGACTTCACTCTGCTGGAGAAGTTGTTGCAGCAAAAGAACTCCTTTCTTCAGCTTCTTGAACACCTTCAAAGAGCCTAAGCCTGCTCTGATACCACTGTTGGGGATTTTTCTGGTAAAATCCCAAAAACACACAAAATGCACACAGAGACAATGCTCTGTTTCTCTGCCACAGGATCTTTTGCACAGAGAAGTTTAAAAAAAAATCTGAGAACAGAGTATTACACATCCACACAAATATTTGTATTCATTAAAAATATAATGCCTGATACAAACTTCATCCTCTTTCACTCAGAGGGATTTACCAAAAATATATTTCAACTAACAACAAAAAAAAACTCTGTCTCCTCCTCAGATTTTACACTGCTGGGTAAAATTCTCATTTATATTCACTATTGTAAAACCTTTTTACATATACTGCTGTAAAAACCAATTCTTACATATGTTGTAAGAATTTCTTACATTACATATCTTTACTCACACCATACAATTCTTCATTCGCTCTTCCCTTTGTTTGAGCAACCAACAAAGCTTACATTTCAACCCCTGGTTTTTATGTTGCACTGCTGTGCGTTATCTCCTCCTTGCTTCACACGCTGTTCAACTCATAACCTATGCACTGCTGTGCACTCCTCCTGTTTTCTTTCGCTGCCGCGAGCTCACATTTCTCAATAGTCAACACCCAACATAAAACATAACATATACAATACATATACGACCAAAAAAAAATTTACATGCTTTTCTTACCCATACCTCCGTAAGAAATAAAAATATTAAAATTAAAACTTATACCTAACATCTACGACTAGCATTAACTTTTCATTAAATATTTTCTGAAATGCTGGTCAAACAAAAACGTTTACTCCACGTAATATTTATTTGATGCAGGCCCGAATGCATCTTGGAATGATGGACGGTAGAGAACATAAAACCCCATGGGACGGCTGACAAAGATTTCGTGAGCCCACTTCATGCTGAACGTTAGGCTCCAATAAAGTTGTACGGAAGGAAAAATGCATTGGACGTGCGTCAAGATTTCATTGCATGGGAGTCGACTGTCCGGAAACCACTTCACACCAAAAGGCGGTCCGAAATGCGTTAGGTGGTTTATGGTTTCGCTACGGCGGTTTTGGGCATGGGAGTCGATTGTCCGGAAACCACTTCACACCAAAAGGCGGTCCGAAATGCATTAGGTGGTTTATGGTTTCGCTGCGGCAGTTTTGGGCATTGTACAAACGCAGTTGAAATTATATTTCAACATTCAGAGTTGAATAACTCAGTTAAAACATATGTATAGCAGAATTCTCTATAATTTTAAATTTACAATTGCATTATATGGCTTTACATGCAAATAGTAAAACGACCCATGCATAGACACTTTGGAGATCAGTCACAGAACCCCATCGAGCCCGAGGCTTTAGATTAGTATTAAGCGTTTGGTCAACTTTTATGGTTTGAATGTAACTTAACATCTTTGCTACTCGGAAGTTTTGAATCTGAATTTATCTGGGTGCTCGTAAAATTGGAAGACCCTGCAATTGAATAATTATTGACAGTGGGGATGGTCATTTGACTTATTTTGAGATAGAGATATGATTTGAAAGGAAAATGGAATAATGAACATATTCCTCCAACATTGAGGGAAGAATATGGAGAAAATCAACCTCAGAAAATTATGAAAAAAATTAACAAGGGAAATATTGTTGCTTTTGTTTTTAGTGAAGGTTGCTTTTATTTTAGTAAATGTCTCAAACCTTATGAAGAAAAAAAATTAACAAGGGAAATATTGTTGCATTTGTTTTTAGTGAATGTTGCTTTTATTTTAGTAAATGTCTTAAACATAATAGCAACTTGTGTTGCCTGCTATCATTAGCATTTTTTAAAATATTATTATTATATTTTTAAAATCAAAAAGAAATTTTTAACAATTAATAAAAAAATTTTAATTAAAAAATATCTTTTAATTTTAATAAATTTATTGGAATAAAAATAAAAACTTTTTAGAGAAAACCAAAAACAATACAACACTTCCTTTCCAAGTATAACAAAAAAAAATACATAATCAGCCTAATTAATATTTTATATATAAAATAATAATTCTTTTTAGCATATCAAATAAATGTTACTATAATAATCATTATATTTTGTTTACAAAGTCCAATGACAAATATTCTTCTTAATGGTCAATAATCCTTATTGTGTAGTTATGCAAATGACTAAATTTTTATGCCGATTCGGTGGTTATATTATGCTTATTGTTATTTTACTTTGACCACCTAAAAAGCTATTTTGGCTTTTTTTTTTTTTTTTTACATCCCTCTAAATAACACGGGATGGTATAGAGATAGATCTTCTCAATTTAATTGTCAATAAATTTTGTTGTCCACTTATGTAAATGACTATTTACATAATTTTTGGTGTCCACTTATGAATATGACTAAACATTTATGCCAATTCAATGGTTTTACTATTCATAAAGTTGTCTAATTTTGAACTCTTAAAATAATTTCTTTCATCATTGTAAGCCACACTTATACAATAATGATCTCACTTATAATTGGATTTTAAATATCTAAGTGGTTGTCTTTGAACTCTTAACACTATAATTACGTTTTTTAACCACTATTAAAAGATATATGGAAAATAGGTTCAAAACTGTAATGACCCTAATAACTTCCACCTAGCACCAACTTAATTTTGTACTTCCACCTAACACGAACTTAATTTTGTTTTTCATTTTTAATGAACAACATTAGTAAATTCATCATTTTTTTACAAAACACTTTCATCAATCATTTGCGTACATATTACGACATTTGTCAGAATTTCACTCATCTCTATTTTCACACTTAGTAGTAGAGTTTCTCACTACTTTCCATATTAAATTGACCTTATAACGTTCGCATAAAGTTCTAGTATTAAGACCTATTTGTCCGGGCAATACATCCTTAAAAGAAAACCCAGTGTGTCTATACACTTGTATGTATACCGAAGTATCTTCATGTTTATATATTCCACGGGTTCTTAATATTCTTGTCTTAAAAGGGAACCTTCTTATTATCATATGCATCATGATGTATTTAAGTACTTGTTTCATTACTATGTCATTCTCCTACTTCCTATTCCACTTATTAAAATTTATATAGATGTGGTCCGTTTCACGAACTATATACTTTCGGCATATATATATATATATATTGCCTAGGGTTCATTCGCCCACTCCCGTATTACATCGAGTTTTCATCAAACTCAACTTATTTATGTAGTGTCTTATCACTAACCTGTTGATGATTTGTTTGTCCATACTTAAAAGACTATACTTTTAATACGCTGTTTTCCATAATAGGTTATCGATAGGGGATTAATTGATTTTGGCTCAAAGTTTTATGCATGCAACTTACTTCTAGACTATTCCAGCCTTGGGCAACAACCCACACTAGTTTGCCACTGTTTATAGACAATACTGACTCAATGAATGGTGCAGATTCAATGTTGGAAATTCAATTACTCTTGAATCTTTTAGGTTAAAATGAAAGTTTATTGTCTTTCTGCAGTTGTATTTCACGAATTCATATTTTGCTAGGAGGTTTTGGTGATTCCACACGTTGCCGCTATGGTTCAGTTTATTCTTTTCTGGCATTTGGCCCCAATACAATCAAAGCCTACATAACAATAATATTTTAGGGGCACAACAATAACAATAGTGGGTTTCTATGGGGCACAATAATAACAACATGGGTACTATATGGGCACAATAATACAATAAGGGGTTTGCACTAATAACAATAAAGGGTTACACTAGTAGTATAGGGACCTAACATAGTCTGTATAATTTCCCTTAAGTAATGAGAATATAATTTTCCTATGAGTCAATGCATGATTCATCTCTATTAGGTTTATTATCTAACAAATTCTCTTTAGAGAAAATTCCACTATTATGTGTAGGAACTAATTATTTAATACATAATCAAGCTCTATCAATTCTACTAATGAGAGAGACCTAAAACTCCTCAATACTCATGGCACCTCGCATGTCTTGGAACATCTTCCTACCTAGAACATCTTGTCATGTATAGGACGCCCAGGCACATGTTGGCAGGCCCTAGCATATCATAACACTCTCCTAGCATGTGTTGAAGTTCCCTATAGTCCCTAGCATGCCCTAGAAAACTTTCACATGCATTAACATACATTAGTACTTGGCACACATTGGCACTTTGCATGTATTGGAACCTATTATTATTGTGCCTACATGCCATTTTTGAAATAGATAAAGTCATGACTTCTTAACCTATTATGTGTTCACTTCCTTGCAATTTAGCTCGATTCTTCCTATGTCTCCTTCACACTCCTTGACACATATTAGAATACCTTGGCACCCTACACACCCTAACATTCCTTAGCATATGTTATGTGTTGGCATGCCTTAGCACTATATGGCACACATTAACACACAGTAAAACTCCCTACCACACTCTAAAACTTCTTGACATGGTCTAATATTACCTAGCATGCCTTACCAATTCTTAGCATACCTTGTCACTTCATCTTTGGCATGTCAGCTAGTAGTCATTGACACACCCTCATATTCATTCACTTCCATGCATTTTGACCTAGTGCTCTCTTGTGTTTCCCTACAACTTCCTAACACTCCTTAGCATGCATTAGCACTCTCTAGCACACCTTAGCACTCTTTGACATGCCCAACGAATTCATAACATGTGTAGAACTACCTAACACACATTACCACTTGATGCATGTTGGTGCCTGGAAGGTCTTAGCATGCCTCACATTCATTAAGATGCCTTGGTATGATTTCACATGGTTTAATATTAAAGTTATTTGAGATCAACTATTGGAAAGAAGATGAGAAGTAATAGAGGAATATTTGGCTCTTAGAATGCACTAACACTTGGAACCTGGCACCTATTGACGCCTAGTGTTGGTTTTCCTAGCATGACCCTCTTCGGAAAGGTAAATTGATGACTTATTAACCCTCTTATGTGTTCGTTTCCTTGTAGTTTAACTTGTTTCTCCTTTTTGTTCCCTTAACAATTCGTGGCACGTATTGTGACACCCTTAAACATCTTGGAATTCCTTAGCACTTGGAACATCTTAGCATATTTGACATGCCTTCACTCTATCTGACACATGTTACCATTCCCTAACATGCCTTGGCACTCACCCTCAAAACTAGCCTTACATTTTTTCACAACTTAGGAACCCAATTAAGTCCTTAGCTATTGCAGTTCATGCGGTATTGGCCTGCTTTAGCTATAATAACTTGACCAATTTCACCTATTACATGTAGATTGTACCTTGTTCAGCTAAGAATTGCCTATAACTCATCTAAGGCTAATGATGTCCAAGCCGAACTTGTCCCACTTAAGAACTTACCAAAACAAGGATAACATCTAGCCATGGCCATAATACAACTAAGAAACATAGCTTACAAAAACAATATTTCAAATGTATTTCCAGTTCATATAAAAAATAGAGCATTAACTAAGGGTTTTCAATAACCACAAGATGCACAAGACACACATGATATAAGTTGGGACAAGTTGAGTTCCCCGAAACATCTACCCAACAATGTACAATATGAAATTGTCTAAAATAGTTTAAAACATGAGAATTTTGCTAAAATGTACCACATGTCATATAAAAGTAATAGGTAAAGGAAAAAAAGTGGTGTGCTTAGCACAAAGTGTCCCTTTGTGTATAAATGCTCTGTGAAGCCCCTTATCGCAACCGTAGGCTTACCTCTTGCAAATCCTATTATGAACTTCTCCTAACACACTTTCTCCCTAAATTCACACACTTGAATTCACTGACACTCCCTCGCGCACACTCTTATTTGTTCATTTCCATGAATTTTGACCTATTTCTCCCATGTGATGCCCTGGCACTCCCTAACACTCCTTAACATGCATTGATATAGTCCGACATTTGTTAGTGTGCCTTTTCATCCTTTGTCATGCGATGACCCTCCCTAGCTATAATGCCCTCACAACTACCCATACATAATTTGTAGCTTCCGAACCAAACTAAGTCCTCACTTGACTACAAGAGCTTGAACACATTACGATTACTACAACTAGTATATATTGTTGAATTGTGTAGCTTTGGAGGTAATCTGATAGTCTAGTGAGATGGGTTTGCGTGAGATTCGTCACAAAAAGATTTGTGGGAAAAGAATCCAAGTGAAGGGGTCTTGGACCCAACATGGGGTTTAAAATCTAAAAATAAACTAAAAATGAAAAATAATATTTCCTAAGGTTTAAGTGGATAAAACTCGTAAGTTCTAGAGGGTTCTTAAGAGGAATAGCTAGGAAAATCTATTTAAGGAGGAATTAGTATGAAGGAAAGAACATCAAGTGAGAATGAGCTCATTTGATTAGGGAGGCTTGGAGAGATGTAGTCCTAATGTAGGCCAAGTTAGTATGCTAAAGGGAGGCCATGATCATCCACCTAAAGCAGGATCATCATGTGAGGGTTCACAAGAATGTCGCATACCTTAATCAATTCAAGCTAGGAAGTAGGATGGCATATTTCTGGTTCTCTTATGGCATATCAATCTCAAAAGAGGTGTCTCATGAGAATTTGGGCATGTTTGTTATAGGTCTATTTGGGCACACCATTCCCGATGATTAGATCAATACAATTAGAGCTCATCACACCCTAATTCAGTTGCTACATGCCCTAGACAAGTCATAAAATTGAATTATTTCATCCATGAATGTTTCCTAGCTTGAAACCCTATTGAAATTCCTCCTTAGGACACCAGCATAGCCTTGGCCAAGGGAAACTGCATTGTAGAACATGTACGCTCATTTAGACCTGTACTGTAGCGAACTTAGGCTATCTTGACCTGTGTTGGGCGAGAATGAGAAAAATTGACATAGAATTCTGTGAATATTCCTTGACTCTAGAGCATTCTAGAAGGATGCCCAGATCTTATCCCATCCTATGATCTCGACTTTCGATAGGCTATGTGTTACAGATCCATTTGAGAACATCAGCCCTGAGTTATAGATCAGTACTATTAGGTCCCATTAAACCCTAATTCAATTGTTATATGCCCTAATGAAATCAACCATCAGAATGCCTCCTTCCCAAGAGATTCCATGACTGAAATCATCCAAAAACCATCTCTAAGAAGATCAGTGTAGACAATCCTTTATCAGCGTGAACTGTAGTACAACCCAGTACACTACTAGGGTGCATTGCAGCACACTTGTGCCCTCTTTGGCCTGTGCTGGGCGAATTTGAGCGCAATATGCATTGGGGTTTGGAATATTCTTATCCATAGGATGCTTCTAGAAGTTTCCAAAGGCTATCCGCTCCTTTGGACTCGAAATTGGATGAGGGAGGAAGTTAAGGAACATGAATCCCTTTATCCCTTTCTCCATGGAACCAAATCCTATGTTTGGGAGGGCATTCATTGTCACCATTTATGGTAGAACTTCCTTCATTCAACTATAAACAAACCACTCATCTAAGTGATTAGGGGTTGGAAATCATTGAATTATAGGGAGATGTTGTTAACATGATACTTGAGTTGGTTTCAAGTATTGTAATGATGTCAAAATGTCTTTCTCTTCATGAGGAGAGGATGGGATTGAACTAGAGGAGTGGCACTGAATCAAGCAAATCAGGTTGTAACTCTTCCTTTTACTAATAATGTTTTCAAATCTTTTTCCATATGTTTGTATTGTTTATTGATGCTTTCATATGTGTATTATGCACTTGATTCCATTTTATGTTTAATCAATAGATCATTATCATATGCTTTGATTAGTTTTTGTCTTTTGTTTGTGTGCAGGTACTTTTCAAGTGGATTAAGTACGGAAAGGAGCGACAAAATTGGTCAAGGGAGATAAGGAGTAAGTGAAAGCTTCAGGTAGGCTTTTTTACTGTCTTATTTAATCTATTGGTTATAGAAAAAGTAGAAAATGATTTGCACTATTGTTCTAGACTTAGCTACTACTCTAGGGGTTTAGGCATTTATACATAGACACTAAAAAATACCAAAAAAAATTTGCAACTCCATTGGGGATTGATTATCCATATTAGTAGCTTATCAGCCTCTAGAGATATTTTTACATAATGTACTTGTGGTCGTTGATTGAAATTCAGTCTTATTTCAATGAAAATTGAGTCAAAACCGTGTCAAATTTCATTCAAAAATGGCTTACTGTCACCAGCATTTCCCAGTGAAGGAAACAGTGTGCTGCAATGCACTTCATGCATAGAGCTAGTGCACTGAAGCACATTGTCTCTCACTACAGCCTATGCTGATCCCTTCAGGGTTAGTTTCCCGTCTAGGAGCTTAGGTTTTTGCCAATTTTCTCCTGTTTGAATGATTTGTTGAATGTCAATGATGTCCTGTCTTTGAAAATAGTTTTTCATATCCTTAGTTGACCCTACATAGAGTAGGATTGATAAATGTTTGTTATGTATTTACTTTGTTATTCTAAATATTTAGTCAAAAGTTAGTGTTTTGGTCGATTGATCCTTGTCGAAAGAAAGTGTCATAAAATTGTCTTTTCCTTCAAAAATTGAATTGCCTTTAAGTCTTTATTCATGAAAGATCGATTGATTGATGTGTGTATATGATTAGTACTTTTGTTGAAAGTGTCGTAATTCCTCATTTCTTTGAGAATGAAAGTGTCGTAAAGTTTTCCTTTCCTTGAAAAGAAATTGTCGCAAAATCGTCATTTTTTATGAAAAGAGTTTATTGATCGATTATGCATTAGTTTTCCTTTTTGTTCATTCACAATAAGGGAAATCAAAATGAAATACATTAATGTTGCATTAAAAATTTTGTGTGTACTGATAGGAATAGTGTAGGGAATTTGCATTTAGATTGTGCTCTTTGCTCTTTGATCGAAAGGAATCTAATTGATCTATCCCTAAGTAGCTAGGATTTTCATCATTAAATTGAGTGGAAAGAATGCTTATCATGATAGTTTCATTTTAGGAATTACAAACATACATCATGTGGTGAACCTTGAAAGGAAAATTCTAAAGAAGATCAACTTAAAGTTTATCTAGATTTACCTAACAGAGCATTGTCACTTAAAAAAAAAACATTTAGATGTCTAGGCTAGAGACATGTTCTGGCATTGTAAAAGAAAGCAATTGTCGCTAACATGTCTGCAATACATCTCGAGTGTGATACCTCACTCCATGTACGTGAGTATATCATATCTTTTCGACGTACCTTTTCGTATATAGGGCAGTGTTACAGTACATAAAGTATACAGGAATGCTATCACTGTGCGGTTTTGCATTATACAACACTTATACAGATTTGGCCTCCACGTACCTTTCGGTATATATGGGAGGACAATTATAGGTTACTATCCATCCTTAAGTAACCGAGTCGGTTGCCTTGTAAACTGTGATACATCGAACACAACATTTGCGGAGATTGGCTGCCCGTACTTCTTGGTTCGCCGAGAGGTATTCTGCAGTTCACAGTTGCTTGGTAAACCTTTTGCCTAGATTATCCCTCTTTTATTTTGTTATGTTACTTTGAATAAAATAACTTAATTCACCGCAGATAACATCCTCCATGCTCGCTCCTTAGTTGATCTTAGGTTGAAACATATGGCGACATGTCCGGAGTCCACCGATCAAGGAATTCTTTTTTATGCGAATCCTAGTCCTTTTCCTCCTTTTGGAAATTTTGGTGCTCCATATATGGCTACATTGTCCCTTTCAGGATTTACCATTGGCTTGCTAGTATGGTTGTGTTCAACCTCCTTGGTTCAAAATTTTGTGTTTTCTCCGCAATTGAGTAGTACTCCAACTAGACAAAATCAACCTCCAGTTGATCCTAAAGTTGACCCTTTTCCTTATTCCATGGTTATTTCTTCCTCCCCTTATTCCTCTTTGCTTGGTGAAAGTATTGGTACTAGTAACCATGTGGCTAAGAAGAAGAAGAAAGGGAAGAAGAAGAAGAAGAAGAAACAAATTCAGCAGAGGGGAAACCACGCAATCATTGCTTTGAATGCAACATATGATGATAAACCATCCATCAAGCCTCACAAAGTTTGATATACATGCAAACTTTGTACGGGAGACCATCCTCTTCGAAATTGTCCTAATATTCCTCAGATCTTAGAAGAATGGTCTTCCCGCTCGCATCATCATATATGATTAACTTCTGGAGATCATGTTGGTGACACACCAACAACTAGTGGTAGTAATGTTCATGGAAAGAAGGGAAAAATCAAGTTTCTGTGTAGGTTATGTGAAGGGAATCACCCCATTCACCTTTGTCCCTATTTGGATGAAGCCAAAAAAGTGTTGGATAACCATCCTGCTTCACCGCAGTGACTTCCATATGGTTATAAGAAACTCTCCCTAAATTCTTCACTAGTTGATGAATTGACTCACCAAAATCAACCATCAGTCAAACTCACTCTCTCTGAAAGTGAATCCTATGAGTCTATGCACAACCAAAATCAATAGGTGGAGGTAATAGTCGACCAATTTTCACCTTTAGTAAGTCATACCTTTCCCAAAGAGAGTGAATATGATACCACTCAGGTTGTTTTTGTTTCTTCATATTAAAATGAGCATGGGGGCAGTCCGCCTATTCCATCAAGACAGGAGGAAAATCCCCCCATTCTCTAACTCAATGAATTGATTCTCCTGTTTCTACAGTACCCCCTCCAAGTAGTCTCGTCACTTCCTTTAATTGGAATCGAATGGCAGGATCCCATCTTCCTTCTTATGTGCCTTTCCAAATCATAGTACATGTTTGTAATATGATTGTATCTGACACTATTATAGATGAAGGTGCATCAATGAGTATCCTTTCCTCAACTACTTGGCAAGTGCTCGGTTCGCTGACACTTGTGTCTATTACCCAGAAGATGTTGGCCTTTAACAGATGAACCAATCAACGACTAGGGATCCTCCCTTAGTTACCTATTACTTTGGGAGGAAAAATCATTTATCTAAATGTGATGGTAGTCCCAGGCCCATTAGATTACAGTTTACTTCTAGGGCACAACTATGTTTATGATATGGAAGCTATTGTTTCAAAACTCTTTCGAGTGATTTGTTTCCCGCATAGTCCTTATTTAACTCTTGTTACAAGAATCTCTCCCTAAGTTGATTTCATTTCCCGGTCCAAATATGGCTTCCAGTCAATCATCTTCCCTAAATGGTCATTTTGTTCCAATGGTATCATCCACGCCACGGCTTAATTATGTGGCAACCCGTTCCATACCTACATCAACTAACAATCAATTTAGTGATGTTGTACATCATGTACTGGGGGCATTTGAACTAGATCTCTCATTCATGACCTCTTATGAGTTGTGATCCAAGGATATGAGGATAGTTCCTTGTCTTGTGCCAACCTCGTTAAAAAATGAAACCAAGGATATGAGGATAGTTCCTTGTCTTGTGTCAACCTCCCTAAAAATTGAAACCAAGGATATGAGGATAGTTCTTTGTCTTGTGTCAACCTCATTAAAAAATAAAACAAGGAATATGAGGATAGTTCTTTTACTGCATCATCCTCGCTAAAAAATGAAACAGATCCACAAGGATGGTCCTTTTACTGTGTCAACCTCGGTAAAAAAATGAAACAGTTCCCATGAGGATAGTTCTTTTACCATGTCAACCTCATTAAAAAATGAAACAAGGAATCATAGCAGAGTTCCTTGTCTTGTGTCAATCTCTTTAAAAAAATGAAACAAGGAATATGAGTAGAGTTCCTTCTATTGTGTCAAGCTCATTAAAAAATGAAACAAGGTCGCAAGTTCCAAGTCGAGTCTTGGATTAGATCTCGTAAAATCCTAGTCGAGTCTTTGACTTGATCTCGTATATGAACCTTCATTCAATCCACTTGATAACCGCGGGTAGTCTACTTAGGTGAATGTAATGAAGCTTGGGGACCATGCACCTAGTAGTAAAGTTAATTTTCCCTATAGGTTATGTGACAAGAATCACCCCATTCACCTTTTCCCCTATCTGGACGAAGCCAAAAAAGTGTTTGATAACCATCCTGCTTCACTGCAGAGATTTCCATCTGGTTACAGGAGACCCTCCCTTTCATCATGCTCGTGGCATGTAAACCAGAATCACCTGATTCACCTTTGTCCCTATATGGACGAAGCCAAAAAAGTGTTGGATAACCGTCTTGCTTCACTGCAACGACTTCCATCTAGTTACAGGAGACTCTCCCTTTCATCATGCTCGGGGCGTGTAAACCAATCTCAACCATAATTTTTTGTTTTAAGCTTGTGTAAAAATGAAACTGAATCCAAGCATAGTTTTTTCTTCCAAGCTTTTGTAAACATGAAACTGAATACAAGCATAGATCCCTACAGTTCAAGCTTGTCTAAAAATGAACCCATTTCCATTTTAACCCTCGTGATTTCCATTCTATCATTTTTTTCATTAGATGAGCCTTGTTTGTTTTCATCCCATCGCCACCATCTCTTTGGCTGACCATATGCTTTCACTTGGTTGTTTTACACCTTTGGAGGAACAATTGCAATGAGTGGTCTTATTAGTGGGCCTCTTCACATAAATCATCATGTTTTGAGAAGTTCCAACATCACCAGAACCAGTTGCTACCCTAGACACCACTTGTTCCTCAAAGTGGAGTCCTCTTTAAGCTCTTTTCAAACTCTCTAAATATGAAAATATTGTCGAGAGCTTTTCCTTTCCATCTCATTAACCGATTGGAAATGATATCTCTCTTGTATTATTTTATGCTTTTCCAGACTTGAGAGATTAATTTATGAAAAATAACTTGTGGGGTTTTCTTTTTGTACCTTTTCAAACTCTCTAAACACGAAAAGGACCGAGTTATCTTTGTTGTTAAACTCGTTAAAAACATCAAATAGCAACATACTTGTCCATCTAGACAAGACCGAGTTTGACCTTCCTTAGACTCGTTAAAAAATCAAATAGTGATGGATTCACCTAATTGGTGGAATTATACAGTAAGCATATGTTATCCTCCTCTAGATTGATAAAAAATAAAGAGGTACTTGTTAGCAATGACTGGGGAAAATGGAAAAAAGGGAGAACACCTTATGGTTGAAAGTCGCTCTTGAACATGACACTTTTACTTTTTTACAAAACCAGCTCAAGAAAAGATAGAAAAGATAGATCAACGGCTTAGAATTCAGCCTCTTCGAGGGGGCAACCTCCTTTACATTACATAAATGAACAATTATTTGATGATACAAATGACAAAACCTCCTTTATATATATAGGATTCTAAGGAGTCACAATATAATCCAGCCGACCTAACAATAATAATACAAAGCCACAAAAATAACAATAGAGGGATTCTATGGGGCACAGAAATAACAATATGGGGGTAATAGGGGCACAACAATATAAATAAGGGGTATAACTACAATAGTAATGGGGTAATCACTAGTATTATAGGGACCCAACATGCCCCTCTCCTTCAAAAAAGTGTTGTCCTCAACGCTTGAGTAGTTCTGGATACTTCTGCATAAAATTCTCATCCTCCCATGTGGAATCTTCAGCGGATAAGTTCTTCCACTTGATAAGATACTCTGAAATTGATCGATTTCGTAGCTGTCGAGTTCTTGTTTCTGTGACTGCTTCTGGTTCCAATATAATTTTTCCTTCCTCGTCAAGTTCTGGCAATATTGTTTGAATTGGGAGCTTGTCACCTATAACCTTCTTTAAACATGAAACATGGAAAACTGGGTGCAATCGAGAAGCTGCAGGAAGCTCCAATTTGTATGCCATAGTACCAATCTTTTGCAACACCTTGTACGGACCATAATACTTTGGTGATAATTTATTATCCTTCTTAGCTTGCTTTAGGGACATTTTCTTATATGGTTGTAGCCGTAGGAATACCCAATCACCTACATCAAAACTTCTTTCACTGCGATGTTGATCTGCCTGTTGTTTCATTCTATTTTGTGCCAACACGAGGTTATCCTTTAAGAGTTGGAGGACTTGTTGTTGATGTTCGATGTGATGTTCCACTGCCTGAACCTTAGAATTTTCTCTTAAATATGATGTGATGGATGGTGGTTGATACCCATAAAGTGCCATAAATGGGGTCATTTTTGTTGCTGTATGGAAGGAAGTGTTATACCACCATTCAGCCAGAGGCAACCATTTGACCCATTGTGTCTGTTTATCAGATACAAAGCAACGAAGATATCCTTCCAAACATTTGTTTACTATCTCAGTTTGCCCATCAGATTGAGGATGATAAGATGAGCTATGAGCTAACTGAGTACCAAGACAAGAAAATAATTCTGTCCAAAAATTTCCAGTGAAAATGGGATCTCTGTCACTTACAATAATCTTTGGGTTTCCATGTAGCTTTTGAACTGTTTCCATAAATGCAGTAGAAACTGTACTGGCTTTAAATGGATGTGATAATGCACAAAAGTGTGCATACTTGGTAAGTCTGTCAACTACCACCATGATGACACTCTTTCCCTCAGACTTGGGTAAACCTGTGATAAAATCCATTGAAACCTCCTCCCAACGTTGGCTTGGAATGGATAAAGGTTGTAATAGACCCGGTGTCTTAATTGTTTCAACTTTATTTTTCTGGCAAACCAAACATTCCGCCACAAACTTTTGAATATCTGATTTAAGGCCATCCCAAAAAAATTCCTTCTTAACCCTGTGGTAAGTTTTTAAAAATCCTGAGTGCCCTCCTAAGGGAGAAGTGTGCAATTCCATAAGAATCTTTTGTTTTAGCTGGGAATTCTTACAGAGGTATAAGCGATCTTTGTACCATAACGAATCATTTTGCCAGCTAAATGTATCAGAAGTACTGGAATCTTGTTGTAGCTTTCGAATAAGTGCCCACACTTCTTCGTCATTCTTCCATTCCTCCCTTGCTTCGTTTATCCAATCTGGTTGGATAATAGAAATGGCACACAACAATGCTTCCACATCCTCATCCTTTCTTGAGAGTGCATCTGCCACCACATTTTGCTTCCCTTTTTTGTAGATGATTTCAAAGTCATAACCCAACATCTTTGTGACCCACTTTTGTTGCTCTTCAGAGGATAATCTTTGTTCTAAAAAGTATTTAAGGCTATCATGATCCGTTTTTACCTTGAAGTGTCTTCCCATTAGGTAGGGTCGCCATTTCTTAAGTGCATGGAGTATTGCCAACATTTCCTTCTCATAAATAGCTTTGCTTAAAAACTTTCCCTTGATTGGACGACTTTCAAAAGCAATGGGTCTTTCATCTTGCATTAGAACAGCACCAATTCCATTTCCTGAAGCATCACATTCCACAATAAAGGTTTTTGTGAAGTCCGGTGTAGCTAAGACCGGTGCTTGGCACATTGCCTCTTTAAGATGTTCAAAGGCCTTTGTTGCTTCCGGAGTCCATGAAAATGAATCTTTCTTCAATAATGTTGTTAGAGGTGCTGCTATTCTCCCATAATTCTTAACAAACTTGCGATAATACCCTGTCAACCCAAGAAATCCTCGCAGATGCTTTATGGATGTGGGGATTTTCCATTCCTTAATGGCTTTAATTTTGCTAGGGTCTACCTTAACTCCTTCATGAGATACAATATGACCCAAATATTCCACCTCCTGGACTCCAAAGAAACATTTGGATCTTTTTGCATATAATTGTTTCTCCTCCAATAGTTGTAGCACCCTGTCAACATGTTCAACATGATCCTTCCAAGACTTGCTGTAGATTAGTATATCATCAAAAAATACTAACACAAATTTTCTAAGGAATGGTTTGAAAATTGAATTCATCAAACCTTGAAATGTTGAAGGTGCATTGGTAAGGCCAAAAGGCATGACCAAAAATTCATAATGACCCTCATGAGTTCTAAATGCCGTTTTCGGAATGTCTTCAATCTTCATTCTGATTTGATGATATCCCGAACGAAGATCCAACTTGGTGAAGTAAATTGATCCATGCAATTCATCCAGTAATTCATCAATAACAGGAATGGGGAACTTATCTTTAATAGTGAGCTTGTTGAGCTCCCTATAATCCGGACACATGCGCCATGATCCATCCTTCTTGTGCACCAATACTACTGGAGCTGAGAAAGAACTTTGACTCGGTTGAATTATACCAGCCTCTAGCATTTCTGCAACCATACGTTCAATTTCACTTTTTTGGACATAGGGATATCTGTACGGCCTGATGTTTGGAGGAACACTTCCTGGAATCAGATGAATAGCATGATCATGATCACGCATAGGTGGGAGACCTTTGGGAGTCTCAAATACCTTGGAATGATTGTCCAGGACTTTTTGGAGATCTGGAGAAATAGATGATTCCAATGTGGAAACATCTAGCGAACATAATTGTGCAATTACACCTCTTTGCTCCTTTTTTAGAAGCTTTGTCATACCATTAGAGCTGATTATCTTTCCTGGTTTCCCTGCAATACCCCTTAATTCAACTTCCTTTCCTTCCGTAGAAAATTTGATGAAAAGTTCTTGAAAATTAAAAGCTATTGTACCCAAGGATTGTAGCCATTGGACTCCTAGTACAACATCCACACCTCCCATTGGAATGGAAAGCATTGGGCTAGTCAATACATATTCTCCCATGGATAGCTTGATATTATGGCACTTTCCAGAGCAATTTATTGTTCCTCCATTTGCAATCATCACTTGACACTCTGGTGCTGGATATAGGAAGCAATTCAATTCTTTTGCTACCCTACAATGAATAAAATTGTGGGTGCTTCCTGAATCAATCAACACTATTACCTTTTTCTTCTTGATTTGTCCTTCTATCTTGATGGTTTGAGGAGTGGTAATTCCCGCCAATGCATTACAAGATATGGTCGGATTTATTTGTTCTTCATCTAGGCTTTGTTCCTGGAGTATATCTTCTTCTTTTGACCTTTCTTGCTCCTTTTCTTCTTCCTCTTCACAATCTATGTAGAATAATTTCTTCTCAGCACACTTATGACCTTTAGTGTATTTGCTATCACAACTGTAACAAAGCCCTTTTGCTCTTTTTTCTTCCAATTGTTGTGGTGTCAACCTTATAGGTTGTGGAAGACTAGGGGCAACAACACTTCCGTCTTTATAGTTGTGAGTGGTATGCTTCCTGGTTGCCATAATTTTGCTTTCCATTTTTCTTGCTAACCTGAATGCCTTCTCTAATGAATCAGGTTCCCAAAGGCGAACATCATGTTGGATATTATCCTTTAAAGACCCTATGAACACATCAATCCTATGCTCCTCTGGAATATCTTTTACCCTTATGTTCAATTTTTGGAACTCCTCAATGTGCTCCATTACTGAACCCTTTTGTTTGAGACTTATCAATTGGCTAAAAAAAGTGTTGCTTTTTGTATCTTCATAATGTGCTATCAATTCTTCCGTAAAAATTGCCCAAGTGATAAATTGTTTACGAGAGCAAAGCCATTGATACCATACAAACTGATTTGGTTCCAAATATACAGTTGCCATACGTACCTTTTGTGCGTTTTGCACATTATTGAGATCGAAGAATTGCTCCATCTGTAATATCCATGTGGCGGGATCCTTGCCATCAAACTTCCTCATATCGATTTTTGGAATATGGTGATTCTTCGATCCAACATTAGATCTATGGAATCATGATTAACATTTCTTTTGTTCTCATCATGAGTTTCCTTTACTACCTTTTCACCATTAGTGACCCTTTCTTGTAGCAACTTCTTCAATTCTTCCATGTCTGTCTTCAAATCTATCTTCAAATCTGCCATGTCTCTCTTCAAATCTGTCTTCGAAGCATCCATCTTAGCTTCCATGCCCTTTATCTTAGATTCCACACCACTTATCTTAGCTTCTGTTAGCTTTTGTGAGCGTGACATTTGTTGCACTTGTTCTTGTAATTTTGATATATCATGTAGCATTTCTTCCTCTTCTTCATGAGTCATGCTAGAGCTTTCAGGTTCCTTACTAGGTGTTTGCATTTTCTTTCCTCGGGGCATCAGTTACCGATAATAATGCTTTACTATGCCCTTTGAATTCCGTTAAACCAAGCTTACACAAAAATTTAAAAAAAAACTACACACCTTTTTTCACTTTATAGAAGCCTGATATTGAATCTGATGTATCTCTGTGGATCATCTAGTTATGAAATTGCTATCTGTAGTAGCCTTCTGTGTCCTCTTTCGAATGCCACAAGTCTGAGCCAAATTGGATTCTCCAAGGAAGAGTTATGTGAAATCTCCCACAGTGACTTGCTTTTAGACTTGTTCAGTAGAGCGAACTTGTACGATGTGCCACGAGTCACTGTTTCAACCTTTGAATCTGAAACAAACACAAACAAAACTACAGTCCATCCTCTTTCTGTACCTTCTTACGAAATTTCAATCCGATCCCCAGAGAGAAAGTTATGACGATTTTCCCCAGGTCACCTGTTTTGAATGTAATTCAGGAGTCTGCAAAAAGACCAACTTCCTCAGATCATATCTCCGCAAATATTGCGCGAAAAGCTCTGAAATTTGGACCCAAGGTTTAGCACGATTTCTTCTCAAATGTGTTTTTTTTGTGACTTCTGAAACGTCACAGAAAAAAAGTTATAGTGAAAATTCCACGATGACCTATTTGGAGCAGCGAAACCCTAGAATCCAAAGCTCTGATACCAAATGTTATGAAACCAGCTCAAGAAAAGATAGATCAATGCCTTAAAATTCAGCCTCTTCGAGAGGGAAACCTCCTTTACATTACATAAATGAAAAATTATTCGATGATACAAATGAAAAAACCTCCTTTCTATATATAGGAGTCTAAGGAGTCAAAATATAATCCAGCCGACCTAACAATAATAATATGAAGCCACAAAAATAACAATAGAGGGATTCTATGGGGCACAAAAATAACAATATGGGGGTAATAGGGGCACACCAATATAAATAAGGGGTATAAGTACAATAGTAATGGGGTAATCACTAGTATTATAGCGACCCAACACACTTCATCTCTGTGACTATTTGGTTTGGGTTATCTGCTTGACACTTATCATACTTATGGTCTATCATACCATCCATCACTTTTGTCCTAGGTCAATGCTGCGTGTTCATTTAGACTATTTGGGTTGGGTTATCTGCTTGATGGTTATCATACCTATGGTCTATCACACCATCCATTACTTTGGTTTTGTGTTAATGCTGCCAATTCATTTAGTGTTACTGATATGCTTAAGAGAAGTCATCTTTTGCAATACCGTAAACCTTCATCTTCATGACTGCTATTCTTGAACCTTCTATCATTAGTCAATTTTCATCTCCAAAATCATTTACCTCGTTTCGTGTCATTGATGTGGGATACATCAAGGCCCTCCTGCGACGAGTCGCTTCTTGTCGACATCTGCACAGTATTAAAGAAGTTGACTTAGAAACACCCCTTCAGTGCCTTGGGGCTTGCATACATAAATGGCATGTTTCTCACTTCCGATGATAGGTTGACATTACTAGCCTCTGACTGAAAGACTTTGTATGGTGTTCAACATCAAATCATTTCTTCACACCATGCGAAATGTACTATAGTACCTGGAGGGTAATTATCATTATCGGTGATTCCTCTCATGTCTATTAATGACTTAAATTCATTGGCTGGCAATCAGATGATGTCTTCCCATGTTCGACTTAAGATCATCTATTCACATGGTTAGGATTCTACTTGAGTGAAGGATTGAACGAGATTGAAGACCTCAGACCTAGTTTCATCCATCCGGGCTACTATATTTTTAGGAATACTAAATTAGATGTATAATGGCCTTACATTCATGGTCATCCATTCATGGGTCTATATCTGTAGACGACTATATCTGTACATGTAATGAAAGTTTATAAGCTGAGCATGGGAATGCCTTCCCTTAGCAAGTTCATGAGAAAAAATCAAATTATCATGATATATGTATTGTAATTGATTCAGGACACCTTCCACTTTGAAACCTCCTCTCCACATAGTAAATTATTTCACTCGACATACATATTTACAAATTCATGCTTTAGGGGGCAACTGTTATAGATCCATTTGGACACATCAACCTCGACTTACAGATCAATACTATTAGGGCCCATCAAACTCTAATTCAGTTGTTATATGCCCTAATGAAGTCAACCATTAGAATGCCCCCTTCTCAAGAGATTCCATGACTGAAATGATCCAAAAACTGCCTCTAAGAAGATCAGGGTAGGCAGGCCTTTATCAGGGTGCGGTACAATGCAACCCAATACACTACCAGGTTGCATTGCAGTGCCCTTTATCCCTCTTTGGCCCACGCTAGGCAAATTTGAGTGAAATATGCATTGGGGTTTGGAATATTCTTGTCCATAAGATGATTATAGAATTTTCCCAAGGCTATCCACTCCTTTGGGCTCAAAATTAGATGAGGGAGGAAGTTAAGGAACATCAACCCCTTTATCCCTTCATCCATGGAACTAAATCCTAAGTTTGGGAGGGCATTCATTGTCACCATTTATGGCATAACTTCCTTCATTCACATATAAAAGGACCACTCATCTAAGTGATCAGGGGCTAGAAAAATCATTGAATTATAGCGAGATGTTGTTAGTATGAGACTTGAGTTGGTTTGAAGTATTGTAATGATGTCAAAATGTCTTGCTTGTCATGAGGAGAGGATGGGATTGAACTGGAGGAGTGGAACTGAATCAAGAAAATCGGGTTGTAACTCTTCCTTTTACTAATAAAGTGTTCAAATCTTTTTCCATATGTTTGTATTGTTTGTTGATGCTTCCATATGTGTATTATGGACTTGATTCCATTTTATGTTTAATCAATAGATCATTATCATATGCTTTGATCAGTTTTTGTCTTTTGTCTGTGTGCAGGTAATTTTCAAGTGGATTATGTACGGAAAGGAGCGACAAAGTTGGTCAAGGGAGAAAAGGAGTAAGCGAAAGCTTCAGGTAGGCTTCTTTAGTGTCTTATTTAATTGGTTATAGAAAAAGCAAAGAATGATTTTCACTCTTGTTCTAGACTTAGCTAGTAGTCTAGGGGTTTAGGCATTTATCCACAGACACTAAAACTTCCCAAAACGCTATGGATCAATTAACCCTATATCCTATCCTCCCTTTCTCCATGGAAACGAACTCTAATTTTGGAAAACCCTTCAAATGCCGAATTTATAACAAAACCACTTGCATTTCCCTATAAATTGACCACTCATCATAATGATCAGGGGTAGGAATTTGGATATTTTAGTGAAATACTCTTGGGTTGAGACTTGAAATAATTGTCTAGTAAATGGATAGATGTGATATTGGTGTGATGAAGGTTTGGACTAAGCTAGATGAGTGACGCGATGTCGAGCAAGATCGGGTGTAACTCCTCCTTCTATCAATTAATAAAGTTGTTTGTTCCTTTTCCCATATTATTGTTTATATTGATGATGAATATATGTTCAAATGTTGTTGATTCCACTTGTTTATAGTAGATAGATCATATGATTTGATCATTGTCATCTTCAATTTATGTTGGCAAGTACCAATTAAGCGAATTCAGTTCAAGCTAAAGCGATAGGAGCAATTCAAAGGAGATCAAAGGAAGTGAAAGATCACAAGTAAGTTCCTTCATCTCATCTATCTATTGTAGGAAAAGGTTAAAACACTTTCCTTATGTTGTTCTAAGTGTAAATACCCACTTAGGGAAGATGTACTTATCTGTAGGTATAAATTCCATATAACAAATTGGCGACCATACTGGGGAATGTACGTCATTCCTGCTAGTTTACCCTTATCATATTACATCCTAGTAGACTTTAATTCACTTCATTGATCTCTTTTTGGTCATCTTGAAGTGTTTCTTTGGTCAAAAAGTGTTCTTAAATGTCTCATGATTGGGTTCTCTGGCACCAACATAGTATTTGTCTTGACATAGTGTGTTGTAGAGCATCCTTAGCTTAGAGACAGTGCACTGCAGTGCACTGTCTCCTGCTTAGGGTTGCGTTAATCTCAATCAAGATAAAAATCCCATTTTTTGCTTGGTTCTTTCCAAATTTCCTTCTGATGTTGTTTGCTGGAAGATCAATGTTTTCTATGGTTTTGAAATCAATTTGTATTTCTCCTCCTAGCCCTATTTTGGGCTTGATTGATTAGTGTTTCTGAGGATATTTCTTTTTCATTATCAATTCATTGTCAAAGTTATCTTACATCAATTGTATCTTCAATTGTTTGAAAAGAAATTGTTTTAAATTCTTCGTTTCTTGTGAAAATCATTGATTGATTGTTTGCAGATTTGGTTTCCTTATGTTCATCTAAACATTAAAGGAATGAAAAGAAAAACATTCATAATGAATTTATAAGTTTGTGTGTTCTTGTAAGAGTGGTATAGGGACTTATATGTGCTATATGCTCTTTGTTTAATATTTTGATTCTTCTATCCCTTTTAGTTATTGTTTCCATTGTTTAAATCAAATGAAAATAATGTTTGTCATTATAGTTTCGTTCTAGGAGTTTCAAAAACATCACGCGGTGAACCTGAAAGGTAAATTTTTGAACAAGATCAACTAAAATTTATCTCAATTAACCTAATGGAGCATTGTAACTTAACTCATAACATTTAGAGGTCTAGGCTAGAGACGTGTTCTAATGTTGTTAAACATAGCAGCTGTCGCTAATGGACCGCGATACATTCCAAGTGTGATTCCTCATTCAACGTACATAAGTATATCATAGGTTGTTGGGAACGAGATCCCCCAAGGATATTTTTAGGGCTAAAAGCCCATGTTTTGGGTCAATTTTGTAATAAAGTTGTAAAGTATCTACATTTTGTGGTCCTAGAGTGCGAAGGTGTCATGAGTCATAAAGGGTTGTCCGCCCTTATTTTGTAAAGTGTAAAGTCAAATGTAAAGATCCACCCATTGTTCGCGAACCCTGGGATTGTATAAAAAGGAGTGAAATAAGAAAGATCTAGAAAGTCATAAGTCTTTAGAAAAGAAAGAGGCGAAGAGACTTGGTAGGGAAGTCTAAGTGTTTCGGGTCCTAGCATAGGTAGACACTTTGTAGCTGAGTGCATAGAGGCCTAGGGTAGAATTCCGCAGCTGAGTCCGCGGACCCTTGCAATTGTGTGCGTAGGGTGGATATAGTCTGTAGTAATCTGAAGGTACCAACAAAGAGAAGTAATTTGCAAATTCATGTGTATTTATTTCCTGTTAATGCATCTAGATATATTGCATTTTGGGTTTAATTTACAAGGTTTATGTGATACATGAATATATGTGATTATATTGGTTAATTGAGCGTAAGTAGGAATATCAGTTTACATGGTGCTAACTGGGATTATTTGGTAAGGTAAGTAAAAACTTAAGATAACTCGAGAACCTATACAATATACTATCATAGCAACGCAAAAGTGCCTAGATTGTGGGTTAAGGCTGCGCAGAGGTATTGAAGGGCGGAATAAAGAGCTAGGCTGATAAAGCCCTAGAGGTTAGTGACCTGCGTGAAAGTAGGAATAGCGGGTATAAACTAACATCTCGACCATCTCAGGGTGCAGAAACTTGGTTCCAACATCCCCCCATACTGCTTCGGGTGAGACTTCGGTCCACGCTCCATGGGCCGATGCCAAAAGGGCTAGTAGTGTAGCAATTTGCTTGGCTAACTAACGCTGAACCTGGGTTAGGTCCCACATAGCCAAAAAATGGTTCTATTTTTGGGACCGGAATATCCATGAGAGATGTGTGATGTCGTACCACTGTAATCCAACTAAGAAAGAGATCGAAGAATGGTTGGATAGCAGGATCCACAAATTTTCGGTGCAAGAGAACATAAATTCATGACTCACAAAGGAATAGTGGCTGGACAGGTACCCATATACAGAAATCCATCAGATCTTTTTTTGTTCCTTTCCAGTTGAGTTATACGATTGGATTGCGATCTAGCAAATAGCCAAGAAAGGTGGAGACTTGACAGTCCTATTATCTGGACCCTAGAGTTAGTACAATCAACTCCACTAGATTGTGCCTAGAAGATAAGATCACCTGTGCTGTCGATCATTGGCCCGATCGCATCATAGGAGGATTTGTGACTGAATTCACGTTCAATACCTTAGTTAGTTATAGTGAGGTGGAGCGGAACTTTTTCGAAGGTCCGTGAGGTGAGTACTTGAAGTCTTTAAATACCTTGATTAAGATGTTATTGTGTGAAAATCTAGTTATGCAGCTAACTTGATGTTCGTAGCTACGTGAAGTGGAAAGGCTTATAGAAACGAAGGGAGAAATGGTCATGAATATAGTCCATTGATTTCACGTACATTGGGTGATGAAGAAAGAGTAGTGCGGGATTCTCCGCGAAGTGTAATTTAGTTAATAAGACAAGGATTCCCGTGACCTCCACCTCCACCTACACCACCTCCAACTTCACCACCATCACTTGCGACTTCGCCCATACCACCACGATCTCCACTGTAGTTAAACATGGTAAATTCAGTGAAATTTCGTTTGTTTAATGGCTTGGGAAATGAGGACCTGAACCAGTTTTGGTTCATCATGAAAGTTGTATGGGAAGCTCAGGGTGTCACAAATGATCACATGATGAAGGAAACATTGGTTAGTGCTTTGCAAGATCGTGCGCTAACCTCATACATCAAGTAATCTAATGATAATCAAATACTGGGGTGGTAGACATCTAGATCGCGCTAAATAAAGAATTCAATAGGCCTAAGTCTGAGGCACAATTGATTGTGGGGTTCAAGGAAATCTTGATGAAAACAAGCGAGACACCTTGGGAATTGGATCAGAGGTTAAGTGTAAAATCTGCGAAGCTAACATGAACTTAACAGATGGACAACACCCCAAGTGGTTCGTGGCTTCGCTCCTGCAACACCTAAGGGTTGAAATATCACAACATAAGTTTATGACTCAGGTAGAGGCCTTGGAGATTGCAATGAGACTGCTTGAAAACTGATGCAACATCTAAATCTAGGGATTCAGCAGATCTAGGCACAGTTGCAAAATATTTGCCTTCAAATGCAAGGTTTGAAGCAAGACAGAATAGTTTGGCTAGAGGTGTGTGAAGAGATATGGTGCTTGAAATGTAAGGGTCAGGTGCATGACAAAAACCACTACCCGATCTTTGTGAACTATATTACAGGAGGAGGACCAATGCCTTTGAGGTTAGAAGCCCGAGCAGGACCAAGTGTGGGTCCTGCATTGTGGCTTGCTATATGTCAGATAGTAGGGAAATATACTATGGATAACTATCGTTTGCTGCAGAAGTTTGTACAAACCCCGCAACAACTGTTTTGCAGCTTATGTATGTCAGTAGGGCATGATGAGTGCAACTACCAAAGTTATGAATTGATGGTGGACAAAACAGCTGCCTATAGAGTTCAGGCAGAAACTCGACCCACTGACCAGAGTGCTGGGATGACGCGAACGGGCTTTCAGGGGCACGGACAAGGCCGAGGCAGAGGAGGACCTGACAGAGGTCAGGCACAGCTAATCTGCTACAACTATGGAGTACTAGGACACTATGCCTATGAATGCACTAACCCAACGTGTCCTTCGTGCAAATTTTGTACTCAGTTTGATCATGAGACAGAGGATTGTCCTATGCTGATAGCGAGGATACGTGATAAACGGGTGCTACCATGTCAGCCAACTCAGAACCTGTAGATGATGAGGCTTGAACCTCGTGAAGAGGATCCAAAAGTGAATATAGTGTTGTGAAGTGGAATTGCAATGGCGATGATAAGAGGAAACAACCTGAGCACAATGCATGGGTTCGCAAGACCCCGACGATGAGGCTGAATATGATTTGGAGCACGCATGTGAAACATTCATGGAAGCAAAGAAGAGCTTTGTTGAGGCCTCTATCTCAGGGATCAAGGATAAGCCTGATGAAGAAATGGACCCTTCTATGCTTATGACCTTTGTAGAAATGTGCATGAATCTACTGCACGATAGCTAGGCTATGATGAGGTTACAATAGCTTACAAATAGATGCATCAGGAACACTTGGGGTGAACTGCTCACAATACAGAAGATTAGTAAGCATAAAGCAAGGACAAGATAGGAGAATATGAAATGGATCAGGTTATTCTAGATCTGGGGTCATATGTGAGTGTTTTACCGCAGCAGACTATGGAGCGGATGGGAAGAACTGCGATGCAATGGTCTCTGATTTAGTGAGGATGGAAAATCAGCAGAAGATCATCCCCATGGGACGACTATAAGGAGTAACTATAGATATTGAAGGTACGAGCGCATTGGCTGACTTTGAATTAATAGAAGTTGTGTATGACAACAACTTGTGCCCTGTGTTCCTTGGCATTGATTGGGCTACTGACATGAAAGAGGTAATCAACCTAAAGAAGCAAAAGATGATATTTGAAAATAAATCACTTCGTGTAATAGTACCCTAGGATCCTGTTGAAAGATGGCAGTATACTAAACTAGTCTGCGATTGTGAAAGCCATGGAAATTTGGACTGCATATATAAGATAATAGTGTAAGACCAATACTGGGTGAATCCAACAATGGATGGATAAATTACATGGGATTGCGAAATTTCCTGCACCTTAGAGTCTGATGAAGAATTGGAGCACTGGCAGAATCGGCTACATGAAGTAACCACGCTGAGCTATTACATCATGACCTGGCTGCTATGCTGTGTATCGTCAGAGGTAAGAGATATGCCCACTTACGATGGCTTCAATGATGTAGATGCATTTTTGGACGTATTTGAGAGGGAAGTACAAGAGAAGCAGCACTTCCAGGCTTTGGACTGGGCCCTACATGTACGCCCGCAAGATAGTGGGGTATGCACAAGGGTAGATTTGATGGTTGGTGTGAGTGTAGGAGGATGATGAGAACACGCTTTGGGAAGCTAAAGGTATGAATGATAGAAAAATATGATGATAAGGATGATCCACACATGCACTTGGCCAAACGGGCTAAGGCTTATGGAGTGAAGGCCCAACTTGAATGGGTGCACTTGTTCTGTCACACCTTGGATGTCATCCCGATGAACTGGTACTTGGAAAGAGAGATTCACCATGGTACAGGTGAATGGGATATTTTGCGTGAAGGATTCATAATGGCATTCAACGTCGAAGATGAGTTTGACTGTATTAACGAAGTGCTCCAAGAAGTTAAAAGCAACATTCTTTAGGATACCACAGGATCTTTAGGATCTAATTCAACCCAATTGGACTACTCAGCTGAGCCACGAGATGGAATGTTATAATGTGACTGCTGAAGAAGAATACGAGGATCCATGAAAGATTAATATACTTGAAATCGAGGGTCACCATGAGGTTAAGACACCACATATTGAGAATCTTGATATAATTGCGCCACTAAAAATGAAATCAGTAAATATTGGTAAGAGGTGGAGCCCAAATTCGCAAAGGTTGAAGATTACTGGGATGATGCAATGGTAGATAAGGTAGTCGAATTGCTCTGCGGATACCAGGATTTGTTCCCTACCAAGTCTATGGAGCTAAAGGGGATAATAAGAGACCTGGGCATTATGAAGATCATGTTAAAACCTAACACAGAGCTAGTTAAGCAAAGACCTTACCGTATCAATCCAAAGTATAAGGAGAAGTTCCACTTAGAGCTAGACAAGATGCTCGCGGCAGGCATCATTGAGCCCATAGAAGAATCTGATTGGGTGAGCCCAATGGTGGTATAGGAAAAGAAGAAGAAGGATGAAATAAGGATATGCCTATATCTTAGGAAGTTGAATGACACTTGCGTAGATGATCCCTTCTCGACTTCATTCGTTGACGAGGTATTGGATAATGTAGGTGGCCAAAAAGTCTGCTCCTTCACTGATAGGTTCTCTGGGTACTATCGGATCAAAATTGCGTTGGAGGATAGAAGCAAGATGACCTTCGTGACTCAATGGGGATGTTTTCAGTACACTATAATGCCTTTTAGATTGAAGAATGCACTTGCGATTTTTTCGTGCGTAGTCATTGCTCCATTCAAGGAATTTATTCATAAGTTCTGGAGATATACTTTGATGACTAGACTATGTTTGGGTTGGTAAAACACCATGTAGCAAGTCTACACCTGATGCTTGATACTTGTGGAAGGTACCAAATTGTGCTAAATTTGAAGAAGTGTCTATTTTTTGTTCCTTTTGAGACTCTGTTGGGTCATGTAGTTTGTAGATAGGGACTGATGGTAGATCCCGTGAAAATCACAGTGATACTTAACTTGGAGGCGCCGAGGAGTGTAAAATAGCTGCGCACAACCCTAGGACATACCGGGTACTACAGGAAGTTTATCAAGGGCTATGCCTAGATCACCATGTCTATGGAGAAGTTTTTGAAAAAGGATGTCATGTTCTGTTGGAACGAGGACTGTAAGAAAATCCTGGATGTATTGAAAGAGAAAATGGTCACCGTGCTGATTTTAGTCTTCTCGGATTGGAAGAAGGAGTTTGACGTACATGTAAACGCGTCATGTATAACACTAGGAGTAGTACTAACATAGGCTGGCAGAGGGGAATTGGACCATCCTATATCATTTGCAAGCAGAAGGTTATCCAAGGCTGAGAAGAACTATTCCACCACCGAGCGCAAAGGGATTAGCCATGGTATATGTTCTCCGAAAGTTTAGACACTATTTACTGGGGGCGAATTTTAAGATGTATACATATCATTCCGCATTGAAATACCCAGTCAATAAGCTTGTGTTTGGGGGGAGAATCTCTCATTGGTTGTTATTGTTCTAGGAGTATGATTTTCAGGTTATTGTGAAGCTTGGACGACTGAACGCAGGATGAGACCATCTATCATACAACAAAATAGGGGAAGAGCCCACTAATTTTGAGGAAGGATTTCCTGATGTGAAACTCTTTGCAATGCACATCACGCATGCTCACTTTGAAGACATCATACACTTCCTAACAACAACAACTTCCCTAGAAGGCTACATCGTCGAGTAGAAAAGGGAGTTAGTGGCACCCGTGGCAGAATTTTCTATCATTGATGGACATCTGTATGAAATGGGGTGTGATGAAGTATTATGAAATTATGTACCCGATTTTGAAAGGAGCAGTATCCTCACAGACGCTCATGTGGGCATTGCGGGAGGCCATTATGTAGGACGAGCGACCGCGTAAAATATTCTCCGCGCAGGGTTATGGTGGACAACCCTCCATTAGGATTCAAAATCTTACTTCAAGGCGTGTGATGCGTGTCAAAGGACTGCCAGTCCATTGCGAAGGAATGAGCTACCTCATAACCCATATATGACATTGCAACCTTTTGAGAAATGGGCGACAAATTTTGTGGGACCCATTCAGCCCTAAAGGAAGAAGATGGGAGCATGGTACATTATCACGACGATTAAGTATTTGACTCAATGGACAGAGCTACAGCTTGTGAAGGATTGCACAGGTGTGACTGCTGCAAAGTTCCTATTTGAGTATGTACTGACGTGATTTGGGTGTCCAAAGATTCTAATTAGTGATCTTGGTATGCACTTTCTGAACGAAACAATCAGCACGCTAACAGAGGAAGTTTAGGTATATCACCAAAAAAGCATGCCTTATCACCCATAGGCTAATGGGATAGTGGAAGCATTCAATAAGGTGCTGGAGAACACACTAAACAAGGTTTGAAATTCTCAACAAAGTGATTGGGATCTATGCATCCCCGCAGTACTATGTGCCTATCAAGCCAAATGCAAAAGGTTGATTGGATAGACACCCTTTAGGCTTTTATATGGTGTTGAAGCAGTGATGCCCATGGAACACATTGTTCCTAGTCCTCGCATTACGACATTGACTAGTATGACGGATCATGGAACCCTCTAGGAAACGCTCACGCAACTCGCTAAGCTTAAGGAAGAAATATTTCTAGCTAGATTTCAACAACAGTTCCAAAAGGAGCACAAAAAAGATGACATGATCGAAACATTAAGATGCACGCGTTTAAGGTGAATGATCTATTTTTGTTAAATGACAGTAATTTTGATAAATTTCCATGGAAGTTCAGAATGCACTGGTTAGGGACCTATGTTATTAAGGAGATTATTGATGGTGGAGCAGTTTAGCTCATTAAATAGAATGGAGATCCCTTCCTAGGAAAGGTGATTGGCAGTCAGTTAAAGCCATACACTAGTGATCTGGCAAGCTGACTATATGGGGATATCAATGTCTTAGCGCTCCAGGCAACTGAAAGGAGGCACGAGACTATAAACTACATTTCCTGGGTTGGGTAACTGTGTGATTGGAGGATTGTGTGGAGAAAGGAAATGTCACAAGGTCCGTGACAGCGTGAAGCGAGCTGCACTATCTAGGGAGAAATTACACAGGCCAGTCGAAAAGTGACTGTTAAAGTGACTGTTCATGTTTTGATGGTGGAAATGCGGCCAAATGGAGCAGGTGGCCAACTTTTAAAATGAACTTTATGGGTAAGATCCTTGGAAATCATCCGCCAATCCAACATTGATGAGCAGAATGTGGGGGAAACGATCAGATTTGAAATGAAAATGCCCTATAAATGACAGGTGGCTGCCCAACAAAAAACACTTTCCATTTTGAGAACCGAGTTGTTGAGATCTCAAGCAGACATGAACTATGAATTCTTTGAAGCTCTAATAGCGAGTTCAATGTTTGATCAATTACCAGAGGTGAGACAAGAACTATTGAATAGCATCATGTCAATACCCGCAAAATCTATGGACATCGAAGTAGTGACAGCTGAGGGGGTTGTTCCAGAAGTTGTCACCGAGGTAGAGGAAGCTGCTCTGGAGGTTGCCAAGGTATTAGCTAAAGTTCCCAAACCCTCATGGACACCTTGACCGAAGTCGATCCCAACCAAGGAGAGTGTGAAGGTCAAAACGGGCAAGCAGGCTGCGATACTGGTGTATGCATCACGGAGAATAAACCCACCGAAGGACAAGTCCACCACACCGAAAAAGGGAAAATCCATCAACCTAGACCCAAAGGAGGAAGAAATTGAGGACATCCCGATCAATGATGAGGACTTGGAGACAGAAGAGGAGGAAGTTGAAGTCTAGGGTGCTGACCTTATCACTAAGTTTCCTAAGTACATCCCTCCATCCAAGGGCAAGACCAAGGTGCCATAGGAGTTTGACGAGAAGAAGGTCCCCTTGCAAACCCCTCTACTGCCAGATGAGATTACCTTTGAAGGACTGCACTTGGGGCAGGTTCCTCTGTTAAAACTAGAATATTGGGACTTAGCTGACCATGAAAAGTTCCCGCACTTGACGACCAAGCAGGTAACGGACTGCATCATTGACACAACCACTAGGATGACTGGATTGGAACTGCGGAAGTGGCTCAAGGGAGTAGACAAGGCAGGTCTGGTCAAGCTATTACGGGTACCGCACTACAGCCACACCCCGATTACAGTATTGGTCATCAAAAAGCTACTATGCTTGGTGCATGATGGGTGTCTATGGCTAGAGAAGCAAAAACCTATCATTGACAGATTGATCCATAAGATCACATGGCTATCCTACAGAAGAGAAAATCCGGCCATGATGTTTGGAAGAAAAGGTGTCGAGTAGGCCCTCGTGGAGGCCATGAAGGAGAAATTCAAGCTTGTGAAGAAACCACAAGGCTATGCCATCTCAAGTATTAGTGACCCTAGAGTTAAGGTGGCCACACAAATTTTTGTGAGGAAGGTTATGAGGAAGTGTCACACACATGAAGTGTTGGCACCATTTGTTGCTCTTGCAACTGAATGCGCCGAAGAAGTCGATTTCAATTGGGTGTACTATCTTTGTGGTGAGTTCCTTGCAAACTGCAGGGAGGCATAAGAGCTTGGCAAGACCATCCACTATTGTGGCTCTTTCTGTGGATTGTTTTGGTAGCATGGGAGCTATCAGAAGACAATCAATTCCCCTCGATCGTGTCGGACCTACCAAAGGCAGCGAAGTACACTTCACTATGGGCAACCAAGGATGCATAGTGCATCAAGGACAACATGCTCTTTTGGATCTTGATGGAAATGAACATCCGCATGGCTCTCAATCACAAACCATGGTTCTTACCTACCATGTTTGCTAACCTGTAGGGGTACGCAGAGGTCAAGGTAGACTTTCACCATCTATCGATCAGGGAATGGAAGGACCTTGCACAGACATTGTATGACTTGCCTTACTCAGCAAAAAATGATGCAATTGATGGAGTACTTGATCGTTGGTTGGCAGAGTGGTGCACTACCTTAGACTTCGCAATGGGGGCAACAAAGTCCATCGCGTAGCACAAAAAGGAGGAGGCCAAGCTCAAGATGGCACAGCTAGCCAAGAAGAGGAAGAAGGAGGTTGTTGACAAGGCCTAGGTGGAGCGTGATAGTGTCCAGTAGTCAGAAAAGAAGACAGGTGGAACAGAGTGGGGCTTTGACAAAGGTGTGAGGTCACTTGCGCCTGACACAGAGGAGGAAACAAATGAGAAAATAGAGCAGCATGGCACAGATCCACAGGAGACATTGACCCGCATCAAGCATCCAAGGGAATAAGATAAAGTAGGGTTGAGGAAGAAATCCAAGGCCACTAAGGCATCGCTGGACCCAATCACCCTCAAAGAGGGTCATTTGCATGACATTGGAGACACAGTGTGGGATGTTGCCACGTAAGCACTACAATATTTTTAAGAACAACAAAAACTACTATTGGGAGCCATCTAGATAGGTGTACAGGCACTGCATACCCCCACATCCCAAGCTGGCATGGTGTCCACCACCCTCACGATTGGCACTTCAGAAGTTATTGAGATGCTGCGTGCAAAGGTCTCTATCGCAATAGTGTTACCGGATGGAGCACTAACCACAGTGAATGAAGCTGAAAGGACCACTGTCAGCGCCCTCAAGGGAGTGTGTTTGAACTTGGTAATGCTCCCTGGTGAGGCACTCCACCTATTGTAAGATGGAGTGATCCTGGAGCTGAGAGCCCATGAACACCATGCTTTATAGGATATCAGCGAAAAGGCGATTAATAATGAATAGATGGCCATACAATGAGACTCTATCATTGCCGTTGTGACCAAGGTAACTAGTCGAAATAAGCGGATAATTCAGGTTGTGGAGGAGGCATGCTGAATGGTCCTAAAGTTGGTCATTCCTGAGGAAGAACTGATCGAGGTGCACATCGTCAAGCTATCTACAAGGGTACGTGACACTCACACAGATTTGGCTAAGGTTCATATGGATCTGAGCCTATAGATTTCCGATCTATAGTTGAAGGCCCAATGCTCAACTCTGCTAAAAGTAAAGGAGTATTGTGTAATTGCTATGATAGAGGTGATAACGACGGTTGACCGTGTAGTAGCAGACTGCACAAAACTGTTGAAAATTGTGAAACAAGAAATGATTGTTGAGAATGCAACAATATGATGGAGCTTAGTGAAAAGAGTCGCCTTCACTAAGTGGGCACGCAAGCAAATTATGGCACAAGTTCTATTTTTGATCCCAGCAGGGATGATCACAGTGTGGGTGATCACAGTGTGGGTGATCACAGTGTGGGTTATCACAGTGTGGGTGATCACAGTGTGGGTTACCACAGTGTGAGTGATCACTGTGTGAGCGATCAATGTCCATTTTTATACTGGTTGTCAAAAATAGAAAAGTCAAATATTATTGTCTCATAATAATATTTAGACTATAAACTTTGTCTTATTCTCTTGGAGCACTTCAGGATGAGCTACAGATGTGGTACATGCAGATCCCAGAAGGAAATACGTGGTTACCTATGGGATGACTAATATTTTCATGCAAGACATCAGTTATAACTCAAGTGAGTTGAGTTTAGTGGACTGGAGGTGCAGTTGATGGAGTTGTGTTCAATTTAGCCTTGTTAAACTAGTTGTATTTAGTCTAACTGATCAATAGACTAGAGATGAGTTGGGTGAATTAGTTATTAATTAATTCAGAAGTTATTAAATCATAATGCAACTATAGAATACATCAGTTAACACAGTTGCATGTCAGTGCATGTCCAGTTTAGCAGGGACAGGTGTTAGAGGATCAGATTGCTATCAGTTGTGACTATAGCTGTGCATGATGATTTGCACAATCAGAGGGATTGAGTATGCCAATGAATTGGCCAATATCAATAATTGTAGCTTGTACTCACGTCCAACACAGTGTGAGTGATTATTTGCAAGTCAAATACGAGTTCGGTAAGCCTTTCTCATCAGTTCTTGAGCAGTTATTGAGCTGAAGAGGCAGGCAAGCAGTGGAATAGATTTGGAGATCAGATCTGCGTTGTATTGTGTGTAACAGGTGGAGCTGGTACTGGATTTCTTGTGACAATCATTGTACTTTGTAATGTTACATGATTCAATCACTATAATATACATATAGTTGGGGTTTTTAGCGAGATGCTTTCGCCGGGATACATACTGTGTTAATGAGTTTGATTGATGCTTCTATGTGTGCCTGTGAATGTTTCTGCTTCTGTAAATTGATGATCAACGTAGAGGAGATTATGTATTATACATGTTCCACTTATAATTGTATGATCAGGATAATCTCTGTGAATATGTGTTAAATTATTCAAAATTTCTACATGGTATCAGAACTGCTTGATTTGTAGAAGAGATTTTTACAGGATATCAAGCGAGGATTGATCATCGGATCTATTATTCAGAAAGTCTTTACATTTTATTTCTTCAGGCAGAGTCTGTAATCGTGCCAGGTAGCCTCTGGATTCATCCTTCTTTTGGAAGGTGAGATATCCGTTGGATGCCCATATAGTCGATCTCTGTACAAGAAATACATTGTTCTCATGAATTCTAGATCGGAAGCGGTTGAGTTTTGAGCTGGTGGAATTCGAATTTAATTCCAAAGCAAGAGATAAAACTCAGAAACATTCAGTGTGAGAATGGAGACAGTATGCCCCAGTATCTCAAAAAGTTCACCCAATTCTGGGATGAGCTGGGAAGTGTGGGGGTGACTGTCAGATGAGGATGGTGAGTCTAGCAATCCTTGACCATCCTAAGAGTTGGCATAGCTACCAAGACTCGGTGAATGGAAGGGAGAAAATGCCAAATTGGGAACGACTATGGTTGGATTCGATGTAGGAGGAGATTAGACGGAGCACCAGAGACAGTTCTTCATCTATGCATGATGAGGAGAACTGTGCCTTAACGAGTAAGGCGAAGAAGGGGAAGGGGAAGGTTTCTCTTTTTGAATCCAATTCTTCCAATGATGGGAAGAAGGTTGACAAGGCGAAGGTGAGATGCTTTCGTTGTCATGATTTCAGACATTATGCTACTAATTTCCCAAAGAAGAAGTCCAAGAAGGGATCTGGGGAAGGATCCGAAGGTGAGGCACTTGCTTCACAGTTTGAGTTGGATTTCACACTCTTCGCGTGCATGGTTTCATCCATGATGGGAAGTGATTGGTTTCTTGACAGTGGAGCTTCTTTCCACATGACCAGTGACAAAAGTTTGTTCAGTACTTTGGAGGAGAAAGATCTCTAGATACTCATAGGGATGGGTAATGATGAGAAGTATAGTGTCTCAGGTGTAGGCACGATTATTTTTCACAGGGAGCATGGAGCTCGCCTTACCTTGACCGATGTCAAGTATGTACCAAGACTGAAGAGAAACTTGGTGTCAATCGCGATGTTGGAAGACAAAGGCTATGATGTAGTCTTCAGTAAGGGAAAGGTTTTCCTTAGACACATCATCACCAGACAGGTGAAGCAGATTGGTTCACGGGTCAAGAACCTGTATGCTCTTGAGGTTCAAGATGCATGCAAAGCCTTGAGCAACGAGGCAACCGATGGAGACTTGGTGGTTGAGAGGGAGCATATATTACCTCTCAACATGAAGAGCTAGAAGAAGTCTTAGACGATTGTGGAGGAGCCACGATTGGTGCAGCAACTGCAGGAGGTTGTGGAGCAGCCACAACAAGGGAAGCTGAGAGGAGATCGAGTAGAGAAATCTATTCATGCATAGACCTCCAGTAGGGGGAAACTTCGAGGCAGGTGGGCTGAGGGATCGCATGCAGCCATACCTCCAGGTAGGAGGTGGGGTGATGTGGATTGATCGTCCCAAGGAGGAGGGGCAAGATCCTTGAGGTACCCAACCTCTTGGATGAGACCTTGCTACGGGAGCCTGAGATGTGTAGTAGCAGGAACTAACTGATTGGGTAGAGACAGATGCGGATGGAGTGGCAGAGAGAGCGACAGTGCAGGGAATCCCAGGACAGTGCATAGCTAGCAGGCTGTAGCAATGTGAGAGGCACAAATGTTTTGCACAGTGCTAGGTGACACAGAGAGGTGTGCAATGGTGCAAGATGCATGGAGATGGGACAGTAGTGCAGATGTCAGAGAGGGAGCACTTGTCAGCAGCAGGTAGAGCTTCAGCATCAAAGGATGTTTCTATCCCAATAGAGAGGTCAGTTGGGAGGTGCAGTGTGGATGAAATGCTGGGAGATAGAACTAGCAGCAGCACAGATGCAGTTAGAGATCAAAGTGATAGAGGCTAGAGCAATTAGATCCTAAAGAGCACAGAGATGCAGAGTTTTCAGTCGACAGAGGCAATAGCAGTAAAAGACTTTGATGATAGAGCAAGTGGACCGACCAGATGTGTTGCATGGAGAACATTCTAGAGTTACAGGATCGTGTTTGAGAGGAAGCCTTTCTCGTTGAGAGGGAGTGTTGAAAAGTGTGCAACAATAAATGCTTGTTGAGAATGCAACAAGATGATGGAGCTTAGTGAAAAGAGTCGCCTTCACTAAGTGGGCCCGCAGGCAAATTATGGCGCAAGTTCTATTTTTGATCCCAGCAGGGATGATCACAGTGTGGGTGATCACAGTGTGGGTTATCATAGTGTGTGTGTTCACAGTGTGGGTTACCACAGTGTGAGTGATCAATGTCCATTTTTATACTGGTTGTCAAAAATAGAAAAGTCAAATATTATTGTCTCATAATAATATTTAGACTATAAACTTTGTCTTATTCTCTTGGAGCACTTCAGGATGAGCTACAGATGTGGTACATGCAGGTCCCAGAAGGAAATACATGGTTACATATGGGATGACTAATATTTTCATGCAAGACTTCAGTTAGAACTCAAGTGAGTTGAGTTTAGTGGACTGGAGGTGCAGTTGATGGAGTTGTGTTTAGTTTAGCCTTGTTAAACTAGTTGTATTTAGTCCAACTGACCAATAGACTAGAGATGAGCTGGGTGAATTAGTTATTAATTAATTCACAATTTATTAACTCATAATGCAACTATAGAATACATCAGTTAACTCAGTTTCATGTCAGTGCATGTTCAGTTCAGCAGGGCCAGGTGTTAGAGGATTAGATTGCTATCAGTTGTGACTATAGTTGTGCATGATGATCTGCACAATTAGAGGGATTGAGTATGCAAATGAATTGGCCAATATCAAGAATTGTAGCTTGTGCTCCCGTCCAACACAGTGTGAGTGATTATTTGCAGGTCAAATACGAGTTTGGTAAGCCATTCTCATTAGTCCTTGAGCAGGTATTGAGCTGGAGAGGCAGGCAAGCAGTGGAATAGATTTGGAGATCAGATCTGAGTTGTATTGTGTGTAACAGGTGGAGCTGATACTTGATTTCTTGTGATAAGCATTGTACTTTGTAATGTTACATGATTCAATCACTATAATATACATATAGTTGGGGTTTTTAGCGAGATGCTTTCCCCAGGATACATACTGTGTTAATGAGTTTGATTGATGCTTCTATGTGTGCTTGTGAATGTTTCTGCTTCTGTAAATTGATGATCAACGTAGAGGAGATTATGTATTATACATGTTCTGCTTATAATTGTATGATCAGGATAATCTCTGTGAATATGTGTTAAATTATTCAAAATTTCTACAAAAACTTTCTAAACAGTCATTCGAGGTCTTGAAGAGTCTACATGAGGACCCTAATTTAATGAGGTTAGAGACAAAAGTGCGAGAACTGCAACAACACTATGACAAGGTAAAAGGCACAATGCAAACTGTCTCTCTCATGCAGAGACTGGCAAAGCTATAGGAGGCCAAGTAGTTGAAAGGAAAGGTAGATGCAGTGTAACACAAGGAGGTAGTGCTCAAGGCGTGCTTAAAGCCCTGGTTGGATGAGGCTTATGTGGTCATGACCTCTATTGAAGGAAATCTTGCAAATCTACAGGAAACTTAGTAAACGCTTCAAGCCGACAGTCAAGGCTGACGACCGAGCAGTTGCTTGAAGAAGCGAAGCAGGTAGCTGCATAGTGCACGACTGAGGTTGTGGTCATACAGGTCAAACCCGAAGGTCTTTGTGCCAAGATATCCACTTCCACAGAGTGACTCGAGGGCGAGTCACCATGTTTGTGTTGGGGGCCTGTTGGGAATAGGATTGCCCAAGGACAGCTTTGGGGCTAAAAGCCCATGTTTTGACTCAATTTTGTAATAAAGTTGTAAAGTCTCCACATTTTGTGGTCACAGAGTGCAAAGGTGTCATGAGTCATAAAGGGTTGTCTGCCCTTATTTTGTAAAGCTTAAAGTTGGCTGTAAAGATCCACCCATGGTATGCGAAGTATGATCTAGAAAGTTATAAGTCTTTAGTGAAGAAAGAGGTGAAGATTCTTTGTAGGGAAGTCTAAGTGTTTCAGGTCCTAGCGTAGGTAGAGGCTCTGCAGATGAGTGCGCAGAGGCCTATGGTGGAAGTCTACAGCTAAGTGCGTGGACCCCTGTAGCTGTGTGCGCATGTCAAATAGAGTCTCTAATAGTCTGAAGATGTCAATAAAGAGAAGTATTCTGCAAATACTATCTATTTATTTCCTGTTAATGCATCTGGTTATATTACGTTTTGGGTTCAATTTACAAGGTTTGTGTGATGTGCAAATATATGTGATTATATTGGTTAATTGAACGCAAGTAGGAATACCAATTTACGTGGCGCTAACTAGAATTTTTTAGTAAGATAAGTAACACTTAAGATAACTGGGGAACCTATATAATATGCTATTGTAGCAGTGTGAAAGTGCCCGGATTGCAGTTTAAGGCTACCCAAAGTTCAATCGTACACCTTCGCGAAGGTACTGAAGGGCGAAATAAAGAGCTAGGCTAACAGAGCCCTAGACCTTAGTGACCTACGTGAAAGTAGGAACAAAGGCTATAAACCGACATCACAACCATCTTAGGGTGTAGAAACTTGATTCCAGCATCCCCCCATATTGCTTTAGGTGAGACTTCGGTCCGGACTCTGCTGGCTGATGCCGAAAGGGCCAGTAGTATAGGGATTTGTTTGGCTAAATAATGTTGAACCTGGGTTAGGCCCCACATAGCCAACATAACTCATCCACATACTTTCGGGTATATATGGTGGCGTTATAGTACGAAAAGTGTAAAGGAATGCTTTCACGGTGCAGTTTCACATTAGACATCGCTAACATGGATTGGGCCTCCACGTACTTTGGGTTATATATGAGAGGACTACATTAGGTTCCTATCCATCCATAGGTAACCAATTCGGCCACCTTGTATACTATGATACACAAAAAACAACATTCAATTAGATTTCCTACACGTATGTTAAGTCCTTGGTTTACTGAGGCAGTATATTTCATGTCACAGTTACTTGATAATCCTTTTGCCTATATTATCCCTCTTTTGTTTTGTTATGTTATTTTGATTAAAATAAAATTAATTGATCGCGGATAACATCCTCCATGTCACTTATTAGTTTATCTTAGGTTGAGACATATCGCTACAACTCCAAAGTCCACCGATCAAGGAATTTCTTTTTATGGGAATTCTAGTCCTTTTCCTCCTTTCAAAAATATTTGTGCTCCTTAGATAGCTACATTATCCCTTCTAGGACTTACCATCAGCTTGCAAGTATGGTTTTTCTCAACCTCCTTGGCCCTGCAACTGAATATTCCTACAATTGGACAAAATCAACCTCTGGTTGATCCTAAAGTTAACCCTTTACCTTCTTCATTAGTTGTTTCTTCCTTCCATTCTTCCTCTTCGCCTAGTGAAAGTATTGACACTAGTAACCAGGTGGATAAGAAGAAGAACAACGGGAAGAAGAAGAAGAAGAAGAAAATTCAGCAAGGGGTCAACCTAGCAACCATTGCTTCGAATGCATCTTCTGATGAGAAATCATCCGATAAGCCTCACAAACTTCGATATCCTTGCAAAATTTTGTATGGGAGACCATCTTCTTCGAATTTTTTCTGGTATTCCTCATATCTTAGAAGAATAGCCTTCTCGTTCACATCATCCCGTTTCATCAACTTCTCGAGATCAAGCTGGTGACACACCATCAACTAGTGGTAGTAATGTTCATTGAAAGAAGGTTAAAGTTAAGTTTCCCTATAGGTTATGCGAAGGAAACCACCCCATTCAGCTTTGTCCCTATCTGGATGAAGCCCAAAAATTGTTGGATACCGTCTTGCTTCTCCCCAATGTCTTCCATCTAGTTATAAGAGACTCTCCCTTAATCCTTCACTAGTTGATGAAGTGACTGACCCAGATCAACCATTGGCCAAACCCACTCACTTTGAATGTGATACCCATGAGTCTATAACTGACCAATCATAGGTCGAGCAAACAATTGACCCGATTTCAGCTTCATTTAATCATACCTTTCCAGTAGAGAGTGAATATGATACCACTCAAGTTATTTTCGTTTCTTTAGATTGCAATGAGCTTGGAGGCAACCCTAATGTTCCATCAAGACAAGAGGGAAATCTTCCTATTCTCGTAACTCAAGGGGGTAATTATCCCATTCTTACGGTACCCCCTACAATTAGTCTGTTCGTTTCCTTTGATTGGAATCGACTCCGAGGATGTCATCTTTATTATTATGTGCCTTTCCAAATCATAGTACAAGTTTATAATATGATTTTATTTGGTACTATTATAGATGAAAGTGCATCTGTGAGTATGCTTTCCTGCAGCGCTTGGTACGCACTTGGTTCGCTGCCACTTGTGCCTATTACCTAGAATTTGTTGGCTGTAAACAGAGGAACCAATCAACCATTAGGGATCCTTCCTCAGTTGCCTATTATTTTGGGAGGAAAAATTGTTTATCTCGATGTGATGGTAGTCCGAGGCCCTTTAGATTAAAATTTACTTGTGTATTGATGTCTTCCAGAGTCATCGCATTTGTGTTTTATTGTATCAATGTTTCAAACAAACCTTTGTGGTTCATCATCATGATCAAATGTGTGAAGAAGTTAGATAATGTTGGTGCAATAAATATAGGAAAAATGGGTTTGTAATGTAAGTACCCGACAATTTTGATGTTGTTAAGAAATGAATTTAGTTTAATTAATATATATATATATATATATATATTAATACCATGTAATATTATAATGTTAAAATGTTATTAATTAAAAGTTTTAGTATTAGTTATTTTTAATAACATTAATTAATACCTAATGATAGTATTCTAATATGATTTTATGTGACATTATAGTATTATAATATTTTAAATGATATAATGTTATTTTTTCATTAGTAAAAGTCTTTGTATTAATTAATTTTGCTAACATTAAGGTTAATAATATTAAATATATTATCTATTAACATTAATGTTATAAATAATGCAAAATAATTAAAACATGTGATATAATAATAAAACTAAATGGGTCTTCTAAATATTACTAATTAATTTTTTATTAATCAATCATTTTTAAGATAAATTGTTGAGGGCTTTCATAAATTTAATGTTAACTGAGGAATAAAATTATTGGAATTTAACCTTACAAAAAGTTATTTTAGGGATTGAAGGTAAGGTGGGGTTCTTGATTAATGTTATTTATTCAAATGTTAATAAAATGATATTAGGGATAGGTTGAACCATGCGGAGGTCATGAGATAGTGGGGTCATGAGACCTAGGAGAGTGTAGAGACCCTAGTTAGTGTAGGAATCCAATCATTGACAAAGGAGTTAGTGTTCCCTACCATCAGTTTAAGCTTCTTAGCTAGATGTTTCATGAGATGGTAAGTACGACCTGTGATGGTATTGACTATGGGTCTAATGGGGATGCCTTCCTTGTGAATTTTAGGGGCTTAATAAATGCTAAGTGTGTAGGGATTGGTTTCAATCAGATTCCTGATATTATGTTTCTTGCTCATTTTTGTTAATTTATTGACATTTTTGGAGATCTTCTTTATGGAATTCTTTTTTAGTTTAATGTAACATCCACAATTGGTTAGGTTGTCTAGCATCTTTTCATTGTAATCTTTAGATAGACTAAGGTGTAGATCATAAGCCTTCTTGTTTAATAGGTTTATTTCTGAGCGTAATTTTCTAATCTCTGAGGGAAGGAGTGATTGTCAATCACTCCTTTACTGAGAGATTAGCAAGTTACGCTAAGAATTGAACCTATCAAACAAGAAGGCTTATGATCTACACCTTAAGTCTATCTAAAGATTACAATTAAAAGATTTTATACCACCTAACAATAGTGGATGTTACATTAAACTAAAAGAATCCCATAAAGAAGATCTCCAAAAATGTCAATAACTTAATAAAAATGAGCAAAGAACATAATATCAGGAATCTGGTTGAAACCAATCCCTACACCCCTAGGATTTATGGAGCCCCTAAAATTCACAAGGAAGCTATCCCCATTAGACCCATATTCAATACCATCGGAGGCCCTACTTACCGTCTTGAGAAACATCTAGCTAAGAAGCTTAAAGAAATGGTAGGGAACACTAACTCATTGGTCAAGGATTGGATTGGTACACTAACTAGAGTCTCTGCCGTCTCCTAGGTTTCTTGACCCAACTGTCTCATGACCTCCTCATGGTTCAACCCATCGCTAATGTCATTTTATTAACATTTGAATAAATAACATTAATCAAGAATCCCACCTTACCTTGAAACCCTAAAATAACTTTTTGTAATTTTAAATTCCAATAATTTTATTCCTCAGTTAACATTAAATTTACGAAAACCCTCAACAATTTATCTTAAAAAAGATTGATTAATAAAAATTCAATTAGTAATATTTAGAAGACCCATTTAGTTTTATTATTATATCACATGTCTTAATTATTTTGCATTATTTATAACATTAATGTTAATACATAATATATTTAACATTATTAATCTTAATGTTAGCAAAAATAATTAATACATAAACTTTTACTAATGAACAAATAACATTATATCATTTAAAGCATTATAATACTATAATGTCACATAAAATCATATTAGAATAGTAACATTAGGTATTAATTAATGTTATTAAATATAACTAATACTAAAACTTTTAATCAATAACATTTAAACATTATAATATTACATGGTATTAAAAAAAGCAAAAAAAATATTATTATTAATTATTAATTAAACTAAATTCATTTCTTAACAAAATCAACACTGTCGGATACTTACATTACCAACCCATGTTTTCCTATATTTATTGCCCCAACATTATCTGACTTATTCACACATCTGATCTTGATGATGAACTAAAGAGGTTGGTTCGAAATGTCGATACAATAAAACACAAATGCGACGACTCTGGAAGACATCAATACACAAAATTCAGATCGAAGAAGCCTAAAATCTATAATTTACTTCTTGGGAGGGACTATGTTTATGAAATTGGAGCTGTTGTTTCAACACTCTTTCGAGTGATGTGTTTCCTGAATGAAGGCATAATTGTCACCATTGACCAGCTTTCATTTCCGGGTCCAAATATGGCTTCCATTCAACCATCTTCACTAAATGGTCCTTTTGTACCAATGGTGTCTTTCGTGCCATGGGTCAATTATGTTGCAACTCGTTCCATGCCTAGATCAACTGATGATCAATTTTGTGATGTTGTGCATTAGGTACTCAGGGATTGGAACCAAATATCTCTAATGGATTCCTTCCTACATATCCCTTCCATAGCATTGTTCTCCAATTTGATGAGAACCTCTTGGAAGTCATGACCTCTTATGGGTCGTGATCAAGGAATCATGAGCATAGTTCCTTGTCTTTTGTCAAGCTCATTAAGAAAAGAAACAAGGAATCAGAGCATAGTTCCTTGTCTCGTGACAATCTCGTTAATAAAGGAAACAAGGAAAGTGAGTAGAGTTCCATGTTTTGTGTCAAGCTCATTAAAAAAGGAAACAAGGTCCCCTGGAGAAAACTTCCAAGTCGAGTCTTTGATTTTATCTCGTAAAATCCTAGTTGAGTCTTTCACTTGATCTCGTAAATGAACCTTCATTCCATCCACCTAATAGCAACAAGTAGTATACTTAGGTGAATGAAATGAAGCTTGGGGGGCATACACCTAGAGTCGAGTCGTCATGATTGGGGCATGTAAACCAATCCCAATAATAGTTTTTCATTTCAAGCTTGTGTAAACATGAAACTGAATCTAAGCATAGTTCCCTATTGTTCAAGCTTGTGTAAAAATGAACCCATCTCCATTTTAACCCTCATGATGTCCATTTTATCAGCCTCTTCACTAGATGAGCCTTAGTTTTTCTCCTTCCATCATCACTATCTTCTTGGCCGATCATATGCTTTCAATTGGTTGTTTTACCCGTTTTGAGGAAAAACTGCAATGAGTGGTATTATTAGCCAGCCTCTTCACATAAATCAACATGTTTTGAGAAGTTTCAACATCACTGGAACCAGTTGCTATCCTAGACATCACTCGTTCATCTAAGTGGACTCCTCTTTAAGCTCTTTTCAGACTCTCGAAATATGAAAATATTGCAGAGTGCTTGTTCTATAAAGCTCATAAATGGATTGGAAACGACATCTACTTAGTATAATTTTAACCTTTTTCCAGACTGAGACTACTTACGAAAAGGGATACATTGATCTTACATGGTCAATAGGTTCTCTCTTGTATTATTTTATGCTCTTTTGCACTTAACAGACAAATTTACGAAAAATAACTCGTGGAGTTTTCTTTTTGTTCCTTTTCAAACTCTATAAATATGAAAAGGACCAAGTTCTCATTGTCGTTAAACTCGTTAGGATAGAAAATAGCGAAAAACTTGTCCATCATGAGAAGACCGAGCTTCACCTTCACTAGACTCGTTAAAACATCACATAGTGATGGATGCACCGAAAGGGTGGAACTATACTATAGGCATATGCTATCCCCCTCAAGCTTGTTTAAAAATTAAAGAGGTACTGCTCAGAAATGAATGGGGAAAATGGGAAAAGGGATAAATCACTTTATGGTAGCAAGTCGCTCTTGAACATGACACATTCACTTCATCTCTGTGACTATTTGGGTTGGGTTACCTTCTTGATGGTTATCATACCTATGGTCTATCACACCATCCATCACTTTGGTTTTGGGTCAATGCTGCCAATTCATTCAGTGTCGTCGACATGTTCAAGAGAAGTCACTCAGTAAATTTCATCCTTTGCAATACTCATAAACCTTCACTTTCATGACCACCATTCCTGAACATTGTGTCGTCAATCACATTCTTTCTTCAAAATAATTACACTCGTTTCATATCGTTGATGGGGAATACATCAAAGTCCTCCTATGACAAGTCGCTTCTTTTCGACAGCAACACATTATCAGGAAGTTGACTTAGAAACACCCTTCAAATACCTTGAGGCTTGCATACATCAATGCAAAGTTTCTTGCTTCCCACGATAGGTTGACATCACAGGCCTTTGACCGAAAGAATTTATATCGTGTTTGGAATCAAAACATCTATTCACACCATGTAGAATGTACTGTAGTACCTTGAAAATCATTATCATTATCGGTGATTTCTCTCGTGTCCGTTAACAACTTACATCATTGGCTGGTAATCATATGGTGTTTTCCCATGTTTGAATTCATATCACATTTTCACATTGTTAGAATGGCACTTGAGTGAACGATTGGATGAGATAGACGACCCCAGATCTAGTTTCATCCATTCGTGCTGCAAATTTAGGAATGTAGTAAATCATCTTTACGATGCCTTTACACAGATGGTTATCCTATCATGGTTTTATATCCGTAGATGATTATCTGATTTATGTACATGTGATGAAAAGTTTATATGCCGAGTATGGGTATGCCTTTCCTTAGCAATTCATGAAAAATTGAAATATATCATGATCTTATGTATTGTGATTGAAGTAGGTCACCATTCGCTTTAAATCCTCCTCGCCACATCATAAAGCATATCACTCGACATTTTCATTTTCAACTTCATGCTTTAGGAGGAAGATGTTATAGGTCTATTTGGGCACATCACTCTCGGCGATCAGATCAGTACAATTAGGGCTCAACAAAACCTAATTCAGTACAATGAATGCTTTTATCCATGGAAGTTTCCTAGGTTGAAACCCTACTGAAATGGCTCCTTGGGACACAAATAGAGCCTTAGTCAAGGGAAGATGCACTGCAAAGAGGGTAGGACCATTCAAACCTGCACTGCATTGCACTTAGGTCCACTTTGACCTACACTGGGCAAGAATGAGTAAAATTGACATAGGATTCTAGGAATATTCCTTGATTCTAGATAATTCTAGAAGGATGCCCAACTCTTATCCCATCCTATGAGCTTGACTTTGAATAGGCTATGGATCAATTAACCCTATATCCTCTCGTCCCTTTTTGCATGGTAACTAACTCCATTTTTGGAAAACCATCCAATGCCCAATTTATGACAAAACCACCTGCATTTCCCTATAAATTGACGACTCATCACAGTGACCAGGCGGTAAAATTTGGATATTGTAGTGAAATATTGTTGCTTTGAGACTTGAAATCATTGTCAAGTAATGTTATGCTGCTGGATTGACGTGGTATTGGTGCAATGAGGGTTTAGACTAAGTTGGATGACTGACACGGGATTGAACCACATTGGGTGTAACTCCTCCTAATATCAATTAATAAAGTTGTTTGTTCCTTTCCCCATATTTTTGTTTATATATATGATGAATATATATTAAAATGTTGTCGATTCCATTTTTTTATAGTAGATATGTCATATGATTTGTTCGTTGGCGTCTTCTGTTTATGTTGGCAGGTACCAGTTGAGCAAATTTAGTTCGAGCGGGAGCGACGGGAGCAAGTCATAGGAGATCAAAGGAAGTGAAAGATGACAAGTAGCTTCCTTCATCTCATCTATCTATTGTAGGAAAAGGTTAAACCACTTTGCTTCTATTTTTCTAAGTGTAACTACTCACTTTAGGGAGATTTACTTATCCATAGGTATAAATTCCATATCACAACATGATTTTAGTAGTATTTTTGTGTTAAGACCGCATCAAATTATGGAATAAAAGAGAGGGTTGAGACCCTACCTTGTGGTTGTTAGTAGGTCGTATGTTCTATGATAAGGACCAGCAAAAATGGAGGAGGTCCTACAGTAGAATTTAGGGCCAAAACAAAAGTTACCGCAGGTGTAATATTGACTGAGGTAATCGCAGTTTTAGGGTCGTAGATATTTGAACTCTAGGGCAAGATTTAGTAAAAGAAATGCCTAGAATATATGGATCCATATGAGCTAGGTCAAGCCTCTTATGGAAGAAATTGTTTTTATTTTTTCTATGGGTGGATAGGTGTTGTTCTAAAGCAATTAGAATATAAGTATCATTCCCTAATTAGGGAATTTCACTAGCATGTTGAGTCCATAAGGTATGCCCTTAAGACTATGAAAAATATGTGTATAAGAAGAGGGGTTGCGACCTTTAGAGTGAGGCTTATCTCTGCAATATAGACCAAAAATATGGAAGATAGTTTGCACAAGTATGTGTGGAGATAATAGATCCAAAGGAGGGTCGAACTTGAATAGACGATTGAACAGGAGAAATGTGCCATATGAGGAATGGATTGACATCAAGAGGAGTTGATTTTGGTGAAATATCCATAGAGTTTTGGATAAATATATAAAGAAACCTATAAACAATTATTCAATGGACTGTTAATGAATGATTTGTGACCCTAGTTCAATCATCTATGGATTGTTAGAAGAATGATAACATAAGTATTTCATATTTTTTCATATATTGTTCAATAAATAGATTGGTACATAAGAATAGTGATCTTGAGAGGGCTCAAACCATTATTAGGTGGTAGATTTGAAGAGCCCTAGATGAGGAAAGTATTGTGGGCCTTAGATCGGTAAAATAATTGATTGTGGTTCATAAAATTGATGGAAGTATTAGTACAATTTGAGGATTGTTAAGTGACTGTGAAAGAAGAGCCCTAAGTCTTGTACTTATGAAGGACAACAAGACTGGAAGATGGGTAGGAGTATTGGGCCTAAGCACATGCAAAACACTTGGGGAGTAAAGTAGCAGCCAAGTGGGCTAGCTAACTATCCCTAGTTCACTGTATTGTAGAGGAATGTGTTCGTGAGAAGAAGAGTGATCTCCATAGCCTTATAATTGTGAACAACTGATTGAAGACCCTAAGTGTTGTAGACCTTGAAGGAAAAAGGAGGTAGCTAGAGGGGGAATTTTTTTGAGTCGAGTTCAGTAACCTAAAGGAGTTGAGCTCATTGATAGAGGTCGCTTGAGGAGTTGCATAATGAGAGGCAAGAGGAACTACCATATGTGTTCAGGACACATGGACTGAAAGGGTTGTGTGTGGCCACAATCAACAAGTAGGTCCAATGCTTTCTTGTTCAAGGTAGATTGGTTGTCAAAGGACTAAAACTGTGGCCTAGTTGTATTCCTTGTATCAGTTCGATTGTAAACATCCATGATCCCTAGTACAAGAGCTCTATCGTGCTCTATTATAGTTGGTAATATAATGAAGAAGGGTTTCAAAAAGTTAAAAATTGTCATGTGAAATAGTTTATTCACTGATGTGTGTAGATTTCATTGTGCAAAGTAGATGTGTTGTGGAAATTGAGTGTGTTTGCATCAAATATTCTAAGACCAAACCTATATTCTCACATGTCAATGAAATTCAACATATGTCTTGTTCACCTAAGAACTAATCGTAACTCATGTCATGCTACTCATGTCCAATATCAACTCATCCCGCTTAACAAATTACCAAGACAAGGCTCATCACATCAAACCATGGCCATAGAACAACTAAGCAACAAACTTTGCACCTTGACATGCCATAACACCTGACATTTCTTAGAATGCTTTATCACTATGTGGAATGCATTATAATTCCCCACATTCCTTCACATGATCTGACACCCCCAAGCACACCCAGCACTTCCTGACACGGCTTGGTAGTTGTAGGGGAATTTAATGGTATGCTAAATCCCTTGTCATTTTAGTATTTCAACCCAGGGGTTTCGTAAACTTAGAAGAAAACCAAAATATATGGGACCTCAGATGAAATTGTTGTAGATAGTTTGTTTAGTATGGAAAGAGAGAAATGAAATGCATATTACAAATATAACTAAAGAAAATTGTGAAATAAATCTCATGCAAGAAAACAAAATTAAATTCTAAAGCTGGAATGAATGTAGTAATGCCATGGCCTTTCTAAACTATTCAAAAGAAAACTAATATATGAAAAACTATAAGGAAAAAACTATGATAATCTACAAAGCAGTAAATTAATCCAACAAGAAGTAAATAGCAACTAGTGATTTAGTTGTCAAGAAAGAAAACTAAGATAGCTAGTAAGCAAGCAGGTTAATGACAATCAAATCAAATGTAAGAAAGTAAATCAAACTTCCAGAAAGAAAATGACACTTATATAAAGTAAAGCACACTTGCATGAAAGGAAATAACATAAATCAATCTTTGTTATAGTTGTATGCAAATTATGGTTGATGGGGATCCTTCCATTCCTCAATCCGTAGACAAAAACAACTATCACATCTTAAGAATCAAACAACACTCATAACTCATGATTTGGAGAAAATGATATTATTCATGCTAAATGAACAATCATAAATCTAATGCTAATTAATAACTGCAACTATTAGCATCCTTTGAAGGATTCTCCTCTCATTTATACATGAATTAGGGATATCATCTCAATAAATGTAAATCCCTTAAATATCTACTAGATCCATACTTTTCTCAATTTATCCCTAAATACTAGATACAAATCCCATGACACATCAAGATTTGCATGATCTTTCTCCTTGGAATATGGTCCACCTCATGAGTTGAAATTCTAATTTGTTCTTGGGAGGCCGAGTAAGACCCTTCTAGATACTCCAAATAAGCATACACATGTCACAAAACTCATAACACATATATAGATATATGAAACCATGTTAATTTCCTAGTTTTTAATCATGAATTCACTTTAAATAAATAAAATAAATAACTTTGGAAAATGATTATTCTAACCCATATGTTTACTTGATGTAGGGTTTTAGGCTAGACAATTATGAAATGAGGGCTAAATGGTTATTAAATGATGGACTCAACATACCCCCCAACTGAAGTTGCTACATGTCCTCATCCAACTATTGCATTGATTCGATTATCCGTAAGTTGATACTTTTGTAATGCTTTTCTTCTTTATCAGATTTGGCTTGTATGGATTCTCTTCAAACTTTGTGCCATCATATTCTCTTTTGCAAAGTGTAATATATCTGATTGCAATGTATATTTTTTATGGTTGGTTCTTGTGTGACAACCAAAATTTTTGAGTATCGGTTCTTGTGTAACAATACTTTTATATTTTTTTGCCTCAAAATACATGAAAAAATTGAGAATTTTCCTTTTAAGTCCTATAATAACTATCAATGAATTGATAATTTGCAAAAAATATAATCTTTTGGAATCATTGCAACAATAGTTGATTGGGACGAATACGTGAGTTGGAATGAAATATGTGTGATGGTGTATGAAATGTGAATATGAATTGATGCGCCTTCCCCCCAACTAATGGTACTTTTCAGTTTATGAAAATATGAGAAAGGGAGTGAGGAAATTTCCAAAATTACAATTTAACCTTTTTAAGGAATTGTATGACTAAAAAATAGAAAACAACATACCTTCACTTACTTTCAATGTGGATGAGTTGTGTATACTGAAAAGTGTGGTTGCTGATTCTATTGGATAATGGAGTATGTAAAGAAAGGAATCTGATTTGCTTCTTTGTTCTCTTTATGCTCATGACAAGATTGATATCCTTATTGTTGCTGTTACAAATTGATTCCTGCTGCAAAGTGCTAAAATGATGTTGTGTTCAATAGTTATAAAACCAGTTGGAATCATTCTAGTCATGAGAATAAATGTCTTGATCTCGAGCATGAAGAGAAGTCATTGGATTATCCACCATTAATGAGTTTTGTTAACCAATGCGAGGCAAACTCGCCATTAATGTCAACTAGTGCCAAGGTACCTTTGTATGTCTTGCAAAGTGCAAATAGATGAGCTGACATTGAGCCACTTACAAGATCTAACGATCGAGGGACGTTGATGTATTCCCATGATTGTTAGCGAGAGAACTTGTCATTAATTCATACAAGCCTCAAGGTACTACTAAGCACTCTAGCCTAGACCTAAATAATGTGTTGATGTCGATAGGCTAAGACATGTTAGAATGGAGGCCTTAATGAATCCTCCATCATCTAACGCGAGCATAAAACAATAATCTTGAAGGTCTATGGATGAATTTTTTTGCAGTGGATCAAGGTTTATTTGAAAAATAGGAAAGGATAATTGAATGAATCGTCTTTATAGGGGAGTTGAATGGTTCTATTTTTGGGTTATAGGTTTGTGAAAGCGAGGCGGGAAATTATTATGAAGAAAAATGAGATGAATATTTTATTGACTCAATAAGTAGGAATGTAATGGTAAGACTAGTAATTGAACGGTTTGAAATAGTGTGATGGATCTGATTTTGCATTCTTTATCCAAAATCATGTCCGCATGCTTGTATATTTTTAATGTTTGATGTTTCTCTGATCATGTTCTTATGAAATGTGTTCTTTGAGAGACATTGCTTTCTTATGGTCATATGTTTGTCTTCCTAGAACCTGCAAAAGCGCAATACTTTTTCTGAAATGAAATGTAAGATTATCAAAAGAGACAGGTGATCAATCCCTCTATTATGACATTTACACAAAAATTGAGAATTTTTACTAATAAAACAAATGCACTAAAGAAAATTAAATGAAATTTTACCCGTTTCGAAACTAGTGCCTCAGGGTACGTGTCATGTCTTGTTAGAAATTTATTCATTCTTTCACTATTTAAAATTATGATGAAATATTTCACATTCGGTAGATCTCATCGAGATCTTTCTGATGATGTTTGAATCATCGAAAACTGATGTCGTATGAGAAAGTTATGCTTATTTGAAATTTTTGTGAAAGAGTGAAAATTGTCATGCGTGAGAGTGGTATGGAAACATGATGCTTATGTGAAAGATGAAGTAGGAAAATTAGATGACATGCTACTCATTAATTTTTCTTAGAATCCATTGTCACAAAATAAATCATTGAATTAAATACAGAGTTGCAGAATTGTGCAGTTTCTACATCTAAAAATCTTGTATGGATGGTTAGGAGTACACAACTATGAAAGTAATCAATCCAATATTTGAATTAATAAATACCTTTTCCAAAAAAATTGATCAAATCCCTACTTATTTTATTGAATAGAAAATATAGTATTTTTTTTGAAGGAAATTTTTTTATTCATTCATTTCTATATATATATATATAAAACTCATATTAAAACAACAAAGAAATTTCTAGAATTTTATTACCTTTACATGCCGATGCCATAGTATTGTCTGTTACTTTGTCTTAATGCTATAGATTTTCCTTGAATTGATGCATGGATACCCTTTACCCTTTGCAGTAGCCCTTGAGCATATGCAAGCTGCTTGGACAGGTCCATGTCTTCCAACCAAATACATGTTTTTGATGCAACTCATCTGAAGGGCAGATAAAGTATGTTCTGCAATATTGGTAGTAGCCAATTCATTTAATGGACAAAGAAGAATTCGAGCAACATCAATACAAAAATTTTCATTCAAGTCTCCATGGCGGATCCACCTCTTGCAGATCAAGAAAACCAAATCTTCTCCTTCTGTCATGGCTGCAACTATTTGTGCATTAAATTCTAAATCTATTTTTCAACGTAATCTCACAAATAAGCTCCAAAGAACCCAGAAAATAGCTCAAATGGTTACGAATTTGAGAAAATCACTAGATGGGAACATAATTGACCCTATTCTAAAGAAAACCCATGTTTTATTTTTGTTTATATTCTCTTCCAATTGGACATAAAATCCATTTTAAAACAACTGGTAAAAACTGCTACGCATTTCCTGTGCTTAAGCTAACAAATGTTCAATGTTTCTAGATTGATTGCTAAATCTATAGATTTGGACTTATTAAATAGCCCATGCTACAATGCGTATGTGGATTTTTAGCCTTCCACGTTGGGAGGTTTCGATGTGGAAGATCTTGCAGATCTTCAATTGATTGCCAGATTCAATAAGCCAAAGTTATAGCTCCATATCGAGGATTGTGATATTTTGGTTGTGTTCAGAGTATTAATTATGAAATAAATTGAATGAATGAGAAAATACTGAACCCCCCAACATACACTACCTTTTGTCGCTCCTTCACTTTCCACAACATGTATAACCAATAGTAATGAAACAGAATGATTGAACATTAAAAAAGTGCCAAAAAAACAAATGGAGAACACAACCACTTTTATTCAAACAAATGAGATGAATCGGTGAATGGAAAATTTGGTACCGCAGTTTTTTTTTAAATTTATGCCATGTAAGTTTGATTTTTTGAAATTTTTGCCATGTAAATTTGATGCCGCAGCTATAAGAACACATACATTATTGGAAATCCATACATGAGTTTTTATTTCAATTAAAATTTGTTTGCTACAAATAAACAACCATCATCTGAGATATCAGTTATACCACATATTTACATTGTCGATTTATTATTTCTTGTAGGTTGAAAGAAGCAGAACCCGAGCAGAAATCCAAAATTGAATTCCGACTTGCAAGTTCGCATGGGTATTTTTCAGCGGTTTTTCTCTAGTGCTATGACGTTCTTTGCGCAACACTATCTTCAATCGTCATTCAATTTTTATTCAATGGATTTTTACATAATGCTAGGTGGCAAAGTAAAAGCATGTTAATGTGTCTCATTATATGGAAAAAGAAAAAAAGTACTCAAATGGAAAGAGATAAAAAAAATAATATAAAAACATCAATTAAGTGAGTTGAGTTTCATATTTGTTAATTATAAAAATTAAATGCTAAATTTGTAACAAAGCTAACTCACAATAAATTTTGGTAAAAGTTATAGTGAACCTATTTAATGGGTTTAGAAAATATAAATAATGTTATAAAAAGTAAATACTAAATTTGCAAACAAGTCAACTGATAGTAAATATTGGTAAAAAATATGGTTAATCACTCACAAAATATAAATAACTTTATGTAAAGTTAAATAAAATGCTAAAACTCTTTAAATATATATATATATATATATATATATATATAAAAGTAGAATTTATAAAAAAATAATTTTATATATTATATTTTGAATAATATAAAATACGTTATTATAGTCATAATTAAAAATTTTATTATAAAAAATATAAAATATATTTTAAAAATTAAGGAATTTAGACTCTGTGATCCATAACAATGTCTAGATAATCTTCGGCAAAATCACATAATCAATCTTTTGTCGACGCGTTTCGAACCAACCAGTGTGGTTCATCGTCAGGACAAGTTGAAGAACTGATCTGGCTTAGCTTGATTAATAATTTCCCTGCACGAAGAAGCCGCTGCTAAGAAGGTTCATCAATTCGAGCGGTCACGCATGCAGGTCTCTAAGCTGAAATCTGATCTGGTGTTTCTTAAACGTTGCAGAGATTCCTCGGTTATTCCTAACTTTGCTCGGATTAAGCATAACCTCAATGTTCCAGAAAATCATGGCGTTTTTCTGAAGGCTAGCTTAGGGTTGATCAGATCTGAGATTAGCAGAGTAAGGAGGGATCTGGATCATCGTTCCAGACTTCTTCTGGCGGCTCATTTGGAGCTGGCGTATATTTTCCCTGCTTCTCTTTGGTCCAGGATTGATGCCTGTTCGGCGTTGAAGTCCCTGAGATTGGAAGAGGCCCTTAAGATCAGACAGTCCGCGAAGTATAATAAACTTTCGGGCTGTTCGAATCTGGAGTCTGGTTTATTCTATGATCGGGGTTCAGACAGTCGGGTCTCCTCTAACCAAGTCTCCTCCCTGAGGGCTTGGGTTTTAAGCGGCTCTTCTTCCGTTGATCCGCCTCCCTCTGGCTCTGGTTTGATGGAAGGAAGCGGCGGTATGAGCATCGACAGTGTAGCGGGTTCTGGTGATCGCTCTCTGGTCGATTCGCAGCAGTCAGTGGCCGGTCCTTCGGCTGGCTCGTCAGGGATTAAAGAACCGCGAATAAGCTCGGATGAGTTAGTTTGCTCGGGTGTCATTGCGGCTGCTGGGTCAGCGGATCCGGATTTGCGCGCAGACTCTGATGGATGCTGCTCGAACGGGTTTGGGCTGGATTCGATGATTAAAGGTATGTGTTTTCAGATTAATAATGTGATCGAAAGTAACCAGATTAGTAATGAAGACCCCCAGCCGGTTAATGATTCTGGTATTAGCGATGAGTCTATTATCGATTATAAGCTTTACGGTAATAATGCCGCAGTGTGTGATTGTAATAATATAAATAAGAACCTGATACGTAATGGAGACCCCAATCTGATTAATGATTTGTGTGGTAGCGTTAATTCGAATATCAATATACGTAATGGAGACCCCCAGCCGGTTAAGGATTATGGTATTAGCGGTGATTCGAATATATATTTTAAGCTTTGCGGTACTTTTAATGATGGCAATTACGATAATAATGCCGCAGTGTGTGATTGTAATAACATAAATAAGAACCTGATTCGTATTGGAGACCCTAATCTGTTTAATGATTTGGGTGGTAGCGTTAATACGAATATCAATATCATTAACAATGGCGATAATAAAGCTACATTATATAAATGTATTAATATAAATAATAAAGTCGAGAATCCGGGGTGTGAATTTAGTAAAGCATTTAATAATAATAGTGGTCATAAAGTGTTAGATGGTATTGATAGCTTTAATCGTAAAGGTGCTATTAAGTGTTTGTCGATGGGTAGTTCGAGTTCTTTCCCTCAGGACAATAAGGTGGTGAATCTTTCGAGTTTTTCTTTTCCGCCCGCGGTTTTTAGTCTTTTAAGGAAGGGTCTTAACTTTGCGTTAGCTCCCAGAAAAATCACGATTGAAGACATCATTTGTGATGTAGAGTATGGCATTAAGAACCTTCCTGATAAGATTAAAGACACAATTAGGCAGGATTGCGTCGTTGCCCTGAGGAGGGCTAAGCCTCCCCGTAGCAATATTAGCAAGGCTGAGTTTGAGGCTCTGAAGGGCTTGAATGAAAATCGGGACGTTGTGGTCTTAAAAGCGGATAAAGGTGGGGCTGCCGTTATCATGGATAGAGAGGATTACAGAATTAAGATGCTTGACCATCTCTGTAATAGTGGGAGTTATAAGAAGCTTTCGAAAAATCCCCTCAAAAAGGTTTCCAGAGCGGTCGCTCTTGCGATCAAGTCGTGCAATTCCACGATTCCTCTAGCCCAGAAGCTTATTGAGGGTAACCCCATCACTCCTAGGATTTATGGTCTTCCTAAAATCCATAAGGATGGGGTCCCCCTGAGACCCATTGTCAATACCATTGGTGGTCCGACTTACCTCCTGGCTAAGTTCCTCGCTGCAAAGTTGAGACCCTTGGTTGGGCAGACTGAGTCCTTTGTCAAAGACTCAGCTTCCTTTATTGAGGATCTTAAGAGAATTAAACTTGAGCCCGAGGACATTCTGGGAAGTTTCGACGTGGTCTCTCTTTATACGTGTATTCCTATCAATGAGGCCATGAAGGTAATTAATAAGCTAACTGACCCTGATACGGCTAAGTTAGTTGAGCTTTGCCTTACCTCCACCTTCTTCAGCTTCGAGGGAGAATTCTATGAGCAGACTTGCGGAGTTGCCATGGCCTCCCCCTTGTCCCCTGTCGTCGCTAATCTCTTCATGGAGGAGTTTGAGTCTAAGGCTTTGGCCTCCTCTCGTCTCTTACCGAAGCTTTGGAAGAGATTCGTAGATGACACTGGTGTTGTCTGGTCTCATGGTCCTGACGAGCTGGATCGGTTCTTTAGTCACCTCAATAACCAGTCCGCCGCCATTAAATTCACGATGGAAAAAGAAGATAATGGTTGTCTTCCGTTCTTGGATGTTCTCATCTCTAAGAAGGTGGATGGTTCCTTTTCTCATTGGGTTTTTAGAAAGAAGACGCACACTGAACAATACTTGCATGCGTCTTCGCATCATTTCCCCACTCAGAAGTTAGGAGTTCTTAGCACGCTTGCCACACGTGCTGTAAGAATTTCGGATGAGGAGAGCCTGGAAGCGGAGAAGGCTCATCTCCTAGATATCTTTGAGAAGAATGGTTACAATAGGCACCTAGGTCGAAAAGCCTTCCTCAGGGCCAAGAAGGAGCCTTCAATCCGAAAAGTTCCTAAAGACCATATCATGGGTGTGAACCTTCCTTACATCCAAGGGACCACAGATAGGATTGCGAGGGTTCTGAGGAAGTACGATGTGCCTGCAACTTTTAGACCTCTCCGCACTATCCGTAGCTCCCTCAGGTCTGTGAAAGACCCTATTGACCCTAAGGACATGAAGGGCATCTATGTCATTCCCTGTTCCTGTGGGACCCCTTATATTGGTGAGACCGGTCGCTCTATCAATCAACGAATTAGCGAGCATTCGGCTGACTTAAGACATGGTAGGACCAAGTCCTCGGCCCTGGCTGAGCATGCGGGGAAGACCATGCATCATGTCTGTATAGAAGATGCTCAAGTCATTGCCAAAGTTGCGCAGTTTCACCATCGCAAATTTAGAGAGGCCCTCGAGATTGAGAAAAGGCCGAATAATCTTAATAGGGATGATGGCTGGAAGATTAGCAGTTGTTGGGTCCCAGCCTTGTCTTCCTAGCCTCCTCATTCCCCTTTTGTTAGGTCTTAGGGTTTCTGTCTTCCCTCTCCTCAAGTTCTGTTTTTGGCGGGTTTGTCATGGAGTGCAGGAGTTAGTAATATGCTATTAGGCTAATTATGGTATTAACCTTATCCCTAGAGGTAATTCTTTGCATTGATTTTTAATTCTTCTACACCTTGTTATTTCCTTTAACTGATTTCCTTTTTATTGAATTATTAGAGCCCCCCTTTTAAACCTTATAAGTAATAACATGGTTAATTTTAAAAATTTTAGTAATAAATATTGATTGTTCAATGGATATAAATTACTAAATCAATTATAAGAGGTTTAAATGATTAACAAGAAATTATTAGAGATATATGATATAATATTGCGCTAATGAATATACTATTATTAATAAACATGTTCTTTAATTATGGTATTTACTTAATAATGATTTAAATAAGAATACTATTTTTAATATTAGAATTATAAATGATTAAGTAAATATAGATTAATTAATAAACTTAAATTAGGGTATGAACTTATTTTGTTAATTTCGAATGGGCCATTACATTTAAGAATTAATTAGAATGATTTATCTAGTTTACCATTGGACCCTTAAATTTAATAATCATTATTAAATAAATACACAGTTACCTATTGTAACTATATTATAAGAATAATAGTAATTTAATACTATTTATTATATTTAGGAATAATAATAAATATAGGTCATATGAAGATATAATTTATTAATGACCATTTTATTTGGTTTAACATTATTTAGTTTACCATAATTTATTAATGACCATTATATCTAATTTACCATTGGACCCTTTAAACAATTACACAGTTACCTATTGTAACTAAATTCTAAGAATAATACTATTTAAATAATTTGGGGATATTAATAAATATAGGTTTTCTATTAAATATGAAGATATAATGACCATTATGTTTAAAACAATAAATTTATTATATTATTCAATTAACTAATAATAATGAATTATATGCTTCTATTAATAATAAAATCAGTGGTTTGACTTTGATCCTTAGGTCAAAATTAGCCGTTGCAATATAGCCGTTGGAGTCTCTGCGCACTCTTTTTAATCAAGCTAAGCCAGATCAGTTCTTCAACTTGTCCTGACGATGAACCACACTGGTTGGTTCGAAACACGTCGACAAAAGATTGATTATGTGATTTTGCCGAAGATTATCTAGACATATTTTAAAAATTTCAAAAAATAATTTTGACATTTTTTATATGTTATTTTCAAATTTCTATTAAAAAAATGATTTTAAAAACTTGAAAGGGTAGTTTCTTGGGTCGTGGTTTTATATATACGAAAATATGATCGTTTTTACTAGTATTTTAATAATAACTAAAAAATATGCTTACTTTTTATTTCTAATTTTGTTTAGCAATCTTTAGAATGTTTATAACACATCTCTTAAAGAATTTGGAATTAAAAAAAATAAATCAATAGAGAAATGGGGGGTCGCGGTTTTGTCACTACTTAAAAATTTATGTAAAATATTAATGATATCTTTTAAAGAAAATGAATAAGTTAGATAAAATTTATGTATTAAATTTTAGAAAGAATATGATAGGAAATTGAATTAAATTGACATGTTTTGTCTTCTTTTACCACCACCTAATTTTTGATGATTTTTTAAATTTAAGAGTAAACATTCCAACTCCATTTATTTTTATAGAACTTCTTTGCCACAAAAAGGGAAAAAGTGATACACATTAACATGCTTTTACCCTGCATAGTGTTGTTTTATTTATTTTTTATGTCATATTTTGTTGTTTTATTTGTTTTATGTTTTGTTTTGTGTTTTTTTAATTGTATTTTGTTTTTAATGTTTTGTTATTTTTATTATATATGTTTTTTTACTATATATGTTTATGGGTTTTTTTATGTTTTAATGTTTTATTATTTCTATGTCTCATTCATTAACCTAGATTTTGTTTTCTTCTTTTCTATTATGAGCGGTTGTTAGTTTTTAGTTTTATTTTTACATGTATATTTTTTTAGAAAAAATAATAATAAAAGAATGGAAAACAAAATTATTTGTTTTCAATTATATATATATATATATATATATATATATATTAAAAGAAAATTAAATTGGATTTAAGTTATTCATTTTACTATTTTTTTTCTTTTCTAATCATCCACGTCACACAAAGTGCAGGAAGAGAGCATATTCAAGATTTTCCTTAATCGTTTCCTTTTTTTCATTATTTAGATTCAGGAAATAAATGAGAAGAATCGATCCCATACTTGAAATTATCGCTCTTGATCTTTGCTTGTGCTCCTTTTTCACAATCGTTTGTTCTATTAAAATTTTCCTACTAAGGGTTAGTAAATGGGTGGCTCTTACTACAACAAAAAATTGCAAATTTATCCTAAAAATAACCAAAGATTGTTTTTATTTGTTAGTTCTGTTCTACTAAAGAAATGAAACATTCTCTTAAGTATAAGAGAATTTCCAATGCATCCATTTACCCAACAAGATCATGAGTAAAGTCATATCCAAGTTTGAAAAATAAATGCCAGTGAATTCTTGGACATGATCATAAAGATTTGATGTTAAAAATTGTAGCCTAATGACTAATTGAGACCAAATTCGAATGTGATCTTGATCAATTGTCATAGCACAAAGCTCTTCAAATCTTTTTTTTGAAATTCAACGTTTATTGTGTTTTTTGTTTAGTCACTGGGGGTTTTCAATTTGTGGATGTTTTCTTTTATTTCTACATTTTCTATACACAAACGAAAATAAACTTAAATGAAAATTCCTAAATGCAATTAACCCTATATAAAAATAACCCTAAATGTAAATGTTTCCTAAACAATCATCCTAACTAGCTTACATCTATGTTTGCTTCCCCGACAACGATGCCAAAAATATAGGGTGATTTAATGGTGTGTTAAATCCCTTGTCATTTTACTATGTCAACCGGGGGTTTCGTAAACTTACAAGAAAACCAAAATATATGGGACCTCAGATGAAACTGTTGTACAAAGTTTGTTTAGGATGGAAAGAGAGAAAGGAAATGAATATTACAAGTATAACTAAATAAATCTCATGCAAAAAACTAAATTAAATTTGAAAGCTGGAATGAATCAATCAACGCCATCGCATTTCTAAACTATTCAAAAGAAAACTAATATATGAACAAATATAAGAAGCAAACTATGATAATCTAGAAATGAGTAAATTAATCGAGAAAGTAGTAAATAGAAAGTAATGATTTACTTGTCAAGCAGGCAAACTAAGATAGCTAGTAGGCAAGCAATATAATGAGAATCAAATCAAATGTAAGAAAGAAAATCAAACTTGCAGAAAGCAAATCAGACATGTAGAAAGTAAAGAACACTTGCATGAAAGGAAATAATAGAAATCAAACTATGCTACAGTTGTATGCATATTGTGGTTAATGGGGATCCTTCCATTCCTCAATGAGTACACAAGAACAACTATCACATCTTAAGAATCAAACAACACTCATAACTCATGAGTTGGGGAAAATGATATTATTCATGTTGAATGAACAATCATAAATATGATGCTAATGAATAACTCACAATTATTATATTTCTTTGAAGGATTCTCCTCTTATTTATACATGAATTAGGGAAATCTTCTCAAATAATGTAAATCCCTTAATGATCTACTAGATCCATACATGTCTCAACTTATCCCTAGATACTAGATACAAATCCCATGACACATCAAGATATCCGTAATCTTTCTCCTTGGAATATGGTCCACCTATTGAGTTGAAATTCTAATTTATTCTCGGCAGGCCAATTAAGACCCTTCTATATCCTCCAAATAAGCCTACACATGTCACTAAAGTCATAACACATATATAGATATATGAAACCATGTTAATTTCCTAGTTTTTAATAATGAATTCAATTTAAATACATAAAAAAATAACGTTGGAAAACGATTATTCTGACCCATATGATTACTTGATGTAGGGTTTTAGGCTAGATAATTATCGAATGAGGGTTAAATCATTATGAAATGATGGAAATATGGATGGATATGGAAGACAATTTAGCGACTCTGTTAAACAAACATGGACAACAAAGAAAGATATGAAAGATAATCATGCAGTACAATTTTTATTGACAAATGATTTACATTTATAGTACATTATGTGACTCTTGGGTTTCAGATCCCAAGGTCTCTTGGACTGCTTTTGTCCATTCGAGTTCCACACTAACCCATTTAGGATTAGGTGTCCAACATTCCCCCCCTTAATCCGAAGGGTTATGTATGAGTCCAAGAAGAGAGCTGTAATACAAAATGTGCAAAAAATGCATGGCAGCACTAGGCTGAGTGTGCTCTATGAAATGTTGGTAAAAAGGGCAGTGGTTTAAGGATGACCACCAACACTGGAACGCTTAGTGCACTTCCCGGAACTCTTCCAAAACTGGCAAGAAGCTGGAGTCTTCTGCTAGAGGAAGTGTTCTTAATCTGTGATGGTTTAAGGATGACCAACAACTCTGGAATGCTTAATGCAATTCTTGGAACTCTTCCAAAACTGGCAAGAAGCTGGAGTCTTCTGCTAGAGGAAGTGTTCTTAATCTGTGATGGTTTAAGGATGACCAGCAACTCTGCGATTCCTGAAACTCTTCCAAAACTGGCAAGAAGCTGGAGTCTTCTGCTAGAGGAAGTGTCCCCGATTGCCAACTGAAGGCATGTTCAGGGGCATCTTTGTCTCTGGCTACAACTCTGAAACTGGTGTGGCAGGTTGTGGCTCAGGCTTGCTTGATGTGGCTTTGAAGCTTGTAGATGACCATCATTTTCCCCCCTGTCAGGTACAAGGTGAGAAGATGGACAAAACTCAACTACAAGACTGTTTAATACTCTGGAACAAGTTCTGACATGTGTTTGGAATATCTTCTTGGCTGTTGATGCCCATTGCCAAGAAGCGATCCATCCAAGATGAATCTTTGTTCTTGCAGGATGTTTGTTTTTGAAGCATCTGTGTGAAGAATGGCTGGTTTTATGACAGTGCTTACATGGATGAAGATCAAAACAGTGATCTTTCAGATGGCCAACTCGGTCACAGTGTTGGCATTTCACGATCTGTTGTTGTTGTTGTTGTTGTTGTTGCTGTGGAAGAGGGGCAGAGTCTGGAACAACTAAAGCTGAACTGTCATGAGGAGCAGGTGAACTATCATGAATGAATCCAGCACTCTGAAACTGAATGGGCTTGGCATAGTCTGGAATACGAAAGGACAAGTCCTTGTCATATCCAAGACCAGTTCTGTGCTTGTTGTGGACAGGCTGTTCCCAAGATCTGATGATGGGCTTGGGAAGTGCAGACTGAGTTTCTGCATCTGCATATACAACTGCTGCTTTATTTGAATGAACTGTATCATTATTAACATGCTGCTGATGGGTGGTTGTCTCAATGTTTTGAACAAAAACAGGTTCAGAATGGTGTCTATTTTGATGTAGCTCTTCTTGCTGTAGTTGTGATTCAAGCTGCAAAAATCGATCTTTTCCTGTGCATTTTGAAAACATGTCTGAATTTCTGAGAGAGATCCTTTGCTGATTTGTAATGTGTCATCAACATTAGATAATATCAAAGTTTTAAGGAACTGTAATACTTCACTGGTTCTAGCCATTTTTGCTTCAATGTCAGATTTACACCTTAAAAACTGATCACAACTATTACTCAATGCAGAAAAGTAATACCCACTCACAGTACACAGCAATATCCTTTATAAATGTGCAGCAAATGAATCAATGCATATATATGTGGACAGATACTATAATGAGTTTTAATACCACAACTGGGGCAGCAGCAACTGCAAACTTGCTTGGATCCTTCAAATACTCCTTCACTAAATGATGGCTATCAAAACTTCAACAATTATAACACAGTTCTCTGATCTTGCCACTTTCTGGCAATGAAGATAAGAAATGAGAGTAAAATTCCAGCAAGGACTTTTAGACCCAGAATGTTGCTCCAACACTTACTCAGCTCATAGGCATTGGAATGAGTCTCTAGCACGCTGAAGCAACAGTGATAGACCTCCTTACATGTTCAAATACTTAGCAAACTGTACAGCGCTGGTCCTATGGCTTATATTAGTCAACAGTACAGTGTTCGTGGTCCCACAATGTTAGAATAAACTCCACTCAGAAGGGTATCACAACTACATCCAGCAGAGGTGGTGCATTCCTTGTTGTTGGTTCATGTAAATATATTATATGCTGGACAAATACTTGTGTAAGAACTTAAAATTTTTAATTTGATATCAACTTTAGACCCAGTGAGCATAAATCTTATTAATAATACCAGTGATCCTTTCCTCCATGCACATCATAAGGAGAACTCCACACTTCATAAGAAGAAGTCAATGCAGAAATTATGAATCCAATACTAAAAAGGTACCAAGCACAGTCATCGATTTAATGCACCAGAACAGCAGTGTTCTTGGACAGCAGTATTCTTGGACAGTAGATGGCAGCGATCAATACATGCTTTCCCTTGGGCTCCAGTTCACAAAATTTCATTGAATCTTCAACAACCATTCATTGAATCTTCAACAACCAACCCCAGCATGTAAACATTCAGGAATCCACAATAAAAGCAGAAAGCGGATGCAAGAGCGTGATGCCAAAAAAAACCAGTATTTAAAAACAACGCATATATAAGCTATGAAAACAATACACAGGTTCCCTCAGTACAATAACTAAATCAAATTATTGCTTCATCAATGTAGACCACGCATTTATCTTCACTGTAAGATGACATTTACACCACTGTTCCAGCCTTGGTACGAACCTAGAAACATGTGTACCAGCTCAGGAATTTCGTGAGTATGTAGCCCAACATACAGAGACCCCTCCTGGTTTCCTATAGCAGTTCGAATGGGGTTCCAGTCAAAAATTACACCAGCAGCTCACACGTCTCCCAGCAAGGGATGCAGACACCCATGTGATATATGAAAATCTCTTCATGTACGTTTAACAGTGAAAAATGGGTAGCGTGGGCCGTCTACTCAATTCAGCATCTGACAGTTTGTGGTCCCTACTCATAAAGGTCTCTTCTTTGTATTAATAAAGTCCTAGCTACGTCCGGTCATAAACAACAGACTTATCCTTAGTCCAAATAACATTCATGGCCCTAAAACTCAATTTTCTTGGCATCTACGCACAATAACAGAGGTGTGCAGCATTACGATCAGCAGAGAGGAGAATACGACCGTGGTTTGACAGAGAATGAGTCCCCCACAAATAATACGCTCAGCCTAACCAACTGTATGCAGTCCAATAAGTGAGGATAGCCTTTCCAGCAGTGAATGGAACTCAGCACTTTGACTAGATGCTCAAGCTGCCTCTTCTAAGAAGAATTTCGAGACACCTTTTTTTTTTTAATTGGGAATGATAACTTCCAGATTTAAACTCAGCCTCAGTTTGGTCCTGTAGCTCAATTTCTCATGCCCAGAATTTCATGTACATCCTCAATCTGAAAAAATGATATTGAAAATACCCAATAAGCTTTTAAAATCAATTGATAGCACATGAATACCTCATTATTTTCGAAAACCTTGTTCTCCATTGAAGCTCATCGGTGAAAGAGTGATTTCACTCTCATGTCCAGACTAGCGGGTCTACAGACTCATGTTTGTGGTGCAGTAGAAACATATGCTTCCCAAGCACGACTGTGACATACTAAACATTCCTTTAACACTGGTTTCAAATTCAATTCTCCTCACCGTCTCACCCTAAGATCTTCGACTGCGTTGCAGACCATCCAGGTCATAAAGCAGACGACGAGTCGATTCCAGTTAAAATCGGTGGAGCTGTTTATGCGCGTTCACACCGTGCAAGTCTCAGATTCTCAGCAACCGTGGCCGAGGTGTGAGTATTATAAAGAAAGCCAGTGGCATTTCATCACATTACGGTTCAGCGACCATGGCTATGATGGCTCTTACTCGATTCTCGAGGGCTGTTTTTATTATCTTTTGTTTCTGCTTAATTCAATTCCAGGGCAGCAGAACTGTGGTCAATAATGGACTATTTGCAGCGGCTCAGCAGTCGTATTCGGATGATTTCAGCGAAGACTGTGACATACTAAACATTCCTTTAACACTGGTTTCAAATTCAATTCTCCTCACCGTCTCACCCTAAGATCTTCGACTGCGTTGCAGTCACCGACATGAGATGGGAGATACAGAGAAATGCAAAGAATAACGCACACAATGGTATCAAAAAAACCGAAGAGAATAGGCGTTACTACACAGTGGCGCAGAAGCGTTTTTTCTGACAAGCGCAGAGATACAGTGTCAGGCCCAGAGCAGCGCAGGACAGAGCAGCCATATTCAATTACTAGCATATCCCAGGCAGAGGCAGAGCAACGCAGGACAGAGCAGCGTAGTGCTCAGGGCAGAGGCGTTGATGACAGAGGAGTTATAAGGCAGCGCTTGAAAAGAATATGGCAGAGGGCCAGGACTGCTCACAACAGAGGAATGGCAGCGCTGAAAAGGTGGCTCACAGAAACAAGTGGCTCACAATGGAGCAGGGCAAGAGATCACCCGCTCTGATACCATGTTAAACACACATGGACAAGAAAGAAAGATATGAAAGATAATCATGTAGTACAATTTTTATTGACAAATGATTTACATTTATAGTACATTATGTGACTCTTGGGTTTCAGATCCCAAGGTCTCTTGGACTGCTTTTGTCCATTCGACTTCCACACTAACCCATTTAGGATTAGGTGTCCAACAGACTCAATACTAGTTTAGCATACCTTGGCACTACCTAACATATAACCTTGTCATTCCCACCTTAACAGACATAGGACTTGTTGACACTCCCTATAACATACTCGTATTTGTTCATTTCCATGAATTTTTACCTAGTTCTTCCTTGTGTTTCCCTGACACTTCCTAGGACTCCCTAGCACACATTGGCACACATTGGAACACCCTGGCACCTGACACTTATTGGCATGTCACCCTAGAACTCTAACATTCCTTGGCACTACCTATCATACCTTGTCACTCTCTTAGCACACTTCTAGCTTGTTGACACTCCTAGTCACAAAGTCTCATTCATTCATTTCCATGCATTTGACCTAGTTATCCCTTGAGTTTCCATAACACTCCTTGACACTTGTTGGTACACCCTAGAACTTAGGACATTTTGGCATGTGGTTGTGGCCTCTAGAATGCCTTAACATTACCTAACATAATTTGTCACTCCCTCCTTAACACACCTAGAACTCACTAAACACTTCCAATCACAAACACCTATTTATTCATTTCCAGGCATTTTGATGTAGTGATCCCTTGTGTTTCCGTGGCACTCCAATCTAACACTTCCTTACACGCACTGGTACATCTTGGTCGCATTCCACCCTAGTACTCTAGAATTCCTTAAAAGTTCCAAGAATTCCTTGTCACCACTCCTTAGCATGATTTTAACACACTGACACTCCCTATCACACGCTCTTAATCATTCATTTCCATGCGTGATGACCTAATCCTCCCTTCTATTTCCCTAGCTCTCTTTAACACTCCTTGGCACACAGTGGCATTTGGCACATATTGACATACTTTCCTAGAACTCTATCATGCCTTGGAACTACCGAACATACCTTTTCAATCGCTATCACTCGCTATTATTAATTCATTTCCAAGCAATTGAAACTAGTCCTCGCTTGTGTTTCCATGGCACTCCTTAGAATGCGTTGGTGCCACACCGTAACACCTAACACATCTTGGCATACCTTAGCACTTGGCATGTATTTTCATATCTAACATTCCTTGGAACTTTCTAACATGTCTTAGAACTTCATCGCATTCCTTGCACACCTTCACACTCCCTAGTTGTCATCCCCTCATAGATATTCTTACTTTCTTCGCGACTTGGGAACCCAACCAAGAGATTGAAAAAACAATGTTGTCCCTAGCCCAAACTCTCCCTTTGTCTAAAACTGCTTTGTCCATCCCATTATCGTAGTCATGGGCTTACCTATTTCAAGTCCTATTATGAAATTATCCTTAGATAGTTCGTCGTTAGGACACCTGTAATTCACTGACACTCCCTGCAAGACACTCTTATTTGTTCATTCACATTCACTTTGACCTAGTTCTCTCTTGTGATTCCATGACACTATTGAACACCCATATAAATGCATTGACTTTGTCTAGCATGTGTTGGCACACCTTTTCATTCCTCCGCATGCCCTGACCTTCCTTAGTTATTGTTCCCTCATAACTGCCCTTATTTTTTTTAGACATAGGATCCAACCATGTCCTACCTCTACTACAACATCTTGACCAAGTTACAACTACTACAACTATACCATGCCCTTTGCACCTATGAATGGCATATAACTCATCTTAGGCTACTGATGTCCAAACTTAGCGCATCCTAATTAATAAGTTAGCAAGTCAAGGCTCATGTCCAGCCATGGCCATAAAACAATAGGAAACATATTTTACATATTGACATGCCATATGTTGGGTCCCTATAATACTAGTGTTTACCCCATTACTATTGTAGTTATACCCCTTATTTATATTTTTGTGCCCCTCTTACCCCTAGGTTGTTATTTCTGTGCCCCATAGAATCCCTCTATTGTTATTTTTGTGGCTTTATATTATTATTGTTAGGTCGGCTGGATTATATTGTGACTCCTTAGACTCCTTATTGTGACTCAAAGAATTGTTCATTTATGTAATGTAAAGGAGGTTTCCCCCTTGAAGAGGCTGAATTCTAAGGCGTTGATATATCTTTTCTATATTTTCTTGAGCTGGTTTCATAACATTTGGTATCAGAGCTTTGGATTCTAGGTTTTCGCTGCTCCAAACAGGTCATCGTGGCATTTTCGCTATAACTCTTTTTCTGTGATGTTTCAGAAGTTGAAAAAAACACGTTTGAGAAGAAATCACAATGAATCTTGGGTCCGAATTTCAGATATTTTCGCGTGATACTTTCAGAGATATGATCTGAGGAAGTTGGTCTTTTTGCAGACTCCTCAATTACATTCAAAACAGGTGACCTGGGGAAAATCGTCATAACTTTCTCTCTGGGGATCGGATTGAAATTTCGTAAGAAGTTACAGAAAGAGGACGAATTGTAGTTTCTTGTATGTCTGTTTTAGATTCAAAGGTTGAAACAGTGACTCGTGGCACATTGTACAAGTTCGCACTACTGAACTAGTCTAAAAGCAAGTCACTGTGGAGATTTCACATAACTCTTCCTTGGAGAATCCAATTTGGGTCAGAATTATGGCATTACAAAGAGGATATAGAAGGCTACTACAGGTTTCAATTTTAGAACTGGATGATCCGAAATTACAGAGATACATCAGATTCAGTATGAGGCTTCTATAAAGTGAAAAAAGGTGTGTAGTTTTTTTAAAATTTTTGTGTAAGCTTGGTTTAATGGAATTCAAAGGGCATAGTAAAGCATTATTATCGGTAACTGATGCCCCGAGGAAAGAAAATGCAAACACCTAGTAAGGAACCTGAAAGCTCTAGCATGAATCATGAAGAAGAGGAAGAAATGCTACATGATATATCAAAATTACAAGAACAAGTGCAACAAATGTCACGCTCACAAAAGCTAACAGAAGCTAAGATAAGTGGCGTGGAATCTAAGATAAATGGTGTGGAATCTAAGATAAATGGGGTGGAATCTAAGATAAATGGCGTGGAATCTAAGATAAAGGGCATGTAAGCTAAGATGGATGATTCGAAGACAGATTCGAAGACAGACATGGCAGATTTGAAGACAGATTTGACAAATTTTCTACAAGAAATACTTACTAATCATGAAAAGGTTGTAAAGGAAACTCATGATGTGAACAAAATTAATTTTAATCATGATTCCATAGACGCTAATGTGGGATCGAAGACCCACCATATTCGAAAAATCGATATGAGGAAGTTTGATGGCAAGGATCCCGCCACATGGATATTACAGATGGAGCAGTTCTTCGATCTCAATAATGTGCAAAACACACAAAAGGTACGTATGGCAACTGTATATTTGGAACCAAATAAGTTTGTATGGTATCAATGGCTTTGCTCTCGGAAGAATTGATAGCACATTATGAAGATACAAAAAGAAACACTTTTTTTAGCCAATTGATAAGTCTCAAACAAAAGGGTTCAGTAATGGAGCACATTGAGGAGTTCCAAAAATTGAACATAAGGGTAAAAGATATTCCAGAGGAGCATAGGATTGATGTGTTCATAGGGTCTTCAAAGGATAATATCCAACATGATGTTCACCTTTGGGAACCTGATTCATTAGAGAAGGCATTCATGTTAGCAAGAAAAATGGAAAGAAAAATTATGGCAACCAGGAAGCATACCACTCACAACTATAAAGACGGAAGTGTTGTTGCCCCTAGTCTTCCACAACCTATAAGGTTGACACCACAACAATTGGAAGAAAAAGGAGCAAAAGGGCTTTGTTATAGTTGTGATAGAAAATACACTAAAGGTCATAAGTGTGCTTAGAAGAAATTATTCTACATAGATTGTGAAGAGGAAGAAGAAAAGGAGTAAGAAAGGTCAAAAGAAGAAGATATACTCCAAGAAAAAATCCTAGATGAAGAAAAAATAAATCCGACCATATCTTGTAATGCATTGGCGGGAATTACCAATCCTCAAACCATCAAGATAGAAGGACAAATCAAGAAGAAAAAGGTAATAGTGTTGATTGATTCAGGAAGCACCCACAATTTTATTCATTTTAGGGTAGCAAAAGAATTGAATTGCTTCCTATATCCAGCACCAGAGTGTCAAGTGATGATTGCAAATGGAGGAATAATAAATTGCTCTCGAAGGTGCCATAATATCAAGCTATCGATGGGAGAATATGTATTGACTAGCCCAATGCTTTCCATTCCAATGGGAGGTGCTGATGTTGTACTAGGAGTCCAATGGATACAATCCTTGGGTACAATAGATTTTAATTTTCAAGAACTTTTCATCAAATTTTCTACGGAAGGAAAGGAAGTTGAATTAAGGGGTATTGTAGGGAAACCAGGAAAGATAATCGGCTATAATGGTATGACAAATCTTCTAAAAAAGGAGCAAAGAGGTGTAATTGCACAATTATGTTCGCTAGATGTTTCCACATCGGAATCATCTATTTCTCCAGATCTCCAAAAAGTCTTGGACAATCATTCCAAGGTATTTGAGACTCCCAAAGGTCTCCCACCTATGCGTGATCATGATCATGCTATTCATCTGATTCGAGGAAGTGTTCCTTGAAACATGAGGCCGTACAGATATCCCTATGTCCAAAAAAGTGAAATTGAACATATGGTTGCAGAAATGCTAGAAGATGGTATAATTCAACCAAGTCAAAGTTCTTTCTCTGCTCCAGTAGTATTGGTGCACAACAAGGATGGATCATGGCGCATGTGTCAGGATTATAGGGAGCTCAAAAAACTCACTATTAAATATAAGTTACCCATTCCTGTCATTGATGAATTACTGGATGAATTGCATGGATCAATTTACTTCACCAAGTTGGATCTTCGTTCGGGATATCATCAAATCAGAATGAAGATTGAAGACATTCCAAAACTGCATTTAGAACTCATGAGGGTCATTATGAATTTTTAGTCATGCCTTTTGGCCTTACTAATGCACCTTCAACATTTCAAGGCTTGATGAATTCAATTTTCAAACCATTCCTTAGAAAATTTCTGTTAGTATTTTTTGATGATATACTAATCTACAACAAGTCTTGGAAGGACCATGTTGGGCATGTTCACAGGGTGCTACAACTATTGGAGGTGAAACAATTATATGCAAAAAGATCTGAATGTTTCTTTGGAGTCCAGGAGGTGGAATATTTGGGTCATATTGTATCTCATGAAGGCGTTAAGGTAGACCCTAGAAAAATTAAAGCCATTAAGGAATGGAAAATTCCCACATCCATAAAGCATCTGCGAGGATTTCTTGGGTTGATAGGGTATTATCGCAAGTTTGTTAAGAATTATGGGAGAATAGCAGCACCTCTAACAACATTATTGAAGAAAGATGCATTTTCATGGACTCCGGAAGCAACAAAGGCCTTTGAACATATTAAAGAGGCAATGTGCCAAGCATCGGTCTTAGCTACAGTGGACTTCACAAAAACCTTTATTGTGGAATGTGATGCTTCAGGAAATGGAATTGGTGTTGTTCTAATGCAAGATGAAAGACCCATTGCTTTTGAAAGTCGTCCAATCAAGGGAAAGTTTTTAAGCAAAGCTATTTATGAGAAGGAAATGTTGGCAATTATCCATGCACTTAAGAAATGGCAACCCTACCTAATGGGAAGATACTTCAAGGTAAAAATGGATCATGATAGCCTTAAATACTTTTTAGAACAAGATTATCCTCTGAAGAGCAACAAAAGTGGGTCACAAAGATGTTGGGTTATGACTTTGAAATCATCTACAAAAAAGGGAAGCAAAATGTGGTGGCAGATGCACTCTCAAGAAAGGATGAGGATGTGGAAGCATTGTTGTGCGCCATTTCTATTATCCAACCAGATTGGATAAACGAAGCAAGGGAGGAATGGAAGAATGATGAAGAAGTGTGGGCACTTATTCGAAAGCTACAACAAGATTCCAGTATGTCTGATACATTTAGCTGGCAAAATGATTCATTATGGTACAAAGATCGCTTATACCTCTGTAAGAATTCCCAGCTAAAACAAAAGATTCTTATGGAATTGCACACTTCTCCCTTAGAAGGGCACTCAGGATTTTTAAAAACTTACCATAGGGTTAAGAAGGAATTTTTTTGGGATGGCCTTAAATCAGATATTCAAAAGTTTGTGGTGGAATGTTTGGTTTGCCAACAAAATAAAGTTGAAACGATTAAGACGTTGGGTCTATTACAACCTTTATCCATTCCAAGCCCACGTTGGGAGGAGGTTTCAATGGATTTTATCACAGGTTTACCCAAGTCAGAGGGAAAGAGTGTCATCATGGTGGTAGTTGACAGACTTACCAAGTATGCACATTTTTGTGCATTATCACATCCATTTAAAGCCAGTACAGTTTCTACTCCATTTATGGAAACAATTAAAAAGCTACATGGAAACCCAAAGATTATTGTAAGTGACAGAGATCGCATTTTCACTGGAAATTTTTGGACAACATTATTTTCTTGTCTTGATACTCAGTTAGCTCATAGATCATCTTATCATCGTCAATCTGATGGGAAAACTGAGATAGTAAACAAATGTTTGGAAGGATATGTTCGCTGCTTTGTATCTGATAAACAGACACAATGGGTCAAATGGTTGCCTCTGGCTGAATGGTGGTATAACACTTCCTTCCATATAGCAACAAAAATGACCCCACTTATGGCACTTTATGGGTATCAACCACCATCCATCACATCATATTTAAGAGAAAATTCTAAGGTTCAGGCAGTGGAACATCACATCGAACATCAACAACAAGTCCTCCAACTCTTAAAGGATAACCTCGTGTTGGCACAAAATAGAATGAAACAACAGGTAGATCAACATCGCAATGAAAGAAGTTTTGATGTAGGTGATTGCGTATTCCTACGACTACAACCATATAATAAAATGTCCCTAAAGCAAGCTAAGAAGGATAATAAATTATCACCAAAGTATTATGGTCCGTACAAGGTGTTGCAAAAGATTGGTACTATGGCATACAAATTGGAGCTTCCTGCAACTTCTCGATTGCACCCAGTTTTCCATGTTTCATGTTTAAAGAAGGTTATAGGCGACAAGCTCCCAGTGAAAACAATATTGCCAGAACTTGATGAGGAAGGAAAAATTATATTGGAACCAGAAGCAGTCACAGAAACGAGAACTCGATAGCTACGAAATCGATCAATTTCAGAGTATCTTATCAAGTGGAAGAACTTATCTTGTAAAGATTCCACATGCGAGGATGAGAATTTTATGCAGAAGTATCCAGAACTACTCAAGCGTTGAGGACAACACTTTTCTGAAGGAGAGGGGCATGTTGGGTCCCTATAATACTAGTGATTACCCCATTACTATTGTAGTTATACCCCTTATTTATATTGTTGTGCCCCTATTACCCCCAGGTTGTTATTTCTGTGCCCCATAGAATCCCTCTATTGTTATTTATGTGGCTTTATATTATTATTGTTAGGTCGACTGGATCATATTGTGACTCCTTAGACTCCTATATATATAAAGGAGGTTTTGTCATTTGTATCATCAAAGAATTGTTCATTTATGTAATGTAAAGGAGGTTTCCCCCTCGAAGAGTCTGAATTCTAAGGTGTTGATCTATCTTTTCTATCTTTTCTTGAGCTGGTTTCATAACACCATAAAACCTAGCACGGCTAACAATCCCTTGGCACTGTGTGGCACATGTTGGAATCCATTGCATTCCTTGGCATGCTTTAGCAGTCCCTAGCACACTATACCACTCTCTCCTTATCACACTTGGAACTCACTGACATTCCCTATCACACACTCTTATTCATTCATTTACATGCATTTTAAACTAGTTCTCCTTTTTGTTTGTGTCACATTGTGGAACACTCTCTGGAACACATCGACACACCCGCACACATGGCACATCTTGGTATGTCGTCCTAACACTCTAGCATTCCTTTGCATTAACTAGCATACCTTGTGACTCCCTCCTTAGCACACCTAGAACTCATTGACACTCCTTGTCACACACTCTTATTCATTCATTTCCATGCATTTGAAACTAGTGCTCCCTTGTGTTTCCCTAAAACTCCACAACACTCTTTGGCATGCATTGGCACGCCATAGAACCTACCACATATTAGCATGTTTCCTCAACCTCTAACATGCCTTAACACTACCTAGCATACATTATCCCTCCCTCCTTAGCACATTTGGAACTCACTGACACTTCATGTTAGAAATTCTTAATCATTCATTTTACATGCATTATATTCACCTATTTCTCCGTTGTGTTTCCCTAGCACTCCTTAACACTTCTTAGCACATGTTGCCACTCTGTGGTTCCTGACACATCTTGGCACATGTCACTATGGCATGATAGCATGAATTAGCGCTACCTATCATACCATGTCACTCCCTCCTTAGCACACCTAGAACTTGCTCACACTCCCTATCACACACTCGTATTCATTCATTTTTTTGCATTTTGACCTAGTTCTCCCTTGTGTTTCCTTAGCACTCCCTAACACTCAACATCCATTGACACACCTTGGCACTTGGCACACCCTGGTATGCTTCCCTAACACTCTATCATGCCTTAGCACTATCTAGAATATCTTTTCAGTCACTCCTTAGTACACCTGGAACTCATTAACACTTCATTTCCATGAATTTGAAGCTAGTGCTCCTTTATGTTTCCTTGACAGATGACACTAATATTCCCCATCATGTTTTCACACCACACCCTAGTATTTGGCACATCTTGGTAGGCCTTATCACTTGGCATGTCCTTGAATTCCTAATGTTGTAGCTCCTTCTAGCACTAGGAGCACAAGTGCTTATGGGAATATAAAAGCCTCCTAGAGACAACCTCTTGGTTGATTGTAGACCAGTGCCTAGGACATATTAAATAGAGGAGAGCTTTTGAATATTATTATTCGGGATTTTTAATGCAATCCAATTGTCATGTAATTGGAAAAATATAAAAATGGGGCCTTGGTCCAATAGTCCTTCATCAAGATGAACTAAAGAAAATACATGGATCTAAATGCTCAAGCGGTAAATTGGGCCAATCTCACAGATAAATGTCTGGTTTTGGTGGCTAACACACAACAATAGGAAACTTTAATATTGAAGTTGTAGTAAAATTAAGAAGAGGAAATAAAGGAGGGAACATAATGCATAAGGATGGAAAAAAGAAAGAATCATAAGAAACAATGTTCCGACAGAGGTATAGAAGACTGAAGAGGTGGAATGGAGGAAAGAATGGAGCGCTAATTAAGGTCCCAAAATCTATACATCATGAATATTTTTTTTTCTAATTATAATATGTAAATATGTGCTCATATAAGTATTGTAGGATATCAAATAACACAAGTAAATATGTAATTACCATAGGTATTATTACTACTTAGCAACAAAATATAAAACCATGAATAAGGGTGAAACCAACAACTTTGTTACACTATTTTAGAGGGAGAAAAACATACATGAAGTGATAAACAAATGGGAAACATACTACACATTTCTCTAATTCGAACCACCACAGAGTTTCATTCATCCTTCAAAATGAGTCCAATTCAATAGTCCATTTACATTCAGCAATGTATCGCTCAAGTCCTTCAGAAACAAACAAATAGAACCAAAATCAAAATCATAGAATTTGGACCTGTCGGGTACATAATTTCAGAACCACTTCTAAGTGTTTCTTCCCCCTATTGATATACAGAAGGGGAACTTTGGAAAACAATTACAAACTATCACAACCTAAGCTCCAAGTATCTACTAGACCAGTTGGCTCGGTGTATGAAGGTTTCTGCCCAAAATGATTTGATTCGGATTTGATTCCATTCCTGAAATATGAAAATTACGGGAAAATAAGAAAAGGAAAGCATAATGATGATGCGAGTAAAATATCTCCCAGATGTCCCTGTCGTTTCCCCTGATTAGGCCACGTTATCCCTGAATGCGCCTTTCCTACTACTCAGTTGCTTCCTATCACTTTCACCTCAACTGTCTGGCTTCACCACTCTCTAAAGTTGTTAGCGATCAACTATGTTCGCTTGTCATAGAGCAGAAGTGGAACCTGACCTGAAAGTCCTTCGTTGCATCATTGGTTTGAGCTCCATGATGAATCATTAAATATTCTTGATCCCCATACCTCCATTCAATATCTCAGCTGCCAATTGATTACATCTTTAAAGCTCTATACCAAACTATCAAAAAATTACTAGATCAATAATTTTAAACTTGAGAGGCTTTGAGAAACAACAAACTATGATTACTTTGGCCTCCTTTGCTTCCAACCGTTCTTGCATTATTTCATGTAAGACCAAGGGCTATGACTATCTACTTACCCTTCCGGGGCTAAGGCTTTTATTCATTGTTCGAGAGATTTTTTCCCATGTTAATTACTTAGCACCTAAAATATTACAACCACACACCCTATATTGAAACTCTTCCCCATCAGAGATTTCTAGTCAGGGTTTTTATATTAGAGACATGACATGCTTTCAATCTCCGATTTCGATAACACTTTAGTACTTGGCTTCCAGCTCTGTCTTTGGTCCCTCATGCCCTTTGTGACCATATGGCTACTCCCAATATTAGAGCCATTTTATCAAAACATTTTGAAATGGAAAACATTACAAAACACTAATATACCTCAAGCTCTGATTTGCAATTTCGACCTAATGTCATCCTTGGTCACGTGTCACCTCATGAGTGGTGACATGTGTTATGTTCTTTCGCCCTATTTGGACCCTTGAAAATGCCAGATCTGCTAGCCACGTGTCCTCCATACAGTGACATCATGATGACGTTAGACACCAAGTGGCTTTATGAGGACCAATAGTATTCCACCACGTGGCCCTTTAGAGGGGAGAGAAAAGGCCCGCCTACCCTTGGTTTTTTGCTGATTTCCTTCGTTAAATGCTTTCATCCCTTTCTAAAATTTCAACATGAAAGGCTCAAATATCGGTGAATTTAATCACACTCATAACTTTATGTGATATTGTAACTTTAAAAGGGTGTCATATGTGTGATTGTCGATTGTGATGCACCAATCTCTCATTTCTCTGATATGTGGGATCGCCAAAGTGTGACCCCGCCAATATTATAGGACCTATGATATATAGGATCAATAATCACATATCAGAAATTTTCTTGCATTGTACCATGCATTGCACCTTAGGATCTATGATCGTCAATATTCGATATTTTACGGTAAGTCATTTTCTCCTTGGCTTCTTGCTTTCTAGGGTAACTTTAATTCGCTATATCTTTTGATTCCGAGGTCCATTTGAAGAGTTCCATATAACGTTGCAAAGATAATTCCGAGTCCTATCTATTGGAGGAAGTATGAATAATATTTGATTATTTTTGTGGCTTTAAATATGTATGAAAACGTTTTTTTCTTTTGTACTATAGTCAACTGAGAATAAATTTTGGATTGAGTGACAACACCTAATATGCCTAGGAACTGTTTAGCATGTTTTAGTAATTCGTAAAATTCCCTAGCACACCTTTTCACTTTGTAGGTTCCATGCCCTCATAGATAACCTGATTGTTTTTGTACTTTGGGAACCCAACCAAGGCTTTCGAAAAAAATTGTTGTGCCCAACACAAATTCTCACTTTATTTGAAACTACTTTGTCTAGACCCTTGTCGCAACCATAAGATTGCCTCCTACATATCGTATTATGAAACTCTCCTCACACACTTCATCCCTGGGACACCTAGAATTTTCTAACACTCCTCAGCCAACACCCTTTTCCATTCATTTCCGTGCATTTTGACCTAGTTCTCCCTTGTGATGCCTTTGTTGAAAAGTGTAACTAGGTTCAGTCTTCATAAGGACATGTGTAATTATGATTTTATGTAATTGATGTAAAGAAGAAAATAAAATTATTTTTGTAATTCTTGAATCATGGCTGTCATGATCAAGGAATTTTAGCTATAGTTAAAGCTCCTAGTGTGAGCTATTAGGTTGTTCATGAAGTGATAAAAGTCATAGAGTCAATGTCAAATTTTGAAGCCCCATTTTGGGCATGTAATCCATTGTAAAATAAAATTTATTAGCCCTGCAAGACCTTTTCAAAAACTCTTCTTCATTTCTTCTTAACTATCCTAGAATGTGAAGGCGACTTACTTATATAAGAAGTGGGCTTATTTTAATGGAAAAAATAGTATATATAGGGTAACTCAACCTCCATTTGTGGAAAAGAAAATTTGGTTAAGTATGTATGTAATAATAAGTCCAAGGATAACCAACGAAGAGAAGGAAACAAAGAGCAGATATTTTAGTGTTGTTTATGGGTCTATTTTAGGGCTAATACCTCAACACAACCGAAGGAAGGAAGAACTATCTACTACATAAAAGGTCAAAGGTCTTGATGTTGTCCAAGAAGTTGAATCAAGGAAGAAAATACACAAGTTTAGAAGCCAAATTATAGTAAGAGGTCATACCATACAAGAAAATTAGATCAAGGTTTAAAGGATTTCTCAACCACACGTGCTAGTGTTTCTATAGGAGGGTTGAGAACTAAATATTTGATCTAGGGAACAGAAATTTGAAGGACAGTTGACTTATTGGAGGCGGAATCTTGATCATCATTGACTCAAGGAAAAAGAAGGAATTTGAATCAAGGAGGCTTGGGACCTAGTCTTGGAGAGGTCACTAAGTCAAGGGTCTAGGTCATGGTAATTTTCAATTGAAGTATCTATAAGAATAAGAATTTTTTTGGGTTTTCCTCTCATGTTGGAGAGGTTTTGGCCCTATATGATAACCTATTCTTTATGTCTCTTGTCTCCTCATTGTTTATGCATTAATAGTTATTTGATGAAGAAGAAAAATATGATAATATAAGTAAATATAATATCCTAGTCTTAAGAAGTAGAAGTAAGTCGCAATAAGTTACCATAAGAAGAGAAATCACCTAATAATGATGCCCTATATTTCTCGATAGCCCTGGCGCTCGTATGGGATGGGACCTAGGTATGAACACTTTGAAAAACAAATAGACAACATGTGTACTAAGGCTTGGTTGGATCAACATACATCATATCAATTTTAATCTAAATTTGGCAAATGACAACAAAAATTGAATTTTTCCCACTTTTGAAATTGACCTTGGTATTCACAACTACCAAACAAAACATCCTCACATGCTAGCTAAAGAATAGTGAGCAAAGGGGTTGAACTCAGAAATGCATTGAGAATATAAGAAATAGAGGAATCAACTAATAGTCTTCATATGAATCCATAACACTTTTGGCATGCAAGAGAATTCTCCTTAACATTGTATTGGCATTCATCCATTTGTGTAACTATGACATTAGGCTATATCATATATGTAGTGCATACATAAACTAGGGCAAAAAAATTTCTCATGATCCATGAAGCTACCAAACATCAGGTCACAGACATTAACATTTATTTCATTCTTGTTGGTGTATAACATAATCCAACATCTTATAGTTGACCCATACATGGAAGCTAAGGTCAATCTGTGATTGAAAATAGTGCTGATTAGGGTTAGTTTTTGTGTTGTTTAATTTTTGGGGCTTTTTTAGGTGGACATTATTCCTTTCAGTTTTGATTTTGAACTTTCGTCAACTTACAATGTTTGGCCCATTTTTTCCCTTGTATACTTCTTAAAGAAGGTATTTTTTGTTTATTGTTTCAGTAGGTCTTCTTTGAGTGTCCTCTTATGTTTTCTATGTGACAGTAACCATAGTAATAAAAGGTATGTTGACCTTTAGTAGGATCATATTGAGATAGACCTAAGACATTTTCTCGTATACCAGTTATGGCTTCTTTTGATGCTTCCACCATCCATAAATAATATTTTATGCTCACTGCTTTGAACCACAAACAGTGGTTCAACTTCAGGATGTGAAAGACTAGTGGAAAACTGGTCTTATTATTTAGTTCAATAAATAGATGTAAGAGATGCATTGCCGATAGATCCACCTTTTTCATCTTCATGGAAGATTTTTATGGACAAACATGTGGAGTGTCCATGGGGTCGCCTTTGTCTCCTATTATTTCCAATTTATTCATTGACTTTGAAAGCAAAGCCCTCATGACCTCCCCCCTAAAAGCTAAATTATGGAAAAGATATGTGGATGACACATTTATCATATGGCCTCGTGGAAGAGAAACCCTAGAAACCTTCTAACAACACCTAAATAGTTTATCCCCTTCCATAAAATTCATTATGAAAGTCGAGGTCAACAAGAGCCTCCCCTTCCTTGATATCCCTATCACTAGGATGGATGATGGCTCCATATCTCACCAGATATATAGAAAAAAGACTCACACTAAACAATATTTACATGCCTACTCACATCATCACCCAACCCACAAACTAGGAGTCCTCAACACTTTAGCAACGAGAGCCCTCAGAATCTCTGACAAGGAACACCTAGAAAAAGAAAAAGAACACCTTATTAAAGTTTTCCTAAAAAACGGATACAACAAACATCAAGCTATCAAAGCCATAAATAAAGCAAACACTCGACCTAATAAGAATAAAGATTTTGATAATATTATAGGAAAAGTTAACCTACCTTACATTCTAGGGACTACGGATAAAATCTCTCGCATCCTAAAAAAGAATAGAATTCTAACCACCTTCAAACCTTTAAACACAATCCGTAGCTACCTTAAACCAATTAAAGACAAAATTGATCCAAAATGTCATAAGGGCATCTACTTAATTCCTTACTCGTGTGGCAAGCCCTATGTAGTTGAGACTGGGAGATCCTTTAACACGAGAATCCGAGAACACGCAGCTGACATTAAACATAATCGATCCAAATCATCAGCTTTAATAGAATGTTCCAATAAAACTAAACACCAAATTTGTATAGAACATACTCACATCTTAGCTAGAAGTGATCACTACTTTATAAGGAAATTCAAAGAAGCCATAGAAATTAGCAAGAACCCTAATAACCTGAACAGAGATGACGGATGGACCATAAGTGAAAACTGGATTCCAATCCTTTCATCCAATCTTACCCCTCCCTAACCACTATCCTCCTCTAAATTATCCAAAAAGAAATAAAAAAGGTGTTTAATCCATTAATTATAGTCTAACAAGAAGTAAAATTAACAATAATTCAAAATCAACAATAAAAAACTTTAAACAAACCTCAAACTAACCATATAATAAGAAATTTGTATCATATAAACTTCAAAATTATGAAATAATCAATATAGACAATTAAAACGAATCATAATTAAAATAACAAAATATATAGCAAAATAATTAAAACAAAATATAATTAAAATAATAAAATATAAAATAAAACAAATATGACCCTAATAAATTATATTTCAATAATAAATTAACAATAATTATATTTATAATTACAATTATTATTATTAATTTCAATTCAATAATAAATTAGTAAATTGAAAATATTCAACAAATAGTAATGATTTAATCCATTATAATTAAAACAAATTATAACCATAACAAAATATAATTGAATAAGGATTTAGAATTTAATATTAACAATAATTTAACATTAACCATAAATAAACTTTAAACAAACATCAAATTAACTATTTATGAATCATATAAATTTCAAAACCATTTAATAATTGAAACATAATTAAAACAACAAAATATAAAGTAAAACAATTAAAACAAAAATATAATTAAAATTATAGAATATAAATTCAATAATTCAATAATAAATTAATAAACTAATAATCCCTAATATCTGTCGGCAATGCATCTCTTACATCTATTTATTAAACTGAATAATAAGACCAGTTTTCCACTAATATTTCACATCCTAAAGATGAACCACCGTGTATGGTTCGAAACATCGATCAACAAGTAACCTAATGCGATGAATCCGGAAGATGATCTACACAATTATGAAGATCACGTAAACCTAAGAGATAAAATATTGTATGCCTTTAACTTGTTTTCCCAAGGGTAATATTTATCATATTACTACATATAATTTACATATTTTTGTTATATTTTTGGCATGACATTTTAATATATTTTGCCAATTGTTTTTTAATATTCAATATTCTTTCTTGTATTTGTGGAATTTTGGTTTTGTGATTGAGATAGAGCTCATAAAATTATGGCTTGATAGCTCCAATAGAGCATAGAAATTTTAGTCAATTGGGTCTGCTATGCTTGGTTGAGAGAAGTGTCTTCATTCTCACCTAGCATAATTTCTCACAAGTGTTATGTTGATCCATTAATATGTATATTGTTGTATTAGACTTGAGCCCCAAATAATCCATTTTATCCCAAGTAGGACTTTTAGAACGAGGCGTTTTTCCTAGTGTGTTTCCCAACAATATATATATATATATATCTATATATATCTATATATATATATATATATATATATATATATATATATTCGATTGAAAAGAAAAGCATAGCAATATCAATGATCAAATTTGAACCTTAAATATATATAAAATCCTAAATTAATATGAAATATGATTTGACTCAAAAGTTTCCCATATTTGTTGTAGGAACTTTTGATATTCAGAAGAAGATTGTTTTGGTTTAAAAAAACTCCACTTTATATTTGCAATCCCCTACCCATCATAATCAAGCCCAACATACTTTCTCGTACTGTTGAGCACCATACTATCATATTTCCCATTAGAAACACTCATGTATGGATGATGGAGCTAATCACACCTATGTTATGACACCATAATACCATGCAGTGGAATGATAAACACCCCAGTGTCATACAGATGAAAAATGAACATTGGATTATGAAGGTAGTCACAAGTTAACCTCCAATGTAGCTCTTGACCTTCAATATTCCGCTCACAACACCAAACACCATCCTCTTTCTCTTCATCACTTAATCTCTTCACTTTAACAAAGGCTTTGAGTCTTCTCATTCATATTCTTCATTAACCATGAGAAAGTAGATAGTGAATGAATGCTTTAATAAGTGAGGACGGGAGGCCAATCTAGTCAAGTCCCAATTGTTTTCATCTTTACAAGAATAACGGTGTTGATGCCTTCTTATTTGGTATAAAATTTGCAGTGTGTGGGCGGTGTTTGTGTGAAGAAATAAGGAGAACCTAACCCTCTAACTAAGTTAATACCATTGCTTAGTCAGAATAATTATCAATCCTTGGAATCACAACCTATTTACCTTGCGTTATGTTAGTGAATTGTATGATCTTTATATATTTAATCATGCTTTTATGTAATCTCCCTGATAGTGACTCTAAAATTTTCATAGCCATGTAGCACAAACCTGGGATCAACACCAATTGACCTTAAGGGGCTTAGTTAAATATGACCTTGCCAACTAATCTTATGCTCATGTTGCTATATGGGTAAAGTATCTCCCTCAAATGAAACAAGAAGTAATGAAGCCTTATTTTCATTCTAAAGGCGAGAGGAAATATAAATAATCTTTGAAGGAAAGGGGGGCTTACTTTATTACATGCATTTTGTGGTTGGTTTTGATTCACCTTCGCAATAAAGCTACTTGTTACTCTACCTGTCAATTTTTTTTGCATTATTGTGGTAGTGTGATAATGAAAAAGTCAAGTGTTAATGACAAAAGGAAAGCATACATCGAACGATTTATCTCTTTTATTTATGATATTACGCTACTCTAATTATCCCAATGCACCTAATTTCTATATAATGGCCATCATGCATAAATAAAGAAACGTGCATGCCAATTCAAGAAGTCGAAACAACATGACTGAAATTGTTACTCTCCCTCTTGATATGGTCAGTCAAGAGAATAAAAGTGTGTCCTCTCTCTTTGGCCTAACAAATTTCTCTCTCAGAATAAACAAAACTCAATTCATTCCTACCCATCAAATTAAGTTTCCATGGTCAATCTCTTCCTTTAATTTGATTTATTTATTTTTCAAGGGAAATTATCATCATTCTTAGCCCAAGGTTAAGTATGAGGGTCAATAAAATAATATTCATAGTCACCTCGCCATTACAATAACATTTCTCATCATCACGTCACATGTAGGGAATTGAATCTATATGGGAGAAGTAACAATGATTTTGTCCAATCACCTAAGATAATCCCAATTGACTCATTTTACTTATTTATGCTATGCTATAATGAGGGATAATTAAGGAGCTTCAATGCACATATTCACTTTGAAGTGGAAAGAAAGAGATATGTTGAGGCCACTTTCATTTCTTTTGAGGGCACATGAGATGAGAATTATTTAGAAGGTCAGATGGTTAACATGCCTTTGGAGAGGAATTTTCCATGGAATGAATCAACTCATGGACATATGTAAAGGAAAAAAGAAATATAAATGAAATACTTAAAGAAAATATAGATTTTCAAAACTAAGAAACAACTATTTTATATGTTGAATCTCATGGGCATGATTTATGGTATCAATGAGTCCTTGATCATTGTTGCTTCTATGAATATTAGGTTGCCACTAGACTCACTAATTATTCTTTATAACGTATGGGAGATGAGAGAGAGAACTCAGGGGATTGTAAAATCATGGAGAATAACTCTTTTATATGTTGAATCTCATGGGCATGATTTATAGTCTCAATGAGTCATTGACCATTGTTGCTTCTATGAATATTAGGTTGCCACTAGACACGCTAATTATTCTTAATAAGGTATGGGAGATGAGAGATAGAACTTAGGGGATTGGAAAACCATGGAGAATTAATCATTCCCTTCAAAAGGTAAATTTTTTCATGTCAATAACATGATTTGTACCTAGCAAAACTATGAAGACAAATCTTTACTAAGAAATTTCCATTCAAGAATTTATTCCTCAAATGTACCTACAAAAAAGAAGCATGTCATAAATGAAAATCGATAAAGTATGGAGAAGATAAAGTATCATTTTCCTACTTTCTAGAGCCTGATGACGGGTGGAGTATCTGCTCGAAACGTCGGGCATGGTAAATATCTACACAATTTATTTATGAAATATTTTGAGAAGACTAAATCTCATTTGTCTAGGCTTTGAGTAGTGTAAAACTTATGGATACTGAGGATAAAGAATTACAACTAATTATTTGAAAGAATAAATGTCATGCTTATCCTAAAGTAATGAAGGGTTCATTGATGAAAAATATTGAAAAGGAAATGAAAATGAAAATGGAAGGGTTATCCCTTACCTTATAACAAAATTAATCACAAAAATATACACAAATTATGAACAAAGGACGATCCCATTAACCAATGTGAGTGCACTTTAAAAAATAGTCTAACATTCATGGGAAAGCACCATAACATCAATGTCAAGTAAGGGTTGACCGGGTGGTTAAATCCCTTTCCACCTATATTTGATTCCCCGAAATAACATGTTAAGCCTATTGTGATGAGGCTAAAGGAAATAAGCAGCCTTAGGGAGTTGACTCTGTTCATGTCCAATACAAGACATCTTGGTTCTTGCTAAATCATATATTCCTAATATGTTCAACTTGTAGGTAGTTGGATAGAATCTTGGAGTGTTATACTGGAAAACGAAAGGTTTTATCCAATGCCTTGCTCAAATCACTCTAACTCCAACGAGTTACTGATTCAAAATGATAAAAATAAAAATAAAAATAAAAAACAACATTAGCTAGATATATCTATATATATATATATATAGATAGATAGAATACCATATATCATATAATAGTGGTAGATGATATATATCGTGTTCCATAAAGTGTTCCCAAAGATTAGCCACTAGGATTCAACCCTCCTTTTAAAGAAAATTATCCAAATAATTTATTTTAAATTGAATGTACATACACCATAGTAAGCGCTATAGTGTGGACATTTGGTTGTCATATGTAGAACACAGGAATTCTTCTGGCCTTGTGGAAGTAAAAGGAATTTGAAAAAGAGTGGTTTCGAGGCCAAATCCAATCCCAATACTTCTTCAAGAGGGTTTATGCGGGGATATAAGTGTCGCAATGTGTTGTGAATGGTGCAAAGATAGGAGTAATGGAGAAGGGAAACATGTTTGGAGTGATACGAGACACCACATATTTTGCTATAAATTAATTTGGTTATCCTGCTTGCATTTGTTGAGATATTGAAACCCTCGGAGATACTAAAGTAATTTTTAAGATGAAGCTGCCTCTTTCTCAATTCATTTTCTTAAAGACTTGATGACATTTGCGTGGCAATTATATTTAAGAAACATTTTGATTTAATGAAACTAGGTCTCCAATAGGAAATTCTCCAAAAAGCAACATTGAGACAAATGTTAAATGTAATTTCGATCATGAATTTTCTTTATAAGTTGTATTACCAAGTGTTTTGAATATGTTGTTCGGGCTACAAGGGAGCAATCATTTGATATATTTGAGATGAAAATATTGAAAATACCCTATGTTATCCCTATTCCTTGTGCAGGAATGGTCGACTATCAATATGTATTGGCTGCTCATGCTAATTATGCTAGGAAAAGCAAAAATAAGCACATTGATCCATGTTTTGCTAAGATGTCAAGAATTTTAATGGGTTTAATGAGGAACCAAGTTTGGTACAATCATTTAGTAATTTCCCTATGAAATATCTACTTCACATATAGTTCTTATTGTTCATTACATGTCAGTACAATTTCTGATCTGACAATGAATATTTTATAAGTTGATTATCAAGGATTTGACTTCTTGGTTCATTATTTGACATGTCTCAAATAGGAGAACTCTTATTGACATAGAGAAAGATGATCTGATGATGCTTATACCACCCCTTTTTTCCTTTAAAGACATTCCTGAGCGATTAGTATATGTTTGAAAATCTCACTATTCACACTGAACATTTTAAATGTAAATCAACTTGAAACATGGCTATTTTCTTGTTTGATTTAAAACATTTTTTTTTAATCTCCATATAAGCCTATGTGTATCTAAGTCTAGGTATATTTATGGAGAAATATATTAATTTATCTATCGATCGATGGTTGGATAATCTTCCTTTAGACATTTTAGCAACTATGATTTTTGTCTTGCAGTAAACTACTTTTTAGTGGATAAAAATGTAAACTCTAACAAGAAGTTCTATACAGACAGTCTCATGCGTGACAGTGGAGCTAAACAATATGCACATGAAAATTTTCAAGTGTCCTTAGGTTTCAACTCACTAACTCTTAGACTTTAGGAACTCACTAAATCAATAGCAGACATGCCTTTCATATGCTCTTACAATAAAAAACTATGTGGGAGAAGTGATATGTTAGTGGGATAATATGGAGTTCTCGGGTTATGGTTAGCATTTGTTTCCTTTTCTCTATATTTTTTTTATAGTTTTGGCAGTATACCTACATTTATTAACAAATGTGTCTCATTTCATTCAGAAATCCCACACTTCTTAGGAAATGAAAGGAATTTCTTGTAATACATGTCACGAGTAAAAAATTAAAAACATAACTAGGAATAAAATTTCTAATCAGTTTCACCTTGAAATGCACTATTGATCTATTGTAAGGAAAGATCTCCTTCTTGCATACTTGAAACAAATAAGACATTTAGCTACATCATCATTTAGATCAATTTTTGAGCTATACTCTTAAAATTTGAACTTGCATATTACATCGAATCATATTTACGAGGGGATTTCCACTAGTGTCATACATTTCTAAATATGGATTTAAAATCCCTTGAAAAATACAAGAAAATGGCTTCATTTATTGTTAACAACCTTTTGATCTCAGATGTCATTCCTTGAAAACCATTTTCCTTTAAATAATGGCTTCAACGCTCCTTTTTTTACTAAAAGGATAGAAAAGGTAGGATAAAAGAGAGCACTACATTTTACTGTAAAAAATGAATATCATTAGCTATGGCTTCCAAAAGAAATAAATTCAGGAAAATCACTTGAGAAAAGAAAAATTTGGGTTCATATTGTTTTTATCACAGCCTTAGTGTTTTTTTTCAAAAATATCACAATGTCACATCTTTATCTAGACAATTTTTCATTCCTTTGTCATTAATATTTATTCTGATGTTGGTGATTTTTTAGTAAATTTTTCATGTATGATTTGAATTTCTAGATCATCCAAGAGCTAATGAAAATCCAAACTTCCCATTGTAATTTTTCTATCTTCAAAACTAAATTTATATTGATTAGAGTAGAAAAAAAAGAGAGTTGTTCTTCTAAGTTGATGCCAAAATGTTCAAAGGCATGATCATAAGGGTGTTATACTAAGAGAAATTACCCTCCAATGCAAAGGGAAGAAAAGAATAGAGGAAAAATGAATGATGTTGACCCTCCAAAAGGAACTAGAAAAGATACACTCCAAAAAAATGTACTTGTTGTATTCCTTCCTTCCACACTGCAGTGTGCATGCAAAGATCATTTACATGTCATGTACTCTATGGACTGTGTTTGTAAGGCAAAGCAAGAGGATTAAATAAGAATGAGAGAACGAGTTACTCAAAGATTGAATTTTGAAAGTGCATGGAGAATACATATCAGAGACCTAGAATCATGTTGTCTTCTAGTTCATTCATCTGTGGTTTACTCTACTAGCAATTGAAGTTCTTCCATGAAATTCTTCTTCAATTGGAAAGTGAAGGAATTATCGTGAAAATCTTATTCTAGCCTCTCCAAACCTAGAAAATGGCTTGCAGGAGATGTTTACCACCCTATACATCTTAGATTTGGGCTCCACAACCTCTTGCAACTTTGAAAGATTATATCAGAATAGTGAAAAATATTACATATTCCTGTTAAACTTGAGATCGATTCTTTGGAGTATTCAAAGTGACCCTCAAAACTACCCTACAGTCTGAAAATCACTCTGCATTTAAACGACTGAACGTATGAAAGTAGCCTATCAAAATTGAGGCGCTTGTCCAAAAAGGAATGTCCTGAATTTTTTTCTGAATCAACCTCTTGAAATGCAGTTGAACCTTATAAATTCCAAGTTGGCTCACAAAAGATAAATCCAACTCATATGAAGTAGATACTCTTCCTAAAATGTTGATCATGCTTCAGAAATTGGCCGACTAGACTGGTCAATCATGCAGGTTGGCCCAAAACCTAAGCTTTCCCTCAACACTTAGTCATGTTGCTATTTTTTTAGTCATCTTTAAACTATATTACTACTAAATTGTGTCTTGTATGTGAATTTTGACGCAGGAAATGTTTCTCCATCAACTAATCACTTATTCCTGCAATCAATAAGTCCAGACTATGAAATTTTTCCTTGCACAATGTTCCTCCTTGGAAAACTAGCACTGATTGGTCAACTATTTTTTCCCACCCCCTTGAATTATCATGGCTTCAATCATGGATTTAGTTTATTGAATATTTTCATTTATTTCAGTGGTCTTGCTTTTGCCTTTTTCCAACAACACCGTTGTGCCAATATTGTTGTCCCCTCTTTAATTATCAGCATGATATATTTTTTCTTCACACGATTTATAGCAATTCTTCGTCTCTCCATATAAAAGCACCTGAATCAACGACACCTTCCCACTTATATTCATTACCATTCCATTATTAATTAAGTGTATTGTTAAAACTTAATACCAATTATAACACCAAAGTACACTACTAATGCTCGAACTACAAATTTACCATCCTTGATATTAGCCATATTTCTCATGCTAATAGTTCTAGTCTCCATAACAATAATGCTTCATACTTTTCCTAGATCATATAAGCTCTTTAAAACTTCTTGTCCCACTTCTCACCAAAATTTATTGTCCCTAAGTGGTGTTCTATCCTTTCCAACTTGTGGTTTCAGTGCCAATTCAAAACATTAAAAGGTACATAGGATATTCATGAGAATATTTTCATTCAAGTTCTTGAAATGTGTATCCCTTTTCCTAGGGGAATGCTGGCATCCATGCCTTAGAATACAATGTATAATAGAAAATAAAATTTGAAATAAAATAAGAAATTCAATTTTCATACATTGCCACTATAATAACTTTGTTACATGCCTTAAAATGCATAGAGGTTTATAAAATTATATTCATTAATTGTTGTGCCAATAGTAAGCGCTTATGGTGAGAATAATTGGACAGTCTTGTAAAACTAGTTAGGAAATTGCTAGAAAGAATTTAAGTTCATTTAATAGCAACATGATGCAAAATATTTTCTGAACATTGTTTATATCAATGAAACTGAGGTTAGCTTGTGCAAAGACATTTATGTTGTATATACTTTTCAAATAGCTGATAGGAGGTGTAATCAGATGATATCCATTTACTAGCTACAATGAGATCTATATTCAGTCATAGCACTAAGGTTTTAATACAGAAATATAGTGAAGCACATTCACATAAATTGAGTAACCTAAGAAAAGCATTTTGACTTTGGATTTTAAATCTTGTCTCAAACTTGAAGTAATCTAGCAACAATAGAAACAAGTGCTTAGAAGCAAGCAAAGTCAGGAAGTGGTGCTTTTGTCTGGTATGAAAAACGGTAAGAATTTTCTTATTTAGAATCCGTCGTGAATAAAAGTGCCAAAATATCATTCATTTTATTGCCTTCTATGTATGCTTTATTGCTTATTTAAAATTTTGTATTTCAAATATTATAGCAAACAACAACTATTTATTAGGACTGAAAGTTTATTGCTTGATATCTTTACTCCACGTGGGAGAAATATAATGCTAAGGGTTGGACAAATAAATTAGCACACAAGTACGGTAGACTAAATTACCAGTCATGGTGGAGAAAATGGGGTGAACAATATGATGGGAGTGGATCTATACTCACATGTTTCTATCTCTTTTACCATTGTTTTCTTTTTTCCATTCTCATACTATTTGAGAAATTTAGAAATTTATCATTAGACAAATTATTAGGAAATGTTGAAATAATTGTTGATTTTAAATCGTTGTATATGTGTTTTCATTTTGTTTATGAAAAATGATTGGGTTGCCTAGTACATGTTGACATGATTTTTTGACTTGATAACTTGGGACTATTGGGATTTGGAGGAATAAAATAGGAGAGGCCACTATATGCTATATCCTATAAGATAGCTATGTATCTGAAGTCCCACCTTCCAAGGCATGAAATAACTGCCTTTATTTCCTGGGTACTATCTATATTTTATCTGAAGTGATGTGGTTTCAAGATTATAATTGCTTGGGATAGCCAAATATATGAGATACCTTTTCCAAGATGGATTAATAGTTTCTTTTCTTATATTGTGAGTCTTCAGCCTTGGATGTTAGAAGTGATCATAACTCTTCTTCCATCCCAACAACCACAGAAAGGAGGCTATTGCCACCCAGTGTTATCGCTAAGGGCCCCATCTATGTTGGACACTATTTAGAGAACAATATTTGGTAGGCACTTAATATTGACATATGCACTGTTAATTCATATGATGAGCAAAGACATCTCATTGTGGCTGCTGCATTTTTTTACAGACTATTTCTTTACATCCCCTCCCCTTCATTTCATATGATTTTCCTTATTGGGATAACGTACTTGCATTTTTTCTTATACCATTTTGTTTCCTGTTTTCATTATACTAATTTTTTAGTGCATTTTATCTCATTTTAGTGGATTATTTTGCATCTCTTTCTCTTTAATTGAGTATGACTAGTGTTTGGAATGCAACTTACTAGAAATGGAACATGAGTCCTCTTTCTCATGTTGAAATGGAGCAGAGTGCCAGAAATAAGGATGATCCTAGAATTTTTTTTTTTTTTTTATGGCCATTCATGTTTTTGGTCTTTAGAAACCATTTATCAAAGAGTAGTCTATTATAGATGGGTCTCAAGAAACCATTTTTGGTGTTTTTAGAGATTCTTTTTGATGTTTTTTTAGTTAGTATCTATAAAACATCCATTTTCGACTCTTGAAACCACCACCTCTTTCCATATCCTTAACCCCTTCAAATCACATGTGGCACAGTCCCTTCTTCCTACCCCTTAGATCTCATAAGTTGAAATTCTCCCCCACCTAGTTGAATCCAATGGTTTCCCTCACTAGAGTATACTCTTTTGGAATATTTTCTATGTAACCAAGTATGAAGTGAACTTGGGGGTTCTCTATGGACAAACGCTTGCACGTGATATGCCATGGTGAACCTCACTAGCCTTCTCAAAGGTGGAGACACTTCTATTGCGCAATCATTCTAGATTCCACGTTGACATTGACCATGATTGGACATGGACATGGTGGTTCTGCTAACCCCAAATAGATGGTCATCCTTTAGTGACTGAGTATTTGATGAAGCTAGTCAATCATGGTATTTAATGATGTTGAAACTAGTTGAACATCCTTTGTGCCCTTTATGCATTGTTATTTTCTCTATAGATTATGCACATACAATAAGGTGCAAGGTAAAACCAAAAATAAATTTCTGGTAGAAAATGGGGAGAGTAATTAGCCTTAGCCTGTGCAATTAGTAATGTAGATGAGTTAAATAATCTATTGGCCAATGAGAATTATAGGATTCTGTATTGTACGTATAGTATGCTTCTATATATACTATATGAAACCTCTAGACTCCATAAGTCCATATCTTGTAGCTTCCCTATTACTACAAAATGTAGCATCCTAGTTCAAAGCCTCATTAACTTTTCCTTACTCTGCACAATTATGGGTAATTGGTAACATTTACATTTTACAGGTTACAACTAAAGTCATAAATCAAATAAAGAATTCTTCAAAAATAAAAATTGGATTTGTACAATCAATAAAACATAATGTAAGCATGGAACAAAAGTGTTTCATTTCTCAAAGGCCTGGTGTGTTATAATAAATTTGGCAACCATTTATGTGATATATCCCTTGTTCATTTTGAATTCTCGTATATTCCATTGAGGGAATAAACTATATAAATCTCAAAAGAAATGAAAAAAGGCATCTGGTAGTGTAACGCATGGAAAACATATTTCTTTAATCAAATACTAGTTGTATTGTTATGATATAAATACTACTAGACAAACATCTCAACAATTCTACCGATTGATACCCTTGAAAGGAAGTTGTTGCTACCCATCCTCAACTACATTTATCCATATATAGTATCTAATATCTAGTTTGTGATAGGATACTGTAAAATTCTACATATTTGATATTCTCATCATCTTGTCTTGTTGGGCGATCACCAACCTAAGGTCGTAATTTAAAACTTGTAAAATTTATTCTTGATGTTTTCCAATACTTGTGTCCCTTATTTTAAACTTAGTATTCATGGGGAGATTTGGAGTTCAAGTTATGTGAATGGACTACATTAGTATCTTTTAGGAAAGCCCAAGATTTCAACAATTCTTAAGAATTTCAAATTTTTTGTGTTGATACCCTATAACATATAGATTTTCGGTAGAAGCTCAGAATGATATGGACAAAACAGGTGAATATACAATAAAGAAATTGTATAACATTCCATTAGGATACATTATTGAGATTTTCAAGGTGTGGAATTTATTATGAAATGGTAAAAATTCATGTGGCTAATAGGGCCATGTGGATGGCAGATGTATAAAGTGAAACACTATGAAAATTACCATCTGTCATGACATATATCTATGCCCAAAAAATATTAAATAAATTCTCTAAAATAATAAAGTAGAGGGTGGAGATAATGGAGTAAAGTTGGTGAGTGCTTAACCTTCAAGTACAAAAGTTGTCAACATCTAATGGAAGATCGTTTCAACATTTGTATGTTGGAATTCCTCGTTGCAGAGGAAGTTTTGTGGGAATGTAACGAAGATGAGAAAGGGCCTTTGGCTGGACAGATAAGATATAATGAAGGAAATAATGATATCTATTGAAATTTCAGTTAAATGAGGATACCATAAACTATAGGCCCATGTTGATTATGATTTCTTCTTACTTCATTGGCTGGATGCTTAGAGGACTTATCCAATCATCCCTTTTTAAAAGAGGTAGTTGATGGAATAATCAGTTGATAATGTCTCTTCTTAATGGGATCTTCTCTTGGCTTCAATTATATTCTCATATATCCCAGTGAACTGGAAATCTATTTTATTTTTATCAATTCATTCGGAAACAAATTTCATATTCGTACAACAACTCCTCCACCTAGGTGATAGATTATTTGTACCAATAATGTCCATGGTGGACATTTTCTAGTTCATGCTAGTCTATATAAAAATTCCTTGTCTTTCAAGATTATTTGAAGTATGGTTTACTAGGACCAGGGCCTTTTCCTTTTCACTCTCTTTCTATGACAATTTCCTTGATCTTCATATTCCTGAGCTACTCCTCATCCATAGCGTCTTATTGGTACCTATTTTTCTAGTAAATTGGTATGGAATACTCAATTATTCGAACTCGTTATGTCACATGCAGAGAACTCTTGGCCTTCTACTACTGTACCAAGTTTCCTCCCCACTAAAATAAAATTCTTGATCAACTACAAAATCCCAATAATATTTGGATCCTTACACAAATGTGAAATTCACATAGAATTCTTTCAACACCATATCCTAGTCTCTTATATGTCTTCTCTTTTCCTCCTATACAAACTAGCTTTAGGATAAATAATTCACGGTGTGGAAAAACTAATGAACCCACTCTTACCTAGGGTGTCCTTTGTCTATCAATATCTTTTTACAGAACCATACGTCTTCCCGGGGATCTTCTATGCTTTTAAAACTATTTCCTAATTCCATATCCTAAGGAGGATTAAATGGAAGATTCATAAACTATACAACCTACATCAAATTGGAAAAAATCTCTTTTTCATCAGCCACCAATACATTGGTGTTCCTTTCATCATAGCTTCAATTGCCTACAATCTATTTTTTCATGGGACCACTGCATATATTTACATTATGAACTCTAGTATTGAATTAATCCCATCAATCTCTGGTAGGTCACGCACCTTATTTCCAATCGACCACATATATCTTTGTACATACATTTACATTCACAATGACTTCTCATGTACAATAATCTACCATCTTTCCAAAGCCTGTTTATAATCACTGAAAAAGGAATAGCTATGCCTCCATCTTATGTCCCCATCTATAGTAGGGTTCACATAGAAGTTCTTCATGGTAGTTATTTTGTAGGTATTTTACAAGGTATAATTCTTGACATAATCACTTTATAACACTTTGCCTTCGACGACTTTACCCTGGTTCCTCCCCACTAAAAGAAAATTCCTGATCTATTGCAAAAGGGCAGTAAGATTTGGATCCTTTGAAACAAATTGGAAAGTCATGTAGAATTGTGTCAACACCATATCCTAGTCTCTTATCTATCTTCTGCTTTCCTCCTATACATACTAGATTTGGGACACAAAATTCAACGTGTGGAAAAACTGATGAACCTACTCTTACATAGTGTATCCTTTGTCTATCCATGTATTTTTACAAAACTCTACATATTCCTTGGGATCTTCTGTGCCTTTATACCTATTTTCTAATTCTATATCTCGATGGCAACTATATGGAAGCTTTATACACTGTACTACGTACATCCAATTGGAAAAATTCCTCTTTTTTCATCACCCACGAGCACATTGGTGTTCCTTTCATCACAACTTCCATTGCCTGCAATCTATGTTTTCTTGTGACCACTTCATATATGTACATTATGAACTCTAGTACTAAATTAATCCCATCAAATTGCGGTAGGACATGCACCTTATTTCCTATTGACCACATCGGTATTTGTAGATACACATAGCTTGACGATGATATCTCATGTGCAACAATATTCCATCTTTCCGAAGCCTCTTTATAATATGTGTAAAAGGAATAGCTACTCCTCCATCTTAGCTCCCCATCTATAGTAGGGTTCACATAATCCTCCTTCTAGGTAGTGATTTTGTAGATATTTTCCAAGATAGAATTCTTTACATCATCACTTTACAACTCTTGGCCTTCTACTACTGTACCAAGGTTCCTCCCCACTAAAAAAAATTGCTTGATCTACTAAAAAATGGCAGTAAGATTTGGATCCTTTCACACAAATTCAAAAGCCACACAGAATTGTTTCAACCCCATATCCTAGTCTCCTATCTTTCTGTTATTTCCTCCTATATGTACTAGGTGAGGGAAACAAAATTCAAGGTGTGGAGAAACTGATGAACCCACTCTTGCTTATGGTATCCTTTGTCTGCCCATGTCTTTTTACAAAACCATACATCTTCCTGGGGATCTTCTATGCCTTTATACCTATTTTCTAATTCCATCTCTTGAGGGGGATTAAATGGAAGATTCATACACTGTACTACCTACATCCAATTGGAAAATGTCTCTTTTTGCATCACCAACAAGCACATTGATGTTCATTTCATCATAGCTTCCATTGCTTGCGATCTATGTTTTCGTGGGACCACTTTATATATGTACATTATGAACTCTAGTAATGAATTAATCCCATCAAACTATGGTAGCTGATGCACTTTATTTCCTATCCACCACATTGTATGTACATGCACGTTCACAATGATCTTTCATGTACAATTGTCTGCCATCTTTCCAAAGACTCTTTATAATCTGTGTAACAGGAATAGATACTCCTCCATCTGAGCTGCCCATTTATGGTAGAGTTCACATAATCCTCTGTTATGAAAACATCTCACAAAATGATAGAAAAGATAGATCAATGCATTAAAAATAAGCCTCTTCGAGGGGAGAACCTCCTTTACATTACACAAATGAACAATTCTTAGATGATACAAATGATAAGACCTCCTTTCTATATATAGGAGTATAAGGGGTCATAATATAATCAGAGTCGACAAAACAATAATAATGTAAGGGTATAATAAATGATAATGGGCTTCTATGGGGCACAATAATAACAATATGGGGACTACATGGGTACAACAATATAATATGGGGGGTTGTACTAATAACAATAAGGGATTACACTAGTAGTATAGGTGCCTAACATGCCCCTCTCCTTCAAAAAGTGTTGTCCTCCCATGTGGAATATTTATCTGGTAAGTTCTTCCACTTGATGAGATCCTCTGAAATTGATCAATTTCACAGTTGTCGGGCTCTTGCTTATGTGACTGCTCTAGGTTCCAATACGATTTTTCGTTCCTCTTCAAGTGCTGGCAATATTGTTTGAATTGGGATATTTTGCAACTTTTGAATTAGTGCCCACACTTCTTCATCCTTCTTCCATTCATCCCTTGCTTCATTTATCTAATCTGGATGGATAATAGGAATAGCGCAAAATAATGATTCCATATCTTCATCCTTTCTGGAGAGTGCATATGCAACAAAATGTTGCTTCCCTTTTCTGTAGATGAGGTCAGAGTCATAACCCAACATATTTGTGACCCATTTTTTATGTTCTTCTAAAGATAATATTTGTTCTAAAAAGTATTTAAGACTATCATGATCCATTTTTACCTTGAAGTGTCTTCCCATTGGGTAAGGCCACCATTTCTTAAGTGCATGTAGTATTGTCAACATTTCCTTCTCATAAATAGCTTGCTTGAGAGGTAGCCATAAAAATACCCAATCACCTACATAAAAACTTTTTTCACTGTGATGTTGATCTGCCTGTTGTTTCATTTGATTATGCATCAAAGTGGCATTATCCTTTAAAAGTTGGAGAACTTGTTGTTGATGCTCGATGTGATCTTTCACTGCTTGAATCTCTTTCTTCTTGATATGTCATTCTATCTTGAGAGCTTGAGGAGTGGTAATTTCTTCCAGTGCATTACAAGAAATGGACAGATTCATTTCTTGATGCTCTATGTGATCTTTCACTTCTTGAACATTTTCCTTCTTGATTGTCCTTCTATCTTGATAGTTTGAGGGGTAATTCTGGCCAATGCATTAGAAGATATGGTCAAATTCATTTCTTCTTCCTTGATGTGGTCTTTCACTTCTTGAACCTTTTTCTTCTTGATATGTCCTTCTACCTTAATATTTGATGAGTAGTAATTCTTTCTAATGCTTTACAAGATATGTTCGGATTCAGTTCTTCTTTCTCTCAGGTTGGTTCCTGGCGTCTATCCTTTTCTTTTGACATTTCTTGATCCTTTTATTCCTCCTCTCCACAATCAATGTAAAATAATTTCTTCTAAGAAGACTTACGAACTTTAATGTATTTGTTATCACAATTGTAACAAAGTCCTTTTTCTCTTTTTTCTTCCAATTGTTGTGGTGTAACCCTTGTAGGTTATTAAAATTAAAAAAATTTATACATAATAATAAGAATAATAAACATAGATACATATTTCATCAAAAAAATTTCAAAATATATAATTAAACTATAAATTAAAAGTTAAAGAAAATTATAATAGAATAAAGAAATTAAAAATTAATAATATTTTAATAATCAGAACAAACAAATAATTAAATATAACAAATAAATAATTAATTAATTAATTTAAACTCATTAATAAAGTAAATAAATCATTATTCAAAACAATTAATTTTTTATTTTGAGAAAAAAAATTAAATTAATTAAATTAATTAAAATTAAATACATGAGCCGACCTAATTTTTCACATCATTCCTCAATAACCTAGATATATATACCCTAAACCCAAGTGATGGATACATCATTGTTTGAAGATTATCTATTGTCGCGTCCCCTGATGATGGACTCACTTGGTAGTCCAAAACGTTGGGTTCACAAAACTCTTCAACAGGCTATTCCTCCTCTATCTAAAAGAATGGTAGTTTTCCGAAAGAGGACATAGTGTCGAAATCTTTGTATCGCTTGAACAGTTGCAAGCGCTAGCTTTTCAACGTAAGAATATTTTCTTTCTGTATCATTTAAGTTTTTACTTAAATAATATATAGGATTCTCAGTTCCATCGACTTCTTGAACTAAAACCATTACGATGGTCGTATCTACTGTAGCCAGATACAGGTTAAAATCTCTTTGATAATCAGTGGCGTACATTAATGATGCTTTCATTAGGGAATCTTTTAAAGCATCAAAGGAAGCTTGCACAACCTGATCCCAGACAAAGGGTATCTCCTTTTTCAAAAACGTGTATAACCTTTAGCAAGTTCGGCGTAATTTGGAATGAACCTCCTCAGAAAGTTTGCTTTCCCTTGGAGTTTCTGAACCTGAAGCAAATTCGAAGGTGGAGGCAAATTTATGATTGCTTGGACCTTACACGGGTCGAGACGAATCCCATCCTTGGAGACTACAAAACTAGGTAAACGACCAGAACTGATGCAAAATACACATTTGTGCGGATTGAGTCGTATCTTGTAGTGTCGGCAATGTAGAAATATCGCTCTTAAATGCTGGAAATGATCAGTCTACTTTCGCGAATGAGCTGACAGGTCGTCGAGGTATGGTTGAACGATGTTTTTGATGTCATGGAAGGCATAATTCATTGCCCTCTGAAACGTCGCCCCTGCGTTCTTTAAACCAAAGGGTAATTTTGGATATGCGAATGTGCCCCATAGACAAATAAATGCAGTCTTTGACTGGTCCTATGGGCGGATATTTATTTGATTATACCCAGAGAATCCATCCATGAATGAAAAGATTTCGCATCCGGCGCATTCATCAATTATCTGGTCAATGAAGGGTGTGGGCTAGTTGTCTTTTGGACAAGCTTGATTTACATCCCTATAATCGACACACACTCTAATTGTCCCTTGTTTTTTGATAAAAGGGACAATATTCGATAACCAATCGGTTAGAGGAACCGGGTAGATGAAACCAGCATGGAGAAGTTTTTCAAATTCTGCCTTAATGGAAGCGGCTTTCTTGGGGTGCACTTGCCTTAGCCATTGTCGTACTTGTTTGACATCTGGATACATCTTAATTTCGTGTTCAACGATACTCGAGTCAATGCCTGACATTTCACTGTATGACCAAGCAAAGACATCTCTGAATTCGCGAAAAAGAGCGTTATATATTTCCAGTTCTGAAGGAGAACAACATTTGCCAACATAAATATTCTCTACAACATCTGTTTTGGTCGAGATATTTATGGCTATAGTCTCTTCAATGTTGGACAAGTTTCGCTCGGAATCCACCGTATTTACAGTATTTGACGGAAAATCAAAGACTGAAGGATGATAAAGGTCATTTTGAGTATCTTCTCCATAATCCGGAAGAAGAGAACGATGGTGGGAATCATTCCATGGTGCTCGTTCAATTACCATAGATTGGACAATTCCTTCGTCGGTGACATGCACTCGCGACCAAGGATCTGAAGGAGTACCATATTCTCTAGACCTATCTATCTAAATGCTTGATGAGCGTTGATTTGGGTTTGCCTCCCTGTCTAGGAACATTGATTGCTATAATATTTCCATTGGGCTTGGGGGCAAAACCATTGCATGACCCATGTCGATATCGATTTCTGAGATCTTCATAGAAAATACCATGTTGCAGGTTCCTATCGACGCTACTTCCGCCAGATTGATTGGAGGTGGAAGAGCGAAAGTTCCCATTGGTATAGGATTTTTTAGTAGGCTTACTCCGATATTCTGAAGCGAATGGGGGCTTCCATGGATCATGGGAATGCTTCCAGTAACTTGAGAACCATTGGGGAGGAAGTTTTGCTGATCGACGATTGTAATCCCTCCTTGAAAGGGAAATGCAATCTTTCTAAAATAGGTCGACACAACGGCTGCCATGGCATATATCCATGGTCGTCCTAGTAGGATGTTGTAATCAAGATTCCCATCGATGACTTCAACATCTATTTCTACCGTTTTCCCTCCTCGTTCAACTTTCAAGTTATTTAGGATACCATATGGGGTATATGTCCTTCCGTCGGATGCTTTTAATGTCGTCGAAGATCGCGACAAGGTTGGAGATCCTAACGTTTTCTAGCAACTCATCGACATAATGCATGTAGATGCCTCCTCATCAATAATTGTTCGATGAACAGTTTTGTTTAGGGCTTTCACTTGAACAAGGAAAGCTAGTTCAGCTGGTAACTGAGGATCGTATCCTTTATGATCGAAGGATACAAGATTGGAATCCTTTGGGTCAATCCCACCAATGGCCGATAATAAAGCTTGCCTTTGGGATGGGCAATTTTGTAGTACTTCAAGAGTCGACATAGCAGATGGCGATTGGGCCAAATCTTCCACTATATTATAATGTTTTGCCACTCTAGCGCGGGGATTAAATGTCGACTTGTGTACTACTCCCTTTGGCGGTTTTATCGTTAATTCAGGAATGGTGGGTGGCACAACTTCTCTCGAAGTTGTTGTCGAACTACTTGGTTGATCTTTATCCTTGTTGTTCGACAACTGCGGATTCCCATAATCCTTGTTCCTTGTCGATATCAAAGCATCATTTTTCTGTTTTGAAACCGACAACATTACCACTTGAGACGGGGAAGCATTTCCACTCTCAAGCAGATTTGCTCCTGGATTTGGAAACGGATCAGTTAACACTGCGGAGGTTTTTGAATTCTTGAAGAATTTCTTCAGCTCAGCTCTTTGTGGACAATCTGAGGTCCAATGATCCTCATCGCATATAAAGCATGGAGTTTTTGGTTTCCTATTTCCAGGAGGGTTTGAAGAAGATTTTTTAGGTGATGATTCCTCCTGTTTCTTCTTCTTCCCTTTGCCTTTCTTCTTGCTTCATGTTTGTTTGGTTTCTTTGCCTTTGTCTGTCGATACGACATTTACTTCCGAAGCAAGAAGCTCGTCTTTTGCATTTTGACCTGAAATCTTACGGGCCTTTTTGGATGTAGCCTTTGTTGATTTCGTGTCTGTCGTGCCAATCACGCCATCGCCGGCATGAGAGTCATTGTTTCATTTAGGAGGAGGAGGAATTGAGAATTCCAGTCTAGGGGCGTCGAGTATTTTGTCATAGAGTGTGTCGGACTAAGTGTAAATCAAGTCCAGATATTGTGCATGAGCGATAACTTGCTCTTCTTTTACGACTCCCCCCTTTGCCACATCTTCTGTGATGGAAGGTAGTAATGACTTGATAAACCATTCAGCTAAGAGTTGATCGGGGACGTACGTTTTTACCATCCTACGACGACGTCACCACTCATGTATATGATCAGATATGTGAGTGGTCGTTGCCTGTTTGAAGTTGGTAAGAAGTTCTGTTCCCATTTCGTACCTTATTGGTAATTGAAAATTGGTTAAAAAGGTTGTGGCTAAGGTACTGAAGTTGTCGAACGAAGCTCTAGGCAATTCAATGTACCATTTTGCCGCTAGACCCGTTAACGTCCTCTGAAAGAGGCGAAGTCTTATAGAATCATCATTTAGGGTGTTTGATGAACACCATAGACGAAAGGTCATCACGTGATTCGATGGATATTCACTCGAATTTCCATTAAATTTAGGAATATCTGATGGAAGTTTATGTGGAATCATTGGCCACCAAGGGGCATAAGCAATTGGATCCTTTGTTAACCGATTTAAATTAGGTAACTCTAAGGTTACCACAAAGGGTAACTATTGATTCAGGTTAGGTGAAGTATACCCAGGATAAGATGGGATTGCCTGAGCAGTTGGTTTTTGCATACCGGTATAATGCATTTGATGCTGGTATGTTTGGTAAGGTTGGTGGACATGACCATTGTAAAATGGTTGACTTTGACCATTTTGAATGTACGGCTGTCCATTGTTCGCAAAGATTTGCTACTCAGAACCTTGGTATACTTGTTGGAATTGCGGTTGTTGGTATTGCACCAGCCATGGTTGTGAGCCATGTGTTGTTGCGCGATACTAACCGTTTGACAAAGGTGAGGGGTAATTGTACCCATCTGGACATGTGTCGCTGTACTAGTCAGCGATTGTGGTTGAGTGACAGGGTCAAGGGGCTGTTGCATTACAACCTGAGAAACCTGAGGCTGGTATACAACAGGAAACGTTTGAACTTGCGACACCGTCACAATAGCTGGCGTAGTCGGAATATTCAACATAGGTACGCATTGTTGCATCGAATACACAACTCTTGGTTGTTGAGGTAGTATAGGTACCCAACCACTTGAGGTAATTCCAGTATAACCTGAATGTTGTTGTGAACTCTCGTATGGATATCCTCCTGGAGGTGATAATGAGAGGGTATACTGCCCCCCATACAGTGGTAATCTAGAACTCAAGGGAATTGTTTGCCCTTGGGGACCAGACTGCCCAAAATGACCTCCAAATGGATCAATTTGTTGAGACTCAACATAAGAGTTTCTGGATATTATTCCAGATGAACAAACAGGAACGGACCATACTGTCAAAATAGCCCCTGAGTGGGCTCCTTCTAGCGGCTGACAGCTAGTCGGGACAGATGGTATGCCGGCGAACATTGTCGGAGTGATAGCAGGTAGTTCTGCGGTTGCTGTGTCAGATGACATAGTCCTAGATGTTGATGGTTGTTCATACATTTGTAGTCTATCCAAACGATTATCTAACGATTCTACAGGAGCTTCCGCTGGTGGCAGACTAACTTCTGATGAAGAAGGATATAGAGTGATCCCGACTCCAAAGTGCGTTGGAGTACTTGTTTAAGGATCTTCTACAATTTCTTCTATTACAATCAGACCAGGTGGAAGGGGAAGACCGTGAGGTCCGTAAAATATTTCTGGTGCCGAAGAAGGTGTGAAATCGGCAGCGACAGATGTTTGAAGAGTAAGACTCTCCGAACCGGTTGTAGATGGAAGTGGTTCGGTAACACAAGTGTTTATTCTCAAACTAGGATCAGTATCACTGTCCTTCTGCGGCTGTTGAACTTCTTCTGTAGAGGCAGGGATTCCAGAAATGTTTGGAGTAACCGGAGTCTCTGATGTCGTTGGAACACTTGTTCTAACTTTCATAGGAGATTTGGAACCGGTTAAACGAGTTCGCTTTGTCCGTACTGGTTTCGATTCTAGAGATAAAGATGGTTGACTCGTAAGCCTCCGCGAACGACGGGGTTTCAATTGACTTTCTTCCATGATTGCGGATTACTCGATCAACTAAAATAAAGGGAAGGTATGTTTCCGAATTAAATTAATTTTAGACGCTTTGACACAACTTGTTTTTTCAGTTTTTAAGAGTTGAGAAAAAATAAAAGACGACTCTAGTCTCCTTTGATTTTTAATGAGCCTGAAGTGACAAGTGCTTAGATGGACCTTTTCCGTTAAGGAGTCTAAAAAGGAACGAAAGGGACTGCTCTGGAAATCTAGGTAGAGGGAGTACCAAACCAATCGCAAAACTATAGAATACTTTTTATGGTACGGCAGTCAATCTTCCCGAATGCTGTGTTCAGTGCATTGCGATCGGTAGGGCGGCAGACATGACTTCCTATGGATAAAGGATTTAAGCCTATAGGGGTATCCCAAAATATACTCGACGGTACATGGGAGCACAAGTCCATATTGGAACTTCTTGTCTCAAAGTGGAGGAATCACCCAACCATCAGTGAGGACAACAGTTACCAGGCTTTACGACACCGGAATACGTCTCTAGCCTAGACCTCTAAATGTTGTGCGTTAAGTTCCAAAGCGTTGTTAGATTCATGGAATTTATTTTAAGTTGATATTGCTTATGAAGTTTTCCTTTTGGGTTCACCACGAGATGTAGATTTAATTCGTAAAATGAAATCTAAAGATGATAAACAAACTTTTATCTCTTTTTTGCAATGAAAATCCTAGCTACTAGAGGAAAAGAAAGACACAATCTTTTCACAAAGAGCAAAGAGCACACTGTAAATGCACTTTCCTAAATCAAGCCAAACAGACTCTCTATATGCAAATGCACATGCATGTATTCGTTTTCGACTTTCTTAGTATTGATGCTAAAAAGAAAGTTGATGTACAAATCTGAATTTGCTTTCAAGCGACAAACACAAACAAGCTTCTTTTCGAAATCAAAAGATAGAGACGATTACGACACTTTACGATTTTGAAATGAATACTCGTTTTGACACTAGAAAATCACAAATTCAGACCAAAGGCAATAGTAAAAGTATAATCGACCATCAACAACAATCAAACTTTCTCCTATGATCGAAATTGACACTTGCGACAGATCTAAATCAAAGGACGACAGTACGACTATTCTACTTTTGCAATGGAAAACTGTAAATGACTCAACAAACACACAAAAACATCTAGAGTTATTTTGTACAAAGGAGGCGGAATAACAGCAAGGAGAAGGGGTTTTAAACAGACATATACTGATCACAGGCAGCAAAATTCAGAGATAGAACTGGAGAGAATGGAACACAAGAACCTCAGCTGCACAGGGCTAGTCTGATCAGTGCACCTGTAACACAGAGAAACTGCATTGCAGTGCAGGTTTCCCTTTCGGGAAGTGTGCTGAAATTCAGGATCTCTTAACAGTACCTGCGCTAGGCCAGAAACGAGAATCTGTCCAGGTTCTGGGTCACAGTTTGCAGTTCAGTCTTTGGTTTTTGGCCGAGTAAAAGCAATCAGTAATGCACAATCAAGGGTAGATCTAGGGAGGGCCTAAGAGCTATCACAAGGGCAATCAGATAGTTTGTGAATTAGCTATTCAAATCATAAATAGATCCAGTGAATGGATTGAAGCAGCAGATGTCTACTTTGCATTCGTTATGTGAAATTCAATTTGAACGCTACTTATAAGTTTATGAAACAAACAACAAAGAGATACACAAAAAAACTAATTAGACATTCTCCCTAGCGGAGTCGCCATTTTGTTACCGAGAAAAGTGTCTATTTAGAACTGCTCTATCCCACTAAGGTGTGACAGTTGCCTTAGAAACAAACAGAGAAAAACTACTTTTGTATTTTCTTTATGAACTATAGATTGAGAGGAATAGAAAGAACCAACCTGTGCCTTGCGCTAATCCTTTGATCCAATCCCTCTCTTCTTTGACAGCTTCCAGCTACCTGCTCCCTTACTTGCCCAGCTTCACCAAGTACCTGTAAGATCACAGAAGAAGAACACTATACAAAGACATGGATCTATATTCATAAACAACTTAGGATCAGATTTAAGTTAACCATACAAATGTAACAAGCATCAATGATACAAAAGCATGGAGGAAAAACTCAAATAGTTTTTATTGATAAAAAAGAAAAGATCCAGGAGGAGTTACAACGGATGGTTCCTGACCCAGCATCAACCTCCTAGCGAAGAAGCCCCTCTTCACCTCCAACAAAGCATAAATCACCCAATTCTCTGATGTTTGTCTCAAAACCAACATCAATTCCTTACAATGTGCAAAATTCCAGCCTCTGGATCTCTGGGATGAGGGATCCATATATAGATATCTGTAAGGAGAATGAGTCAGCTTGTGATTTGATTAGTGTCTTCTCTCTGTCAGTTCTTGCTTCCACTTGGAGAGTGAAGGTCTCTTACTCATCCTTGGTCGAATTCAGTGAGGCAAGTGTCACAGGAGAAGATTCTGGAAGCTTCCATTGTCTCTCCACCTCGCGGAATGACACTGCCATTTGTCATTTCTCACCCAACGCACCGTAACAGTGTATTTAGGTGTGTTGCAATGCACCTAGCCAGTGTATTTAGGTGCAATGCAACGCACCTAGCCAGTGGAGCAGCTGAAATGATCCTGTTTTGACTTATTCTGAGCAGTTTCTGGTAGAGAACTTCTAGGAGAAGCTGTAATCTGTTGACCTTGTTCCTTTAGGGGTTAGAACAACACTTTTAGGGACTTAGGAGCCCTTGGTTTATGGACATTTCATGCTTGGAGTTGTAAGGCAAAAAAAAGTCTATAACACTTTGTACAAAAGAACTGTAAATGTTTTTGTGTATTTGTTGAGTCATGTTTAGTTCTCCTTTGCAAAAAGTAATGTAATCGTACTGTCGTCCTTTGATTTGAAACTGTCGCAAGTGTCCTTTTCAGTCATAGGAAAGAGTTTGGATGTTGTAGATAGTCAATTATCCTGTTACTATTGTATTTGGTCTGAATTTGTAATTTTTCTAGTGTCGAAAGCAAGTATTCATTTCCAAATCGTGAAGTGTTGTGATTGTCTCCATTTTTTATTTTGAAAAGAAACTTGTTGGTAATTGTCACTTGAAAAGTAATTTAGATTTGTGCACTAGCTTTCTTTTTACCATAGACATACTAAGAAATCCGAAAACAAATGCATGCATGTGCATTTGCATTTAGACTGTTTGATTGGTTTGATTTAGGACAGTGCATTTAGAATGTGCTCTTTGCTCTTTGTGAAAGAATACTCTCTCTCCTTCCTTAGTAGCTAGGATTTTCATTGCATAAAGAAGATAAAAGACCATTTATCATCTTAGATTGAATTTTAGGAATTACACATTTACATCTCGTGGTGAACCTGAAAGGAAAATTTCATAAACAAGATCAACTATAAAATAAATTCAATGAATCTAACAATGCTTTGGAACCTAACGCACAACATTTATAAGTCTACGCTAGAGATGTATTCTGGCGTCGTAAATCCTAGTAACTGTTGTTCTCACTGATGGTTGGGTGATTCCTCCACATTGAGACGATAAGTGCCAGTACGGACTTGTGCTCCCACGTACCGTCGAGTATATTTTGGGAGAGCACAATAGGCTTAATCCTTTATCCATAGGAAGCCGTGTCTGCTTCCCTATCGATCGCAATGCACTGAACATAGCATTCGGGAAGATTGACTGCCGTATCGTAAAAAGTATTCAGCAGTTTTGCGATTGGTTTGGTAATCCCTCTACCTACATTTTCAGAGCAATCCCTTTCGTTCCTTTTCACACTCCTTAATGGAAGAGGTCCATCCGAGAACTTGTCACTTGAGGCTCATTAAAAATCGAAGGTGACTAAAGTCATCTTTTGTTTTTTCTCGACTGTTAAAAATTGAAAAAACAAGTTGTGTCAAAGCGTCTAAAATTCATCTAATTCGGAAACATACTTCCCCTTTATTTTTAGTTGATCGTGTAATCCGCAATCGTGGAAGAAAGTCAATTGAAACCCCATTGTTCGCGGAGGCCTACGAGTCAACCGTCTTTGTCTCCAGAATCGAACCTAGTATGGACAAAGCAAACTCATTTAACCGGTTCCAAATCTCCTCTTAAAGTTAGAACAAGTGTTCCAACAACATCATAGATTTCGGTTACTCCAAACATTTCTGGTATCCTTGCCTTTACAGAAGAGGTTCAGCAGCCACAGAAGGACAGTGGTACTGATCCTAGTCTGAGGGTGAACACTTGTATCACTAAACCAGTTTCATCTACAACCGGTTCGGAGAGTGTTGCTCCCCAAACATTTGTCGCTGCCGATTCTGTACCTTCTTCGGCACAAGAAATATTCTATGGACCTGACGGTCTACCCCTCCCACCTGGTATGATTTCTATAGAAGAGATTGTGGAAGATCCTCCATCTAGTACTCCATTGCAATTTGGAGTCGGGATCACTCTGTATCCTTCTTCATCATAAATTAGTCTACCACCAGCAGAAGCTCCTATAGAATCGCTAGGTAATCTTTTGGATAGACTAGAAATGTCTGAACAGCCATCAACATCTAGGACTGTGTTGTCTGACACAGTGACTACAGAGCTCCCTGCTATCCCAACTAGCTCTCAATCGCTAGATGGAGCCCACTCAAGGGCCATTTCGACGGTATGGTCTGTTCCAATTTGTTCATGCGGAATAATATCCGGAAACTCTTATGTTGAGTCTCAACAAATTGATCCATTTGGAGGTCAATTTGGGCAGTCCGGCCCTTAAGGGCAAACCATTTCCTTAAGTACTGGATTACCACCGTATGTGGGGAAGTATGCCCTTTCATTATCCCCTTCGGGAGGACAGCCATATGGGAGTTCACAACAAAATTCAGGTTATGCTGGAATTACTTCAAGCGGTTGGTACCGATACTACCTCAACAACCAAGAGTTGTATATACGATGCAACAATGCTTACCTATGTCAAGTATACCAACTACGCCAGCTATTGTGACGGTGTCGCAAGTTCAAGCGCTGCCTGTTGTATGCCAATCTCAGATTTCTCAGTTTGTAATGCAACAGCCCCTTGACCCTGCAACTCAACCACAATCACCAATTGGTGGAATGACAAAGGTTCAAACGGGTACAGTTACCCCTCATCTTGGTCAAATAGTTAGTATTGGGCAACAGCACATGGCTTCACAACCATGGCTAGTGCAATACTAACAACCACAGTTCCAACAAGTATACCAAGGTTCTGAGCAACAAATCTTTGCGAATAGTGGGCAATCGTATATTCAAAATGGTCAAAATCAACCATTTTACAATGGTCATGCCCACCAACCTTACCAAAGTTACAAGCATCAAATGCATTATGCTGGTATGTAAAGACCAACTGCTCAGGCAATCCCATCTTATCCTGGGTATGCTTCACCTAACCTGAATCAACAGTTACCCTTCGTGGAAACTTTAGAGTTACCTTATTTAAATCGGTTAACAAATGATCCAATCACTTACGCCCCTTGGTGGCCAGTGATTCTACATAAACTTCCATCAGATATTCCTAAATTTAATGGAAATCTGGGTTAAGATCCGTCGAATCATGTGATGACCTTTCATCTGTGGTGTTCATCAAACACCCTAAATGATGATTTGATTAGGCTTCGCGTTTTTCAGAGGACGTTAACTGGTCCGGAAACAAACTGGTATATCGAATTGCCTAGAGCTTCATTCGACAACTTCAGTACCCTAGCCACAACCTTTTTAACCCATTTTCAGTTACCGATAAGGTACGAAATAGGAACGGAACTTCTTACCAACTTCAAACAAATGACAACCACTCACATATTTGATCATATACATGAGTGGCGACGTCGTCGTAGAATGGTGAAAACGTATTTTCCTGATCAGCTCTTAATTGAATGGTTTATCAAGTCATTACTGTCTTCCATCACGTGAGATGTGGCAAAAGGGGGAGTCATCACCAAAGAGTAGGTTATCGCTCATGCACAATATTTGGACATGATTTACACTCAGTCCAGCATTCTCTACGATAAAATACCTGACGCTCCTAGACCAGAATTCTCAGTTCCTCCTCCTCCTCCTAAATCAAACAATTACTCTCATGCCGACGATGGCGTGATTGGTGAAACAGACACGAAATCGACAAAGGCTACATCTAAAAAGGCCCGTAAGATTTCCGGTCAAAATGCAAATGAGGAACTTCTTGCTTTCGAAGTAAATGTCGTATCGATAGATAAAGGCAAAGAAACCAAGCAACTAGGGGGCAAGAAGAAACACAAAGGGAAGAAGAAGAAGAAGAAGAAGGAAGAATCATCACCTAAAAAATCTTTTGTAAACCCTCCTGGAAATAGGAAACCAATAAATCCATGCTTTATATGCGATGAGGATCATTGGACCGCAGGTTGTCCACACAGAGCTGAGCTTAACAAATTCTTCAAGAATTTAAAAACCTCGGCAGTATTGACTGATCCATTTCCAAATCCAGGGATTGGTTGATAGTGGAAATGCTTCCCCGTCTCAAGTGTTAATGTTGTCAGTTTCCAAACAACAAAATGATGCTTTGATATCGACAAGAAACAAAGATTATGGGAATCCACAGTTGTCGAACAACAAGGAAAAAGATCAACCTAGTAGTTCGAGAACAACTTCGACAGAAGTTGCACCACCCATCATTCCCGAGTTGAAAATAAAACCGCCAAAGGGAGTAGTACACAAGTCGACGTTTAATCACCGCGCTAGAGTGGCACAACAGTATAATATAGTGGAAGATTTGGCCCAATCGCCATCCGCTATGTCGACTCTTCAGGTACTACAAAATTTCCCATCCCAAAAGCAGGCTTTATTATCAGCCATTGGTGGGATAGATCCAAAGGATTGCAATCGTGTATCCTTCGATCATAAAGGATACGATCCTTAGTTACCAGCTCAACTAGCTTTCCTCGTTCAAGTGAAAGCCCTCAACAAAACTGTTCATCGAACAATTATTGATGAGGGGGCATCTACATGTATTATGTCGATGAGTTGCTGGAAAACTTTAGATCTCCAACCTTGTCGCGATATTCGACGACATTAAAAGCATTTGATGGACGAAAATATACCCCATATGGTATTCTAAGTAACTTGAAGGTTGAACTAGGAGGGAAAGCAGCAGAAATAGATGTTGAGGTAATCGACATAAATGTTGATTACAACATCCTACTGGGAAGACCATGGATATATGCTATGGAAGACCATGGATATATGCTATGGCTGTTGTTGTGTCGACCTATTTTAGGAATATTTCATTTCCCCTTCAAGGAGGGATTACAATCGTCGATCAACAAAACTTCCTCCCTAATGGTTCTCAAGTTACGGGAAGCATTCCAATGATCCATGGAAGCCCCCATTCGCTTCAAAATATCATAGTAGGCCTACTAAAAGATCCTATATTAATGGGAACTCTCGCCCTTCCACCCCCAATCAATTTGGCGGAAGTAGCGTCGATAGGAAACTGCAACATGGTATCTTCTAAAAAGATCTCAGAAAATGATATCGACATGGATCATGCACAGGTTTTACCTCCAATCCCAACAAAAATATTGTAGCAATCAATGTTCCCAGCATGGGAGGCAAACCCAAATCAATGCTCATCAATCGTTTGGATAGATAGGAGTGAGGAATATGGTACCCCTTCAGATCCTTGGTCACGAGTTCATGTCACCGACGAGGGAATTGTTCAATCAATGATAATTGAAGGGGCACCATGTGATGATTACCACCATCGTTCCCTTCTTCCAGATTGTAAAGAAAATACTCCTGATGACCTTTATCATCCTTCAGTTTTTGGTTTCCTATCAAATATTGTAAACACGGTGGATTCCGAGCGAAACTTGTCGAACATTAAAGAGACTATCGCCATAAATATCTTGACCAAAGCAGATGTTGTAGAGAATATTTATGTTGGCAATTGTTGCTCTCCTTCAGAACTGAAAATATATAACGCTCTTTTTCACAAATTCAGAGATGTCTTTACTTGGTCATATAGTGAAATTCCAGGCATTGACTCGAGTATTGTTGAACACAAAATCAAGATGTATCCAGATTCAAACCAGTACGACAACGGCTACGGCAGGTGCACCCCAAGAAAGCCGCTGCCATTAAGGAAGAAGTTGAAAAACTTTTCCATCCTGGTTTCATTTACCCAGTTCCTCTGACCAATTGGTTATCGAATATTGTCCCTGTTATGAAAAAACAAGGAACAATTAGAGTGTGCGCCGATTGTAGGGATGTAAATCAAGCTTGTCCAAAAGACAACTACCCTACACCCTTCATCGACCAGATAATTGATGAATGCGCCGGATGTGAAATCTTTTCACTCATGGATGGATTCTCCAAGTATAATCAAATAAATATCTGCCCACAGGACCAGTCGAAGACTGCATTTATTTGTCCGTGGGGCACATTCGCATATCGAAAATTACCCTTTGGTTTAAAGAACGTAGGGGAAACTTTTCAGAGGGCAATGAATTATGCCTTCCATGACATCAAAAACATCGTTCAACCATACCTCGATGACCTTCCAACTCATTCGCGAAAGCAGACTGATCATCCGCAACATTTAAGAGCGATATTTCTATGTTGCCGACATTACAAGATACGAATCAATGCACACAAATGTGTATTTTGTGTCAGTTCTAGTCATTTACATGGCTTTGTAGTCTCGAAATATGGGATTCGTCTCGACCCATGTAAGGTTCAGGCAATCATAAATTTGCCTCCACATTCAAATTTGCTTCAGATTCAGAAACTCCAAGGGAAAGCAAAATTTCTGAGGAGGTTCATTCCAAATTACGCCGAACTTGCTAAAGGTTATATGCGTCTTTTGAAAAAGGAAGTACCCTTTGTCTAAGATCAGGTTGCGCAAGCTTCCTTTGATGCTTTAAAATAATCCCTAATGAAAGCATCATTAATGTATGCTCCTGATTATCAAAAATACTTTAACCTGTATCTGGCTGCAGCAGATACAACCATCGCAATGGTTTTAGTTCAAGAAGACAACGGAATTGAACATTCTATATATTATTTAAGTAAGAACTTAAATGATACAGAAAGCAGATATTCTTATGTTGAAAAGCTAGTGCTCGCAGCTGTTCAAGCGATACAGAGATTTCGACACTATGTCCTCTTTCGAAAAAATACCATTCTGTCAGATTGCAACCCCACGACTTATATATTGTCGCGACAGTTGCTGGGGGGCAAATATTCAAAATTGATAGCAATTCTACAAGAGTTTGATCTAGAATTTGTAAAATCCAAGTCAAAGAAAGCTTTGGTTTTCGCGGAATTATTATGCGATCTCCCATTGTTGTCCAACGATGAAACATCCGAAGAAACAATCGTCGACGAAAATTTGTTTCTGATATCTTCAAGCAATCTGGGGTATGGGGATATAATCATTTATCTCCAAACCCAAAAATCTAGGCCAAATACCTCCCTCTCCGAACAAAAACGTATTTGATACCAAGCAAAAGACTACATGTATATATATATATATATATATATATATATACATACATACATATATGCATGCATGCTTGTGAAGTTATACATACATTTTCCTCCTATCTTTTGTATTGTTTACTTCGTTTTCTTTATAATCTTACTTAAAAAAAATATTTCTCTTACTTCTGTTAGTGCCTAGATTTACCTTAGGCTGAGGAAGGTAGGATCCATGACCAACATCAAACCATGCTTAACCTGGTAGCTAGCCCTACCAGGTCAGGAGAGGGCTCTCTCCGAGTCAATCCCAGCAAATTATAATCGATGAAGGATTGAGATGACTGATAGAAATACTGATCTTAGGCTAGGTATGTGTGTAAAAGAGTTTGATTGAATAAAATGATGTTTTTGCTGGCTCAAATGGGAAAGTAGATTTCGGGTGCAGGGAATGAGGCTCAACTTTGCACAGATCTCAATGGGGCAAGGTAGGCAACTGATTTTGGCACTTCAAATCGAATGAGGTGGAAGGATTAGATAGGTGAGGAGTTGGAGAGTGCAAGAGAAACCATGGATCCTCTCCAAATAGCTGAAAACATCAAGAAACTAAAGCAAACCTCAAGTAGAGCACTGTAATTTCAATGGATTCTACTTACACTCTTATTTGATTTAGTTAAGAAGAAAAAGCATAGATAATGTCATACATAACACATAACTAAATTCACAATTATAGAGAAAAGCACTGGACCAAAACAAAATGCCATAGGGATTCCAAAGAGTGCTACAAATCCTGGTCACTATTCCTTAGCCAAAATGCTGATATGAGCGTACAATGAAGCTCGAGGCTTTCTCAAAAGTCCAACCATGCTAATGACTGAAAAACAACATAATATAGACAACCATAGCTCATCCTAGCCTATAGGGGTCAAGATCACATGTATAGGAGCTATTCCAACTAATTCTAAACTGAGAACTATAAATTAGGCAGTGGAATAACATGCCTCTAAAAACTAGGGAACTCATTCATTCAGTTGCAAACTAACTTTTCATGGACGAATCTACCTTCATGAGTGAAAACTTGACATAATTACATAAAGATCCATCAATTTACATTAAATTACATCAAAAATTTGCCATTAAGAAAGTGAAAAAGTCAAACTGGCCAAAGTTGGGTGAAAAACAGAGAAATACTTGGTCAAACTGGCAAAATTTCCTCTATGTGCCGCACCTGATTCTCTATGCGTAGTGCCTGTTTTGACCCACTTTTTGAGGCCTTCCTGACTTCCAAATTAGCTCCAAGTGTTCTTGTTGGAACGGTCTACCTGTAGACTTTACAACCGAAGTGGAATTATTCAATTTGGCCTCCATTTTCCCCTCTAAAAGTTAGTTTTCCCAACACTGCTTTCTGTGTGTCAAAATAGGGGTTGTGAGGTTATTTTTTGAGTGTTTTTGATCTTTTTGAGGGCTCAAAACCTGTCCAAATTTCTTGTCCATTGGTAGGCAAGCATATGTTTTCATGCCAAATCCAAAAATGCTGAGTTTTTGTCATTTGGAGGCTCCTAGCAAAAGCGAGCACCACGTGGCGTGGCGCATAGGGCAGAAAATTCTATTTTTTGTGCCAAAAATTTCAAAAATGCAAAAAGTGCCCCAAATTTTTTGAAATTTGGGCTGAGTCTTCTCCATCAAACATTGTGTTGGGCCAAGGAAGCCTCAACCAATATCTGAAGTCCTTGATGCCCTTTTTGCCTCCTTGATGCTCTCTTCAATTTTGCCTTCAAGCTCCTAAATCTAGCTTGGCACACCATGTTCCTTGACAAATAATGATATGACAGGTTTCTCAGCATATTCTTCTCATTGATGGCCTTTTCTAACTTCCTCTCCAAGTGAATATTGGCTCTTTCAAGCCATGACTCCCAATCGGCATTAACCTCATGCTCAAGTGGAGTGAGCTCCACCCTTCTCTTTTGGGCAGCTTGGTGATTTTCCCGAATGTTTTGCAGCTCCATAATCACTTGCTGGTCCTCAAGCTGCTTATGCCTTTTATCCTGGTATGTGTGGTCCATTTAGCCCTTTCCAGGTTGATGGACAAGGCATTGATTTCCGCCTGCTGCTCTTGAATGACTTCTTTGAGATTTGTGCTTTGTGGACCCATATCAGTATCATCACCCTCAATGAGAATGAAATCAGTCTCATGCTCACCTGATGGTCCCTCATCATGCAAGGGCTTCTTACCCTTGTCCTATACATGTTCTACTGATGGTGAAAGTGATACCCCTTCCACCCCGTGTGGAGATAGTACTCGTTTTGCTGCTGCTGCAACTCGGCAAGTGAAGTGGGATCCTCCTGGTTATGTTTTCCACTTTTGCGAGGCCTCCTTGGTGCATGTATTTCTATAGGAGAGTCACTATGTGTCTCTTCTTCATAATCATATGAGGGACTAGATGCCATTTCTACTAGTGGATGAACTATCTTGATGAGAAATAGGTGATTATGATGTGTTTTGACTTTTGCCACCAAGGGAAGAGTGATACAAGGGACTGTAGAGGGAGGGAAAATAAAGGATTTTAGGGACTGCTTAGATAGTGTCTAGTTAGGAAAATAGGGAATTAGGGAATGATTTAGGAGCTCTTGTATTGGACTAGGGTTTGGGAGTTTTTGTTTGAGATTTTGGGAAATGGGAATTGGGGTATGGCATTGGTGAATTTAGGGAATAGCGAAATCAAGGGAAAAATGGAGTAAGGGAATGTGAGGTGGAGGGAATAACTTGGTAGCCAAACAATTAATACAAAACCCTAGAACTATTTTCTTTGGTAGGCTTTGATTTTATTGTTCAACAACATAAGACAACTCCCATCAAACAAGCACCAACATTGGATGAAAAGCAATGATAGAAGCTCAACCTACTTGTACCAATGACAATCCACGCGTTTTGGGCGATTTGGAATGAATGTTGAGGTTTTTTAGGTTTGATGGCTATGTGCATCATGCAGCAAACCAAATGCACTGTGCCAGTTATGTGCACCCTGCCTGTGTTAATTTGCACTGGAAATCACAGCCCAATGCACCGCGCGAGTTATGTGCGTCGTGCCAGTTGTCCAATGCACCGCGGCACCAAACCCAATGCGTAGTGATTTTTTCAGGAGACTTTTAGAGGCCTTCCCTCTGTTCAAATTCGGTGCAGGATAGCTTGTTAGAAAGGTTATTGAGTTGGATTTCCAACCCAACTAGAATTTTTCAATTTGGAGTTCATTTTCCCTACCAAAAATCAAATCTCCCAAGACTAGTCAAAATGTCCCAAATGAGGCTGCCTCAAGGAAAAATGTTGTTGCAATCAACTTTTAGAGGTCTTCATCAACTACAAATTGAGCTCATGATAGCTCATTGGAAATATATTTGTGTCCAGCTATCATTTGACTCATCAAGAAAGTCATTTTGCCAATCAAGCTAGGAGAAATCGTGATTTTCCCAAGGTCACTTCAGAGGTGCATCAATTCTCCTGAGGCAACTATATTTTTGATATTTCTCTAAAACCATGACACCTGTGTAAAATGTGAATAACTTTTTTCTTCCCTAGCAAATTTTTGACAAAAACCTCTCTCCGTTTTCCAAAATTCATCTTTTCTGGGTCAAAAAGATCATTAGAGTAAAACCTATCGTGATGTGTGGAAGAGGGGATTTGTCAAAATGAGGCGAAATGAAGGGGATAAGGGGCTTCTAAATTCTTGAGAAAATTTTCAGAAGTAGGCAGGAATTAGGAGAAAGTGGAATTTCAAATATTGAGTGAGGGGAAGGGGTTCAAAAGGGAAAAACATAGGTCTAGCCTAGAAAATTGCGAAGTTGTAGCAAGAAACTAGGGTTTGTGCGAAAATGAGGAATTTGAGGGATATCAGTGATGGGAAGTGTTTAATAAGGTACATTAAGGATAGGGGAAGGTGTATGAACATCAGTATATAAGTTTTGCTGATGATTTGACCATCCAAGAGAAATTACCTTCAAAACCCTAGGAGAGGGAAATGAACCTTACCTAGGCGAAACTGAAGCATGAACAAGGTATAAAATGACCCATTGGAACCTGACATGATGATGAAAACCATATGAATGATGGTAAACTCAGTTGAATGGTGACATGGACCGACATTTCGACAACTTTGATAGGAGTAAAAGCAAACCCTGGACCTAATACATAGTGACCAAATTTTACTTGAAGACTCACTGAAAATCACATTTTAAGAGAATTTTTTATCATTGGAGGAAGGCTGCAAAGACTGACACTAACAACTTCTAAGCTATGTGAGTCTCTTTTGTTAATGCTAAACATGTTAAATCTAAATATGTGCTTTATGTTGGTATGATAGTAGTTGAAACCAAACATAACCATGTTTCTACAACTGTAGCTTTTCATATTGTTATAATAAATGGAAGTGTGGATGTAAATATACACCATTATACTTCTTTGTACAATGGTACAATCATAATGACATACGAGAATAATTATAACAACTTACTCTTCTTTGAACATAATCTTTCCTTTTGCATGCTCCTATATGACCATTTTTATATTTGTGTATGTGTTCATTACCTATAAAAAAATTACATTTTGCATATCCTTGTGGAGTAGAAACCTCTGCATATTGACACTTTTATATAGCTACTATACTCACCTAAATGTCCATTACTAAAAAACAAAACATTCTTCTATTACTTATAATATAATGTCTTATGTTAATCAAGACATTGTGTAACTAAAGAATATATATACATCCCAGTTTACATATATATAACAATTTTACTTTACTTCAGAAGTAACATCCGACTGTAATAAATTTGTCTCTCGTTTGAACATTAAATTTCCATAACTGAAACATAAGAAGAGGAAACACACCTTATCATGTCAAAGGGATAAATCATTTTTTTTAACTTTAGAACAAAAGAAAATAGATAATTTCTGGCATATTAAAAAAAAAGTTATAAAACAATAGCTTGAAAGGTTTATGTAGGGAAACTAAGAGTCAAGTACTTGCCTCCTCCGTTCTTTGACACAACTTCTGTTCCCCCCCAACAACCAAAACTACAATTTTCTGTATTCATATTTTTCTTCTCTTATGTCTCTCTAATTTTATCTTAGAAAGATATATATTAGGTAAAAACCAAAATTTATATATTTTTATCCATTAACAACATTTCAAGTGTTATTAATTGCCTCCATTTCATCAACATGTGGTACATATTTAACTTCTCATTAACGAACTCTTGTTTCCCAATTTTGGAGATAACATGTCTTCAAGGTAACATTATATTGGCTAATACAAAATTTTCAAAATTAAATCGAATCACCTAGATTGAATACCTAGGACATGTTGATGGATAAAATAATTTTCTAAAATAAATTGCTTCCTTTTCTCTCTTTCAGCCATCTGTAATTCCACTAATAGTCTCACTTTTTTTATTTATTTAAGTCTAAATACATATTTACAACTAAAACTATACATCATTTATTATTAGCAAGATTATTGTTAATTGAATATTTGTTTGTCTTTCTAATGTAGCATGCAAACTCAAAAAATAAACATGTATACATATAAATACAATGAGGTCCTTAAGTTGACGGATATCACAAAAAAAATTCCATGTTGGATACTCGATGTAAACCAAGGTGTGGTTGAACATTAAACCTAAAGAATTTTATTAAGTATGATGCAAGAACCATATCTTAGGCTTCAACATTTTGTATAGGTCCAAGAATAGTCACATAAAAAAGACATAGTTACTATCCAATTTAGAATGAATGAGGATTATTGTTTTTTCCATGTCTATTCTTTCTCCTTTTCACTATCGATGTGCAACATATTTTCTGCTTTCTTTTTTATATGATAAACCTTAAAGAAGTACATTGTCTATTTCTCCTTGTTTATAGTATGGCTCAATAGAGATGAAAGATTTAATAAAAATGTTCATAGATTTTGACGGTTTAAATCTCTAATATGTTTTAAAAGGACTCATGCCTTTTAAACTATGCTACAAGTGGTGGTAATTATATTTTATGTGTTAGTATTAGGGGAATATTAAGGCTTGAAATGGGCCTCAAAAGGAAAATAATAAAATAATAGTTAGAATAATAAAATAAGCATTATGGACTTTTAAAGGAGCATGAAAGAAAACCATTTTTTTAGAATTTTAGTTGGCTTGTCTTATTATAAGTTTACTCAAAATTTAAGTGTCGGCACTCAATGGATGCACAATTCAATCCCACACCCCTCTAGTACCCACTCTACATAATTTTGAGTAGACCTACAAGGAAAAATTAGAAAGACATTTTTCATATATTTTCAATTTCTTTTGCTTTGTGGGTCTACTCAAAAGTATGCATCGCGGGAATGTATCTAATGTGGAATTGAATTTTTCATCCAAGCAACATCTACACTTGATATTTGACTAAATCTACAAGGATATAAGAAAAAAAGACAAATTAAGATTTTTTTTTTCTTTTCCTTGTAAAAGGTATTTACTATTGGGGATGATATCATCATATTGAATCTTATTGGTTCTTTTAAAGTTGATTTTTTGGTATAGTTTTGGCTTTGAGGCCCATATTTTACCTCAAAATCCCTTAACAGTTCTCAAAATCAATGTTTTATCATTCTTATTGTTATATATACAAATAAAGTCTACCAAAACATAATTAATTACCCTAATCTATCGATATATCAACGGATACAATGTTATTAATGTCGAGAGCTTGTCTTGAGTTGTTTCTAGACAATTTCTTTTAAAATGATGACAAATATTGAATTGAAACTATGTTAGGTGATGATTATATCTAGTGTGTGTTTTGTATGTGTTATATTGTTTGCACAACAATTCCCATGCATGACTCTATCAGTTATACATAGAGATGGTGTTGTCCCCCTATTTGTGACGTGGCCTGTTAAAAGAAAATAGGTGGATTGTTTGCATTTTATTTTCACTATTTTTCGCACAAAATTTTTATTTTTATCAATTTTGAGGTCCATACTGGTTTATCCCATGGTTTTATAATTTTAATAACGGAATTATGGTTGTAATCACATCTTTATTAATGTATTAAAGGTTTTGTATGATGTAATATCATATATACTACACTATAAATAGACAAATTAATTAATGATACAAATCATAGGTGTAGCTCTTAATGATTAGCTCAACCTCCAAGTTTGGTTTTCCAATATTTTTCTTTTCTTATATGTGATTGCTGCTATAATTCTAATTTTGTTAAGAATATGTTTTGACATTAAATTACTATGTAAGGTTTAGAACTTCTACACTAGGTATTTGAGTGGCTATTGGCTTCATGGGGCACCATTGTAGCTAATATTCAATTATCTCAGGTCAATGATAAACATTGTTATAATGGAAACCTTGCGACGATGATTGTTATGTCAGAAAAGGAAGCAAATTAGTTTAATAATATATATTGGAAATTTAATAAGATAATTTTAGAGTAGTGAAAGCTCATGATGATTGTATTTTGGTAGACAGAGAGTAGAAAATCATTGCATATCTAGGAAATGCATTGATGGGGATATTAGTAGAATATTGGACCAAGTTGGGTTAGAAGGAAAAGAACACAATTCAATTGTATCTATGAAATTCAAATCTATTGCATTTTTTAGGAGAATATACAAATAGGTCATAATGGAACACGTTGCGGATTTGTGTCACACTAAGTCCTTGGAAAACAAATGTTTACTGTCAAAGAAGTTGTAAAACCTAATGATGAATGATGGAGACATGGGGTTAGAGAAAATGCATGCCTTCAATACCATGGTAAGTCAGTTAGTGCATGTTTATATTAATATTTTTGATGAAGATAAGTGTATCAATTTATTGTGTTCTTTACTAAGCTCATGGGATAATATGGTTGTATTCATAGGTAGCAATGTAGCTAACTTAAGTTTTGATTGTTGAAAATGGTTGTGATTGATGTCAAATTGTGTCTAAATGAAAGAGAAATTTATATAGTCAAACAACATATTTCACGAAATTTCCAACGATATATTTGATGCCTTCTGTAATTATTATTTTTGGATTTTTGATGCCTCATTGATACCCTCTTATTGAATGCATTTTTACTCCAATTAGCTAACTCAATTGGGAGGTTGATATATATATATATATATATATATATATATATATATATATATATATATATATATATATATATATATATATATATATATATATATATATGTTTGTGCATCTTATTGTGAGACATTTTCAATGTTATATGGATGCTTCTAACTCCTCACAATTGAGATGAAATTATTTTTTGAATATTCATTATAAAATCTGAGTGAGCTGAGCGAGTGCATAATTCATCCGAACAAGTGTGCATATATTCCTTGCATTTGGGGGTAAAATGCACTATATATAGATGTTATGTGGAGGAACCTAGTAGTCACTTGTTCAAGACAGTTTAAGTATGTCTAAGTAAGCAAATAAGTAGTTATAAGGTTTATACCTCATGAACCAAGTGAAGTGAATCCATGTTACAGATTGGTTCTATGGTAAGGATTTTTAGGACATTTTCAAATGGTTTTTTGCATTTTGTGGGAAGGTTTTTGGTCCTAGTTGAAAGGTCGGATGTTGAGCCATTGTAGAGGGTGAGCTCTAGTACTAGTCAAGTTAAGATTTATCCATATTGAAGGTCGATATTCACTCCTACCGAGAAAGAGTTAAAGGTTTTCTATGGGCGTCAAATTCTAGTGTTTGAATGCCGAGTTGAGGCCTACCTTGAAGGTCAAGTACTAGAGTTTTTAAGCAAAAATTGAAGTCTAGTTTGAGAAAAAATTTGGTGCATTAAAGGCCTTGGTCAAGACTAGCTCAAATGTTGGTTTCTGGTGATTTTAAGGCCAATTTCAAGTTTTTTTGTGGCAGAAGTTGTAGTCTTGTTATAGACCAAGTTATGGTCTCATATTTGAGTTGGTTGAAACTTATTGTCGAAATGTTGTAAGGATCTTTGGAGGCGGAGCCTAGTAGGTTAAGGAAGTGTTAAGGAATTTAATTATTTATAATGTTAAAATTATGATTAGGCAGAGCCCTATTGTCGAAAAAGGTGTAGTAAGAACACGGTTGTCAAGGAAATTTTTTCTAATAGGCTTGTGGGATGCATAAGGTGAGTGTTTAGTGCAAAGGTTAATATGCGATAGAAGCATATCTTTAAGGTTGCAAAGGCTTGTTTGCATCCAATTGTGTTGAAAAACCCTATGTAGAAGAAGGAAATATACATTATTGACTACAAGATTCTAGGTGAGAAGACATTCTCTTTGAACATTAAATAATCGTAAGAAGAGATAGTTGAATAATAAATAACAAGAGTTGGGAAAGTAAAAGTTCCACGTGGTAAGACCTATTTTTCATCAAAAATAAAGAAGTGAGATGTAAGATATCGTTTCTAATTTGCGAAGTCTAGAAGCCTAGTTGAAGAACTTAGAGTTAAGGTGTATAGCTCAAGTGATTTTGATTAATCTTGAAGACACAAACTTGAGGGTAGCATGGTTAGAGAATAACTCACTAACGAAATTTTTGAAAACCAAAAGTTATTAATGAAAAATTCAAGGAACAAATTCGATGCATATGTTGGTTCCTATAACTTCCTGAGTTGGTGCTAAGTTGAGGGGAATCATTGCCTCGTGTAGGTTGGTGCCTACATTTAGCTAGTGGAATGAAGTATCATATAGGTTCGTACCTACATAAGTTGTAATTAGGTGTTTGCTTTGTACAAGGAAGTTTACAAAATATTTACAAAGATAAACGTTATAAGTCTTTCATTTGTAAATATATAAATTTATTTATTTTTACACATCAAATGTTTTAAAAGATAAAAAAATTTAAACATAATTAAATATTGATTCAACCACCCTCTTAGTATTTCCATCAATTGGTATCAAACTCAGTAACTTCAAACATATCCTAATAGTTGGAAGGAAAACCTCTAAAACATGAATTGTAAAATCAAGATGGTATGACTCCAACCCCCGAAAATAAGTATATTACACCGCCATTAATATAAAATATTTTGAAGAAGATGAAGACAATCAGAACAACCGATCAAATCTAGGAGAAGTTTACACGATTGATATTGTAGTAGAAATTGTGGTTGGTAAGAATAAATATTGAGGCTCATAAAATAAAATATAAGGATTAAAGAGTGTTTGAAAATCCTTGAAGAGAAGATTCATAAAGTTAATGAAACAAAATATTTCCTCCTGATATATCAAGCGAAGGAAGCATAAAAGAGAGATTAAAAAATTTCAAGTCAAATGAAAGATAAGGTTGAGGAATATGAGAAGATAGAACCATAAGTTGATAGAAAACTGAAAGCGTAAGAGAAAATATTGAAGAAGTCAACTCCATGATAACTCAACTAGAATAAGCTAAGAGAATAAAAGAAGTGATGACAACCAAGTAAAGGAAAAAGAAGAAAATTGTTTTGATGCTTGAAGTAGAAATTGTGTCATTAAGGAATGAAGTATACAATCTCGACAAGAACTTGAAAAATGATCAAATGTTGGATAATATTCTCAGCAGTGAAATATCATCATATGAAAAGTTTTAAAGCTGAAAAGGTTTAGGAAATGTCCCAAACTATCTCCAATAGATTTAAAACACCAATTCACTTGGGACCTGCCAATAAAAATAGTTCTTTTAAACAATTCCTCCAACTTTACCACTATGAGAGCATAAGTACGTAAGAAAAATAATATAATAATACAATCAGGATCAAACTTTATTAATTAGGAATTCTAAATGTGAAGTTCAATCTAAATCTGAAGTAAAATTTGTAAATAGTTGTTAGAAATGTGTAAAAGAAGGAAATTCAAAGAAACATTATAGATCCAAAAACATTGATAGAGGCAATGGATCTAATGTTATTCCCTCAGAAGAAGAGAAGACCTCGTTGGAGCAAGAAGGGGATGCATAATTGGATTTTTAAAGCACAATGTAGATCATGAAAAATGGTTGATTAACTCAAGTGACCCCTTTCAGATGACCCCCATAGTGAGTGGTTTTACGAATATTAAAGGGATGTTGGAGGTTAGGATTTATAAGGAGATGCCTTGATATCCAAGATAAAAATAAGATTAAAAGATAAAATGTTGTGCAAGGGTGGAAGGGTTCAAAAACTTGTTGGTGTTCTACACATTCTAAGGGTGGCTAGAGAACTCAATCATTTATAGAAACAAGATCGATGATGCAAGTGTAACTCCTATGTTTGAAAATGAAACCTATAGGATAGTTCGAGGAGCAATGGTATTCTTTATGGGATTTTAGAATAGAACTTTATATATGATATTGGGATGCACTATTATCCGTCAGTTGTTCCCAACTATGGAGATTAAGAAGTAAAAATCGATGTTGTCTTGAGAGAAAAAATGATTATGTTTGATAAAACACTAGGTCATATTGGAGAGAAATTCCGTCAAGCACTACGCAGTAAAAGAATGGTTACAAGTGTTGCAGCTAAAAATTTTCCCTTTCCAAAATGCTTGCGGTTCCAAAATATTCACTTATCTCCACATTAATTCATTGATTTAAGGGATTTTATGTATTCACAAGCATTATTATTACATTTTTTCCCTATAACTTAATTAGAAATATTATCACTATCTCCTCATTGAAACAAAATTGTATCTATTCTACTTAACCCATTAATTTTGACCTCTTATGACGAATTATATAGACATTAGTAACTTTTACTTAAATCAATGTGTTACACATTTATATTGCCATCGTTATATACATCGCATTAAAATATCTATATTTTACTATGAACATTAAAATTATACCCTTCATCATTTCAAATCTTTCCATTTCCCATATGCGGAAAACAAATTTTTTTGAGACTACCTTATCGAAATTTTTCATTTGAGTGTTTATATTTTGATACCGTTATATTTTTCATAAATGCCGCAGTAGATTTTATTTAATCATTAAAAATTAATAATATATAACACTAAACCATTGCTATAGGTATTTGTATAATGTACCCAATTTTGTATACCGTGTTATGATATTATCATTATCGTAATTAACACACACATAGTAACTTGTAACATCTTTCTTAACCAATTACAAAATTCTTACCTTAAGAACACAGTATTAAAGCCTTCCATTTTTGTTTTATATGCGTTTTACTTTTATATAAACACTTATACACCATTTAAAGTCTCACCCAAATCGATGATCTACTCCATAAATTAGAATAGATCATCCATCATGGTCATGATACCTTTCCCTTATAATATATTGTCTTGATGGCTTATATTCTTGCACATTGAAATACAAATCCTTTTCATAAAATGAATATTTACAAATAACAAAACAAAAAATTTCAAAATGGAATGTGGTTGGGTGACAAATATGACTCATCATGACTCCTATAACATAATCTAAAACATCAATATCTATTTCAACTAATTCAATAAATCAAACAAGATCAATAGCTGACATGAATCCTAGTCCTTGCCTTTAACACTAATTAATTAATTAAGGTAGTGTCATGTCGGCATTTGATCATTAGTGTGGCATCCTCATTTCATCGTTATTAGAGAATCCTTTCTACAATCACAATATGTCATTATTCACGCCTACATAAACACACAAGGAAAGCCACTTCCACACATGTCTCTCTACCTTTTTACAACTTCCTCCACACAACTAGTCATTTTGAAATTCATTCATTATTAAGAACTAAAATGTTTGGCTCTCATTCATAATTATTATTTTTTATAATGAAGAAGTTTAATATTTTCTTCAAATAGGAAATGGTCAAGATAACATCTACTTAAAAAAAAATAAAGTTATGCATTACTAAATTAATAATAATTTGGGATACAATGCAGAAGAATATCATTATGAAGGAAGTGAAGAAGAAGACCATTGTGCGTAGGTCCACAAAATGATCCATCCTCTTCATTTATATCCTTATCATTGTTTGCATGCTTCCACACTAAAGACTCAACAATCTAGTTTTTTTTTTTTTGGAACAAGTGTGGAGGTACAAAGTTTCCTTTCAACTCTCACTCCATAGAAAACACTACCAAAAAACACAACCAAAATTAATGACCAAAGAAACATAAATCTAAAGGTGATCATGATGAAGAAGAGAAGAACAATTTTCCCCATGGTCTTACACAAATTTTCTGGCTAGAAGCTCTGGCTCTCTACCTACTGCTAACCATTTTAATTATTATTATATATCTCGACTAAGAGAACTAATATTTTCTTAATATAGGAAAAGGCGAAGATAACACCTCATTAAAAATGAATAAAACTAAATTCATGCATTACTAAACTAACAATCATTCATGATAAAAATGTATAATAAGTTGGAAGTGCAGATAAATTAAAAGCATCTACGCTTCTCTGCACCTCCACATAATGAGCCATCCTGATGCCATCCTAAGCCAACAATACCCACATTCTGCAAATAAAATTGCATGTCACTGGTCCCAGGCCTTAATCACCTAGTCCATGGTGAAAACCTTCACAAGTAAGGTTTAGGGCTTCTTAGTTAAACTTCATTGCGGAAACAATTTTTTGACTACACATAGTCTGACCCCTTAATTAACCCTTTAGCGAAACTTTATTCAATGTTCATAAACTTTGGTTAATTCTTATACCTTAGAACTTAACCCTCTGGCTAATTTCACTACCTGCTTGTCTTAGTCATACCATGGTTAGAATTTGGTTAAACCTAATTTAATGCAAAATGCCTTTAACTCTGCTATTTCTATTACAACTCTTGTATAATAGAAATATTACATAAACTACACTTAACCTTACCTTTTCACTTTTCCTTGGCCTTTGCACATTTATCGATGCTCTCTCCTCGCGTTCAGCCTCCACCATTGATTCCACTCCACCAAATCATCGATTGTCTCATCGTATCACAAATTAACCCATTCATCTTCTGGAACTCAAATCACTTAAGACACATTGATAAAATTCTCACGTCTTCTCAGACCCAAGCTTTATTGGCCTTAATCTCCGCCATTGATCTCATATTTCAATCTGACGGTTGATAGCACACCTAATCAACAGAACTAACCATCAATCCTCCATCCTTTGATCAAAACACACTTGATCTAATGGTCAATAGCGATATCGGATGAGCCACTTGCATGATGTTTACCCACCCTTACGGGGCTGATAAGGAATATAAATCCTTGATCTATAAATGTTCGGTCCATTTTTGAAAGTAAAGTTCGATCACTTTATGACGCAATATCTATTGGATATAAAAGGCCATTACATCTACGGTTTGTGGGACTTCAACTAGCACACAGATTAAAACGGCCTTAACCCTCGCAGTTGACTGTGATCTAAGAGGTTGAATATGAGATCAACGGCTAGGAGCGAGTATGGGACTTCAACCATGATCAAGAAAATTCGTACTCTTCTATTCCTCATAGTTGTCGATCACCATTGACCTAACAGATCTGTCAATCTGATGATCCAGATCTCTTCCTCCGCTCAAGATTCCACTCACTCTGAAATCCACTTAATCACAATTTCACTTCATCATTGTTCCATTCTTCCACCAAACTTGGTGCTTCCACTAAATTTCCTTATGACCTCCAGATCGACTTGTTACCAAGTTCAACTCTGCCAACTCCTTTCTCTGCTTAGAAACAATGTGTCGAGACTTTTCTGATTTCTTTACTCTGCCTTGCAACTATACCTGATTATCCGACATTTGACAGTGCATACAGATCTTTGAATCCACTCCACTTTTAGTTTTCGAACTCATTCCAACGGGATCACACCGATCTCGAATAACCCTTCCTATAGAATCAAGTTCACATTACTTCCTGAACCAAACCCAATAAACTCTTAATTGATTCTCCACCATTACCATTGTTGCATACACATCCATTTATATGTCAAAACTATCACATCCACTATTACAGAATCATATTCAAGCATAGTCACAAGCGTTGTGATGTATACACACAATCATTATGAGAATTCCTCCTTATTCATAAATACACGGACAAAGTCTTCAGATAACCATACATACAAACAGATCATATACAGACCCTCAAAAAATATTAACTCATAAGATATGAAACTTCTATCTGCTAATTAAAATTTGTATATACATAAACTCAATGGGCTGATTTACATTGGGTTGGCCTTTCTCGTTTCAATGCCCGTAGGCTCACAATCCAACCCTCCTATCTACCAAATCTCTCTTTCTTTTAAGCCTTCGAGGCTTACAAATTATACACAAAAGGATTCTGTTAACCAATTTTGGTTCAGAGCATGAATAATTTCACCTGAATCCTAAATATCCTAATCTAATCCCTGAAATCATGAAACTAATTCCTAGTTCCTCTAACTCACACACTATTCTTGAAATCTCCCTTAATGAGAATATTTTATTACAATATCCTCACTATTATATAACCCTCATAAAAACATAGCAAAATAAATAATCAATCTCTATAGGGAATGAGGTCCCTTGAAACACAAGACCCTGTGCTTACTATAATGCAATGGCTTTTCTGAGAAGGTTGATCCTACGTTAGACTCCCCTAGTAAGGAATCTTATGACCTCTTGGTCATAAGTCTGGATAATTGATTCATCCTGGATCCTAAACTTTATTTTGTAATCTGTCTTTGCTTGTCAGTTGTTCTATTGCTACTGTTGTTTGTTGTTGTTCTCCAGGTCTCCATACCTTATGCTTCCTTACTCCACTTGCCATGCTTTCGTAGTCTACTGCTATCTTCCTCTTGTCATTGCTTCTTTTCTTTCTTGATGTTGTCTTCTTTTGTGACACTTTAATCATTAATCTTCTTACCAACCCAATTTCCTTGTCTAGTATATCCTCTGTCTGTTGATTGCCTTCAACTCTTAGTTGCTGAATTTTCATTTTTACAACACCCTTACATCCTTACCCTCTTGTTCACTATTGTCTTGCACCGTTTCAGCTACTGCCATATTGTCTTTCAAGACAATTTTCTGCTTCTTTTTACTATACCTATCAACTTCTTCTTGACTATCATTTATGACAATTTCTTTGTCATCCTTCATTAGCAATTTACTCTGGATATTTATCCTCTATTATTCTAGCTTCCTCCTTTGAAGGTCTAACTCTCTATATAACTCAATGATTTTACTTGGAGTAAAATTTGGAAATTTTACACAATCTCCCATTTCTTCATTTGCTACTGATCGATCATCAGATGGTCCTTCTTACTTAGCTAAATCTTCCTTAACATCTTTCAGTAGGTGTTCATTCTCTTCTTCCTTTATTTGGCTGTCCACTCGTGCCAAATATGTTCTAGTTTCTGCAACAAAATCTACAATCATAAGACAATTATCAAAATAAAAAATATAAGTCTGTTGTGCCTCTTCTTCCCCTAGAAACCTTTCAGTATGTTGCTCTGATCTTTCCTTTAACTCCTCTGTCATCACATTAGTATGTTGATTCAAACTCAAAGAATTATTGAGACTGTTAGCAAGTCTCTTTTCCACACCATCTGTTTTAATGATGCCTCTCTGCAGTTGTTGACTATAGTGAATTGTTTCCTCCCCAACCTCATTGTCATACTCTGCTTCAAAACTTTCATCTTCTGGAGGGTGTTCTTCCATGTTTTTGACAGCTTCAAAAGATTGCCTATCTTCTTCCAAACCTACAACCTTACATAAATTATCAATTTTAAAAACACAAGACCTTATGGTCTCATTTGATGCTTCAACCATCAAGTCTTATGGCTGCTCTGAATCATTCATATGATTCAACTCCTCTGTCTCTTCATTACTTTCAAAAAGTAATGGTCCATGTTCTGGTTCACATACCAAAACTTCAACACCTTCTCCAGCATTTTCCTTTTGTTGTAGCTCAACTCCTTTGAGCTTCTTTGTCTTCAATTTGAAATCTATAATTTGTTCAAGCTCCCTGAACTCCTTTATTAACTGCATATTTTCTTGTTAATTCCTCTTCTCTTGTAGCCTCTACCACTTTACTTTCTTTCTCATGACATAACCATATTTCTGGTCCTTCTCATTTCTCTGCAACATCTCCATTAATACTTCAAGATGAACTGCTATCTCAGCCATTTCTTTATCATATTTTTCATCACTCATTCTCATGTCATTTGCCTTGGAATATTTTTTCTTTTGTCCTCTGTTGTGGTCTCTTTCAGAACCTCTACTATGACTGTCACTAGTCATCATCCTTTCCATCTCTATGAGTTCCTCACTCACCTCATTATGAGTTGCACAAGCCTCTGCAAAAGAAAGCCTTCCCTGCTGCCACTTACCTCACCAAGCTCTCCAATGGACTTGGTCTTTTGGCAAGAACCGGTCCTCTATTTGGAACCTCCTTGAGCATTTCTCTCTGTTACTTCTAAGCTTCAACTCATCTGCACTTTAAGAACACAATTATCTTTTTTTCAAATCTTTAGCTGGAACATTTACGTTCTACCGCATTCTCTTTCTTTCAGAACTTTTACCAGTTTCCTTCATCTCTACTAACATATTTCTTCTTTGCCTGCATTATAAATTATGCAATACAATCTTGAAACCAGTTACATTAAAAACATATCATCTCATCTCAAGATCTTTGTTTCATCTTGTCTCCCCATTCACCTGCACTTTGAATGGACTGTTATTTTATCCAACACTCAGCTGTATCTTCAAACTTTGCCACTCTTCAAGAACTTTGCAAAAGTCCCTCTTACAGTTTAACTACTATAATCCTGCTCTAAATTTTCAATCATTAGATTTATGATAATCATTAATCAAACTTTAATACCATCACTTGTCTTCAGGATCTCACCACTCTTGTAAATCTGTTTCAGCAGATCTTCATGCTTGCATTGTGCAAATTTTCAACATTAATCTACTGTCAATCAGATTTATAATTTGATTCTTTCTTTCAATCTCGCAAATTTATCTTCGTGAAGCCCTAACTGTCAGAAAAAATTACTCCTTCGGTGAGTTTTCTTCCACTATTTCATTCTCGCTCTAAGTTTCTTCAACAACATTACCCGTTCCTTCTCTGACACCAAATGATGCCAGCCTAAGCTGAAAATACCCACATTCTGTCATAAAATTGCATGTCACTGGTACGAGGCGTTAATCACCTGATCCATGGTGAAAACCTTCGCAAATAAGGTTTAAGGCTTCTTAATTAAACTTTGTTGCGGAAACATTTTATTTAACTACACATAGTCTGACCCCTTAATTAACCCTTGAGCGAAACATTATTCAATGTTCATAAAGTATCGTTAATTCTTACACCTTAGAACTTAATCCTCCTGTTGATTTCAATATCCGCTTGTGTTAGTCATACCACGGTTAGACTTTGTTTAAACCCGATTTAACCCAAAATAACTTTAAATCTGCTATTTCTATTATAACTCTCGTACAATAGAAATATTACATAAACCGCACTTCACCTTATCTTTTCAGTTTTCCTCAGTCTTTGCACATTTATCGATGCTCTCTCTTCACGTTCGGCCTCCACCATTGATTCCACCACCAGATCATTGGTTGTCACGCTGTATCACAACTTAACCCATTCATCTGCCATAACTCAAATCACTTAATGTGCACTGATAACATTCTCATGTCCACTCAGGCCCAAGCTTTATTGGCTTTAATCTCCACCATTGATCTCATCCTTCAATTTGATGGTTGATAGTACACCTGATTAACGAAACTAATCATCGATCCTGCAGCGTTTTATCAAAACACACTTGATCCAATGGTCAACACTGATATTGGATTAGCCACTTTCATGGCGTTTAGCAGCCCTTACGGAGCCAATAAGGAACATAAATCCTTGATCTATAAATTTTCGGTATGTTTCTGAAATTCAAGTTCGATCAGTTTATGACCTGAAATATATTGGATATAAGAGGCCATCATATCTATGGTTTGCAGGACTTCAACTAGCACATGGATTAAAAGGACCTTCACCCCCATAGTTGACTATAATCTAAGAGGTTGAATATGAGATCGACGGCTAGGAGCGAGTGCCGGACTTCAGCCACAATCAAGAAAATTCGTACCCTTCTATTCCCCACAGTTGTTGATCACCATTGATCTAACAGGTTTGTCGATTTGACGGTCCAGATCTATTCCTCTGCTTAGCATTCTTCTCACTCTGAAATCTTATTAATCACAATTTCACTTCATCGTGGTTCCACTCTTCCACCAAACCTGGTGCTTCCACTAAATTTCATTCTCACCTCCAGGTCAACTTGTTACCAACTTCAACTCTGCCAACTCCTTTCTCCACTTAGAAATAGTGTGCTGAGACTTCTTTGATTTCCTTACTCTGTCTTGCAACTATACCTGATTATCCGACATTTGATAGTGCATACGGATCTTTCAATCCACTCAGCTTTTAGTTTTCAAACTCCTTCCAACGGGATCACACCGATCTCGAATAGCCCTTCCTATAGAATCAAGTTCACATTACTTCCTGAACCAAACCCAATAAACTCTTAATCGATTCTCCACCATTATCACTGTTGCATACACATTCATTTATATGTCAAAACTCTCACATCCACTGTTACAGAACCATATTCAAGTATAGTCACAAGCATTGTGATATATACACACAGTCATTATGGGATTTCCTCCTTATTCACAAATACACAGACAAATCCTTCAGATAACCACACATACAGACAGATCATATACAGACCCTCAACCAATATTAACTTAGAAGATATGAAACTTCTATTTGCTAATTAAAATCTGTATATACATAAACTCAATGGCCTGATTTACATTTAGCTGGCCTTTCTTTTTACAATGCCCATAGCCACACAATCGAGCCCTCCTGTCTGCTAACTCTCTCTTTTTTTAAGCCTTTGAGGCTTACAAATTATACACAAAAGGACTCTATTAACCAATTTTGGTTCTGATCGTGAATACTTTCATGTAAATCCTAAATATCCCAATCCAATCACTAAAATCATGAAACTAACTCCTAGTTCCTCTAACTCACACACTATTCTTGAATTATCTCTAAACAAGAACATTTCATTACAATATCCTCACTATTATACCGCCCTCATAAAAACATAGGAAAATAAATAATCAATCACTCTTTAGGGAATCAAGTCCCTTGAAGCACAAGACCCTATGCTTACTAAAATGTAATGGTTTTTCTGAGAAGGATTCTCCTACACCATCCCTACATTTCTATCATATTTGCACTAAAGAGTCCATAATCTATATTTTTTTTGGAACAAGTGTGGGATGGCGATGTTTCATTTGATCTTTCACTCTACAAAAAAAACTGCCAAAAGACACAATAGAAATTGATAATAAAAGTAACATAAATATAACGGTGATTGTGATGAAAAAGAACACATTTCCCCATGGTCTTACACATTTTCTCCAATGACAAGCTTTGGCTCTCTCGCTCCACTGAAATTCAATACATAGAGGAGTAATTCCTAGAGTCACAACTTCTTTTGCATTTAGTTCAGGAAGGAGTTGACAACCTTCACTCATGATTCTTTTCATATCATAGCCCCATGGAAACATTTTCCATGGGGCCATATACCAATTCTAATAATTTGATATCCCCATGGTAATGTTTCCTATACTTCCACACACATATCTTCCACTAATTCTTATTCTCGAATCAATACAATGTTATTTTGTCCATGGGAGACAACAATGGCTAGAGAAGCATATTACTGTGTGCACAAGAGAGTTAAACTGTAGTAAGGATGGAATACAATTGTTCCATATTATTTCTACCTTAGTAGTCAATGGAATAAAGGTTGTGTATAGTGCAGAGAAAATTATGTACAAAATTGCATTTCGTTGAAAAAAAGGTTTGTTTATGGTTATTTTTTTTAATTAGGGAGTTGTACCAAAATGAGAATAAAGTCCATTATGTGGAGTAGGATTTCAAGATTTCGTTGTGTGGTTGTCTATACAAAAGGATTTTATTGCTAATATTATAGTATTAAAATATAAACCATATTTTTTTTGAATAACATTATTTATGGTTATATTATTGATAATATTCGAATTTTAACTAATGCTTACCACCATTATTTAATTGATTCTCTTGGAATGAATGTTTCCACATAATGAAACCTCATGCCACTTCTTCGTTGGACTTATAACATGTTATTAATTGATAAATACTTTGGGCTGACATGTAAAACATTATTAGTGATATTTTAGTTATAAATAATTCTTATATTCATATTTTTGAATATCTATCTATTTATGCTCTTGTGCAAAAGGGCATAGGAAGTCCATTGTGCAAAGAAAGATATTTTGTGCAGATTTCTATATTTCACACTAATTTTTTTTATTTTCTAATATTATTAATAATAGTTTAGTTATAAATAATGCATATCTCTATATTTTCTTTTGCTCGAAGACCCTTTAGAGATCTCAACCTTCTTTTACAACGTATATTTAATTTTTATATATGCTTTCCTTTTCAAAAGTATGCATGCATTTGAAAAGTTAATTGAGTAAAGGTTATGTGTAGTGTATACTAAATTTTGTACAAAATCGCATTTGATTGATCAAAAGATTTGTTTATCATTATGTTTGTGAAATCACAGAGATGTGGGGAACTGCGAAGAAATTTCATTGTATGGAGGAACATTTTAGGCTTTATTTGTTCACAATAACATTGTTTATGTTCATATTATTGATAATATTTTAATTGTAAATAATGATATCTTCCCATTAATGAATATATTTTTGTTTATGGTCATATTTTCTAGGTTTTTCACATATGAAAAAGTGCAGACCCATGTGATATCATTGGTAATATTTTAGTATAAAGTTACCATATCCATTTTTGCATCATTGAGAAGAAGATTTATTTGAAGATTTATTTTTGGTTATCTTTCTGAAATTATTCATATACCCGAAAGTGTGGAAAAATTTGATTGTGTGGATATTTGTGTTCCACACTAAATGATTCTATTGCTAAGATTTTAATATTAATATGAATCATTGCTAAGATTTTAATATTTAATAATCCATATTTGTTGATGTCAAGTTTAACTCTCGCATCATTGAACAAAACCTTTGTTTGTGCTTATGCTTTCGAAATTAGACAAAGGGATATTTTAATGTTTCATTAAGCAGATGGTTTCACTCGACATCAAGTGATTTATTTGAATTGAGATACCCAATATTGAAACTTTCAAAGATAATATATAGTACCACAAAACACTGCATAGATAATATATGATATCAATTTTCATTCATCAAATTTAATATTGCATATTATACTTATTGTTTATGCACTTTAAAATTAGCGTTATATGTAAAAGTAGGTGCAAAAGGACATGTGTTATATTTAAAAACACTATTGAGACGGTAATGTTCATGAAAATGTGAAAACTTTGAAATCACACTTAGAATTTAATAATTAATTACCGAAAACGTTGAACCTATACAATATTATTGGTGATATTTTAGTTAGATAATGAATGCGTTCATATTGGATTTTGTTGAGAGAGAAATCCGCATTTTTATGTCCTAATATAGAGGTGTTGGTTACTTATAAAACACAGTTTCGTTGGCATCCTTGACTAGAAGCTTTGCTTATGGTCATCGCTTCGGAGAAAAGTATGGAGAAAATATGCATTATCAAATAATAATTTTTACAATTGGTTTGGAAGCTTGTTCTCCTGTTTGGAAATGATAACACAATGATTTCAAATATGTGTAAAATGATGGTGTGGAGGATAGAACATAACCATTCAAACTCACACACTTCCGCAGTTCGACGTGGCTCAATTGCTAATATTTCTATGTATCGCGAATGGAAACCTGTTTGTTTGCGTATCACCCCTTATAGTAATTGTATTTAATGATAATGCAGTGTGCACTGCTAAATTTACATACGACCTTTTTTTCTTTTAATAATATTTTTATACATATTGATATTCATTCTTTATTTGCACACAACCATGAATATAATAAAATTTAAAAGCCTTGTATCATTATCCATCGAAAAATGTAACTAACCATTCAAACAAATGAAATTAGTAGTAAATATAAATAGTAAATTTGATAAGGGCACACGTTACCCTGAAGAAAGTTCTTTATTATGAACTCTTGTTCATATTATATAAAATATATCAAATCTCTAGAACGTCGAAACTTAAATACAAGTATAAATTAGTAATAAATAATATATATTTCTGTAGTCAATTTCCTTAGAGACGTCAATAGAATTTAGCATAAAATAATATTGTTTGTTATAAAGTTGATTTAATTTGATGTATATATATGATATTTAGATTTATAGTTTTTTAAGTATGTCATTCCTTCTGCAGAGCTTTCATAGTGCGAAAAAAGCTTGTACTCCACAACGAAATCTTTCAATGTAACCTCCAAAAATTGACAACTCTGTATAAGGAACTAAGAAGTAAAGTATATCGTTATCAATTGGTCAAAAATATTTAATTAACACAAATTTAGTAAAATAAGCTCATTAATTAATTAAAAACTGTAATGACATAATCAAATATTAATTCATATGAATTGGAGTTAGTAATTGTCTTCTTAAGAGATCTATGTCTCAGATACAAAGCTATTGTCAAATGATAATTTTCATTTTAATCAATATTGCCATATAAGATATAAAACAAAGTCTCACAGCATGTGTTTGATCACAAATAAAAGATGTTATCAGAAAATAGATACCTTCAAATAGTTTTGAATGGAAAATAGTTACTATAGTTCAATCTATAAACAGTGAGTAGTTGAAATCCTATTTAGTTTCAATGGATAGGAATTAAAAACAAACTTGCAAGATACGATCCATACTAATTTAATCTAATTTATATCTATGTTTTTTAGGTTTATAGTTTTTTAACAATACAAGAAAAAAGGTCATTGGTGAGTGTCATGGTTGTGACGGACCTTTAAGGTCCGTCACCAATGTCACATATGGTGACGGTCTTTAAAAAAGCATTGTTGTAAGTGTATATAGTGATGGTCCTTTAAGGTTTGTCACCAAAGCCATTTTCAATGACACTTTTTGTGAGAGTCGTTAAAGGACCATCACTAATTCTCTGTTTGGTGACACTTTTGGTGAGGGTCATTAAAGGCCCATCACTAATTATCTCTTTGGTGAAACTTCCAGTGATGACCTTTTATTGACCTTCACTAGTGATATTTTTGGTTACTTTTGGTGACGGTCAATAAATGTTCATCATCATTGATCATTACAATGAGTTTTTGATGTCACTTCATGCCTTGCCAATGTTGCATATGGTGATGGTCTTTAAAAAATCGTTGCTGTAAGTGTATATAGTGATGGTCCTTTAAGTTTTTTCACGAAAGCCATTTTCAATGACACTTTTGGTGAGGGTTGTTAAAGGCCCGTCACTAATTCTCTCTTTGGTGACACTTTTGATGAGGGTCATTAAAGGCCCATCACTAATTCTCTTTTTGGTGGCACTTCTAGTGATGATATTTTATCGACCCTCACCAATGCTCTTTTTGGTTACTTTTGGTTAAGGTCAAAAAAATTTCATCATCATTGATCATTGCAATGAGTTTTTGATGACGCTATGTAATTGTTACTATATTTTTTTTCAAAAGATAACGATTGAAGACAATTTTTGTGGAGTATTTTTCATTATGTTTCCAAGGCCATAGTGGTTATAATATTCAGTCAATATCTTAAGAAGTAATTAGTGTGTATCATTTCCCTCAATTCATAAGAATATAGTTTTCCTATGAGCCAACACATGATTCATCTCTATTAAGTTTATTATCTAGCAAATTTTCTTTAAATAAAGTTCCACCAGTGTGTGAAGGAACTATATTATTTAATACATAATAAAGCTCTATCAATTCTATTAATGAGAGAGACCTACAACTCCTCAACACTCATGGCACACCTAAACATGCTTTGGAGCAATACACTAACATTCCTTGGCACCTTGCATGTCTTGGAAAATCTTTGTACCTGAAACATCTTTGTACCTAGAACATTTTTCCATGAGTAGAATGCCCAAGCACATGTTGGCATGCCCTAGCATAGTATAACACTCCCCTATCATGTGTTGGCATTCCCTGTAGTCCCTAGCATGCCCTGGAACACCTTGGCATAATATTGCATTGACAAACATTAGCACTTGGCACACATTGGAACTTGGAATGTATTGGAACATATTATTAGTGTGCCTAGCATGCACCTTTTGAAAAATATAAAGTCCCGACTTATTAACCCCCTTATGTGTTCATTTCCATGCATTTTAGCTTCGTTAATCTAGAAAATTCACTTTAGATAATGTTGGACTAATGTGTGTAGGAATTATATTAGTTAATGCGTAACCAAGCTCTATCAATTCTATTAATGAGAGAGACCTAGCACTCCTCAACATTCATGGCACACCTTAACATGCTTTGGAACACACTAACATTCCTTGGCACCTCGCATGTCTTGGAACATCTTTGTACCTAGAACATCTTTGCATGAGTAGGACACCCAAGCACATGTTGTCATGCCCTGGCATAACATATCACTCCCCTAGCATGTGTTGGCATGCCATGTAGTCCCTAACATGCCCTAGAACACCTTGGCATAATATTTCATTGGCATACATCAACACTTGGCACACATTGGTACTTGGCATGTATTGGAACATATTATTAGTGTGCATAACATTCCCCTTTTGAAAGAGATAAATTATCGACTTATTAACCATCTTATGTGTTCATTTCCTTTCATTTTAGCTTTTATATTCCTTTTGTTGCCTTGAAACTCCTTGATGCATATTGGCATACTTAGGTACTTTGCACATCAACCTAGCATGTCTTAGCACCTGGCATGTCTTGGCATGCCTTGGCACTATTTGGCACATGTTAGCACACCCCAGAACTACCTAGCACACTCTAGCACTTCATGACATGCCCTGATATTCCATAGCATGCTTTACCCATGCTTAGCATACCTTGTCACTCCCCCCTTGGCATGATAGCTAACATTCATTGACACTCCCTAACATTCCCTCATATTCATTCACTTCCATGCATTTAGACCTAGTGCTCCCTTGTATTGTCCTAGTACTCCCTAACACTCCTCATCATGCATTGGCACTCTCTAGCACACCCTAGCACTTTTGACATTCTCTACCACTTCATGTCATGCATCACACTCCTTGACACACATTAACACTTGGCACGTGTTGGCACTTGGCAAGTCTTCGCATGTTTGGCATGTGTTGAGATGACTTGGTATGCTTTGGAATGGTTTAATATTAGATTTATTTGAGATCAATTATTGGAAAATATATGAGAAGCAAAGGAGGAAGATTTGGCACTTAGAATGCACTGACACTTGGCACTTGGCACCTAGCATTGGTGTGCCTAGCATGCCCCTCATGGAAAAGGTAAATTGATGACTTGTTTACCTGATTATGTGTTCATTTCCTTATAGTTTAACTTGTTACTCCCTTTTGTTGCCTTGAAATTCCGTGGCATGCATTGTCACACCCTTGCACATCTTGGAATGCCTTAACACTTGGCACATCTTAGCTTGTTTGACATGCCTTTGTACTATACGGCACATGTTAGCATGCCCTAGCATTCCCTAACACACCTTGGCAGTCATGCCCTAACAACTAGCATTACATTTTTCCATGACTTGGGAACCGTACATTCCCTATAACACCTTGGAACTCCCTAGTTGTCATGCCCTCATAGATAGCCTTACTTTTATTGTGACTTGGGAACCTATCCAAATCATTAGCAAAACAATATTGTGCCCAACCCAAAGTATCCCTTTCTTTGAAATTTATTTGTCCACGCCTTATCACAACCATGGGCTTACCTCCTGCAAGTTCTATTTTGAACTTCTACTAAAACACTTCATCCTTAGGACGCATGGAATTCACTAACACTCCTCGACACATAGTCTTATTAGCTCATTTCCAAGCATTTTGACCTAGTTCTCTCTTGTGTTCCTCTAATACTCCCTAACACTCGTCAACCTCCATTGAAATTTTCTACCTCGTGTTAGCACACCTTTTCATTCCTTAGCATGCCTTGTCACTCCTTAAATATCATGCCCTCACAACTACCCTTACCTGGGAACCCAACAAAGTCCTGCCTTGACTACAACAACTTTATAACCAAGTTATAGTTACTACAACTAGACTATGCCTTGTTCACCTAAGATCTACCTATAACACATCTTAGGCTACTCATGTCCAATATCAACACATCCCACTTAACAAGTTACCAAGTCAAGGCTCGTGTCTAACCATGACCATAAAACAACTAAGCAACATCGTTTACATCCTGACATGCCATAGCACTTGGCACTTCCAACAATCCCTTAGCCCTATGTGGCATGTGTTAGCATCCCCTACATTTCTTCGCATGCTTTGTACTTCGTAGCACACCCTAGCACTCCTTAGCAGACCGTAGCACTACCTGACATGCCCTGTCACTCTAGAATAATGCCTTGGCATTGCCTAGCATATAACCTTGACAGTCCCTCCTTAGAACACTTGGAACTCATTGACTCTCCCTATCACACACTCTTATCTATTCATTTCCATGCATTTTTTACTAGTTCTCCCTTGTTTTTATGTGGCACTCCCTAAAATTTCTACGCACGCATTGGCACAGACTGGCACCTAACACATCTTAGCATGTTTCCTTGGCACTACCTAACATATCTTGTCACTCCCTCCTTAACACACCTCGAACTCACTAACACTCCCTGTCACACACTCTTATACATTCATTTCCATGTATTTTAAACTAGTGATCCCTTTTGTTTCCTTGGCACTCCATAACACTCCCTGGCATGCACTGGCACACCCTAGCACCTGACACATCTTGGTATGTTTCCTTGGCCTCTAGCATGCCTTAGCGTTGCCTACCATACCTTGTTAGTCCCTCAGCACACCTGTATGTCACTGACACTTCCTCTCACAAACTCTTATTTGTTCATTTGCATGCATTAATTTGACCTGGTGCTCCCTTATGTTTCCCTGGCACTCGCTAACACTTCCTAGCACATGTTGACACACCCCGGCACCTAGCACATCTTGGTTGCATGTCACCCTAGAAATCTAACATGACATAGCACAACCTAGCATAGCATGTCACTCTCTCCTTAGCACACATAGAACTCACTAACACTCCCTAGCATACACTCTTATTCATTCATTTCCATGCATTTTGACCTTGGTCTCCATTATGTTTCCCTGACACTCCCTAACCCTCCTAGCACGTATTGGAACACCTGTGTGCTTGCAGGCACAGCTTGGTATGCCTCCCTAACACTCTAGGATGCCTTGGCAGTGCTTGGCATACCTTGCCACTCCCTCCTTACCACATCTAGAGCTCACTGCCACTTCATTTCCATGCATTTGAAACTAGTGTTCCCTTATGTTTCGTTCACACTTGGCTCTAACACTCCCTAGCATGCATTCATGCCACACCTTGACACCTAGCACATCTTGGCATGCCTTAGTAGTTGGCTTGTATTAAGATTCCTAACATGCCTTTGAATTTTCTAACATGTGTTAGTACCTCCTAGGATTCCATGGCACACCTTGACACTCCCTAATTGTCATGCCCTCATAGATAACTTTACTATTTTTGTGATTTGGGAACCCAACCAAGTCATTGGCAAAATAGTGTTGTGCCCAACACAAAGTCTCCCTTTATCTAAAACTACTTTGCCCAACCCCTTATAATTGTAACTATAGGCTTGCCTCTTACAATTCCTATTTTGACCTTCTCCTAACACACTTTGTCCTTGAGACACTTGGAATTCATTGACTCTCCTTGGCACACAAACTTATTTGTTCATTTCCATGTATTTTGACCTAGTTCTCCCTTGTGATGTTGTAACACTCCCTAACATTCCTCAACATGCATTTGCAATGCTTGACATGTGTTATCATGCATCTCCATTGCTTGGCATTCCCTCTCACTACTTAGCTATAATGCCCTCACAACCACCCTTACTTTTCTTGGGTCTTGGGAACCCATCCAAGTCTTCCCTTGACTACAACAACTTGATCAAGTTATAGTTACTACAACTAGACTATGCTGTGTTCACCTAAGAACTGACTATAACTTGTTAGAGTTTGTCTATTCAGCCCTCCGTCAGAGATCAAAACCTCTTTGCTGCATTTCATATTAGGAGTCCCGCCGAGTCATCTGGATTCCATTAGGCGCATGGATTATCTAACGAGAGTGGTTTTCCTCATGTCCCTCATGTCATTTACCTGTTGGTTCATGTATGTTCATTAAAAAGGCATATACAGTCTTCTTTTCGTTAAAATTTGCAAAATCTTGTCTTTAGGGTTTCATGGTCAATTAGGTCACGGTTCCTTCATGGTTTTGTCAATAAATGTGTCAAAGTGTCCAATAATCACCAGCAAGCATGAGGAGGTTTCCTTATCAAATAATTTCATCGCCAAGTGTTCGACATTGTGTTTTTCCTCAAAACTTTGTTTTGAGGAAAACACAGAATATTTAGCATTTATTGTACTAAAATCATGTAAATTTTGTTTTTCTCATTGAAAATTTCTTCATCTACACCCTGGTTATTTCCTTAACCTAAGAAGCTCCAACACCTACAAAACACAAGCAAACTTTAGCTCATCTAGTTCATCAACAAAGCCAAAAGGGGAAAGGTCCAAAAAACAGAGTTTTGAAATCAAATCATTTTGAAAACATTGTAAACTAGGTTTTGGCAAACATTAATTTGAAAAGCTATGTAAAAATCATGTCTCCAAATGTGTAAATCTCATTTGCACTCGAAGAGCAAAGAAAAGCAAAACAAAGTCATTTGGGGTGAGCAAGGTGAACTTGCAGACAAATTGGTCAAAAAACCAGTGTGCGGCGCGTTGAGCAGGTGGCGTGGCACACTGATGAGCCGTGACGCACTGGGAGTGAACATTCAGTGTGTTTTTACATAGGTGCGACACATCTGGGAGGTGTCGCGCATTGGGCCTGTCGTGCGGCGCACACAGCCCGGAAGCGCGAGAATTTCCCAAATTCACTCCAATCGCCCAAAACGCGTGAACTCGCCTTATGACAAATGTTTGAGGATCACATTGAGCTTATTAATCAACTAGGGACCTCAACTCCAACAATCGCCTCTAACTTGCGTCAGATTGTTGAAGGCCTTGTAGCTGTTTGGGAAGAAAGTTCATGTTCTGTGGTCTCTCATTGCAAATGTAACGCCTCTATCTTACATGTGGCACAACAATACTTGCAATATGCTGATGCTTGTGACATTTTTCTCAATATGTCATTCTTTTCACAAAGGCAAGCAAATGGTGTAGAATTCATTTCCACTCATTTTCTACAACAGAAGATTCAAATGAGGAAAACCACATGACTATTTTCATTCAGAGATTCTTAAAGCATGGCAGGAAGCTCCTTGGTGCAGCAATAAGACTCCCATCCATTTATTACAGGAGCATCAATTCCAATTCTGACCTGATGCAAACTTATCAAAAAGATGGCATTTCTGTAAATGATGGAAGAAAGGAAGTTATGCCTCATATTGTTAATATAACATCCTGTACAATGGAAAATTTATATGAGCTGGGAATATTAGAAGCTATAGGTGGAGGTGACTTCATATCAAATTCCTCTGTGACTACTGCAATTTTGTTACAGGAAGTCTTTCCATTGCATTTATTGTCAGAAAACTTCAAGAAACAAGCTATTATGTAGATTACAAGTGCATTTTCATAATTTTCAATGAAATTAGGTGAGAGATTGGGCAGACTGAACTCTAGATGTTCTCCAAATGTGTCTTCAAATCTACCAAAAGATCCTATATATTTGTTGTCACTGATTTTATCTCAGTGTTAAACTGAAGATCTCCTTCAAATTGAAGATGAATGCATTCATAAAGTGCCAAAGCTCATTGTTGCTATTATGAAAGCATACAGATTAGCTGCAGAGGGTTCACAAAGACATTATTACACCAATCTCCTAAACCATGCATTGGAAGTGATTTCATATGTGAGTCATAGCCTTATATCTACTGATATTTGGGAGATTCTAACCACTCTAGATGGCCTCCTTACCACTGGTGATTCAACCTTGGATGAGGCACCTTTAGTCCAAATTTCAAGAAATTTGGGGCATTTTTGGCATTTTGACAAATTTTGGCACAAAAAACAGGATTTTTCTCCCTATACGCCGCGCCACGTGGCACGCGCTTTTGCTAGGGAGCTCCAAATTGCAAAAAGTTTACATTTTTGGATTTTTCATGAAAAACCATGGTTGCTGGTGCATGGCCAAGAAATTTGGGCAAGTATTGAGTCCTCAAGAGGTCAAAAACACTCAACAAATGACCTCACTGCCCCTATTTTGACACACAGGAAGCAGTCTTAGGCGATTGAAGTTTTGGAGGGGCAAATAGACACCAAATCTAGAAATTCCACTTGGGTTGCAAAATAGACGGGCAGGGATTTCCAATGAGCTATCTTGGGCTCAATTTGGACTTCAGGAAGTGCCTCAAAATTAGCTCCAAAATGGCGCGAAACATACATATTTTGGTGCGGAGCATAGAGAATTTTGGCTTGTTTTTCACTGTTCATCTCAGCAATTTGCCCAATTTTAACCAATTTTGATTCTTGAAGTTATTCTTGACTTTTCATGATGTAATTTGAAAACCATGATGTAATATTGGCACATTTTTACTTGTTATAGAATATTCATTCACCAAAAGGTGAAATGTGAGTAAATGAATCAGTTTCCTATCATAGAGGGGTAAGTTGTTTGACTACCTACTTTTTCAGTTCCTTGTTTAGAATTAGTTCAAACAGCTCCTAGAATGATGAGATCGACCCATAGATGCAAGGGAATAGATTTGTCTTGTCTATATCATGTAATTTCTAAGTCATTTTCAGGGTTGGACACTAGGGATTGCTTTGGCATATCGTTGTACATTCTATCTCAACATTTTTGGCTAAGGAAAGACCAGGTTTTTGTAGCACTGTTTGGGATCCATTTGGCTTTATGCTTTGATGGTGTTCTTCTCTAAGTAATTGTAATTTCATTAGTGTTTATGTGTATAATTTTCCTATCTCTTCTTCTGAAGTTGAACAAATGAGTGATTAAGGTAGAATCCATTAACTGCTATGCTCTATCATTGAATTTGTTTAAATTTCCATGTTTTCATCTGTTTAAGGAGAATTCTTGAGACTCTCTTTCTCTCCTTAGCTCCTCACCAATCTGATCTATCCATTCACTCACTTTAAAGCATCAAAACAATTGCCTTCCTTGCCCCAATCAGAACTCTACAGAAACTGTGCTTCATCCCCCGACCCAAAATTTTCCTGTCACATTTTTCCAACAAAACCCCCAAAAACTCAAATCATAACTTTGAACTTCATACCTAGCCTAAAATTAGCTTTTATTACAGTCCTCTCGAGCCCCATCAATTATCTTTGCTGAGATTGACCTGGAGAGAGCCCTCTCCTATCCTCATAGGGCTAGCTACGAGGCTCAGCATGTTTTGATGTGGACCTAGAACCTTTTCTTTTAGCCTGAGACAAATCTAGGCTCTAACATAACTCATCTTAGGCTACTCATGTATAATTTCAGTTTATCCAATTTAACAAGTTACAAGTTACCATGTCAAGGCTCACATCCAACTGTGGCCATAAGACAACTGAGCAACATAGTATACATATTGACATGCCATAGCACCTAGCACATCTAACAATCCCTTGGCACTATGTGGCACTAAGAAACATATTTTACATCTTGACATGCCATATCACCTAGCACATATAACAATACCTTGGCACCATGCGGCACGTGTTAGCATCCCTACATTCCTTTTCATGTTTTGGCACTCCGTAGCGCTCCCAGACATTCCCTTGTAATCTAGCATGCCTTGGAATTGCATAGCATATAACCTTGTCACTTCCTCCTTAACACACTTGAAACTCACTGAAACTCCTTATCACACACTCTTATTCATTCATTTCCTTGTATTTTGAGCTAGTTCCTCCTTATGTTTCCATGGCACTCCCTAACACACCCTAACACCTGACAAAAATACCAATTTTCTCATTCTTGGCTATGGTATTCTTATTTTATACATGTGACCCTTGACTGCGACATGAAATCTTCCAAAATATTCTTAAAGTATGGGAACTCCTCTTCATGCATGAAGCTAGTGTGTTATGGGGAAAACTAGTGTCTATGCATAACTGCTAGTCCCACTAAGGCTGGTAGCTACCTTAGAAACAAACAAACTAAAAATACTTTCGTTTTCCTTTATCAAAAATAGATAAGAGGTGAATAAGGAGACCAACCTTTCTCTTCTGCTTGGTTCCTTGCTCAATTCCTCTCCCTTTTGATAGATCTTTGCCACTCGCTTCCTCGTCTACTCAGCTTCAAAGAGCACCTATAGAATCAACGCAGCACAACACTATCCAAGAACATAGATCTATTATCATAAACAATATAGGACCAGATATATATTGACCACAGAAATGCATATAACATCAATCATAGAAGAATGTGGAGGAAAACTTGAATAGCTTTATTGATAATCAAGAAAGAGAAAAGAGGATTACAACCAATTTCTCTGACCCAACATCATCCTCTCAGCAAGAAAGCCCTTCTTCACCTCATGAAAAGCTTAGATCACCCAACACTATGATATTGCACCAAGAAACCAGCAACACTTCCTTACAAGATACAAAATTCTGGCCTCTAGATCTCTGGGACGAGGGATCCATATATAGATGTTTGCAAGGGGCTGAGTCAGTTTTTGAGAGTTGATTAGTGTCCTCTCTCTGATAGTTCTCGATTCCACTTGGATATTTATGATCTCTTACTCATCCTTGGGTGAATGCAGAGAGGCAATTGTCACAAGAGAAGTTTCTAGAAGATTCCATGATCCTCCACCTTGCAGATTGACCCTACCATTTGTCCACTCTCGCCCATCGCACCCCATAGAAGGGATTTTCAAGATGCATCACACCTTCTGAGTGTATTTAGGTGGGATGCAACGCACTTTGACCATGGAGCAGGTGAGATGCTAAAGTTTTGACCAGTTCTGAGCATTTTTTTCATGGAGAACTTCTGGGAGAAGATGTAATCAGTTGACCTTGTTATTTTAGAGGTTGGAACAACACTTTTAGGGACTTAAGAGCCCTTGTTTTATGGACATTTATGATTGGGCTTGCAATGTCCAAAAATTTCTATAACAGTTTCCCCCTAAAGCATGAGGTCGTTAATCTGTTGATGTCGGGTGAAATGCTTTATCGTGAGGATCTGAAGTTCTTTCAAGCTGGAAGGCGACCTGTAATAAGATACAATACAATACATTATCTTCATAACATTTTCATGATCTAGCTGAGGCGGGAATTCCCATGCTCAGCATTATAAATTCAATTTCATGTACATAAGATAGAAAATCGTCTGAGTGTATACTGATGATTCTGGTAGAGCAATCATCCCTTAGGTTGGATGATTATATGTGCAGTAATGATGTACATTTGATGTCTTTATTTTCCTGAATATATATCGCAGCCCGGATGGATGAAACTAGATCTGGGGTCTTCAATCTCATTCAATCTTCACTCAAAGTACAAGTTGATCCATGTGAGAAATGTTCTAGAGTCGAACATGGAATGACATCGCCTGATTAATAGCCAATGGTGTAAGTTGTTAATAGGCACGAGAGGGATCACCGATAATGATGATGACCCTCAAGTTACTATAGTACAATTCACGTGGTGTGAATAAGAGACTTGGCGTCGAACACCATGAAAAATCTTTGGGTCGAAGGCCATTGATGTAAACCTATCGCCAGAAGTGAGAAACTTGCCATTGAGGCATGCAAGCTTCAAAGTACTGAAAGGGTTGTTCCTAGATCGACTTCTTGGATAATTAGCTGATGTCGACAAGGAGCGATCCATCATAGGAGGGCCTTAGTGAATCCCACATCAATGAAATGGAATGGAGCAAATGATTTTAATGGAGGTGAAAAATATCTGGTGATATAAGATTCACGGTGGTGGTCATGAAAGAATGGAGCATAAATGTATTGCAGTAGGTGAGACACAGGTGAATTCTCTGAGCGACTTCTCTTGAACATATCGGTGATACTGACATGATGGATCGGTAGCATTAACCCCAAATATGGATGGTGTGATGGAACCATGATGATGTGACCAGTGAATGGAACAACGAAACCCGAGTCGGATGCAGAGTGAAAGTGTCATGTTCAAGAGCGACTTGCTACCGATATAGTTTCTTGAAGTTTTCTTCCCAATTTTTCCCCTATCATTGCTGACCAGTACCTCTTTATTTTTTTCAAGCTTGTGGAGGATAACATATGTTTCTTCTATAATTTTCCCTTTGGGCAAACCCATCGCTATGTTTTAAGGAGCCTAGCGATAGTGAAACTCGTTCTTGTCTGTATGGACATGTTTGTCGCTATTCATTTTTAACGAGTTTAACGACAAGGATAAATCGGTCCTTTTCAATTTTAGAGAGTCTCAAAAAGGGACGTAAAGAAACCTCCAATAATCATTTTTCGTCATATAATCCCTTGAGTCTGAAAAAGTATAAAACAATACAAATGGGATGAATTTTCGGTACTTTTAATGAGCCGAATGAAACAAGCGGTCAACCATTTTGTGTAATAATCCCTCAAGTCCAAAAAGATTAAAATATAAAGGAGGGATAGCACTTCCGGTCCCTTTAACGAGTTGGAGGCTAATCGATCGGCAATCTTTTCATTTTTTACAAGTCAGTTGAAAAGAGCTACAAGGAGACTCGTTTTTTGAGGAACGAGTGATAAATTCGGGTAGCAGCTGATTCCAGGTAAGGTTTGGAATTTTCCAATCATGGCAGTGTCACAAGGAAGGCTAGCAGGATCACTCTTCGCAGCTGTTCCTCAAAAAAGGTAAACAGTCAAATGGAGGTGAATGATCAGCCAATATAGAGTGGAGGTGATGATGAGAACACGACCAAGGCTTCAGAGGCTGGTGATAAGACATTCACGATGGTTATTTACCGGAAAATGGTTCATTTTGTAATGAGCTTAAAGTTTGGGGGAACATTTTCTCATTGCTTATGTTTATTTTTTGACGAGCTTGAATTCTTTGTTAAGACTGCTCGATCCAGTCATATAATAAGGATGTCTCATATATAAACGGCATTTTTTCAAAGCTTTTCCCCGCATCCTTTCCTTTTACAAGTTAGGAAACGATCAATCCTACGAGTTTAAAGGGTTAGAGGACCTATAAATTTAAAAAATCAATGGTCTCTCTTCACTTGTATGCCAAAAGGTTTGCATGCCCCTAGGTATAGAGAATTAGAGTTTCCAGGTTACCCGTCAATTTGTAGACAAAACACTTGTTTTATCGAGAAAGGCCAACCTTTTCCAGGTTACCCCTCAATTTGCAGACAAAACATTTGTTCTATCAGGAAAGGCCTACCTTAATAGAAGTATCTTATTCTGGTTTAATCCCATTTTCCAAAATGGATGGGTGTGTCAGCCAGTCATATATCCTTTGCAGAAAACTACCCTATACCCAGGGTTTTCCTGTCAAAACAGGCCAGGGTGCATGCCCCCTGGTTTCAGTCATATCTTCCGAATCACTCGTGCTCATCAGGAGGACAGACTGGTGATTGATGAGACATTCCTTGCGTGAAAATACCATTCAGGGTTGGTATAGGACTATTTGTTATGTGTGAACCGGGAAATGAAAGTTGGTCTATGAGCTTGACCACTCTTCCTTCATGCGGAAAACACATTACTCTAAAGAGTGAGGAGACAATGGCTCCCATGCAATAAATATAGTCTCGTCCAAGGAGTAGATTATAATCCAGGGGTCCTTGGACTACCATTACGTTCATGTGAATAGTTTTCCTTCTCAATGTTATCGCACATTGGGAAGGATCCCTAAAGGTCGATTGGCTCCTTTGTTGAAGCCTGTTAGATTTCTCATCTCAAGAAAAAGCGATGGCGAACCAAGCGCTTTCCAAGGAGTTGAGGAAAGGATACTCATAGAAGCCCCTTCATCTATGATGGTACCGACCATGACCATTCTATATATTTGAGCAATGATTTAAAATGGTACACTAGCCGGTAAACTCTGTCTGCCTAGTAGATTCCAATCAAAGGAAACAACCAGGTTGCTTGGAGGTGGGACCGAATAGAGGACCGGATATGACTCTAACATGGTCATCTTGCACTAAAACTCCTCCTAATCCTTCTTTACTTTCATTTGTCCATACCATGAATTCCTTAGTGGGATCAACCAAATTTAAAATGGGGGTTGTCGTTAAACGTTGGTTTAGTTTGTCAAAAATATGTTGACATTTTCAGCTCCACTCAAACATAATACCCTTGCTTTTTAGATTAGTGATTGGATAAGAAAGTTTAGAGAATCCTTCAGTGAATCTCCTATAATATCATGTGATACCCATATATAATCTAACCTCTTCCACATTCTTGGGCGTTGTGCACTCCAAATTTTGTTTAACCTTTTTAGGGTCTATAAAAATTCCCTTTTCTGATATTATGTGTTCTAAATAATGTATTTGGTTATGGTAGAGTGAGCATTTGCTAAATTTAACATAAAGCTAATTATCTCTTAGATTTTTATCATGTTGATCCTTACTCTTTGAATATAATAAAATATCATCTATGAAGACAATAACAAACCTATTTACGAGGGGCCTTAACGCATTGTTCATAAGAGACATCAATGTCGTAGGTGCATTAGTCAACTGAAATTGAAGCACAACAAATTCATAGTGTCCATAGCGGGTACATAAATTTGTCGTTTGTATATCTTCATCCTTGATCTTGATTTGATGACATCTTGATTTGATGATTTGAAAATATAGAATCTCCTAACTTGATCAAACAAGTCGTATATTCTCGGTAAAGGGTATTTTCTTTTTATGGTTATCTGATTCAACTATTTATAATATATAAATAACCTTAATGTTCCATATTTATTTTTCACAAACAATAAAAGGGTTACCTAAGGAGATGCACTTTGTCTTATGTACATTTTGTCCAATAATTCTCGTAGTTGAATCTTTAGTTCCATTAATTCAGGTACATTCTTTCGGTATGGGGCCTTGGAAACGAGAACAACACTAGGTAGAAGATCAATTGTGAAGTAAATTTCCCCCCTTGGAGGAAGTCTTGGTATCTCTTCTGCAAATACATATTTAAACTCTCCTAGTACACGATTTTCAACTAATGATGGTTGGTGGTAATTTTTAGGTAATTGTTGCACTTGTGAAGTAAGGAATTGGTATCCTTTCATAGAATACTTCTTCAAATACATAGAATCAATTTGTCTAACAAATATGTTTCTTGGAATTCCTTGAACATGCAAGGTTTTCGTCTATCATCCACATGGGTAAAGGACTTTCCTAGATATTTTAATGTCACTTTATGTTTTTCTATCCAATTCATTCATATTAGGACATCATAGGATATTAATGGTAAAATATTTGGGAGGAAGATAATTTGTATTTCATTGACGTATATAGAGCATTCCTTATTAATTTTGGATACTTTTATTTTGGTTTCTATGGCCAACTGCACCAACCAAGGCTTATGATGTTTTTCTTTCCTAAATTCACATTCCTCAACTATTGTAGGGGAATCATATCTCAGGGTAGATCCTAAATCTATAAGAAAAAACATATTTTTTTAGAGATATTACGTTGTACTTATACCGCAGTTGATTGACGACATGCATGTCTCCCATCCAATGCAACAATGATTTTTGGTGTGTTACAGGCTACATTTATGGTTGATGCTTCCTAAATTTGATTCAACACTATTTTATTCTTTAGTGGATTTGGTAGGTAGTCTCTCCATAGGTGATTCTCACCACAATGCACACATTTTATGGGTGATCTCATAGATTCACTAAATGTTTTGTTTCCCAAAGTCAATCCTTCGTTTTTTCCAGTATTTTTTTGTTGATTAAAACTTATGTTAAAATTTCTAGCATATACAATTTTTGTAAAAGTGGGTGTTTTAAACCCCTTTTTCTTGCTACTGAATTATTTAGGATTCTTTGAAAATCATCCTTTATAGCATTCCCATTTTTGTTTTCTATGGTTGAAACATAGTTTTTATTTCCTGATAGTTCCATCAATCTTTTTGGGTTGATCAAATTCAATTCTTTCTTTATATGAGAAGGGTAAAACACTAAAAAATATTTGAGTTTTTTCTTTTTCTTCCTTCCAATAAGGGACATACCTCAGTAGACTCATGAATTTATTGACAAACTCATCTGTTGTGATTTGTCCCAACTTCAACTCATGCAATTCCCTAGTCTTTTCATCAAAGTACCTTTCAGTTGAACACTCCTTCTCAAATTCCTTTTTGAACAAATTATAAGAGAGATTCTTGCTTATGATTCTTTTAACAAATTTATTTTCTCCCCACCATAAAGTTGCGTTACGAGTCACCTGGAATGATGAATGTCTTGTTGTAATATTACTTGGACAATTGTACATTTAAAAGCATTTGGACATATTGAGAAGCCATGCATATGCTGCTTCAACTTCACCATCAAAATTGGGAGGTATGATTTTATTTACTCTCTCGTAACTTAGATGATGATTTCCTTTTTCTAGATGATGAAATGCTACTACTCAATTTCTATTCATATTTATCACTAGACTAATTTCTTTCATTATCAGTATAAATTTATGAATTACTTTTGGTTATTGTACTAACAAATTTACTTCTAAGTCTTTTTTTATCAGTCTTTTTACTAGATTTTTCCTTCTGTAGTTTTATCAATAGATACTCATTAATTTATTCTTAGTCCTCTATAGCTTTGACCAACCTTTCACGATTCACTTTAATATCTTCCCGATCAGTTTTTGAATACGTTATTACTTGAAAAAATTCAATATTTTCCCCCTCTACATTATAGGTTTCATCTCCAGCTATTTCCATTTCAGTATCATGTTGTATTTCGTCTCTTGGTCATCCTACAGACATTTGGCCATTGAAATATATCTGCATTTCCATATTTTTTGGTTCTTTAATATATTTTTTTCATAATAGATGTAGGGTTTTCAGTGTTTATTTATTATTAAAAAAAAATCAGGACCGAAGAGTTGCCTAATGTTGTAACTACATCTCTGATACAACTTGTATTGACCCTTATGACTTCCAGGTCACACCAGTTTTTTTTTTTTTTTAAGGACAACATTAGTGAATTCATCATTTCTTTTTTATAAAGCACTTTCATCAATGATTTTTGTACATATCACTACGTTTGTGAGAGAATTGCAGTCATCTCTATTATCACACTTACGAGTAGACGTTCTCACTGCCTTCAATATTAAATTGAGCCTACAAACTTTGTATAAAGTTCTAGTATTAAGACCTATTTCTCCATGAAATACATGCTCAAAAGAAATCCCATGGTCTCTATACACTTATATGTATAACAATATATTTAATTTTCTATATTCCACGGGGTTCTTAATATTCTTGTCTTGGAAAGGAACCTTGATATTATCATATCCTCTATACATGATGTATTTAAGCACTTGTTTCTTTAATATGTATTTCTTTGATCCATATTGGATCATTGTATTATTTTCATCCATTGTGATGCATTCAATGTGGAAAAAGTGGAGGAATCAACTCACTCAACCATTTTCTACCGGTGGGAAATAGTTTTGAAAAACAAGGCATGAAACCTTCCGAGAGAGTTTTGAGGGATTAAACGATGTTTCTTGGTGGTAAAACTTTGTTTATTTTTTGCGACACTTTTTCATGCTATTATACACACAAATATCTTTCCGGTGGCACATGAAGCATGCCAACTAGAGTCTGTATGCAAAAGTTAGGCCACTTAGAAGGTGACTTTCCTATTTTGACACCTATAATTCAGGAGGATGCCACATCAACTCCCATTGTTTATGGAAAAGGGGCTGAAATGTGTTTTTGATGTGAAATACTCTAGAAGATTCTACATTGTAACTCTAGTTAAGAGTTGTTGTAGTCACAATTAACGAATAATAGGCTATCAGGTTGTGTTATAACTCGGCCACTAGGAGGAAGAGACATTCCATTTTTTCAAGAGAATTTTGTTCCATAGCTAAGAAAATATAGCTAAGATAGATAGGAGGTAGAGTACAAAGAGAGGATATGTGAATTGTAGTAACCCATGGGTCAGAGGCATGACTTCTTTATACATGTGGCCTTATTTTCCAAACAGGGAAAGAGAGCAAAGGGGCCTCACCTTCCAGTTGAGTTTTCTCCTGAAAGTGTTTCCCAAAGCATATTTTGTGTCTTATGAGTGTGTGTAAAATTATATTTCCGTTCTCTATCTTTCTACATAATTTCCACTCGCATGCATGCAGTAATTATTGTTAAATCTACATATCTTAAAGTTTAATAAAACTGTAATAATGTAGAATCATATAATTTTAATATAGTATTATCATATATGTTGTGATGAAATATCTAGTGGAATATAAGTGGAAGTTTACAAATCCTTTGGTATTAGGGTAGGTTTCTTTGGGTATTTTCTAGAGATTGCATGGATCTAGATTAGTAGGGATTAAAATCATATAAATTTAATCATGGGCAACGAAGCTATATATGAACCTCGTGATGATGTAGAGGTGAGGTTTCGCTAGCTGGAACAATAAGTCATAGATATCAACATTAATGTAAGCCTGGTCATGGTGGCCTTGCATAGTAACCTTGGGTTATTTGGAGAAGATGGGCTTCAAATGCAGAGAATAAATCAAAATGGGGAGAAGAAGATCAGGGAGGAATGGAGAATCAGTGGAAGAAAAAACATGAAAAAGATCAACCCAGTTCAAGTCTCATGAATCACTAGCTATTTAAAATGGAAGAGAATGTAAATCTCAAGGAATAATGCAACACGATTGATTCTTTCAAGCTGAACCATTAGTTGCATCATCTGAAAGTCTATTTCAATGTCCATTAGTTTGAGTAAGGAAAAAAAGTCTCATTTGTGTGACATAAATTAGAGGGCCATGCACTGAATTGTTGGGAGATCTACACGGAAACCCTATGGTTGGAGGGAGAACGTCTAATGACTAAGAGGGAAGATTTCATAACCATTATTAAGTAATATTTTTGTCCCACTCGGTACGTGGAGAACTAGTGAATCTAGTGGCATTAATTCAAGAAAAAAAAAAGGCCAAAGTATGTAGGAGTACACCATGGAATTTAGGAAGATGGCTATAATGTTGGGTACCTATCCAAAGAACCTAGATTCCCCCTTAACTGTTTGGGGGGTATGCATCACCATCTGCGTGAGCAAGTGATGTTGTTCAAGACCAAATAAGTGAATTAGGCTCATGTACATGGACAATACCTCGAAAAAATAGGCTTGAAGAGAGTGCAATCAAGTGGATCAAAGTAGAAGGAGCAACATGATGCTTCTAAGGAGGGAAAGAAGAAGAAAAAAGGGGGTAAATATTCAAAGACAATAGTCTAAACACATTAGTCCAAATATCATAACAACCACTGCAACAGTGATGACCATAAAGAGGAAAAGTGTTGGAAGTTGCATCCAGAGCTAAACCAGAAGAACAAGAAGAAATATAATAAGAATAATAATCTCATGGATATGGATTCGAGTAACCAAGTTTAAAGCAGCTCGACCGTGGATGAGAAGATCCTTTGTACGTCAATTCAAAAGGAGGTGAATTTAAGTGGGATTTAGCAAAATGAAGAGAAATAAATGACCAATATCGTTCGTATAAAGATAAAGGTCAAGAAGGTGAATATTGATACTCTGTTTGACTCAGGAACACAAGAAAATCTCATTGCAACAGAGTTTCTCAATAATTTGCGGTTGGAACCTCATGATTTTTTATCAGTGTTGATTATAGTGATGAAGTAGATATGGATGTGGTTACCCTTGATGTATGCGGAGTCATCTTTGGGAGTCCATACATGTACATGTGTGACGAAATATTGATGGGAAGATCCAACCAGTATTGTATTTTCAAGTATGTAAATTTGTTCATTATTAATTCACATAAAGACATGTCAAACATCTCATTGGTAAGTTCCGACGAAACCAAGAAATTGATGAGTTCTCGCAAGAAGTATGTTTTTTTTTTAAGGAAATGCAGTCTAAAGAGGAGTCAATAGGAGGCAAGGAATCCTTGAAGGGGTGTACTAAGACACAAGAATAATAATTGGTGGACTTGTTATAGTCATATAGGGATGTGTTCCAAGAACCTAAAGGGTTACCACCTAAGAGATAAGTGGAGCACGAGATAAAACTATTGTCGGATTTCCCATTGTTGAATATTGAGCTGTATAGGTATTTTGTTATAGACGCATGTGAGGTGAAGAAACAGTTATAGCAGATGTTGGATCAGGGTGTCATTCGACCAAGTTCATCACCATATGCGTCGCCGATAATTATTGTGCCAAAGAAGGATGGTACTTGGAGGATGTATCTAGATTATAGGGTGTTGGAAAAAAACAAACTCAATAACATATATTTAGTGCCGAAGATAGATGATCTGTTGGATCAGTTGCAAGAAGAAAAATACTTCACCAAGTTGGACTTGAAATATTGATATCACCAAGTTGGAGCCAAAGAATAATATACTTGGACGACCGCCTCCAAAAACAACCAAGGATTGTATGAGCAATTACTCATGCCATTGTCTGATATAATGCACTAGATAAATTTAAGAGATTAATGAATGTTTTATTCTTCTCTTTTATAGATTCATTTCTTATTGTTTATTTAATGATATGATAGTATATAGTGTTTCTTGAGAGGATCATGTTTCACATTTGGCGTAGGTGCTGGAAACATTGAAGAAGCACTAGTTCCTAGCTAATCTAATGAAGTGCGAGTTTGTACAACAATCCTTGGTTTGTCTCAGTTATGTGAACATTGGAGGAGAGCTAAAGATAGATCTTTCAAACAAGGACTACCATGAAATAGATGATTCCTACTAATTTTTCTAAGGTCAAGAGTTTCATTGGGGAAACACGACACTTGAGTACATTTATAGCCTATTTTCAACAATAGCATTACCTCTTCACACCATAACAACTAGTGGCAAGAGTTTCTAGTGGTGAAGATGTTAGTATAAGGATTTCAAGGAGTTAAATAAGAATATGAGTCAAGAAGCAATTATAGCATTAGAAAACTTGCAGCGAATCTTTGAAGTTGAGACAAATGAAAATGGGTATGCTAGGGTAGTTGTCTTGATGCAAAGAGGAAGCTATGTATGTTACAATTATGAGGCATTTCATGGGGTTCTTAACTACACCACGTATGACACGGATCTCAATGCAATGGTGCAATATTTGAAGAAGGGGAAGAGCTATTTTATGGGAAAGGAGATAATAACCCACACATATCACCAACCATTATAGTACTTGCAGGCCCAAACTAAGATACAATGGACCAAGAATTACAAGTCGATGGGGTTTTTATAGTAGTTTAATTTGGTTATCAAATATAATAAGGGAAACATAAAGAAGTATTTTGACATGGTTTCAAGACAACCAACGTCAAAGATTACAACTTTGCTGGCTCTTATGCACATCAATACATTCATCCATGATGCATATGGAGAAGAATATTCAAAGGATGATGACTTCAAGGAGATGTATATGTAGTTGTAGAGTTAGGGTCATGTGAAAGATGGTGATAAAAACATTGACTACCACCTCTAGGATGAGATAATTTACAAGCTGGATAACTTATGTGTTCCTAAAGTTGAGTGATTATAGATGGTTACAGAGGCTCACACCTCCAAGGTAGCAAGGCACTTTGGTGTAGGGAAGTCGATGGCTAACTTGCATAGGTATGTGTATTGTCCTAAGATGCAAGAGGAGGTATCTACGTTTGTAAGAGTATGCATGATTTGTTGTACCATCAAGCCTAGAAACATGAAACATGGTGTATATCATCCCTTACCTATACCTAATTCTCCTTGGGAAAACATTTCCATGGATTTTGTGTGATTTTTACTGACAAAAAGGAAGGGACATGGCTACGTGTTTGTGGTGGTTGACACATTCATCAAGATGTGTCTTCGAATTCCCTTTGAAAAGACCATCAATGATAAAGATGTAGTAAACATATTCTTTGGACAGGTTTGGGTGGACTTTCGGATACCAAGGAGCATATTTTCAGATAGGGATACAAGATTTCTCCATGCCTTTTGGACTACATTGTGGGAGAATGTGGATACAAAGTTGAAGAGATCTACAACATTCCACCCATAGATAGATGGGTAGATAGAAGTAGTCAACAGGACTTTAGTGCAACTTCTAATGGGATACAACCAGAAGCATCTGAAGACCTATGATTAAAATCTAGTTTATATACACCATTATTACAACAAAGGAGTCCACACTTCTATAGGAAAGTCCCCATTTGAAACTTATTTGGGATATTTTCAACCTTCACCATTGGACATTGCATATGGGAAATAAGGAGTGAGGGAAGATCTACAAGAGATGCTTTGAGGGATGAAAAAATTATATATAAGATCAGGAAAATCCATCTACAAGTACAAGAAACATTAGAGAAGTCATAGGAGAAGTATAAGGCGAGGCATGGTTACAATTGAAGAAGGAGTGGTTGGAGGGCCTAGGTAAGAAAATCAAGGCTTTGAGGTATTGTCTCTTCTGAATACTAGAAAAGGTGTGTGATAATGCATATCGACTTAGTTCACCACCATTGATAAACATTTACTCAATTGTGAATGTATAGAATTTAAAATTCTATGATCCTTCCATGGTAGATCAGGAAGAGGAAAATGCCCTACATTCTACGGAGGATTTGACAGGAGATGCTCATGTAGAGCTGACATAAGACAATGTTTTAACGAAGAGGTCTAGAACTACAATACAGGGGAAACATGAACTTTAGTATATTGGGTTAAACTTCTAGGAAAATATAAATGGTACACTAGAGAGATTGTGGTAGAAACATTTTCTCACCTCATTTAGTAAAGAATTTTGGGAACCAAAATCCTCCCAAAAATGGGGAGGCATCAAATGGATTGTATCATTATATTATTTTCCATCCATCTCGATGCATTTAGAGTGGAAAAAATGGAGGAATGAGCTCATGGGACCATTGTTACCGATTGGACCCAGTTTGGAAAAATGGGGTCTAAATCTTTTCGAGAGTGTTTTAAGGCTTAAAATGACATTTTTGGGGAGTTAAGTCTGCTAGTTTAGCATCATACCTTTTCATGCTATTCTACACAGAATGATCCTGATAAGAACAGAAGAAGCATGTCAATAAGAGTCTGTATGCAGAAGTTATAAAACTCAGATGTTGACATTGCTATTTTGACATCTATAATTCGGAAGGATGTTGCATAAACCCCCATTATTCATGGAATATGGTCTAGACACATGTTTTTGATCTAAAATACTTTAGAAAAGTATGTATTGCAACTCTAGTTAAGAGTTGATGTATTCAAACCTAATACTAGTAGGCTAGTAGGCTCTGTCATGATCAGGCCACTAAGAGGAATAGACATTCCACTCATTCAAGAATATTTTGTTCCATAGATAAGAAAAGATAGCTAGGAGAGATAAGAGGTAAAGAACACACAGAATATCTATGCACCATAGTAGCCCACATCCCACAAATATTACTTCTTTCTACCTATAACATCATTTTCCACATAGAGAAAGAGAGTGAATCAACCTCACATTCGAGCTGGGTTTTCTCCTGAAAGGGTTTCCCTGGGCATATTTGGTGTCTTATATGTGTGTGAGAGATTACTTTTCTTTCTCTATTTTTCTGCATAATTTCCATTCACATCCATCCACTAATAAATAGCAATATTAGAGTCTAATAAAACTCACAACTTAAATCTACATATTACATTTAAATCAACATATCTTAATGTTTTATGCATACAACTTACTTCTAGACTATTCCATCCTTGCGAAGGAAAACACAGTCATTTTCCACAACTTCTAGACAATATTGACTCAATGAATGGTCCATATCTAATGTTTCCAAATCAATGGCTCTCGAATCTTCTAGGTTACAACAAAATTTTATTGTCTTTCTAGAGTTGTACCTCACTAACTCATTTTTTGAAAGGAGTTTTTAATCATGCTTCCTATTATGGCTACATTTCTTCTTATTCCTCCATGGCACTTTATTTCTTTTCATCAATGATATATTAAAAATGGGATTAGTTTGCCTTCTAGTGCACTTTTGGCTCCATCAATCAAACTGATCCAAAATGGATCTAACATAAACTTCTAAGTCTAAAAATTTCCTCACTGAGGAAAATGAAAGTCACAGGATGCTCTTAGGAATAGTCTCATTGTGTAGATCTTCTCAATTTGAATCTACTACAATTTGAATGGACTAGAATGGACTCCAGACGAAGGAGTTATTGCAAAAAGAAGATTTCCCATTATCCTTAGAAAAGGAGGCAAATCCTTATAAAAATGGACTTAAAGGCTCATTGAAGGAAATCACATCAGAAGAGTTCAAAGGGAGGACTTAAGCAAAGGTGGAAGGACTGCCTGATTGCGATCTCCAATATATCGCATCAGAGGAAAGCCTTCATGCGATATTGGAACCCTGGGCAAAGCGATATGCGATATGTGATTAAAGCGATGAGCCGATCAACGATTGTGATGATCGGATCGGTGGATCGGCGTCAGCAATATATATCAGGTTGTCACAACCATTGGAAAGTTTTATAGGCCCCCCTTTGCCATTGCGATAGTGATATGTGATGCGTCGATATTGGCGATCGATGATCGAGATCACAACTGTATAAAGGGTCGTTGACATATGCGAGACGTGATTGCAATTGGCGATCAAGGCACAGACCCGAAAATGAAACAAAATTCCAATACACAGAGATGACGCGAAAATACATAGGGGGAACTTGGAGTCACTTGGAGGTCGAGTGAAACCAAAGAGCTCATTTGACAAAGGATCACTTGGAGGTCAAGTGAACCCAGAAGCTCGTGAGAGCCAAAGCTGAGAGCCATAGTGAAGAGCCAGAGCAGAGAGCTAGAGACAAGAGTAGAGAGCAAGAGCTTAGAGTAGAAGCAGAGGCCGCCAGAGGTGGGAGGTAGTTGCAGAGAATGGAGCCAGTGTTCATTCTCAAGGTTCCAATAGTTGAGGTAACTATAGGGGACCACTGAACCCATTGAGATGGAGTTCAGAAAATCCTAAAGACTCCTAAGAGCCATGGGCGGTAATGAAGTTTCAGAACAACGAAGAGATCAAATGAGTAAGCTATTGTTGATGTCCAAAGTGTACTAAAGATAGAGGAGGGAATTGTAGAGACAATAAAGGAATTCTGAGGGAGTTGGTGCAAGCTAGATCTCAAGATAGATCAGAGTGCTAATTGAAGGAGCCTAGTCTAGAGAAGCCTAGATCTTTTTGCAGATTAAGGATAGCCAGGGGTAAGGTGGTATTCTAAGCCCATAGGTATAGTTATAAACCTATGGAGTTGAGTGTGGAACTTGTAAAAGAATTTAATCCATAATCCCAAGGAGCCTAGTTGAGTTGATTAGAGCTCAAGGAGATGTAGCCCAAGATATCAGGGTGAACTCCATATTATTTTGTTGTTTTCTAGTGGTTTGCTTATTTTCTACCTTATTTACTGTTATATGCATTTCATAACAATTTAAGAAAATGAACGTAAGAACTTAACAGTTAAAGGAAAACAAAACCATAGAACTATTTCAAGTCCTTTAATTCTGCAAACCTTCAATAATAAGAATAGGTCTTGGAAAAATATAAGATTTGGAGTGGGAGAGGTTCTTGTAAGTTGACAAGAAGCCTTTACTACCCCGATTTCAAATTGGGTGGTATCAGAGCATTAGGTTGATTAGCCCCGCCTTCAAAGGCAGTGGTATCAGAGCTGGTTATAACAGAGCTGGTTATATCAGAGTAAGTTATACCAAAGTAAATAGTATCATGATGCTTGATTCATCAAAGTAGAATGCTTGATTGACAAAGCAATATATTTTCTTGTTTAACTTGAAAGGTGTTTAAACAATTGAGGATTGATTGTTTGATGTTTGTAAACTAACTATTGTTTGAGTTTGCAGAGGTGAAGGGAAAACTATTGATAACTAAGTCCAGGAGAGGACAAGAAGGAAGAAGTGTTGAAGGAATTCTTCTTATCCCAAAGGACCTCAAAGCAATCCTTGAAGCATAAGAGGTTTGTTGCAAAAGGTTTCTTTAATAAGCTCTTTTTCAATCTTGTTTGAAGTTCTTTTGTTCATTTTGATAATGACAACTTCTACAAGTGAGTCCTCAAAATCTTCTTTCTTCACAAGAGTCTTTGATGAAGACATGAATCAATGGAAGGAAGAGCATCATACTTCAAGAGCAGTTGAATTCCATGAAGGAAGAGAAGCAGTTGCTCTCTGACAAATTACAGGAAATGTAGAGGCAACTTCATATTGCAAATATGAACTTGAAAAGGATGCATGAGTTGGAGACACAACTCTTTGTTTCCAAAGAAGCGCTGGTCATGTATCAGCTTGAAGAAGAGGTAAAAAATTCATGTTTGTCTTCAAATTCTTCTAAGAATTTTTATGTTGTTTCTTTTGAAAAACGTACTAGAGGCATAGGTTCCAAGTTAATGTCCAAGATGGGCTATGAAGGAAAGGGTTTGGGCAAATATGCACAAGGTATTGTTGAGCCAACAATGGTTGAGGAAAGGCCTAAGTATTTGGCTCTTTTCTATGGACAGTCTTATGGAGAGAGTTCCAAAGTTGCCATAAAGACAATTGAAACAGTTCTAAGAAGGAGTTTCATGTTAGGTCTTCTACCTAAAAAGTGTAAAGATTGTATTCATGGGGAATGGAATAGCTTGAAACATTATTTTCAGGAAGAAGGTGGTCATAAACATACACTTGAACCAGAGAGTTGTGGAAACTCTGAAACCATTGAAGAGGTTGATGGTGTTCCAAAGGGAGCCACTTCTTCATTTGATTCAGGTCCTAATGAATGCAATAAAGGCCAAAGAGAAATATACAAATTTGGTTCTAAACACATTCCTTTTGATTGTGTTAAGCATGATAAACTTCCATATAAGTATGGGAAAATAATGGCATGTTCCTTTTGTGGTTTGGATAACCATAATGTTTCTAGATGTTGGAAGAGAATGGCCACATGCTGGAAACTTTGGAAGGAAAAGAAGCAAAGAGCCAAAGGTCCATTGGACAAGGAAAATCAGGTTGTGAAGAAGATGCACATGTGTTGCACTTACTGCTATAAGCAAGGACATATTGCTAAAAAGTGTTGGACTATGAATCCAACAATGCTTCCACAAAACTTAAAGAAGGTGGAAGGAGAGAATGGTAGTGATGGAAAGGAAGTTTCCATAAATGATGTGTTTCAGTATGATTCACATGTTGTTGTTGATGTGTAGACAAAGGAAGGACCTTTGAAATGGATTGGTAGGAAATGGTTAGAATTCTTATCCAATTAAGATTTCATGTCTATTGATATGATGCATATATTTGCATTTCTTTGTTAATGGAATGCAGGTTGCAAGGTTTTACCAAGAAGGTGAATGTAAAATTTGAGTATGTAGACTCACTTTATTGCTACAACATTATGTTCATTTCAGCTATGAAAGTACAGTGTACTTAAGTGAAAGTTGAAGGATGAAACATTATATCTCATTTCAGCTTCGAAAGTATAGTGTACTTAAGCGAAAGTTGAAGGATGAAATGCATGCATAAGATTGATATGCATGAACACAAGGATGTTGATTATTTCCTTGTATTTCGACATGTATGTGTGATTAACATGAAGGGTTGATTACTTTGTTGTAAGCATGCATGTCATGCAATATTAACTTAGAAAAAGTTGATTTGGTCTCCAAGATGGAGATGATGATGAAGTGTTTCATCTTTGAAAAATGATTGTGGAATTCTTTTTCTACATGCTTGAATTGAAGGGTCAATTGTTTTAAAGGGATGTTTTGTTGGCTTGTTATATAGTCAATCATTTGTATGCAGATGTAAAGACATGGAGGTAATTCATAAGATGTGAAATCTATTTCTTTTGTTGAAGCAGGAGTTTAGGCCATCCGGTTGTTGTCCGTAATCCTATTGTTGTTAACAATTGTTGTTGACAATACGTCAAATAGGTATAAATGAAAATTTTGTGAAGCAGATGTAACCTCACATTGGTTTGAGTGACCTTGGATCAATGGTTAAGGCAGAGAAGTTCAAACTACCTTCTGTGACCTTCTCAACAGGAGTTTTGTAGGAAGTTGAGGAGGAAGACAATTCTTCCCAGGAGGACAAACACATCCAGGAAGGGCATGTTCAAAGGCTTTGGTTCAGAGGCACTATGAAAGGCAAGTGTATGGAGGCTGAAAGAAGAGGGTGAGGTATTCTCATTTACCGGTCAGATCAGTATATCTATCTTTTGGAGTCCAAAAGATTTTTAGTGGGAAGGTGTGATCGAAAATGGATCTAACGTAGACTTATAAGCCTAAAAATCTTCCTCACAGAGGAAAATGAAAGTGAAAGGATGCTCTTGGGAATAGTCTCATTACATAGGTCTTTTTAATCTGAATCTATTGAAATTTGAATGGACAACAATGGACATCGGATGAAGGAGTTATTGCAAAAATAAGATTGCCCATTATCCTTAGAAAAGGAGGCAAATCCTTATAAAAGCAGACTAAAAGGCTCATTGAAGGAAACCGCATCAGAAGAGATCAAAGGGATGACTTAAGTGAAGGTAGAAGGACTCCCCGATTGCGATCTCTGATATATAGCATTAGAGGAGAGTCTTCATGTGACATCGGAACACCGGGTAGAGTGATATGAAATATGCGATTAAAGTGAAGAGCTGATCAGTGATTGTGATAGGTGACCTGAAATTGCGATGATCAGATCTGTAAATCAACATCGGTGATATATATTGGGTCAGTACAGCCACTGGAAAGTTGTATAGACCAGCGGGCCATTGCGATAGCGATATGCAATGCACTGATATCGGCGATCAGTGATCGTGATCACAACCATATAAAGGGCCGTTGACATATGCAAGATGCGATTGCGATTAGCAATCAGGGCACAAACCCAATGAAGTTTATAAAAGCGATTTTATAAATTTTGAAATCTAGATTTTTAGATTTTCAATGCTTTTTCGCATTATCTTTGTGTATTGGAATTTTGTTTCATTTCCGGGAATTTATCCAAATAAAGGTTGCCTATTCCTTTTAATTGTGAAACAGTCCCTATTCCTACAGCGTTTGGTTCCATGTTGTAATGGGGCATTTCTATAACAATGATGCATTATGTAGTATGTAGAGCCACAAAGCCAGTGAGCCATATGGCCAATCACAGAGCCACAAAGCCACAGAGCTAGAGGGCCAGTCGAAGAAACGTAGAGGCAAAGGAATGATTACACACAGAGAAATAGACAGGAAGTCACAGAGCCAGAAGGATGCCTCACAAAATCCAGAGAGTACAATTGACAGTGGGAGCTTGGAGTCGCTTGGAGGTCGATCAAAACCAGACAGCTCAATTGAGAGAGGATCGCTTGGAGGTCATGTGAACCCAGAAGCTCATGAGAGCTAGAGCTGAGAGCCAGAGTCAAGAGCAAGAGCAAAGAGCCAAAGTCTTGAGCAGAAGCAGAGGCTGCCAGAGGTTCGAGGCAATTGATAAGAATGGAGTCAGCGTTCATTCTCAAGGTTCCAATAGTCAAGGTGACTATAGGGGACCACTGAATCCATTGAGATTGAGTTTAGAAAATCCTGAAGACTTCTAAGCGCCATGGGTGGTAATGAAGTTTCAAAATAGCAAAGAGATCAAATGATCAAGCTATTGTTGATGTTCAAAGTGCTTTGAAGATAGAAGAAGGAATTCCGGAGACTGTAAAAGAATTCTGAGGGAGTTGGTGCAAGTTAGAGCTCAAGATAGCTCAAAGCGCTAATTGAAGGAGTCTAGTGTAGAGAAGCCTAGATCTATATGCAGAGCAAGGACTGCCAGGGGTAAGATGGTATTATAAGCCCAGAGGTATAGTTATGAACCTATGGAGTTGAGTGTGGAACTTGTAAAATAATTTAAGCCATAATCCCAAAGAGCCTAGTCGAGTTCATTAGAGCTCAAGGAGATGTAGCCAAATATATCAGGGTGAACTCCATATTATATTGTTGTCTCCTATGGTTTGCTTATTTTCTTCTTTATTTACTGTTATATGCATTTCATATCAGTTTAAGAAAATGAACATAAGCACTTAAGAGTTAAAGGAAAACAAAAGCATACACCTATTTCAAGTCCTTTAAGTCTGCAAATTGTCAATCATAAGCATAGTTCTTCGGAACATATAAGCTTTGAAGTGGGAGAGGTTCTTATAAGTTGACAAGAAGCCTTTAGTGCCCCCATTTTAGATCACAAACACTGGAAAATGACTCTAAAATTTGTGAAAGAGTTGAGAATACCTGTCAGTTTTCCCACCAAAAATCCCTTATATTTTAAGTTAGAATTTTGATTTAAATGCATGCCTTAGTAACATTTCTTCCTTTATTTACTATTAATGTAATAATTCCTCCCAGTACTAATGTCTCTAATTTGTTTTTCATTATACAGGTCTATGGGAAGACCATTGGAGTTTTGTCTTTTGATTTTAATATTCTGTTTGTTCAAGAAGGCCAACTGGGTGATGACTATGTTTACAGAATTAAACCAGTAAGCCCCTTTTAGCCATGGGAAAGATGACTTCTTATTAGCTATTCAAGGGTTCTGAGTTAATTTTATTTTTTTTAATGATATTATTTGCTCATATAACTTTTTTTAATATCCTTACTTTATCGTGGGGTTATTTGAGAGGATTTCGTATCTCTGTATCTTAGGTTTAAAATATAATATAGGGTTTCAGTGAGTGGTCATGTTGAATTCCTCTCATGTTGTTTATTTTTTATAAAAAGAATTGTTATTGTTGTGTAACATCTACAATTGGAATTTTTTTATCATGTTTACATCTTCCTTCCATTGTTATGTAAGTTTTTATTTACTTTATACCCACTCAGGCTGATACTCTACATTTCCATTACTTTTAGTGTTTTACTTTTCATCAAGCATCTATTTATAATTTAGACAAAAGCTCGACGAAAGGGCATTAACATTCCTTTACATATTTGCTGAAATTGAATTACTCTATATTCATAGACATGGTTATAAATTATTAATTGGAGCTTCCTTCTCACTTGAACATGTGTTAAATAATTTATTCGATATATATTTATATCTATATTCAAAATGTATACCCTTTCTTATTCATCCATCTAATTCAATATTGTTTTGTTTCCATGTGTCACATAGGCTTATGGAATAAATTCTTAACCGCATAAGGTAAAACTCCTTAATTCTTATTTTGGAAGAGATTAAAGTTTTTGAAGGTTTTATTTATCAGTTTCTTATGTCAAACCATTATTTAACTATCATAAATTTCTTATTAATTGATCTAGTTACTTTTCGTTCATTCTAGAAGAATCTGGGAACATCTGAAGTTTCTTTGGAACTCAAGCAATTCTTAGCATGAGGTACAATTTTGTTTTCTAGGCTGAAAAAATACTTGGAATATCTTTGTGTTCTCATGAGCATAATAGTTACACTTCAACGAAGACAAAATTTGTTGTCTTACCAGATTTCATCTTGATTTTTCATTATGTGAATACCCTAAAACTATTTTTCCTTGGGAGATTTTGTTTTTCAATACATTAATAAGGAATGATGGCTAATAAGAGTCTCGTCTTAGTCGTTAACAAATTATTTATTGTATCCAAATTGTTTTTTTAACTCCTTATATAATTGAAATTATATATATATATATATATATATATATATATATATATATATATATATATATATATATATATATTGTAGAAGCTCCACATAAGAATACACTTTTTACTCTTGACCGTCTATCTCTCTCTCTCTCTCTCTCTCTCTCTCTCTCTCTCTCTCTCTCTATATATATATATATATATATATATATATATATGCATGCTTGTGAAGTTAAACATACATTTTCCTCCTATCTCTTGTATTGTGTACTTCGTTTTCTTTATAATCTTACTTAAAAAAATATTTCTCTTACTTCTGTTAGTGCCTAGATTTACCTTAGGCTGAGGAAGGTAGGATCCATGACCAACATCAAACCATGCTTAACCTGGTAGCTAGCCCTACCAGGTCGGGAGAGGGCTCTCTCCAAGTCAATCTCAGCAAATTCTAATCGATGAGGGCTTGAGATGACTGATAGAAATACTGATCTTAGGCTAGGTATTTGTGTAAAAGAGTTTGATTGAATAAAATGATGTTTTTGCTGGCTCAAATGGGAAAGCGGATTTTGGGTGCGGGGAATGAGGCTCAACTTTGCAGATATCTCAATGGGGCAAGGTAGGCAAATGATTTTGGCACTTCAAATCGAATGAGGTGGAAGGATTAGAAAGGTGAGGAGTTAGAGAGTGCAAGAGAAACCATGGATCCTCTCCAAATAGATGAAAACATCAAGAAACTAAAGCAAACATCAAGTAGAGCACTGCAATTTCAATGGATTCTACTTACACTCTTATTTGATTTAGTTAGGAAGAAAAAGGATAGATAATGTCATACATAAGACATAAGTAAATTCACAATTACAGAGAAAAGCACTGGACCAAAAAAAAATGCCACAGGGATCCCAAAGAGTGCAGATCTTGGTCTCAATTCCTTATAGCCAAAATGTTGAGATGAGTGTACAATGAAGCTCGAGGCTTTCTCAAAAGCCCAACCATGCTAATGATTGAAAAACAACATAATATAGACAACCATAACTCATCCTAGCCTATAGGGGTCAAGATCACATGTTTAGGAGCTATTCCAACTAATTCTAAACTGAGAACTATAAATTAGGCAGTGGAATAACATGCCTCTAAAAACTAGGGAACTGATTCATTCAGCTGCAAAGTAACTTTTCATGGATGAATCTACCTTCATGAGTGAAAATTTGACATAATTACATAAAGATCCATCAATTTACATTAAATTACATCACAAATTTTCCATTAAGAAAGTGAAAAAGTCAAACTGGCCAAAGTTGGGTGAAAAACAGAGAAATACTTGGTCAAACTGGCAAAATTTCCTCTATGTGCTGCACTTGATTCTCTATGCATAGTGCCTGTTTTGACCCACTTTTGGAGAACTTCCTGACTTCCAAATTAGCTACATGTGTGCTTGTTGGAACAATCTACCTGTCGAATTTCCAACCCAAGTGAAATTATTCAATTTGGCCTCCGCTTTCCCCTCTAAAAGTTAGTTTTCCCAACACTGCTTTCTGTGTGTCAAAATAGGGGCTGTGAGGTTATTTTTTGAGTGTTTTTTATCTTTTTGAGGGATCAAAACCTGTCCAAATTTCTTGTCCATTGGTAGGCAAGCATATTTTTTCATGCCAAATACAAAAATGCTGAGTTTTTGTCATTAGGAGGCTCCTAGCAAAAGCGAGCGCCACGTGGCATGGCGCATAGGGCAGAAAATTCTATCTTTTGTGCCAAAAATTTCAAAAATGAAAAAAGTGCCCCAAATTTTTTGAAATTTGGGCTGAGTCTTCTCCATCAAACATTGTGTTGGGCCAAGGAAGCCTCACCCAATATCTAAAGTCCTTGATGCCCTTTTTGCCTCCTTGATGTTGTCTTCAATTTTGCCTTCAAGCTCCTAAATCTAGCTTGGCACACCATGTTCCTTGACAAATAATGATATGACATGTTTCTTAGCATATTCTTCTCATTGATGGCCTTTTCTAACTTCCTCTCCAAGTGAATATTGGCTCTTTCAAGCCATGACTCTGAATTGGCATTAACCTCCTGCTCAAGTGGAGTGAGCTCCACTCTTCTCCTTTGGGCAGCTTGGTGATTCTCCCGAATGTTTTGCAGCTCCATAATCGCTTGCTGGTCCTCAAGCTGCTTATGCCTTTACTCCAGGTATGTATGGTCCATTTAACCCTTTTGAAGTTGATGGACAAGGCATTGATGCCCGCTTGCTACTCTTGAATGACTTCTTTGAGATTTGTGCTTTGTGGGTCCATATCAGTATCATCACCCACAATGAGAATGAAATCAGTCTCATGCTCACCTGATGGTCCCTCATCATGCAAGGGCTTGTTACCCTTGTCCTGTACCTATTATACTGATGGTGAAAGCGATACCCCTTCCACCCTGGGTGGAGATAGTATTCGTTTTGCTGCAGCTGCAACTCGGCAAGTGAAGTGGGATCCTCCTGGTTATGTTTTCCACTTTTGCGAGGCCTCCTTGGTGCATGTATTTCTTTAGGAGAGTCACTATGTGTCTCTTCTTCATAATCATATGAGGGACTAGATGCCATTTCTACTAGTGGATGAACTATCTTGATGAGAAATAGGTGATTATGATGTGTTTTGAATTTTTCCACCAAGAGAAGAGTGATACAAGGGACTGTAGAGGGATGGAAAATAAAGGATTTTAGGGACGTCTTAGATAGGGTCTAGTTAGGAAAATAGGGAATTAGGGAATGATTTAGGAGTTTTTGTATTGGACTAGGGTTTGGGAGTTTGTTTTTGAGATTTTGGGAAATGGGAATTGGGGTATGGCATTAGTGTATTTAGGGAATAGCGAAATTAAGGGGAAAATGGAGTAAGGGAATGTGAGGTGGAGGGAATAACTTGGTAGCCAAACAATTAATAAAAAACCCTAGCACTGTTTTCTTTGGTAGGATTTGATTTTCTTATTCAAAAACATAAGACAAGCGCCATCAAACAAGCACCAACATTGGATGAAAAGCAATGATAGAAGCTCAACCTACTTGTACCAATGACAATCCATGCGTTTTGGGCGATTTGGAATGAATGTCGAAGTTTTTTAGGTTTGCTGGCTATGTGCATCATGCACCAAACCAAATGCACCATGCTAGTTATGTGCACCGTTACTGTGTTAATTTTCACTGGAAATCACAGCCCAATGCGCTGCGCCAGTTATGTGCGTTGTGCCAGTTGTCCAATGCACTGTGGCACCAAACCCAATGCATAGTTCTTTTTTCAAGAGACTTTTAGAGGCCTTCCCTGTGTTCAAATTGGGTGCAGGATAGCTTGTTGGAAAGGTTATTGAGTTTTATTTCCATCCCAACTAGAATTTTTCACTTTGGAGTTCGTTTTCCCTGTCAAAAGTCAAATCTCCCAAGACTAGGAAAAATGTGCCAAATGAGGCTACCTCAAGGAAAAGTGTTGTTGTAATCAACTTTTAAAGGTCTTTGTCAACTCCAAATCGATGTCATGATAGTTCATTGGAAAGATATTTGTGTCTACTTATTGTTTGACTCATCAAGAAAGTCATTTTGCCAACCAAGCTAGGAGAAATCATGATTTTCCCAAGGTCACTTCAGAGGTGCATCAATTCTCCTGAGGCAACTATATTTTTGACATTTCTCTAAAACCATGACACCTGTGTAAAATGTGAATAAGGTTTTTCTTCCCTAGCCAATTCTGGACAAAAACCTCTCTCTGTTTTCTCATATTCATCTTTTCTGGGTCAGAAAGATCATTGGAGTAAAACCTATCCCAATGTGTGGAAGAGGGGATTTGTCAAAATGAGGGGAAATGAAGGGGATAAGGGGCTTCTAAATTCTTGAGAAAATTTTTGGAAGTAGGGAGGGATGTTAGGAAGTAGGGTAAAATGGAATTTCAAATATTGAGTGAGGGGAAGGGGTCCAAAAGGGCAAAACATAGGTCTAGCCTAGAAAATTGCCAAGTTGTAGCAAGAAACCAGGGTTTGTGCGGAAATGAGGAATTTGAGGGATATCAGTGATGGAAGTGTTTAATAAAGTACATTAAGGATAGGGGAAGGTGTATGAACATCAAGGATACAAGTTTTGCTGATGATTTGACCTTCCAAGAGAAATTACCTTCAAAACCCTAGGAGAGGGAAATGAACCTTACCTAGGCGCAACTGAAGCATGAACAAGGTATAAAATGACCCATTGGAACTTGAGATGATGATTAAAACCATATGAATGATGGTATACTCAGCTGAATGGTGACATGGACCGACATTTGGACAACTTTGATAGGAGTAAAAGCAAACCCTGGACCTAATACCTAGTGACCAAATTTTACTTGAAGACTCACTGAAAATCACTCTTTAAGAGAATGTTTGATCATTGGAGGAAGGTTGCAAAGACTGAAACTAACAACTTCTAAGCTATGTGAGTTGCTTTTGTTAATGCTAAACATGCTAAATCTAAATATGTGCTTTATGTTGGTATGGTAGTAGTTGACACCAAACATAACCATGTTTCTACAACTGTAGCTTTTCATACTGTTATAATAAATGGAAGTGTGGATGTAAATATACACCATTATACTTCTTTGTACAATGGTACAACCATAATGACATATGAGAATAATTATAACAATTTACTCTTCTTTGAACATAATCTTTCCTTTTGCATGCTCCTATATGACGATTTTTATATTTGTGTATGTGTTCATTACCTATAACAAAATTACATTTTGCATATCCTTGTGGAGTACAAACCTATGCATATTGACACTTTTATATAGCTACTGTATTCACCTAAATGTCCATTACTAAAAAGAAAACATTCTTCTATTACTTATAATATAATGTCCTATGTTAATCAAGACATTGTGTAACTAAAGAATATATATACATCGCAATTTACATATATATAACAATTTTACTTTACTTCAGAAGTAACATCCGACTATAATAAATTTGTCTCTTGTTTGAACATTAAATTTCCATAACTGAAACATAAGAGGAGGAAACACACCTTATCATGTCAAAGGGATAAATCATTTTTTTTTCCATTTCACTTTGTACAAAAAACAATTTAACTTTACAACAAAAGAAAATAGATAATTTCTGGCATATTAAAAAAAAGCTATAAAACAATAACTTGAAAGGTTTATGTAGGGAAACTAAGAGTCAAGTACTTGGCTCCTCCCTTCTTTGACACAACTTCTATTCCCCCCCCCAGCAACCAAAACTACAATTTTCTGTATTCATATTTTTCTTCTCTTATGTCTCTCTAATTTTCTCTTAGAAAGATATATATTAGGTAAAAGCCAAAATTTATATATTTTTATCCATTAACGACATTTCACGTGTTATTAATTGCCTCCATCTCATCAACATGTGGTACATATTTAACTTCTCATTAACGAACCCTTGTTTCCCAATTTTGGAGATAACATGTCTTCAATGGAACATTATATTGGCTAATATACAACATTTTCAAAATTAAATCTAATCACCTAGATTGGATGCCTAGGACAGGTTGATGGATAAAATATTTTTCTAAAATAAATTGCTTCCTTTTGTCCCTTTCAGCCATCTGTAATTCCACTAATAGTCTCACTTTTTTTTTCTTTTATTTAAGCATAAATACATCTCTACAACAACAACTATACATCATTTATTATCAGCAAGATTATTGATAATTAAATATTTGTTTGTCTTTCTAATGTAGCATGCTAACTCAAAAAATAAACATGTATATATATAAATACAATGAGGTCCTTAAGTTGACAGATATCACAAAAAAATTTCCATGTTGGATACTCGATGTAAACCAAGGTGTGGTTGAACATTAAACCTAAGGAGTTTTATTAAGTATGATGCAAGAACCATATCTTAGGCTTCAACATTTTGTATAGGTCCAAGAATAGTCACATAAAAAAAACATAGTTACTATCCAATTTAGAATGAATGAGGATTATTGTTTTTTCCATGTCTATTCTTTCTCCTTTTCACTATCTATGAGCAACATATTTTCTGCTTTCTTTTTTATATGATAAACCTTAAAGAAGTACATTGTCTATTTCTCCTTGTTTATAGTATGGCTCAATAGAGATGAAAGATCTAATAAAAATGTTCATAGATTTTGACGGTTTAATTCTCTAATATATTTTAAAAGGACTCATGCCTCTTAAACTATGCTACAGGTGGTGGTAATAATATTTTATATGTTAGTATTAGGGGAATATTAAGGCTTGAAATGGGCCTCAAAAGGAAAATAATAAAATAAGCATTATGGACTTTTAAAGGAGCAAGAAAGAAAACCATATTTTTAGAATTTTAGTTGGCTTGTCTTATTATAAGTTTACTCAAAATTTAAGTGTCGGCACTCAATGGATGCACAATTCAATCCCACACCCATCTAGTACCCACTCTACATAATTTTGAGTAGACCTACAAGGAAAAAATTACAAAGACATTTTTCATATATTTTCAATTTCTTTTGCTTTGTGGGAATGTATCTAATGTGCAATTGGATTTTTCATCCAAGCAACATCTACACTTGATATTTGACTAAATCTACAAGGATATAAGAAAAAAACACAACTTAAGATTTTTTTTTTCTTTTCCTTGTAAAAAGTATTTACTATTGGGGATGATATCATCATATTGAATGTTATTGGTTCTTTTAAAGTTGATTGTTTGGTATAGTTTTTTCTTTGAGGCCCATATTTTACCTCAAAATTCCCTTAACGGTTCTCACAATCAATGTTTTATCATGCTTATTGTTATATATACAAATAAAGTCTACGAAAACATAATTAATTACCCTAATCTATCCATATATCGAGGGATACAATGTTATTAATGTCGAGAGCTTGTCTTGAGTTGTTTCTAGACAATTTCTTCTAAAAATGATGACAAATACTGAATTGAAACTATGTTAGGTGATGATTATATCTAGTGTGTGTTGTGTATGTGTTATATTTTTTGCACAACTATTCCCATGCATGACTCTATCAGTTATACATAGAGATGGTGATGTCCACCTATTTGTGACGTGGCCTATGAAAATAACATAGGTAGATTGTTTGCATTTCCTTTTCACTATTTTTCGCACATAATTTTTATTTTTATCGATTTTGAGGTCCATACTGGTTTATCCCATGGTTTTATAATTTTAATAACGGAATTATGGTTGTAATCACATCTTTATTAATGTATTAAAGGTTTTGTACGATGCAATATCATATATACTACACTATAAATAGACAAATAAATTAATTATACAAATTACAGGTGTAGCTCTTAATGATTAGCTCAACCTCCGAGTTTGGCTTTCCAAGATTTTTTTTTCTTATATGTGATTGCCGCTACTTTAATTTTAATTTTGTTAAGAATATGTTTTGACATTAAATTACTATGTAAGGTTTAGAACTTCTACACTAGGTATTTGACTGGCTATTGGCTTCATGGGGCACCTTTGTAGCTAATATTCAATTATTTCAGGTCAATGATAAACATTGTTATAATGGAAACCTTGCAAAGATGATTTTTATATTAGAAAAGGAAGGAAATTAGTTTAATAATATAGATCGGAAATTTAATAAGATAATTTTAGAGCAGTGAAAGCTCATGATGATTGTATTTTGGTAGACAAAGAGTAGAAAATCATTGTATATCTAGGAAATGCATTGATGGGGATCTTAGTAGAATATTGGACCAAGTTGGGTTAGAAGGAATAGTGCACAATTCAATTGTATCTATGAAATTCAAAACTATTGCATTTTTTAGGAGAATATACAAATAGGTCATAATGGAACACGTTGGGGATTTGTGTCACACTAAGCCCTTGGAAAACAAATGTTTATTGTCAAAAAAGTTGTAAAACCTAATGATGAATGATGGAGACATGGGGATAGAAAATGCATGCCTTCAATACCATGGTAAGTCAGTTATTGCATGTTCATATTAATATTTTTGATGAAGATAAGTGTATCAATTTATTGTGTTCTTTACTAAGCTCATGGGATAATATGGTTGTATCCATAGGTAGTAATGTAGCTAATTTAAGTTTTGATTGTTGAAAATGGTTGTGATTGATGTCAAATTGTGTCTAAATGAAAGAGAAATTTATATAGTCAAACAACATATTTCACGAAATTTCCAACGATAAATTCGATGCCTTCTGTAATTATTATTTTTCGATTTTTGATGCCTTATTGATACCCTCTTATTGAATGCATTTTTACTCCAATTAGCTAACTCAGTTGGGAGGTTGATATATATATATATATATATATATATATATATAGATATATATATATATATATATATATAGATATATATATATATATATATATATATATATATATATATATATATATATATATATATATATATGTTTGCACATCTTATTGTGAGACATTTTCAATGTTATATGGATGCTTCTAACTCATCACAATTGAGATGAAATTATTTTTGAATATTCATTATAAAATCTGAGTGAGCTGAGCGAGTGCATAATTCATCCGAACAAGTGTGCATATATTCCTTGCATTCGGGGGTAAAATGCACTATATATAGATGTTATGTGGAGGAACCCAGTAGTCACTTGTTCAAGACATCTTAAGTATGTTAAGTAAGCAAATAAGTAGTTATAAGGTTTATACCTCATGAACCAAGTGAAGTGAATCCATGCTAGAGATTGGTTCTATGGTAAGGATTTTTAGGACATTTTCAAATGGTTTTCTGCATTTTGTGGGAAGGTTTTTGGTCCTAGTTAAAAGGTGGGATGTAGAGCCATTGTAGAGGGTGAGCTCTAGTACTAGTCAAGTTGAGATTTATACATATTGAAGGTTGATATTTACTCCTACCAAGAAAGGGTTAAAGTTTTTTTATGGGGGTCGAATTCTAGTGTTTGAAGGCTGAGTTGAGGCCTACCTTGAAGGTCAAATACTAGAGTTTTGAAGGAAAACGTGAAGTCTAGTTTAAGAAAAATTTTGGTGCATTAAAGGCCTTGGTCAACTCTAGCTCAAATGTTGGTTTTTGGTGATTTTAAGGCCGATTTCAAGTTTTTTTGTGGTAGAAGTTGCAGTCTTGTTATAGACCAAGTTACAGTCTCATATTTGAGTTGGCTGAAACTTATCGTTGAAATGTTGTAAGGATCCTTGGAGGCGGAGCCTAGTAGGTTAAGGAAGTGTTAAGGAAGTCTTTAATTTAATTATTTATAATGTTAAAATTATGATTAGGCTGAGCCCTATTGTCGAAAAAGGTGTAGTAAGAACATGGTTGTTAAGGAAATTTTTTCTAATGGGCCTGTGGGATGCATAAGGTGAGTGTTTAGTGCAAAGGTTAATATGTGATAGAAACATATCTTTAAGGTTGCAAAGGCCTGTTTCGTTCCAATTGTGTTGAAAAACCCTCTGTAGAAGAAGGAAATATACTTTATTGACTACAAGATTCTAGGTGAGAAGACATTCTCTTTGAACATTAAATAATCGTAAGAAGAGATAGTTGAATAATAAATAACAAGAGTTGGGAAAGTAAAAGTTCCATGTGGTAAGACCTATTTTTCATCAAAAATAAAGAAGTGAGATGTAAGATATCGTTTCTAAATTGCGAAGTCTAGAAGCCTAGTTGAAGAACTTAGAGTTAAGGTGTATAGCTCAAGTGGTTTTGATTAATCTTGAAGACACAAACTTGAGGGTAGCATGGTTAGAGAATAACTCACTAACGAAATTTTTGAAAACTAAAAGTTATTAATGACAAATTCAAGGAACAAATTCGACGCATATGTTGGTTCCTATAACTTCCTGAGTTGGTGCTAAGTTGAGGGGAATCATTGCCTCGTGTAGGTTGGTGCCTACATTTAGCTAGTGGAATGAAATATCATATAGGTTCATACCTACATAAGTTGTAATTAGGTGTTTACTTTGTACAAGGAAGTTTACAAAATATTTACAAAGATAAACCGTATAAGTCTTTCGTTTGTAAATATATAAATTTATTTATTTTTCTACATCAAATGTTTTAAAAGATAAAAAAATTTAAACATAATGAAATATTGATTCAACCACCCTCTTAGTATTTGCATCAATTGGTGTCAAACCCAGTACCTTCAAACATATCCTAATAGTTGCAAGGAAAACCTATAAAACATGAATTGTAAAATCAAGAAGGTATGATTCCAGCCTGTTATAGACAATTTTGTGCCTTACAGCAACAAGCATGAATTGTCAATAATCCAAGGGATCCAAAGTTCCCTAAACATGATGTTCCTACCCCTAGAGGAACAAGGTCAGCAAACCAACAGCTCTCAGATTAGTTCTCCACCTGAAAACACTCAAAAACAAGCAATCCTGAAATCAAAGCAGGTGCTCCACTAGGCTTCAGCGCTGAAACACAACTGCTCCATGGTGTACCTGCGTTGCAAAGCAGGTAGAACAAAGCCCACCTGCGTTGAGCGAGTTTGGACATGTGGCACACTGAGTCATTGCTCTGGAATCTTCCAAAAATGACACTTGGATCAGGGATTTCGCCTTGTGATGAGTCAGAGGCTTTGTTTCTCCAAGTGGAAGCAAGGTTCACCAAGTGGACTCAAGAACTGAAGATCAACTAAAGATTAACTGAAGAGAGAGAGGACACAAGGCAGCTACACATCAGTTGCAAGCTGACTCATCCTTTCTCAATTCATCTATATATTGAGCTCTCTCCTATGAGCTCAGGAGGCTGGAATTTTGTGCAAAGTAATGATATGTTGTTGGTTTCACTATAGAACTATTGGGTGATTGTTTGAGAGAGGTGAAGAAGAGCAATTCTTTCTGCTGGGAGGTGTTGCTGGGTTGGAGCCTTCAATGGTTGTAATACTCTCAGAACCTTTATTTCTTCATTAGTAAAAGCTATTGAGGTTCTTCTATGTGCTCTTGTTTCAATGATATATTGTGATGATGGCATGTTTGGTTTACACTAATCCATGAACCAGTTATGATTGCATGCCTCTTGTAGTTTCCTTCTTTGTTATTTTTGCAGGATCTCATTGTAGCTGGGTGAGCAAAAGGACAAGGAGCTAGGAGCAAGCGGCCGAAGAGAAGAGTTTGGATTCGACATTAAGCGCAAGGCAATGGTTAGTGCATTTCTCCATTCTCTTTTGCTTTCATAAAGAAGTAAACCTTAAGTAGTTTGTTTTACAGTTGTTGCTAAGGAACTGTCACCCTTAGAGTGGGATAGGGTCATCCGAGTCGGATACTTTTCCCTACAACAAACTGGCGACTCCGCTGGGGATCGTATCCGTTTGATTGTGTTTGTAGTATCTTGCTATTCATTTCCTGAACAAAAGAGTACCAAATCGAAAAGCTTTTGACTATATCAAAAGCGAAGTAGAGGGAAGCTACTCTAGCTCATTTCTAAGCAAGTTCATGATTTGAAAAGCTGATCTACAAGGATCCTTGTAAGCTCTTAGTGATAGCTTTTCACCTTCTTAATCATCCCTTTGAGTGTGCTTGACTGATTGCTTCTGATTTGAGCAAAAACTGAGCATTTTTGAGAAAATTATGACCCGGAAACTATGAAAACGCAATTCTCGTTTTCCAAAGCAGGTAGTACACAGGCTACCTGCTTTGCAACGCAGGTCCCGAAGGGGCTACCTGCGCTGAGAGCCAGTTTGGCTGTGTAGAGCCTGCGTTGGCCCAAATTTGCCTAGTGCATTTGGGGTTTCCTCCTTTCTCTTGCCTGTTTTCACTTAGTTTTGCTGCTAGGTGTCAGTCTTGTACCTGTTTTGAAACCAATATTACTTGCCATCATTCCGCCTCTGTTATATAACGAGATTGTACTTTTTCTTTGTATTTCTTACTCATTTACAATTTCCCATAACGAAGAGTAAACTAGTCTTGCTTTTGGCCTCTTAGATCTGAACCTGTGTTAGGCATTTTGCTGGTCTAAAGAGTTAGCTTGTTTGCTGTCCATAGCTGATTAGCCATTTTACTTTCGTTAGTATGGTTTGATTTCATGTATTTCCAGTGATTAAGCAAGTGAATCTTAAGGTGTCTTTTGATTTTGGACAAACTTGTTTGTTTTCACTCTAAATCGAAATCAAAGTTATATAACCACTTTCTTTTTGTAATCCATCCACATTAAGAAAGGGAAAAGAAAATACATGCATTGTGCATTTTGCATTTGAAAAAGTTTGCATGATGATTTAGGAGAAAGTGCATTAGTTTGTGCTGTATGAACTGTGTGAAAAGATTTGCCTTTCTTCTCCCTCAGTAGTTAAGATTTTCATCAGTCAAAAAGATTTGAAAAAGCTTGCTTCTCATCTTAGGCTGCATTTAGGAATTGTTCATATACATCTCGTGGTGAACCTTGAAAGGCAAACTTTAAAAAGATCAACTTAAAATATACTGAATGAACCTAACAACGCATTTGAAACATAACACAAACATCTAGTGGTCTAGGTAGAGACGTGTTCCGGCGTCGTTAAACATAGTGACTGTCGATCTCTACGAAGGTGGGTGATTCCTCCTGAGAGTCGGTGGCACTAATACGGACTTGTGCTCCCACGTACCGTTGCGTATATATTGGGAGACCCCTATAGGCAATTATCCTTTATCCTTAGGAAGCCGTGTCGGCCGCCCTACTGATCGCGATGCAGTGAACACAGCATTCACGAAGATCGACCACCCGTACCGTAAAACGTATTCTGTGGTTTCGCGAAAGGTTTGGCACACCCTCTGCCTAGATCTCCAGAGTAGTTTCTTTTGGCCCTTTTCAAACTCTATAACTGAAAAGGTCCAACCGAGCATTTGTCACTTCGGGCTCATTAATACATCGAAGGGGACTAGAGTCATCTTTAGCTTTTTCTCGACTCTTAAAACATGAAAAAGCAAAGTTATGTTTAAAAGTGTCTAATAAAATTCATTCAAATCGGAAACACAAATTTCCCCCTTTATATTTTAGTTTATCGAGTAATCCGCAATCGTGGAAGAAAGTCAATTGAATATCCGTCGTTCTCGGAGGCTTGCGAGTCAACCATCTTTGTCTCCGGAATCGAAAACAATCCGGACAAAGCGAGCTCGTCGAACCAGTTCAAAATCTCCTTTAAAAGTTAGAACAAGTGTTCCGACAACATCTGAGATTCTGGTTACTCCAAACATTTCCGGAAATCCTGCCTCTATAGAAGAAGTTCAACCGCCACAGAAGGACGGTAATACTGATCCTAGTCTGGGGGCAAATACTTGTATAACTGAACCAGTTCCATCTGTAACTGGTCCAGAGAGTTTTGTTACTCAAACGTCTGTCGCTGTTAATACAACCCCTTCTTCGGCACCGGAAATCTTTTACGGACCTGACGGTCTTCCACCTGGTCTGATTGCGATAGAGGAAATTATAGAGGAACCGCAAGTATCCACTCCAATTCATTTTGGAGTAGAGGTCACTCTATTTCCTGCTACAACAGAAGTTTGTCCATCACCAGTGGAAGTTCCTGTAGAATCACTAGGCAATCAATTGGATAGACTCAAAATGTCTGAACAACCGTCGACATCTAGGACTGTGTCAAATGACACGGCGACAGCAGAATTACCTGCTGCAAATCCAACAATGTTCGCCGGCATACCATCTGTCCCAACTAGCTCTCAATCGCTAGAAGGAGTCCACCAAGGGACTATATCGACAGTATGGTCTGTTCCTGTCTGTTCCGGAGTAATGTCTGGTAACTCTTATGGTGAGACTCATCAAATTGACCCTTTTGGGAATCAATTTAGGCCATCCAGTCCTCCAGGACAATCAATTGCCTTGAGTTCTGGATTACCACCGTATGGGGGGCAGTATGCCTTTTCATTACCCCCTCCGGGAGGGTACCCATACGGGAGTTCTCAACCTTACTCAAGTTATGGTGGAATTGCAACGAGTAGTTGGGTACCTATGCTATCCCAGCCACCAAGAGTTGTATATTCTATGCAACAGTGTGTACCTGTGACGAACATCCCAACTACACTGGCTATTGTAACCGTGTCGCAAGTTCAAACGATGCCTGTTGTATGTCAACCTCAGATTTCTCAGGTTCTCATGCAACAGCCCCTTGACCCTGCGACCCAACCACAATCGCCTACTGGTAGGGCAACACAAGTACAATCGGGTACAAGTACCCCACATCTTGGTCCAATGGTTAGTATAGCACAACAACCCATGGTATCGCAACCATGGATAGTGCAATACCAACAGCCACAATTCCAGCAAGTGTACCAAGGTTCTGAACAGCAAATCTTTGCGAATACTGGACAACCATATATCCAAAATGGTCAAAATCAACCACTTTATAGTGGTCAAGTCCATCAACCGTATCAGTCATACCAGCATCAACTCCATTACGCTGGTATGCAAAGACCAACTGTTCAGGCGATTCCATCGTACCCTGGTTACGCTTCACCTAACTTGAATCAACAGTTACCATTCGTGGCGACTTTAGAGTTGCCTGATTTACATCGGTTAACAAATGATCCAATTGCTTACGCCCCATGGTGGCCAGTGATCCCACACAAACTTCCATCCGACATTCCTAAATTCAATGGAAATCCAGGTGAAGACCCGTCGAATCATGTGATGACATTTCATCTGTGGTGTTCGTCGAACACTCTAAATGATGATTCAATAAGGCTTCGCCTCTTTCAGAGGACATTGACAGGTCCAGCGGCAAAATGGTATATAGAATTGCCAAGAGCTTCGTTCGACAATTTTAGCTCCCTTGCCACGACATTCTTAACCCACTTTCAATTACCAATAAGGTATGAAACGGGAACAGAAATATTGACTAACTTCAAACAGACAACCGCAACTCATATATCAGATCATATACATGAGTGGCGACGTCGACGAAGAATGGTTAAAACATACGTTCCTGATCAGCTTTTAGCTGAGTGGTTTATAAAGTCGTTACTTCCGGCCATAACAGAAGATGTGGCGAAGGGGGGAGTCGTAACAGAAGAGCAGGTTATTGCTCGTGCACAATATTTGGACTTAGTATATACTCAGTCCGGCATGCTCTATGACAAAATACCAGACGCCCCTAGACCAGAGTTTTCAATCCCTCCTCCTCCTAAATCAAATAGTGACTCCCATGCCGGCAACGGCGTGATTGGCACGGCAAACACGAATCCGAAAAGGACCCATCAAAACAAGGCCCGTAAGGATTCGAACCAAAATGCGCATGAAGAAGTTCTTGCTTCGGAAGTAAATGCCATATCGACAGATAAGAGCAAAGAAACCAATCAACCAGGAAGCAAGAAGAAACAAAACAAAGGGAAGAAGAATAAACAAGGTGAGTCATCCCCTAAGAAAAATTCTTCGAACCCTCCTGGGAATAGGAAACCGAGTCCATGTCAAATATGCGATGACAAAGATCACAACACTAGGAATTGCCCATTCAAAGCTGAGCTAAAGAGGTTCTTTAAGAGTCCTCATACCTCAACCGTGTCAAGTGATCCATTTCCTAACCCAGGTCAAAATCTGGTTGATAGTGGAAACGCTTCCCCATCTCAAGTGCTTATGTTGTCGGTTTCAAAACAGCAAAATGATGCTTTGATTTCGACAAGAAACAAAGATTACGGGAATCCACAGGTGTCGAACGATAAAGGTAAAGATCAACCTAGCAGTTCGACAACAACCTCGGCAGAAGTTGTACCCCCCATCACGCATGAATTAACGATAAAACCGCCAAAGGGAGTAGTGCACAAGTCGACCTTTAATCCTCGTGCCAGAGCAGCACAGCATTATAACATAGTGGAAGATTTGGCGCAATCGCCATCTGCTATGTCGACTCTTGAGGTACTACAGCATTGCCCATCCCAAAGGCAGGCATTGTTATCAGCAATTGGTGGGGTGGACCCTAAAGATTCCAATCTAGTGTCCTTTGATCACAAAGGGTATGATCCTCAGTTACCAGCTCAACTAGCTTTCCTCGTCCAAGTGAAAGCCCTCAACAAAACAGTTCATAGAACGATTATTGATGAGGGGGCATCAACATGTATTATGTCGATGAGTTGCTGGAAAACTTTAGGATCTCCAACATTGTCGCGATCATCGACAACATTAAAAGCATTCGACGGAAGGATATATACCCCTTACGATATCCTTAGTAACCTGAAAGTTGAACTAGGGGGCAAAACAATAGAAATAGATGTTGAAGTCATCGATGGCAATCTTGACTATAACATCCTACTGGGAAGACCATGGATTTATGCCATGCAAGCTGTTGTGTCGACTTATTTTAGGAAGATCGCATTCCCCTTTGAAGGAGGGATTACGGTCGTCGATCAACAAAACTTCCTCTCTAATGGTTCACAAGTTACAGGAAGCGTTCCCATGATCCATGGCAGCGACCGGTCGATTCAAGATATTGGAGTAGGTCTGTTGAAAGATCCCACTATGATGGGAACATTCGCGCTACCACCTCCTATTTGCATAGGAAATGTACCATTTGTAGCAACATGCAATATGGTATCCACCTTGAAGGAAACAGAAGGCAAGGTCGCTATGGATCATGCAATGGTTTTACCACCAAGCCCCATTGAAATATTGTAGCAATCAATGTTTCAGGCCTGGGAGGCGAACCCCAATCAGCGCTCATCGAGCGTTTGGGTAGATAGATCTAGATAATATGGTACCCCATTAGATCCTTGGTCAAAAGTACATGGGACTGACGAAGGAATCTTACAATCAATGATGATTGAGGGGGCACCATGGAATGACCACCACCATCGTTCCCTTCTTCCGGAGTACGAAGAAGATACTCAAAAAGATCTTTACCACCCTTCAGTCTTTGAATTCCTAACAAATACTGTAAACACGGTGGATTCCGAGCGAAACTTATCCAATATTGAAGAGACTATAGCCATAAATATCTCGACCAAAACAGGTGTAGTAGAGAATATTCATGTTGGCAAAGGTTGTTCCCCTTCAGAACTGGAAATATATAACGCTCTTTTTCGCGAATTCAGAGATGTCTTTGCTTGGTCATATGATGAAATGCCAGGCATCGACTCGAGTATCGTTGAACATGAAATTAAAATGTATCCTGATGTCAAACCAGTAAGGCAACGGCTTCGACAGGTTCACCCTAAGAAAGCCGCTGCCATCAAGGCAGAAGTTGAGAAACTTCTCCATGCTGGATTCATCTACCCGGTTCCGCTAACTGATTGGGTATCGAATATTGTACCTGTTATGAAAAAACAAGGAACAATACGAGTGTGCGTCGATTATAGGGATGTAAATCAAGCTTGTCCAAAGGACAACTACCCTACGCCCTTCATCGACCAGATAATTGATGAATGCGCCGGATGTGAAATCTTTTCCTTTATGGATGGATTCTCCGGGTACAATCAAATTAATATCCGCCCACAGGACCAGTCAAAGACTGCTTTTATATGTCCGTGGGGCACATTCGCTTATCGAAAGTTACCCTTTGGTTTAAAGAATGCAGGGGCGACATTTCAGAGGGCTATGAATTATGCTTTCCATGACATCAAGAGCATTGTTCAACCATATCTCGACGATATTCCGTCTCATTCGCGAAAGCGGACTGATCATCCGCAGCATCTAAGAGCAATATTTCTACGTTGCCGACACTACAAGATAAGACTCAATCCACACAAATGTGTATTTTGCGTCGGTTCTGATCGTTTACTTGGCTTTGTAGTCTCCAAAGATGGGATTTGTCTCGACCCCTGTAAGGTTCAGGCAATCATCAACTTGCCTCCACCTTCTAATTTGCTTCAGATTCAGAAACTCCAAGGGAAAGCAAACTTTCTGAGGAGGTTCATTCCTAATTACGTGGAACTTGCTAAAGGTTACACACGTCTTTTGACCAGGTTGCGCAAGCTTCCTTTGACGCTTTGAAAGAGTCTCTAGTAAAAGCATCATTAATGTACTCCCCGGATTATCTTAGGGATTTCAACCTGTATCTAGCTACAGCGGATACAACCATTGCGATGGTTTTAGTTCAAGAGATCGATGGAGTTGAACATCCTGTATATTATTTAAGTAAAAACTTAAATGATACAGAAAGTAAATATTCTTACGTTGAAAAGCTAGCGCTTGCTGCTGTTCAAGCGGTACAGAGATTTCGACATTATATCCTCTTTAGGAAAACTACCATCCTGTCAGATTGCAACCCCATGACTTATATACTGTCGCGACAGTTACTGGGGGGCAAGTATTCCAAATGGATAGCGATCCTTCAAGAGTTTGATATGGAATTTGTGAAATCCAAGTCAAAGAAAGCTCTGGTATTTGCAGAATTATTATGCGATCTCCCATCGTCGTCCAACGATGAAACTTCCAAGGAATCAATCGTGGACGAGACTTTATTTTTGATATCTGCAAGCGATGAATGGTATGGAGATATAATTATCTATCTCCAAACCCAAAAATTTCGGCCAGACACCTCACACTCCGAACAGAAACGTATACGATACCAAGCAAAAGACTACGTGATCGTCGGTGATACCCTTTACCGTCGTGGTATCGATACAGTTCTGAGGAGGTGTCTCACCCATGAAGAAGCCGAAAAAGCCCTGAATGAGTGTCATTCAGGCGCGTGTGGAGGGCATCAATCCGGTTTCGCTACAGCTCAAAGGATATTAAGAGCAGGATATTTTTGGCCAACCATGTTTAAAGATTGCATAATCGCAGTCCGAAGTTGTCATTCCTGCCAAATCTTTGATAGCAAAACCAGAAGACCACCCGCACCACTGCAACCAATAGTTGCAGTTGGGCCTTTCGCCAAATGGGGCATCGACTTCATGCAATGTAACCCCACCTCGACCGGGGGGCATGGGTATATTATAGTCGCAGTTGACTATTTTACCAAATGGGCCGAGGCGATGCCTACATTGGACAATACTGGTGAAACAGCTGCCCTATTCTTTTTCAATCATGTAGTCGCCAGGTTCGGCGTACCCCAGGCTATAGTTACAGATCATGGATCGCATTTCCGCAATCACATGATGGTCGAATTAGCTGCCAAACTAGGGCTATCTCATGACAGCTCTACTCCGTATTATCCACAAGCCAACGGACAAGTTGAAGCAATCAACAAGGTCCTGAAGCGTATGTTGCAGAGGATGATCGGAGTTCATAAAAGAAGATGGCACCTAATCCTGTATGCAGCCTTGTGGGCTTACCGAACCTCGGTAAGAAATGCAACCGGATTCACACCTTTCCAATTGGTGTACGGTCTAGAAGCAGTCTTACCGATCTAGTGTGAAATTTCGTCGCTTAAACTCGCAATTGATCTCCTCCCCGGAACTTCAGAAGAAGAGGCTCGTTTCTTGGAATTAATACACTTGGATGAAACCCGTCGTGATGCCGCTTTGGCCAACGAAGCCCATAAGAAACGAGTCAAGGCTCAGTTCGACAAAAATGTGAAACCCCGTGTCTTCTCAGAAGGTGATTTGGTCTTGCTTTATGACCAAGAATCCGATAAATTAGGAGCAGGTAAATTCAATTCCTTATGGATGGGCCCCTATATTGTTAAAAGAGTGTTAGCAAAAGGAGCCTACGAGTTAATAGATTACGACGGAATTCCACTGGCGCAGCCCCGGAACGGGCTGTACCTCAAGCGTTACTATGCTTAAATAGTAACCTGCATGCTTTTGTTGTATTTTGTTTTCGCCAAAGTTCTTGTTCTGGTTGAGTGATTCCCTTTTTTCCGTTGCAGATGTCAAGCCTTATGGAGACATGTGTTGGATATGCCGACGGAGCAAGTCGTAGTTCGCGGAACCTCTCCTCCGCAGCCTGGGCCATTTTTGATCCAAGCGGCGAGTTAGTAAGTTTCAGAGGTGTATGTATTGGGCAATCAACGAATAACATCGCTGAGTATAGCGCGTTGATAGAACTACTCTCTGATGCCATCAGACGTGGCATATGCCGACTAATTGTCAGGCTAGACTCACAGCTCGTAATACGGCAACTCAATGGTATATATTCTGTTCGCAATCCAGCTATTTATCGCATGTTCCTAAGAGTAAAGATCTTGGAAAGACGATTTGAGTCGATTCAATATCAACATATTTCAAGAAATCTAAACACATTAACCGACTCATTGGAAAACTATGTGTTAAATAGACATTTGCAACATTTATAAAAAAGGACACATCATAAAAAGTGTACATATGAATCATCCAAATTAACCAGAATGAAAATCGAAAATCAAAATATATGTAAGCTGTTCATAAAGTTCATAGATAATGTTCTGTAACCGAGACAAAATTGGTCGTATGACCTAAGAACTCCAAAAGTGCTAGGGGGCACCCTAGCCTAGTGATGCTCCTGATAGTAAGCCACAGTCTGTGCTATCATGCACAGAAGATGGGTCCATCGTCTAGGTACACCGATAGTATGCTGCTGCATCGGTAAAGGTAACTCGTCAATCTGTACATCCGGAAGACCACGGGTAAGGTTCTCAACCTGCCCCTGCACAGCTGTAAGAGTCTCAGTATCGCTAAGATCACGGATAATAACCCTCCGAGCAGGTTCCTCTACCGGAGCAGTAACAGGTGGTCTCGGACGAACTGCCGGACGAACAGGACCGACATCTGCAAGCATACATGAGTTCAATTAAAGTCTTGATAGAATGATGCACAAGAACATTATAAATGAAAACAATGAACAGTAATATGGTTGAAGTTCTTACCAGTAGCATCCCACTGAACACCGTCTGGCAGTACCATATCCGGATCACCCCGGAAATCCATACCAACATATGGGTACTCGGAAAAAGACATCTCTTGGCGATCGAACCACCTGAAGAAAGCAGCATTGAAAGAAATCTGGGATTGACCTGCATGTCTGGACATGTGATCGACCCATCGCTGCATACGTGGCTCGGTAGGAGAAGGCACTCCGAGATCAATGTACTGAGGTTGCATCAGAGGGATCTTCTCCAAGGCGAAGGCAGTCAGGATCGAACCAAAACCAAAGTTCTTCAGCTTCCCGTCCTTCACCTTGTTCAATTGGTTTTTCATCTGACTAAGCACTGCATCACTCCAGTTGAAGATCTTCGGTTGGAGACATTCCAAGGCGTGCTGCATATGAGACCTGTTGGCAACATGTAAAGATGCACTACCGGCCATCCTACCAAGAGTATACAGGACAGACCTGAGAGGCCTGCTAGTAACATCACGGATAACCACCTTGCCGTCTCTGCTCGGCTGGGACCCCTCCCTGCAATACTGGCGGACATAATCTCTCACGGAATCATTCCCCCGAACTGTACCTGATAAAGAAATAGGGGCACCCCGCCTTGACAAGCCAGTCAAGAAGTAAATATCTGTCACAGTCAATGGAATAGGTTTGTTCCTGATCTGAAATACTTGGTTAACAGGATCCCAAGCATCAAGCAAGTACTGTAGTAGGGAAATCTGTGCTCTCATGCTAGAGATACGGAAAAACTTCAGTAAACCACAGTCTCGTAATGCGCCCACCGTAGCAGGATCATGAATGGCAATCATATCTTCTTCTTCATGTTCTCGTTCTCGCCATGTTAGGGCCATCTTGTTCAAGAACCCCTGCAAGACAAACAAGAGAATGAATCAGCTCCTGAAATTGATGAAAAACTGGCGAAAATTTCATCAAAATCTGTGAAAAATTGTTGCTTTTATGCCCCAAAGCAGGTGCCCAGTGTACTACCTGCGTTGGGAGACAAGCTGCCTTCAAGCAGCTTGGATCCCAACGCAGTTTTCGAATGGAGGACCTGCGTTGATCAGAGGGCGCCCTGGCAAAACCCCAGAGGCTCAATAGAACAGCAAAACAGGCATAAAACAGGAAAATGAAACCATGAAAATGAAGAGCTAAGGATTAGCTCCTACCTGGTCCAAACGGCGCCGAAAATCGTCCGCAGAATCTCCCGGAATCAACTGATGAAAATCGAGGGGAAAGAGGCTCCTCCAAAGCTCCAACAAGCAAAATGCAAATGAAATGGTAAAATGAGAGGTAAAAACCCTTTTTATTTGCTTTCTTACGTAATTCAAGGTAAATATTAATGTGTTAATCTCATTTTCAAGTAAATATTACTCATTTCTAACTAGTTTGTTGCAGCAATTTGAAAATGCAGTGCTATCAATGAAAAAGAGAAGCTAATTATGGTAAAAAATCAAAAGTAAACCATATATTCGAGCAGTTTTAGCACACAGTTCATGCTCGTTAAAAAATAAACGCAAGATCCGAGCAGTTTTAGCGCATAGTTCATGCTCGTTAAAAAATAAACATAAGTTGTGAGCAATCTTCCCCTAGAGTTCAAGCTCACCCAGAAAAAATGAACCGGTAAATAACCTTGGTGAATGTAACCTTTGACAGCCATATTAAAGCCCTTGGTCGTGTTCTTGCAGTCTCACCTCCATCCGTTCATTTGGCCAATCGTTCATCTCCATATGTTTGTTTACCCATTTTGAGGAACAGCTGCGAAGAGTGATCTCACTAAGCCATCCTTGTGACACTGTCGTGATTGGAATATTCCAACTTGTACCTGGAATCTGCTGCTATCCCAGTTTATCACTCGTTCCTCAAAAGATGAGTCTTCTTTGAGCTCTTTTCACTGACTCGTAAAATATGAAAATTTTGCCGAGTTTTGGCCTTCCAGCTCGTTAAAGCGACCGGAAGAGCTATCCCTCCTCTAGATTTTAATCTTTTTGGACCTGAGGGATTATTGCACAAAAAGATCGAGCGCTTGTTTTGTTCGGCTCGTTAAAGCAATCGAAAATTCATCCCTTCTGTATTGTTTTATACTTTTTCGGACTTAAGGGATTAGATGACGAAAAAGGAATTTTGGAGTTGACTTTATGTACCTTTTCAGACTCTCTAAAAATGAAAAGGACCGAGTTATCCTTGTCGTTAGACTCGTTAAATTCATTAAATAGCGACAAACTTGTCTTTAGACGAGAACGAGTTTCCCTATCGCTAGGCTCGTTAAAACATAGCGATGGGCTTGCCCGAAGGGTAGGTTATAGAACAAGCATATGTTATCCTCCTCAAGCTTGACAAAAATAAAGAGGTACTGGTCAGCAATGACTGGGGAAAAATTGGGAGAACCTCACAGCATTAATGGTAGCAAGTCACTCTTGAACATGACACTTTGTCCTCCGTATCACATCGGGTTGGGTTGTTTCATTCACCGGTCTCATAACCATGGTCCTCGCCACACCATCCACAATTGGGGTAATGCTACCGATCCATCACATCAGTGTCGTTATATGTTCAAGAGATGTGGTTCTGCAAAGAGTCAACCGTGTCCCACCCACTGCCATACATTATCCTTCATCCACTTCATGACCGCCACCCTAAATCATACATCACAGTTTGTTTTCACCTCATCACAATCACTAGCTCCGTTCCGTGTCACTGATGTGGGATTCATTAAGGCCCTCCTTTGACGGATCGCTCCTTGTCGACATCAGCTCATTATCCAAGGAGTTGATCTAGGAACAACCCCTTCAGTACTTTGAGGCTTGCATGCCTTAATGGCAAGTTTCTCACTTCCGGCGACAGGTATACATCAATGACCTTCGACCAGAGGATTTTGCATGGTGGTCGACGCCAAGTCCTTTATTCCCACCATCTGAATTGTACTGCTGTACCTTGAGGGTCATCATCCTTATCGGTGATTCCTCTCGCGCTTGTTAACGGTTTACATCATTGGCCGGTAATCAAGTGATGTCTTTCCATGTTCGACTTCAAGAAATTCTCACATGGATCGACTTGTACATCGAGTGAAGATCGGAAGAGATTGAAGACCCCGGATCTAGTTTCATCCATCCGGGCTGCGATATATATTCAGGATATGAAGACATTTGATATGTACATCATTGCAGCAGATGATCATCCTTCTCAAAGGGTGATAATTTCAGCAGAGAATTATCAGTCTACAATCAGACGATCATCTGTTCTATGTACCAAAATGTATTTATAAAGCTGAGCATGGGAATGCCCGCCTCAGCTAGATCATGAAAATGTATGAAAAATAATGTATCGTATTGTATCTTATTACAGGACACTTCTCAGCAGATTGAATGAACTTCGGATCCTCTCAATAAAGCATTTCACCCGATAAACGACCTCATACTTTAGGGGGCATATGTTATAGACAATTTTGTGCCTTACAGCAACAAGCATGAATTGTCAATAATCCAAGGGATCCAAAGTTCCCTAAACATGATGTTCCTACCCCTAGAGGAACAAGGTCAGCAAACCAACAGCTCTCAGATCAGTTCTCCACCTGAAAACACTAAAAAACAAGCAATCCTGAAATCAAAGTAGGTGCTCCACTAGGCTTCTGCGCTGAAACACAACTGCTCCATGGTGTACCTGCGTTGCAAAGCAGGTAGAACAAAGCCCACCTGCGTTGAGCGAGTTTGGACATGTGGCACACTGAGTCATTGCTATGGAATCTTCCAAAAATGACACTTGGATCAGGGATTTCGCCTTGTGATGAGTCAGAGGCTTTGTTTCTCCAAGTGGAAGCAAGGTTCACCAAGTGGACTCAAGAACTGAAGATCAACTAAAGATTAACTGAAGAGAGAGAGGACACAAGGCAGCTACACATCAGTTGCAAGCTGACTCATCCTTTCTCAATTCATCTATATATTGAGCTCTCTCCTATGAGCTCAGGAGGCTGGAATTTTGTGCAAAGTAATGATATGCTGTTGGTTTCACTATAGAACTATTGGGTGATTGTTTGAGAGAGGTGAAGAAGAGAAATTCTTTCTGCTGGGAGGTGTTGCTGGGTTGGAGCCTTCAATGGTTGTAATACTCTCAGAACCTTTATTTCTTCATTAATAAAAGCTATTGAGGTTCTTCTATGTGCTCTTGTTTCAATGATATATTGTGATGATTGCATGTTTGGTTTACACTAATCCATGAACTAGTTATGATTGCATGCCTCTTGTAGTTTCCTTCTTTGTTATTTTTGCAGGATCTCATTGTAGCTGGGTGAGCAAAAGGACAAGGAGCTAGGAGCAAGTGGCCGAAGAGAAGAGTTTGGATTCGACATTAAGCGCAAGGCAACGGTTAGTGCATTTCTCCATTCTCTTTTGCTTTCATAAAGAAGTAAACCTTAAGTAGTTTGTTTTACAGTTGTTGCTAAGGAACTGTCACCCTTAGAGTGGGATAGGGTCATCCGAGTCGGATACTTTTCCCTACAACACAGCCCCCGAAAATAAGTATATTACATGACCATTAATATAAAATATTTTGAAGAAGATGAAGACAATTAGAACAACCGATCAAATCTAGGAGAAGTTTAAATGATTGATATTGTAGTAGAAATTGTGGTTGGTAAGAATAAACATTGAGGCTCATAAAATAAAATATAAGGATTAAAGAGTGTTTGCCAATCGTTGAAGAGAAGATTCATAAATTTAGTGAAACAAAATATTTCCTCATGATATATCAAGCAAAGGAAGCATAAAAGAGAGATTAAAAAATTTCAAGTCAAATGAAAGATAAGGTTGAGGAATATGAGAAGATAGAACCATAAATTGATAAAAAACTAAAAGCGTAAGAGAAAATATTGAAGAAGTCAACTCCATGATAACTCAACTAGAAGAAGCTAAGAGAGTAAAAGAAGTGATGACAACCAAGTAAAGGAAAAAATAATAAAATTGTTTTGATGCTTGAAGTAGAAATTGTGTCGTTAAGGAATGAAGTACACAATCTCAACAAGAACTTGAAAAATGATCAAATGTTGGATAAAATTCTAAACAGTGAAATATCATCATATGATAAGTTTTGGACATGAAAAGGTTTAGGAAATGTCACAAACTACCTCCAAAAGATTTAAAACACCAATTCAGTTGGGACCTACCAATAAAAATAGTTCTTCTAAACAATTCCTCCAACTTTACCACTATGAGAGCATGAGTATGGAAGAAAAATAATATAATAATACAATCAGGATCAAACGTTATTAATTAGGAATTCTAAATGTGAAGTTCGATCTAAATCTTATGTAAAATTTGTAAAGAGTTGTTAGAAATATGAAAAGAAGGAAATTCAAAGAAACATTATAGATCCAAAAACATTCATAGAGGCAATGGATCTAATGGTATTCCCTGAGAAGAAGAGAAGACCTCCTTCGAGCAAGAAGGGGATGCATAATGGGATTTTTAAAGCACAATGTAGATCATGAAAAATGGTTGATTGACTCAAGTGACCCCTTTCAGATGACCCCCATAGTAAGTGGTTTTACGAATATTAAAGGGATGTTGGAGGTGAGGATTCCTAAGGAGATGGCTTGATATCCAAGATAAAAATAAGGTTAAAAGATAAAATGTTGCGCAAGGATGGAAGGGTTCAAAAAATTGTTGGTGTTCTACACATTCTAAGGGTGACTAGAGCACTCAATCATTTATAGAAACAAGATCAATGATGCAAGTGTAACTCCTATGTTTGAAAATGAAACCTATACGATAGTTCGAGGAGCAATGGTATTCTTTATGGGATTTTAGAATAGAACTTTATACAGGATGTTGGGATGCACTATCATCCATGGGTGTAATAGTTCAATTGTTCTCAACTATGGAGATTAAGAAGTAAAAATCGATGTTGTCTTGAGAGAAAAAATGAATATGTTTGATAAAACACTAGGTCATATTGGAGAGAAATTCCGTCAAGAACTATGCAGTAAAGGAATGGTTACAAGTGTTGTAGCTAAAAATTTCCCCTTTCCAAAATGCTTGCGGTTCCAAAATATTCACTTATCTCCACATTAATTCATTGATTTAAGGGATTTTATGTATTCACAAGCATTATTATTACATTTTCTCCCTATAGCTTAATTAGAAATATTATCACTATCTCCTCATTGAAACAAAATTGTATCTCTTCTACTTAACCCATTAATTTTGACCTCTTATGACCCATTATATAGACATTAGTAACTTTTACTTAAATCAATGTGTTACACATTTATGTTGGCATCGTTATATACATCACATTACAATATCTATATTTTACTATGAACATTAAAATTATACCCTTCATCATTTCAAATCTTGCCATTTCCCATATGCGGAAAACAAATTTTTTTGAGACTACCTTATCGAAATTTTTCATTTGAGCGTTTATATTTTGATACCCTTATATTTTTCATAAATCCCGCAGTAAATTTTATTTAATGATTAAAAATTCATAATATATAACACTAAACCATTGCTATAGGTATTTTTATAATGTACCCAATTTGGTATACCTTGTTATGATATTATCATTATCATAATTAATACACACATAGTAACTTGTAACATTTTTCTTAACCAATTACAAAATTCTTACCTTAAAAGCACAGTATTAAAGCCTTCCATTTTTGTTTTATATGCTTTGTAATTTTATATAAACATTTATACACCATTTAGAGTCTCACAAAATTATTCGATGATCTACTCCATAAATTATAATAGATCATCCATCATGGTCATGATACCTTTCCCTTATAATATATTGTCTTGATGGCTTATATTCTTGCACATTGAAATACAAATCCTTTTCATAAAATGAATATTTACAAATAACATAACAAAAACTTTCAAAATGGAATGTTGTTGGGTGACAAATATGATTGATCACGACTCCTATAACACTATCTAAAACATCAATATCTATTTCAACTAATTCAATAAATCAAACAAGATCAATAGCTCACATGAATCCTAGTCCATGCCTTTAACACTAATTAATTAATTAAGGTAGTGTCAGGTCGGGTGTTTGATCATTAGTGTGGCATCCTCATTTAATCCTTATTAGAGAATCCTTTCTACAATCGCAGTATGTCATTATTCCCGCTTGCATAAACACACAAGGAAAGCCACTTCCACACATGTCTCTCTACCATTTTACAACTTCCTCCACAAAACTAGTCATTTTGAAATTCATTCGTTATTAACAACTAAAATGTTTGGCTCTCATTCATAATTATTAATTTTTTTAATGAAGAAGTCTAATATTTTCTTCAAATAGGAAATGGTCAAGATAATACCTACTTAAAAAAAAATAAAGTTATGCATTACTAAATTAATAATAATTTGGGATACAATGCAGAAGAATATCATTATCAAGGAAGTGAAGAAGAAGACCATTGTGCGTAGGTCCACAAAATGATCCATCCTCTTCATTTATATCCTTATCATTGTTTGCATGCTTCCACACTAAAGACTCAACAATCTAGTTTTTTTTTTTTTTGGAACAAGTGTGGAGGTACAGAGTTTCCTTTCAACTCTCACTCCATAGAAAACACTACCAAAAAAAACAACCAAAATTAATTACCAAAGAAACATAAAACTAAAGGTGATCACGATGAAGAAGAGAAGAACACTTTTCCCCATGATCTTACACAAATTTTCTGGCTGGAAGCTTTGGCTCTCTAGCTACTGCTAACCATTTTAATTATTATTATATATCTCGACTAAGAGAACTAATATTTTCTTAATATAGGAAAAGGCCAAGATAACACCTCATTAAAAATGAATAAAACTAAATTCATGCATTACTAAACTAATAGTCATTCATGATAAAAATGTATAATAAGTTGGAGGTGCAGATAAATTCAAAGCATCTGCACTTCTCTGCACCTCCACATAATGAGCCATCTTGATGCCAGCCTAAGCCAACAATACCCACATTCTGAAAATAAAAATTGCATGTCACTGGTCCCAGGCCTTAATCACCTAGCCAATGGTGAAAACCTTCACAAATAAGGTTTAGGGCTTCTTAATTAAACTTCATTGCGGAAACATTTTTTTGACTACACATAGTCTAACCCCTTAATTAACCCTTGAGCGAAACATTATTCAATGTTCATAAACTTTGGTTAATTCTTATACCTTAGAACTTAACCCTCTGGTTGATTTCACTATCCACTCGTCTTAGTCATACCATGGTTAGACTTTGGTTGAACCTGATTTAACCCAAAATGCCTTTAACTCTGTTATTTCTATTACAACTCATGTATAATAGAAATATTACATAAACTACATTTAACCTTACCTTTTCACTTTTCCTTGGCCTTTGCACATTTATCGATGCTATCTCCTCGCGTTCAACCTCTATCGTTGATTCCACTCCACCAAATCATTGATTGTCGCAATGTATCACAAATTAACCCATTCATCTTCCGGAACTCAAATCACTTAAGACGAGTTGATAAACTTCTCATGTCTTCTCAGGCCCAAGATTGATTGGCCTTAATCTTCGCCATTGATCTCATCTTTCAATCTGACGGTTGATAGCACACTCGATCAACAGAACTAACCATCAATCCTCCATCCTTTGATCAAAACACACTTGATATAATAGTCAATAGCGATATCGGATAATCCACTTGCACGATTTTTACCCACCCTTACGGGGCTAATAACGAATATAAATCCTTGACCTATAAGTGTTCGGTACATTTTTGAAATTAAAGTTCGATCACTTTATGACGCAATATCTATTGGATATAAAAGGCCATTAGATCTACGGTTTGCGGGACTTCAACTAGCACACAGATTAAAACGGCCTTAACCCCCACAGTTGACTGTGATCTAAGAGGTTGAATATGAGATCGATGGCTAGGAGCGACTGTGGGACTTCAGCCACGATCAAGAAAATCTGTACTCTTCTATTCCTCGTAGTCGTCGATCACCGTTGATCTATCAGATATGTCGATCTGATGATCCAGATCTATTCCTCCGCACAATATTCCACTCACTCTGAAATCCACTTAATCAGAATTTCACTTCATCATGGTTCCACTCTTCCACCAAACTTGGTGCCTCCACTAAATTTCCTTATGACCTCCAGATCGACTTGTTACCAAGTTCAACTTTGCCAACTCCTTTCTCTGCTTAGAAACAATGTGTCGAGACTTTTCTGATTTCTTTACTCTGCCTTAAAACTATACCTGATTATCCGACATTTGATAGTGCATGTAGATCTTTGAATCCACTCCACTTTTAGTTTTCAAACTCATTCCAATGGGATCACACCGATCTCGAATAGCACTTCCTATAGAATCAAGTTCACATTACTTGTTGAACCAAACCCAATAAACTCTTAATTGATTCTCCACCATTAGCATTGTTGCATACACATCCATTTATATGTCAAAACTATCACATCCACTATTACAGAATCATATTCAAGCATAGTCGCAAGCGTTGTGATGTATACACACAATCATTATGATAATTCCTCCTTATTCATAAATACACGGACAAAGTCTTTAGATAACCATACATACAAACAGATCATATACAGACCCTCAACCAATATTAACTCATAAGATATGAAACTTCTATCTGCTAATTAAAATTTGTATATACATAAACTCAATGGGCTGATTTACATTGAGTTAGCCTTTCTCATTTCAACTCTCATAGGCTCACAATCCAACCCTCCTATCTACCAACTCTCTCTTTCTTTTAAGCCTTCGAGGCTTATAATTTATACACAAAAGGATTCTGTTAACCAATTTTGGTTCAGAGCCTGAATAATTTCACATGAACCCTAAATATCCTAATTTAATCCCTAAAATCATGAAACTAATTCCTAGTTCCTCTAACTCACACACTATCCTTGAAATCTCTCTTAATGCGAATATTTTATTATAATATCCTCACTATTATATAACCCTCATAAAAACACAGCAAAATAAATAATCAATCTCTATATGGAATCAGGTCCCTTGAAACACAAGACCCTGTGCTTACTATAGTGCAATGGTTTTTCCGAGAAGGATGATCCTACATTAGACTCCCCAAGTAAGAAAATTTATGACCTCTTGGCCATAAGTCTGGATAATTGATTCCTCCTGGATCCTAAACTTTATTTTGTAACTTATCTTTGCTTGTCAGTTGTTCTATTGCTACTGTTGTCTGCTGTTGTTCTACAGGTCTCCATACCTTATGCTGCCTTGCTCCACTTGTCATGCTTTCATAGTCTGCTGCTATCTTCCTCTTGTCGTTACTTCTTTTCTTTATTGATGTTGTCTTCTTCCAGGCAATTTCATCATTAATATTCTTACCAACCCAATTTCCTTGTCTAGTATATCCTCTATCTGTTGATTGCCTTCAACTCTTAATTGCTGAATTTTCATTTCTACTACCACCCTTACATCCTTACCCTCTTGTTCACTATTGTCTTGCACCATTTCAACTGCTGCCATATTGTCTTTCATGACAATTTTTTGCTTCTTTTTACTATACCTGTCAACTTCTTCTTGACTATCATTTATGACAATTTCTTTGTCATCCTCCATTAGCAATTTACTCTGGATATTTATCCTCTATTGTTCTAGCTTCCTCCTTTGAAGATCTAACTCTCTATATAACTCAATGATTTTACTTGGAGTAAAATTTGGAAATTTTACACAATCTCTCATTTCTTCATTTGCTACTGACAGATCGTCAGATGGTCCTTCTTCCTCAGCTAAATCTTCCTTAACATCTTTCAGTAGGTGTTCGTTCTCTTATTCTTTCATTTGGTTGTCCACCCGTGCTAAATATGTTCTAGTTTCTGCAACAAAATCTACATTCATAAGACAATTATCAAAATAAAAAATATAAGTCCGTTGTGCCTCTTCTTCCCCTAGAAACCTTTCAGTATGTTGCTCTGATCTTTCCTTTAACTCCGATGTCATCAAATTAGTATGTTGATTCAAACTCAAAGAATTATTGAGACTGTTAGCAAGTCTCTTTTCCACACCATCTGTTTTAATGATGCCTCTCCGCACATGTTGACTATAGTGAATTGTTTCTTCTCCAATATCATTGTCATACTCTGCTTCAAAACTTTCATCTTCTGGAGGGTGTTCTTCCATGTTTTTGACAGCTTTAAAAGATTGCCTATCTTCTTTCAAACCTGCAACCTTACATAAATTATCAATTTTAAAAACACAAGACCTTATGGTATCATTTGATGCTTCAACGATCAAGTCTTCTAGCTGCTCTAAATCATTCATATGATTCAACTCCTCTGTCTCTTCATTACTTTCAAAAAGTAATGGTCCATGTTCTGGTTCACGTACCAAATATTCAACACCTTCTCCAACATTTCCCTTTTGTTGTAGCTCAACTCCTTTGAGCTTCTTTGTATTCAATTTGAAATCTATAATTTGTTCAAGCTCCCTGAACTCCCTTATTAACTGCATATTTTCTTGTTAATTCCTCTTCTCTTGTAGCCTCTACCACTTTACCTTCTTTCTCATGACATAACCATATTTCTGGTCCTTCTCATTTCTCTGCAACATCTCCATTAATACTTCAAGATGAACTACTATCTCAACAATTTCTTTATCATATTTTTCGTCAGTCATTCTCATGTCATTTTCCTTGGAATATTTTTTCTTTTGTCCTCTGTTGTGGTCTCTTTCAGAACCTCTACTATGACTGTCACTAGTCATCATCCTTTCCATCTCTATGAGTTCCTCACTCACTTCATTATGAGTTACGCAAGCCTCTGCAAAAGCAAGCCTTCCCTGCTACCACTTACCTCACCAAGCTCTCCAATGGACTTGGTCTTTTGGTAAGAACCGGTCCTCTATTTGGAACCTCCTTGAGCATTTATCTCTGCTACTCCTAAGCTTCAAATCATCTGCACTTTAAGAACACAATTATCCTTTTTCCCAATCTTTAGCTGGAACATTTACGTTCTGCCACATTCGCTTTCTTTTAGAAACTTTTACCAATTTCCTTCATCTCTACTAACATATTTCCTCTTGGCCAGCATTCTAAATTATGCAATATAGTCTTCAAACTAGTTAAAAGAAAAACATATCATCTCATCTCAAGATCTTTGTTTCATCTTGTCCCCCCATTCACCTGCACTTTGAATAGACTGTTATTTTATCTAGCATTCAGCTGCATCTTCAAACTTTGCCACTCTTCAAGAACTTGCAAAAGTCCCTCTTACAGTTTAGCTGCTGTAATCCTACTCTAAATTTTCAATCATTACATTTATGCTAATCATTAATCAAACCTTAATACCATCACGTGTCTTTAGGATCTCACCACTCCTGTAAATCTGTTTCAGCAGATCTTCATGCTTGCATTGTGCAAATTTTCAACATTCATCTACTGTCAATCAGATTTAGAATCTGATTCTTTCTTTCAATCTCCCAACTTTATCTTGGTGAAGCCCTAACTGTCAGCAACAATTACTCCTTCAGTGAGTTTTCTTCCACTATTTCGTTCTTGGTCTGAGTTTCTTCAAAAACTTTACATGTTCCTTCTCTGACACCAAATGATGCCAGCCTAAGCTGACAATACCCACATTCTACAAATAAAATTGCATGTCACTGGTCCGAGGCCTTAATCACCTGATCCATGGTGAAAACCTTCGCAAATAAGGCTTAAGGCTTCTTAATTAAACTTTGTTGTGGAAACGTTTTATTTAACTACACATAGTCTGACCCCTTAATTAACCCTTGAGTGAAACATTATTCAATGTTCATAAACTATGGTTAATTATTACACCTTAGAACTTAATCCTCCTGTTGATCTCACTATCCGCTTGTGTTAGTCATACCATGGTTAGACTTTGGTTAAACCCAATTTAACCCAAAATAGCTTTAACTCTGCTATTTCTATTATAACTCTCGTATCATAGAAGTATTACATAAATGCACTTCACCTTATCTTTTCAGTTTTCCTCGGTCTTTGCACATTTATCGATGCTCTCTCTTCACGTTCGGCCTCCACTATTGATTCCACCACCAGATCATTGGTTGTCACGCCTTATCACAACTTAACCCATTCATGTGCCATAACTCAAATCACTTAATGTGCATTGATAAACTTCTCAGGTCCACTCAGGCCCAAGCTTTATTGGCTTTAATCTCCACCATTGATCTCATCCTTCAATTTGATGGTTGATAGTACACCTGATTCACGAAACTAATCATCGATCCTGCACCATTTGATCAAAACACACTTGATCCAATGGTCAACAATGATATTGGATTAGCCACCTGCATGATGTTTAGCAGCCCTTATGGATCCAATAAGGAACATAAATCCTTGATCTATAAATTTTCGGTCTGTTTCTGAAATTCAAGTTCGATCAGTTTATGACCCGAAATATATTGGATATAAGAGGCCATCATATCTACGGTTTGCAGGGCTTCAACTAGCACATGGATTAAAACAACCTTCACCCCCACAGTTGACTATGATCTAAGAGGTTGAATATTAGATCGACAGCTAGGATCGAGTGCAAGACTTTAGCCACAATCAAGAAAATTCGTACTCTTCTATTCCCCACAGTTGCTGATCACCATTGATCTAACAGGTTTGTCGATTTGACGGTCCAGATCTATTCCTCTGCTTAACATTCTTCTCACTCTGAAATCTTATTAATCACAATTTCACTTCATCGTGGTTCCACTCTTCCACCAAACCTGGTGCTTCCACTAAATTTCATTCTCTCCTCCAGATCAACTTGTTACCGACTTCAACTCTGCCAAATCCTTTCTCCGCTTTGAAACAGTGTGCCAAGACTTCTTTGATTTCCTTACTCTATCTTGCAACTATACCTGATTATCCGACATTTGATAGTGCATACAGATCTTTCAATCCACTCCACTTTTAGTTTTCGAACTCCTTCCAACAGGATCACACCAATCTCGAATAGCCCTTCCTATAGAATCAAGTTCACATCAATTCCTGAACCAAACCCAATAAACTCTTAATTGATTCTCCACCATTATCATTGTTGCATACACATTCATTTATATCTGAAAACTCTCACATCCACTGTTATAGAACCATATTCAAGTATAGTCACAACCATTATGGTATATGCACACCGTCATTATGGGATTTCCTCCTTATTCACAAATACACAGACAAATCCTTCATATAACCACACATACAGACAGATCATATACGAACCCTCAACCAATATTAACTTAGAAGATATGAAACTTCTATTTGCTAATTAAAATCTATATATACATAAACTCAATGGCCTCATTTACATTCAGTTGGCCTTTCTTTTTTCAATGCCCATAGACACACAATCCAGCCCTCTTGTCTGCTAACTCTCTAGTTTTTTAAGCCTTTGACGCTTACAAATTATACACAAAGGGATTCTATCAACCAATTTTGGTTCAGATCCTGAATAATTTCATGTAAATCCTAAATATCCCAATCTAATCCCGAAAATCATGAAACTAACTCCTAGTTCCTCTAACTCACACACTATTCTTGAATTATCTCTTAATAACAAGATTTCATTACAATATCCTCACTATTATACCACCCTCATAAAAACATAGGAAAATAAATAATCAATCACTCTTCAGGGAATCAGGTCCCTTGAAGCACAAGACCCTATGATTACTAAAATGTAATGGTTTTTCTGAGAAGGATTCTCCTGCATCATCCCTACATTTCTATCATATTTGCACTAAAGAGTCCATAATCTATATTTTTTTGGAACAAGTGTGGTAGTGCGATGTTTCATTTGATATTTCACTACACAAAAAAAATGCCAAAAGACACAACAGAAATTGATAATAAAAGTACCATAAATATAATGATGATTATGATGAAAAAGAACACATTTCCCCATGGTCTTACACATTTTCTCCAATGAAAAGCTTTGGCTCTCTGGTACCACTGAAATTCAATACATAGAGGAGTAATTCCTAGAGTCACAACTTCTTTTGCATTTAGTTCAAGAAGGAGTTGAAAACCTTCACTCATGATTCTTTTCATATCATAGCCCCATGGAAACATTTTCCGAGGGGCCATATACCAATTCTAATAATTTGATATCCCCATGGTAATGTTTCTTATACTTCCACACACATATCTTCCACTAATTCTTATTCTCTAATCAATACAATGTTATTTTGTCCATGGGAGACAACAATGGCTAGAGAAGCATATTACTATGTGCACAAGTGAGTTAAACTGTAGTAAGGATGGAATACAATTGTTCCATATTATTTCTAACTTAGTAGTCAATGGAATAAAGGTTGTGTGTAGTGCAGAGAAAATTATGTACAAAATTGCATTTCATTGAAAAAAAGGTTTGTTTATGGTTATTTTTTTTAAATTAGGTAGATGTACCAAAATGAGAATAAAGTCCATTATGTGGAGTAGGATTTCAAGATTTCGTTGTGTGGTTGTCTACACCCTATACAGAAGGATTTTATTGCTAATATTATAGTATTAAAATATAAACCATATTTTTTTTTGAAATAACATTATTTATGGTTATATTATTGATAATATTCGAATTTTAACTAATGCTTACCACCATTATTTAATTGATTCTCTTGGAATGAATCTTTCCACATAGTGAAACCTCTTGCCACTTCTGTATTGGACTTATAACATATTATTAATTGATAAATACTTTGGGCTGACGTGTAAAACATTATTAGTAATATTTTAGTTATAGATAATTCTTATATTCGTATTTTTGAATATCTATTTGTTTATGCTCTTGTGCAAAAGGGCATAGGAAGTCTATTGTGCAAAGAAAGATACATTATCAAGATTTCTATATTTCGCACTAAAATTTTTTATTTGCTAATATTATTAATAATAGTTTAGTTATAAATAATGCATATCTCTATATTCTCTTTTGCTCGAAGACCGTTTAGAGATCTCAACCTTCTTTTTCAATGTATATTTAATTTTTATCTATGCTTTCCTTCTCAAAATTATGCATGCATTTGACAAGTTAATTAAGTAAAGGTTATGTGTAGTGTAGACTAAATTTTGTACAAAATTGCATTTCATTGATCAAAAGATTTGTTTATTGTTATGTTTGTGAAATCACAGAGATGTGGGGAACTACGCAGAAATTTCATTGTATGGAGGAACATTTTCGGCTTTATTTGTTCATAATAACATTTTTTATGCTTATATTATCGATAATATTTAAATTTTAAATAATGATATCTTCCTATTAATGAATATATTTTTGTTTATGGTCATATTTTCCAGGTTTTTAAAATATGAAAAAGTGCAGACCCATGCGATATCATTGGTAATATTTTAGTATAAAGTTACCATATCGATTTTTGCATCATTGAGAAGAAGATTTGTTTTTGGTTATCTTTATGAAATTATTTGATTGTGTGGATATTTGTGCTCCACACTAAATGATTCTATTGCTAAGATTTTAATGTTTAATAATCCATATTTGTTGATCTCAATTTTAACTCTCATATCATTGAACAAAACCTTTGTTTGTGCCTATGATTTCGAAATTAGACAAAGGGATATTTCAATGTTTCATTCAGCAGATGGTTTCACTCGACATCAAGTGATTTATTTGAATGGAGATACCCAATATCGAAAGTTTCAAAGCTAATATATAGTACCACATGTTAACACCCAGGTTGTTCCCTATGACTCCCAAGGGAATACGGCCGGGGTAACCACTAACCAATCTTTGGATTACAGTTTCTAGCCAAACTGTAATCAGAGAGGGCTCTCTCTTTATGATTTGTCTCTATTTTGATAGTGTTTTAGGCTAGCTATTGTTCTTAGGTTTTTGGTTTATGTTTTGGTTGAAGGACTTCTTTCAGTGCTTAAGATGTAGTGTTCAGACAGTAGTATATCATTGGGCAATGGAGTCTAGAGCTGTGAACTATTTTGAAATGCTGGAGTGATGATGTTCAGACTGCAGGGCCTATTGGGTATCTCAAACAAACAAAATTTAAACTTAAGTGGTGATGTATGGTCAGCCAACATAAAGCAATTAAGAATTCTCCATTAAGCTGGTGATGTGAAAGTGAAACATGTTGCTCAGGAGCAAACTTGAATTCCTGAAACAAAGGTCACTGTGAAAGATATATTCTGATAGTGCAGCAATTAAGAATTACACTTATCAAGATTACAGCTGAAGATAACATTTATTAACAACATAGATTGAACTAAGGGTATTGCATGAATAAATCCTGAAGGTTATTCTTTTTCTTTGTTGCTAAATACTTTGAAATTAGAAACATATATGGATTATAAAAGATTAAAACACATAACAAAGAGAGTTACAGAGAACTTATTGTATTGTGAGGTACACAGGAATCCTGCAGTTTTCAACAAACACCAGAATGCATTCAACACTCCAGAACTTTGAGAAATTCCATCACTTTGTTTATTAAACTCTGAAAAGATTACAGCATAAGAACTTCTTCAAGAGAAATCAACAACAACCCCTACAAGCTTGTGCGAGCGGCAAATATATACAATTGGTTCTACAAAATATCTGAGTGCTAAGTTATCTCAGAAATGAATACGCTCACCAACTTTTCAAGATATTTAGATAAGAAATTTATTACATCATTGAATACAAAGTAAATGCATCTTTATGCCTGTCAGAAGATATTTTGGCCTTTGGAGGCCACTGAGTCGGTTGGAGTGATCTGCATTAATGCTGAGAAGTGCGCTTTTGGAGCTGCTTTGCTGTAGCATCTCGGCCTGGACACCTGTAGCTTCTCACCTTGCTTTGTTGGCCGTAAGTTCTGCTGAGTTGGCTCAGCTATCATCTTTAACGCATGCTGATTCTTTTAAACTGTCCTGTGCATGACAATTTGCATTTTCCATGAACAAAATTTATTGAATGGCTTCCTGTTTATAAAATCATCTGTATTGCCTTCGTCCACCATTCTTGTGTAGGTAGTTGATTCCTGAGAATTGCATCCATAGTCTCCTCTGCCTCTTTATATTTATAAAAATTGGGAGGCACCTAAAATAGGTGTTTAATTTCATTCATTATAAAAAATAAACTTTCTACTCTGTTGTAGAGAGTCTGTCCTATGGCTGGCCCTATTTCCTCTGAGGTGCTGGGCTTCTCATTGATCTGACTTGTGGCAAATGCATTAACCCTTTTGGCATACTGCTCATGTGTGAACAGTCTCCCTGCGCTGTTCAGTAAGCTAGGGAGCCCTCTGTTTTCTAATACCTGAAATTTCTCCATAAACCTGTTTACCTCAGTCTGCATGTCCTGGGTTCTTCTCTCTAATGTCTGCACCAAGTTTCTCAGTGTAAGAACCCTCTTGATTAACTGAATGGTCTCAGTTCTGTTTGGAATTCCCATGGTAGCCAACTGAGTACTTGTTCTATTGTTAAGCACATTAATCATCGTGGTGGACACTTCAGGCATGTTGCTTAGAGCAGCCCTTGATCTCTGAATTTCAGTCTGTGCTTTTGGAATGAGCTCTAACTGCTCATGGATTGTTTCAATATACTGCCATTGGTCATTAATAGATTGGCCAATATTAGCCCACAATACTATTTTAAGCTCAGCCACAACCTTATCTAATTTGAGCTCATTCTCTAGCTCTTTGATCCTGTCTTTGAGGGCTTTTATCTCCTTGCCCTTTTCTGCCACAGACTGCTTGGATTTGTCATATCTGTCATTTACTTTGGACAATTTCTCCCTGGTCTCATTCAACTCTGTCATTTGAGCTTCCAGGGCCTGAATCTCATTTCTTAGCTTTTGCATATCCAAGCTAGGGGCCTGCTCTGTTGTTGGTGGTGCTGAAGTAGATGGTGCTGCTTTTTCAACTTGTTCAGGAGGAGGAGTAGTAGTTGGAGCAGCTTCCTCAAGGTTAATGATTTGAGGAGGAGGCTGGGAGGTCTGACCTTCTTCTATTTGTTTCAGAGTTGCTTGTAATGCTGCCTGTGCAGCCTCTGATTCTCCCAGCTTTTCTTGTGTCTGGATAAGCTGCTTGTAGAGAGACACCAGCAAAGCTGTGGCATCTTGATCATGCCTTTGTTGAGCTACTTCATCTGTTTGAGGGTGAATTGTGGCTGGGAGTTTGACCTTTCTCCTCAAAGCTGCCATATCTGCATCCCTCAATTTTAATATTTCTTGTATGCCCTTGATATCTTTGGGATCATGCTCAATCTCAATAATTATATCTTCTAAGGACCTTATTCTGTTGTCCTTTGCTTGGGAGGATGCCCTTTCCAACTCAAGTTGGGCAGCTGTATTATTAAGGCTATTTTCTAGCCTGTAATTATCCAATGTCTTATCTGCCAAGGAAGCATAGACCATCTCACCTGTTTGTTTATGCAATTCAATTTTATCCATTGGGTGGATGTCCTTGGCCAGGACCTCAAGATTGGTCCTTAAGTAATCTGAAGGGGACTTCGGCTGCAAAGTAGTTGGAATGAAGTGACTCATGATCATCTTGCCCTCCTGGACATCATATGCAGACATTAGTCGCTGCTAGTTGGTGGGAGCCATATTCAACAAATGGTTATACAATTGTATTTTTATGGGCTCATTCCTTTTCTTTATTTCAATGAACTGTTGTTTAATGCTCATTTCACCCTCTCTCTGCTGGCTAGAGGAGCTGACTTCTCCTCCCACTGTCCTCTCTTGTTCCTGTTGGAAGGAACTTGCAGATGCCTCCAAACTGGGCGGGCCCATACCCAAAGATTGCCCTATAGGCATCTCTTCCTCTGAAAGGGGATTCATCCTGTGCCTCTTCTCACCATGACTTATTGATGTAGTCAAGGGAGTTTCTCTATCCCTTTTTCTGCTTACATCCTCCTTTTGTGGAGTTTGGAGGACTGAGGTTTCATTAACAGCTTCTTGCCTAGGAGGTACTATGTTTTGATCCTGCTGCTCAGTGAGAATTGGGGCCTCAACTCCCCCTTCTTGCTGTGTGGGCTGCTCTCTGTTGTGCTGCCCTTCTCTTTGCTGTGATTCCTGGTGTTGCTGTTGCTCTACCTGCTGCTGCACTTCTTTTTCTGCTTGCCCTTCAGTCATGGGAGGTGGCTGTTCCTTCTCCACCTGCTTTTCTTTGCCTTTGCTAGATGTCTGTTGAGTATCCATGGCAGTCTGCTGATGTGTTGTTGAAGATGAGGCAGCTGCTCCAAGTTGCCTTTGATATGAGGGGGAAACGTGTCCACAAGTTTCCAAGTCAGCTTCTTTTTGAAGATTCCTAGCCTCTTTCTCTAGCATCTGCTCTCTAGAGATTGGCTCTTCTAGAGTGCCCTCTTTCCAGCTTAATGAATTTGCATACTTTTCAATATGAGGCATCCTAACATGTGAATAGTTACCCAATTTGTATCTTATCCTTCTGAGGGAGATAAAATGATTACGGTCATAGGGTATCCATTTAAAACTGGTTTGAAATTTGAAACCCTCTAAGATCATATCTGCCTCCTTCCATCCCTCCTCTCTTTTATTGTATAGAAAAGGGCCTAGCTGGTTTCCTACCTTCAGCTGCACCTTCTTATTCCTACTTTGTAAATGGAAACAGTCTGCACTTCCAAACTGCCTGAAGTATTCTAGGGCAAAGAGTCTCATAGGGACATACCTTGGCAGCCTGTAAGGGTCCAATTCACAGCCATATACTCTGATTACTGTGTGGTGTTGGTAAAATTACCAATCACCAATGCTGTAGGATTTGGAGAGATGGAGAATTCTCTGCATGTCATCGGTTAACCTTGGAGGAGGGACACCATACAACAATGTCATAGCTGGGTGAATGAACAGGTCTATAAATTCACAGTATGTGTATGGTGATTGAGAAACATTATGGAAAACTGAAGTCCAAAACACCACTGACCTTGGACTTCCCTGAGCATTGAGTTTCTTGAGGGGAAAGGAGAAACTGTCTGGTTGATAAAACAAGAACAGGTGGTAGCTGTATGAGGTGAATCTGAACACCCTCTCCCTTGGTAGATTCATAAGCTGTTCATGTATCTTTTTTGCAATATAGGTGGCATAGTCATAGTGTACAGTTGGAGGTTTTCCAGGATAAAACATGGACATCATTGCCATTATAGTGTCATCAACATCCTCAATTCCCTTGTATCCCAGGACATAGCTGATCAAATCCACTAGAATTCTGCCCAAGTCATTCAGGTATTGATATCCGATAGGAGGAGTTCTCATAGTTTCAGAGCTTGGCTATACAAATAACTGGTTAATTTTGGTAATCTGGGCACTTGACAAATTATTCCCCTTCTTTATTAGATCCAACATGGAAAGGGGGGTCAATGGCCTGGCAGTATGGAAATGCAGCATCTCATTTATGGTTTCTGGGGTGATGAAGAACAAAACTGAGCCTGTAGGACGAGAATAGCTCTCTGGCAAGGATCATAGCATTCCTGGCATTTATGGATCAAGTCTGGGAGGGCATTGACTTGAGGGAGGATGTAGATGGGAAAATTTGAGTCCCAAATCCCTAAAATGTCAGCTCCATTATGGTGTTGAGATTTTAGTTCATTGAGCATATCAATATTAAACTTAGATGTGATTGGGAACCAGTCTAACATCTGATGATCCATGTCTCCCAGAGCTTTCCATTCTATTTCCCTTTTAGGGGCATTCAGAGGCTGAACATTCAGGGCTATTGGTGTCTCCATAGCTAATAAGGCTTCAGATTTGTATGTAAACTGGTTCTGAATGATCAGAGCAACCCGGAGGAGAGTTCTTTTACAATGGAAGTTTGAATTTCAAGGAATAGAGGGCAAATGAACAGCTGCAACAATTGAAATATTGCTTTGAAGTGTAAATAAGACCAATGTCTAGTATCAATCTGTCTCTTTTAGCAGGTATGTACAGTTTGAGTGACTGGTTCGCGATTGCACGAACAGAGTACAGTTTCTTATGAAAATGTGGGCAAACAAGGCTCAGCTGGTGCTTTTCGACCTCACAGTTGCGAATGGGGGCTAGACACAGGAATTTTACCGGCAATTTATAAGTTTCGGTGTCTTTTAAGCTTTTTGAGGGAATTCACAGACAAATTAGGCGTATGAAGGATTTACAAGGGTAAATACCTGGTAAACAGCGAGCAACGGTCACGAATGTATGTAGAAATGGCGCGCCGGAGGTCTCCAAATCGATTTCAGCAAGGTGGCGCAAGTTTGGACATGAAAAAACCATGCAGAGAGAGCAACAACGAATTGGCAAAAGTATGAAAAAAAAACACGAAAATTGGCCAAAATATGGATTTTTGGCATATTGGCGCATTTTTTGGATGACGTCAGCATGACATCATCAGGTGGGGTCAAGGTCGGATGACGTCAGCATGATGTCATCGGGTGATGTGGCGAGCTACGATTGGTCCACGAGGATAGTGAGGTGGCGGAGATATCAGCGCGGGGGCGGATGAAGGAGCTGATGCGGCGGCGAGGTGGCAGTGACGTGGTGATGACGCGGTGATGACAAGGGCATGGAAAAACTGGTGGTAAATGAAAAAAGCGGTAATGGTTTTCTCGGACCGCCTACCATACAGCGATGGTTTTGTCAGAGGGCAACCCAAGAAATTGTGAGGGCGACGCGTGGCAGAGGCCTGACGTCACCCTCTGACAGTTTCTCGGGTGCTGACTGTCGGACGTCGGGCCCAACCCGATATCTATAATGGCCGTCCGATCAAAAGCGCTCGATCGGACGGTTGACGGGTTGATGAGTTGCGCGGTTGATATGACAGCGAAAAATGGATCAAAATAATATATTTTTTGGGGTCTGCGCCCGGCGAAAACCTCTGGGATGCGGTGGTTTGTAATGTTTTTCAATGTATTTTGAAAACAAAATAATATGCGCCGATACTTTGGATAAGTGCAAAAAGTGGGTTTTTGGCGTGTTATTTTCAAATGAAGCGGGTCATAGGTAAAAAAGGGTTTTTTCAAGGTTTTCTTAGCAAATGAAGGTTTTAATGGGCCAAATAAATTCAGAAGAGGGGAGGGGGGTAAGACTTAGGTTTATCAAAGTGACCAGATGTCATTTCGATCCCTGATAGAGAAAATATGGCTATAATGCCAAGGGGAGGGATATTTATACAATGTTTGGGGTTTATACACCATGGTGTTATAATACTAGGGAAAGGGTAACATAGGGGAATTATATAATAGAGTTAGGGTTAATATGGATGAAAGGAGTGGATGAGGGGAGATAATACTAAGTTTATTTGAAAATAACTTAGCTTAGGGAGTAGATCAAAATGAAAAGAGTTTTAGACAAGAAATGTGGCTTCTAATAGGACTAAGAACCATCATAAGACCACCAATTCTTCCATGAATCTCAGCTGCTGAGGGGATATTAGTAATGAATGGGAAAGGGGATAAGTGGGAAGTTAGACATGCTTCTTAGCTTTGCTGCAACCTGATAGAGAAGAAGGACTTCTCAATCCATTGATTCTGCTTTTGTGAAATAGTTTATCATACCTTCAATTATAAGGAATGACACTTCTGCAACCCGAACTGCCTACCCATCTACTTGCCTAGCATTTTTTGTTTTCTTCTTGGAGGGTGCACTTGGACTTGCAGACCCTTCTTTGCCTTTTCTTTTCTCTGGCTTTTTTCCTTTTGATTTTCTATCTATTGCTACCCTTATTTCTTCCAAGGTCCCAGATTAAGCAGTTGGGAGCCTTACTTCTCTACCTAAGCTACTTGTCTACCAAGATTAAACAGTTTGGACAGACTTCTTTCTCTATTCTACAACTGAAAATTTAAAACATGGCATGATCCAGATTAGGCTGTTGGACCATCCATCAAAATTGAGACAACATCAAGCTATATACACAGATTGTTTTCTCTTGGAAATATGTGATCTTTGCATGATCAAAGCAGAGCATATTTGGAACTTTTCATTGTCAATCATGAAATATGAAACCTATTGGTATAGGTAGCTAACAGTGGCTCCACATGGGGATGGTTTTTCATTTGAAAGACCAAGAACAACAGGTCAGAATGCCTTGTCCCTTGACTGCTCTTACCAAACTTGAAGTTTGCTGCTTTGAAATGCCAAAATTGTGTACTTCCCTTGTTGGTAGACCTCTGATCTTATTTACCTTTTGCTGGTAGTTAAGAAAACTTGAGAAATTGCATTTTTACATCTTAACAGAAAATAATATATACATCTGGATATGTACAAGGGAAAACTCAGGCTGCACTTATGGGTGGTAGTCAAAATAGTGTTTCAGCATCCTGCCATTCACAGGACCTTCATCCAAGTCAGTTTCATTAAGACTTTTAAGGAAATAAGTATTGTTACCTTGCACTGCTTGGATATCAAATGGTCCTCTCCAAAGGGAATCAAATTTTCCATGTTTTCCCTTATCCTCTCTTCTTGAATCCCACTTGAGGACTTTGTCACCAATGTTGAAATCTTCTGCTTTAGTTCTCCTATCAAAGGCCTTCTTTAATTTTTCTTGTAGAACTTGAACTCTGCTGAAAACTTGGTCTCTAGTTTGCTGTAAACATATTATTTGATTGATCCTTCTTTGCATATCATTTGGTTCAGCTTGGATTTCTTGAAGAAGTTTCATAACAGGCACCCCTAGTGATGAAAGGAATTTGGCTTCTAATCCATAAACCAACTCATATGGGCTGGTCCCTATTGATCTCTTGGTTGTTAGTCCATCTGCCCATAGAGCATTCACAAGCTTCTTATGCCAATTCTTTTTGTTCTCTTCTAGCACTTTCTTTATAATGTTTACCAGGTTTTTATTTGATGACTCAGCAAGGCCATTTCCTTGGGGATAGTATGCAGTAGAATGGCCCAAGGTAATGTGAAATTTGTGGCAAAAATTCACCATTTTCTTGGATCTGAAAGCAGCAGCATTGTCTGTTATTATTTTGTCAGGACAACCAAATCTAGCCAATATGTTATTCTCCAAAAACTGAATGATTGTTGAATCATTTGCTTGTCTGCATGGAACAGCTTCAATCCACTTAGTGATGTAGTCTGTGGCTGTTAAGATCCATCTATTTTGGCTTGAAGATGAGGGATGAATTTCCCCAATGAAATCCAATCCCCATTGTTGAAAATGTCTCTCTGTTGCAATAGGTTTTTAAGGGAAGTGGCAGTAACTGTCTCTTTCCCTCAAACACTTCACATTTATGACATGAGGTGGTGAATTTCTTGACATCAGAGAACATGGTGGGCCAGTAGTAACCAGCCCTTAGTATTTTATCCACAGTGGACTTCCAGTATAAGTGTCCACCACAGTCACCTGCATGAAATTCTTTTATGATATTGTCAGTTTCATTCTCAATTAGGCAGTTTAGCAATATTCCTTCATGGTTTTTCCAAAATAAATTTCCATCCATAACACAGAATTTAGAAGCTTTCATTTTTAAGAACCTACATTTAGTTCTGGACAGTCCTGGGGGAGCACACAGGTTTTGCAATACATAACATATATCCGAGTACCAAGGGGATTGTTCAAAGGCTACATTTATCTTTGGAGTCGCTAGCTCCGGTTCACTGTCCAGCTGGTTGATGTCTAAGGCTTGGAAGTTTGCTTTTGTCATTAGTTTGGCCAAACCTTGCCCTTTTATTAGTTTTGTAGGTTTTATCTCAATATCAAATTCCAAAATGTTGGCAATCCACTTACCTCTTCTGCCCTCTAAATTTTCTTGGGTGAGAATGTCTTTGACAATAGGACTTGGTACATAGGCTATAACATGTGAATAGAGGATGTAGATCCTAAAGTCTTTGATGGCCTTAACCAAAGCATAAGCTTGTTTCTCCATGATTTGGTATTTTAGGGGAGCATCTCTAAGAGCTCTACTAAAGAAAGCAATGGGTTTCTCATTTCCTTGGTCATCTTTCTGTAACAAAACAGCAGCAATAGTATGCTGGGAGGCAAAAGAGAAAATGATAAATTCTCTGTCAAATTGAGGATTGGTCAAGACTGGGGTTTGAGTAAGGGCCAGCTTTATACCTTCAAAGGCTTGGTTTGCTTCAACTGTCCATTTTACTTTTGCATCTTCTTTAGCATGTTATTTAGTAATCTGATTAGTTCTGCTAAGTTTGGGATAAACCTTCTCAAGAAATTGATTTTTCCCAAAAATCCTTGCAATTCTTTGATATTTCTTGGGTGGGGCATTTGTAGGATAGCTTGTATCCTATCTGGGTCAATTCTTATGCCATCCTTTGAAATGATATGTCCTAACAGTTTACCTTCCTCTAAACCAAACAGGGATTTCTTGGGATTCAATGAAATTCCATATTTCCTACATGTTAAGAAAATCTGCCTTAAGTGTTTTAAATATTCTTGGTCAGATTTTGAAAAAGGTGTGAGGTCATCTAAGTAAATGACTAAAAAGTCATGAATCTCTTTTGCAAAAGCAATATCCATTGCTCTTTGAAAATTTGCCCCTGCATTTTTCAATCCAAAAGGCATTTTTACATATTTGAAAGTTCCCCATGGGGTTGTAAATGTTGTTTTGTCTTGATCATCAGGGTGCACCAGGATTTGATTGAAGCCTGAGAATCCATCAAGTAGTGATATCCTCGAGGCCCCCACCACTCTTTGGAGAATGTGATCCATCTTGGGTAAGGGATAATTGTCTTTTAAGGAAACTTGATTCAAGTTCCTTAAGTCAACACATAGCCTTATTTCTCTGGTTTTCTTTCTTGTAGGGACTAGGTTTGAAATCCACTCAGAGAATCAGATAGGTGCTATGATGCCTGCCTTGAACATTTTCTGTACCTCTTGTTCCATTGCTGGGAGAAGCATAGGATTGATTCTCCTCAATTTTTGTTTAAAGGGTTTTTGATCAGGCTTGAGAGGGATAGTATGCTGGATAACAGAGGTATCATAGGACTTTAGGTCCTCATAATTCCATGCAAAAACATCCTGGAACTCTTTAAAGAGGTCAATGTATTTAGGCTTTTGATCAGGAGGTAAAGATGTAGACAATTTTATTATTTTGGGTTTGTCAATGGTACCAATGTTGCATTCTTCAATGGCTGCATTTAAGGGCTGCATTTTTGGTTTTCTGGGAATATCATTTGAATCAAAGATGTCCTCTAGTGGAGTTAGGCCTATTGGCAGAAAATTGTCTTTTAGCTCTATGATTTCAGTTTCAGCATTGGCCACTTCTTCAGAACTGATTGGTTGAATTTGCTGAATGTTTTCCTTGTTGAAAATAGTTGGGTTTAGCATTTGTTTTGCTGTTTTGGGTGACATTGGGTGGTTAGTCTGTTCAAACTGTATTTGTGATTGACTTGCTTTGTCAAGTATTTGTGATTGACTTGCTTTGTCAAATATTTGTGATTGACTTGCTTTGTCAGTGTCAATATTTAATCCTGCAAATTCTTGTTGCAGCATTAAAAAATTGTTTATTTGCATATCATCCTCAAATACTTGCCAATCTTTAACATTGTTTGGAATGGAGGGTCTATGTTTTATCTCAGCTGTGAAACAATTGTTAGGTTCCAATGGTAATTTGCAAGTACTGGCAAATGTGGCCAAACTATGAGCATGCAGATTGTGGGTTCTAGGAATTTTAGTGATTTGGAATTCAGAGAAAAAGTTTAGTACCTCAGCAACAGCAGACCTATAAGACCTTAGTCTTTTGTCATTGGTGACAAAATTTCCCTTCACTTGTTGGATAACTAAATCTGAATCTCCCATGATTGAAACCCTGGCAGCTTGCAAGAACTTTACTAACTTGATGCCTAGTAAAAAAGCTTCATATTCTGCCATGTTATTAGTACATCTGAAGTTTAATCTATAGGCTCTGCCTTCTGCATGACTGTTTTCATTATTGTGTACCCAAACTCCAGCTCCTGCCCCTAATTTGTTGACTGAGCCATCAAATTCAAGGAACCATAGAATATCTTGTTGTGAAGGAGACTTAATGATCTGTTCATGGGCTGGCAATGTAAGTTGAAGTTTTGGTTTTTCATCTGGCTTGTCTTCTAGGACAGACTCATCATTTGATTGAATATGCTTGACAACTAGAGCAGCAGCAGTGTCTAGTGATTGATTGACTGTTGTTTCATGGGCGGTAGTTCCTTCATTAGTGTCTTCCTCTTGTATGAGTATCTTGGTTTCAACATCATTTTTTGAGAGATTTGTGCTGTCATTGAAGAGAATGTATGAGTCTATGTCTGAATGGACAGCATATATGGGAAAGTTTTGAGGCTTTTCTTCACTGCTGACCATGTATTTCATGAGTGTTTCTCTGTATAGTCTTTTTGGTTGCCCAAAAATAGAGATAGTGGCATATGACATGTCTAATTGTAGGGAACCTTGGAGTTTAGCTCCCCATGATCTTGATAACAGCATCCCATACTTAGGTGGGATATCAGCAACTACAACATCCATTAGAATTGTTTTGTTTGGGTATTGAACCAGAGACACACATAAATCTTTTATGAGACCTAAACACTTGACTTGGCTGGAGTCAAAGGAAAACAGGTCCTTGTATGGTCTTGTTATATCTAGATTCAATCTCTCCATGACTGCTTTTGGCATGAGATTATGAGAGGCACCTGAGTCAAACATTGCATTATGTAATATTTTATCATGAATATGTAAGCTGACATAAAAAGGTAATATTCTTGTGACTACTGTCTTTCCATCCACTTCTGGGCCAAACAGCAATTCTGGGGTGTCATCCAACACATTGACATCATCTTTGATGCTGGTGAGTTGAAGGGACTTCTTGATCTGTTGTTTATAAATGTCATGCTTGGCTAGTTCTGAGAGAGGAATTGCTATCTTTAGTTTGCCAATTTCAGTTTCTAGATCAAAGGGCTTTTCAGATTGGATCTTAGAGTTATGGATAACAGTCCTTTCCTTGTTCCCTAAATCTTCTTCTTGATTCTTATCTTGATTTTGGGACTTGTCTTTTTTACTCATCTCTTGAGGAGTAGTGTTTAAATTAGGGTGAGAGGATGAAGTAGCCATAGGCTGCTGTTTTAAGGAAAATGGTTCAGTGATCTCTTCAATAATTACTTCCTCTGCAGGTGAATTTGTTTTGTCATTAGGCTCTATGAGTATGGCTCCTTTAGGCTGCTGATTATCCTTTATCTTTTCAGGCTGATTTACATTCACAGTTCTGCTCCTTCGCTTGTATTGTTTATGGACTTCATAAACAACAGTGTCATAGCCTTGTTTAAAGTCAAAGGATTCACCTGATTTAGTTTGGAACAGTTTGATTTCGTCATCCTCATGATCTTCTTGTGTTAAGAAAACTTGACTTTCACCATCTAGAACCATTAAGTTAATCTGAGAATCTTCATTGGGTTCAGTTGATGTGGAAGTCTCTGCATAATTTTCTTGGAAAGGGGGTCTTATGTCTTGGTCAGCACTGGGCTTGCCAATGCCTGCGTTTTGAGTTCTCCTAAAATTTGGATTCCTAGGAGGGTTGTTTTGTGGTGCTTCCCATGATGATTTTCTCTCAACCGATTCCACTCTATCACCCAATCTTTTCATTCCAATGAGTATTGCATCCAACTTTTGATCAAAAGCAGAGGGTTCTTCTTTGAAGGCTGTTCTCTTTTCCAACCTTGCTCTGTTTCTTTTGGCAATCAGGTTAGCTTCCACTGTGACAGCAACCTTTTGGGCCTTTGCAAGGGTTTGAGGGTCTCTTTCCTTCAACTGATAGGCCATGTCAGGGTCAAAACCATCAGGGAATTTGTACAAAGCTAAATCAGGAGGGGGTCTTAAATTTTGTGGGATTGCGTTATATACATTGTTGAATCTTGCACAATACTCCAAAACAGTCTCTTGGGGACCTCTTTTGATAGTATCATATTCCCCAAGTATGTGCAGAGGATCCTTCTTATTCTCCCATCTGCTAGTAAAGGCTTGATAAAGATCATCAGGAGTTGTGATGGAATTTGCATTCAGGGACCTAAACCAAGTTCTTACATCCCCAGTCAGACTTTGAACAAACATCCTCATTCTCACACTGTCATCATCTATTTCATAGGTCTCAAAATGGTCTTGCATCCTTTTGGCATGCTGAACAACTGTCAAAGGGCCAGTGGAGTCAAAATATGAGATTTTGGTTTGGTAGTCTTGAGGTAGAGCTACAGCATTAGCTGGTATTTGGAAGGGTGCATATCTGTTAGCCATATTCACAAGGTTTGGGGGATTTACAGGGGCAACTGGGATAAAAGGAACGGTGTGTACTACAGGGGTAATAGGTGCAGCAGAACCTAGAGTGTTTTTCAAGGGGATATGTGCAGTGGGTGAAGATGTGAAAGGAGGGCTTTGAGATCTAGATGGTGAACTGGGAGAAACAGGAGTAGACCGAAATAAAACCTTGATAGGAGTTGGAACTGGTTCAGGGTGAGCTATTTCAGGACTCAAATCACTAGGATTTTCCTGCCTTTGCTGTTTCCTGATTTTTTTGGGAATTGTATTTGGATTTTCAAAAACTGCTAGTGGATTTGGGTCAGGGTTTGACCTAGTGTGTCTGGTTTCCCTTTTGGGAGCCAGCTTCTGAACCTTTTTTTGAGTATTTTTTCTAAGATATTTTAGGATCTGTTTAAGGGACTGCTGAAGCTTTTTTAAAACCACTGTCTTGGCAAACAACAGTTGAGAAAAAACAATATGCTCAGGTTCCTAGTGGAGTCGCCAATTATGTTAACACCCAGGTTGTTCCCTATGACTCCCAAGGGAATACGGCCGGGGTAACCACTAACCAATCTTTGGATTACAGTTTCTAGCCAAACTGTAATCAGAGAGGGCTCTCTCTTTATGATTTGTCTCTGTTTTGATAGTGTTTTAGGCTAGCTATTGTGCTCAGGTTTTTGGTTTATGTTTTGGTTGAAGGACTTCTTTCAGTGCTTAAGATGTAGTGTTCAGACAGTAGTATATCATTGGGCAATGGAGTCTAGAGCTGTGAACTGTTTTGAAATACTGTAGTGATGATGTTCAGACTGCAGGGCCTATTGGGTATCTCAAACAAACAAAATTTAAATTTAAGTGGTGATGTATGGTCAACCAACAGAAAGCAATTAAGAATTCTCCATTAAGCTGGTGATGTGAAAGTGAAACATGTTGCTCAGGAGCAAACTTGAATTCCTGAAACAAAGGTCACTGTGAAAGATATATTCTGATAGTGCAGCAATTAAGAATTACACTTATCAGGATTACAGCTGAAGATAACATTTATTAACAACATAGATTGAACTCAGGGTATTGCATGAATAAATCCTGAAGGTTATTCTTTTTCTTTGTTGCTAAATACTTTGAAATTAGAAACATATATGGATTATAAAAGATTAAAACACATAAAAAAGAGAGTTACAGAGAACTTATTGTATTGTGAGGTACACAGGAATCCTGCAGTTTTCAACAAACACCAGAACGCATTCAACACTCCAGAACTTTGAGAAATTCCATCACTTTGTTTATTAAACTCTGAAAAGATTACAGCATAAGAACTTCTTCAAGAGAAATCAACAACAACCCCTGCAAGCTTGTGCGAGGGGAAAATATATACAATTGGTTCTACAAAATATCTGAGTGCTAAGTTATCTCAGAAATGAATACGCTCACCAACTTTTCAAGATATTTAGATAAGAAAGTTATTACATCATTGAATACAAAGTAAATGCATCTTTATGCCTGTCAGAAGATATTTTGGCCTTTGGATGCCACTGAGTCAGTTGGAGTGATCTGCATTAATGCTGAGAAGTGTGCTTTTGGAGCTGCTTTGATGTAGCTTCTCGGCCTGGACACCTGTAGCTTCTCACCTTGCTTTGTTGGCCGTAAGTTCTGCTGAGTTGGCTCAGCTTTCATCTTTAACGCATGCTGATTCTTTTAAACTATCCTGTGCATGACAATTTTCATTTTCCATGAACAAAATTTATTGAATGGCTTCCTGTTTATAAAATCATCTGTATTGCCTTGGTCCACCATTCTTGTGTAGGTAGTTGATGCCTGAGAATTGCATCCATAGTCTCCTCTGCCTCTGTATATTTATAAAAATTGGGAGGCACCTCAAACAGGTGTTTAATTTCATTCATTATAAAAAATAAACTTTCTACTCTATTGTAGAGAGTTTGTCCTGTGGCTGGCCCTGTTTCCTCTGAGGTGCTGGGCTTCTCATTGATCTGACTTGTGGCAAATGCATTAACACTTTCGGCATACTGCTCATGTGTGAACAGTCTCCCTGCACTGTTCAGTAAGCTAGGGAGCCCTCTGTTTTCTAATACCTGAAATTTCTCCATAAACCTGTTTACCTCAATCTGCATGTCCTGGGTTCTTCTCTCTAATGTCTGCACCAAGTTTCTCAGTGTAAGAACCCTCTTGATTAACTGAATGGTCTCAGTTCTGTTTGAAATTCCCATGGTAGCCAACTGAGTACTTGTTCTATTGTTAAGCACATTAATCATCCTGGTGGCCACTTCAGGCATGTTGCTTAGAGCAGCCCTTGATCTCTGAATTTCAGTCTGTGCTTTTGGAATGAGCTCTAACTGCTCATGGATTGTTTCAATATACTGCCATTGGTCATTAATAGATTGGCCAATATTAGCCCACAGTACTATTTTAAGCTCAGCCACAACCTTATCTAATTTGAGCTCATTCTCTAGCTCTTTGATCCTGTCTTTGAGGGCTTTTATCTCCCTGCCCTTTTCTGCCACAGACTGCTTGGATTTGTCATATCTATCATTTACTTTTGCCAATTTCTCCCTGGTCTCATTCAGCTCTGTCATTTGCGCTTCCAGGGTTCTGAATCTCATTACTTAGCTTTTGCATATCCAAGCTAGGGGCCTGCTCTGTTGTTGGTGGTGCTGCTTTTTCAACTTGTTGAGGAGCAGGAGTAGTAGTTGGAGCAGCTTCCTCAAGGTTAATGATTTGAGGAGGAGGCTGGGAGGTCTGACCTTCTTCTCTTTGTTTCAGAGTTTCTTGTAATGCTGCCTGTGCAGCCTCTGATTCTCCCAGCTTTTCTTGTGTCTGGATAAGCTGCTTGTAGAGAGACACCAGCAAAGCTTTGGCATCTTGATCATGCCTTTGTTGAGCTACTTCATCTATTTGAGGGTGAATTGTGGCTGGGAGTTTGACCTTTCTCCTCAAAGCTGCCATATCTGCATCCCTCAATTTTAATATTTCTTGTATGCCTTTGATATCTTTGGGATCGTTCCAATATCAATAATTATATCTTCTAAGGACCTTATTATGTTGTCCTTTGCTTGGGAGGATGCCCTTTCCAACTCAAGTTGGGCAGCTATATTATTAAGGCTATTTTCTAGCCTGTAATTATCCAATGTCTTATCTGCCAAGGAAGCATAGACCATCTCACCTGTTTGTTTATGCAATTCAATTTTATCCATTGGGTGGATGTCCTTGGCCAGGACCTCAAGATTGGTCCTTAAGTAATCTGAAGGGGACTTTGGCTGCAAAGTAGTTGGCATGAAGTGACTCATGATCAACTTGCCCTCCTAGACATCATATGCAGACATTAGTCGTTGCTGGTTGGTGGGAGCCATATTCAACAAATGGTTATATAGTTGTATTTTTATGGGCTCATTCCTTTTCTTTATTTCAATGAACTGTTGTTTAACGCTCATTTCACCCTCTCTCTGTTGGCTAGAGGAGCTGACTTCTCCTCCCACTGTCCTCTCTTGTTCCTGTTGGAAGGAACTTGCAGATGCCTCCAAACTGGGCGGGCCCATACCCAAAGATTGCACTATAGGCATCTCTTCCTCTGAAAGGGGATTCATCCTGTGCCTCTTCTCACCATGACTTATTGATGTAGTCAAGGGAGTTTCTCTATCCCTTTTTCTGCTTACATCCTCCTTCTGTGGAGTTTGGAGGCCTGAGGTTTCATTAACAGCTTCTTTCCTAGGAGGTACTATGTTTTGATCCTTCTGCTCAGTGAGAATTGGGGCCTCAACTCCCCCTTCTTGCTGTGTGGGCTGCTCTTTGTTGTGCTGCCCTTCTCTTTGCTATGATTCCTGTTGTTGCTGTTGCTCTACCTGCTGCTGCACTTCTTTTTCTTCTTGCCCTTCAGTCATGGGAGGTGGCTGTTCCTTCTCCACCTGCTTTTCTTTGCCTTTGCTGGATGTCTGTTGAGTATCCATGGCAGTCTGCTGATGTGTTGTTGAAGATGAGGCAGCTGCTCCAAGTTGCCTTTGATATGAGGGGGAAACCTGTCCACAAGTTTCCAAGTCAGCTTCTTTTTGAAGATTCGTAGCCCCTTTCTCTAGCATCTGCTCTCTAGAGATTGGCTCTTCTAGAGTGCCCTCTTTCCAGCTTAATGAATTTGCATACTTTTCAATATGAGGCAGCCTAACATGTGAATAGTTACCCAATTTGTATCTTATCCTTCTGAGGGAGATAAAATGATTACGGTCATAGGGTATCCATTTAAAACTGGTTTGCAATTTGAAACCCTCTAAGATCATAAATGCCTCCTTCCATCCCTCCTCTCTTTTATTGTATAGAAAAGGGCCTAGCGGGTTTCTTACCTTCAGCTGCACCTTCTTATTCCTACTTTGGAAATGGAAACAGTCTGCACTTCCAAACTGCCTGAAGTATTCTAGGGCAAACAGTCTCATAGGGACATACCTTGGCAGCCTGTAAGGGTCCAATTCACAGCCATATACTCTGATTACTGTGTGGTGTTGGTAAAAATACCAATCACCAATGCTGTAGGATTTGGAGAGATGGAGAATTCTCTGCATGTCATCGGTTAACCTTGGAGGAGGGACACCATACAGCAATGTCATAGCTGGGTGAATGAACAGGTCTATAAATTCACAGTATGTGTATGGTGATTGAGAAACATTATGGAAAACTGAAGTCCAAAACACCACTGACCTTGGACTTCCCTGGGCATTGAGTTTCTTGAGGGGAATGGAGAAACTGTCTGGTTGATAAAACAAGAACAGGTGGTAGATGTATGAGGTGAATCTGAGCACCCTCTCCCTTGGTAGATTCATAAGCTGTTCATGTATCTTTGCTGCAATATAGGTGGCATAGTGATAGTGTACAGCTGGAGGTTTTCCAGGAGAAAACATGGACAGCATTGCCATTATAGTGTCATCAACATTCTCAATTCCCTTGTATCCCAGGACATAACTGATCAAATCCACTAGCATTCTGCCCAAGTCATTCAGGTATTGATATCCGATAGGAGGAGTTCTCATAGTTTCAGAGCTTGGCTGTACAAATAACTGGTTAATTTTGGTAATCTGGGCACTTGACAAATTACTCCCCTTCTTTATTAGATCCAACATGGAAAGGGGGGTCAATGGCCTGGCAGTATGGAAATGCAGCATCTCATTTATGGTTTCTGGGGTGATGAAGAACAAAACTAAGCCTGTAGGACTGAGAACAGCTCTCTGGCAAGGATCATAGCATTCCTGGCATTTATGGATCAAGTCTAGGAGGGCATTGACTTGAGGGAGGTTGTAGATGGGCAAATTTGAGTCCCAAATCCCTAAAATGTCAGCTCCATTAAGGTGTTGAGCTTTTAGTTCATTGAGCATATGAATATTAAACTTAGATGTGATTGGGAACTAGTCTAACATCTGATGATCCATGTCTCCCAGAGCTTTCCATTCTATTTCCATTTGAGGGGCATTCAGAGGCTGAACATTCAAGGCTATTGGTGTCTCCATAGCTAATAAGGCTTCAGATTTGTATGTAAACTGGTTCTGAATGATCAGATCAACCCGAAGGAGAGTTCTTTTACAATGGAAGTGTGAATTTCAAGGAATAAAGGGCAAATGAACAACTGCAACAATTGAAATATTGCTTTGAAGTGTAAATAAGACCAATGTCTGGTATCAATCTGTGTCTCTTAGCAGGTATGTACAGTTTGAGTGACTGGTTCGCGATTGCGCGAACAAAGTACAGTTTCTTATGAAAATGTGGGCAAACAAGGCTCAGCTGGTGCTTTTCGACCTCATAGTTGCGAATGGGGGCTAGACACAGGAATTTTACCGGCAATTTATAAGTTTCGGTCTATTTCAAGCTTTTTGAGGGAATTCACAGACAAATTAGGCGTATGAAGGATTTACAAGGGTAAATACCTGGTAAACAGCGAGCAACGGTCAAGAATGTATGTAGAAATGGCGCGCCGGAGGTCTCCAAATCGATTTTAGCAAGATGGCACAAGTTTGGACGTGAAAAAACCATGCAGAGAGAGCAATAGAGAATTGGCAAAAGTATGAAAAAAAAACGCGAAAATTGGCCAAAATATGGATATTTGGCATATTGGCGCGTTTTTTGGATGACGTCAGCATGACGTCATCAGGTGGGGTTAAGGTCGGATGACGTCAGCATGACGTCATCGGGTGATGTGGCGAGCTACGATTGGTCCACGGGGATAGTGAGGTGGCAGACATATCAGCGGGGGGGCGGATGAAGGAGCTGATGCGGCGGCGGGGTGGCAGTGACGTGGTGATGATGAGGGCATGGAAAAACTGGTGGTAAATGAAAAAAGCGGTAATGGTTTTCTCGGACCGCCTACCATACGGCGATGGTTTTGTCAGAGGGCAACCCTAGAAATTGTGAGGGCGACGCGTGGCAGAGGCCTGACGTCACCCTCTGACAGTTTCTCGGGTGCTAACTGTCGGACGTCGGGCCCAACCCGATATCTATAATGGACGTCCGATCAAAAGCGCTCGATCGGACGATTGACGGGTTGATGAGTTGCGTGGTTGATATGACAGTGGAAAATGGATTAAAATAATATATTTTTTGGGGTCTGCGCTCGGCGGAAAACCTCTGGGATGCAGTGGTTTGTAATGTTTTTCAATGTATTTTGAAAACAAAATAATATGCGCCGATACTTTGGGATAAGTGCAAAAAGTGGGTTTCTGGCGTGTTATTTGCAAATGAAGCGGGTCATAGGTAAAAAAAGGTTTTTTCAAGGTTTTCTTAGCAAATGAAGGTTTTAATGGGCCAAATAGATTCAGAAGAGGGGAGGTGGGTAAGACTTAGGTTTATCAAAGTGACCAGATGTCATTTCGATCCCTGACAGAGAAAATATGGCTATAATGCCAAGGGGAGGGATATTTATACAATGTTTGGGGTTTATACACCATGGTGTTATAATACTAGGGAAAGGGTAACATAGGGGAATTATATAATAGAGTTAGGGTTAATATGGATGAAAGGAGTGGATGAGGGGAGATAATACTAAGTTTATTTGAAAATAATTTAGCTTAGGGAGTAGATCAAAATGAAAAGAGTTTTAGACAAGAAATGTGGCTTCTAATAGGACTAAGAACCATCATAAGACCACCAATTCTTCCATGAATCTCAGCTACTGAGGGGATATTAGTAATGAATGGGAAAGGGGATAAGTGGGAAGTTAGACATTCTTCTTAGCTTTGCTGCAACCTGATAGAGAAGAAGGACTTCTCAATCCATTGATTCTGCTTTTGTGAAATAGTTTAGCATACCTTCAATTATAAGGAATGACACTTCTGCAACCCCAACTGCCTACCCATCTACTTGCCTAGCATTTTTGGTTTTCTTCTTGGAGGGTGCACTTGGACTTGCAGACCCTTCTTTGCCTTTTCTTTTCTCTGGCGTTTTTCCTTTTGATTTTCTATCTATTGCTACCCTTATTTCTTCCAAGGTCCCAGATTAAGCAGTTGGGAGCCTTACTTCTCTACCTAAGCTACTTGTCTGCCAAGATTAAACAGTTTGGACAGACTTCTTTCTCTATTCTACAACTGAAAATTTAAAACATGGCATGATCCAGATTAGGCTGTTGGACCATCCATCAAAATTGAGACAACATCAAGCTATATACACAGATTGTTTTCTATTGGAAATATGTGATCTTTGCATGATCAAAGCAGAGCATATTTGGAACTTTTCATTGTCAATCATGAAATATGAAACCTATTGGTATAGGTAGCTAACAACACAAAACACTGCATAGCCAATATACGATATCAATTTTCATAACACAAAACACTGCAAGCCAATATACGATATCAATTTTCATTCATCAAATTTAATATTGCATATTATACTTATTGTTTATGCACTTTAAAATTAGTGTTATATGTTAAAATTAGTGTTATATGTAAAAGTAGGTGCAAAAGGACACCTGTTATATTTAAAAACACTATTGAGACGGTAATGTTCATGAAAATGTGAAAACTTTGAAATCACACTTAGAATTTAATAATTAATTACCGAAAATGTTGAACCTATATGATATTATTGGTGATATTGTTGTTAGATAATGAATTTGTTCATATTGGATTTTGTTGAGAGAGATCCACATTTTTATGTCATAATATAGAGGTGTTGGTCACTTATAAAACACAGTTTTGTTGGCATCCTTGACTAGAAGCTTTGCTTATGGTCATCGCTTGGGAACTAGCCACATGTCCAAAAGTATAGAGAAAATATGCATTATCAAATAATATTTTTTACAATTGGTTTGGAAGCTTGTTCTCTTGTTTTGAAATGATAACACAATGATTTCAAATATGTGTGAAATGATGGTGTGGAACATAGAACATAACCATTCAAACTCACATACTTCCGCAGTTCGACGTGGCTCAATTGCTAATATTTCTATGTATTGCGAATGGAAACCTGTTTGTTTGCATATCAGCCCTATAGTAATTACGCCGTAAGGCGTTTTCCTCTGAGATTAACTCCCCAAATTGCTTTCGTGTCAAAATATGTGCCATTGGATTTTGGTGTTAGACGATTAGGTAATCCTTATCCGTTGATTTGAATTGAGCAAGGCCAGCCGCGATTTTTCATTCGATCCTACAATAACTGCGACTGTTCGTTCGATCCTGCAATAACTATCCACTATCTTCCTTACGAACCGTCAACCGACTTAATTTGTTCTATCGATAATATTTTGCTGCATGAACAAGGGTTTTCTTCATATTTTCAGGGTATGCAGTTGGTATTTCGAAGGCAGAGGCGCAGCAGATCATTAATCCCCTGCAGCGGATCAGTGGTTTTCCAGGCTCAAATTTGTAAGGTAGATATCGTATTATTGTACTCTTACCCCCTTGCATGTGCATGACTTGAAAATGCCTGAGAGACGATTTCGATAGAATTCATTCAGTTTATAGCGATTTAAACGTTCAGAAGGCTAACTATATATTTATGGCACTATTTTCAGCCGGTTCATTGCAGCAGAAGTGCCGGAGAAACTATCCACATCTCAATTCACTATTTTCAATAATGGAGTTCTATAACGGAGTGGTGAATGTTTACGATATTCTTGCTGAGAAGGTCTTATTTTGATCCGAGCAACTCATATAATACATCAAGAAAATTTGTGTAAATTTTCATAAAACGATATGATTCTCTCATCTTTCTACCTTTTACTTTATTTCAGACTGAGTACATTGCCATTCTCTGGGCAGGTTGAAGACATTACGAAGCTTGCCAGCTCCAATAGCTCCAGTAACAAAACAACCTCTACGATTACCAACCGCAAAATTGAAGAGATATAGGAATAGCAGCCTTCCAAATTTGCATTGAACGCTGTCAATGAAAATCAACCTCAAAAAGTGGCAGCAGGTAAGACATGTATGACACATATGGTCGATATCTAACTCATTCTCCATAAAAACGAAAAAGAGAACAACTATAAGTGCTTCGGCTTTCTTTCTTTTTTTCAAAAGAGGAGTTAACTTTTAAAAAATCGAACAGTGATGCATTGATCTGATCATCACATAGAAAATCACTTAAAAGACAAAACGTTGGAGGCAAGGGCCAGGCGCTGTAATAAATTCAACCACTGCAAGCAGATAGCTTGGCATAATAAATGCTAATATTCTTCGATCATTGAAAATTTAGCCTCGCTTTTCTTTGGCTTTGAACATTAATGATAAAGTGCAAAGAATCTGTAGAAAAGATAAATCGTTCAGAAACTCCAGACTTATCGATCTTGATGGATTGAGGGCGTACAGAGTATTTGATCATGAAAAGTACCTGATTTCACAAGGTCCTTTTAAGACTAATTTTTTTTCCACTTGAAGAAATTTCTTCTAAAGAAATTTTAAGGGCGTACATAGTATTGATCACGAAAAGTACCTGATTTTACCTAACTATTAAGCCACATCCTCTGGACTATATTGAACAGCTAATTTCAGGGCCCGTGTTTCAGATATATAGAAAGAGAATGGTTGTGTAAAACGAGAACAACTATAAGTGCTTCGGCTTTCTTTCTTTCTTTCAAAAGAGGGGTTAAATTTTAAAAAATCGAATAGTGATGCATTAATCTGACCATCACTTAGAAAATCACTTAAAAGACAAAACGTTGGAGGCAAGGGCCAGGCACTGTAATAAATTTGACCATCGCAAGGAGATAGCTTGGCATAATAAATGCTAATATTCTTCGATCATTAAAAATTTAGCCTCGCTTTTCTTTGGCTTTGAACATTAATGATATAGTGCAAAGAATCTGTAGAAAATATAAATCGTTCAAAAACTCCAGACTTATCGATCTTGATGGATCGAGGGCGTACATAGTATTTGATCATGAAAAGTACCTGATTTCACAACGTCCTTTTAAGACTAATTTTTTTTCCACTTGAAGAAATTTCTTCTAAAGCAATTTTAAGGGCGTGCATAGTATTGATCACGAAAAGTACCTGATTTTACCTAACTATTAAGCCACATCCTCTGGACTATATTGAATAGCTAATTTCAGGGCCTGTGTTTCAGATACAGAAAGAGAATGGTTGTGTAAAACGAGAACAACTATAAGTTCTTTGGCTTTCTTTCTTTTTTTCAAAAGAGGGGTTAACTTTTAAAAAATCGAACAGTGATGCATTGATCTGATCATCACATAGAAAATCACTTAAAAGACAAAACATTGGAGGCAAGGGCCAGGCGCTGTAATAAATTCGACCACCGCAAGCAGATAGCTTGGTATAATAAATGCTAATATTCTTCTATCATTGCAAATTTAGCCTCACTTTTCTTTGGCTTTGAACATTAATGATATAGTGCAAAGAATCTGTAGAAAAGATAAATCGTTTAGAAACTCCAAACTTATCGATCTTGATGGATTGAGGGCGTACATAGTATTTGATCATGGAAAGTACCTGATTTCACAAGGTCCTTTTAAGACTAATTTTTTTTCCACTTGAAGAAATTTCTTCTAAATCAATTCTAAGGGCGTACATAGTATTGATCACGAAAAGTACCTGATTTTACCTAACTATTAAGCCACATCCTCTGGACTATATTGAACAGCTAATTTCAGGGCCTGTGTTTCAGATATAGAAAGAGAATGGTTGTGTTTACCATCGTAGTATACAATAAATATGTTTCGATCATCTAGGGCTCGTTTTGTGTGCTTTCTTGCAGGACAACCCACTGTTCTGCACCTGTAATAGCTTCTGCAAGATCGAAGCAATAAAATATCTGTTAATCAAAGAGGCCAATTAAAGCGGAAAGAGTATCAGTATAGGCAACCAAAAAAAAAATGAAAGAATGCAACAGCAATATACATTGGATATGGATGGCCTAATATGGCCATCTGCGTCAATTTTACCCAAGAGAATTCATCTGATGGAATGTCCGCCAAATTCGTGCTGGCAGCAGGTACTTTGATCATTCTTTTCACTCCCGAGGACCTGTATAGGCAATCCGAAAAGAAGTGAAACAATGTAACATGATCAATAAGACTCTCACTATATTTATTTACATAACAATAATGATATATTGATATACTCCGACTGACTGAGAAGGTCTTATTTTGATCCGAGCAACTCATATAATACATCAATAAAATTTGTGTAAATTTTCATAAAACGATATGATTCTCTCATCTTTGTTCCTTTTACTTTATTTCGGACTGAGTACATTGCCATTCTCTGGGCAGGTTGAAGACATTATGAAGCTTGCCAGCTCCAATAGCTCGAGTAACAAAAGAACCTCTAAGATTACCAGCCACAAAATTGAAGAGGTATAGGAACAACAGCCTTCCAAATCTGCATTGAACGCTGTCAATGAAAATCAACCTCAAAAAGTGGCAGCAGGTAATACATGTATGACACATATGGTCGATATCTAACCGATTCTCGATAAAAACGAAAACGAGAACAAATATAAGTGCTTCGGCTTTCTTTCTTTTTTTAAAAAGAGGGGTTAACTTTTAAAAAATCGAACAGTGATGCATTGATATGATCATCACATAGAAAATCACTTAAAAGACAAAACTTTGGAGGCAAGGGCCAGGCACTGTAATAAATTTGACCACCGCAAACAGATAGCTTGGTATAATAAATGCTAATATTCTTCGATCATTCCAAATTTAGCCTCGCTTTTCTTTGGCTTTGAACATTAATGATATATTGCAAAGAATCTGTAGAAAAGATAAATCGTTCAGAAACTCCAGACTTATCGATCTTGATGGATTGAGGGCGTACATAGTATTTGATCATGAAAAGTACCTGATTTCACAAGGTCCGTGGAGATCTGGATGCAGAAAATTTCACAAGGTCGTTTTAAGACTATTTTTTTTTCCACTTGAAGAAATTTCTTCTAAAGAAATTTTAAGGGTGTACATAGTATTGATCATGAAAAGTACCTGATTTTACGTAATAATTAAGGCACATCCTCTGGACTATATTGAACAGCTAATTTCAGGGCCTGTGTTTCAGATACAGAAAGCAAATTGTTATGTTTACCATCGTAGTATACAATAAATATGTTTCGATCGTCTAGGGCGCGTTCTGTGTGCTTTCTTGCAGGAAAACCCACTGCTCTGCACCTGTAATAGCTTCTGCAAGATCGAAGTAATAAAATATTAGTTAATCAAAGAGGCCAATTAAAGCGGAAAGAGTATCAGTATAGACAACCAAAAACAAATGAAAGAATGTAACAATATACATTGGATATGGATGGCCTAATATGGTCATCTGCGTCAATTTTACCGAAGAGAATTCATCCGATGGAATGTCCGCCAAATTCGCACTGGCAGCAGGTACTCTGATCATTCTTTTCACTCCCGAGGACCTGTATAGGCAATCCAAAAAGAAGTGAAACAATGTAACATGATCAATAAGACTCTCACTATATTTATTTACATAACAATCATGATATATTGATATACTCTGACTGATATAGGTGCCATCAGCCAAACTTTAAAACCAACCTGAAAAACGTAAAGAAAAATAAAATTTTCCAAGTCTCAGTTTTTCTTGCAAAACAGAGAAATTATCCTCTCGTTCATTCCAAATTAATATATAATAATAAAAAAATGTTAAATGAATATAGTTACTTTTGATTAAAAGCATTATAAGATATTAATAACTTTACTATAATTACACCGTAAGGTAGTCGGTTTTGTTCCTATGGTCGGTTTTATCATGTGTGGAGGCTTCACGACCTCTCCGCCTCTCAAGGAGAGTTCTCTATTTTATGGTTTTGGTTCCTATTCCTCTCTATGCTTCACTTGCCTCTATTCTCCAACCTTATTTCTAAATTCCATAACCGTGCTCACTTTGTACTAATTTTCCTTTGTCCTCTAGTCTCCTTCCCTTCTCCTACCTCTCATATCTACTCCTATTGTAACCCTTCTTCTCCCCATCACCATGTCATGAAAATGTATCCATTCATGATGGGGATTTGATGGTTGTGGCCCCCATAGCAAATCTTTAAACCAGTCTTTTGCATAGTTTGTAGTGTCTATCGTTCATTCATCCATCCCTTGAGAAGTTCAATATGAAATCCATATACTTCACGCTTAGGTAGTTCATGACAAGAGTGCTCACTCTGATTCATGAATTCATGTTATTTCAGGCTACATTCTAGACCCTATACACATCATGGGTTATAATAATCAATACTTGAATACTATCCCACAATGGACCTGCTCTTGAATACTTTACCAGCATGCTGCTGCATGTTCCAATTTCTTTGTTGTTGCTGCTAGTTCTTGTATTTGATTTTAACCACCCAACCAGGGATTTCCGTGCTTCCCGTACTAAACACATAAATTCCATTAGATTCAAAATAAATTGAAATAACTTCAAACCATATGTCATTGGTTGCTCGTCAATAAGGTACATTTGCAATCAAGTTTACTTCATGTCACAACAAGTCAAACTAACTATTTGATCAAAACATCATGTATAAACATATCACATATGGTTAGCTCAAAACACAACCATCATAGATCAACATCATAAATCACATGTAACCATCATATACTAGAATCAGGCGTTTCCCTCTGAAATGAACTCCCCAAACTGCTTTCGTGTCAAAATATGTGCCATTCGATTTTGTTGTTAGACAAATGGGTAATCATTACTTGTTGATTTGAGTTGAGGAATTCCAGCCGTGATAGTTGTTACTCGGTCGTTGGATCCTGCAATAACTGTCAACTATCTTCCTTATGAATCGTCAACCGACTTAACTTATTATATCGATAATATTTTTCTCCGTGAACAAGGTTTTTCTTCAGATTTTCAGGTTAGGCAGCTGGTATTTTGAAGGCAGAGGTGCATCTATTATAGATCATTAATTCCCTTGCAGTGGATTAGTAGTTTTATGGGCTCAAATTTGTAAGGTAGGTATTGCATTATTGTACTCTTACCCCCTTGCATGTGCATTACTTGCTAATGCCCGAGAGAGGATTTCGATGGTGATTTTCATGTCGGTAATGAGAGTTTTGTTTTCTTGAGCATTTTCCATTTGCTCAAAAGTGCCTCTCTGAGATGGCCGAGGTTTTGTTTTGGGTTTGGTACATATCACTAGCTTTTTTTTTTGTTTCTGGGTGTCGTAGTAGTCCAGCTTTTGTTTGGGGTATGACAACTCTTTTTATCATAAATCAACTAGGGTTTATATTCTTGTAGTTACTTTTATTAATAGTAAATACTACAATAGTTATAGAATGTAATCTCCTTGGGTATTTTTTTGAGAGGGATCTGGCATCACATGGTAACTATGTTATTACATGAAAACAATTCTTTGGAGAAGGAAAAATGCCAAGTGGTGGGTTTCGTGTGTTGCATCTTGTGAAACCATTTCTTTCAATCTTACTAGAAGTCCAGACAGCTGAAGGAAATGTGCCCTTTAGGGAGAAGGTTCTTTAAATTGTAATATCCCTTTTAATCTTTCTCGTATGCAGTTAGTTCCCTCTATATGGAATACATTTAGCAACCAGTTCGGATCCATCCTATTGGATGCATGTAATTCTGGCATAAATGTGTGCATCAATCAATTTGATAAAAACAGAAAGAAGAAAAGAGGAGTTGGAGGTTATATTTAAGAGTGGATCAACACTAATAAATTCGTTAGTGATTTTGGGATAGTGGCAGACGTAAGGAATAATTTAATGACTTTCGAGATACACATAGTCTTATATTACACCACGATTGATGCGGGGAGGTCATGCTGTCGAAGTGCAATGACATTCATGGGAGCAGTTTTAATATCAATACCAGAACTGTGTATGCGATAATCTTATCTTGGCGTCTTGTTTGTCAAGTTTCGCAATTGCGTGTGTGGACAGTATGTTAAAAATGAACGTAATAAAAGCGAGCACTGGTTAAATATTGTCCAAGCCTGACAAGATGCCCTGCATTACATTCCATATATCCATATATTCTGTATCTTTGATGTCTGGACAACTATCACAATTTGCAAGTTGCAACTAAGGTGCATTGAATATGCTTCGATGTACTTTTATGGTCATTACCATTAATAAAACAAAACAATTACATGAAATATCGTTGACATCCATGTGGGATAATTTAAAATATAATTGAAAGTGCTAAATGGTGTTCTTAAAAGTTGTTTATTAATGATATCAATAAAAAAAATACTGAACAAGTACATGACATATCGTTGACATCCATGTGGGATAATTTAAAATATAATTGAAAGCGCAAAATGGTGTTTTTAGAAGTTGTTTATTTCGATTTCTGTTTAATTAATAATATTTCATCTATATTAAATGTATTATAATTATTAATAATTAAAAAATAAAATAACAATTATTATAATTTCCAAAGTTGTGAGAAACACCATTCAATTACTTTTTATTACACTTAATATCTCATAGTACCCACTCATACATAACTTACTCTATATAATTTGGCACATTATTGCATACGTTTTTTTTGTTAGTTTACTACATTTTTTTAAAATAATTATTTTAAATATTAAATTACAACCTACTATAAATTGAAATTTAAGAAAAATGATCTTAGCATGCATTATTTGAACAAAATATTGCAGCTTGAATACTCTTGTATGTGATGTGTCTCAGCCCTATTCAAAGTTGTAAAGTGTGTTTTCTGATGATCTCCTTGTTGCTAGTGGTAATGCTTCGAAGGACCAGGGCAGTCCTTTGATAGATAAGAAGATGGGGCAAATGAATGGAGAAAAAATGATGGGAATTGAATAAAATAAAGTGGTCAACTGAAGAAGAATGGGGTAAGATGGGGCAAATGAATGGAGAAAAAATGATGGGAATTGAATAAAATCAAGTGGTCAACTGAAGAAGAATGGGATTCATCTAAGGATGGGAATGCTCTTTTTGATGGCAGGTCACATCCATTGCAACAATTTGGATATAACGAACACCCACTCTAGGATTTCGTGTTTCTTGGCTCCGTGATGAAAATAATGAAGACCAAATACATGTTAATTTGTTACTTGTGTTATTTGATGCAAGTTTTGTAATGAATGACTGAAAAATACACGGTGAGAGAAAAATGCATATTACGCTAATTAAGGAATGTTTTTCACTTGTTGAACTTGTAGTATTGAATTTAACACACTGACACTTTACAACAATGAAGTAACAATCTTCATGATGAAAATAGTAATGTGGAAAATTTATTTACATAATGAAAAAGGCAATATGGGATATTCCAATCACGTTCCAAGGCATTTTCTAAAATGTGGATTTGAGAAAAGGTTGTTGTGGAAGGTGTTGTTTGTATATGGGAAAGATTTATCTACATAATGAAAAAGGCAATATGGGATATTCCAATCATGTTCCAAGCCATTTTTTAAAATGTGGATGTGAGAAAAGGTTGTTGTGGAAGGTGTTGTTTGTATATGGGAAATTTCCTGATCATGGTATGTAATCCTAATGTTGATAGATATGTCTACTTTAAAATGTGGATGTGAGAAAAGGTTGTTGTGGAAGGTGTTGTTTCTATATGAGAAATTTCCTGATCATTGTGTGTAATTCTAATGTTCATAGATATGTCTACTAAGTGGTTCCAGTTAATGGGACATTGATGTGAGCATTCAATATATTTTTATTCTTTATCAAAGTATTTTTTTTTTCTATTTGCATAATTCAATTTATGCCTTACGGCATTCCCTTTGCAACATTTGGTGCAAATGCTGGTTGTATTTAATGATAATGCGGTGTGAACTGCTAAATTTACATATTACATTTTCTTCTTTTAATAATATTTTTATACATATTGATATTCATTTTTTATTTGCACACAACCATTAATATAATAAAATTTAAAAGCCTTGTATCATTATCCATCGAAAAATGTAACTAACCATTCAAACAAATGAAATTAGTAGTAAATATAAATAGTAAATTTGATAAGGGCACACGTTACCCTGAAGAAAGTTCTTTATTATGAACTCTTGTTCATATTATATAAAATATATCAGATCTCTAGAACGTCGAAACTTAAATACAAGTATAAATTAGTAATAAATAATATATATTTCTATAGTCAATTGCCATAGAGACGTCAATAGAATTTAGCATAAAATAATATTGTTTGTTATAAAGTTGATTTAATTTGATGTATATATATGATATTTAGATTTATAGTTTTTTAAGTATGCCATTCCTTCTGCAGAGCTTTCATAGTGCGAAAAAAGCTTGTACTCCACAACGAAATTTTTCAATGTAACCTCCAAAAATTGACAACTCTGTATAAGGAACTAAGAAGTAAAGTATATCGTTATCAATTGGTCAAAAATATTTAATTAACACAAATTTAGCAAAATAAGCTCGTTAATTAATTAAAAACTGTAATGACATAATCAAATATTAATTCATATGAATTGCAGTTAGTAATTGTCTTCTTAAGAGATCCATGTCTCATATACAAAGCTATTGTCAAATGATAATTTTAATTTTAATCAATAACGCAATATAAGATATAAAACAAAGTCTCACAACATGTGTTTGATCACAAATAAAAGACGTTATGAGAAAATAGATAGCTTCAAATAGTTTTGAATGGAAAATAGTTACTATAGTTCAATTTATAAACACTGAGTAGTTGAAATCCTATTTAGTTTCAATGGATAGGAATTAAAAACAAACTTGAAAGATACGATCAATACTAATTTAATATAATTTATATCTATGTTTTTTAGGTTTATAGTTTTTTAACAATACAAGAAAAAAGGTCATTGGTGAGTGTCATGGTTGTGACGGACCTTTAAGGTCCGTCACCAATGTCACATATGGTGACGGTCTTTAAAAAGGCGTTGTTGTAAGTGTATATAGTGATGGTCCTTTAATGTTTGTCACCAAAGCCATTTTCAATGACACTTTTCGTGAGAGTCATTAAAAGCTCGTCACTAATTCTCTATTTGGTGACACTTTTGGTGAGGGTCATTAAAGGCCCATCACTAATTATCTCTTTGGTGAAACTTCTAATGAAGACCTTTTATTGACCTTCACCAGTGATATTTTTGGTTACTTTTGGTGACGGTCAATAAATGTTCATCATCATTGATCATTACAATGAATTTTTGATGTCACTTCATGCCTCGCCAATGTTGCATATGGTGACAGTCTTTAAAAAATCGTTGTTGTAAGTGTATATAGTGATGGTCCTTTAAGGTTTGTCACGAAAGCCATTTTCAATGACATTTTTGGTGAGAGTCGTTAAAAACCCGTCACTAATTCTCTCTTTTGTGACACTTTTGATGAGGGTCATTAAAGGCCCATCACTAATTCTCTTTTTGGTGGTACTTCTAGTGATGATATTTTATTGACCCTCACCAATGCTCTCTTTGGTTACTTTTGGTGACGGTAAAAAAAATTTCATCATCATTGATCATTCCAATGAGTTTTTGATGACGTTATGTACTTGTTACTATCCAGCAAATTTCCTTTAAATAAAGTTCCACTAGTGTGTGAAGGAACTATATTATTTAATACATAATAAAGCTCTATCAATTCTAGTAATGAGAGAGACCTACAACTCCTCAACACTCATGGCACACCTAAACATGCTTTGGAGCAATACACTAACATTCTTTGGTACCTTGCATGTCTTGGAAAATCTTTGTACCTGAAACATCTTTGTAACTATAACATCTTTCCATGAGTAGGATGCCCAAGCACATGTTGGCATGCCCTAGCGTAGTATAACACTCCCCTATCATGTGTTGGCATTCCCTATAGTCCCTAGCATGCCCTAGAACACCTTGGCATAATATTGCATTGACAAACATTAGCACTTGGCACACATTGGAACTTGGAAAGTATTGGAACATATTATTAGTGTGCTTAGCGTGCACCTTTTGAAAAATATAAAGTACCGACTTATTAACCCCCTTACGTGTTCATTTCCATGCATTTTAGCTTGGTTAATCTAGAAAATTCACTTTAGATAAAGTTGGACTAGTGTGTGTAGGAATTATATTAGTTAATGCGTAACCAAGCTCTATCAATTCTATTAATGAGAGAGACCTAGCACTCCTCAACATTCATGGCACACCTTAACATGCTTTGTAACACACTAACATTCCTTGGCACCTCACATGTCTTGGAACATCTTTGTACCTAGAACATCTTCGCATGAGTAGGACACCCAAGCACATGTTGTCATGCCCTGGAATAGCATATCACTCCCATAGCATGTGTTGGCATGCCATGTAGTCCCTAACATGCTCTAGAACACCTTGGCATAATATTTGATTGGCATACATCAACACTTGGCACACATTGGTACTTGGCATGTATTGGAACATATTATTAGTGTCCATAACATTCCCCTTTTGAAAAAGATAAATTATCGACTTATTAACCATCTTATGTGTTCATTTCCTTTCATTTTAGCTTTTATATTCCTTTTGTTGCCTTGAAACTCCTTGATGCATATTGGTATACTCAGGTACCTTGCACATCAACCTAGAATGTCTTAGCACCTGTCATGTCTTGGCATGCCTTGGCACTATTTGGCACATGTTAGCACACCCCAGAACTACCTAGCACACTCTAGCACTTCATGACATGCCCTGATATTCCATAGCATGCCTTACCCGTGCTTAGCATACCTTGTCACTCCCCCCTTGGCATGATAGCTAGCATTCATTTACACTCCCTAACATACCCTCATATTCATTCACTTCCATGCATTTAGACCTAGTGCTCCCTTGTGTTGTCCTAGTACGCCCTAACACTCCTCGTCATGCATTGGAACTCTCTAGCACACCCTAGCACTTTTGACATTCTCTACCACTTGATGTCATGCATCACACTCCTTGACACACATTGACACTTGGCACGTGTTGGCACTTGGCAAGTCTTCGCCTATTTGGGATGTGTTCAGATGACTTGGTATGCTTTGGAGTCGTTTAATATTAGATTTATTTGAGATCAATTATTGGAAAGTATATGAGAAGAAAAGGAGGAAGATTTGGCACTTAGAATGCACTGAAACTTGGCACTTGGCATCTAGCATTGGTGTGCCTAGCATGCCCCTCATGGAAAAGGTAAATTGATGACTTATTTACCTTATTATGCATTCATTTCATCATAGTTTAACTTGTTCATCCGTTTTGTTGCCTTGAAATTCCGTGGCATGCATTGTCACACCCTTCCACATCTTGGAATGCCTTAAAACTTGGCACATCTTAGCTTGTTTGACATGTCTTTGTACTATCTGGCACATGTTAGCATGCCCTAACATTCCCTAACACACCTTGGCAGTCATGCCCTAACAACTAGCATTACATTTTTCCGTGACTTGGCAACTGTACATTCCCTATAACACCTTGGAACTCCCTAGTTGTCATGCCCTCATAGATAGCCTTACTTTTATTGTGACTTGGGAACCTATCCAATTCATTAGCAAAACAATATTGTGCCCAACCCAAAGTCTCCCTTTCTTTGAAATTGATTTGTCCACGCCTTATCACAACCATGGGCTTACCTCCTGCAAGTCCTATTTTGAACTTCTACTAAAACACTTCATCCTTTGGACGTGTGGAATTCACTAACACTCCTCGGCACACACTCTTATTAGCTCATTTCCAAGCATTTTGACCTAGTTCTCTCTTGTGTTCCTCTAACACTCCCTAACACTCGTCAACATCCATTGACATTTTCTACCACGTGTTAGCACACCTTTTAATTCCTTAGCATGCCTTGTCACTCCTTAACTATCATGCCCTCACAACTACCCTTACCTGGGAACCCAACAAAGTCCTGCCTTGACTACTACAACTTTATAAGCAAGTTATAATTACTACAACTAGACTATGCCTTGTTCACCTAAGATCCACCTATAAAACATCTTAGGCTACTCATGTCAAATCTCGACTCATCCCACCTAACAAGTTACCAAGTCAAGGGTCATGTCTAACCATGACCATAAAACAACTAAGCAACATCGTTTACATCCGGACATGCCATAGCACTTGGCACTTACAACAATCCCTTAGCCCTATGTGGCATGTGTTAGCATCCCCTACATTTCTTGGCATGCTTTGCACTCCATAACACACCCTAGCACTCCCTAGCACACCGTAGCACTACCTGACATGCCCTGTCACTCTAGCATGCCTTGGCATTGCCTAGCATATAACCTTGACAGTCCCTCCTTAGAACACTTGGAACTCATTGACTCTCCCTATCATACACTCTTATCTATTCATTTCCATGCATTTTTTACTAGTTCTCCCTTGTTTTTATGTGGCACTCCCTAAAATTTGTTGGCACGCATTGGCACAGCCTGGCACCTAACACATCTTAGCATGTTTCCTTGGCACTACCTAACATATCTTGTCACTCCCTCCTTAACACACCTAGAACTCACTAACACTCCCTGTCACACACTCTTATACATTCATTTCCATGTATTTTAAACTAGTGATCCATTTTGTTTCCTTGGCACTCCATAACACTCCCTCGCATGCATTAGCACACCTTAGCATGCATTGGTACACCCTAGCACCTGACACATCTTGGTATGTTTTCTTGGCCTCTAGCATGCCTTAGCGTTGCCTACCATACCTTGTTACTCCCTCAGCACACTTGTATGTCACTGACACTTCCTCTCACAAACTCTTATTTGTTAATTCGCATGCATTAATTTGACCTGGTGCTCCCTTATGTTTCCCTGGCACTCCCTAACACTTCCTAGCACATGTTTACACACCCGGGCACCTAGCACATCTTGGTTGCATGTCACCCTAGAAATCTAGCATGACATAGCACAACCTAGCGTACCCTGTCACTCTCTCCTTAGCACACTCAGAACTCACTGACACTCCCTGACATACACTCTTATTCATTCACTTCCATGCATTTTTACCTTGGTCTCCATTATGTTTCCCTGGCACTCCCTAACCCTCCTAGCATGTATTGGAACACCTTTGTGCTTGCAGGCACAACTTGGTATGCCTCCCTAACACTCTAGGATGCCTTGGCAGTGCTTGGCATACCTTGCCACTCCCTCCTTACCACACCTATAACTCATTGCCACTTCATTTCCATGCATTTGAAACTAGTGTTCCATTATGTTTCCTTGAAACTTGGCCCTGACACTCCCTAGCATGCATTCACGCCACAACTTGACACCTGGCACATCTTGGCATGCCATAGTAGTTGGCTTGTATTAACATTCCTAACATGCCTTTGAATTTTCTAGCATGTGTTAGTACATCCTAGCATTCCCTGGCATACCTTGACACCCCCTAATTGTCATGCCCTCATAGATAACTCTACTATTTTTGTGATTTGGGAACCCAACCAAGTCATTGGCAAAACAGTGTTGTGCCCAACACAAAGTCTCCCTTTATCTAAAACTACTTTGCCCAACCCCTTATAATTGTAACTATAGGCTTGCCTCTTACAATTCCTATTCTGACCTTCTCCTAAAACACTTTGTCCTTGAGACACTTGGAATTCATTGACTCTCCTTGGCACAAACACTTATTTGTTCATTTCCATGTATTTTGACCTAGTTCTCCCTTGTGATGTTGTAACACTCCCTAACATTCCTCAACATGCATTTCCATTGCTTAGCATTCCCTCTCACTACTTAGCTATAAAGCCCTCACAACCACCCTTACTTTTCTTGGGTCTTGGGAACCCAACCAAGTCTTCCATCGACTACAACAACTTGATCAAGTTATAGTTACTACAACTAGACTATGCCTTGTTCACCTAAGAACTGACTATAACTTGTTAGAGTTGGTGTATTTAGCCCTCCATCAGATATCAAAAACTCTTTGTTGCATTTCATATTAGGAGTCCCACCCAGTCATCTGCATTCTGTTAGGCACATGCATTATCTGACGAGAGTGGTTTTCCTCATGTCTCTCATGTCATTTACCTGTTGGTTCATGTCTGTTCATTAAAAAGGAATATACAGTCTTCTTTTCGTTAAAATTTGTAAAATCTTGTCTTTAGGGTTTCATGGTCAATTAGGTCAAGGTTACTTTATGGTTTTGTCAATAAATGTGTCAAAGTGTCGAATAATCAGTAGCAGGCATGAGGAGGTTTCCTTATCAAATAATTTCATCGCCAAGTGTTCGACATTGTGTTTTTCCTCAAAACTCCATTTTGAGGAAAACACTGAATATTTAGCATTTATTGTACTAAAATCATGTAAATTTTGTTTTTCTCATCGAAAATTTCTTCATCTATACCCTGGTTATTTCCTTAGCCTAAGAAGCTCCAACACCTGCAAAACACAAGCAAACTTTAGCTCATCTAGTTCATCAACAAAGCCAAAAGGGGAAAAGGTCCAAAAAATAGAGTTTGAAATCAAATCATTTTGAAAACATTGTAAAGTGGGTTTTGGAAAACATTAATTCGAAAAGCTATGTAAAAATCATGTCTCCAAATGTGTAAATCTCATTTGCACTCCAAGAGCAAAGAAAAGCAAAACAAAGTCATTTGGGGTGAGCAAGGTGAAATTGGAGACAAATTGGTCAAAAAACCAGTGCGCGGTGCATTGAGCAGGTGGTGCGGCGCACTGATGAGGCGCGACGCACTGGGAGCGAACATTCAGTGTGTTTTTACATGGGCACGGTGCATCTAGGAGGTGTGGCGCATTGGGCCTGCCACGCGGCGCACACAGCCCGGAAGCCCGAGAATTTCCCAAATCCACTGCAATCGCCCAAAACGAGTGAATTCGCCTTATGACAAATGTTTGAGGATCACATTGAGCTTATTAATCAATTAGGGACCTCAACTCCAACAATCGCCTCTAACTTGCATCAGATTTTTGAAGGCCTTGTAGCTGTTTGGGAAGAAGGTTCATGTTCTGTGGTCTCTGATTGCAAATGTAACACCTCTATCTTACATGTGGCACAAAAATACTTGCAATATGTTGATGCTTGTGACATTTTTTCTCAATATGTCATTTTTTTCACAAAGGCAAGCAAATGGTGTAGAATTCATTTCCACTCGCTTTCTACAACAGACGATTCAAATGAGGAAAACCACATGACCATTTTCATTCAAAGGTTCTTAAAGCATCGCAGGAAGCTCCTTGGTGCAGCAATAAGACTCCCATCCATTTATTACAGGAGCATCAATTCAAATTCTGACCTGATGCAAACTTATAAAAAAGATGGCATTTCTGTAAATGATGGAAGAAAGGAAGTTATGCCTCATATTGTTAATATAGCATCCTGTACAATGGAAAATTTATATGAGCTGGGAATATTAGAAGCTACAGGTGGAGGTGACATCATATCAAATTCCTCTGTGACTACTGCAATTTTGTTACAGGAAGGCTTTCCATTGCATTTATTATCAGAAAACTTCAAGAAACAAGCTATTATGTAGATTACAAGTGCATTTTCAGAATTTGCAATGAAATTAGGTGAGAGATTGGGTGGACTGAACTCTAGATGTTCTCCAAATGTGTCTTCAACTCTACCAAAAGATCCTATATATTTGTTGTCACTGATTTTATCTCAGTGTTAAACTGAAGATCTCCTTCAAATTGAAGATGAATGCATTCATAAAGTGCCAAAGCTCATTGTTTCTATTATGAAAGCATACAGATTGGCTGCAGGGGGTTCACAAAGACATTATTACACCAATCTCCTAAACCATGCATTAGAAGTAATTTCATATGTGAGTCATAGCCTTATATCTACTTATATTTGGAAGATTCTAACCACTCTAGATGGACTCCTTACCATTGGTGATTCAACCTTGGATGGGGCACCTTTAGTCCAAATTTCAAGAAATTTGGGGCATTTTTGGCATTTTGACAAATTTTGGCACAAAAAATAGGATTTTTCTCCCTATGCGCCGCGCCACGTGGCGCACGGTTTTGCTAGGGAGCTCGACATTGCAAAAAAATTACATTTTTGGATTTTTCATGAAAAATCATGGTTGCTGGTGCATGGCCAAGAAATTTGGGCAAGTTTTGAGTCCCCAGGAGGTCAAAAACACTCAAAAAATGACCTCACTGCCCCTATTTTGACACACAGGAAGTAGTCTTAGGAGATTGAAGTTTTGGAGGGGCAAATAGACACGAAATCTAGAAATTCCACTTGGGTTGGAAAGTCGATGGGAGGGGATTTCCAATGAGCTATCTTGGGGTCAATTTGGACTTCAGGAGGTGCCTCAAAATAAGCTCCAAAGTGGCGTGATGCATACAAATTTTGGCGCGGCGCATAGAGAATTTTGGCTTGTTTTTCACAGTTCAACTCAACAATTCACCCAGTTTTGAGCAGTTTTTCTTCTTGAAGTTATTATTGACTTTTCATGATGCAATTTGAAAACCATGATGTAATATTGGCACTTTTTTACTTGTTCTAGAAGATTCATTCACCAAAATGTGAAATGTGAGTAAATGAATAAGTTTCCTAGCATATAGGGGTAAGTTGTTTAACTACCTAGTTTTCAAATCCTTGTTTAGAATTTTTTCAAACAGCTCCTACAATGATGAGATCGACTATTAGAGGCAAGGGAACAGGTTTGGCTTGTCTATATCATGTAATTTCTAAGTCATTTTCAGGGTTGGACACTAGGGATTGCTTTGGCATATCATTGTACATTCTATCTATGCATTTTTGGCTAAGGAAAGACCAGGTTTTTGCAGCACTGCTTCGGATCCATGTGGCTTTATGCTTTGATGGTGTTCTTATCTAAGTAATTGTAAGTTCATTAGTGTTTATGTGTATCATTTTCCTATCTCTTCTTCTGAATTTGAACAAATTAGTGATTAAGGTAGAATCCATTAACTGTTATGCTCTATCTTTGAATTTGTTTAAATTTCCATGTTTTCATCTGTTTAAGGAGAATTCTTGAGACTCTCTTTCTCTCCTTAGCTCCTCACCAGTATGATCTATCCATTCACTCACTTTAAAGCATCAAAACGATTGCCTTCCTTTCCCCAATCAGAACTCTGCAGAAACTGTGCTTCATCCCCGGACCCAAAATTTGCCTGTCACATTTTTCCAACAAAACCCCCAAAAACTCAAATCATAACTTTGCACTTCATACCTAGCCTAAAATTAGCTTTTATTACAGTCATCTCTAGCCCCATCAATTATCTTTACCAAGATTGACCCGGAGAGAGCCCTCTCCTGTCCTCGTAGGGCTAGCTACAAGGTTGAGCGTGGTTTCATGTGGACCTAGAACCTTGTCTTTAAGCTTGAGACAAATCTAGGCTCTAACATAACTCATCTTAGGCTACACATGTATAATTTCAGTTTATCCAATTTAACAAGTTACAAGTTACCATGTCAAGGCTCACATCCAACTGTGGTCATAAGACAACTGAGCAACATAGTTTACATATTGACATGCCATAGCACGTAGCACATCTAACAATCCATTGGCACTATGTGGCACTAAGAAACATATTTTACATCCTGGCATGCCATATCACCTAGCACATCTAATAATCCCTTGGCACCATGTGGGACGTGTTGGTATCCCATACATTCCTTTTCATGTTTCAGCACTCCCTAGCACTCCCAGACATGCCCTGGAAATCTAGCATGCCTTGGAATTGCATAACATATAACCTTGTCACTCCCTCCTTAACACACTTGAAACTCACTGACACTCCTTATCACACACTCTTATTCATTCATTTCCATCCATTTTGAGCTAGTTCCTCCTTATGTTTCCATGGCACTCCCTAACACTCCCTGACGCCTGACACAAATACCAATTTTCTTATTCTTGGCTATGGTGTTCTTATTTTATACATGTGACCCTTGACTCTGACATGAAATCCTCCAAAATATTCTTACAGGATGGGAGATCCTCTTCATGCATGAAGCTAGTGTGTTATGGGGAAAACTAGTGTCTATGTAGAGCTAGTAGTCCCACTAAGGCTGGTAGCTACCTTAGAAACAAACAAACTAAAACTAATTTCGTTTTCCTTTATAAAAAATAGATAAGAGGGGAATAAGGAGACGAACCTTTGTCTTCTGCTTGGTTCCTTGCTCGATTCCTGTCCCTTCTGATAGATCTTTGCCACTCTCTTCCTCGTCTACTCAGCTTCAAAGAGCACCTATAGAATCAAAGCAGCATAACACTATCCAAGAACATAGATCTATTATCATAAAAAATATAGGACCAAAGATATATTGACCACACAAACGCATATAACATCAATCATACAAGAATGTGGAGGAAAACTTGAATAGCTTTATTGATAATCAAGAAAGAGCAAACAGGATTACAACCAATTGCTCTGACCCAGCATCATCCTCTCAGCAAGAAAGGCCTTCTTCACCTCATGAAAAGCTTAGATCACCCAACAGTATGATATTGCAGCAAGAAACCAGTAGCACTTCCTTAGAAGATACAAAATCCCAGCCTCTGGATCTCTGGGATGAGGGATCCATATATAGATGTTTGCAAAGGGGGTGAGTTAGCTTTTGAGAGTTGATTAGTTTCCTCTCTCTGATAATTCTTGATTCCACTTGGAGATTGATGATCTCTTACTCATCCTTGGGTGAATGCAGAGAGGCAAGTGTGACAGGAGAAGTTTCTAGAAGATTCCATGATCCTCCACCTTGCAGATTGACCCTACCATTTGTCCACTCTCGTCCATCACACCCCATAGAAGGGTTTTTCAAGATGCATCACACCTCCTAAGTGTATTTAGGTGGGATGCAGCACACTTTGACCATGGAGCAGGTGAGATGGTCCAGTTTTGACTAGTTCTGAGCAGTTTTTCATGGAGAACTTCTGGGAGAAGATGTAATCAGTTCACCTTGTTATTTTAGAGGTTGGAACAACACTTTTAGGGACTTAAGAGCCCTTGGTTTATGGAAATTTATGATTGGGGTTGCAGTGCCCAAAAATGTCTATAATAGTTTCCCCCTAAAGCATGAGGTTGTTAATCTGTTGATGTCGGGTGAAATGCTTTATCATGAGGATCTGATGTTCTTTCAAGTTGGAAGGCGACCTGTAATAAGGTACAATACAATACATTATCTTCATAATATTTTCATGATCTAGATAAGGCAGGCATTCCCATGCTTAGCTTTATAAATTCATTTTCATGTACATAAGACAGAAAATCGTCTAAGTGTAGACTGATGATTCTGGTAGAGCCATCATCCCTTAGGTTGGATGATTATCTGTGCAGTAGTGATGTACATTTGATGTCTTTGTTTTCTTGAATATATATCGCAGCCTGGATGGATGAAGCTAGATCCGGGGTCTTCAACCTGATTCGATCTTCACTCAAAGTACAAGTCGATCCATGTGAGAGATGTTTGGAGTCGAACATGGAAAGGCATCGCCTGATTACCAGCCAATGATGTAACCTGTTAACAGGCACGAGAGGAATCACCGATAATGATGATGACCCTCAAGTTACTATAGTACAATTCATGTGGTGTGAGTAAGGGACTTGGTGTCGAACACCATGAAAAATATTTGGTTCAAAGGCCATTGATGTAAACCTGTCGTCGGAAGTGAGAAACTTGCCATTGAGGCATGCAAGCTTCAAAGTAATGAAAGGGTTGTTCCTAGAGCGACTTCTTGGATAATGAGCTGATGTCGACAAGAAGAGATCTGTCATAGGAGGGCCTTAGTGAATACCACATCAATGACATGGAATGGAGAAAATGATTTTAATGGAGGTGAAAACGATCTGGTGATATAAGATTCAGGGTGGTGGTCATGAAAGAATGAAGCGTAATGGTATTGCAGTGGGTGAGACACAAGTGAATTCTCTGAGAAACTTCTCTTGAGCATATCGACGACACTGACATGATGGATCGGTAGCATTAACCCCAAATATGGATGGTGTCACAGAACCATGGTGATGTGACCAGTGAATGGAACAACCCAACCCGACTCGGATGTGGAGTGAAACTGTCATGTTCAAGACTGACTTGCTACCGATAAAGTTTCTTCAAGTGTTCTTCCCAAATTTTCCCGAGTCATTGCTGACCAGTACCTCTTTATTTTTGTCAAGATTGAGGAGGATAACATATGCTTGTTCGATAATTTTCCCTTCGGGAAAACCCATCGCTATGTTTTAACGAGCCTAGCGATAGTGAAACTCATTCTTGTCTGTATGTACAAGTTTGTCGCTATTCAATTTTAATGGGTTTAATGGGAAGGATAACTTGGTCCTTTTCAATTTTAGAGAGTCTGAAAAAGGGACGTAAAGAAAACTCCAATAATCCTTTTTCGTCATATAATCCCTTGAGTCCGAAAAAGTATAAAACAATACAAAAGGGATGAATTTTCGGTACTTTTAACGAGCCGAACGAAACAAGTGCTCAATCTTTTTGTGTAATAATCCCTCAAGTCCAAAAAGATTAAAATCTAAAGGAGGGATAACACTTCCGGTCCCTTTAACGAGTTGGAGAGGCCAATCGCTTGGCAATATTTTCATTTTTTCGAGTTAGTTGAAAACAGCTTAAAGGAGACTCATTTTTTGAGGAACGAGTGATAAATTCGGGTAGCAGTTGATTCCATGTATGGTTTGGAATTTTCCAAGCACGACAGTGTCACAAGGAAGGCTAACAGGATCACTCTTCGCAGTTGTTCCTCAAAAAGGGTAAACAGTCAAATTGAGGTGAATGATCGGCCAATACAGAGTGGAGGTGATGATGAGAACATGACCAAGGCTTCAAAGGCTGGTGTTAAGACATTCACGATGGTTATTTACCGGAAAATGGTTCAATTTTAAATGAGCTTAAACTCTGGGGGAACATTTTCTCATTACTTATGTTTATGTTTTGACGAGCTTGAATTTTGCGTTAAAACTGCTCGATCCAATCGCATAATAAGGACGTCTCATATATAAACGCCATTTTTTCAAAGCTTTGCCCCGCATCCTTTCTTTATGCAAGTTAGGAAACGACCAATCCTACGAGTTTAAAGGGTTAGAGGACCTATAAATTTAAAAAATAAATGGTCTCTCTTCACTTGTATGCCAAAAGGTTTGCATGCCCCCAGGTATAGCGAAGTAGAGTTTCCAGGTTACCCCTCAATTTGTAGACAAAACACTTATTTTATCGGAAAAGGCCTACCTTTTCCAGGTTACCCCTCAATTTGAAGACAAAAATTTTGTTCTATCGGGAAAGGCCTACCTTAACAGAAGTATCTTATTCTGGTCTAATCCCATTTTCCAAAATGGACAGGTGTGTCAGCCAGTCATATATCCTCTGCGGAAACCTACCCTATACCCAAGGTTTTCCTGTCGAAATAGGCCAGGGTGCATGCCCCCTGGTTTTAGTCATATCTTTTGAATCACTCGTGCTCATTAGGGGGACAGTCTGGTGATTGATGAGACATTCCTTGCGTGAAAAGACCATTTAGGGTTGGTATATGACTATTTGCTATGTGTGAACCAGGAAATGAAAGCTGGTCTATGAGCTTGACCACCCTTCCTTCATGCAGAAAACACATTACTCTAAAGAGTGAAGAGACAATGGCTCCCATGCAATAAATATAGTCTCGTTCAAGGAGTCAATTATAATCCAGGGGTCCTTGGACTACCATTACGTTCATGTGAACAATTTTCCTTCTCAATGTTATCAGCACATTGGGAAGGATCCCTAATTGTCGACTGGTTCCTTTGTTTAAGCCTATTAGATTTCTCATCTTAGGAAAAAGCGATGGCGAACCAAGCGCTTTCCAAGCAGATGAGGAAAGTATACTCATAGAAGTCCCTTCATCTATGATGGTACCGATGATGACCATTCTATATATTTGAGCAATGATTCGAAATGGTACACTAGCTGGTAAACGAGGTCTGCCTAGTAGATTCCAATCAAAGGAAACGACCAGGTTGCTTGGAGGTGGGATGGAATAAATGACCGGATATGACTCTAACAAACTTCCTTCCTGCGGTAAAGGAATGGGTAGACTTCCCCCATGTTCATCGGAGTCTATGATTACGAAGAGAATTTGAACGGTGTCGTTCTTGTTCTCTCTAGTGATTGGATCATCTGAAGATGGATCCTCTGAAGGCAAGACTGGGTCAACTGCTGCCTCGACCTTTTGACTTTTGTCTGGTGTGGATTCAAATGGTTCATCTCAACGATAGACACTTCGGCCGACCACAAGGGCATGTCAGCCGTAGTTTCAACTAGTGACACACTTGGCAAGAGCTTCTTATCTCCGGGAGGAAGCCGTAACGGTGAAACCAGACGGTCGTCCAAAACTCTTTTAGCCTCGTCTAAGAACCGACAACGGCGGACGACATGATCACCTTCACACAGTTTACAAGGAAACTTACATCTTCCTTTTTGTCCAAGGGCTTCACTTTCACTAGTTGACGATGTACTTTCACCATGACCATCAGAGGTTGATGACACCGGATTGTGTAAACGAGGAGACCAGTCCCTTAAGATCCGAGGGATGCAAGGAAAATCTCGATGATAGTGGTCTCCTTTGCAAATGACACATGGCGATTTAGGCCTGGATGGTGCAGTGTGTGGATTTTCGCTAGACGATGCCTGGTTTCCCCTTTGTGTCTTTGGTTCCTTGTTCTTCTTCTCTTTCTTCTTCTTCTCCTTCTTCTTCACAGTTACTTTATTTTTGGCTTTACCAGCTTCATCAAGTGAAGAGGAAGGAGAAAAGGAAGAATTGGATGAAGTAGAGGGTGTCACACGGAATCTGTCAAGGGTGCGGACACGACTGACCTTCCTAGAAGTCTAAGACGTTCTAATGACAAACAAGACAAAATGGAGTGATCTTTCTCTAAATACACCTTTTACAACATGAAAACTACAAGTGTTTAGGCTTACCTTATTCCAAAACGCTGTTGTTGAAGTTCGTTCTTGACGATCCGGATGAGCTCCTCCTTCAAGTCAATTCCTGCAACCACAAACAATCAAACAATTACCGAGCACTTGTATTTCATATAATAAAACATATATCCAACATGCAGACCAAGGAACACATGAAATAACTCATTAACACAAGCTATTGAGAAAAATAAACCAGTTTGTATTAATAATGGAACAAAGAAACTCTTACAACCTGGCCTTGGTGTTGTGCAAGTTCCTCCCAGGGTCCATCAAGGGTTTTCCTCTACTTTGACAAAGCTCACCCTCTCCCAAGTAGAATCAAGTGAAGACAATCTCTCCTCACAAAGGCTCTAATGGAAGACCTAAATCCTGCAGCATTTACCCAAAGAAAATGTATAGCTCCCACCTCTCTTCCTTCTGGCTCAATGCCTTCATTTATAGTGCTGTAAAGAGGTTATTCAGGTCCACTATCAATGGGATCATCCCCCTCTATGGGTGGGATAGCTCCCTTATTGATGGGATAAGTTCCCCCTTAATAGAGATACATGAACCAACTGGAGGCGTATCCATTTCATCAAACCGACCTCTAGAATGTTCTAGAAGTAACCACAAGTAACTTTTTCAAGATAAAACTCGCGCATTTTGCCTTTTACAGAGGGACGCACCTGTCCCTTAACACACAGAGCGTCCATGGACGCAGATTGTGTGAACATGGTCAGCGTCCCCGCAGGTAAGGCTAGAGAGAACCTGCGACCCCAGAGATAAACATGATTTTTACAAGACTTTCTCTCTTCTTTGAGTTTGAGATGGATAACAGAGGCATGAGACTTGCCTAAGAGGGTAGCATGACTGTTGATTTGAGCCATACTAACTGTAAGTAGTCAAGGTGACATTTTTTAGTGTAACAGAGGGTTGGGGGGTAACTTTGGTGTCGTTTAGTTTCTGACTCGATTGTTCAGGAATCACGGGGTTCTGAACGATAGGAGTTGAGAAGAGCCATATGGGCAAACCAATTGTCAATCCCGGAAGCGACAATGTGCCCATATGGGGTACACCAACATCTCCCCAAGAGGAGAAGGGACTAGGATTTCCCCCAATGGGAACTCCTTGGTTGGTGGGCTCCATTCTTCTCAACCTAAGACCAACGTAGGAAAGGTGATATTTATTTCGTTTAAAATAAACTTTACACGCTTTGCACAACTTGTTTTTTCAATTTTTAAGAGTCGAGAAAAAACAAAAAATGACTGTAGTCACCTTCGATTTTTAATGAGCCTGAAGTGAAAAGTGCTCAGATGGACCTTTTCCTTTAAGGAGTTTGAAAAGGGATGAAAGAGAATGCTTTGGTAATCTAGACACACGGATTACCAAACCAATCACAAAATTGGAGAATACCATTTATGGTACGGCAGTCAATCTTCCCGAATGTTGTGTTCAGTGCATTGAGATCGATAGGGTGGAAGACACGGCTTCCTATGTATAAAGGATAAAGCCGATTGTGGTCTCCCAATATATATTCGACGGTAGATGGGAGCACAAGTTTGTACTGGCACTTATCGTCTCAAAGTGGAGGAATCACCCAACCAACAATGAAAACAACTGTTACCAGGCATTACGATGCCAGAATACGGTTCTAGCCTTGACTTCTAAATTTTGTGCGTTAGGTTCCAAAGCATTTTTAGATTCATTAAATTTATTTTACAGTTGATCTTGCTTAAGAAATTTGCCTTTCAGTTGTAGATGTACAATTCCTAAAATGCAATCTAAGATGATAAACAATCATTTAATCTTCTTTTTGCAATGAAAATCCTAGCTACTAAGGAATGAGACATAACGTTCTTTCAACATAGAGCAGAGAGCACACACTATATTCACTGTCCTAAATCAAACCAACAAACAGTCTAAATGCAAAATGCATGTATTTGTTTTCAGCCTTCTTAATGTGTGAATGATAAAAAGAAAGCTAAGGGAAAATCTGAATTATTTTTCAAAGCGACATTACTAACAAGTTTCTTTTCAAGACAAAATGAGGACAATGATGACACTTTGCAATTTGGAAATGAAAACTTGCTTTCGACACTTGGAAAACTACTAATTCAAATCAAATACAAGAGTAATAGTGTAATCGACTATCAAGAACAATCAGATTCTCTTCTATGACTGAAAACGACACTTGCAACACTTTCAAATCAACAAACGACAATATGATTAGGCTACTTCTTTGTAAAAGAGAACTGAAAATCTCTCAAAATACATAAAAACATTTACAATCCTTTGCACAATGGAGGCGAAATAATGGCAAGGAAGGGGATTTCAATAGAGGTGTACCGACTACAGGTAGCAAAACTCTTGAACAGAGCTGAAAAGAGTGAACACCAAAACCAAATCTAGGAGCAGGAAAGGCCTTGTCTGATCAGCGCACTTTTAACACAGTGAAAAAGAGATGCAGCACACCTACTACACTAGGGAAGTGCGATGCATCTAGAATTCAAAGAAGAGACAGTGCGCTGGACCAGGGACAAGACTTTAACTGGGTTCTGGGTCATAGTTTGCAGCTCAGTTGAGGGATTTAGGCCGAGCAAGTGGTAATCAGTAAATCAATCACAGGGGTAGATCTAAAGAAGTTACTAGAGCCACCACAAGGGCAATTAGAGAGCTTGTAAATAAATTTTTCAGTTCATAAGCAAATCCCGGAGATAGACTGAAGCAGCATTGATCTACTTTTCACTTGCATAGCGAATGTAGTTCGAAGGCTAGCTGGCTTGACTTCAGGCTCCATTTGTAAATTTATAAAGCAAACAAATGTAGATAAACAAACATTCTATTCGATCCCCAGTGGGGTCACCATTTTTCTATCGGGAAAACTAGTGTCTATGCAGAGCTGCTAGTCCCACTAAGGCTGGTAGCTACCTTAGAAACAAATAAACTAAAACTACTTTCATTTTCCTTTATGAGAAATAGATAAGAGGGGAATAAGAAGACCAACCTTTGTCTTGCACTTGGTTCCTTGCTCGATTCCTCTCCCTTCTGATATATATTTGCCACTCGCTTCCTCGACTACTCAGCTTCAAAGAGCACCTGTAGAACCAAAGTAGCATAAGACTATCCAAGAACATAGATCTATTATCATAAACAATATAGGACTAGATATATATTGACCACACAAATGCATATAACATCAATCATACAAGAATGTGGAGGAAAACTTGAATAGCTTTATTGATAATCAAGAAAGAGAAAAGAGGATTACAACCAATTGTTATGACCCAGCATCATCCTCTTAACAAGAAATCCCCTCTTCACCTCATGAAAAGCTTAGATCACCCAACACTATGATATTGCACCAAGAAACCAACAACACTTCCTTACAAGATACAAAATTCCAACCTTTGGATCTCTCGGATGAGGGATCCATTTATAGATGTTTGCAAGGGGGGTGAGTTAGCTTTTGAGAGTTGATTAGTGTCCTCTCTCTGATAGTTCTTGATTCCACTTGGATATTGATGATCTCTTACTCATCCCTGGGTGAATGTAGAGAGGCAAGTGTCACAAGAGAAGTTTCTAGAAGATTCCATGATCCTCCAACTTGCAGATTGACCCTGCCATTTGTCCACTCTCGCCCATCGCACCCCTTAGAAGGGCTTTTCAAGATGCATCACACCTCCCAAGTGTATTTAGGTGGGATGCAATGCACTTTGACCATGGAGCAGGTGAGATGGTCCAGTTTTGACCAGTTCTGAGCAGTTTTTCATGGAGAACTTTTGGGAGAAGATGTAATCAGTTGACCTTGTTATTTTAGAGGTTGGAACAACACTTTTAGGGACTTAAGAGCCCTTGGTTTACAGGCATTTATGATTGGGGTTGCAGTGCCCGAAAATGCCTATAACATAGTGGAATGTGACAAGTTATCCAAAATTCATCCAAATATGTAATTTGTGCCTCGGGAAATGTGAAAGGTACCCTCGGTGGAAAAACATGCATAAAGCTGATGACGAAGTGCCCTAAATGTGAGATGTCTGTTTGCCACTTGTCAATTGTTCCTCTTGTTGATGATGAAACTGACACCCTAGTTGTGCAAGGCTCACAAGTTGTCACTGTGAGTCAACTCAAGGTTGTTTCCATTGTCACCCAACAACGAATCCTCTCAGTTTGGATTAACTATTGAATCTTAGGAGTGTTCCAAAGCACAAATTTATGTGGTATTTTATGTGACTAGATCACTAGTATGGAAAACCATATTTACATTGGATGGTTTAACATCTTGATGATCCCTTTCATATTGACCACAACTTTTGTGTTCATCATTGCTTTCATCACAACACCTCCAGTAGATATTGATGGTATTCACGAGCCTATTTCTAGTTGTCATAAGGGGATTAGGGGCTCCCATATCAGAAGCCATAACCCCTAATGTGTTTAATCCCTTAGCCAATGGGGCCCAAGGGTGTAGTTTTAGGGCCACTGGGACCAAATTTTGGGGTTCATAAACTAGTAAAAGTGGAATGGCATGACCAAAAAGGTTGTGGGGGGGTATGTTATGGTGTATTGAATCAGTAAAGGGGACATAAGGGTAGCATGGATGTTAGAAATCAGAGGTAAAAGCATGGTTTACTAAGATCTATAATCCTAGCATTAAAGAATGAGAAGGGGGATTAGGACGTAATTTCATAGGGTCTAGGGGACCTAGAGGGAAAGGTAGGAAGAGCAGTTGATAGGGGAACCCCCAATAGTGGTAATAAGGAGATTATGAGTCCAATTGTCACAAACCATAAGCCCTTAAGACATAACCACCAAATTCCATATCCCCTTAACCCCCAATCCATAATCCATTAACCCCTACACTCATAACTCATAACCCATAAACCCCTTTTCTCATTAAATCTTAAGACACTAACCCCTAACCTATAATCCATTAACTAATTCCTAAGCCATAACTCCTTATCCTCTTAGCCTATGACCCTTTTAACCCCCAATCCTTCCCCGCCTAAACAATTCAACTACTAACCCCTTAATCATGGAGACTTAAATCCCGTAAATTTTAAGTCCTTAACCTCTAAACTCAATTGTGTTATTATAGAATAATATACATAACAGAAAATAAAATGGTATTATGCACATCAATGCCTGAAATAACCTTAAATTACCCATGAGTGGTGAGAGAGGGAGCGAATGTGGGGCTCTATTAAAGTTACATCATATTTAAATTCCTTTTACATTGTTATATTGTTATCCCATAGGGTTGAAGCATCATCACAAGGAAGCATGACACTTTTTTTTGGCAGAGCAATTAAACTTGTAACACAATTCATGTGATTTACACCTCCAATGTAAATGACATCATTGTATGTTTGTGTGAGGTTGTTAGATAGGTTATTTATAGACAATACATTCAATGTACTTAGGTTTCATATTTTCAGGGCCTCGACTCTAACATGGATTTGTACCAAGAACAGTTCATGCGAATGAAAGGGAGGCTTTTTGTTTAACCACATATGCAAAAGAGCACCAAATGTTTCCCTTCAGATCCCCCTTCGTGCATTCAAAGTGGGTTTACATTTGTGTCGTGTTGAAACTAATCATAATAACCCTCCTCTTCTTAAATATAACATCTACTAGATTTTCCATATACACGAGATACTAGAATTAAAGGATAGCCAAATTCCCCAAGGAACAAATAATGATGGTCTCCTAAAGGGATTTAACTCTTTAATATGATAGAAAAACTTTAGAAAATCTTCAATACTTTCTCCTTGGTAGATATTTTTACAACATGTTAAAGATGACAACCGTGACAAAGAAATCCTCATATATGGGTAGTCTATAAGAAAATGTATAATATTTTTCTTGGATTATCAACATAAAACACATTGCCGCAACCCTTGCCAACTCTTTCTTTAAAAATCCTCCTCTGTCAAAATCTTGTTTTTTAGTGCCAACCGTACAAATATCCAAGTATTCAAAGGGGTTATGGTATTCCATCGAGATTTCCACCCTAATTTGACTCACGATGTATTTCATTTGGAAACATTTCTTCGTATCCTACTCACGTTGTGTGGTTCTCAAATGTAGCATTTTTGAAGCAAGTAAACTCATCCTATTCTTCTCCTACTCCAACATCACTCTTGATAAGCCTCTTAATGTAATAATTTCATTTTCCAATATGAAGCCTTTCTAGTCCCAACACATTAGAAGTCATCTAGTTGGGGTACCATAAGGATGTATTTACTGGATCAACAATCCAAGTTGAAGGAAAAAAATATACACCTTCCAAATCAACAATGAGCTCATTTAGAAGTCTATATAAACTACCACTTAGAACCCAAAATTAAACTCCCATCATATCCATCTACCCCATTACATGTCTTCCACATAGTCCAATTTCCAAATAGAAGAAAATATGGTACCAATGTTTTCCACACAGTTTAGTTTCCTACTAGAGAGAAGCTAGTATTTTATATGCTTTCCACTTAACTGATCCATTTTGAAAAGTTGCATCCTTATCCATTCTATCAAAGATGAAGGTCTATGTACTTTTGAATCATTCTAAAATTTCCATAATCTTTCTAAAGCTGTCTATGTGGATTTCTTATTGCATGTGCCTTGGCAAAATTACTTTTACAGAACTAGGTATTGGTCTTGAGGGTATGTGTTTGTGGGTAATTCCATTATTAGCATGTATACCAAATGTAGAACAATTGGATAATTTTCAAAATCTTGATCTGAATTGCTCAGAATATCTACACTTCATTTTGAGATGGAGCTTGTAGTGCTCTCTCATGTAAGGAGTTGGAAATTAATAGATCACTCATAAAGACAAGGTATGTCTAATCCTAAAGCAGAAGGAGTGAACCCTCTTTAAATATTTTGTTTGCTAAACAAACTCTATTCTGTCAATGTAAAATACTATACATAAGAGAAAATAAAGTTATATTATCTACATCAATCCTTCAAATAGCCTCACATTATCCATGAGTGGTGAGCTAGGGGGTGAATGTGGGGCACTATTAAAGTTACTTGATGTTTAAATTCCTTTTACATCGTGAGGTTGTTGTCCAATAGGGTTGATGTATCATCACAAGAAAATATGACACCTTTTTGTGGGGAAGCGAATAAAGTTGTAACACAATTCAAGTGATTTACACCTCCAATGAAAATGACATCATTGTATGTTTTTGTAAAGGTGTTAGAGAGGTTATTTATAAGCAATAGATTCAATGTACTTGGACTTCATCTTTTTAGGGCCTCAACTCTAACGTGAATTTGTATTAGGGACACATCATGCAAATGAGAGGGGGCCTTTTTGTTTAACCACATATGCACAAAGAGCACTAAATGATGCCCTTTAGTTTCCCCCTGGTGTGTTCAATGTGGGTTTAGATTGGCATTGAGTTGAAACTAATCATCATGATCTTCCTATTCTAAATAACATCTACTAGCTTTTCCATATACAGAAGATAGATTTAGAGGATAAACTCATCTATAAATTCCCCATTTATTATGATATTCAAGGGATGTTCTAATGCCTCTATGAAGATTTAGATGGGTCATTATCTACATTCTTTAAATACATGTCCAACTCTTTTTATGAGGGAGGTCCTTGGATTTAGATTTTTATATAAGGCCTTATGTGGCCTTCCCCTTTAGAACTCTTCCAAGGGGGTTACCTAATTCCATGTTGCCTTGCCTACTTAGGGCCAAATTCACTAACCAAGATTCAAACTTCTTCCACTATCAAATTAGTGAGGCATCATACCTATTCTTGACTGCATCAACAAGACATCATTCTTCATAGATACTTTTGAGGATTTCCCATTGTAGATCACATGTTGGATTCCATAGGATCTATTACCCCATTTTCTATATGGGCTTTTAGATGATATTTTAATATTTTAATTGTCATTTCAAACCATATGATTCTTATCAGATTGATCATTTTCCAACTAAGATACATGGATCTATATGTAATTCATGGATGTACCATTGGTTTGATCACACCTTACCTTAGCCATCTAGGGCACTAGGTGTAGGAAGTGGTTCCTTTATCTACCACATTTAGCTTGATATGTATGATCCATGAATATATGATATCTATAATGTGTATTATTTTTATTGTGTTCACTTAAGCACTCTATTATAACTCTTGATGATTTGGCTATAAGTTTTAAGCTGAGTTGTTCCACGGTGTTCCATAATTTTACTTAGAGAAGTGTGTCATCTTGACACTTTGGGTATATTCTTGGTGATTTGAGTAGGTGCTACACATTGATTTTATTGTACCCCTTATTTCCTTTAGTCAAATTTTATCCCATTTCTCTCTTAACAACAGATGTGGAGACCTTCTAAACTATGGATAGCTTCTAATAGGGTAATTTTCAGCTCTAAGTGAAGTTCCTAAAAGATAATGAGCTACCTATAGCTATATGAATTTATTGATCACATTATTCACTTACTTGAGAATATTTGTGATCTCCATAAGAGTTAGTGGATATTTTCCTTATGTATAAACTTCATGTCGCTCTTCCCTCATTATATAAACATAGTTGCTTGTATTAAAAATGTGTTACATAGTTTTTATTGATGTCCTAATTAGACAAACACTATGGCTTTGTGAGCTTTCAACATTATTATTAGATATAACCTCAATGTCAAGTGAAATCCTTTTAGTTAAATGAAAAAAAAAACATAAACTCAATAGTGGAAACATAAGCAACCAACTACGATAGCAATCGCCTTATAATATTTTACTACATATTAACTGATCTATTAGAATCTAATTTAATTTCCCGCAACTATTCTTTCTTCCCAGATTGGGTGAGAGTTGAGTGTGCTCTCTCTCTTCTCATAATATCTAGGATTTCACCATAGATACCCCTCTATAATATTTAATCCTTCGCTACCCTATGGGTTCGATGAGATTTTAACACGAATTTAGTAGATCAAATATGGGTTCGCTCTTTTTCGAGCTTTAATTGAGATATTATGCTATTGATTGGGGGGGTTTTGTGGCAATGTCGAGCAGAAAACATACTATCATCATCTTCAAATGGATGGAGAAATGTGTCACCAGAGAATAACAAACTCATACCTGATAGCTATTTTTCTTGCTCATCTTCATTCTAAGGTGATTCTAAATCTGGACCGTTGCTTCCACATACTCCCCAATCAATTCTTCCACTATCATAGTTCTTCTAAGATGTCTTCTTCTTCTTAGGTGCTTTCTTTTTAAGCTTCTTTCCCATTGTTCTACGGATCTCCTTCAAGCGATCAAGCTTCTACCAAAGGACCTGCTCTGATACCAATTGTGGAAATAATACTGAGAGGGGGTGGGGGGTGAATCAGTATTATCTAATCAACAACTTTTTCATTTCCATACTTAGATTTATATACACTACTTCTATTAAGGGAACCCGTGTGTACACACAACTGTGTCTAATGCAACTAGCGTTTATCTAGTAAACTAATGATTCAGTTAATCCATTAAAATTTGATCTTTAATCAGTGGATCAAAACTTCATTAACCATATGAGCAATGAATAGGTGCAGTCAAACAGAATATATCATCACACACAAGAAGCAGAGATGAACACCATGATGTAAGGTGGAAACCCAATGTGCATGAAAACCACCTGCTGTAATTCATCTATATCTTCCTTTAATAAGAAACTTATTTTTACAATATTTCTGTACTGGAGCAGTATTATACCAGTACGCAGGGTTCTACCTACAGAAGGCTACAACCTTCTCTCGTTCTCCAGCTTCTTCTAGAAGGGAGCTACAACCCCCTTATCTCTTGTACTAGACGATGTACTAGTACATAGGTGTTGACCTACAGAAGGCTACAACCTTCGCTTTTCTTCCAGGGACCACTTTTCATAAATTTTCAGATTGGATACTCCTGACGCACAACACTATAATCAAAAGGCCACGTTTCATCCAATTTTCATACTGGACCCATCAACAACATTGAAGCTCAAAACCAATTACCACTACGATACAACCAATCATCCATCTCTAAATCACTGAAACCCTATCAACAGAAACACAGTCACCAGAACACAGAGCATATCACAGAACTTTGCAATAATATTCAGAGCCAGATGTATCATCAAATATAATGTGTCACAATGCATACGTTACTTGGAAGAACCAAACCAATGTGTATACACAACTTCACCAAAGCGAACCAACGTATATGTCATCAAATACTTACTTATAAATTTGTTGTACTTCCTGGCTTTAGACATACTAGATTATTATATACACAAGGATAGTACATGTGTTAGCAACCAAATCTAGTCCATCGGATCAACTAAAGATAAGTCATTATCATCCTGATCCATTATTAGATCTCATCCATTAACACTGAGGCTCAACACAATCAACCAATCTGAATATGTAGAATACAGACACCAGTAAACAGTCACCAGAACTCAAAACTTTGCATCAACAACCAGAGCCACCTATAACTTCAATTATCATAGTTCATATGGTATGCGCTACTGATATGTATCTAACTTGCATATGTATGGGCTTTTATCAAAGTCAACCACCGTATACATCTATAAATATTCATTCATAATTTTGCAGCTACTCCAGACTTGAGCTAGATCATAATATTTACAGAACATTACATGCGTCAACATATAGATCTAGAATAAGCATGATCAAACCATATAGAGATGATTCATTCCAAGCCATTAGATCTCGATCTATCCTTATATCTTGTTCTCCATCAACTGCTGAGATTCCTCCTTAGCTCAGATCAAGCAATGCAACATGAACCCATAACTTGCATACTGGATCTCATACTTCATCACATATTCAAGACATTCTGACTATCTTTGCCTAATGATCTTCTCCTCATTTATAGTCTTAGACCTTGCTCAATACCATGGTCCAAAACAATATAGAATCAATACCTTGAACCCAATACTTGGGGTCAATACTTGGACCAATACCGTGGACCAATGCCAAAATACCATGGAGCAAATACCACGGACCAAAACCATGTTTTCCAAACTGTACACACTTTTCTGTGCATGAAAGTGTGTGTATATGCATATGCACCTTTTGATCCTTGAGCTTGCGTGTATACTCGACTTTGTCGACAGGAACCTGCGTATACCTCATTTTTCATTATTCTGAGAGCCTGTGAGCCTGAACTATGATCTGTCATCTGAGTGAGTTTCCATCAAGGACAACCCCTGTGTCATAGTGCCAAACCTGTGTCATAATGCCAACATGATAAAAAAAAATCTCCCCACCCCTTTCGAAACTTGATCTAATTAGCTCACTTAAAAAAAAATTAACTTATGTGACCCACTTTTATAAATAAGTTAAAGTCAATTTTACAATGGTACTTTATGAACTATCCAATAAATTGTAACTTAAATGAAAGATACAAAGACTTAATAATTATAAGTGACTCACTTTTTATAACGGGTGAGAACACCTTTACATAAAGTAACTTTAAAACATAAGTTACATGTGCTTTTTGAAAAAGTAACTCAGCAAAACGAAAGACTTGAACCCAAGACCTCTATTTTCATAAAGTAACTTTGGACCAAGTGAGCTAGTTTAAAAGGTTGGTAATTTTTGGAAAGGTGAAGGGTTTTTTTTTTTTTTCTGGATCACTGAAGCTTTGGAGTGTGTGCTTACTCCAAAAGACCATTTTTTGCCTACAAAATGAAAAAAACCATAGAACCCAAAACAAACAAGAAAAATTAATCAAGCCTTATGGGTTTAATTTAGATTTGACTGAAAAGTAAATATTTTCCTCAATGTTTCTAATTTTCCAAGAATACAGTAAGACGTGACAGAAAGGAGCATATGCATGAGAAAAATCATTTCTTTCTGTTTCTCGTTTGCCTAGATCTCATAGGGTCGTGAGAAAACGAGCATACATCGAAATGATAGGTATAAGTTCGGTAAATAGAGAAATTATAGAGGACTATAAACTGAAATAAATAGAGAGATAAATAACTATAACTGCAAATAAAGATTGTATACCTCCAGATCTTAAAAATGATGTAGCTAGGTCTACCAAAAACCCTTTTGCATCGAATGAAAGGGGTTCCTCGCTCGAAGAGATGCTCCTAACACAATATATCAATCCTCTTAGCTCGAAAGTGGTGAGGAATACTAGATCTAGGAAAAGACAATTGGATGGAGTTGTACTGACTTCGGATTTGTATCGGCAATAGATGCATCCCTCAAATAACTCTGGTACCATGTATGAATTTACAGGGTATTTTCCTTACATATAACACCAAGGGAAACTACTCACAAATAGATCATAGATTAACACACGAGTATTCTTGACATGGTTAAAACTCTCAAAGAGGAAAAAAGTCAATGGCCTGAGCCAATGCAACCACTTCAAGAAATTTATTAATGTAAACATAGAAAAATTTACATAAGCTTCTCTCGTGAATGGTCACCTAACAAATTGCCCTCTATACTCTCTAAATCGAGATCATGGAACAATTGGGTGTTAAGCCATGGAACAAGTGTTGGTAATACCGAGGAGAGAATGAACTGCCGAATCACTTCATGTATACAACATATAGTGGCTATCAAATTGTAAGTTAGAAAATGTACATACTAAAGAAATACGCTTTACCTAACTATACACTATAACAAGTTGTACTTAATTATTTCCTATGTTTCCGAATATCTTAACATATTGAATGAGATATTACATTGCAACATATTCATAAACATATCTTTAACTGTTCTCTAAGATCTTCTTGAATGTGTCATTTGAATATGTAACATTATAAAAGGACACGTATCTCCTTTCAAGTCAGTACTACACCACTCCCAGATGGTACCAACATGCCACTCCCTTGAGATGGAGAAACACTCCAAGGACCACCTCTTCTTCCAGCACTTCAAGACAATTTTCCATTAGAATTTTTACTTTTCATCCCATGATGGTATAAATAAAACACAAGAGAGAAATGTTTTCTCCACATCATATGAGAAAACCAGGGGGCGTTGATTCATCTTCCCTCTCTCCTTTACCTTCTTTTATGACATCCCTCAAGTGCACTCATTTTGGCCCTGTGTAGTCTAGCAACACTTTATTTTCCAGCTTACTTAAATTACATCCGCTTTTTGTCCTTTTATATAGGAGTGTCCCTTCAAATCCCACAATGTATTGAGGCCAATGCACCTAACATTCCCATTAACCTATGTGGTTATTTTTGCAACATTAATGAAATTATATTCTCCAAATAATTTCCCAAATATATCACATAGGACATGAACACAAATAGGTAGGATCATGACACATAACTCCCTTCCCTCAAAACTCTTCTCCAAACATATGATATATAATATTACATGTATTTAACACACCATGATATGTAATAAATTCAGACAAAATATATGTATACATCAAATGTATTCAAATTAAGAAACCAACATTATCTACACAATGAAGATAACTTTTCCATATGACCTCTGACTAGATAGAATGTACAAGTAAGCTACATCAAGCTTGACATGACAAGTTATGTAGAGGAAGATCAAACCTCATTTGAGATGGATCTAGACGTGTTCATATATATTTAGATGGATCAAATCATTGCATATTGTTGAACAATGCTCTTTGTAGGAACATCATATAAAAAACCTTTATTTTATGTTCTTTCCACCATAGTCACCAAGTAGCCATTATCAAATATTTGATTGACTGCTCTTGTCACTGTTTTCCCAACATATGCCCTAGATCCACTAGAAGGAAAACCAAATAGAAATTAATATTAAAAATACTTCTTCGATAAAAAATATGACCTAGAAAAATAATATAGAAACAAATATATTGAATGTAAAACAATGTTGGAGAGTTGTTGTGGTCTTCCTCAAATTTCAGAATCTCACCTCCAAACAATTGATTGGGATCAATCATGCTCTTCCTTTTCTTTATTGGATGCTTTAGACCAACAATAAGTTGGTATGTGATGCCATTTGACATCGCCTTATTAGAAGAAAAATAAGTAGGAAATGGACCTAAACATGTGTACATTTTCTATGTAGCACAAGAAAAAATAGCATTCGAATATACACTTTTTAAATAGATTTTCAAAGCAGCAAAGGAAGTTGAAAAAGAATCCTAGCTCTAACTATGTGATTCTGAAAAGATGAATATGAGGAGCAGAAGAAAGTTTTCCCAGTGCTCCAAAGTAATGAAAATGCTCAAAGTGGTACAAAAATTCCATCTAATGTTTGCGAAGCATGAGTAGTTTATAATTGACCCAAGCATTTTTTAAGTTGTTTCTATTTCGTTCCATCTTCTCTCTTTAATAACATATAGATAATTCATTTCCCTTGAATAGTGGAATAAAGAAAATACTTCAACAAAAGAAAATTCCACATTTTAAATAGTGTTAACATATGCCAAATATAGATAGATGATGCAACTAAGCAACTAAGATCAATGCTTCAACATCTATAAATCATTCATTTCTTGTGAATAGCAAAACAAAGAGAAAAAATTAACAAAAGAAATGTCCCTTTTATAAATACCCATTAAAATATATTTGAAATATAAATACAAGAAGCAACCAAGTAGCTAAGACTAGTTCTTCAGCAATACACCAAAATAGATACAGGTAATCCAAATTCCATTATAATAACTTATTTATAGTAGTAGCTACACTCCTATAAAATACTAGCATGTCTTCTTTGAGATATATACTCTGGATGACATGACGCATAATCTTAGAGCTATCTGGAAGTTGATGACCTAGAATAAGAGTGCAATCAACCTATAATTATAACATAATATTTCCAAATATTAAATCATTATCCAATATATCGATGAAAAGTTCACATACAAAAGTGAAGTGTAGAGGATATCAATCATAAATATCATTTACACAACAAGGTAGAATAAGAACCATTAAAAAATATGGGATAACATATTGGCCATAGTTACAATGTGAGGGATAACACCTCATGTTTCAAAGCACTAGTAATGAGTTCCAACATGACTAAATCCTTACTAAACTTCATTACATAAACATGTCGGTTTTAACCCCATACAAAAATTACTTGCATAATAATTCTTAAACACAAAAAATAAACAATGCGAGAGCATAACACATAAAACACATATAGACAGATATTTTCCCCTAGATCCCAAAATCGGGACTACCAACTTGATTTTTCATTATGTTTCTTTCAATGTTACAATACATATTTATACATGTTGAAGCATCCAATACCATGGACCGAAAACCATCACGTCCAAAACCATGGACCGAAAACCATAGGTAGGTTTGCCCAACCTAATATAGGGTCCAAAAAAAATTTCTGAGGGCACTGCCCTAGACCCCGTACAGCGGTGCTACCCGCCTCACTCAAACCCCCTTGCTACACAATTAGCGCAACGAAGGGGGACCTCCACCCCCCCTCTAACCCCCCGATTCACTACGTTGGTTAATTGCGAAAAGAATATAACACAACCCAACATTCTCCCACTTGTTGTTTTCATTCTAGAGGGGGCCACGGGAGAGCTTAGTCATTTTTCCAACCTTGAAACGCCCATTCTTTCTCTACACCAGGAGAACTTCTCAAAGCTCACAGATTTTGTCAATGAATCTACAGCTTTATTCAAAGTGTCCACCTTTACAAGCAACACCTTTTTGTCTTCTATCAAATCCCTCAGAAAGTGATACTGAACATCAATGTGCTTTGTCTTTGAATGATAAGCAGGGTTCTTTGCCAAGAAATTTACACTTTGGCTGTCACGGTCTATCTTTATAGCTCCCTATACTAACCCAATACTTGAACACAATCTCTGCAACCAAACTGCTTCCTTGGTTGCATGAGTGGCTGCCATGTATTCTGCCTCTATAGTTGATAGTGCCACTACAGATTGTTTCTTAGTCATCCAACTGACTACTCCTCCAAATAGGTTAAACACATACTCACTTGTAGATCTTCTCTGATCCAAATCTCCAGCCCAATCTGCATCAACAAAGCCACGGATATCCAAAACTTTGTCCAATCCTAGTCTTCCTTGGTAGCGCAAACCATAATCACTAGTGCCAGGAAAATACCTGAAAACCCGCTTCATTGTTGTCCAATGCTCCTTCCCCGGTTTGGACATAAACCTGCTCAATACTCTAACTGCATGTGCAATGTCTGGTCTAGTATATACCATTGCATACATCAGGCCGCCGACTGCACTTGCATATGGAACACGAGACATCCTCTTCCTCTTCTTATGTCTTGGGACACTGTTCATCATATAGATTTACACCTACATCAATGGGAACCTTCATTGGTTTACTATCTTGCATATTAAACCTCTGCAATATTTTCTTGACCCGATCTCTTTTAATTTCTATGCCCAAAATATAGTTTGAAACACCAAGGTCTTTCGTGTTGAATTTGGAGGACAAATGGGTCTTCAAATCCTGGATAATTTCTTTATCATTTCCAACCAGCAACATATCACCCACATACAAGACCAGATTAATAACATGGTCACCAATTAATTTAAAATACACACAGTGATCTGCTTTGTGTAAGGACTCTGGACACCACATATCTCCACAATGGTATGATATTGTCCACTTTGGGCCTAAGCCCTCATGGATTTGCTTTTGGACTTACCCCAAAAGGCCTCATACCAATGGAGATATTTGTCCATCCTTATATATCCATGATCCTCCGCACCTCTAGTCAATGTGGGACTTTTGTCGTATACCCAACAATCCTCCCCTCGAACAAAGGACCATCGAGCCTCCCCTCAAACGATTATCCATCCGTCCACTCTCTACCAACCAGGATTCTCCGCTCCAATGCGTTGGAAGCACACGCCTTACATGGAGCACCACCTGCCTCGAGAGCTTTCTCTATCCCAGGTCAACTCCTCTTCACCGTGTTGGGACCGAGACACGTCCATGAAGAATCCGGAGCACACCGCCTGTCTAACCGAGCTCATCAACGGATCCCATCGTGATATTACCAGGGCCCACCACGTTCGTTCGGTATTCCGAGGATTCATCCGCTTCGCTAACTTCGGGGCATGGCTCTGATACCACTTGTAAGGACTCTGGACACCACATATCTCCACAATGGTATGATATTGTCCACTTTGGGCCTAAGCCCTCATGGATTTTCTTTTGGACTTACCCCAAAAGGCCTCATACTAATGGAGATATTTGTCCATCCTTATATATCCATGATCCTCCCCACCTCTAGTCAATGTGGGACTTTGGTCGTATACCCAACACTTTGCTTTTGGTGAAGCCAAGTCCCCATATAAATGTATCAAATTTTTGATACCACATCCTTGGTGATTGGTTTAGCCCATACAGAGGCTTCTTTAACTTGCATACTAGTTCTTCCTTACCCTTCACCGCAAAGCGTTTAGGTTGCTTCATGTAGATCTCCTCTTCTAGATCGCCATGAAGAAATGTTGTCTTCACATCCATCTATTCTACCTCAAAATCAAAAGCAACAAGAACAGATAAAAGTAATCTAATAGAAGTTACCTTGGCAACAAGAGAAAAAATATAACCAAAATAAATTCTCGGCACCTGGGAATAACCTTTTTCTACCAACCAAGCTTTGTATTTCTCCACCTTTCCTTCTGCATTTTTTTTCTTCTTGAACAGCCATTTGCTGCCAATGGGTTTCCTCCCAACTAGAAACTCCACCATATCCCAAGCCCCATTTTTGTGCAAAGATGACATTTCATCAACCATTGCCTCATTCGAGAGCTTTCCATCATTTGCATCTACTACTTTCTTCATAGTTCTAGGATCATCATCAATAATAGATAAAGAAAAATTTGAATAGAAAGAATATGGACTATACCTTTCTGGATACCTTCTTTCTCGAACTGATCTTCTTACACCCAGATTTTGTGGCTCTTCATATTCTGATTCCTCCTCTGCTGCAAAGTGTGATTCTTCCTCCTTTAGCTCAAACTCTACCTTATCAGGTTCCTTTGCTTAGACTTCATGTTTAATAACATATTTCGCCTCTCTGTACACCACATCTCCATTATACACAACCTTCATTGTTTCTAGGTTCCAAAGCTTATAACCCTTTAAACCATCCTTATAACCAATAAATATACACTTTTCAAATTTACTATCCAACTTGGTTCATTTCTCCTTTGGAACATGTACATATGCATCACATCCAAATACCCTCAGATGTGAAAGAGAGGGTTTCTTACCAGTCCATACCTCTCGTGGAGTCTTATCCTCCAACGCTGATGAAGGTGACCTATTGACCACGTAACATGCTGTCTCCACTGCCTCTGCCCAGAATTCTTGTCCTAACCCAGCACCACTGAGCATGCTTCTTGTCCTTTTCATTAATGTCTTGTTCATTCTTTCTACAACTCCATTTTGCTGAGGTGTATATGGAGTAGTCTTCTTCCATGATATACCACACTTCTTACAGAATTCTTCAAATTCCTTACTGCAAAATTGTCCACCATTATCTGTCCTTAGCACCTTTATCTTCTTCTCTGTCTAGTTCTCCACCAGAGCCTTAAATTCTTTAAACCTGTCAAAGACTTTAGATTTATTCTTAAGGAAATATATCCGTGTATTCCTTGAGAAGTAATATATAAATGATACATAGTACACAGACTTCCCCACTGATGGAACCTTCATAGGTCCAAACACATCACTGTGCACAAGCTCTAATATCTGTTTTGCCCTCTTAACACCAGACGGGAAACTCACCCCATTCTACTTCCCATATACACAATTTTCACAGAAATCAAAATCCAGAGAGCTATTACTCATACCTTCTACCATAGCTTTACCATGAAGTATTCAAAGGCCCTTCTCTCTAATATGTCTAAGCTTTTGCTGCCATAGCATGGTCTTTTCTGTAGAGACCACTAGATTCTCTACTCCACTTTTAGGAACCACAGAACTGTTGCACCCATCAACAATAGTGCTACCTTGCATCTTGTACATAGTTCCAGTCCAAACTCTTTGCATCAATACCAGTGCTCCCTGAACCACCTTGTAGGTGTCCTTCTTGAACACTGTTTTTACACCTGCATCATCCAACTTGCTTACGGAAATTAAATTTATGTCTAATGCAACAATATGTAGAACAACTCGAAGTGTTTTCACCCTTCCACCTTGCAACTTCAACTTTACTTTTCCATGACCAATGATTCTAGCCTTCCTATCATCCCCTAAGAATACATCACCACCATATTTATCATACTTGCAGAAAAACTTTCTATGGGGAGTGAATTGAAGGGATGCACTTGAGTCAATCAACCATGCCTCAGGATCTACATGTGTACTTGAAGAAGCCAAGTACACATCCCCACCTTCATCTGAGGTGATTTTAGCCTCTACAAAAGAAGCATCATTAGATCCCTTTCCTTTGTCAGGAGCTTTAGATTTATAGCCCATTTTGTAGTGCCCTTCCATTCCGCATTTCCAGCACATGACCTTTACAAGTTTTCCTGGAAATTTAGATCTCCCTCTAGATTTAGATCTCCAACTCAATGACTTATTTTTGTTTCTATTCTGGGACCGTCCTTGTACAGGCAAGGCATCACCATTCTAGCTCCCCATATTTTTCCAACTCATCTCCTCCATCAGCAAGGATGAGACTATTTCGTCAAACTGCAAGGCAGTTGCATTGCTACCTATTGCAATAACTAGACTTTCCCATGAATCTGGTAGAGAACACAAAAAACTAATGCACTTATCTTCATATAAAATTTTAAGATCAACAGATACTAACTGACTTACCATAGTATTAAATGCCTTCATATGCTCTATCACCGAGTGTCCATCTTTCATTCTCAGGTTATATAGCTTTTTCCGCGGGAACAGTTTATTCACCAAAGACTTAGATTGGTACAAAGTCCCTAACTTGTCCCACAAATCCTTTGTCGTAGCTTCCCCTAATACATTCAACAACACTGAATTTGAGACACACAATCGTATTATGCTCTTTTTCTTGCGATCCAACTTCTTCCATTCTTCATCGGACACTCCCGTTGCTTTAGTACCTGGATTTATCACGATCCGCTGATCTTTATCCACCAACAGATCCTCCATCTTTAGTTTCCACAACTCAAAACTCTAACAATTAAATTTCTCGATCTCTATGTTTCCACTACTCGCCATCTTCTTTCACCACTACAGTCGATCTCGCAGATCTTCCATTGAACAGGGTCTACCACAGGCCCGAGCGAAACCCCTCAGCAATAAAGGCGTCGCGTTGAAGCCAAAATAGCTCTGATACCAAATGTATGTTTTAACCCCATACAGAAATTACCTACATACGAATTCTTAAACACAGAAAATAAGCAATGCAAGAGAATAACACATAAAACACATGTACACAAAGATTTTCCCCTAAATCCCAAAACTGAGACTACCATCTTGATTTTCTATTATGTTCCTTTCAATGTGTTGATGGCTCGAAAATTGCTGCAACAACAATGGGGGATAACCACCCGGTCCAGACCTTAAAACAACTCCTTTTCCATTTGGTGTGGTGGCTCTGACTAGTTTAACTAGGTCCAGTTACCTTATCCCTATCGCTATTGGTTTATGATGTATCTTTAACTACCAATAGTTACCGATATCAGATCACTTCCTCTTGCTGATCAGGCAAGAGAATGACCCTTAAGCTGATTTAGGTTCAGCTAAGCCACAAGTAAAATTTTGCCTCTTTGAGAAGAGGACTTTAAAGAGTGTAGAACTTACTCTAAATGCAAGCTTATTGTATAATGCAAGCAAAAAGAAACTAATTATAATCTTATCTCAATTAGGCAGATATAGATCTAACCCAACCAAGAGTAAGATATTTAAATGATTGAGATTTAAATATGTCTGGTTTATGATGAATATCCAACTAACGAAGTGGTTCAATTAACAGACATTATGTATAACAAGACACATCCTATTGAGACCTCTTAACTAAAATAATAAATCAACAACATTTCAGGAAGTAATTCACAAAAATTAATATTGATTATCAAATCAGTAAATCCAATAATTAAACAATAATATGCAGAAATAGTTCACACACATAACTATTCAATAAATCAATTTTATAAGATAGATTTCTGAGTAAATAGTGACTCAAAAATCATAAATTAATTCATAAGAATAGAGATACATAACAACAACATTGAGACAAATTACCCATATTGACATAAGTGCACAAACATCAACAAAATGACACATTCTTGTTATTATAAAAATGAAATTGATATTTCAAATAGTAGTATTAGAAATACCAATTTATCGCATCCATTTCTCTGACCTTGCTATCCAACAGTCCTGTACATTTCTTGAACTTCTACCTTCAAAACTAGAGCCACAATAGTGCAAAATCTGCCCCTCACACATAATTTAAGATACAAAGGAAAAATCCTCAATAATCTTCAGTTCTAAGATTTTCTCTACTCCTTGCTACCACTGTAAATTCCTATTACAGAAGTGTTTTTAGAAGTCCAAAATTGCAGAGGAGAGCAGCCCCTCTATTGCCTTTTGCAATCTGTTATTCGTAATATTTGCAAAGCGGTTCTTGAGAGGAAAGTTTGTTAAAGAGAAATTTGCCGAATCCAATTTTATTTGCTCAAAATTCCAATTTTTAATTACTGGAGCATTTTCATTGAGTGAGATCTTTTTCTCCATATCTCTTCTACTGTTTTCCTGCAAAAAGAAATCAAAATGATTTAAAATGCAACCATAAAATCAAAATATCGTTTCTGGCATTAAAACAAATCCAATCAAATTCAATTTAAATAAATAATTGAAAATAAAATATAGTCTCTCTATTGATGCTTGGGATGGTTTAATTGGCCAAGGATGTCATTGATGAATGGATCTGCATTGAGAAGAGGCTTGAAGAAATGAAAATGCAAAAATAAAACTTAGAAAATTGACTTTGTTTTGAAAATTTGGATGTTTATCTTCTGCCTAATTTTTGACCTAATAAATGACCAAATATGTTAGTGAAACCTCCTAAGAAATGTTCTCATTCATTTTATCTTTCCAATGAGCCATCTTGGGCCTCATTTGGCCAACTCAATCTATGAGCCTCCAAAGTTGATGAGTCAAATCTGGCACAATTCTGGAATTTCTGTTGGGTTAAAAAAATCCCAATTTTAATTAAAAATTTAATCTTAAATTAAACTCTATTTATCTCATAATTAATACTAATTTAATTTTTAATCATAAATTAAATTAATTAATAAAATATTTATTAATTCATATTAATCTAACTAATTAATATAATTAACTATTTATAAACTATTTAACATTAATCTAAATAATAATTTAATTTAATTTAATTTACTTTTATATATTAAGTAATTTAATTAATTTAAAAATTATTATTTATATATTAAATATTTATTCCAATACTAAATTGCATTCACTTACCACATTACTTCACTCATACGTATGAGTGAGTTTAAAACCTTAAAACCAAAATTGAATTAGAAAAGTTTGTTATAAGACTTTGAATGCCCCTTTGACTTTTCTATAACTGGAATTGGGTGGTGTTGGGAGGATTGTTAAACATGTTATGTTGGAAAGCTCTGATGCAATCTTCCTCGTGTAATTAAAGTTTATAACGAGGGTTGGCTAATGCGACATGTTTTTTCTTTTGAATTTTTTAAATCGGGAGATTGGGAGGATGGAGGTGTTAAGGCCTTTCATGAATGATGCAATCGAAATCTCCGATCTGATAAGAAATCCCGATGTGATTAAGTTTTATTTTATAGATGTTATTTTTATATATTAAATTTTAATTTAATCAAATTAATTATATTTTATATATTAATTTAATTAAATTAAATTAAGATTTAATATCAATTTTTTTATTTTGTTTTTTTTAATGAAGTTTTAGTTATGAAATTATTTAAACTACAACTATTAAGAAAAACTATAGCCACTTTGCCATTTTGATTTTTTGAGATTAGTAATTTATTTGAAATATTGCAGTGAATTACGAAAATCCGGTTGCTTCATGATTTGGCTGTATAAGTAAGAAAACAGAAAATGTTAGTAATAAATAACTAGGGGTTAATATTTAAAACAAAAGCATTATTGAATTAATTTATTTACAAAAATGGAATATTGTACATTTTATGCATTTTTAACCTAGGCGACATAAATGATTAGATTTCAAAGGAGTGCCATTTACAAACCAGTTGACCAAATGAGGCAAAACAAGAGTGAATGGGAAGCTTATAAAAAATTGATTTTAACAAAACAATCATAACAAAAATCCAAAGAAAATGAAAAATTGGCAAAAGTGTAGGGTAATCAACTTAATAAAAATACTAAACGCCTTTAGTCAATTTTTTTATGGAAATGATCCCCATTATTTGAGGTGAACAAGTCAAAAATGGGGGGGTTGTGTTTTACCTCAACAATGGCAACACACGCGAGAAGAACCAATTATCTTTGTTTAATATGAATGAGGTTTTCCCAAAATTCAAGTAAAAATAATTAAAGAAGAGAGAATTATGTTTGAAATGCTTCACTAGGTTCATTAGTCTGAACAAAGACAAGAATCATCTAATTGTAATTTTTCTCAAAATTTCTCATAAACTAAAATATTTCAAAGCTTTGTATCAGTCCGTAATTAGTTGTAGAGATAAATCACGGGTCACTTTACAGCTTAGATTTTAAAATATACTCATTTTTCACAAGTAGAGCCACTGCTACCAGCTAACATCTATAGTCTCGATAGGGTTACCTTTTAATCATGGATGATTCAGAATCCCATCTATTTAAGAATTATTGACCTAGAGATAAATACATTTATATATGTTTATTTTCATTTTTGTATTATTCTTAAAATCCATTGTCCTGGTTTGGTAGCCAGATAGTTGACAATGTCATTCATTGGTAATAATTGGACAAGCTGGCTCGTGATGAGACCCCTTGTATTATAATTGTTCGCAATCATAAGCCATTACCCTGGTTTGTTTAGCAAAGTTGGTAATGCCAGCCTATTTTTCTCCTATGATCATGGTAGGAAAGCTCATGATGACACCTCTTATCTTTTAAGTTTAAATATATTTCTCGATTATACTCTAGAAAAATAAGACTCTTTTGGACAGGGAGAATCATTCTTGACTCCTTAAAAGTTAAGAATGACAATTTCAGAGTTAAAGGTGCTTTGTTGTAAAGTGTCTTTACTTGGTTAAAAATAATTTTTCTTGATTGATAATAGAGCTTTGAAAGATGTTAATAAAATATTGAAATCTGAAAATGATTACAATTTTGATGAAAAAGAAAATTTCTCAAATTTTATGATACTTTGTCAACTTCTCTTGATTGGTAATCTCTTCCTCAAGTATGTCTACCTTTATAATTAAGAAAGTCATACCTTATTAAGAGATTTAAGAAAAAGCTAATAGGTGACTATTAGCAAATTTCTCCCTATGTATGCCGACCATTGTTATGTAATAAGAAGACCTTCCATATAAATCATGGAAAAGTCACCAAAATCAAAACTAAAAAACAGAGGAAAAGAATTCTTAAGCCAAAGTGAGAAAAGAAATCAACAAACAAAAATAAAAATTAAGAAATTTAAAAGTGGAAAGGAAAATTCAAGCTTTGAAATACAAACTCTGACAAGAATGGTTATACCAATGTCTCAACAAGATGAAGTAAAAGAAAATAATCATGTAATCATTCCTTCTTATGTCAAGATTAAAAAAAATTATACCTTGCATGGTTGTAAATGTTTTTAGGCTTTTATATAGCAATGACAATAAAATTCAGCCACAATGAAAAATTTGTGTCTGATGCCAATGTTCTTGTTTCAAAGCATCATCTTAATCATTTCCTAATAAAAAGAATGCTTAAAGAAACAAACTAAAGTTTCAGAAACTTCCAGGTGCAGCTCTTTCGACAAAGATTATCGCTACTTATTGGAATAAAGCCAGGAGAAGAGTATAGGACTTCAAAAATATGATTTGGCAGAGGATTGAAAGCTTCAAAGGGAGAAATGCAAAATGGATTTTTTATATCAGCGTACTTTAAAAACAGAACTAAAGTAATGAAATGGAAATTAATGAAAGTGGGTACATGGATCTTACCATTGGATAATTGCATTTGATCTTACCTGAAAGGTATCAGTTTCTCCAATACTAAGTGAATTCTTCTTTTAGTTAACATTAAAACATGAAGAAGGCAAACTAACCAAAATTATATAACCCAAAATCATTATTTTTTTTATTTAAGCTAAAGCAAGTAGTAAAATGTAAAAATGGAATGCTTAGTGTTCAAGCGAAAACAAATGCCTCAGAAATGAGAATGACAATTCACAGTAATGAATGTGTCTCAAAATATTATAAGTTTCATATAAACTCCATGATTTTATAAATTGTCCAGAATCAAGACCAAATCCAAGATAATAAAATTTAAATATGAAGATAGAGAGGTCTTGAATTCCATATTTAATTATGGAATTATATATTTAAAACTGAAATATATGAGAAATCGAAATGATTTAAATATGCTGCAAATTGGTCATTAACTTCTTTCTTACCATAGTGGTTACCCAAGCTCGCTTTTAAAATAACACATCGCCGTATCGAATGATTCACATCACATGTTTCTTCACCATGCTTCAAGTTTAATTTGCAATATTTCACCTTTGTTGCTATGCCATATATCGATTAAATGTTAATAGCTTAGAGGCATGCATTGGGAGCTATCGCATCAGAGTTTGCAATGGCAAATTGTCGATATGAAACATGCGATGAGAAGATGTGTGATAAGATGGAGCGATCGCATCATTGAAGAAATATTATATCAGGGATTGGGGAATATTTACATTGTGCTTCCTACATTGCACAATGCACATCGTAGATTCAGAATTGTGATGTGAGCATAAATAAAAATGCGATGAAGCAATTGCAATATCGGCGATGCGATGGATGACGTGGCTAATCGGCGATCGACGATCTTAAGCACAAGAGGTAACAATTCTTAATAAATTGATATGCGATGAAGATTAGACCCGATAACTTTATGATTCTTTCGACACCGATATGCGATGAATGACGTAGCTAATCAGCAATCGGCAAACTTTAGGTACCCGATGTAACACAATATGATTCTTGCAATGTCGATATGTGATGAAGAGTGGACCCAATAACTTTATGATGAAAATTTAATAACATATTGGATCTAATACATTAGCCCTTTTAAATTTATGCTCCTACCATTATTGAGATTGAGCGGATGAGATATTTTTTTATGAATTTGATTGAATTCCATATCAGGTCTAGAATTATGTGGTCATCACAATATTGGTAAAGTCGATTATTGGAGATCGGCGATTCACGATAATAGAAGTATACTTCAACTACAAACCTCCAATATGCGAAATGTGATATGGCATATGAGTGAGGTAATACATCGGAGATCTTTTATGAACAATTTGTTATCAAAAATGCTAAGAGCTACTTCCGATGAAATCTTATGATACAAATGGTTGTGATATGGATGATGTGATATCAGAATGAAATGATTGACGAAGATGAGCGGGATGAGAATATTGCAAATATTTTCACTGAAGTATCAACAATATGAAAATCAAGTTGAATCCTATGATATTGCTTGAAATTTCAATTGGGTTTTCTGATGGTTGAAAGAAAAGTTAAAAATGCTCAAATTCTAATGAATCACAAATAAAATTTCCCTGAATCTATTGCAAATTTGAAATGGGTTTGCTGCTTACTTAAAGTTTTGAAAACTTTGAAAACAAATTAAAACTTTCAAATAAAACAAAATAGAAATAAAAAATAAACCAAGGAAAAGAGAAACTAATAATAGATGAGAATGAACTTGTGAATGCGTACCTGGAAGGAAATTCTCTATAGTTTTTACCTCATGAATCTTCAAATTCTTCCTTCGATTTATCAAAATTTTGCCTTTGTTCAAAATCATCTCATTATTTATTCTAAATCGGAGTGAGAAATCAGCCTAAATAAAATCTGATTATTCATGTTAAGGAAATATAAAATTTACTAGAAATAAATATGAAAATAGTCTTCCTTTTTGAATTGAAACATCAATTTATTACCTCTGCTTATTCCGAATAACTTGAGAAGACTTTGTACTGTTATAGTGATTGTTCAATAATGCCTTTAGTAAATGAATATGATGCATATTGCAGCATTAGATAATAAACTAAATATCTGAATGGGATAAAGCCACTAATTGTGGAAGAATATCAACACAGATTTAAATGTGTGCAAGGTGCATACTCAATTAAATTCTGTCAATACGTTATTCGGAATAGGTAGAGATGTATTCATGGGTAGAGGTATTGTTGCAAGAAATTTTAAAACGGAAAACAAGCATTAAAACCTTCTGACAGGAAGAAAATGTTTGAATTAACATGTATGATAAGGGTTGATTGCTTTGTTTTATTTTTTAATCTTCAAAACTGTTAAAATAAAAATAAACAAACTAAATTAATTCTACTGCTATTCTAACCATATACATGAAAATGGCTAGGTATAGCCATATTTCCAGTGTAGCCATTTTCTCATTTTAATTGCTGCATGTATGTATAATTCAACCATTAACAATAAAAATACAAATCTAATTGAACTAAGAAAAATAAATCTATAAGTAGAATGCACAGTTATTGTTAGCAACTTAATTAAAATCTCCTTCTCTTGAAATTTCCTTTCTAATTAAATACCAACCTGAGCATAGAAATCTGGATGGATTTCTATTAATAATTGGGAAGTGTTCAAAAGAGGAGATGAAAGGCCAGATTATGGATATGACTTTTACATTCAAAGGCCTGGAAAAAATTGTTAGTATTATGTAGAAATGTTAAATTATTAACAATATTATTTCAAGGAAAAATTTCCAAACAATTTTCAAATAAGTTAATGAGAAATGGATGGAAATCTCTCAAATAAAATGGAAAATTATTAATTGAATTGGATTGCTGGCCAGATTGTAAAAATACATTCTTTTGTTGACACTACCTTTAAGAAGATAGAAGTTTTTGATGAAATATTAGCATTGATTGAAATTGAAATATTAATAGTTTTCTATGCTTATGATTATAATATGAAACTTCAATTTTCCAACGGCGCAATGCATCAATTGAATGTTTGATAGTAAAGTGCTCAATATGCTAGCGTAAAGTATCAAAAATTTGAAAAATAAAATTAGAAATAAAATCTAATTTTAAACAAAAGAACTGAGGAAAAAAAATAAAATGAAATCACTATTGTTATAACTAATGCTACAACACAATAAGGATAGTTTGAAATAATTTCTTTTTTACAAGGATTTGTTAGAATTATGAAATTTGAGTAATTGCCAATTCCAACTTGTGAATTAGAAAACGAATTATGATTATGAGTAGGAATGAGAGCTTGATCATGATATGAATCATAAATTGGAATGTTTTCTTGAATAGTGAAATCATGAAGATAATTTGCTGCTTTAGAATGAGGATTAGTTGAAATAATTTCTAAATTGAAATGTCCCTCATTCTCAGATGTTATTTGAATTTTCTCATGAGGATAGTAATCAACATCCTCAATGTCAGAGTAATTATCATAAACGACTTCACAATATTCTCTAGAATTACCTTCGATCTCATCCAACATATCAAAACAAGGAGGAACAAAAATTTCATGTTTAGTAATGGAAAAAGAATAATCAATAATTGTTTCTCTACCTTGATAAAAACATATTGGTAACTAATTTAGATCATCCTCTTTATCTTCTGAATATCATTAATACCAAGAGGGGAAAAACTTACCATCATTAAAAATATCATGATAAAGTGAATAATGTGAACCTAAAACAATGCATTTAAAACTCTCTCTATTTGAGAACACTTGTGCATTATGCTCATTGTAAATTTCATATTACAGATCATTCCTTTGCATACTCATGCTTTTTTGAAGAAGATTTCTTTGCTACTCCGATTTTGACATTTGTTCATCATGGAAAAATTTACAAATTTCTACAACAATTTGCATGCTATTATTTACTTTGGTTGCTACTTGCACTTGATGATTTGCAATTTGATTTTCTAAATTTAATGTAGAGTAATCTTCAGATTTCCAGGGAGCTCTTTCTCCAAAATTGCTCTTGTTGTCTTCTTGTATTTGAATAGAAATATTTTCCAAGCTTTGTGAAACCACTTCATCATAATTTATTTGCACATCCATATTGGAATTTTCATTTATATTGGAAGGGGATGGAACAAAGCTTGAACAAATTTCATATGGATTGAGAATAAGAGGAAGAGAGAAAATATATTCAAACCAATATAATGATTCTTCTTCTGTAGGTTTATCTTTGAATTTAAATCTTAAACAATTCAAACGAAATCAAATATTAAAATCAATAACAGACTCATTTTCAAACCTTCCTAGATATTCAATTTCTTCACAATTCAGAATCCTAGCCTTCAAATTTAGAAATGAAAATTGTAACAAATTGATCCCAGCTGTGGATTGAGGCAACCGGAAGAGTTCTACACCAAATTCTAGCTTTTTTCGTGAATGTGAGAGTAAAAATTCTGCATAAAATGCCTTCATCAATTTCTTGAAAATCATAATTTGAAACTTTTTGAATAAATTGAAAGAAATGATTAAGAACAGAAGAATTCCTCTTACCATTGAACTTTGCATGAGACAATAGTCTTACCATATCGGGTGGAGTATTGGAAGATGCACATCCATGGATACAACTCCAAATTAGAAGTTTAAGAGGAGCCATTAGGATTAAATAAAATGTTAAAATTGAAAAGACTCAAAAAGACTACAAGTTTCAAGCCCTTGTTCTAGTGCCAACAATGTTGATGCCTTGAAACTCATTGCAACAACAATAGGGGATAACCACCCGGTTCAGACCTTAAAACAACTCCTTTTCCATTTGGTGTGGTGGCTCTGACTGGTTTAACGAGGTCCAGTTACCTTCTCCCTATCGCTATTGGTTTATGATGTATCTTTAACTACCAATAGTTAGGGATATCAGATCACTTCTGCTTGCTGATCAGGAAAGAGAATGACCTTTAAGCGGATTTCGGTTCAGCTAAGCCACAATTAAAATTTTTCCACTTTGAGAAGAGGACTTAAAAGAATGTAGAAATTACTCTAAATGCAAGCTTATTGTATAATGCAAGCAAAAAGAAACTAATTATAATCCTATCTGAACTAGAAAGATATAGATCTAACCCCACAAAGAGCAATATATTTAAATGATTGAGATTTAAATATGTCTGGTTTATGTTGAATATCTAGCTAACGAAGTAGTTCAATTAACTGACATTATGTATACCAAGACACATCCTATTGAGACCTCTTAACTGAAATGATAAACCAACAACATTTCAGGAATTAATTCACAAAAATTAATATTTATTATCAAATCAGTAAATCTAATAATTAAACAATAATGTGTAGAAATAGTTCACACACATTACTGTTTAATAAATTAGTTTTATGAGATAGATTTATGAGTAAATAGTTATTCAAAAATCATAAATTAATTCATAAGAACAGAGATACATAATAACAACATTGAGACAAATTACCCATATTGACATAAGTGCACAAACATGAATAAAATGACACATTCTTGTTATCATAAAAATGAAACTGATATTTGAAACAGTAGTATTAAAAGTAATAATTTATTACATCCCTTTCTTTTACCTTGGTCTCCAACAGTCCTTTACATTGCTTGAACTTCTGCTTTCAAAACTAGATCCACAATAGTGCAAACTCTGCCCCTTACACATAATTCAAGATACAAAGGAAAAATCCTCAATAATCTTCAGATCTAAGATTTTCTCTACTCCCTCCTACCACTCTAAATTCCTATTACATAAGTTCTTTTATAAGTCCAAAATTGCAGAGGAGCGCAACCCCTCTATTACATTCTGCAATCTACTATTTATAATATTTGCAAAGGAATTCTTGAGAGGAAAGTTTGTTGAAGAGAAATTTGTCCAATCCAATTTTATTTCCTCAAAATTCCAATTTTTAATTGCTGAAGCATTTTCATTGATTAAGATCTTTTTCTCCATATCTCTTCTACTGTGTTCCTGCAAAAGGAAATCAAAATGAATTAATATGCAACCAAAAAATCAAAATATCATTTCTGGCATTAAAACAAATGCAATCAAATTCAATTTAAATAAATAATTGAAAATAAAATATAAGCTTTCTATTAATGCCTAGGATGGTTTAATTGGCGAAGGATATCATTGATGAATGGATCTTCATTGAGAAAAGGATTGGACAAATGAAAATGCAAAAATAAAACTCAGAAAATTGATTTTGTTTTGAAAATTCAGAGCTTGATCTTCTGCCTAATTTTTCACCCAATAAAAGACCAAATCTATTAGTGAAACCTCCTCAGAAATGTTCTCATTGATTTTATCTTTCCAATGAGTCGTCCTGGGCCTCATTTGGCTAAGTAAAACTCAATCTATGAGCCTCCAAATTTGATGAGCCAAATCTGACACAATTTCGAAATTTCTGTTACTGGACTAAAAAAATCAGAATTTTAATTAAAAATTTAATCCTAAATTATACTATATTTATCTAATAATTAATACTAATTTAATTTTTAATCATAAATTAAACTAATTAATAAACTATTTATTAATTAATATTAATCTAACTAATTAACATAATTAACTATTTATAAACTATTTAATATTAATCTAAATAATAATTAATTTTAATTTAATTAATTTAAAAATTATTATTTAAATATCAAATATTTATTCTAATATTAAATTAGATTAACTTACCACTTTACTTCACTCATACGTATGAGTGAGTTTAAAACCTTAAATCCAAAATCGAATTAGAAAAGTTTGTTATAAGACTTTGAATGCCCCTTTTACTTTTCTATGATCGGAATTGGGAGGTGCGGGAGGATTGTTAAACTTGTTATGTTGGAAAGCTCTGATGCGATCTTCCTCGTGTAATTAAAGTTTATAACGAGGGTTGGTTAATGCGACATGTTTTTTTTTTTGAATTTTTTAAATCGGGAGATGGGGAGGATGGAGGTGTTAAGGCCCTTTATGAAGCATGCGATTGAAATCTCTGATCCGATAAAAAATCCCGATGCGATTAAGTTTTATTTTATATATGTTATATTTATATATTAAATTTTAATTTAATTTAATTAATTATATTTGATATATTAATTAAATTAAATTAAATTAAGATTTAATATCATTTTTTTATTTTGGTTTTATTTTTTAATGAAGTTTTAGTTAAGTTATGAAATTATCTAAACTACAGCTACAAAAAAAATAAATAAACTACAGCGACTTTGCCATTTTGATTTTTCGAGATTAGTAATTTATTTGAAATATTGGAGTGAATTACTAAAATTCGGTTGCTTCATGATTTGGCTGTATAAGTAAAAAAATGAAAAATGTTAGTAATAACTAACTAGGGGTTAATATTTAAAACAAATGCATTATTGAACTAATTTATTTACAAAAATGGAATATTGTACATTTTATGCATTTTTAACCTAGGCGACATAAATGATTAGATTTCAAAGGAGTGTCGTTTATGAACCAGTTGACGAAATGAGATGAAACAAGCGTCAATGGGAAGCTTATAAAAAATTGATTTTAACAAAGAAATCAAAACAAGAACCCAAAAGAAATAAAAAATTGCCAAAATCGTAGGATAATCAACTTAATAAAAATCATAAAAGGCGTTTAGCGAAAAATTTTATGGAAAGAGTCCCCATTATTTGAGTTGAACAAGTCAAAAATGGGGGGGTTCTGTTTTACCTCAACACAATATTACAATACATATTTATACATGCTAAAACATCGAATACCATAGACAGAAAACCATCGCATCCAAAACCATGGACCAAGAACCATAGGTAGGTTTGCCCAACCTAATACAGGATCCAAAAAAAAAATTCTTGGGGCGATGCCCCACACCCCGTAGAGGGGGGCTACCCACCCCCCTCTAACCCCCTAGTTCCCTGTGTAGGTTAGTCGTTAAAAGAATATAACACAGCTCAAAAATACAAACACCTCCAGCCTTCTAAACAATATCATAAAACCGATAGCAATTATCTGGGTGCCAGTTCTACTGCTCCACCAACGCCCTCCAACATAGGCCCCATACAACAAACTTTCACCTCACACACGCTCAATCAAAATAATTATTTACAAGCTATAAAAGATTAAGAAACCTTCGCTTGTAAACCCTACTATTCTATTTACATTAGATGTAAAACATCAAGGAAATATAAACCAACAACACACCCAGTGGTCTGAAAGTCGATAATATCTTAAACACATTTAGCATATTATGGCCCATCAATGTAAAAAAATCTCTCAATAGGGGTTATTCTTGACTACATGATTCGTTCCACTATACATAATTTTTGATAACTTTGAATTTGTTTTCAAGGACACAATGACACTAACTCCCACGTAAACCTTGACCTTCATATGCAGGGTTGTTCCCAATCCACAACATACACATAATTGCACACTTAATGTTGCTTCTCTTTTCTATATTTAACATTTCCTTCATGTTAATGAATTTTTGGTACTGAAACCATGTCTTCCCACTCACACATACATACCCATGGGGAACACTAATCTCCTTGCTCTCTAACAAAAGTTTCCACAAGGTTTTATTTACGAATGTAAAAAATGTTAAATTTCCATTTTCTTTGACATGTCAATCCCATGATGTTAGCACTATTTCCATGTTATCAATTTCTCATTGATACCTGGATTTACAAGAAAGCTACATGCAACTTGCAAGGATCAAAAGTTAAAGCTTGAGCTTCTCTTATATATCAAATAGTTCAGAAAATGAAATTAGACCGCGAGTTTTATGGTATTGAGAATGCCTAAAATTAATTATCTTCCTCTTGCAAAAGTAAAAGATAATAGCTAAAACGAAGGGATCTGATTGACAAGCAGCACGACGAAAAACTAGGGTTTCAGACTATTACAGAGGTCATTCTCCATGGAAGGACGCAAAAGAGGGAGCTCCACTCCCTCCTACAAGCAGGCTATAGCTAATAGGGTGAAAAAACCAATGGAAAATGACAGAGAGCTTTTAGAAGGAAGGGAAAGAAATAGTGAAGAAGAACAGGAGGGAACTAAGTTAAGGAAGCCTAATGATGCAAAGGAAAATGAGGAAGAAGACAAGGAGCAAGGAACAAAAGACAAAGTGCAGATGGGACCATGCAAAGCTAACGCGACGGTAACTCCCAGAGTCATTTTAAATGATCTGGCACTGTAGGTGCATAGGGATCACACGGAAACATATGCAATCATTTGTAAATTCATGGGTTTATGGCACACTGAAAAATCCTTACAAACGTGGATTAAATACCACTGGCAACCAAAAGGCAGCATTGACCTACATCTTCGGTCTAAGGGTTTTTTCAATGTTGTATTTGCAAATATTGAAGATAAGGACAGAGTGTTTCAAGGAGGGCCCTACTTTTATGCTGCAATAGGTCTCTATATGCGACCTTGGATTATGAATTTTGTTTTGAAGCGCGAAAATTTTACGTCCATCCTGGTTTGGGTAAGACTCTATTCTCTACCTCTTGATTACTGACAAACGGAATCTCTATCCACCATAGGAAATAAGTTAGGTCGTTTTGTCAAAGTTTCTGAGGCCACTAGAAGGGGAAAGTATACTTCCTTTGCTAGAATATGTGTGGAGATGGATCTCTATGGAGCTCTACCGGACGAGGTTATTTTTGAGGTTTTTGATGAAGAATAGATACAAACAGTAGATTATGAACATATCTCATTTAGATGACACAAGTGTCACAAGCATGGACACATGTTTAGAGACTGCCCTCTAAGTAAAATAGAGAACAAAAACAAAGCTGACATAATGAAGGATTCATAAATCTTCTTCAAGGTGGAACATAAAGGAAAAGGAGGCAAAAGAGGACCAAAGCCACATAAATCAGTAGGGCAACAAGTTAACCAGGACATGTTTCATGTCCTTGAAGTAGACGAAGGTTCAATAGAAACAAATCAGGGAAAGGAAGGAAGTCCAGTGGTGGAGGAGATAGTAGAAGACAGGGAACAAATACAATATAATAACAAACAAAAAGAATTTATGATGAATGATATAGAATAGGAGATGGACCATGAAATGACCCAAAGTGAGATGGAAATGGAGGACCATGAGCTCTAGGAAATTCTCGATAAAGAGAACCTAGATTTGGAAGGTTTCTTGAATCAAGGAACCAAAGAGGGGTTAGTCTCGTTACCTATATAGGAGTTCAATACAGTTCAACAGTTGTTTTTATGGAAAACCCAAATATTGGTCACTTTAATTGTTTATTAATTAAAGAGTCGAGTGCCACATAAATTATCAACTCGGGAAAGTCTGATTATTCCAAAGCTGACTATGTACAGTATGTACTCAATTTTAAAGGTATTAAAAGTTATAGTATAAACAGTTCATTCTCTGTTAAACCCCTACTCTGTGTTACAGTAGTTATAGCCTATTGCAGGAATGGAATAAGAACAGATAATTAATTAAAGAAAACAAATCTGCAAAAGGAAGTGATGGCTGTCTTATAACAAAGGATCAGGACCCTATCCCCAGAGTAAGGACATTCAGCACCTGCCTCTGTTATCCAGTTCACCAATACACTCTGTAAATCCTAGTCACCGGTGAGGCACTCATATACAACATCAATCAGTTAAAAGGAAAACAGAGTCTCAGCAAAAGTAAAATATCATTAGAAGCAGTATTCGTGAATAAGGTATAAACATAAATCACACACACAACACACAACATAAAGAAGATGGGTGAATCTTGTGATGAAGGTGGGCCCTGTCCTTCTCACAAGATTCCCCAGGACACAGAAACTAAGATGAAATACTCAGAACAGAACTTTATTCATCTGTCAATATACCATATTACAAGAAAGATTCAGTCTCATCCTTTCACTACAATTCCTGTGTTACAGCTTGTTCATCCTCTCTCCATACATCTATATCCCCCCTCTAATGTAGATGTCTCCTCTTTATAGAGGAGACATCTATTACAAAAGATTTTCATTATACATTCTAGTTCGACCCTTTGTACCAAAAATAGGGAAATCAGTTCCCGTTAACAGAATGTTGTTACAGTAATGTGGATCATGATCGTTACGACCAATGTAGTAATCGATCGGATTCCTTTGCTGTTGCAGATTTGATACGCAAATCTCAACTGTCTCCTCGAGGTTTGCATGTTGTCCTTGCTATTTCAGCTTCGACGTTTGTGTTGTTCTTGATGTTTCAGGTTTGCGGTTCGCGCTATTTCCGTTGTTTCAGCAACTGCAAAATATGCTCTTGCTAGATTTAGGTAGTTTCAACAATTGTTCAGCAACTTAGTCAAATTCAAGGATCAATTATAAAGATAGCATGATTATGTGTTGAATAATTAAACATATAGCAATGAGGAGAGTTACTGTATACCTTTTGGAATGATTAAGTCAAAACACTAGCAAAGGCTTTCGACTAAGGGTTGAAGAAGGTAATATTATGACAAAATATAAGGTTAAAAATAGACCATATGGGATCCTAACATCCCCCCAAACTGAAAATGTTGCATGTCTGCATGAAACGTCTACTCTGAATCTGAGTCGGAATACTGGGATGAACAGTGTAAATTGCTTATGCAATAACTGTAGACGGTGTTGTCAACCATGTCTCTAAACCCATGGACACTCTGAAGTTTCTTCCATGCTGCCAACTCTTCCCATTTGGTCAATTTAAATTTAGCCTTATATTGTTCTCTAGGAAGCCATAAGAGAGGGAAATGAAAGTGGTAACCAATCCATCGTTCAGCACACTGTCTAATGCATTTAACATAATCAGGTATGCATGAGATTTTTCGCCTGAAGATTGAGGGGATTGTAAGGATGATATTCCCGTCTTTCTTTAGGACAGTGTTCCCAGAATAGGTTATTTGCTTTTATATCCAGAGCTCCTTTAGTTTTCACATAATGTTGGTAGTCTTCCAAAACTGCTGCTTGTAGTTTCCTGATATGATCGGTCATCCCTCGTTCTCGTAGAATCCGTTGATGTTCTGCAACGAAGATGGCTGCATTTTGTGGTTCAGAATGAGTCCATAGAAGAGAGTTCTCCTCATTGTGTGCTGCAGACATGAAAGCACTCTGCCAAGTAAGCTGATTTCCCAAGAAGGAAATAAAGGCTCTTATTTGGATATCACCACAAAGAGGAAGTAAACTAATCTTTCTATCTTCAGGCATAGCCTCATTGTGAATATAGAGTTCACACAGAAAGTTCTGGTCACTGTTTGGTGCTTCTGCAAAAGTCTCAATAAATTGTTGTGGTGTACAGACTTGGTGGGGTCTTCCATCCTTGATTGCTTTTAATTGGAGGAATGCTAAGCATTCTTTCAAAAATATAGAATAGTTAAAAGAGGGCTTCCTTGTAGCGAGTAACCGCTGGACCACGTCAAAGATGACGGACAGTCTGGATTTTAATATCATATTATCCTTATGTTGTGCACGAGACTATTCAAGCGCTTCCCAGTTTCTGTATGCATAGTTGAGCCATAATGAATTTTGTTGCTGAAATGCCTTTCCTTGTGAGAGCTCATATTCTGTCTTCCATGTGTCACTTAGTTCTTGAAAAGTGGAAGTCCGTGCGAGAGCATTGCTAACACAGGAAGGTTCAGTCTGAGTATACATAGTTGTAAAAGACGTTGGTACTGGTTTTTGTTCTGTAACAACTTGGGTAGGCTGGGGTGGTTCTGTTTCTTCCTCTAAAATTCTTGAAGACCCTGCTCATTCTTGTCTAACAGCAGGGTGTTCCTTTTTGACTAGAACAGGACTAGCTCCAGTCAATGGAACTGAAACTATCTTATATCCTGCTCAAGTATAGATATCACCACATTCACTGCACATGTATTCACTGTATTGATCCTTTTATGCACTCTTTTCAGCTGCAGATGCTACCTGAGCTAACATGTACAGATTGAGTTCCTTTTTATAGATTTCCCTAGGCACTGTTAACTCTTGCTGATAAGCCTTAATTTCTGATTTCAAAAACTCATTTTCTTCCTGCAGGGAGGCTAAAGTAACCGGGGCTTTTGTAGTTGTAGGTTGCAATGGAGGAGAGAATTGTTGTTCGGCATCAAGTTCATCATTTGCATCCACAACAGGTGGTTCTTGTGTATCACCTGTTGGGTCAGTGGCTGGTTCTTTTGTATTAACCACATCTAGGGCAACTTCTTTTTGATCTCCAACAGGTGGTTCTTGTTTATCACCTGTTGGGCCACTGGCTGGTTCTTGTGTATCAGCCACATCTAGGTCATCTTCTTTTTGTTCGCCAATAGGTGGTTCTTGTGTGGCACCTCTTGGGTCAGTGGCTGGTTCTTGTGTAACAGCCACATGCCCTATATCATCTTGGGTATCTACTTTAGATGTATCGGAAGTTGGTTCTTGTGGAGAAGTTGCCTTTGTTGGAAAAAATGATGTCACAAAATCATGAATGCTCTACATTTCGACACTTGAGGGTGTGGAAGGTGAAGGTTCAGGGCTATGCGGGATACGGGGATTTAGAATGATAGGTGGGGCATTTGGGATAATGGCCTCAGTTGCTGCAGACGACCTTGTTCGTTGCCGTGGTCGGGAATCAGGAGAAACAATAGTTTTTCTCTTACGAGCACTTTTCCTCGGGGTAGGGGAATTATCAGAAATGGTGGCTTCCTTAACTGAGGCCCTGGTTCTTCTTTTTAGTGGGGTTGCAGCTTTCTGTTGCTTTTTCCTCTTAAGGAAAGTGATGAGGGTGTCGTCATCCGAATCATCGGTGGGGATATGGACTATGGGAGTGGATGGTTCGGCTTTATCAAGGGGTGGGGTCTGCTGCAGATTTTTAGTGCTCAATTGGGGTGCTTCTGCTGCTGGTTGCTGAGTTTCGGCAGCTTGCTGGGAGTTTTCCTCGGATTGCTGGGAATTTTCTTCATTTTGCTGAGGATTTTCCTCAACTTGCTGAGGGGGGTTATTGAGGGGAGGTGGATTGTGTAGGGCGAAGCCTCTATTTATTAAGAGTTGGACCAAATGATGGTGCATGAGGCAGAGGAGTTGGTGCCTTGCGTTCACGATATAGTGTGCCATATTTTCTAGACAGCCAAGCAAATAATAGGGCATATTTATTAGATGACCATGCCACAAATGATTTAATAAAACAAAGTTGTACTGGTAGACTACTTGATAATGACCCTCGCAGGTGAAATAATGCTTAACAAATTCTACAACCTTTGGCCATGGTGGTGGTAGTGATCGAAGTGCAACACCCCTGCCTTTGGTTTCAATGTGCTCCCCTGGTAACAGGAAATCTTGTTGTGCATTGAGAATGAGGTGTTTTCTACTGAACCAACGAATACCATTGGTTAGAAGCCCCGAAACTTGTGCTATGTCCTCTTCTATTGCTAGAATTCGCACCCCTTGGACAATGGAGTATCCTTCCCTCAAATTACATGCAAATTCTAGAACCTGCTGTGAATCAAAATCCAGAAGTCCTCTGAAGTAATCCACCCATCCTACTTGTAGAAAGATTTGGTATGCCTCCTGGTAGAGTTCCAGTAATGCCGTCGAGCTAGGTTCATGTCTAACAGCATCTCCTCCCATAGTTACTGGTTCAGACAAAATACAAAGTGCAGAGCCGAGTTGCCGAGGTCGAAATAGAGCAGAACGTTACAAATGAAATTATGACGTGATAAGGTACAGTCAAGGTGGATTAGCTACTACCGCGAGAAATAGCGGTGATTGGCGTGTCATATAATGATTACAATATTTCAGTAATCCCACCAACTGAAACTGAATGATATGGTTGGTGGTACGACGCTTTCGATAGTCGTATCAATTATCTCGTCATTAACTACAATTTAATATTCACACTTAAACACGCATACCTTTACATTTATCTTTGGTTGTTGCGTCGAAAAGTGTTATCTCACCTTTAATAGGTCGATGATCATTATAGAAAGGGTCTGTAAAGTATGAGGGTTTTTATACACAAGGTTTTCATTATTCACAAGAAGTAGTAGTGAAGGAACATAATTAACAGGATGAATGGCTGATTTCTTTAATAAAGAATGATATGTTTCTATCGGAGTAATAGTTCATTCTCGGGAGAAAAAGTGGGGAAATTGGTGCTTTTTAGGAAAAATGGAAAAGATTGGTGTTTAAGTACTGGGATTGGGTGTTTCAGCAACGGGAAATGGTGTTTCAGCAACGGGAAATGGTGCTTCAACAACGGAAATTGGTGTTTCAACCACGGTAAATGGTGTTTCAGCAATAAGAATTGGTGTTTCAACAACGTGAAATGTAAGAGGGAATGAATTATGATCTGAAGTGACATGTCAATGCTTCCTAATCCGCAAATTAGTTCTTCATGTATTGGAATTTTATTTTCATCCACCCTCTGAAGCTAAGATCTGAAAAATAACTCATTGTAACATGGCATCCCTTGACACGGATTATTAGTTAAGAAATCTAATCTAAAAATAAATACATAAACAGAAAATTAAGTGCATTGAGGGATAACAGGTTCTCCCAAAAATGCATAGTGTATGCCTATCATGCAAGCAACTTTGAAATCCTCTTTAGAAATAGGTTGTCGATACAAACGGAGTCAATACCCATTCACTAATAATGGTGTTCTAGAATCATCAATCGTTAGGAGTCTGACTATTCCATTTGGAAAAACAGTATCTACTTCATAAGGTCCTAGCCACCTTATTCTTAATTTACCTTGAAAATTTTCAAAACGAGAGTCATACAGTAGAGCCCAATTACCTTTTTGAAACTACTTATGTTTAATAGTTTTGTCATGCCACCTGGTTCTTTGTTGTTGTATCATGGTTGTTTGATGGATGGCATCCAACCTCTTTTCATCCAATTCCTGAAGCTGCTGCAACCTAGCTGTCTGTGCATCAGTCAAGTCAAGGTTAACAACTAAAGCAGTCCTTAAGGTTTTGATTTCAAATTCCACAGGAAAAAAAACACTTTTACCATAAACTAATTCATAAGGTGAAAAACCCGTAGTGTTCCTCCCAGTAGTTCTGTAAGCCCATAATGCTTCAGGAAACCTTTCAATCTAGTCCCTTCGATTTTCTTTTACTGTTTTTCTTAAAATTCCTTCTATGACTTTATTCGTACTTTCCACCTGCCCATTTGCCTGGGGGTGATAAGGTGTAGTCATTTTATGCTTAATGTGATATTTCTGGAGTGTATCTTTGAAGCCATGAGAGTTAAAAGGAGGTCCTCCATTTGTGAGTAGCTCTCTAGGCAAACCAAACCTAACAAAGATTTCTTCAAATAAAAAAGTTAACATTGATTCTTCATTAGCTTTGATGAGTGCCTTAGCTTCTACCCACATAGTCATATAATCTGTGCAAACCAGTATATAAACTCTTTGATTGGATGGAGGATTGATGGGACCTATAAAATCTAGTTCCCATCTTTCAAAAGGTTCAAGTATTACCTGGGGGTTGAGTGGCATTTCATCCCTGTGATTAGGTTGGCCCATTCTCTGACAGCTATCACAGGCCCTAACATATTTCTTTGCGTCTTTAAAATGTGAGGGCCAATAATAACCCATTCTAAGAATTTTGTGTGCTATTCTTTTACCTACAAAATGCCGCCACAAGGGCCATCATGACAAGCCTTCAATATATCCTAAGCTTCATCTTCTCTGATGTATCTCTGAATTTCTTGATCAAGTCCTGTGTGAAAAAGACACCCGCTTATCCAACTGTACCTAGCACTTTGTTGAACGATCTTTCTTTTCTCTCTGTGCGATAGGTGTGATGGTAGCTTCCCTGCAACTAAGTAATTGGCAGTGTCTGCATACCAAGGCGAGTGAGCAGATACTGAAAATAAATATTCATCAGGAAAAGAATCATCTACTGGAATATTTTCATCAGTTTTTAACCGAGAAAGGAAATCAGCAACTACATTTTTGTTACCTAGTTGATCTACAACTGTGATATCAAATTCTTGTAATAATAATAACCATCTGGTAACTCGAGAATTTGTAACTAATTTGTTCATTAAATATTTAATGGCCGAGAGATCAGTATGAACAAAAGTAGTGTAACCGGTAATATAATTAACCGGTAATATAATGTCGAAACTTATTAATAGCATAAATGACTGCTAAGAATTCTTTCTGAGTGACTATATAATTATGTTCAGCAGGGGTCATATTTTTACTAATAAAATAGATAGCATAGGGAAGATTGTTTTCTTCTTGTCCCAAGACAGCTCCAATTGCAGTATCTGAAGCATCAGAGGATATATGAAAGGGGAGTGCCCAATCAGGTCCTCTTAAAATGGGAGCTGTAGAAAATTGATGTTTAAGTTCATTAAATGCTTTTTGACAACCATCTGTCCACTTAAATTCAACATTTTTCATAAGTAACACAAACAAAGGAGAAGCTATTTTAGAAAAATCCTTGATAAATCTTCTATAATATCCATCATGTCCTAAAAAACTTCTTACATCAGTTTGTGTTTTAGGGATAGGAAGAGTCTGAATTACTTGTACTTTAGCTGAATCAACTTGAATTCCTAGGAATGAGATGAAGTGACCCAATACAATACCTTGATTTATCATCATATGGCATTTTCAGTACTTAAGGCAAGATGTGTTTCTATACATCGTTTAAGTACTTTTTCAAGGCTCTGTAATGCATCTTCAAAATTCACACATAAGGAGTAAAGTCATCCATAAATATCTCTAAGGAATCATTAAGCATATCAGAAAAAATTCCTATCACTACTCTTTGGAATGTTGTTGGGGCATTACATAGTCCAAATGGAAGAACTCTATAGGCAAAAGTCCCCCATGGACTAGTTAAAGTGGTCTTGTCCTAACCTTGGGGTGCAATCTTGATCTGATTATATCCACTAAATCCATCCAAAAAGGAAAAGAATCTCTTACCTATAAAATTGTCTAGTACCTGATCAATAAATGGTAAGGGGAAATGATCTTTCTGAGTGGCCTTATTTAGAGCTCTATAATCTACACACACTCTCCATTTACCATTTTTCTTGGGTACAATTACGGATGGTGAAACCCATTCACTATCGGATATAGGATATATAAATCCTACATTCAACAATTTTTGAAGTTCTTCCTTCACAATTTCCCTTAAATTGGGATTCATTCATCGTTGGGGTTGATAGACTGGGCGATATCATTCTTTAATATAAATACAATGATTACATAATTCAGAAGAGATTCCCTTCATATCTGTGTAATCCCATGCCAATGCTTCTTTATTCTCACGAAGTAGCTTCATTAACTGTTGTGTTTCAGCATCTGTTAGGTTAGGGTTTATATTTAATGTTTTGCCAGGCTTGATTTCTACTGCTATACTTTTGGAGGAGATACTAGCTGATGTCTGAGATAAATATTCAGTTCTAAGGTTTTGCTGGGATTCAGATTCCAAGATTGTAGTCAAGTGATCATGTATTTCAGAGTTAACCGAAGACGGTTCAGAAATAAAGTTGCTAATTAATTCATCTTCAGTTGAATATTTAAAAGTTAAAGCTTGTCCGACAGTCAAGATGGGTTGGGTCTCATCATCCTCATAATCTAACCATACAGAGTTATCATTATTAATCATAGGTGTAGCATGAGGGTAAAGAGTAAGCTGTTTGGTTTCACATCCATTAGAAATTGTCATTGAACCTGATCTACAGCTGATGAAGGCATCTGTTGTAGCCAGCCAAGGTCTCCCTAAAATCAATGGGTGACCCCCCAACTTTGTTTTGGTCTCTAATACAACAAAATCAGCTGGGTAGTTCCAAGATTCGACTGAAATTATCAGGTCTTCAATGACTCCTTCAGGTTTGATTGTGGATCGGTAAGCTAGCTCTAGAATGGTTGGGGTTTCTCTAATTACATTCTTTAACTATAATAACTGTGCAGTTTCAAGTGTCATGATGTTTATTGCAGCACCCAGATCTACTAGAACTCTAGAAACAAACGTTTTTCCAGCCTGCAATATGACCGTAGGATGACCATGGTCACCATATTCCACAGGAGGGTTTTTTTCTGACATTAGAGCAGCTAGATCACCCATCACATGAACTGTGATGGGATCCTTAGCTTTTCTTCCAAGTTTCTTAATACAAATATCCCTAACATTTCTAGCATAAATTGCTACATCTCTCAGTGCTTGTAAGAGTGGAATTTTAACATATAAATTCTGTAGTTCTCCTAAAAGATTAAGAGCAGGTGGCTCAAGTGTTTTTGTAAGAGCCAAATGTTTAGGGAATGGTAGCTCTACTGCTTCAGCAATCTTATTAGAGGATGTTTCAATTGTTTCAACATTGTTATTAGAGGATGATTCAACTGTTTCAACATTGTTCTTAGATGACTTTTCTTTTCCAGCTTCTTCTTTATCAGAATCGGAAGAAGTAATGTCATCAATAATGGGTTCAACTATTCTCCCAGAGGGTAAATGAATATCATTACATTGCATAGGAGAAATAGGTTGGTTTTTAATATCAATTACTTGTAGAGCTTTATTGTTATTTGGGTTGGGGTTAGGTTGTACAGGCAGTTGGGGTCTCATTGTCTGATTATTTGGTGGAGCATTTGATGGTAAGGAGAGAGATTGCTGATACTGAGGTAATTGGTTTGGAAATGGGATCTGTTGAGCTGTCCAATTTGGGTTCCATTGATTAAAATAGGATTTCTATAGAGTCGAGGGATTCCATATTATAGGATCAAAAAAAGGAGGATTTGGTTGCTACATGGGTGGGAAATTCATTTGATTAAAGGGTGGGTATTGTATTTGATTGAAGGGTGGGTAATTTGCTTGAAAAGGAGAATGATTATTCTAATGATTAAATGGCATGTTAGAATTCAGACCTTGTCCTCGTGGTTGCCATTGCTTCCTCTGTGTCAGCAGGTACACTGCTTTAACTTCTTCTTAAGTTGGCTGCAGTGCTGTTTTTATTCCTAGCAAAGAAGGGCATTATTGAGTCTCATGGTCCTTTTCATAGATAGTGCAAATTGGTACCTTGTTGAGTGGCCATTCCCTTAGTGGGTGTTCTTCTCTGCATTTAGAGAAGAAAATAGCCAGAGCAGCTGTTGCTTCTGCCTGCTTCTTTTTAACCGGCAAGGTATCAATTTGTGAGGCAAAAGAGCTTAACATTTCAGTTTTAAATTCTTCAAGTAAGTTACCTATTTCGGCCCGTGTTTCTCCTCCACTTGCTGATTTCTGGACTCTTGAGTATGTACTATCTTTACTTTTTGGTCTGCTTGCCGCTCCTCTTGAACATCTTTTACAGAGATTGACAATCTCATCATATGATTCCTTAGATATGTCCCCTTTTCCAAGCATATTCAACATATCTAAACAATTATCTCGTACCCCTTTTAGCAATATTGACTTAAGAATATCCTTACTCATATCAGGATGATCAGATCGCTGCAAATTATACTCTAGTCTTTCCACGAAGTCCTCTAAACTTTCGTCCTCCTTCTGAGTCATCTTAAATAATTCCTCCTTCCTTTCTCTTGTTCGGCAATAATCTTGGTGTTTGGCTAGAATTTTCTCCTTCATCTGGTCCCATGTCGTAACCACATGAGCTCCCAAGCTCATAAACCATCTCACTGTGTTCCCTTTTAATGTAGCTAGAAACAACTTCAATTTATGAGCAGCATTAACATAGTCATAGCTTCTACACAATATATCAAATTCAAAAAACAATTCACCAGGATCTTCTGAGGATAAACCATGGAAATTGGGTAATGCTGAAAGTGGGATATTCTTCATAGGAGTTGCTCCTCTGGGAAGATCCACAATAGGGAATTCCAGGGTGGAGAGAGAATTTTCTCCCCTTCCATCTACTCTGCGACCTCCACCGAAAAGTCCTTCATTGTTATCCTCCATTGGTTGTTTTCCTAACGCGCTTGCTCGATCTTTGGAGTTTTCTCTTGGACTTTCAATGTCCTGCACTAGTTCCTCCACTTTAATCTCCTCTATTGGCTCCTCTACTGGTCCCTCAACTTCTTCCACCGGTTCCTCAGTATATTCTGATGGTTCTATAACCCTCTCTGATCTCACTACCTCCTCTGTCTGATAATCTGTCTGGAATGAGTGTTGGGGCTGTGGCCTTCGAGAGATTAACCTCTGGGATGTCTCAGCTTTTGAAATAATATCGTCAATAAAAGTTTTTCTTCCTCCTCCTTTGCCGTTGCCGCCTGTAAGGTTAGCCTTCCTGCGTCCTCTCATGCATCCTGCATCTCTAAAAGAAAATCGTTAATAATTTTAAAATCTTCAGTCGCCTTCCCCAGCAACGACACCAAAATGTTGGTCACTTTAATTGTTTATTAATTAAAGAGTCGAGTGCCACATAAATTATCAACTCGGGAAAGTCTGATTATTCCAAAGGTAACTACGTACTGTATGTACTTAATTTTAATAGTATTAAAAGTTGTATTATAAACAGTTCATTCTCTGTTAAACCCCTACTCTGTGTTACAGTAGTTATAGTCTATTGCAGGAATGGAATAAGAATAGATAATTAATTAAAGAAAACAAATCTGCAAAAGGAAGTGATGGTTGTCCTGTAACAAAGGATCAGGACCCTATCCCCAGAGTAAGGACATTCAACACCTGCCTCTATTATCCAGTTCGCCAATACACTCTGTAAATCCTAGTCACTGGTGAGGCACTCATATACAACATCAATCAATTAAAAGGAAAACAGAGTCTCAACAAAAGTAAAATATCATTAGAAGCAGTATTCGTGAATAAGGTATAAACAGAAATCACACACAACACACAACAGAAAGAAGATGGGTGAATCTTGTGATGAAGGTGGGCCCTGTCCTTCTCACAAGATTCCCCAGGACACAAAAACTAAGATGAAATACTCAGAACAAAACTTTATTCATCTGTCAATATACCATATTACAAGAAAGATTCAGTCTCATCCTTTCACTACAATTCCTGTGTTACAGCTTGTTCATCCTCTCTCCATACATCTATATTCCCCCTCTAATGTAGATGTCTCCTCTTTATAGAGGAGACATCTATTACAAAAGATTTTCATTATACATTCTAGTTCGACCCTTTGTACCAAAAATAGGGAAATCAGTTCCCGTTAACAGAATGTTGTTACAGTAATGTGGATCATGATCATTACGACCAATGTAGTAATCGATCGGATTCCTTTGTTGTTGCAGATTTGATACGCAAATCTCAACTGTCTCCTCGAGGTTCGCATGTTGTCCTTGCTGTTTCAGCTTCGAGGTTCGTGTTGTTCTTGCTGTTTCAGCTTCGCGGTTCGCGCTGTTTCCGTTGTTTCAGCAACTGCAAAATATGGTCCTGCCAGATTTAGGCAGTTTCAACAATTGTTCAGCAACTTAGTCAACTTCAAGGATCAATTATAAAGATAGCATGATTATGTGTTGAATAATTAAACATATAGCAATGAGGAGAGTTACTGTATACCTTTTGGAATGATTAAGTCAAAACACTAGCAAAGGCTTTCAACTAAGGGTTGAAGAGGGTAATATTATGACAAAATATAAGGTCAAAAATAGACAATATGGGATCCTAACAGCATACTAAAGTGGTGGTTAGACAAAAGTGCAAAGATAGCCAGGGGAACAAAGGAGTGAAAACAATGAAAAACACAGTAGGACTAGCACCCAGAAAACCAAGGAAGAAAAGGGGCAGAAAAATGCAGAATGAGTTGTTGATGGAATGTGGACAGCTAATGATAGATTCAAGTAAGATGAAAGACCTATCCAATTACTCCTTTACTAATCTTTAATTATGAAGTTCACTTCTTGCAATATCAGGGGTCTAGGTAGTAAATGAAAACAAAGATTACTGAATAATAGAATGAAACAAGTAGCTCCAGATATGATTTTCATCCAGGAAAATAAGTTTTCCATAAAAAAGATAAGAGATATCCATAGTAAATGGCTCAATAGATTTGAGTTTCTGGAAGTCAAAGCAGAGAATACAATTGGAGGTATTCTCACTCTTTGGAATCCACAAAAAATTGACTTAATAGATGTAGAGGCATCTAGGGATTATTTATCTATAGTCATTCAACCTGTGGGAGACAAGGAAACCTACCTGGTAACGAATGTTTACGGCCCTCAAAGAATGGATGACAAACTCAAGATTCTAAAATCTCTGGAGAATCTTAGAGACAGACATGCAGGAATACCCTATATCTTGGGAGGTGATTTCAACATGATCAAATCACTTATGGAAAAGAAGGAGGAACTAGAGTTCTAGGCAAAGACTCTTTGGCTTTTCAAACCTTTATTGATAAGATGAAGTTGGTGGACATTGTAACGAGTAATGGAATCTTTACTTTGAATAATAAAATAGGAGGAGAGTCTCAGGTGGCATCAAAATTAGACAGATTCATAATCTTATAGGATCTTATGTTCAATGACAAGGAAATGGTAGCAAGAATGCTCCCCTTTGGAGACTCATATCACTGGCCGGTACAACTGGAGGTTCAAGCCATTGGCACCCCCAGGAATAGACCTTTTCAATTAGAGAACATCTAGCTTTCCGACGTAGATTTCATCAGCAACATAGCCAAATGGTGGTCAGAAGATTTAAACATTCAGGGCACCAAAATGCTCCTTCTTTGGAAAAGACTAAAACACATCAAGCTCTGGCTTAAAGATTGGAACAAGAATGAGTTTGGTAATATCTTTGAAGAGAAAAAAACTATTGAAGGTAAAATGCAGGAACTCAACCAAGCCCTTATCACGGAGGGACATGAAAAATTCAAAAGTGATCAAGCCACCAAATATCATCAAAAGTACAAGAATTTATGCAAACAAGAGGAAATATTTTGGAGACAAAAATCTAGAGTTCAGTGGCTAAAAGAAGGTGAATGTAATACTAGATTTTTCCACAGATCCACCATAGCAAACAGAGCTCATAATAGATTTTCTTTGATCAAGGATGAAAGGGGAAATCTTCTCAATTCTCATGATGAAATAGAAGCAGTTCTAGTACAACACTTTCGAAACATAGCAAAGGAAGCCTATTATGATAGAGAATTCCACATCCGAGACTTCACTAAGAATATATCCAAGATGGTTGCCAGAGAGGATAATGTCAACCTTTATAGGCCAGTGGATGAAGAGGAAGTCAGTGGAGTTCTCAAAGAAATGCATAATGGTAAGGTGGCATGACCGGATGGTTTCAATGTTGACTTCTTCAAAGCTTGTTGGAATATTGTCAAACATGATATTTCGCAATTTGTTGAAGATTCCAGAATGAACAGAACCCTTTTGAAGGCCCTGAACACCTCTTTTATAGCCGTGATCCCTAAGCAAGGTTTGGCTCAAACGCCTGATACATTTAGACCTATAACTTTGTGCAACGTGGTTTACAAGATAATATCTAAAGTTGTAGCAAACAGACTCAAAGCCCTCATTCCTTCACTAGTTTCGGGGGAACAATCTAGATATGTGGAAGGAAGGAAACTTCTTAATAACATCATTCAAGAACATGAAGTGGTGCATTCTCTTACTAGCAAAGAAACGCTGGAATGATCATGCAACTGCACATAACCAAAGCTATTGATAAGCTAAATTGGATCTATATCAGGAAAGTTCTTATTGCTTTCGGTTTTGACCACAATTGGGTAAGATGGATCATGGCTTGATCACTTCTTCAAGTTTTTCAATTATGGTCAATGGTTCTCCTTTAGAGACTTTCATTCCTTCCAGAGGCCTCAGGCAGGGTGACCCACTCTCTCCCTTTCTCTTCATCCCCATGATGGAAGGACTGCGTAGGTCTATCAAGAATGCAAAAGAAGTTGGTAAAATCAAGTGTCTCCAACTCTCGGACAATGGATAGGCCTTGACTCACCAACAATTTGTGGATGAAACCAATGTGCAAGGAATCCCAACAGTCAAAGAAGTTCTTGCTTATAAAAAAATCCTTAGTGACTTTGCCATGGCTTCAGGTATGGAAGTAAATATTTCCAAATCTAAGATTTTTTTCTTCAATACTAACATTGCTATTCAGAGGAACATATATAGAATTCTGGGCTTTCAAAGAGATTCTCTCCCCTCGAATTATCTAGGAGTTCCTCTAAATTTTAAACCATTACACAAGAGCATCTAGGAGCCGATAATTAACAAATTACAAGACAAAATGAGGAAATGAACTATGAGATCTTTAAACCTAGCTGGCAAGTTCGTCCTCACAAAGGCTGTACTACAATCAATCCCAATCTTTATGCTTTTAGTTATCCCTGCTCCTAAAGGAATCCTACATCAAATGAGAAACATACAAAGAGACTTTTTATGGGGGAAAGGGGGAAGAAAAGAAGAAATGGGCCTTAGTTGCCTAGGAAAAAGTTTGTAAACCCAGAAACCACGGTGGTCTTGGATTGGATGATCCTGAAATTCTAAGCAATGTTTTAGGGGAAAAATTATGGTGGCGATGGATAAAAGAACCAAAGGCAAATTGGGCTATCATTTTGAAAGAAAAATATGCAAGCGCTTGTCTAGATAATGACCTCATAAGGATGGATGGTAATATAAGAGGATCATATATTTGTGATAAATCCTTGGAAAATAGAGGCATAATTAAAGATAATAACTTCTGGGAAATTAGAGAAGGAGACTTAGCCTTATTCCGGGAGGACAAATGGCAACAAGAACCTATTATGTTAAAGGAGGATTTGGAGGACCTCAAAGCAGAGACAGACACCAAGGAGCTCACCAAGGTTAAGGATTTTTGGGGTAAAAAAAAACAGTTTAGGGAAATTTAGAAACTAGAGGAAATTTGATCTCAGAAATGACAGTGCCCTAAAAGCTAAGTCTGAGAGACTAATGAAGATGTTAGAACAAAGGAAAATTCTAGTTTCAAGGGGGCATGACCAACTGAGATGGGGCAACAAAAATGAGGCGACCTATAATCTCAAGGAAGCTAAACTCATACTCCTTGAAATAGATTGCCATGTTCCAGATAGGATTTCGCAAAACTTATGGAAGCATCAAGGTTGGATGAAGATTAAACTTTTTATGTGGCTGGTACTGCACATGAAATTTCTGACCTATGATAACATTAGGAAGAGGGGTTTCCTGGGACCTTCCATATGCCAGCTATGTGAAGATCAAGAGGAGACAATGGAGCACCTTCTCAACAATTGCATTTTTACTTCCAGATTATGGGATTCTTTCGCTTCTATCTTCCAACAATCTGATAGAGACATTGGAAGTCTTTTCAGTACCTTCACCAATTGGAGAAGGAAATTTTTGAATAATGAAGTTTTGAGTTCAGCTTGGGCACTAAGACCAAGCTTCATTATTTGGAATGTCTGGAAAGAAAGGAACAATAGAATCTTCAAGAATGTTAATAAATCTCCCTAATATCTCTATGATCTAATCCTAAAATAGATTAAGGAAACTGTTGGAACTATAGTTCGAAATCTCCCTACAAATCACCCTTCTGCAATAGAATGGAGGATTCTCTATAAGCTAGAGTTGCAGGGACTTGTTCCTTAGAGCTTAGTAAGGAAAGCTTCAATTCTGGATCCTGAGCTAGATTTCTGGCACCCCCCCCCTAAGGGTTCTCTAAAATTCAACATTGATGGTGCTTCTAAAGGTAATCTGGGCACGGCCAGCCATGGTGGGGTGTTAAGGGATGATAATGGAGGTATTATGTTTATATTCCATGGTCATTTAGGAAAAGCTAACAACAACATGGCAGAGTTAATGGCCATGGAACAATGTATTGAGTTCCTAGTTCAAGAAAACCACCAAAATACGATCATTGAAGATGACTGCGAGTTAACCATGAACTTAGTTAAGAGAATAAGCTGGGGAATGAAATTAGAAAAAGCCTCAAGAAGCTGAAGGCTGATCTGAGTCTTTCAACGGATTCACAGTCACCTACAGAGCCTGAGAATAGTCAGTTTTGCACATGTGCGAAGAAAGGCCAATAAACTTGACGATTTGCTTGCCAATCAAGGAGTGATCTGCACATATAATAGAGTGGCGCCGAGCTATCAAGAACTCCCTCGAAATAGATTAAAAACAGAGTGTCAAAACCAAGCAAACGAATATAAGACAGTGTTTCTTAAAAGAGCAATGAAGGCAAGCATAATTGACCAGCAGTTGTTTGTTTAGAGGTTTTCTTACAGTCGGGTCTTTTGAGAGTGGCTTGCAGTGGTCAAAAGGCAATCCCCTGGTTATTTTGTTCACTATAGTGTCTAGTTGCAACAACGAGGACGAATTGCTTATGTGGATAATAGGAAGAATGGCGGATTCTTTAAAACACATCAGGTGAAGGAGAGTTAACGCAGTGAACGGTCGAGATCCGGAATCCATCGAAGGCCACAAAACCAGAGGTTTTTCGTGTTGGCCTACTTTACCACAGTCCGAGTAATTTTTTGGCGATTGTGGCACACAAAAGTGGGAAGTTGTTTCGCCTTTTTGGGAGCAATTCCACACAGTGTGCTCCACGTGGCGGTGGGGGCGGGAGGAATACCACCCTCATCGCACGCTAACGTGCGCGAAGGTAGGTGGGTGTGATATCAGTCTCAACCATTGGATCATACAAAGTAGATCAAAGAATGAGATTGATCGTGCATGTCTACGGGTCCCAGTTGTAAACGACAGGTAGCTTATCATAGCGAAATTATCCATAGTTGTTGGATTGAACGGGAAGGTTCAATGGTTAGGATTAAAAAGGCAAGTTAAAATTTGGTGGGAAGTGGGTGTCCTCGGTATCATTAGACTTTTCACTCTTGCCATTAAGTCGTAGGTTAAGAAGTCAGGTGGATGTGAAACCTTCATATTATTGACACTGTTCTTATTTTCAGGTCCGTATCCTGACTCTGGTATCCTTCTTTTGAAAAATGTAAGGTTTGGTTATAGGAAGGGAGGCATGTACTTTGAGCCCGGTTTCAAGTTTTGATGGGGTCTCTCCATGGTCAACGACCATGCGGGAAATTTTGTATTTTATGTACATTATTTGATGATTAATGAAATTGAAGGTCTGACTCTTGCATTAACAAAAAAAAAAGATAATAGCTAAAACAAAGAAGCTATAGAATATGAACATAAAGTAATTTATGTAACAATACCATTTAAGTAAGAAATTTAATCATGAAAAAAAAAGTGTAGGAATGCTTGCTTTGGAAAATTTGAAATGCTCTCCGAGTAAAAGGATATAACACAAGTATACATTCTCTAAGATTAATCTAAAGAGGAAAAATTTACCAAGACAACCAATAACATGTTAAGATTTCCAAGCATCTTTGTAGCTAATTCCTCTACAAGCTTTGTGACTGCTTGATGAAGATATATTGTGGTAGTATGTTGTAGGAGATTTTTCTACTTCACAATAGTATCAAGAACTTCAGGGTGACAGTGCTCATAGGAAATACATATGATGCTTGCATAAGAAACCAGGTATTGATGCCCATCTTCATCAAACAAGTATTGAATATTTGATTAAAAAATATTCAATTGAAGAGAACAAGGTATAGAAAACCATTATTATAATCCATTTTACATTAAATGTTAGGAATCCAAAAAGCCATTACTGCAAAAATTTGTAAAGGTACTCCATCACTTAGCCAACTACATCATTCACTTTCTTATACTAAAGAAATGACCCAAAATATATTCTTAAATTATGTAATATTTTGCAACTTTAATATTATCACCTTGCATAATAAATGTAAACTAAAAATTCTTTGGGGCTACCAACAGAAAAGGTATTTCCCGAAAATGACAGTCTCCAAAAAAAATTCATTTGATAATAAATAACATACATTGTCTCTTTGTCTCTGCAAACCCAAAAAAAAATCAAGTATTTCATATGTTTCAATACAAGCACTACTATTTGTGTCAAAGAAAAGGGAAAGAGGACGGTTTGGTGAATCTTTTACTTTATGAACGAATATTGTATCACTTTCGGTTTTATTGAGATATATATTGTTATCTGCAAGCTACAAAGTACTAGTTGTAGTCACTTCCATCAAGCTAGACTATATACCAAGTCTTGCAATAGATTCCTAGCTGCATATAAATTGCTCATATGTTACACTTCCTATCATCACTACCTCACTTGATGTTTCTAAAGCAGTTGATAAAGAAAGTAAATAGAGATTGGCTAAGAAATAGGAAAATCTAGTACCTAGATTGAAATAATTGAGGCCAAGTATGAATCCAACTTCTTTTTTATTAAGCTATTCTAGGGGTTCTTTATTGAATTTTCTATCCTGAAAACATAAAAAACAATCCATGTGATTAGTTTCCTTCACTTTCAGTAGAATAAAAAAAATCAGAAATACATTATACTATGCTTTATCCTCAAAAATCGATCAAAACAACTGAAGAAAATTAATTTAGGACTAGGTGTAAAGATGGTTCAAGTGATAAAGGTACCAAAGTTTTCTAGTAATTATGTTGGGCCTCTCGTATTTTGAAAGGAATTATTTGAAGAATATTTTAGTGCTTTATAAATACTCAAAATATATGAAGACAACAAAAATTTAAGGAACATATATTGTGCTACAATAACTGAGTGACATCACTTCAGACTTGAAACTGGATCACAACACATAACCGTAAATTACTTAGAAGAAATAACATATTCCACAAAGACAAGGTGCTTTAATAGATAACCGTTCAGACAGGAGGTCAAATTTCCATAACATTTCCCGCCACAATGAATGTGTCACATCTTGCCATTGCTTTTCAAAAAAAAATTAACCATGATAGTTTCAAAATTTTCCTCACGAAAAAACTCACTCAGGGTAGAGAGATAAAGTTAATCTCAAACTTTGAAAAAACATTGGAAAGACTTCATTGTAAAAGTGTACTTTTGATTAACTTACCCTGCAACACTTCAAAATCTTAACACTAGAGCCCCCCATTGAAAAATCATTACTTTAAACATACAACTATAGTTAGAACCTATAAATGTAGTTAGAAAACCTTATTTTTTTGCATTTTAATGACATGGGCCTGATGGTTAAAAATCATTACTCTCATCGTATAACTATGATTTAAAACTATAACTATCGTTGGAAAACCATCAACTATTTTGCATTTCAATAATCTTGATACCACTAGAAGAGAGAATTTGAATGGTATTCTTGAATGATCCTCAGTAACTATTTTAAGACACAAAATTGAATATTTTCAAACATGAATTTCCTCATTGGAAATCCTTTACATGTTTTCTAGAGAAAGCATGCATGTTTTGGATTTAAATTACATAGATAAGGATCTTAATTTCTATAAAATTGTGCATTTGTGTTGTTTGATACCTTATAGTGGCCACTACACTCCATACATTCAAGTGGAATTTACAAAATGGATGGGCGTTCCTCTCTCAAGAATAAAATTCTTGAGTTCTAAGCATGCTAGAATGTTCGAAGACATCATAGTGTAGACAACCAATACACATGTGGAATTGGAAAACGAATGGGCCTTCATTTCTAAAGTATGAATAATAAAATTGCTAGAATGTTTGAACGCATTTGGATTTTGTTTTCAGTGACATAGATATTTAAGTTTTGAAATTGCTACCTGTAGTAGCCCCCTATGTCCTCTTTTCAATTCCGCCAGTCTGATCCAAATTGGATTCTCCAAGAAAGAGTTATGCACAATCTCCCAAGATGACCTGATTATAGACCTTTCCAGAAGAGCGAACTTGTATGAAGTGCCACGTGTCAATTTTTCAACCTTTGGCTCTAAAAACGATATACAAGAAACTACACTCCGTCCTCTTTCTGTAACTTCTTATGAAATTTCAATCCAATTCTCAAAGAGAAAGTTATGACGATTTTCCCCAGGTCACCTGTTTGGAATGTAATTCAGGAGTCTGCAAAAAGACCAACTTACTCAGATCATATCTCCGCAAATATACCACGAAAAGCTCTGAACTTTGGACCCGAGGTTCAATGGTATTTCTTCTCAAATTGGTTTTTTTTAAACTTTTGAAACGTCACAGAAAAAAAGTTATAGCGAAAATGCCACGATGACCTGTTTGGAGCTGCGAAACCCTAGAATCCAAAGCTCTGATACCAAATGTTATGAAACCAGCTCAAGAAAATATACAAAAGATAGATCAACACCTTAGAATTCAGCCTCTTCGAGGGGGCAACCTCCTTTACATTACATAAATGAACAATTATTGGATGATACAAATGAAAATACCTGCTTTCTATATATAGGAATCTAAGGGGTCATAACATAATCAGAGCCGACATAACAATAATACTGTAAGGGCACAATAATAACAGTAGTGGGCTTCTATGGGGCACAATAGTAGCAATATGGGCACTACATGGGTACATCAATATAATAAGTGGGTTGTACTAATAACAATAAGGGGTTACACTAGTAGTGTAGGGGCCTAACATACCACTAGAGTGGGGAGATTTTCAAAGGGATTAATTTGATCCTTATCAGCTATTTGAGAATTGAATGAGTTTTTTTAAAGAGCAAGGTCCTTCATACAAACACTTTAATTTCTATAATGTTATAGCTTTGTGTTGCTTCAAACTTTAAAGTGGCCATCACAGTTCCTACATGCGTGTGGAACTGGAACTTCCTATATTTCACTTCCTAAATGCACTTCCTACACTAAAAAGGATTTGTACAACTAATCTTCATAACTAAAAAACTAAAGGAGATCTTCTAATGACTTGTTCTAAAAAAATGGATGGTGATTTAAGCTAACATGCAAATACCCCTACTAAAATTATGTTAGAGATAAGCCATACAAACTGCCAATCTAATCTTATAATCGTGGATGATCAAATAACCATTTTTAAACATTAGAAAAAAACTAATAAACAAATAAAGCGTAACTAACCATAAAATAAAATGGAATTTGTTATCCATGATAATGTTGGTTGCGGTATAGAGCATATAAATGTACCAACATTTAATTGTCAATCTAGTAGTTCATGAACATTGAGGCGCAGCAATGGAAATGCCAAAGGGAAACCCTCACAACCTACAAAATAAATTCTAGTCTATCGTGTGCATTAATCTCGACAATAAATGAAATCTAGAATTTGAGAAACACCAATCCAAATAATTAAAATCATGTGGGAAATGAAAGGCAATCCTATACTATTTAACAATGTGAAAGGAAATTCTAAATATGAGCAAACAGAACGAAAATCGTAACTGGAAACAAAGTGTTTCCGGCTCAATATCAAAAGGACTGTAAATGCTAAAATAAATTCAAGAGAAATTCAAAACGATTCTCCTTGTACTAATTTTACTGCATCTACCTCTATGTAAAATTAACCTGAAATCATCAGCAACATAACAAGTAAATTTACTGTGTAAATAAACTTATGAAAGAAATTGATTTAATATGAATCTCTCGCCTCATTTGATATGAAGAAATATTCTGAGTGCAAGCACAATTCTTAATGCAACAAATCAAATTAATTTTGCAGTTGAAAGGAAAACATTGCAGCAAATCAAATAACACCAATTTGAAGAAGGAAAGAGACTGTAAATAATTAAATAAACTTCACACAGTAAATAATAATTTAAATGTTGTTTAATTTAAGAGATGCAGAGTGGTGTCGAGTTGGTCTGGCGGCCAACCAAGCCAGCTCGCACCCTCTATTCATAACTTGGTCCACAAAAGAATTAAAATCATTAGATGTAACAAATAGATAAACAGAGAATGGCTAAAAATTGTTTCAATTAATTTTGGAAAACAATATTTACATTATGCAGACAAACACTTAACTTGAGCAAGTAGGAAAAGCAATTCATAAGTTATAATATGCGTGATGCCATTGGGACCAACTTCTCCTCCCTTCTACGCGTTCCTTCTGTGCATGTGCATGCTTCTACTATCATGAATTAATTGAGTGACTAATTTCTCACTCCAGGAAATTTCTAACCTTATATATAGGCATCGAATTACAATTTGGGCTTTTAAATTAGCCAATTGAAATATAGGATAGCAGATCATCGATCTCAACATTTTTCCAGGAATAAAATCAGTCTTGAAACTAAAGGTCGAAATAGGTGAATTTTTCTTCTTTTCCTGGAATGGTAATATTGATGGAAAGTGTGATTTCACTACTCTCTTCTTCTTTGCGTGGTGATGAACTTCTCATAGGTGTATCACTCGAATGAACAACTTTTATCATAAAATTTAGAATATCAATATCATCTTGAGGATAACGTTGTTGGGGATGAGATAACAGACTGTCCATATGCCAGAAAAGTACACGTGTAATACCTCCACCATACGATAATTACAATGGATCGAGGAGCTCTTAGTCCAGAAATAGTTGCAAGTCATCAAATCTGTCTCTTGCATTGACTTTGAGATGTCATCCATGGAGAATGGTATCTGATGCTGCAACAGCCAATTCCCTTCTATATTTGGAGGCAAACATGCTTTTAACTTGTTCTAATTCTAGAAAATCATATTGGAGTAGTATAACATAACTGTACACATCCTCTAGTGCAAGAACGTGAGTGTAGTCTAGGAATCCTTCAGAGTGCAGGCAACCATAAAATGGTGCAGGAATCCATTGCATGGTACAGGCAGGTAAATGCAGGTCCATAGCTTGTATAAAAGCATGATCAAATAAATTTTAAACCTGCAACAAACAAACCTTTATTAATAATGTTTTAATCCTGATAAAACAAGGGAAGTAACGAATACTCTCGAAAATAATCATTTAGCCAAACAACAGCATGAGAGATTTCGAGTCAAAATAAGACAAAATGGAGGCCTGACAACCCCTCATTCTAACCATCTTGCATGTCCTCATGCAAGTAAATATGGTACAGTCACTCCCCTGAAAAAATAAATAAAAACATTTATAGGTATTCATAATGGTGTTCCTGGAATTTTGTGTGATCACACTTCCTATGTTGAATAAGACTTGTTCTAAAAGAAAATTGTCTGTTGGACTCCTTATTTTCTTAGACTAATTTCAAGAAAATATAAAACAAGATCTGCGATGCAAAAAACTAATTTGCAAGTATGGTATTCTTACCTGAATAAAAATACCCATCTTTTAAAATTTCCAAAAAGAATATCTCGGGTTATTTGAAATCAAAAGTTTCAATTTAATATCCTCATTGTAAATTTGAGTGAAATTATTTAAAAGCCATGGTGTTAATAGTAGAGATAGCAATACTTTCCCCAGTGACGATTTTACCATTATCCATGTATAGTTCAATCTCCTCTTACCTGGGCACAGTGAATTACCTGCGCTAAGGGTCCCACGTCCATAAGAATAATTCCATGATGATAGAACTCCACGGTATAACAAAAAAAGGATTTTAAATCCATTCTCAAAGATATTGATAATGAGTTCAAGGAAAGGAAAAAACAACTAAGTAAATATAGTGTAAAATTAACACTAATACCATAGGCATGGCCTTTCTTCTAGTAGGCGTCTATAGCCTCGACAGGGATACCTTTTAAACTCATGAAATGATTTTGTCCCACCTATTAGATATATATTCATATTCATTTAAGAACATTTACTTTTTCTCTTTTTAAAAGTTAATTGAAAGCTATTTTCCTGGCTTGGTAACCAACTCACGACATTTCCATTCACAAGAAATAACAAGAATGAAAAAGTTGGCTCGTGATGAGACCTCTTGTCTTCTAGCTTCTTCAACTAAAATTCGTTACCTTGGATTGCTGACTAGTGTGATAATGTCATTTTCCTCAAGACCCATGATCATAGTAGGTCAGTTCACAATGAGACCTCCTATCCTTCAATTAATTCTTTTATGTTTAAAATAAAACTCTAATTATGATCAACCTCAGATAGGTTACTTAACAGGCAGGGAAGCAAATCTACTCCCTAAGAGTACAACATGGCTCAATTTTTATTTAATCACTACTCTTTACGGGTTGGTCGTGCTACCGTAAAGATTAAAAAATCATCTAAGGTAATGAATAAAAAGATTCCTTGAGTTGGTCATGCTAGGGTTCTTTATGAAATCTTATTAGATTTTTGTAGGTGTGGTCCATCATAGGAGGTTTTTCATCAATCCCTTCGAAGAGGGACTTGAAATAACTTTCCCGATGATTGTTTATTTAGAATAGGAGAAAAGTATTACATGTAACTTATAACAATACCCTCCACTGACATATTAATCCATAATCAAAGTCACTTTAAAATATGAGGCATTAAGTGTGAAGTTCTTCTGACAGGTCTTACCATGAGAGTGCATAATAATAGAAATTTCAAAAGTTGTGCTTTTAGGGAATCACAAGTTCAAGACTATTGTTATACATCTTTATTCATAATTCTCATATTACCCTGCCCTATTTTTAATGAAAGAAATATCACCTTTAAGTGTAGGTGTAATTTCAATGAAGCCATGTGCATAAAAAAATGTTGATTATAATCACACTTAGTTTTAAAGAATAAAATTCAAGACATATTAAAGCATAAGAAACCACTTGCTTCAATTGACATGGTACCAAGAGCTTCTGAATGATGAGGAAATAAGGTGGGCTAATGATTGCTCAAAACAAGGATTCAATTGAATCCACATATTTATGATTCTCAAATTCACAAGAATGGTTGGGAGAGATTCTAGGGTTTTGACCTTCAACAACATTTTGAGAACAAGTTCCAATGAAAGATTGCTCCTCTGATGGTCTTTGAATTAAATTTTCTGCGGTAATGGGTGAAGTTTCCAAATTCATTCCCCTTCCCAATATGGAGACTGTGACATTTTGTGCGATATTGGGAAGAATAGGTGTTTTAAACTGATGTGCAACTTGATGGTTTATATTAGGGTTTAGAAGATGGTCTGGGCTATGGTTTTGGTTAAGTCTTGGAGTATGATTTGGATCTTGATTTGGTTTAGGCTTTGAACTAGGGTTACATTCAGGTTTTGGACTAAGATTAGGGTTAGGTCTGGGATATGGATTATAGTATTGACAAGGGCATGGACTAGAGTTAGGGTATGGATGAGGGTATGGACTAGGGTTAGGGTGTGGATGAGAGTATGGACTAGGGTTTGGATTAGGACTAGGGTAAGGGAAAGGATTAGGGAAGGCTACACATGCAGCTGGGACCATGGAGGAGGATGAATTTATGGTGCATTGGAAAGAAATTGTGGTTGTTGTTAATGCTCAAGTAATTAAATTTGCATGGGAGATGTCCCTAGAGAGAAGCATCCAAATGATCCTTGAGGCCATTGATATATTTGGCTTGAGGAGGAAGGCCAAGGAGTCGGGCACTCTGGCCATGAAGTAGGATATTCAATTGGAGGAGGATTAAAATATTTTCATGAAACTGCAGGATTATGAACATGTTAGGAACCTACTCAGGATTGGAAAAGTTGATTACTCAATCAAATTTTGATTGTCCAAATAACAATTTTGTAGCAGACACTTCTGATGCAATTGAAGATGAAGAGTTGATCCCTGTTGAAGAAAGGTCTACAATGCTAGATTGTATAAAGATGTTATTTTGGTACTACAAAATCATAGAGCTCCTACTGAACTAACAAAGTAAAAATCCATATTGGTGAATTTGAAGTCAGTGGGATCTTGTATTTTGAATAAATTTTTGTTACAGAAAGATTGAAGTGAAATACTTCTTCACTGTCTATTGGAATATGATTTTGAAAAGGTTACTGAAGAGTTTCATAAAGGTGATTTTGGAGGACAACATTACTGGAGAGCAACAATGAATAAGATTCTTAGACGAGGATTTTATTGGCTTTCATTGTTCAGATATATATACAAAAAATTTGTTATTTGTCATGATATTTGAGGGAAAAAGGAAGTTACTCTCATTACCTTTGAAACCTATTTTTGTGGAAGCCCCTTCCCAATAGTGGGCGTTAGAATTTATTCGTGAAATACATCATACATCTTCGGGCTAACATCGGTGGATCCTAACTGCCATTGGTTACTTCATAAAGTGGATTGAAGCAATTCCCACAAGGCAAGCTACTGATGCAGTCATTATTCAATTTCTAGATAATAACATCATGTCAAGATTTTGCTTCCCCATGAACATCATCACTGGAAATTCTCACGGTTTCAAATCAAACGAGGTGGTAGCTTTTTGTAACCAGTATAATATCACTCTTGGTCATTCTGCAGCTTATTACCCCCAAGGTAACGACTTAGATGAATCGTAAAACAAAAGCCTAGTTAGAATCATCAAAAAGATTTTGCAGGAAAATAAAAGGTCATGGCATTTAAAGCTTATATTTTATCTATGGGCTGACAAAATTTGTATGAAAAGATCTACATGATATTTTCCTTAAGAGTTAGTTTCTGGAATTGAAATCATTTTTCCTAGTTCTCTTGGATTTCCAATCATGAAACTGTTGCAGGGACTACAAGAAGAACCAAATTCTATCAAGAGGAGGATCAACCAACTAATTTCTCTATAGGAAAGAATTGAATAAATTTACAAAAATCATCAGCAATCTTGAAACATAATTAAAAATACTTTTGACAAAAAGACCGAAGAAAAAAATTTCAATCCCCAAGATGTAGTTTTGAAGTGGGAGGCTAAGATTGAAGATAAAGGGAGACACATCAAGTTTGAGAATCGCTGGAAGGGGCCATATAAGATTTTAGCCTATCATGGAAATAATACATTGATATTGCAAGAGATGGATGGTAAAGTCTATGCAGGAGGACCTCTCAATGGAAGGTTTCTGAAAAATTATATCTATTGATCTAGTTGGAAGGAACACCATTGTATATACTACATTTTTACTTTCTCATTTGCAAGTGTGGGCAATATATTTCACAAGTTTCAACCCTAAGTGAAGGCCATAAAAACTTGGAGATTATGTCATCAATTTTCAGTTTTCAATAAGGCTACTAGTCTACTAGCTCTTTGTTGTAGCACTAGGGTGTAACATCCCCATTGGAGCCATTGTTGTCCATGATAACCCCTAGAAATAATTTTTAGTTTGATTATCCATTTTAGATAAGGTTTTTAATTTTAGGTTCATGTAGAATTTGTCATATGGTATATTTAGTGTTTGGTAGGGTCATCATAAAAAGGTAAAATTCATAATTCCATTTGTATATATGTCATGATTTCATAATTGAGTCATTTCACAGTTTTACGAACTTTTGCAGCAACTCGAGTTCAGAAAACCAAGAATTTGCTACGAAAGTTCCTGATAGTTCCATAGAAAAACGGTCCATCGTAATACTTGTCTTTCTACGAAAGCTTTTTGTTGTGTAACATTATTCTTTTAAATGATTGTTAGTGATTTGAGAGTTGTGTTGAGTAATAAAATGCCATTATTCTCGTGTGCTCCACTTCTTTTCATTCATTCTTACCTTTCCTTTTTCCAGTTTATATTGTTTGTTGCTACTGAAGTTCATAAGTGTTGGCCTAGGTGTTCTTAAGTTGATTTTAAGATGAAGAGGAAGAATCTCACAAGAAGCTCCTGACGTGTTGCGAGCATGACATCTAGAAAATAGTATAAAGGAGGTTTTATGGTGCATTAAGATCCCATTCAAAAGAAAAGTTAAGAAGAAGTCTTAGAAGAATAGATAAGAGAAGCAAGGTAAGAGCTCATTGAGAACAAACTACAAGTTTAATACTTCAAGAAGGAGATGACACAACAAATAGACTTTACTGATGAAGTGAAAAAAAAGTCTAGGAAAATGGTGAAGAGATCTTTACCTCTACACAGGATGCCAAACCACACCTACGGGAGGAATACTTGCCTACAAGAAGATAGGATAAAGTTGTAGAATAGGGTTAAATTATTGGAAGAACTATTTGAGAAGATCAAAGTTGAGCTTTTAAGGAAGAACCTCAAAATTATAGATGTAGAGGAGGACACTCTTTGAAGATGGTCAAAGATGATCAAATCCACATTTTCTCCTATTATATCTTTTAAATAAACTTTTTTGGGATTATACATGATGGACTAAACTTCTATAGGTGATAAGAAAAGATAAAAGATTAGAAAAATTCAATACACAAAAAACTCAGAAATTTTGTAGCAACTCCACAAAATGAAAGAGGAAATTTGCTATGAAACAGTTGTAGCTTTTCATGGAGAAGAATGCAAGTAAAAATTTTAGCTAAGGGAATTCTAGTGACATGAATTTAGCTAACGAACAATAATGAGGACTTCAACACTGTCATAATGGCCAAAGAGGTAGCCGAGAGGTGTTTTTTGAATTTTCTACAATAATTTTTTTGCTATGAAATTTCTGGAAATGATTGTTTTAGTAGTCAACTTGAAGTTCACTTTTTGACGAAATGGTAAGGAATTTTGGAAATATGAAGTTTTTTTTGTTCATCACAGGATCATCTAAAAAATCTTGTCTTAGTTTTTACACAACTATCATTTTTTGGATAATATGTACTTATTTTAACAACATCAAATCCTACCATGGAAGGGATATGATGGATAGCGTTGTCGCGTCCCCTGATGATGGACTCACTTGGCAGTCCGAAACGTTCGGTTCACAAAACTCTTCAACAGGTTATTCCTCCTCTATCGAAAACCATCTTCACCTGTATGGACTCCCTATTTAACAATATCAAATCCTACCATGGAAGGGATATGATGGATAGCGCTTCAGATTATCTATTGTCGCGCCCCTGATGATGGACTCACTTGGCAGTCCGAAACGTTGGGTTCACAAAACTCTTCAACAGGTTATTCCTCCTCTATCTAAAACCATCTTCACCTGTATGGACTCCCTATTTAACAACATCAAATCCTACGATGGAAGGGATATGATGGATAGCGCTGTCGCGTCCCCTGATGATGGACTCACTTGGCAGTCCGAAACGTTGGGTTCACAAAACTCTTCAACATGTCATTCCTCCTCTATCTAAAACCATCTTCACCTGTATGGAATCCCTATTTAACAATATGTACTTATCTTTGAGGCTTATTTTACGAAAACATTCATTGTTAGAAATTTTGAAATTCGACTTGGTGGAGGTCGAGGTTAGCAAGTCAACCAGGTCAATATTCACGTGGCATGAGTTTATTGAGAAAACATTACTAAACACCTTAGAATTATCAAAGGAATCCAAATGAAGGCACATGGGTGGTTTTTTATTTTTCCATGAAAGTCTATTACCGAATTTGAAAGAACTATGTTTTCTCTGTGTTTTGTCAGTCTTTCTCTTAACATTTTGACAAAAATGCCTTGAAGGGATTATTATACATCATACAATATTTAATAATGTCGACTTCATCATGAAAAACTCTATTTTTTCATAATGACAAGTCAGCACATAGCCAAATTAGCATAACAACTATCTTATTAATGAAGACAGTAAAAAGAAAAGAAATTTAGTCTTCAACAACATGTCGAAGTTGTAATCAAATTCCAGCAAATTCAGCAAGTAGTTGAGCTAGGTTATCTTTATAAGAAAAATTGGTTAGAGTTTTAAAAGGTAGTAGAGTCCTAGTTGAGTTCCAACTATGTAAAACAGAAAATCCCTATGAGGACTCCGTCAGTTAGAAGAAAAATATAAATAGGTCTCTTAGATGGTGAGTTGAATCTTCCAAGGTGGCAAGTTAATGTAAAGAGATATTTTCTCTAAAAATAGATATAATTTTTACTTTGGGAAGGGTTGATCGATGATGTGAGAAGGCCACTTTATGTAAATTTTTATCCAGTTAATATACATTTGTAGCATACTCTTTCTTTTCTACCTGAGATTTAGTTTTGGCTTTATGTTTTCTTATCATGTTTCTATATTGTTAACAATGTTCATAGCATATTGATTAATTGGAATTCATGTCGGACTTACTCCAACAACCTTCATGTGCTCTGTTTTACTATAAAAGTTTAACTCACTCCATTTCAAAGCCAAACATGCCTTAGCTTCCTTTAAATAGTGTTGTTTGTAGTTGAATTTTCTCTTAACTCACTCCCTGTCCAATTGTAGTAGCCATCACATTCTCCCTCACCTGTAAAATAACATAAATGTCAGCGCTAGCTATCTACAATTGAATTTTATCTATAACCTCATATTGTTTTCTTTAAGAGATATCGCTCATCTTAGAAGTGCTAGCTTCTGGCTACAAGTGGTTTGAAATATTTATGTTGGGTTGAAGGTTGACACAACCCAACCTATTCTAACCTAGTTATAACCTAATCCAAACCATGTAATTAAGAGAAAAACCCATAGATAAATTGAAAATCATGTAAATACCTACCTGGTTCAATATATCCATAAGAACCTGCTACTACAAACATGCATTCCAAAGTACTAGAATCCTACAAAAACTTGGATAGACCAAAATATATAACATGAGACTACAATATGCCTTTTACTTTGGTATAATCTAGGGCACTAATTTCATCGTTCACACAATAGTCAGAAAATGCATCATTTGGAGATTCCAATAGTTTATTATCCTTCTTAGCTAATGAACGAGATGTGATAAAATGATCATAATTTTTTGTTCTATCTGTTGTTTTTTCACTCTGGTTGGCATCCACTGGAGCTGAAGCATCAGGAGTTGGAAGGACTCTTCAGTAAAATATTTTGGTCTATTCTCATTGAAAGAAGATCCACATGGGTTTCGAGGAGGAGAAAATAAATCAATTGATGAGATTATTATTTTTTGGACACCAAGAAGATTATATGCCTAATGAATATAGCAACTAGCCACATGAAATCACAATTAACAAATGGAATATACAAATTTGACAAATGGGGTAGCTCATAAGAAAAAGGCTCAAAATTTGGATTTTCTGATTGAACATCAATATTACCAACAACATCCATTTCACAAACCACGTTCATATTAACATCAATTGCCATTGATAGTGGAGTTCATTGGGGCATTTAATCCTAGTGAACAAGCATTAAACTCTCACTAGAAGGGAAGAAAACTTGTAGAAGCTCATCAGAGTGTGGTAATTCAGATGAATTATAAACGGCACCACCAATTACAGAAACAAGATTTTCAGGAGAGAAAAGCAAATGTTTCTTCTCAAAGATACATCAGCTGCACCAGAACCAAGTGGTGACCATAAAGAATAAAACGTTGATGTGCACACTTTAGGAGATGACATGATCACATAATAATATCTCAAAGTATCATATGAGTGTAGAAAAGAAGAATATTTTTGCTCTGCATGAGAGCTAGGTGCTATATAATGCTAAAAAAGGGCAGTAGAGGTCACATAGTTTGAGATATTACCAACATTAGAAACTTCACGGTAATTTCCAATAAAAAAGGTATTTCCTAAAATGAAAAATTCCAAAAATCATTCATCTGATAAGAAATCACAAATATTGTCGCTATGTCGCTGTCAAAACCATAAAGTTCAAGAGTTCCATCTGCTGTCAAACAAGCACTGCCATCTTTGTCAAAGAAAAGAGCAAGAGGAGGGTTAATTGAATCTTTTACTTCCTGAGCCAATCTTGTATTACTTCCATGTTTCTTTAGGTATAGAGTTTTGTCACCAAGTTGCAAAGTAGTAGTTGTAGTTGCATCCATCAAGCCAGGCTGGATACCAAATCTCGAAACAGATTCCTGACTACATACAAATTATTTCTTATTAAAGTGTCTTCAATCACTACATCGCTCGATGTTTCTGCATTCGTCATTAAGTAAGGTAACATGGTTGGATAAGGAATAAAAGAGAGACCATATGCCAAATATGAATCAAGTAGGTTCTTTTTTATTGAGCTATTCTAGTGGTTCTTTATTGAATTTTCTGCCTTGAAAACATAAAAATGAATCAATGTGATTAGGTGCCTTTACTTTCAACAAAATTACAAAATCTAGAAATAAATTGTAAGAATTTTTGTCCTCATAAATCAATCCATATAACCAAAGAAAAACAATTGAAAACCAACTATAAAGATGGTTCCAAAGATCAAGGTACTAAAGGTTTCTAATTGGTATTCTAGGCATCTTAATTTTTTAAAGGAAATATCTAAAACAATTATTTCAAGCATATATTAGTGTTTTACAAATATGAAAAATATTTGAGGACAACAAAAAGGTAATGAACATATATTATGCTATAATGAATGAGTGACATCTCTTCAGACATCAAATTGGGTTACAACACATATCCATAAATTGCTTAGAAACAATAACACATTCACAAAGAGCAAGTTCTTTGACAAAGCATCATTCAGAGAGGAGGACAAATTTCCATAACGTTTAGTGCTACAATGAATGTGTCACATCTCACTATTTCTTGTCAAAAATAGCTTAAACCATGACAGTTCAAAATTTTTCGTTAGGAAAAATGTCACTGAAGGGAGAGAGTGTTAATCTCAGATTTTGCAAAAAAAATGGGAAAGACTAGATTGTAAAAGTGCAAGTTTGATTAACTTACCTTGTAATATTCTATAATCTAAATGTTACAGCCTTACATTGAAAAATCATTAGTTTCAATATATAACAATGGTTAGCATATATAACTATGGTCAGAAAAACTAATTGTTTTGAATTTTAATGACCCGAGCCTTATGTTGAAAAATGATTACTTTCAACTTATAACTATGACTTAAAACTATAACTATGGTTGGAAAACATCGACTATTATTTATTTTAACAATCATGATACCACCACAAGGGAGAATTGGAATGGAACTTTTCTGAGATCCTTAGCAACAATTTTATGAATCAAAATGAAGATTTTGAGACACATAGTTCCTGATTATAAATCCTAATGGGATGCATCCTACCAGGAGCTAAATATCACTTCTTCACTATTGCATTTGAGACATACCATTGGCTATCAATATCCCAAAAGAAACTTATTGGCTATCAATATCAAAACCTAAAATCATAATATCCTTATTTTAAATCTTAATGGAGAAGCTCCATGCACTTTAAGTAGCTAGGATGTATTGTTTACATTATGGAAAATGTTATAGCTATAAAGCCAAGTATACTTTTGATTCTTCTTCAAATGTGATCTCCAACAATTATCTTTTGTGATACCTCCACCCTTGCAATATTTATAGAAAGGGACATCATCCTTAGCACACTATGTCCATCCTTAGGTCTCTTGGAGTTTCTCCTATGTTGTAGGTTTCCATTGTAGGGCTTCTTGGTCATGCCATATTTCAAAAGGTTCCTTTTTGCTTCACTAGAACTAGTGTGAAATACACTATTTGGGCTTCCTCCAAATGTTCTTAGCTTTTGTTTCATTTTTGGTGTAATAACCATATTCTTAAGTGCATGTATTAAAATTTATATCAAGAATCCACCAATGGGATTCTTGGTCATTCTTTTTTTCACAATGGTATTCTTTCTTCCAGTGGAATTAGTGGCAACAACATTATTGGACTTCCTAAAACTACTCTCGTTGTGCAGCCTCTTCATCCTCGACCAATGAGCCTATTTAGTAGCCTCCCTTCTTCATCTATCATTATAAGCTTAATGGTATATAGGTTGAATTCTTGCATGTAGACATCTACCTTCTAATTGAGATTGTCGTGAGGATAACCATTCGTGTTTCTCATTCCAATAGTTTGTGGGTTATAATTTTTCCTTGAAAATGATATTGATCTCACCCCACATCTTAGCTTGAGTGGCAAGTATTTACCTATTCTCACAAATTTTTCGACTTGAGCAAAATATTCTTCACACATGCATGAAACTTTATGGAGGTAAGTTTATTTTCATCTATGTGTCATTTCACCTCATAATAGCAATCAAATTCCCTCATCCAAACATAGAACCATTCATAAAAATTCCCATGACTATTAAGTGTACAATATCCACCTTCGTTTGTACTAAAAGAAAAAAAAATCCCAAATTCATTTGTGAACGTCCTCTACCTCCTCTAGATGATTTCAAAATGGAATGCCTTTGATAGGGGTCTTTCGAATATGAAAGTATAAATTATTGTGATAGAGGTTGTCAAAATATAAACAAGCTAATTGATTGTGTTCAACATGTCTTCCTATCTATTTTCGCATCAGAGCTTGTCTTAACCATAATTTTTTAACAAGGTCCATGAGTTAGCTATAAATAGAAGCTTTAATAACAACGGGATACAAACATGGTTGGACTACTAGAATTATGCCAACAACAAGAAGTTAGACAAGTTCAACATAATCCTTATCGTTACGGTGCCCATACAAAAAAAATAATCAACTAGATGAAATAGAAATAAAAAGATTAACAAACATTAAAGAAAGAATATTAGAAAACAAAAAGGACTAGTAAGAGAACTGGCCAGTACAAAGAACCAATCCTAAAAGTTGTTGTAGGAGTAATCCAGAGATATTAGGCTTACAATTACTTTAATCTCTAAAAGTATCCTTCCAACCAAATGGCTTCTAGAGATATTGAGAATCCACATATTGGTTATCTATGGGGGTATGGGTCCACTACACTCATTCCTACTCAAATCTATGTAGGCCACATATGTGAGGCTTAGCATGCGTTCAATTTCTAAGGGAATGCTTCCAACCAAATGGTTTATCGAGATACTGAGAATCCTCATATTGATTATCTGTGGGGGTATAGATTAACTGTGCTCACTCCTACTCAAATCGATGAAGGCCGTGAGCTTAAAGTACCTTCTCTTGAGGTATCACTCAAGATAATTTGTTAATTTTGAAATCAATCTTGGAAAATGAATTCAAACAAAGAATCGATGAAGGCTAGGAGCTTGCAGTAACTTATCTCGAGGTATCACTCTAGAGAATATGTTACTATTGTAATCCATCTTGGACAATAGCTTCAAACAATGAATTTATTGAGGAACAACTTTTCTTAACTCCTTTCCACTAAGAATAATGAATTGCAAACTGGAAAAGTTTCGTATAGAGTCAGGAGGTGAACCAATCCCTATGGAGTCTCGAGAAATATGAAGTGGGTAGAAAAGCCTAGCGATATCTTTTGAAAGGTTGATCCCTCTTAGGATAAATAAATAAATTTTCCTAAAGCATGTTTTGGGCAAAACCAAGAGAACCCCACTCGAGCACAAAAATGTTGAATAGTTGAAGAAAGGTCTTAGGAAGTTCTTATTTGCAAACCCAAAATTTTCTAAGCACTTTCATACCCTAGACTGTTTGATCCTATAGCTAACAAATAATTAGTGTTCTAACAAGGAACGAAGTTTGAGTTGAGAAAAACAATTACCTCGCACACCAAATGAGACGAGAACAAAAGCCTATGGGAGGGGCTAGTTCTCGGTATTGAAGGTATGCGTTTGACTATCGACCAAATGGAGTTTTGATCGTTTTGAGATCTCAGATCATCCATAGTATTCATTTTTTATTTTCAACATTTCTATTCAATATTATGACTCGTCATCACGAAAAAATTGGAAAAAAAGAGATGAGAAAGGAGGAGATAAATAGGGGAGAAGAAGGGATAAAAGGCTAACGAGCAGATCTAAAAAATAAAGGGAAAGAAATTATTTATTTATTATGGATTAAATTTTTACTTCTATTTTCATTTATTATATTTGTATAAATAACTAATACTAAAATTAATTTTAATAATATAAATTTTTAGTTAATTTTCAAATTTTGAGTTACTATTTAAGTTAATTTGAGGTTAACATATAAATTTTTATTAAGTATTATGAAATGAGAAATTAATATTATAAAGGGTAACTTTTATTAAGAATGACTATTGATAACATAAGTAATAACAGTAATATTATATTATTAGTATTAGTTATAATGTTAATAGTAATAATGATTTGACTACTATTAATAAGATAATTAGAGTTACTAATACGAATGTCAGTATTATTAATTTATGGTATCATAATAATTATAATTAATGAAATGATAAGGGTAGATATAGTAAATGGTGCTAAAGGAATAAAAATAAGAAGAAGGGAATCAAATGAAAGTTGAGGTTAAGTGGGGGAAACTGATTATTTAATGAATATATTTAGGAAAGATTAAAGGGATAGATGGGGGAGGGAAGATCAAGATAATTCATAAGAAAAGGAGAGAGGAGAGAAGGGAGGAGAATGGGAGGTTAATGGGGAGAGAGACATGTCAAAGTATGTTTCTGAGAGAGTAAGGAAATCTAATTTCTTCATATCTCCAAACCACCATCCGTATTGATATTGAATGGAAACTCTATTTCCTTATCTATCAATGGAGACTCCAGCTCCTCATAGATTAAAATCCCCATGTAGACTTTGATCCCATCCATCCACAGTAGATAATAGGACCTAGAACAAGGAGGAGGAGGCAAATTCTTTCGTCTAAGTGGAAATTTTGGCTAGTAACCTTGGATTCCCACCTATAGGAGGATGTGGACACCCTCATCTAGGCGGTAGAGGTGGACCACCATCTCTGGGAGGAAGGGAAGGTGTGAGGTGCTACATTAGGTGGAGTATTAAACGTGGAAGGAGGGAAACTGGGGGCTAAGAAGAAGAAAAATTAAAAATAATAATTTAAGACAAAATATATTTTTGGGATGGAATTAATTTAAGACAAATTGAAAATTTTAATACAAAATGATAATTTCATATTAAATAAATATCTTAAAATCCTTGTTAACACATTTTACGACAAAATTGTTGCTAATCTCTATTTTCCAGCAAGAACATCATTGACTGGTAGCCTTAAGATCATTAGTCATCCTACATTATACTTAGATAATTTTTCATTCTTAGATCCAAGCTAATAATAATGTATTCCCTCAACATTTCTCATTTCTCTATTCTTCATTCAATAAAAACTGGATGATAATATAATAGTCAGCCAAATCCTATATGCATTAAGGTTGTTAACAGGTCAATAATGATGTAGCATCCTCATAATAACAATTATAGTCTATATAATTGAATGTTGAAGCAACAACACCTCACCTCTTTGTGAAATAACTAATAGAATTGTTATACCTAAGTCATTAAATGATAAATGGATGACTCAATAAATGACTAGTATCGATCAAAACATATCCAATCAAATGGATAATTGCATGAGTTATGAATGCAAAACATATTCAAAGCTAAAATTTTAATTCTGAGGTTGTCATCTCAATATTTGGACTAAGAAATGTGTTTCAAAATTACTTGCAACTCAATTCCAATCCACCGAAATTTTTCTCTTAAAAAAAGCAATAAAAATTTCAAATAATTATTGTCTTCCTTCACAATGAAATCTACACGTCCATTTGCTTCAATTATGCCCTAGTTGTTAACAACATAAAGTCTCACTGAACCATTGAACATAATAAACTTTTCTTTAGCCATATCAATATTTTCATTAAACAAGATAATTATAATATCTTGCTTCATGATATCAACTCCACGACAATTAAACAAAGCAATCCTAAATAACTCACTACATCAAATGTCGAAGTGAGGTTCTAATAACTTGTCACAATAATTAGTGTTCATTTGTAAAATTTTTTATCGCATAGGTTTAAAATACTATTGACTAATTTGGATTAAAAATTAAATTTAAAAAATACAGGGAGGAACTTTTGCAACGCCCTCACCTCATTTTAGTTTTCATTCTATATAATTGTCTTCAATAAGAAAAAAAGGATAATATAGTTAAACATTGAGAATCATCAGCTCCAATAATTACCAAGGCAAAAAAATAGGCAAATAGAAAAAAATTTCTAAATTGGGTCTCAAGTTAAGGAATTCTTTCATTTACACATACATATAGGATTTCCTCAATTACTCTAAAGAAACTACTGAGAATTTCCAAGGTAAATGATCAAGTGTCTTCACGAGTCTACTGCAACACAAATTTAGAAATAGTAACTGGTGAAGGCTAGCATAGTCAGAGGGTTCTTCGAATGATACTTTTCAGCAACTATTGTGATATATTATAATAATTTATAAGAGTGCGCAAATTCCTCAATTTCTTATAGTTGTGTTAGAGTACATAGATATATAGAATTTTGGTATATGTTTCTTTCCATCACTTCATAGACATAGCCTATATATTCCTAGTGCACCCCCTTGATATATTACACTTCACATTACTTAAAATCCCATTACCCACCTTTGGTCATCCATGGTCATTGTACAAGCTCTATTATCTGAAATAGTGCCTTTTTATGGCTATCAAAAAGAGTATCTAGACATATGATTTAGGTTAAAATATCTTGAGATATACTTATTGTAATTGCTTTATAGATATAATAGTATATGCCTTATCGAGATAACAAACAGGTGCTTATACCTATTCATATTAATTATTTGTATGAGAAAATTAGTTCAACACAATGTTTTTGATATCTAATAACTTCTTGATAACCATCGTTTCAAAATTTATCTTCAACTTGTGAACCTTCTTCTATTTCCGATGATTATTTGTTTTCATCCTTATATTAATTCTATAAGGTGGAACTAAAATATAATTCCTCCTTTTTCATATAGAACAACCTTTCATTCTCAATGTTGACACCATCAGCCCTCTTGTAAAAGTATCTATATTTTTGGTAAATTGACATATGTTCCCAACCTTCATACTTTGTCATTGAGAAAATAGGTAAACCTTCCTCTGTAGGTACAATTTCCTTTGTTGTTGTTTAAAATTATCATCAATATATCATCTTCTATGTACTTCACTTCCCTATATAGTTTTGCAACCACTCAAACAATACTACATCCAAAGAAATGTTATATCCAAAGTTCTATGCCTATGATCCAATATTTTTTAGAAAGCTCCCATGTATCAAAATTGGTGAAATTTGTAAATGGATCAAATTTCACACTTGAATCTCAACTAGATACCACTAATGTCCATGTATATGAGAGGAATATGTTGCTAATACAAGAAATATGTTTGACAACTAGGAAAAGAAGAAAATGTCCATTTTATCTATTTGGTGCTTTGGGTGGTACGAAGGAAGCATATGAAGACCTGCATGTGGACAATGGAGAGAGTTTGGAAATGGTAATAGAATATGGAAAGATGTAAGGATGGAAAGTACATGGAAGAGTTCAACTAAGATGAAAAGTCAAACTAGGCCTATATGCATTTGGGAAAGAATGGATTTTTAACAATATTAGAGTTTTGGGAGCACTGTCCTCTCTGCAGAATGTTATAGCCACTTAAAATGATTCTCTTCGAATTGGGAGAACTTTTATCTTGTTACACCATGGAAGAAATGATCGAGAAGAAATTTTTCCTTCCTATCTATACCCATTTTGGTATATGTTGCTACTTCTTATGTATCATGATTGTAATACCTTAGAGGGTTGATTAATATTTCATATGGTGGAAATTGAATGTTTGGTATATTGTTGTTATAGATTAGCATTCCATTTAATATGGTGAATAATTCAAAAACAATAATATAATAATATTTTCTCCCATGGGGTATAAAAAAATATGTTGAAGAATTTGTTCCATCTTTGAAAATTTAATAAACGAGAAGCTCAATGATAGATAGACATGTTAAATGTGCTTTGTAATAAACTACATCTTTGTAATGAATATTTAAAATATGACTCTTGAGCTCAAATATATTAGAGGATAAAATGGCATACATGTTGTGCATCTACAACACAAAACCACCTACATATTGAATGGTAAGTCCCCCATTGAAATAAGAGGAAAATACTGCCAATTTTTCTTGGATCATAACAAAAGATGAAAGAAAATTTGAAGCCAAACCAATCCAAACCTAGTTGAGTTGATACAAGAACAAACTAAAATTTTGGGAGTATATTTAAGGCTTTTGCACCATGTTAATTAAATCTGGATAGAGCGAAAGCTTCTATGGTACTTTTCAAATAGAATACAATTTTCATAAATATTCATCTAAAAACATTCCATATGTAAAACATTGCTTGCATGCACTAAAATATACCGAACATTTTAATGACACACACGCAAGGATATACTTTGTTCCAAAACTAGCAGAAGTTCGAGAAAAAAGGTTTTCATGAGGAATCCAGCTAGATAAAATTGTTTTCATAAAATTGGTTGAAAACACAGAGTAAAAAGGATGAGGGAATAAATGAAATCTAAAATTTATACACTACCATAATATAATTTTATTTGTAAAATTCTCAACCATAACAATCTCTGAGTGCATATCAAATACTCACATTTAATTGTATATATTAATTCAATAAATTTTAAAGGTGGGAAATTAAGTCATCGATAAAAACTGGGACCTTGAAATTTCAACCTAATTGGAAGGCACAATATTTATCCTATGTATACCTAACCTCCACTTTGTAGCAAGAGAAAACCCAAGTCAAACATGGAAATGAGAAATGAATGTAAGATAAGAGGTCAGCTTCTAATTAACTAGAATATATAATCTCAAAAATTGGTCAATTACCACCATACATCTGATCCTTGTTGCCCCGTGGGTGATGGTAAATTATGGTGAATGATCGTGATATTAGTAGTTGTTCCATTTCCTACTAGTAAGGAAAGTTATCAAGTAATGAATGAGTCTCATGTCATTGCTATTAGGGAAGGCATGTTGTCTGGTAGATATATTATGGAGTCATGAGACAAAATGTCCATTCTCCTCTAATATGAGCCATGTGTCATCATTTTTTAAAGCTTGGTCTACATAAACATATATGTCTAGCGCATTACAGGGCACCCTCAATATTTTTCTCACAAACCATCTAAACGATAAAACCTCTAACTTTCTAAAGGGTGCACCCTAATTCTACTCTAATTCGTATGTTTCAGTCTTTCCAAATGACATCCTCATTCATATTTGGGATAATGAGAAATGAGTAATGATCTCATCCAAACCAGAGAGGTTTCTATTATCTTTTCTTTGAACAAGGTCCTATAGTTTGATATTGACTAATATATGTTTACTCCCAAATCTTCTCGGCTCAAATAATAAGGGAAAATAGGAGAGTTGTCTCATGACGAACTCTTTGAGAAAAAGCTTTATTCCTTCTCTTTTGAAGAATACGACATGAGTGCACCCAAAAATAGAATATTGCAAGGGGCCTCGAAAGGGGAAGTTAGAAGCCAACACCTTTGATTATGTTTCCTAGCAAGTGATTGAATTCACAAATGAGGGTTTTTTATATGACCTATAAGATAGACAATCCTTAGATTAGACTTGATATTAATCCCATATACTATGTTCATACAATTCCGTGATGACATTCGACGAAATTGCGGAATGGGAAATGTTTCAACTTCACACCCATTGATGGCATGCAAATATGTCACAGAACAAATTATTATAACCCTGAACCTCTTCTGAACTGAAATAAAAGGAAGAACCAGTTAACCGCAATCATTATCATGTCCGATTAAGATTAGTCCTTCTATCCTCCTTGGTTTCGAATATGATTCATCCCTTCTCCACTCCTTCAAACATGATGAAAATGATTCAGTTTCAATAGGAAGAATCAGCGGGATCAAGAACCTCAAGAAAGCTGCAGTCCCAGCATCCTCCTTTAGTATGCATGCGACTCAACCCCCTCAACTCCTTCAACTAGGATAAAAAGGCTTGAATATCAATAGGAAGAGGCAAGATCATGAACCTTGAGCAAGTTCTAGTCCCTGCATCCTCCTTTGATAGTCCTACAACTCAACCCCCTTAGCTCCTTCAACCGGGATGAAAATACTTCAATAGGAGGAAATGGTGGGATCAGGAACCTCCTACAAAATTCAATAGGAATAAATGGTGGAATCATACCACAAACATCAGTCGATTAAAATGCCTCATTCAATCAATAAGAAAAGCATAGATACGAAAAAATAAAAAGAAAATATTAATGAAATATTCAATGACCACACATGGATGTGAAGAATGTCTTCAAAATCTCATATAACAATACCAAAATTGGCTTATTATTAAACTTTATCTCCCACATCACACTATGACATCCATGACCATAGCCCTTATGTGTTGGAAAACTAGGAATAAAGCATATTATTCAATATCATTCAGCACAATCCTCACAAGGAAGGTCCCTTGTGTGCAGAGATAGAACTAAATAAACATATGCATAGATGTGATAATTAAAATATACTGAAATTAAACAAACATGAAACAAAATAGAGAAATATTGAAAACCAAATACACATCACTATATATAAGAATAATCATATGCATATAATAACATTAAATATGATTAAAATTCAATTTGAAAAAAAAAATATGGAAAAATATCTCTCAAAATGATATAACGCTAATTTTTCACCCAACCATAGGAATCTAATATAACTATGACATCCATGATAGTGTATGAGGTCATAAAGGCAATGTATTCAAGATATTGGATTCTAGCTCACTCAACTTATCCCATCTTCTCTTGTGTTATAAAATATATTCATTATATAAGTCTCTAGGAACCTTATTTATCAATTAAACAATCAAACCACCCTCCTCAATTGGCCAATACAACACAAGGAACATCTCTTTTGCTACTCAATAATAGCATAGGCATTACATCCCTTCTAGTGTTATTCAATATAGGGAAAAGGAATCTAATCTATTGAATTCATTCAAGGAATATATTAGAGAATAATTCTTTGATCTCACTGAGACACAAATTCATGGAGACCCTGTAACTCTCAAAATACCACAATGATAGCACTAGTGGGGGATTCAAAAAACCATTAGACCAATACAATTAAGCCTCTATGTAGGGTGTATAAGAATGATGGAAAGCACTCCTAGTTTCATATTCTTTCTACATCAACAATGAAGCTCTCGAACTATATAGAAATTGCAATATATCAACATCATTATACTCTCGTTCGCTACACTCTTATAAAAATGACTAAGGTAGTAGGAAGGATGAAGAAGTGAGGAAGGATAATAATACACATATCTGAACAAAAAAATTGCATATGAAATGAATCCCAACACTTTTCATATGGTGCAAATTCCACTTAGGATACTTTCCCAACACTGACTTATCCTATCACCATCTTCTTTAAGCCAACATACATACTAGCTTGACCACTCCACTATAAAATCAGGGGTTTCCCAAGAAACCTTAATATAGTGGGAACATAATCCTTCATAATATGAAATCGAATCAAATTCCCAAATACCACGTAGAATGTTTACATATGATCCTTGTTGGATCTTCTCTAGTGTGAAATGATACTGGCTCATACATGTAACGACATTGGCTCTTGTAAATCTGAACATTGCAACTCTTAAGCATCTCTACTGCAACAACATCTACCTTCAAATGGTAGCTAGGGAAGGATAATCATACACTCTTCTACGATATTATAAAATGAATTAAACACACCTCCCGATGAAACTCTATATAGAGTACATTCACATGCAAAAAAATATATTTTATTATCAAAATAATTCAGATAGTTAAAACAAAATTTACCTTTGTTATATAGATTTTTGAAGGTGATATTTTCCAAAACTCTAAAAGCTAATAACAACAAAAATACCTATATTTTAGTCTAGGTCACTAATGTGACTTATTGCACGTATAAGCATTATATTCTAACACCTCCCTCAATGATATTTTGAAGGCAAAGTTTTATATGTGTCAACCCCAAGGTTTTCACGTTCGTTGAAAGGAACATATGGTATCTACATTGGTTAAGGGTCTTTATGGTCCTGGATAAGTATAGATAACATATTGAGAATAGGTATTTCTCATTAAAATCTCTACATTAGAAGTGAGGATAGTGCATAAATACATTTTTGATATATCTAGATGACAGCATCATCATGGGTAGTGAGGCCATACCAATTACCAAGACAAAACTGCATCACATTCGACTTTTGACATTATAGATTCAAGCCTCCTATAACATTTCTTAGATGTTGAAGTTTTTCATAGTAACAAATGTGTTTTTCCTTTACATACTAAGCATGCAAAAGGTCTACTAGAAAAATACAAGATTGTTGATTGTAAAAATACACATATATGGGGAAGTTGAAACTTGAAGCTAAATTAGAATCAAGATCAACAAATGAGTTAATTTAAATGAAACTCGTTGAGAGTTTGATTCATATTACAATAACTGGGATAGGTCTTAGTTTTGCAATCAATTACATATCCAAATTTCTCATAGACCCCGAAGTAGAACATTGGATTGCAATTAAAAGTGATTTAAAATATGATAAAAGTAAAACATGTTTCTGAATACTATCTGGTGAAAGTGTCGCATTTCATTTAACTATTTCAAAAAATTCTAATTATGTGAGATCAATAAACAACTTAAAATCAATAGCTAGATATGAGTGTGGTCTGGGAATGAATGAAATTTTATGGGTTAGTGAGAAACATGTGGTTTCACTTTATTGTATGGAGGAAGAGCATAGGGAAACAATAAAAGGAACATGTGAAATCATTTTTCTTAAAAGAATAGTTGTGGGCTTGATTCTTGAACAAACCAAGCCAATAATTCTTTCATATCACAATTAAAATGTTCTAAACTTAGCAAAGAATTCAGTGTTTCACAAGTGCACCAAACACATTAATGTCGATTTTCATTTCATTAGACATCTTGTATGAAATGAAGAGGTTGAACTTCAATAATGCACCATAGAACAATAGACTGGAGACATATCACCAAGCCACTTGGTCCATATAAATTTGTCAAATTTTAAGACAAGTTTGGTGTATTTTCTAGAAACACCATTAAGGGAGGATGTTATAGTGATTACTAATAATGGTCATTTATTACTAATTATCATTTACTTTACATAAACATGTAGTATATTAAGTACTTTAGTGTTTATAATAAATAAATAGGAAGAATTTAGATACATCCTTCTCCTCTTCATTCATATATATGTAAGAAGACATGTTCTGAATGAAACTATAAGTTGATTGTTCTTGTCTCATGGGTATAATATTTTATCCATTCAATCTTGTTTTAATCCAATAATAATATTCCAATCTCAAACTACTCAACCCATATTTTTGGCACTAGAAAGGAGAACATGGCAAGTTTGGCTTGTGTGAAATATCAAGCAAAACACTAATACATGACATGTACAAAATATTATGAATTCTTAGTTTATTTATTATTCGGAGTAACATAACAAAACTTGTGTGAAATACCTTCCTATAGGTATGGTCTAGTGAACTTTCTTCCCAATTTCATCACCAAATCTTTCAGTTATGTCTAAAGAAACAAATCTAGGAGCTATGGCATTGGCTTGTCTGTAGTTTAAAAGCATCCCTTTCTTTTCCCCACAAAAGGATTAGTAATTATGATAAGAGCTCATAAATCCAACCTAGATTGTTCATTTAAGATTCTAATGCACATATAAATTTACAAAGTTAATAAATTCACTATGATATTTGTACTGGAATATTGCCTTGCTATAGTCTTAGTCAACCCAATAACTCCTTCTTTGGCCACACTGTAATTAGCTTGACCTATATCGCTAGTCAAACCAACCACATAAGCTATATTGATGACTCTTCCCTGCAAGATATCAAAAAATACATTGGAGTTAACAAAAACCAACCTACCATAAAAAATTCTAATTTTAATTATAGTATCTTTCTTAAGGTACAAAATAGGGGTGAATACTATTGTAATACCTATTTGGTACCCTCTTATTTTGTGCATGGACTACACTATCACATACCAAGTAAACATTTTCCTAGATGCCAAGTCATGTCGAATTTATCCAAGGAAACACATATTATATGTTTATGCATAATAAGTAAATTTTAGGATATAGTAAAGTTTCTAGTGAGACATAATTAGCTCACTTAGCCTAATTTTGTTTCCGTGATCCACGAAACCACTATGTACATAGGACGTAAGCTCAAAATTCGAGCAAATCAAATCAATACAATGGGGGGCTATGATATGAAAAGTACTATGGAGAAAAGGGAAGAGATAGGCTAGGATAAGTGGCATGTGCGTAACTTATTTACCACTATTAGTGAAATGTGGCATAACATAATGGATGAACATTGGGATGTTGGACACCTCACTATTTACTATAACTATTGCAAAACCAACTAATTCCATTAATAATTTAATATTACACCTCATTTTGAGATTATGCAAGGTTCTTTCTAGTTGTTTCTCTTCATCTTGCTCACTGAGTTTAGCAGTTGGTGCCTAAGATGTATCTATTTTTTTTTTTGGAATACTTGGCTATAGTATCATGTTTCCCATTATATCTTGGTTAGCCAATGTGCAAGATTGGGGATCAAAAGATTTATGTTTCTGCATAGACGCTATAGTGGGAAACATTGGAGTATGGCCAAATATCCCAAAAACGAATAATAGAACCATCTTAACAACCAGCCAAAATATTGAAAACAACGCATTCATGATTAAGAGTGGGAAAACAAATTAAAAACGATTTAAAAAAGGGAGTTTTGCAATATTTCTTCCCACAATTGCATTTTGTGAGTAGCTTGGGAAGTGAAGGTTGTTATTATAGGTTTGTGTATGAAAAATTATGAAACCTATAGAGCAGGTGTGCCAGTCTTGTATGTTGAATTTTTTTTTGTAGGTTTGTGAACTGTTTTAACTCTTTAAGAAGTGATGTTGTTTATTCTCGGCATACTTCTTTTTTTCTATGGGACGAAATCTTCACATTTGTTCATAGAAGCAATCTCAAAGAGTTTGACTAGGCCTATAGTTAACAAATCCTTCTTCCTCCTAAAATGTTATAGGTTCAAGTGGGAGGTTGAGCATGTACACTTGCTTAGAATTTAGTAATCAAATCAAAGAACACGACGGCTTCTCCTATGTTAGTAACATTAGATTGATCTTCCCAAAGGAAACATCAACAATGTCAGTATCATTACAATGTTATACCAGAAGGAGACATCAACAATGTCATGCATGGGAGGAGCATGATTTATTTTCAACAACTCACACATGTTATTCTGTGTGAATGTTTCTCAAATCATTCGACGTATTTTTTGTTCAAATATATGTTCCAAAAATTTAACCCATTTCTCTTTTTTCAGTCACTTGAGGTTGAATAAAGCGATAGGGTAAGATCGATCAAGTTGTCGATAAGGGAGTGTTGCAAGAGCACAATTGGATCTTAGTGGAGAAGCAGGTGTAGCCAAGGGTGCAAGCCTTCTAAAAAGTGTGGAACTTCTAAAATTTTAATTTAAAATATGCAATTTGTAGGATAGAAGAATGCATGCTAGCTTAAATTAGAATTAACCAATCCCAAGTCTCACTAGGTCAAAAAAAACACAAGCATTACAACTAAGCTAAGCCATTGAAATTGGGAGTTTATGGAATAAAAGAGTAGACTAATTTTTTAATACTCCAGAGAGGGTAGGACTTCTTTGTTGAAACTCGATTAGAAGCCGTGAATTTCAATAGTTTTAACGAGAGAATTTTATCCACACTAAAGTTTTGGTGAACAATGCTCTACTTGAACTGAACTTGTCGTGGAACTGATTTATGAGACATATCATTAATTTTAAAACCCAACAATCTAATGGTATATGATGGGCCTCTAAATTGGACATAAATTAAGGCCCATGCCTCTAATTTAAAACATAAGTTAAGTTCTATGACCATCCTTCAACGTATTAAACCTCTCCTTTTACATTAGATAATTTATTTTTAACTTTAATATATTCATTAGGAAGGTTTATGAATAATTGAATATTTGTGCCTAATATTATTTATTTTTTGTGGAATATTATGAGAACATTGGGAGGATTATGAAGAGTTGGAGGAGGAGATGATTTAGGGACATGTTCCCTACTATTGGAGGATCAATAATAAATAATAAATCAACAAGATATTACGGAATTATGGCATGAATTGTGGAACTCCAATGATTGAGAAAATCTAGGAATGTGCTCCACTAATCAAGAGAGAAGGTCTACCAATCAAGGGAGCAGATCCATTAATCAAGGGATTTAGGTGGGGAAATCTTCCTCCATCCATGGGGAATTATTCTTAATCATTTTTTATAAGTACCAACTCAAATATTCCTCTAGGGAATGATTGAGAAAATCTAGGAATGTATTTCCTGCCATTTAATGTAAATTCCTAGTATTGCGCACTAGATCCATTAATCAATGGATTTTGGTGGGGAAAGCTTCCTCCATTCATGGAGAATGATTACTAATAATTTTTTATAAGTAGTAAGTTGAAGTTTCCTCTAGGAAGAGATTTCATTAGTCTTATTTTGGAGAGAGCTTGTATTCTCGCAGCTCCATTTTTATTTTCTTGCAGGGATGTAATTTTATTGATGAAAATAATGAATATTAGTGTCATGTTCAGCCTATTTTGCAGGGTCACAAGAATTATTTTATCCTTGGAAAATATTTTTAGGTTCATAATAATCATTGAGTTTCTTGGATTAGTGTTCTTATTCCCAATTCAAGATTGTTGGACCTCGTTTTTAGCAAAGAACAATAAATTTCTGTTATTTTTTAGAGCATGCTAACGAGCTTCAATCGAATTTATTCCACTTACATTAGATTAGAGAAACGTTCTAGTTCATAACAAAAATAACCCATTTCATTTGCACTTGATTTCGTTAGGAATTTTTTAGATTTACTAGCTCACTAGTTCTCAAATTTCTAGATTTTTCGAGTAGAAATGTTTTTTAATTTTTTTTCGCATGGGCTAACATATGTCTTTTTGAGTGATTCCACTTGGAATAGCGACCTAAGACATAATAGTTAATAAAAAAAAAATTTCCATCCAATTTGGATTTGATTTGCTTGGTGATTAAACCCTCACCAATTTCATCATTTCACAACGAAACTTCTCCAAGCTTTTTCAGCGAATCCATCCACCTCCCGACATTGGTTTTGAGTTTTGAGTGATCCTAGGAATTTTCCCACTCCATTCCACCCATATACCACCTTACCTAAGCCTTCCATCACATCCAATACCTTCCATTTTTCTCTTGGTCATATCATGTAGGTTCACTGTAATTCTTTTAATACATCCTATAGGTTTTGCTGAAATAGACGGTTTTGAGAGAAAACCTTTAGGAAGTCACCAAAAGACTCCCAACAGTCTCCCACACCATCCAACCATCTTCTAAAGCTTCCAGCCATCCTCCAACGTCCTCAATTCACCTGCCACATCACAAAAAGACATTACTTTGCATACCTGATTTTGGATGAAAATACAAACAGGCAAAAACACAACTAACTAAGTCCCTTCACTTGCACATTAGTGATGTTTGATGCTTCTTACTTCCATGATTAGATAGTAGCATTTGTTTCATGATTATTTAGCATTATTGCAAAGCATATTTTCTTCGCAGTTAATTAGGAAATGGTTTTATTTAGCATTGAATTTATGTCTCTTTCGTTATACTTTCTTTCTTGAAATAGGTTAAGGCTCCATTTAGAACATTTCATTTTTTCCAATTAGTTTAGGATTTGACTTCAGTACATCCACTCCACTACATCATGACAACAAAGGAAGGACACATTGTATGCCGCACATATAGTGTCGAAACCTCTTATGTCTGTACAAACCCCAGGTTGATAATTAAAGTTTGTAGCCTTGGGAATTGAATCATTCTTATTGAAATACTGAGGCCCATCATTATATCCACCAAATCATCCACCTTGGCCTTAGCCTCAACGTCCATCACATTTTCATCTAAAGAAATCCTATCCAGGCCCACACCACATCTTCGTACATCACCTCTAATATCCTCTCACTCTCCATATCCTCCTCATTAGGATGAACAAAGATAATGAAGCTTGCAAGCCTAGGACAATAATTAAACTACAAGGGCTTAAGTAGCATAGTTTCTTTTATTTAACCATTTTGATGGAGCATTGCTATCTAAAGAATATTGCAATTGAAAACCCGAGCTAACAGACTTGAAATAAACCCTAATAGACAAACCCATGACATATATAAACCCTTACTAGACATCCATGGTCAGAATAAACATTTTAGTTCAATGACTAAAGGCTAGATAAATGTTTCTTCACAAAATTATAACATTTACCACATTATCTTTCTCACTATACTCCCATAAAAATAAATTATGGGCATCTTTTTCAGTGTCACAATTTCATCTACCCCAAGGCACTCGAAATCATTACCAAAGGTGTTCTCAATGTGAAAAACCTTTTCCTCATTGTAAAGAATCATATGGTTGTGCCATTTCCATACATGGTAGCTAGATTCTGTCTTCTTTATAGTGGTAACACAAATGTGGTGTACCCCAACCTCAACCACATTACAAGAATTGAGCTTCAATTCATCCCCCTTTCCACTTAAAATAATGGAAAGGGTATTTTGTTCAATCTTCCTCGTCTCCATTGAAATATTTGACAACTTGCACTCATTTTTGACGACTTTATAACATATATCAACAATGAGAGCATCAGTGTTGAAATATGGAGGTTAAATCCATAATCTCTCCATCATGTTACTCAATGTGGATACATCGAGGGTGTATCCCCAATATTTCCATCAAACTACTTATCCTAGATACATAGAGAGGAGATTTAGGGCTCAATTTCCACATATCTCCTCCTCCAGATGCAAAAGTCACACAAAAGTCCAAGCCACACAGTGCATAGAGGTTTAGTTACACACGCAAGACCATTTTACTTTAAAATAATTAAAAATATCGAAATAAAATAACTGAATAGGAATAAATAGTTAATATGAAATGATAATTTTAAGTTTAAATGATCATTTCATCTTAAACAAATGTCTTAAATACTCCCTTTGTGTAGTAGTGTCACTTTTCTTCTCATGGGGAAAGATGACAAGTACACTAGATCATGGGTATTCCTATAGATGCTGCCATAATAGAGGTTGAGGTATTTGACTAAGAACAATAGATTTCATTCAATTTTGAGGTAATCTATTGGATCTCTCCATCATAGCCAATGATAGCTCTTTTCATTTTATATCTTTCCTTGAAACCCTACGGTGACTAGGCCTAGAACACCATCTCTATGGAATTTGTGAAGTGTGAACTTATCTAAGATAAAGTCCAAGCCTGTTATGTGATGAAGTTCGAGCCCATCATTCTGATGGTGAAGTTAAAGCATCTTTTGTGATAATATCTAAGCCCATTCAGAGTTGAAATTACAGTCAATTATGTGGTGAATATTGATATTTTTGGGATGATAAAGAAGGCCTAAATTTGGCCGTAGCACAAATTTAAGTCAAGAATTTGATCAAGTTCATTGTGGATTGTTCAAAGAAAATTTGTGGACAAATTTTGGACAGATGACTTAGTAGTTTTTGGACCATTTTATATCTCACATTAGGAGAAAGAAAAAAATTTATGTCTATCTTACATGTTATATATTTACATGAAACATCCTATTAAATGTATCAACATGTTGTTTTCACACCCATAAAATATAGATTTGTTATAATTATCTTAGGATCAATAAAGGACTGTCTCCCCTACGTCAAGCTACAACCACTAATCAAGATGAAACTTTGAGTGATGTGATTGACATAATTGGGAGTCTAAATATTGATTCAACCTCATCTGAATAAACTGAGTAGCCTGGTCCCTCTCTGAAAGGTGCTCAGAAAAAATCGACAAAGACACTTTAAAGTGATCTTCATGATGAGGTTGGAAAGAAAAGAGAAATAATCTAAACCAAACATAATGGAGGTGATGTAATCCTAATTCACCTCTTGATATGGATGTTTCTTATCATTGTAAACTAAATTTGTCTACAGATTTTAAACCAGCTTCCTTCAAAGAAGGTGCTTCTCGTGATGAATGGAAACAGGAGATGCAGAAAGAATGAGATGCTTTGATAAAGAATAGTCCTTGGAAGTTGCTTGATCCTCGATTGTGAACCAATGCAATAGGTTTCTAGTGCGTTTTCAACAACAAGTATAGAGAATATGGCTCACTTGACAAGCATAAAGGCATTCGTGTGGAAAAAGGTTTTGAATAGAAATAAGTGGTCGATTATGAGGACACTTTTTACTGCATAGAAAAATGGGCTACCATCTAGACACTCTTTTCCTTGGCATCTTAGAATGCTTGGAAATTCCATCAAATGGATGTAAAAATTGACTTCTTGAATTATAGGACTTCAACTCATCTTTTGATTGATAACACTTCTACAATAAAGTTGGCCAATAACTCAAAGTTCTATTATCGAACGAAACACATCAATACAAAATACCATCTGATTCGACATCATGTTCATGCCAAAATAATCCACCTAGGAAAAATTTGGAAAGATTCATAGCACCATCTATTTTTGGCATTCGATTGGTGCAAGACTTGGGTAAAATAAGATGGCATGACGTAAAAAAAAAAATTAACATGATTTTTTAACTGTTATGCCACCTTTTCATGCCTAAATTTTACCTATTCATACACTTAAGACCACTTTTCCTGTAATAAAACTCCTAGGTGATTTCCAAAACATTTTGACCGTTTTTTGAAAGTATAAACTCAGTGCTGACAACTCGCTGTAATGGGGATATTTTCTCCCAAATAGGCAATAAAGAATAGGTTGACCATGTGTCTAATCCATTGGGTGACTCGCAATGAGTAACCCTGCAACTTGTAAATTGTACCACACTAAAGTCCATAATAAAACTGCAAACTAAAAATGCATTGCTAAAAACCAAAATCTAAAACTCAAAAGTTAAGATCAATAAAATCTGGTAGCATAACTATAAAATAGTTACAATATCTGAGAGTTTAATTTACAAAAGATAATTAAAAACCTATCCTTCTAGCTATTATGATCTCTATTTGTCATTTAAACATTAGTCAAAGAATTTTAAAATTGTTGTATGCATCCTTTGTTATTCTTCAGCGAAAATGATGAATGATAGTTGAAGTGTAGGAATGAAGCTCTTCACACCCTTGTAGGCTTCGTATATGGAACTGTAACTTCCATTCCTCATTTTTAGCAAAACCGAACCATGAATCTGTGAAATTTGTTGAAACTCTGCAACGGTACTATGTAATTGTTTACACTCTTTAGGGCCCTTCTTTGTTGTGTTGACTCATATTTTATTCTCTCTTTTAGCTACAAATCCTTTATGACATATTACCAAAAAAAATTGAAAATAACATAACTATCCAAAAGATAAAATGGAGTATGCCGAAATGTTGAGGTAAAACTAGGGATTTTCAACAAAATTAGGGTTTCATATATTGCCTTATCAATGAAGTAACTTGATCATTTTTCGATAACTTTTGCAGCCTAAGCAAGGAGGATTAAATTATCTTGTATCCTTGTCATCCTATTATTACCATTTTATATAGTTTAACTAGCTTTTAGAGCTCCTTTCCCTTTCCTACCTACATACTCTATTTTCTCCTATTCCGTAGCCTTTTTCTTGCCCTTTGAAGACTTCAAAAACTATTCTTCATCAATTATCAGTGGTTCCTTTAGCTTAGGATTAAGGTTTTCCTTAAGGCCCGACCTTAATCTATGTGTAGGACAAGTATGGGGTTTTCTATGGTAAACCCTAGGCTTTGTTTCTGTGTCATGAGGTAGCATTTTTGGTTTGGTTATGGCCTTAGTGGAAATTTTGCGTAGACTTTGTAGTAAGAAATAAGGTAAGCCCATATTTCAAAAACTAGCTAAATGACATAAAAACCTCATGTGGTAAAGCTATATTTTGCAATACTTGCCTTCACATGTAAAAAAGATCTGCACAATCATTAGAATGCTAGACCATTCTGGCTTCAACAACTTCTAATGGATTCTCATGCTCCAATTAGGGTCCTCATGTTCTCCTTTTAGAAAGAAGCTCAGATCCACATTCAACATCAATCGTTTCTTGAACCACTTCTCACCCTTAGTAGGCAACCCCATAACTTTTTCTATTGAATCTCGAGTGACTGAAAAATCCATTCCTCTTATATGTGCTATGTTTCCAACAAAAGAGTGAATAAGATCATAACACCAATTGATATTGTAACCATCAAACTATTGGAAAAATGTCTTCCATTGTGCATTTCTGAATGAAGGTGCAACTTCATCATAGACCTGAAACTATACTCCATATAGTTAAAATCCTCTCACATAAGTTAACTTTTTGATTTCGTAACTACAAAAAAACTAAGCACTCTACCATGCGCTGTAAAAAATGGCTAACAATTTCACTCTCTGTTGCGAGCTAGTCACTTAGGTTTGATGGAAATGGTTGGTTTGTGCACAATTCTAGTTTTAACTGTCATTCTCTCAAAACACTTTTTAACATTTCGAAACTGCCTCAAACCATCACACCAAGTAATATCATGGGCTAAATTTCATAAAAAAAAAAATTAAAGTTTTTAAGAGGACCCAAGTGATAGTTATAAAACTTTATTTTTTTCAAGATTTTGCAGGCTCTAGGAAAATATTTTGTAGTGTTCCTTGTAGGCGCTATGAAAATATTTCATCACGCCATCTATTGTTGGCATCTGATTGTCATAGGCTTGGGTCAAAACGAAATTGGCATGACATAAACAAAATCCTTAACATGTTTTTTTTATCTCTTATGTCATCTTTTGACAACAAACGTTTACCTAGTATTACACTTAAGTCTACTTTCCTTGTAATAAACCTCTTCACTCATTTTCAAAACATTTTGACCCTTTTTTGAAACTATAAACTTAGTGTTAACAGAATCTCTGTGCAAACTTCCTTGATGGAATGACACACAAGTTGTCTCTAATCGTACGAGCATCGATCGAAGGGACAGAAGAGGAATTGCTGTCCGGGAAATCTTGCGAGGAAAAGTTGTCAACTTCTTCAGAGTTAGCTACCCCCACAAAAGAAAAAATCTCACAAATATTTATCTTTATATAAGATAACGTGAATGAAATAGTAGCCCCGATATAGGCGAGAGATTGTAGTACGCTGCAAGTTTCTAGACTTAGGGAGCACTGTCATAGTGAATTTTGCAGGTGTTAGATAATATTGTCTTAGATTGATATTGTTTTGTATTAATTGTTATTTGTCATAAATGAGTTTAATCTTGATTGTCATTGTTTTAAGTAGCCATTGTCTTAAATATAAAGTTTTATCTTAAAATATTTGTCTCAAATTTTTATTTCTCTCTTAAATATAACATTTTGTCTTAAAGAAAAATTCTTTTAAACTATTTTTGTCTCAAACATAAAGTTTTGTATGAAACTGTTTTCGTCTTAAAAATAAATTGTCTTAAAATAGTTTTTCATTAAACTTTTTTTTTCAATATATAGTTTTGTCTTAAAATATTTTAGTGTTAAACTGATTTTGTCTTAAATATAAAGTTTTGTCATAAAATATTTGTGTCAAATTCCTTTTCTCTTAAATTTTATATTTAACACAATTGAATTTATATTAAATCTTAATGTAAAATAACTAACATAAAAATTGTCTTAAAAAATGTATTAGAAATTCCTTTGGTGTAGTAGTGACTTATGCTTCTTCGAATGTAATTTCTAAATGTATTTAAAATTCCCTTCTTGTAGTAGTGACTTCTGCTTACTAGAATGTGATTTATGCAAAATGGACTAGAACTAGGTTCCACTCATGAAGGTTTCTACCGAATATTAGGCGATCTTTGTATGAACAACATCACAACATCATCTCTACAACAAGAATCCAAGGCCCTGTTTTGTGAGAGGTATAAAGTTCTCATTCACATTCATAGTTGCAAATGACATGGTACCTGTGCAGCTTCTCTTATCTTTCGTGACTAGAAATTGGAATCTGAAGATTTATGATTTTTATTTCAATAATCATTGTTTCAACATATCCATTACATATAATTCAGAAGTTTTATTGGAGACATCCCGACGGCACAAGCTGACTAAAAACAAGTGAACACTTCGAATTAGACAAAAGAAAATAAAAAAGTCCATGGCCAACTACAGAGGGTGATTAATAATCCAAATGAATTATTCACATTAGACAAAATAAAATAAAAGTTCCTATGTTGTTTTGATATCACATTCTAAGACATTTTACATGAGTGGTGATTTTATCTTTAACCCCATAGGAAACCTAGTTGCTGAAGCTGAGTTTGTCACATTGGTTCCCTTGAATAGGGAGCATGATCACATTGAAGTCCTAGACATGGAGGACCCTCCTCATGATACGTTCCCCAACAATATTCTTGGTTGATTTAGTAGGCTATTTCCTAAAACCTACCAACAACAGATATTTGTACTTTTCTTTTCCAAAGAAAATTTGTTGCTAAAAAAATTGTTCTTACTTTCTTATTATAGTGAATGTGTAGAATATGAAATGACTTATTTAGGCCAGTCGATAAGCCAACATAACTATGAAGAAAAATACATATAAAAATAAATTAAAACAAAGTCACTGTGTGAGATAAAAATTGTTGTAAATATCATATATTAATTGAACCATTAACTACATTCTTATTTAGTAAAATTATTACTAAAATGATTATCAATCAACTCTAAAACATATTTACTGACACTACAGATAATTTCCAACACTGACCTGCTACCCTAATTTTGCAGAGAACAAAAAATGTGCTGACTAATTTGTTAGCAATTTACATAAGAAATTAATTAAACATTATTCCAAACACTCCCCCTTAATGATTAATGAGGATTTACTATCTTATCTCTTAATGCCAAAAATTGAGTTTTTGCAACTACTTTGGTGAAGATATCTGCTAGCTGATGCTGAGTATTTATATGCTTCAATTAAATATCCTTGTTTTGCACCAAATCTCTAATGAAGTGATATTTCGTGTCAAAATGGTTTGTCCTGTTGTGATGAACTTGATTCTTTATTAACTTGATGGAACATACATTATCACAATAAAGCACTGTAGGTTAAATTTTTTTTTCTCCAATTTCTTCCAAAATTTTTCTGAGCGAAAGAGCTTGTGTACCTACTGAGGTAACTACAACATACTCCGCTTCTGTGGCTGAGATTGCAACAATGCTTTGTTCTTTTGAGCTCCATGTAATCAAACCAAAACCAATAGAGAAACAATTTCCAGATGTGGAATTACAGTCATCAATACTACCTCCCCAATCTGAATCACTAAATCCAACAAGATTGAACTTTTCAGAAGGTTAGTAATGAATACCAAAATTTAGAGTGCCTTTCACATACCTTAAAATCCTCTTGGCTGCCTTCATGTGCATTTCATATGGATTTCTCATATACCTTGAAATACGTGAAATTAAATATGTAATATGAGACCTTGTGTGGGTTAGAAATATCAAGCTCCCCACAATATGATGGTGAGGGTGCAGGCGTTAGAGACAGTCTCCCTAATCTGCCGGCAAGCTCTTCAATATCTCGATCAACTTCCCTTTCTTCTGGATTGAGCGCATCAGTCATCAAAATGATATTTCATTTCCTTTTAAAAATCCTTTACCGTGCTTTACTAACCAACAGTGGTTTTTCGGTGAGGTCTTAAAATGATATCCGCTTGACGGTCTTACGCAACATCATACATATATATGATACGTTATATATATCTACGCATCTTCTTTGGCATCGGAGATAGTTATAGGTGGTGACTTACCATGGACAAAGGCTCGTATATAATGGGCCGATGATTACATATATCTCCGCCCTCTCTATGCAGTTTCGGTCGATGCCTATACAATTCGGCGAAGGCTCAAACAATGGTCTTCTCAACGGACCCGATACAATTATATGTAGCCTTCTAAGATGTCGCTAGTTCCACTGTTCGGTGGTCGCTCAAACAATGGTCTTCCATTCCTCCGAAACCGATACGCTTATATGCAACATTTAATGCTTCGGTGGCTCCGCTATTCGGTGGTTGATTTAATTAACAATTGCTCCATCTCCGAAACGCCGGACCTGGCGATACATTTATGTAGCAATTTATATTAATTCGCTTCCAAGTTCTGGAACTCGCCTTTGTCACGCGCTGTCTCCTTTTGGACGGAAGGATTTGTAAACCGGCATACCACTAACAGTTTTTTTTTAAGCGTCTCCCTATGCCGATATAATTTTGTAACCACGATGAGTGAGAGCTTACGGTTATAAACTTTTTAAATCCATTACAGCCACTTAATGGAAACCGCAAGAGCTCTTGGCATAAACAGAGGCATATGCGCAATTGGAATTCAAGCCTGTATAAATATAAAACGAAAGGGGAAATTGATTTCTATAACTAATATAAAGTATTGGCAGCGTGAGGAATCCAGTCACCGACTCAACAATATTAAAGCGCCATACAATAATCTACGCATACATTTTACAGAGTCATTAAATAAGAGATACCGAGAGAACAAATTTTCCAAAATAATATTAAGGCACTCGCCCCTCTCCTCTGTCTGATGAGGGCTTCGCTGCCTCTTTATTTATAACTGAGGATAGGCCCTCTCGGTCCTTATCCGATACAAAGAAAAGCATGCTTTACAGGATGATTTAAAGCTTGAAAAGATCTGTTATAAATAGCATGATTTATTGCTAGAATTTATTCTATTTTTAATTAAGAAAGCATAGAAATTGCAGGCTAAAGGACCCCACTCCCTTGCCTGTAAATTTTTTTTTGGATTTTTGGAATAATTTGGAAGATTTTTCCCTTCTGAGTCACATGCTCCCGCATCAGACTCCTGAGGACAAAATTCTTCATGGGCTCCTGTCCATGAGCTCATCTACAGATTTGCCCAATTTCTGTAGAATGTCTTCTGTCACCCAAGTAGCTTCAGCGATCGGCTGTCCCTTCCATTTCACCAGATACTGGAAATACTCTCGTGCCCTTGTCTTCTTATACACTTTCTTGTCTAGAATTCTTTCTGGCTGTAAATTCTTGACTGTGGGTAACTGTTTTACCCAGTCAATCTCTGGAGTCTCTTGATCGTGTGTTGTATCATCTGCAGCTTCATTCTCATACTTGTACAAGTCTGCAACATTAAAAATTGGTGATATTCCCACACCAGGTGGTAATTCAATCTCGTAAGCATTTGCAGAGAATTTCCTCAGCACCTTGCATGGTCCAATTTTCTTGGATTTTAACTTATTATATGCTCCCTTTGGAAATCTCTCCTTTCTGAGGTGTGCTAAAACCAAGTCTCCAACTTCAAAGTTCATTTCTCTTCTCCTCATATCTGCTCTGGTTTTATATTGAATGTTGTTGTCCTGTAGCTGTTGTTTCACCTGTTCATGTATCGTCTGCATTCTTGAAGCAAAGTCTTCGCCTTCTGCACTTCTCATTTCTTCTTTTCCCAGATTCCTTAATTCAGATATTCCCCTTGGGTGCATTCCATAAACAATATGGAATGGGCTCTGTCCTGTACTCCTGTTCGGTGAATCATTATATGCATATTCAACTTGTGGTAACACTTGATCCCATTGCTTTGGATGTTCTGCAGTAAAGCTCCTCAAAAGATTGCCTAAACTTCTATTCACAACTTCAGTCTGTCCATCGGTTTGTGGATGATAGGCAGAACTGAAACTTAATTTAGTTCCCAGCTTCTTCCATAGTGTTCTCCAGAAATGTCCAACGAACTTGGAATCCCTGTCTGACACATCCCAAGGCCTATCTGGAATTGGCAACGGAATATACAAACCTGTGTTCTGGTTCCTTCCTTTTGCATACTCGCAAACTTTACAATTTCTTACATACTTCTCTACTTCAGATTTCATTTTCGGCCAGAAGTAAAATCTGTTGAGCTGTTCAAAGGTCTTCTCTCTACCAAAATGTCCTGCAAGTCCTCCACTATGTTTCTCTTTGATTAAATTTTCTCTCATTGAACAGTTGGGTATGCACAACTGATTTTTCTTAAATAACAGTCCATCTTGTATAAAATAATCCAACCACTTGCTCCTGTCTGCCAAAACAGGATTCTTACAAGCCTCAAATGCCTCCTTAAAATCTGAATCAGTCTCATATAATTCCTTAAGAAAATCAAAACCCAACACTTGGATTTGACTTTCTTGCAGCAATACACTTCTCCTACTTAAGGCATCTGCGACTTTGTTTGACTGTCCAGTTATATGTTTCAACACAAAATGAAAGCCTTGAAGATATTCTACCCATTTAGCATGTCTCTGGCTGAGTTTGGGCTGCTGCATTATAAACTGCAATGCATGGTTGTCTGAATAAAGAATAAATTCTTTCGACATTAAATAATGCCTCCACTTCTTTAGTGCCTGCACAACTGCGTAAAACTCCTTATCATAAGAAGAATACTTCCTTTTTGCATCATTTAGCTTTTCACTGAAATAAGCTATTGGTCTATCTTCTTGGCTTAAAACTCCTCCAATTGCTTCTGCGCTAGCATCACACTTAACTTGAAAAGTTTTATTAAAATCAGGAAGAACCAAAACAGGCTTTTCAGTTATTTTCTTCTTCAACAGCTGAAAATTTCTCTCTGCTTCAGCAGTCCACTTAAATGGTTGGTTATCTTTCTTTATGGTCTCAAGAATAGGTGCATTAATCTTACTGAAATTCTTAATGAATTTTCTGTAAAAACTAGCAAGACCATGAAAACTCCTTACCTCAAAAATACTCTTGGGTGAAGGCCACTCCACAATTGCTTTGATCTTTTCTGGATCCATCTTCAATCCTTCAGTTGAGATAACAAATCCCAAGTACACCAACTCCTCTTTCATAAACAAACACTTCTTCAGATTCAACAATAATTTTTCTTGCTGCAGCTTCTGTAAAACATAATTTAAATGCCTCAAGTGTTCCTCCTTGGATCTGCTATAGACTAATATATCATCCAGATATATGATTACAAATTTACCAATGAATTCCTTAAGAACTTCATTCATAAGCCTCATGAGTGTACTTGGTGCATTGGACAACCCAAAAGGCATCACTCTCCATTCATATAATCCTTCATTGGTCTTAAAAGCGGTTTTCCATTCATCCCCTTCTCTTATCCTTATCTGATGATAACCACTTTTAAGATCTAACTTTGAAAAATATTTTGTGTCAGACAAGCAATCCATTAAATCTTCAATTCTGGGTAATATAAATCTGTACCTGATTGTTATCTTATTGATGGCTCTTGAATCTGTACACATTATGCAGCCTCCACCTTTCTTCGGGCTCAGCACTGTTGGCACTGCACAAGGGCTCAGGCTTTCTTTGATCAACCCCTTGTCAAGCAATTCTTGCACCTGTTTCCTAAATTCTTCATTTTCTGCAGGAGTCATTCTATACGCCACTTTGTTAGGTAGACTTGCTCTAGGAATCAAGTCTATATGATGACTGGTTTTTTGAATTGGCGGTAATTCATTAGGTAAATCATCAACAATAATATCATAATAATTCTCCAGCATTTCTTGAATTTGAATGGGTAATTCAAAAATTTTAGTAAAAGTTGATATTACCTTGGGCTTGCAAATTATGGAAAAATTTACCTCATTTTCTTCAATCTGCTTCAAGTATTCCTTTCCTCCAAGTAACAGAGCTTTTCGATCAGTGTTCTGTCCCGGTACATCTTCTTCTTGCAAAGGCAACAATGTATGATTAACACCATCTTTTCCAAACTTGTAGGTGTTTCTCTTCCCGTCATGTATGGCTTCTCTGTCATATTGCCGAGGCCTCCCAAGCAATATGTGACACACGTCCATAGGCATCACATCACAAACAATTTTATCTTTATACTTGCCCACTTGAAATTCCACTTCACACTGTTCACTTACCAACAGTTGATGCCCCTTTTGTAACCATGACACCTTATAAGGTGTTCGGTGCTTCATTGTCTTCAGCTTCAATTTCTCCACTACTTCTGTAGAGACCAAATTATCAGTGCTGCCACTATCAATGATCATCTGGCAACATTTCCCTTGGATCTTGCACACTGTCCTGAATAAAGTTTTCCTTTGTGGTGGTTCAGCAGCCACCTCCTTCATTGGCTTAAGTAAGACCTTATTAACCACCAGAGATTCTCCTCTTTCTGGTGTGTTTTCTTCTTCTGCTACCATTGTCGCTGGTGCTTCTTCTTCAGCTGGAGCAACAATTGCATTCCTCTGCTTTATGTCTGCATTCTCTGGGCACTCAAAAGCTCCGTGTCCCAGCTTGTTACATCTATAACATCTTATTTCTCTGCCTCTTCGTCTGCCTCCTCTTCCTCTGGAAAAACTCCCTCTGCCTCTTGCATCACCTTCTCTGGGTGCATGCTGGGTTGAGCTACTGCTAGCTCCATCTCTAGGTGTTGTAGATCTTCCTCTACCACCTTGACCTCCTTTTCCTTTGAAAGTTCCTCTCCCCTTGGCAGACTGCTTCCTTATGAGTTTTTCCTCAGCTTTCAGCACTATCTGATAAGCTTCCTCTACTATTTTAGGAGACAACAGACTTATCTCATCCTGAAAGTCCATCTTGAGGCCATTCATATATCTAGCCACCTTCTCATCTGTGTCTTGGGCTTCTCCAGCTCTTATTCTTACTTTATAAAACTCTTCTGTATATTCTTTTACTGTTAAAGCTCTCTGTCTAAGATTTTGCATTTGTCTAAACAATGTTTGCTCATAATTACTTGGCAAGAACTTACCTCTTAACTTTGCCACCATTCGACTCCAGTTCTTGATAGGCTGTTTACCAAGTCTCTTCCTTTCTGCCTGTACACCATCCCACCAGAGTGCTGCATGGCCTTTTAACTTGGTGACAACAAACTTTACTTTCTTCTCATCCTCTGTTTCCTCGTAATCGAAGAATTTCTCCATGTTGTTAATCCAGTCGATCAATTCTTCTGGATTCAGTCCTCCTTGATATATCGGTACTAATTGGTTCCATGGCCTCGCTGTGGATTTTAACACTGACTGAAAGAACCTCATCTCAGGAGTAACCTGTACAGCTTCCTCCTCTTCAGCAGCTTCAATTTCGGGCTCACTGACATCTCCATCATCTATATTTCTATCTGAAGTTAGTGCATCCACTCTAGCTCGCAGCTCTTCTACTGTTTCCATTATTTCAGCATTTGCAGTAGATCGACCTCTTCCACCACGTCCTCGTCCAACTCTGAAAGCCATCCTTCTTCTGCTCCTGAGATTCAATTCAATGTCAGTTGATGGCTCTGATACCACTAATGATGGTGAGGGTGCAGGCATTAGAGACAGTCTCCCTAATCTGCCAGCAAGCTCTTCAATATCTTGATCAACTTCCCTTTCTTCTGGATTGAGCGCATCAGTCATCAAAATGATATTTCATTTCCTTTTAAAAATCCTTTACCGTGCTTTACTAACCAACAATGGTTTTTCGGTGAGGTCTTAAAACGATATCCGCTTGATGGTCTTACGCAACATCATACATATATATGATACGTTATATATATCTACGCATCTTCTTTGGCATCAGAGATAGTTATAGGTGGTGACTTACCATAGACAAAGGCTCGTATATAATGGGCCGATGATTACATATATCTCCGCCCTCTCTATGCAGTTTCGGTCGATGCCTATACAATTCGGCGGAGGCTCAAACAATGGTCTTCTCAACGGACCCGATACAATTATGTGTAGCCTTCTAATATGTCGCCAGTTCCGCTGTTCGGCGATCGCTCAAACAATGGTCTTCCGTTCCTCCGGAACCGATACGCTTATATGCAACGTTTAATACTTCGGTGGCTCCGCTATTCGGTGGTTGATTTAATTAACAATTGCTCCATCTCCGAAACGCCGGACCTGGCGATACATTTATGTAGCAATTTATATTAATTCGCTTCCAAGTTCTGGAACTCGCCTTTGTCACGCGCTGTCTCCTTTTGGATGGAAGGATTTGTAAACCGGCATACCACTAACAGTTTTTTTTAAGCGTCTCCCTATGCCGATATAATTTTGTAACCACGATGAGTGAGAGCTTACGGTTATAAACTTTTTAAATCCATTACAACCACTTAATGGAAACCGCAAGGGCTCTTGGCATAACCAGAGGCATATGCGCAATTGGAATTCAAGCCTGTATAAATATAAAATGAAAGGGGAAATTGATTTCTATAACTAATATAAAGTATTGGCAGCATGAGGAATCCAGTCACCAACTCAACAATATTAAAGCACCATACAATAATCTACGCATACATTTTATAGAGTCATTAAATAAGAGATATCGAGAGAACAAATTTTCCAAATTAATATTAAGGCACTCGCCCCTCTCCTCTGTCTGATGAGGGCTTCGCTGCCTCTTTGTTTATAACTGAGGATAGGCCCTCTCAGTCCTTATGCGATACAAAGAAAATCATACTTTACAGGATGATTTAAAGCTTGAAAAGCTATGTTATAAATAGCATGATTTATTGCTAGAATTTATTATATTTTTAATTAAGAAAGCATAGAAATTGCAGGCTAAAGGACCCCACTCCCTTGCCTGTAAATTTTTTTGGATTTTTGGAATAATTTGGAAGATTTTTCCCTTCTGAGTCACATGCTCCCGCATCACAATACTTCTATAAGTTTTCTCATAAACTAAATCAATACCATCATCTCTACATGACAGCTCTCCATGAGCACTTGGAGTACGGGATGGATTATAATCAAGCATGTCAAATTTATTTAGCATATCATGTGCATACCTTCTCTCACAAATGAAAATCTCATCCTTAGTTTCATAAACCTCCATTCCTATAAAATATTCCATGATGCCTAGATCTTTCATCTAAAATTCATTTAGCATAGGAGCTTTGAATTTATCATTCATGTTTGACTTGATACCCATATACAATAGATCATCAACATACAAACTTATGATTCGAATATCAATACCTTCTTGTTTGTAGTGAAGGGTAGGATCACTCTTACTTCTCTAGAAGCCATATTATTGAAGGTATGCATCAATCCTACCATACCACGCTCTTGGTGCATGCTTGTGGCCATATAAAGCCTTCTTCAACTTGTAGAAATTATTCTCCTTTCCTTCCACTTCAAAGACTTGTGGCTACTTGACATATACTTCATCTTCTAATTACCCATTCCAAAACACACTTTTCATGTCCATATGATGTATGCTCCACTTTTTCTGAGCTTTCTTCATGTGCGTGATTTGCACTCTTCTCCATAGAAAAATGACTATCTCACCTATTGGGCTTTCTTCATGTGCGTGATTTGCACTCTTTTGATAAATATCACTCAATCTTCTTACCTTCCTTGTACAACTTGTAGAAGAAGTTGGACTTTAACTTGATGTTGAAGAAATTGATGAAGGGCTTCTTGGTGGAGTTCAACCACTAGTTACAAAAGCATTAGTTGGTTGCTCATGATTATTATCAACAATTATATCATCATTCAAAACAGATTTTGTCTTCTCAACATGGCCTTTTTTATGACCATAAACTCCCCCTTCATAAAAAATTACATCTCTTGAGATAATAAGCTTGTTATGTATAGGATTATACAATTTATAAGCCTTGCTTGTCTCACTATACCCAATAAAAATACATAACTCACTCTTTGCATCTAACTTCTTTCTATTCTAATCAGGGACATGCACATAAGCCAAACAACCAAAGACTTTGAAATGATTAACATTAGGCCTTTTTTCATACCAAGCTTCATAAGAACTCATCTTTTCCAGTGCACTGGTGGGGCTATAGTTGAGGATGTACATTGTTGTAGCAACTGCATCTCCCCGATAAGAGTTGCTCAATCCCTTAGTTTGTAACATGCATCTTTCGATTTCAACCACACTATGATTTTTTCTTTCACCTATGCCATTCTATTGGGGTGTGTATGTTGTAGTATGTTGCCTCGTAATGCCATTCATATCACAATAACTTTGGAAAATTTTTGAGCAGAATTCTCCTCCATGGTTAGTCCACAAACACTTGATCTTGGACCCTCTCTCATTTTATACAAGGGCTTTGAACTTCTTGAATGTATCCAGGGCTTCACTTTTGGCCTTCAAAAAATATACCCAACAATTTCATGAGTAATCGTCAATCAAAAGTGATGAAATATGATGACTTACCCAAACTCTTAGTTTGCATAGGACGAGATATGTCTGAATGAACAAGCTAAAGTGAGTGATATGCCCTCCATGTAGTGCCCTTTGGCAAGCTTTCCCTTGCATGCTTTCATTTAGCACATCCTTCACAAACCTCCTTATGCTCTTCTACCTTGGGAAAACCAAAAACTAATGAATGTGAGGTTAGAAACTTCAAACTCTAAAAATTTAAATCCCCATACCTCAGATGACATAACCGACTTGAATCCTCATAAGCCATATTTGCAAGATTGATGTTATGTTCATCAAAACTCAAGGGAAACATCCTATTTTTTGTCGTAGGCACAACAGTGATCACCCTATTTCGCTTATTCTTATCATAAGTAGTACATGTCTTATTTTTGAAGACTAATTTATAATTTTTCTCATATAGCTTCCCAATGCTCGACAAATTATGCTTCAATTGTGGAGTATAATGGATTTCATGAATACTCTTCATACCTTCTTTTGTTTGGACCCCTATAGCTCCTTTGCAAGCAACCTCCAATTATTTATCATCAACACGCTGGATCTTGGATTTGAAACTTCCATCCTTTGCTGAAAACCACTTTTCATTCCCTGTCATATGGTTAGAGCATCCATAATCTAGGTACCAAACATCTTTACTAGTATTTTCACCTTTGGCATAAGATAAAAATAAGTGGTCTAGAGGATACTCACCACTTTATTGAGGATAATTAGCATTTTTACCTTCTTTCAATTTGAATTCTCTTTCAATGTGTCCATACCTGTCACAATAGTAACATTGCACATTTCTCTTATCAAATCTACCTCTACCTCTTCCTCTAAAAGTACCTCTTCCAGTTAAGCCACCTTTTCCTCTACCTATTGAATAAATTTGGCTTTGCCATTTAGCTTGACCTTGATTTTTTCTGGTACTACTATTGCTTGCATTTTCATTCTTGGTAGTTTATAATCAAAAGTGTCCTACAAACTTTCTTCATGAGACATCAAAGATCCAACCAATTGATCAAAATGTAGTTTTTTCGAATCCTTACTTTCTTCCATGATTATGACAACATGATTACATCTATGTGTTAACGATATCAATACTTTTTTAATTAAAACTTCATTACTTATAGTTTCTCCAAGTGTAGCTATTTTATTGACCACATCTTTGACTCTGACACAATAGTCACTCATAATTTCAGCTTCTTGCATCTTCTAGTTCTCGAACTCTCGCTTCAATGTCTGATGCTTGACCACCTTAACTTGATCACTACCTTGGTAAGCTTCTTGTAGAGTCTCTGAGGCATCTTTGGCATTTTTTTGTCGTGATATTATTGGAAATAAGCTCCTATCAAGAACTATGTGAATGTGAAACAAGGTTTGAGTATCCTTCTTCCTTGCCTCCTTTCTTGTTGTTCTTTCATTGGCTGTAAGGGCATTCCAATCCGCACCAGTAATTATAATCATTCCCGTCAAATTATGGAAGTAGCATTTGGTTAGAATTTGACATGATTAACGTTGGCGAAATTCCAACAATAAAAATTTAACCCAAAACAATTTTATACCACGTGTAGAATATGAAATAACTTATTTAAGCCAGCTGATAAGCCAGCATAACTATGAAGAAAAATACATATAAAAAAAAATAAAACCAATAAAACACACTTAATATGTGAGCTAAAAATGTTGTAAATCTCATATATTAATTGAACCATTATCTACATTTTTATATAGTAAAATTATTGCTAAAATGATTATCAACCAACTCTGAAACACATATAGTGACAAAAATCCACTGACACTACACCTAATTTCCCGCACTCACCACTCTAACAATTTGCTGCCCTAATTTTGGAGAGAAAACAAAATGTGCTCACTAATTTACCAACAATTTACATAACAAATTAATTAAGCATTATTCCAAAAAGAATGATAATAAGTGTAAACTTCCCTGCCATATATGCTTGATTACCTTCTCTGGCCTGATCGCTTTACTTACCATAGCAAGCACATTGAGTTAGGCAGCAATCAAAACAGCCAACCTGGAGATTCTTTTGACCTATATGTTCTACACACTAAGTCCAAAAAACGTAACCACAAAACTAACCCACCCAACTATTATTAGATAAAAAAAGCCCATACATTGAAATAGATTTCCCGTACAATCATAATCTATAGTGCGAAAAAGGAGGGGGGATGTGGGCCTATATTTGGGCAATGATCCTGTTGAAATTGTAATTTCAACTGCCGCTACAGTTGAACAGTGGCGCGCAGTTAATTCCAGAAACCACCAACAGTTTTCCCCGCACCACCATTTCATGCTCAGTGGTATTTTCCGAGGGGGCTCCAATCACATTTGCTGATCGACACGTGGTCGCAACACTATTTCAAGACCACCCATTACCCAGCCGGTAAAGTTCGATTAAAAGGGCCTCCCGGGAAATTAATGATAACCGTTCGATCAATGAGGAGCAGATCAATGGTTGAAGCTCAGCCTACACTTTATTGCATGACGTGAAGTTTTTTTTTGTTGACCGATAGTTTTTGTCAACAAAGAAATAAATGAAAGTTATGTTTTGACTGTCGGTTTGCCAGTATTTTGCCGTGCGTTATGGTAGCAGCAGCACATTTTTTTTTGTGATAAGATTTGAGGACCGAGTTCTTAGCGGAGACTTGAAGCTGTCTGCAACACGCAATCACCAAAATTTCTTCCCCTGCAATACACTTGCGGCTGTTAATCAGACTCTAAGGTACCACAGATGGACATGCAACATATGAGCCTGTAAGTTATATTTGTGAAGACTGTGGCGCTGGAAATTTAAAAAAAGGAGTCGGGTGATGTAATTCAATGCAGTAAATGCGATTGGTAGATTTTAGGTATAAGTCTTTAATTTTTTTTTTTTTTTATTATCCACGGAGTATGGCATAGGTAAATATGTATTGTCATGTTCTTCTGATTTTTAGAGTGGACCATGAATTGTAAAATGCACAGCAGTGCGAAGTAAAACTAGAACAGAGCAGCGTGAAGTTTTTTTGTTATCTTCGTTGAGTGAAAACGAAATGGAATGCGCAACAGCACGTGTGAATTTTTTTTTGTTGAGAGTGTCTTTTTAATGCACAACAGTGCAGAGGCAAAGCAGCAGCGCTAATGTCATTTTTAAGAATGAAATGTAATGCAGAGAAACATGCAACAGCGTGATGGGAATGTCTTTTGTTGTTCAGTGAAATGAAATTTTTTTCACACAGCAGTGAATGTTAGAAGAGTGAAGAAATTTTTACACACAGCAGTGTAAAAATTTCCATAAGAGACAGAGTAATTTTTTTTGTATGGAACTGGAAGTTCTTGGTGAATCCCTCTGTTAAGAGGAAGATGTCTTTCAGCATAGACAGTTGTGAAATCCCTCTGTTAAGAGGAATATGCTTTTTAGCATAGAAAGTTGTGAAATCCCTCTGTTAAGAGGAAGATGCTTTTCAACATAGACAGTTGTGAAATTGCTCTGTTAAGAGGAATATGATTTTCAGCATAGATAGTTGTGAAATCCTGCGGTTAAGAGGAAGATGCTTTTCAACATAGACAGTTGTGAAATCCCTCTGTTAAGAGGAAGATGCTTTTGTAACAAGCAGTTGTGAAATCCCTCTGTGCGAGGAAGATGATTTATGTAACAGTTGGTTTCGTGTTAATGAATTGAAGTTTTTTTTTTGTGTTTCTAAAACTCTGTTCCTCAGCAAACAATTTTTTTTTTTTATCCTGTGGTGAAAACAGAGCATCATTCTCTATTCATATTTTTGTTTGAAATTACCAGAAATATCCAACATGGTATTATAGCTTGTCCAGGCTCTTTGAAGGTGTCAAAGAAGCTGAAGGAAGGGTTTCCTTGCTGCAACAACTTCTCCAGCAGAGTGAAGACTCAGTCAAGAAAGATTCAAAGTTATTTCTCAAAGTTTTTTCTGTGTTACTATTGAAGACAGTCAGTTATTTTAGATACACAGCCAAATGGCGAGGTCAAAGATGAAAGTCTCCAATCCTCCTAAAAATGTGTCTCCCTCTACTACTAAAATAGAAGACAATCAATTTGAAAGCATTCTATTTAAGGCTCCAAGGCTCAATGGAAACTTTAATATATGGGAAGTAAAAATGAGGACTTTCTTACAGTCTCAAGGGATTGAAATTTGGGAATCTGTGATTGATGATAGCAGGATGGATAGAGAATTCAAGGTCTGCAATGCAAAAGCAATAAAAGCAATCTTGAATGGGCTACCTGATTCTGTAAAGAAGAATCTAGGAAAATATTCATCAGCAAAGGATATATTGGACAAACTTCATGATCTTCACTCAAAAGAAGATCTTGAACCCATCATAGAAGCTTAAAATGAGAATGATGACATCAAGGCTGAAGTAGACCTAGAAGATGAAAAGAATGAAGAGGATTTTGTAGAAGAACTCCTCGCTCAACTTATGACTTCCATGGAAGAGATTAAAAATTTGAAAAAGGAAAATGAGGCACTTAAGAAGATAGCTCCAGTTGGTAACTAAGATCAAACAAGGAAGAAAGTTGACCTCTTCAAGCTTCAAGTACAAGAAAGGGATGAAGAGCTTGCCAAGCTTAAGAACGAATTGAATGAAGCAAAGAAGCAGGAAAATACCTTGTCAAGTCAACTTGAACAAAGGCACAAGAGCGTGAACAAGCTTGAAGAAGAGATTGGTTAGTACAAGGTAGAGGTCTCCTCCCTTAAGTCTCAATTACAAGAAGCCAGGAAACAGGCACAAGAAGCTGAGAAGAGAATGAAGAGAAGTCAAGGAAAGAATGAAGAAATTTTCAAAATGAAGTCAGATATCATCTCCCTTAAAATAGTAGGAGCTGAAGCTACTCGTAGCAAAGAAGAAACTGAGGAACAACTTGCAAAGAAGAATAATGAGTGTGAAAAATTGGAAGAAGAGATTGTCCTCCTCAGAAAAAAGGTTGAAGGGATGAACAAAATCATGAGGAGCTCCCAAGCCTTGGATGACATGCTCAGCTATCACAGATGTCCATCTGATAAATCAGGACTTGGGTATGCAGGTGAACCCTCAAACAAGAATGAAAATGTTTTAAGCAAAAGATATGTGAAGAAGCCAAAAAGAAATTGTGATGCTCCTAGTTCTAGAAAAGGCAAGGAGAAAGATCAAGGCTACAATAGAAGAAATCATACTCCAAAAAGAAATGTAGATGATGTCAAGAGGCAAGAGGCAATGGTTATCATCAAAGGATCTCAAGGCAGAAAGGCTTCAGAAGTAGATCAAGGAAACCTCCATCTCCCAGGTACCAAAGTTAGTTTTCTGATTATTGTTATTCTTGTTCAAACTTTGGTCATATGGCAAAAGACTATAAGGCATCTCATAGAGATAGATGTTATAGTCTCCAACAACCTCCATGAAGCAATTTTACAGGAAGAAATCATGAAATCTTATTCATGAACAATGTAGAATGCTTCAAGTGTCATATCATTGGTCATATGGCACATGATTGTAACTTAACATGGGCTCTTACACAAGCTAGAACCATGCAAAATAAGAAAGTTACACAAGTATGGAGAAGGAAATACAGTCCGAAAGTCCCTTGAGCTCTCTAGCCAATCTAAGTTTATTTTGAGAAGACTCTGCCAAAAGAAGACAATGCATACAGTTAGGGGAGAGATATGGAATTAAATCTGCCATGAAAGCAGACAAGAAAAGGTTGCACGATAGCTTGGAGATGCAAAGGTTGGAAATCTTACCTGAGGCAGAGAGAAAGAGGATATTACATGAATGGAGTGCCTGAGCACAGCAGTGAAAGCGATGAAAGGAAAACTGATACGAATAGGCAGAAAAGTTGTGAGTATTTTTTTTCGAGGAAATGTCTGGGTATGACTCGTAACCGAGCAGTTGAAATTAAAGGGGAGTGTTGAAATTGTAATTTCAAGTGCCACTACAGTTTAATAGTGGCGCGCAGTTAACTCCAGAAACCGCCAATAGTTTTCCCCGCACCACCATTTCACGCTGAGTGGCTATTTCAAAACCACCCATTCTGGTAAAGTTCGATTAAAAGGGCCTCCCGGGGAATTAATGATAGCCGTTCGATCAATGAGGAGCAGATCAATGGTTGAAGCTCAGCGTGCACTTTATTTAGTGACGTGAAGTTTTTTTTTGTTGACCGCCAGTTTTTGTCGGCAAAGAAATATATGAAAGTTATGTTTTGACCCCGGGTTTGCCAGTATTTTGCCATGCGTTATGGTAGCAACAACACAATTTTTTTTGTGAGAAGATTTGAGGACCGAGTTCCTAGCGGAGACTTGATTTCTTCCCCTACAATACACTTGCCGCTGTTAATGAGACTCTAAGGTACCACGGATGGACATGCAACGTATGAGCCTCTAAGTTATATTTGTGAATATTGTGGCGCTTGAAATTTAAAAAAAGCAGCCGGTTGATGTAATTCAATGCAGTTTGGTAAATTTTAGGTATAAGTCTTTAATTTTATTGTTTTTTATTATCCATGAAGTATGGGATAGGTAAATATGTATTGTCATGTTCTTCTGTTTTTTAAAGTGGACGATGAATTGTAAAATGCACAACACTTCGAAGTGTAAATATGTATTGTCATGTTCTTTTGTTTTTTAAAGTGGACGATGAATTGTAAAATGCACAACACTTCGAAGTAAAAATAGAATAGAGGAGCGTGAAGTTTTTTTGTTATCTTCATTGAGTGAAAACGAAATGGAATGCTAATGTCACTTTTAAGAATGAAATGTAATGCAGAGAAGCAACTCAAATTTCTAGGTGAATCCCTATGTTAAGACGAAGATGCCTTTCACCATATACAGTTGTGAAATCACTCATTTAAGAGGAAGATGCTTTTCAGCATAGAGAGTTGTGAAATCCCATGTTTTCCAGAATAGACAGTTATAAAATCCGTGTGTGAAGAGGAAGATGGTGGAAGATGCTTTTGTAACACCGTGCCAGGAAGATGATGCTTTTGTAACAAGCAGTTGTGAAAGGAAGATGATTTATGTAACAGTCCGTTTCTGTTAATGAATTGAAGTTTTTTTTTGTGTTGATGAAACTCTGTTCCTAAGCAAACAATCTTTTTTTTTTTTTTTTGATGCTGTGTGAAAAAAGAGCATCATTCTATGTTCAGATTTTTGTTTGAAATTACCAGAAATCTCCAACACATTCATCGGATAAAACACCGACACAGCGTTTCTATTCAGACTTATGCAAATGATCCGAGCGAGCATTTTTGGCGAATACTATTTTTGGACCGTTTCGAATCTTCAACCCTCGGATACAACATCAAACCACGACTTTCTCGCGGTGAATAATGCGTTGATATGACTTGCATTCTGCAGTTGAAATAAGAAGCCCTATTACTGAACAAAGGAGATTTTCAATGAGCAAGAAGAAATGAAAAAACAAACACATGAGCCTAACAAACAAAACTAAAATGGTCTTCGACTAGTTTGAAGACATATACGTCATCTGGCGTAGAATAATAACAGATAGAAATAGTTTCTACTTGCACTATTTAGCAAACTATCTTCGATTGACAAGATTTGGGATATAGATGAGAATTCATTTGGGGATGAAAGCTTTCATAATGTGCCCTCCCAAAAGTGAACAAAAAACGTTTATGTTTTGAATCATTGACTTGAGAATCCACAGTTTTATCATTTTTTACCAACGTTTCAAATCCCAAATGTATCCATCTTCAATATATGAGAATGCTATTTATTTAAACGTTTCTCCTCCCGCTTCACAATAAAAGCCATTTATGTGACAGATATAAAGTTTTCATTAAAAATGTATACCTGTAAATGGGCTTTGTACCAATACGATTTCACCAATAAATTCTAACCATAAATTGGAGCCCGAAGTACTAGAGAGTTATCTTCACTTTATTTCGTTAATCGGAGATTTAACCATATCAAAACCACACATTACGGAGACGATGTGCGACACATTACATGGGCACAGCCCAATTAAAAGCCTCATCACTCAATATTGGTTTGAGAGACCGCGACGATAACAATATCTATGATCGCAATCATAACTTTGTGCGTTGACATAGGAAATCTTGCCACATGCGTCATATTCACTAGGGTGCAGCGGGAGGTTGGCCGTGTCCTATACCTGGACTGTGATCAGTCACGTCTTCTTTCATACTTCTGACAATAATGTCAACGCCAACTTTTTCATCAGATTTTCTGAGACTTTGGCTATAGTTTTCAGCCATCGGGTACAACTTCAAACCACCGACCTTTTCCTCGTGAATAGTATGCTCGTATGGCTTGTTTTCTGGAGGAGAAATCACAGGCCCTACCCCTCGAGGACGGATTAACTCGCTTTTCAAATCTCGAGCTTCAATGAAGGAGAAGCAACGGAGCAAACAATATGTGAGCATAATCAAAGAACAGGAAGCACTTTTGCAATATAAAGCACCTTTCATTCTGCAACTAAATTCAAAATTTCAACTTTCTACACAAAATTGAAATCGAAGAGATATACAGAAATAGAAACTGAAACAGTTTCGATGGAACGTAGATCGCAAAACTATCTGCTCATGTTCTTCGGAGAGTTCTCTCAGCCCTATTTTCATGGAGATTTGAGATTTAACACCTTCCTTGTTGGGTATTTTTAATGGGAAAATACCAAAAACCAAATTCAAACTAAACACAGAGGCAATGCTCTGTTTTACCTCCACAGGATTTTTTATGCACAGACAGCTTAAAAAAAATTTCACACAGAGAACTAGAGTATTTCACCACCATAAGACTTTCTATTCATTAAAAACTGATACAAAGATTTACCACTGTAAAATCCCTTTTATATTCACTGCTGTGAAAAATAACTTACTGCTGTAAAGTCTCCATTTTCATTCACTGGTGTAAAACAATTTTACATACTGCTGTAAAAACAGAACTTACACAAACTTACAAAAACTTACTTCGTGCAAAACCACACATGGTTTTCGCTACTTAAAAAAAACTTCACAAAACATTACTGAATGTATTCGTGCACTGCTGTGCATACATCCTCTGGTTCTTCTTCTTCTTTTACCGCACCATCAACATTTTTCACTGCTGTGAATACGCATATATATTTTACCTCCCGTGTGCAATGCATAATAAAAGTCAACACACTCAAAAACATGAAAACTTATTACATATGTTTTCACATTTAATACATGCCGTATATAAGAAATATATATAAAAGACATATATTATACGTGCCCATACTTATATTAAAAGCATCTACCTAAAAACTACGAACAACACATAAATTCATTAAATTTTTCATACGGCGGTCAACCCATAAGTTTAATCCACGCAAGACTTGATTTGACGCAGGCCCGTGTGCAGGTTTAGAGATCGACGGTGGAGAAAGATGAGGGCAATCGGACGGCTCACAAAAATATCGGAACCCAGTTTGCTGCCCAACATTAACGCCCGAGAAAATGACGTTGCGTTACGTCAGGGCTGAACCACGTGTCAGCTCCAAATTTTCTCGGGCCCTTGTGTACGAAAACCATTCTCTGCAGGAAGGCGGTCCGAGAAATCTTTAAACTGGTTTGTGGTTTTTGCTGGCGGTTTTGGGGAGCGTACGGCTGCGTTGAAATTAGATTTCAACACTCCCCTTTAATTTCAACAGCTGGGCATTCGGTCATACCCAGACACTTTCTCAAAAATTCAAAGCTCTTCTGATCAAGTGGCTTTGTCAAGATGTTTGCAACCTGTTCTTGAGTCCTGCAATGTTCTAGGACAATTTCTCCATTGTTCACCAATTCTCTGATATAGTGAAACCTTGTATCAATGTGTTTCGTTCTCTTATGAAACACTGAATTCTTTGACAATGCAATAGCTGAGCTATTGTCACAAAAGATGACTGTCGCTTTTGCCTGCTCTTGGCCTAAGCTTCTCAACATTCTTCTCATCCAAACTCCTTGACATGCTGCTGCTGTAGCTGCCACATATTCAGCCTCTGCTGTAGACAATGCTACAATGGACTGCTTCTTAGAAGCCCATGAAATGGCTCCTGAACCCATATTAAAAACATAACCGGAAGTGCTCTTCCGATCATCTACACTTCCAGCCCAATCGCTGTCAGTGTATCCAACCAAATCTGAATGTTCTGAGGCATGATATAAAATTCCAAACATTTTGGTACCTTTGACATACCTCAAAATTCTCTTTGCTGCCTGCCAATGTGCCTCCTTCGGCCTCTCCATGAACCTGGAAATTAAACTAACAGCATACATTAAATCAGGCCTAGTTGCTGTTAAATACATAAGGCTGCCCACAATACTTTTGTACAAGCTAGGATCAAAATCCTTGCTGGTGTCCTCTCTGCTGAGCTTTAATCCCATCACTGTGGGAGTGATTGCTGCCTTGCATTCTTCCATCTTAAATCTGCCCAAAACTTGATTTACATATCTTGCTTGAGATATAAAAGTTCCTTTTTCATTTTGATCTACTTCTATGCCTAAGAAGTATCTTAAGAAACCCATGTCAGTCATTTCAAATTCACTCTTCATGACTGATTTAAAATTCTCAATAAGCTGATCATTATTACCTGTGAAAATAACATCATCTACATACAAGACAACAATTAAAATTTTACCATCCTTTTCTTTGATGTAGACTGTGGGTTCTCCTTCACACTTGTCGAATTCATTATCCAATAGATATGAATCTATCCTGCTGTACCATGCTCTTGGCGCTTGCTTCAGCCCATAAAGAGCCTTCTTCAATTTGCACACTTTGTGCTCTTCACCTTTCTTCTCATATCCGAGAGGCTGTTCAACATAAACCTCTTCCATTAACACTCCATTTAGGAATGCTGATTTCACGTCCATTTGGTAGACTTTCCATTTGTTTTGAGCTGCTATGGACAGCACTGCTCTCACGGTTTCCATTCTTGCAACTGGTGCGAAAGTCTCCTCATAATCTCTCCCATACTGCTGCTTGTAACCTTTGACAACCAGCCTTGCCTTGTGCCTTTCAATCTTGCCTTCAGCATTGCTCTTGGTCTTGTAGACCCATTTCACACCAATGACTTCTTTGCCTTTTGGTAACTCAACCAAATCCCATGTTTTGTTTCTCTCTATGGCATTCATCTCCTCATCCATAGCTTCTATCCATTTCCTATCTTTAATTGCTTCTTCAAAATGAATAGGATCATCAACATGACAATACAAGGCAAATAAGGAATTCATTCCTTCTTCATAAATTTCACTTAGATTTCTAAACTTCTTACCTCTTTCACTTGGTGTGCAAGTGCTTGAAGATGCACTTGAATTTCCTCCTTGTGGTGTGCTTGGAGAAGCATTCTCATTGATCCTCAATGGTGTCCCTTGCTGTCCTTGTGTTGGCGCTGCTGTTTGGTGATTCATTTCAGCCACCTCCTCTTCATCTTCATCGTGAGACAAACAGTTTTTGACATTCACTGTTTTCTCTATGCTTCCATCCCAAGCTTCCTCTTCAATGAATTGAACATCTCTGCTGACAAAAAACTTCTTGGTAGATGGGATATACAGCCTGTATGCCTTGGATTCCTCACTGTATCCAATGAAAAGACATTTCTCCCCTTTGCTGTCCAACTTCCTCCTTAGCTGATCCGGAATGTGTGCATAGGCCACACACCCAAAAACTCTCATGTGGGTGACACTTTGCTTTCTCCCACTCCATGCCTCTTCTGGCACCTTGTTCATCACTGCTTTTGTAGGACACCTGTTCAATATATAAACTGCACAATGTACAGCTTCAGCCCAATACTCATTTGGCAAATGCTTTGCCTTCAACATGCTCCTTGCCATATCCATGATGGTCCTGTTCTTTCTTTCAGCAACTCCATTTTGCTGTGGGGTGTACCGAGTTGTAAACTGTTTATGAATTCCATTTTCTCTACAATACTTAAGGAATTCATTGGAGATATACTCACCTCCTCTATCAGTTCTCAAAACTTTAATGTGCAGCCCGCTTTGATTTTCCACAAATGCCTTGAAGTTTTGGAATTTCTCAAAGACTTCACTTTTGTTCTTGAGGAAATATATCCAAGTCTTTCTTGTAAAATCATCAATGAATGTCAAGAAATATAGGCTGCCAGCTAATGATGGAGCTTGCATTGGTCCACACAAATCTGAGTGGATAATCTCTAAGGGTGTCTTTGCCCTTATACTCTTCCCTGATGGAAAACTTTCTCTATGTTGTTTTCCCAAAATGCAGCCTTCACATAGGCTGTCCGGTTTCTCTATCAATGGTAATCCTCTTACCATTCCTTTTCTGCTCAATAAGTTTAGACCTCCAAAATTTAGATGCCCAAATCTCAAGTGCCACAACCAATTTTCATCATTTGGCACGCTTTGGAAAGCCTCTTGGGTGACTGCTGCAATTTCACCTTTGTTTTTCAAATCTGCCCTGATCCTGAGAGGGAACATCCTGTTCCTTGTCATCTTCACTTCAGCAATGCATCTTTTGCTGGGTGGTATATCCATGATGGTGCACACATCATTTACAAAGTAAACATTGTAACCCTTTTGGATAAGCTGTCCAACACTCAATAGGTTACATCTCATTCCGGGGACATAGTAGACATCTGCTATGGTTTTCATTTCTCCTTGTTTTGTAAATATTTTTACCTCCCCTTTTCCCATAACAGAGACTTTGCTATCAGTTCCTAGTGTGACCTCTGATTTCAAATTCTGATTTAAGGCTGAGAAGAGGGCAATGTTTCCTGTCATATGGTTGCTGCAACCTGAGTCTAAAAACCATATGTCTTCACTATGTGTTTCAGCCATGTTACAAGCTAACAGGACATTATTTTGACTGCTGTTTTCTCTTGTAACATTTGCATTTTGTCTACTGTTCATATCATGTTGTTTCTTTCTACAATCACTTGCATAATGTCCATACTTTTTGCAATAATAGCATTGAACATTAGATTTATCATACCTTTGTCCTTGAGCATGAAACTGTTCTCTTTGTTGGCTGCTGCCTTGACCTTGGTTCTGATTTGGATTGCTGCCTCTTCCTTGTGCATTTGCTGGGCTGTTCCTTCCACCTCTGTTCTGGCTTCTGCCTCTTCCTCTTTTGTTTCCTCTGCCTTGACCTCTGCCTCTTCCAAAGGACATCTGGGTCTTGAAGGCTTGCTCAAGAGATGAGTTTTCATTCCTACTCAACCTCTGCTCATGTGTTATCAGTGATGCATGTAGCTCATCAACTGAATAGCTTGAGAGATCCTTTGTCTCTTCGATGGTGGTGACTATGGCATCAAACCTTGAGGGTAAGACCCTCAATATTTTCTCCACAATTCTTCTGTCTTCAATGGTTTCTCCATGAGTTCTCATTTGTGTGATTACACCAATCACATGAGTGAAGAATGAGTCAATGTTATCTGACTCCTTCATGTTCAAGTTCTCAAAATCCTTTCTCAGCAATTGTAGTTTTGTTGTCTTCACTCTCTCCATGCCTTGATAGGCTGTCTTGAGGGTTTGCCATGCTTCATTGGCTGTCTTAGCTGCTGCTAACCTTGGAAACATACTCTGGTCTACTGCTAGATACAACAACACACGGGCTTTTGAATCCTTCTTCCTATTGTTCTTCAGCAGATCCTTCTCTCCCTGAGTTAATGCATTGAACTCAGTTTCATCTGCTGGTTCTTCAAAACCTTCTTCAACTATTTCCCATAAATCTTGGGAAGCAAGCAGGGTTGTCATAGTTATTGACCAGTAGTCATAGTTCTTCCCATTAAACTGTGGGAGCTGGGTGTTAAACAAACCCATACCAGTGCTTGTGCTGGCCATTCCTTGACTGTGTATTTAAAACACTGACTGTCTCTTCAATAACAAACAAGATAGCTATGAAGAATACCTGAATCCTTTGTTGTCTGAGTTTTCTGTCTGCCTGAGAAGTTTTGCTGCAGCAACAACCTTCTCCCTTCAGCTTCTTTGTCTCCTTCAAAGAGCCTAAGCCTGCTCTGATACCACTGTTGGGTATTTTTAATGGGAAAATACCAAAAACCAAATTCAAACTAAACACAGAGGCAATGCTCTGTTTTACCTCCACAGGATTTTTTATGCACAGACAGCTTAAAAAAAATTTCACACAGAGAACTAGAGTATTTCACCACCATAAGACTTTCTATTCATTAAAAACTGATACAAAGATTTACCACTGTAAAATCCCTTTTATATTCACTGCTGTGAAAAATAACTTACTGCTGTAAAGTCTCCATTTTCATTCACTGGTGTAAAACAATTTTACATACTGCTGTAAAAACAGAACTTACACAAACTTACAAAAACTTACTTCGTGCAAAACCACACATGGTTTTCGCTACTTAAAAAAAACTTCACAAAACATTACTGAATGTATTCGTGCACTGCTGTGCATACACATGCACTGCTGTGCATACATCCTCTGGTTCTTCTTCTTCTTTTACCGCACCATCAACATTTTTCACTGCTGTGAATACGCATATATACCTCCCGTGTGCAATGCATAATAAAAGTCAACACACTCAAAAACATGAAAACTTATTACATATGTTTTCACATTTAATACATGCCGTATATAAGAAATATATATAAAAGACATATATTATACGTGCCCATACTTATATTAAAAGCATCTACCTTAAAAACTACGAACAACACATAAATTCATTAAATTTTTCATACGGCGGTCAACCCATAAGTTTAATTCACGCAAGACTTGATTTGACGCAGGCCCGTGTGCAGGTTTAGAGATCGACGGTGGAGAAAGATGAGGGCAATCGGACGGCTCACAAAAATATCGGAACCCAGTTTGCTGCCCAACATTAACGCCCGAGAAAATGACGTTGCGTTACGTCAGGGCTGAACCACGTGTCAGCTCCAAATTTTCTCGGGCCCTTGTGTACGAAAACCATTCTCTACAGGAAGGCGGTCCGAGAAATCTTTAAACTGGTTTGTGGTTTTTGCTGGCGGTTTTGGGGAGCATACGGCTGCGTTGAAATTAGATTTCAACATTCCCTCGAACCATGAGGTCATTTCGAGCACTTCCACGCGTTCCAGTCAGACTCCAATGTCCACTATATAAAATAGCTCTTTAATCAAAACTTCCCCTGTATTCAAAAAACGGGGCCAGGTGCATGCTGTAGTATCTGGTCATAATGCTAGGTCTCTGAGCCTTACTTATCATGGAGATTCGAGATTTAACGCCAACCTCAGAACTATGAGCTCCAATTAACCACTTTCACGCATTCCCGTCAGATTGCAACTGTACATTAATTATTTAAAATAGTGCACTCAATGACTTTCACGCATTCCCGTCAGGCTCTCCAACTGACCATTATTTAAAATACTACTCTCAGTTATTCAATTATTTAAAATGGTGATTAAAGAGTAGTATTCGCTGTTAAAATAGAGGAAATTTTGAGAAATTTGAATTACAGGTGCAAAATATAAAAAAAAATTCTATTAAAAAATTATGAGAATATTAAATCTATTTCCACCATTAAAATACTATTTAAACACTCTTATACCCATTTTTTTACCAAATATCTGAAATTCCGACTAAAAATAACTTTCCTAATGAATCTGCGGCTTCGGTATACAACGCCCTTTATAAACATGACTAGGCGCATAATGTACTTTTTGGGTCTTCCCGTTATGCTCTGCCAGTGTTGTTGCTTAGATGTGGATGTTGCTGAATAGGAAAAATGAATAAACCAACGGTGATTAGAACTTAAATATATCTAAACATGGGACCGTCAGTATATGACTCACTGTCCAGCAATTCTTAAAAATATATATGCAGTTGACAAGAAATCCTATACCATCGCTATATTTTTATTTAATAATTTTGTCTAAATACTTTTGTGTCCCCAATTTTTATTTAATAATTTTGTCTAAATACTTTTGTGTCCCCAATTTTTTTAAAGGTAGATTTTTTTTATCGTGGCCCCTTCGGTAATATGATATTCTTTATTTCTTCATGCAGGCACTACATTATGAGATGCCTTCACTAATTCGCTTATAATATGAACATTGAGATAAGTGATCCAGATTATGAGATTCTCCCATGTCTAAAATAATAGAAAACTCAATTATGTATGAAATCGGAAATCCGATTTGTATGGGATCAATAGATTTATTTAGGGAATTTAGAAATGTAATATATGTAGTACATTTATACATAATTATATATATTATTAAAAGAGAAGTATATATATATTATTTAAAGATAAGTATATATATTATTAAAAGATAAATAATTACACTAAACAATATATTGGAAATGTGTATTGGAGATATTCATTTTTATTTGTTTTTTATTTAATATGTAATATTTTATAATGGCTTGTTTTTTTAATATATGCTATAGTGTAAAGATCATATGTTTGAAATTTGGTCAGAAAAAGCCAGCTATGTTAAGCGTTGGTGTGGCATAGGCGAGGTGTGATACTTTGGTGGTTTTGATGGATTAGATGTCCCTTGGTCATGGATATTCAATCATCTCAAGACTTAAATAAATTAGCGAATAAAAAGAAATGTAATAATTTTCATCACAAAATGTATTTGTTATGGTATAAGTTGTTTATTTAAAAGGTTGTTGTTAACTTCTATTAAGTGTGGTTCATATATTCTCTTAAATAACCATACAATATGCTCAAGATAGCTAATTTATCGAATGTCTTAGGTTCTTCTATATATATGGGATATTCTGTGATAATAACAATAAAGGAAATATAGTTTGTGTATGTAATTAGTTTATGGATGTAATAATTTTGTTTTCACAATAGAAGTAACATGGGTGCCACTTCCTCATGGAAGAACCTAGGAATATGCGTGATATGTGAAAGTAGTTTGTCGTTATATCGTAGAGGATGACACCTACATGTGTTACATTATGATTGCAATTAAGGGAATAAACATTCCAATATTTCATTACAAGAAATATTTCTTTTAGGATCTCCAAAGGATACTATATTCTAGTTAATTTTGGTGACAGACCATTTTTTAGTAGGCTAAAGATTGAGCATACTACTAAGTAAGGCAGTTAAAAAGGTGTAGTAGTTCCTAGAAATTGAACACGAGATGTGGAACAAGGAACAAAGATTAAAATTTAATGTGTTTAATGTGTGTCTATTTCACATGGAGGATGCACACATGGACTATGGATATTTTGTCAGATCAATCTTACACCATAAAAGATCATGGAAAATAATGCCCACTTTAGAGGATTTCCTCATAAAATTGATGTTTAGTTTGAACTTTGTTAATGTTTCTTAGCATAAGTGGGACCTTTAGATTCAACATACGGATACAATATCCAATCTGGCAGTAGATATGAAGGATTGTTATCTAAACTCCACCTCATGGGATTGAACAATGAAGGTGCAGAGTATAACAATTTTTTGTTGCATTGAATCCTTTGGAGTTCACAATGATGCCATAACTGCACTTTCACTTTCACTCGGGGGAACTCAATACACTTCATGTTATTATTCCAAAATAAAAGCTTAACAAAAAAAATTATGATGGGCTTCCCAAATACAGAAAACATAAGGAGATTCAATGAGTTTTTTCATACTTTATGTGCCTAAGATGACTATGGTGCAGCATTTTGAAGATATGTTGCACAAATTTCAAGGAGATATAGTTAGATATAATCATGTGGATTTCTCCTTGTTGCGAGAGAGTTTCAACTCAACCTTTTGAGTGTATTTATGGCCCCTTCCTACTAATACAAGGTGAACTGGGAAGCAATGTCACATTTTCTAGGGGTTTTGGAGGGAAATGTAGTCCTCCTCTCAAGGAGGATACCCCGTACTCATTATATAAATAAGAGTCTTGAGTAGTCTAGTAGAACAATGTAGATAAGTATGTGAAGCTTAGGAGAAAAGTCTATATTAGTGTTTTTAAGAAAGATTTGTAACTCTATCATGTTTAAGAAACTTTTCAATTAAATGAAGGGATATTTGATTTCAACTCCTAGTTAGTATTTCTTCTAAGGTTTTTAAAATTCCTGAGGTTAGGACCCATCCTAGGTGCTTCAAATCCCTCTTATAACATTTGTGTTATGCATCTATTTACTTTTTCATTACATTTTTGGAAGTTATTTGCACTTATATTACTCATGCATGGTAGGAATTTCTCATCAAAAATCTCTCCTTGTAGGTTATTTGACCACTTGACGATAATACTTATTAGTTACAATAGCCATATGATATTTTTTATTTGAAATTGATTTAGTCCCTTTGGTGTTATTTATTTGTTGTTCATTATGATGCAGGAGCATTCAGTGCAACGAAAATCATTTTAAATAGCAAACATAGGGGGTCATGCATTTTAGGAATTAGTTTCCTAAGTTCCAAGTCAAAGTAATATTTAGGACTTTAAGTGTGATTTAATCAGATGCTCTCAACATAAATAAATCAGAACATGAGTAGTTCCATGATCTTAGGAACAAGGGAGAGCTTTTAGGCATAAAAGAATAGATGTGGACCATTGAGTTGATAAGGAGACTTTTGTGTTTTAAAACAGAGAAAAGCTAGAGTGGACAAAGGTTGCCACATATATATGCATGCATGTAGCGAGCTTCAAGGCTTTAGTAAGTGATTTGAGGAAATGATGGGATCATTAATCCAATCCAAGTTTCCATATAAGCATGTGTAAACAAAGGATGAGACCACCAATAGTAGAATCTAGCCTGTGTATGTGTGGATGAGCGAGACCAAGGAGTCTCGAATGTAATTTGTCTTTTACATTAATATATATACAGAGTAATTCTGAATGTCTCAATAGAGTGTGAATTGTGTGTTTATGATGAATTATGAATTGAACTCGTAGGTTCTGTTACATAAGGTGTGCAGGCAGAGTACCGCGGAACACGCAGAGGAGATATTGAGGACACATGATCAGAACAGTGAAGTGACTTGGGCGAAACAGAACCCAAGTGGATAGGAGAGAGAGAAGAACGATTCAAGAGAATCAAATGGATCATTGAATGCAATTGGAGCATCAGAGTGGCACAACAAAAGAAGTGAATGTTGGAACCTTTAAAGAAGCAAATCGCCGAGAAATTGAAGAAAACAGTGTAAAATTTCTAAGTAACAAGAATTGCGGAGGAGTGCAAGTGATGCTCTGTAGCCGCTGGATCTTTTAGATCAATGGCTAAGATCAAATCACAGCAGCAGAAGACCCTTTAAAGTTATTGGAATAAACCTTGCAATTTTGCAAAGAGTGAGTGCGATTAATCGTGGACCGTTGGATCGTGGCTAGATCAACGATCACGATTAAATTGCATATCGGCAATCGGAGGTGCCAAGGGTCAGTAGTTTAGCGGAGTCGCGATATCGTCGATAATGATATCGGTGATCAGCGTTGCCTATATATCGATGATCGGGTGTTGGGCTATTGGAGAGCTCGGTGCAACACAGAGGAGGTAGACCTTACGAGGATATGAATGGGAATATATAATATTTGAAATTCGTAAGAAGTGAAATTCCTTTCTATTCCCATTGTTTAATTTTTCTGATAGTTTATATGACGCGTCCCTTTTAACAAGAAAGCATATGTTAACCGGTCCGATAGTCATATTGAAGTCGGAGGAGTGGTTGGCATATATGTGTATGACCGTTGAACATGCGATGGCCAATTGTGATGAGGTTTTAGCCTTGGAAACTATGTGATTCTATACGGGAAGGCAGAAAAGGTAAGAAATGTGGAGTTTTCCCTTGTAAAGGTATGTTTCCTTTATAAATGGGTTTTATAAAGGAAAAGCGCTGATATATGGGTTTATGTGCTTTATATATATATGATCCCGCGTTATAAAGGGGAAGGATATATATATCCATTGATGAAGGATTATAAAGGTTAAGAAGGGTTTTAAAGTCCCGATATGAATGATTTGAGTGAAGACTTTGATAAAGTCTTCAATCAAGGTTGAAGGGTGATTTATGAGTCCTGATAGGAGGTAAAGGTGACGTGATTGAAGTTTCATTGCAAAGAAACTGATAAGAGGGCCACTTGACCATTTAAGGTCTAAAGATTCAACTTCACTATACAAATGACCTGGGATAGTTGTGGATGCATTATCATTGAGGAATGCACATTGTGGGTATGTGCGGGTGCTACCTTGGCATTAGTTTGCTAATTATGGTTTATGTTGGGTGTAGCCCTGCACCATTAGTGGTATGAGAGCAGATTTTTAATTTGTAAAAGGAGAACTTTTGAAGTTCTTGGAAGACTGTAGGAGTGCCAGTAGAGGCTTGGAATAGAAGGAACATAAGATTCCTTGAAGGAAGGAGAAAGAAAGATTGCTTAATGAAATTTCTGAAGGAAAGAGGACTTGAAAACCAACCAGAGGACAAGCCATTCAAAGTGCAGAAGTATGGGAGAGAAAGATCATGCATAGATCTTGGTTTTATCTCAAAGTTAAATTGAATATTGTTGGTTACAGATGAAGCATCTCGAAAAAGAAGAGCAAGAGAAGTTGTGAGATAAGAACACATGTCTTCTTGAAGACAGAGTAAGGAGAATACTCTAAAAAGAAGAAGTGGTAGTGAACTTGAAGAATCCAATAAGAAATTTGAGAGAGAGGATAGCTCAAGTGTTCTCAAGAGAAAGTGAGAGATTACAGAAGCCTAGAAGGAGCAAAGGTTTTGCTCAAGAAGGGGAGGTTCTAGACAGAAGACCCATGCTTACCAAAAGACAGAGTGATGAGAGCTTAGTGAAGTAAGATTGCAGCCAGGAGGAATAGTTGTTGTAGAGGATTGTTGCAAAGGAGACTATGAAGAAAGAAGAGAAGAAGATGACTACTGATAGTCATAGCATAGGTTCAGAGAGAAGCCACAGTAGAGGATATAAGAAAGAGGATGTCAAGGAAAATGGCAAGAAGATGAGTGAAGAGGAAATTGACAAAGAGGTTGTTGAATTAAAAGAACAACTCAATGCATTAAGGAGAATACTTGAGGAAAGCCAAAGACTAGCTTGGGTCTTGAGGAAGAAGCCAGTAGAATGGCATGAGATGCAGAGAAGGCTGCAACAAAAGAAAGTGAAGTGGTTGAAGGGAAAACTCAAGGAAGTTGAGTTAGAAATGGAAGAACCCATTTGTGAACCAAAACAAGGAGAATTTCCGGGAGAAAGTGAAGATGAAGACTTGAAGACTGAAACTTCAAGTGAGACCAAAAGGTTTGATGATTTTAAATCTGATAATTTGTTTATGTTTGTAGATGAAGGACAATTTGCTGACATTGTCACCAAGAAGGAAGAAGGCATGCAGAATCTAAATTTTGTTCTCAAAGAAGATGAGAGAGATAAGTCTCATATGTAGTTGGAGGAATATATCAAGCAACCAAGTGAAGGGCTTGAGGAGATTGAAGAAGAGACTATCAAAGAATTTCTGAATCAAATGAATGATTTAGAACAACAAGGAGAAATGATGGCTGAACCATCAAGTGAGACCATCGGGTCTTATATTTTTAAAACTGATAGTTTGTGTATGATGGCAGATATTGCAGGAGAAAGAAACCATTTGAAGATATCTTCAGAGGAGATAAACAGGAAGGGACTGAAGGCAAACTTGAGGAAGAGACTATGTTAGCTGAAAACATAGTAAAGGATAATCAATTCACTATGATGATAGACATAGTAGAGATAGCCATGGAAATTGTTGAGACAGACAATAGGGAAGAAGAACATCTATAGAAAGATGTTAAGGAAGAGGAAGTCTATGGGAAAGACATAGCAAAGATAAAAGGAACACTAAAAAAAGAGTGTTTTGAAGAGGATGGACAGTATTTTGAAGATGTCGAAAGTCTAGAGGAGTACTCTAGGAGAACAGAGTATGATGGAGAAGACCTCTTGAATGAGGGAAGTAGTGATTTGCTACAGTAGAAAGACCGTGAGATTACAAAGGTCAAAGGAAGACAATATTTTAATACTGTAACATACCGTGTGAAGGATGAAGCTGGAAGAAGAGAGCATTGTGATGAAGTGCTTGCTAAGTGTGAAGAGGAAATTAAACTGATGGAGAAGCTAATGAGAAAACTTGATGGTAGAATGGAAGCTGAAGTTATAGTTTCTGAAGAAGAAGATGTGTCTCAAGTAGCCATGGAGACAGGAAGGTGTAATAATTTGTTTACAAGTTCATTAAACAACATGAATGAGTATGAGTATACAATCAAAGAGATTGAGTAGAGATTGTTTGAACATGGTAAAGAGGTGGTAGGAATCAAACAATTTCAAAGTGAAGATAATCAACAGCAGGTTAAGGGAGAATAAGTTCACTACTGTGAACCCAAGCAGGAAGACTTCACTAGAACAGATGATGTAGAAGAGAGATTAACTGACAGTCTCATGAATTCTGCTGAGAATTCGAATCAACATACTGATGTGTTGACAGAGGAGAAGGAGAAAACGGAGAAGCAAACTAAATTGTTGGCAAGGGAAGATAAGACACAACAACCTTATGTGTTTAATTTTAACAAGTGTTTTGAGTGTGTAGGTTTTGTTGCAAATGTTGGAGGAGATTTGGCAAAAGTGAATAGCCAAATAAAGGTGAGAGAAGAGAATTCTATGAAAGAACTCAATCCATGGAGTAGAAAAGTTAAATTGCTAGGAAAAATGTTGAACATTCATGATTTAATCATGAAAGAGGGAAATGATGATAGGGAGGTAGTCAGTAAAGTAGGTAAAACAAAAATGGCAGCAAGTAAAGCAAGAGAAAGTCAACCAAAGAATGAAGAAAGTAAAAGAAAAGTCAGCATAGAAGACAACAACAGTAACCTGAAACAAAGAGAAGAAGACAAAAGTAAAAAGCAGAAAATGAACCAGTTCAAAGATATGTTGGAGATAGAAATTGAAGAAATGTGGCAGTTGATTATGCAGCAATTCAAATGGAGGAAAATGGTAGCAAAAACAAGCAAGCTCAATTAGGATTTGAATCTAATTGACAGGAAGAAGAATATGGAACAAAAGACAACAAAAGTACAACAACAACAAAGAAGCAGAGCATTTGAACAGTTACAAAACAAAGTGTGGGATCCAGGGAGACCAAGACCCGAAAACACATGATCAGGAGATCATGAAATTTTCTACTTTGGGAGTCTGATGCAGGAGCATTCAACCCAAGGAAAATCATTGTAAATAGTAGACAGGGGGGTCATGAATTTTAGGAATTAGTTTCCTAAGTTCCAAGTATTAGTAATATTTAGGCCTTTAAGTGTGATTTAATTGGATGCTCTTAAAATAAATAAATTAGAACATGAGTAGTTCCATGATCCTAGGAACAAGGGAGAGCTTTTAGGCATAAAAGAATAGATGTGGACCATTAAGCTGATAAGGAGACTTTTCTGTTTTAAAACAGAGAAAAGCTAGAGTGGATAAAGTCTGCCACATATATATGAAAGCATGTAGCGAGCTTTAGGGCTTTAGTAAGTGATTTAAAGAAAGGATGGGATTAGTAATTCGATCCAAGTTTCCATATAAGCATATGTAAGCCCACGGGAAAAGGAGGAGGCCACAAATAGTAGAATCTAGCCTGTGTATGTGTGGATGGGCGAGACCGAGGGGTCTTGAATGTAATATGTCTTTTACATTAATATATATACAGAGTAATTCTAAATTTATCAATAGAGTGTGAAATGTGTGTTTATGATTAATTATGAATTGAACTCGTAGGTTCTCTTACATAGGGTGTGCAGGCAGAGTTCTGCAGAACATGCAAAGGAGACATTAAGGACACATGATCAGAACAACGAAGTGAATTGGTCGAAATAGAACCCAAGTGGATAGCAGAGAGAGAAGATCGATTTAGGAGAGTCCAAGGGATCATTGAATTGAATTGGAGCATCATAGTTGCGCAACAGAAGCAGTGAAGGTCGGAATCTTTAAAGAAGCGAATCACCGAGAAATTGAAGAAAACAATGTAAAATTTCTAAGTAAAATGAATTACAAAGGAGTGCAAGTGACACTCAGCAGCCATTGGATCTTGTAGATCAATGGATGAGATCAAATCATAGCTTTAGGAGACCCTTTAAAGTTATCAGAATAAACCTTGGAAGTTTGCAAAGAGTGAGCGCGATTAATCGTGGACCGTTGGATCGTGGCCAGATCAATGGTCCCAACTAAATCACATATTGTCTATCGAAGGTGCTAAGGGTAAATAGTTTAGCAGAGTCGCAATATTTCCAATAGCAATATTGGCAATCAGCATTGGCTATATATCGGCGATCGAGTGTCGGGCTATTGGAGAGAGCGAAGGCAGCGCAGAGGAAGCAGACCTAACGAGGATATGAATGAGAATATATAATATTAGAAATCTGTAAGGAGAAGAAATCATTTGTATTCCCATTGTTTAGTGTTTCTGATAGTTTATATGGCATAGCCCTTTTAACAAGAAAGGATGTGTTAATTGGTCTGATAGTCATATCGATGTCAGAGGAGGGGTTGGCATATATGTGTATGACCCGATGAACATGCGATGGCTGATTTCGATGAGGATTTAGCCTTGGAAACTGTGCGATTCTGTATAGGAAGGTGGGAAAGGTAAGAAATGCGGAGTTTTCCTTTGTAAAGGTATGTTTCCTTTATAACTGGGTTTTATAAAGGAAAGGTGACGATATATGGGTTTATGTGCTTTATATATATATGATCCCATGTTATGAAGGGAAAGGATATGCATGGATGAAGGATTATAAATGTTAATTAGGGTTTTAAAGTCCCGATACAAATTATTTGAGTGAAGACATTGATAAAGTCTTCAATGAAGGTTGAAGGGTGATTTATGAGTCCCAATAGGAGGAAAAGGCGGGGTGATTAAAGTTTTGTTGCAAAGAAACTTATAAGAGGGCCACTTGACCATTTAAGGTGTGAAGATATGACTTAATTGTAGAGTCTAATTTCCTGGGACAGTTGTGGATGCATTATCATTAAGGAATGCATACTGTGGGTATGTGCGGTTGTTACCCTTGCATCAGTTTTATAAGTATGGTGTATGCTGGGTGTAGCCCTGCACCACATTGCTTCCTACACTAAAAGTTATTGTGTAGCTAAAAGAGAGCCACAAATTTGAGTTTTACTCAATTAAACTCATAACCATATGTCTTGGCGACTTGAATAGGTTTAATTTACCTTTATGCAACTTCTCAATATCTTGCTTGCTCCTCCAAATCAAATTTTGTTTGGTTTTCTGTTACCTAGACTATCTCCTATATTAAAACAAGGAACCTTATTGTAGCTTGCAAGCAACCTTCCAAAATAGCTCATATTTGCAATAAACTAATGTTCAATATTCTTTCATTTATGAAAAAAGCTTGCAACACTAATGATGAAACTTCGGGGTAGAGAAACCTTGTACATGCTTAAATTAGCTTTCTTTCGAAATATGGTTTTCCTACAAATTAGGGTTTATAGTTTACAAGCTTTCATTTCAACAACTTGTTCTCCTATCCTTGCAAGATAGCATAGAGATGTGTTAGTCTATTTTCGTTTCATTGTAAATAGAGTAGAGGTGTGCCTGATTTATTACAAGAAGACTAAGTTTTTGTGTTCTTTCCCTTTTAGTCGGTTATTCGTTGGAATTACAAATTTCATGTAGCATAGGTTAGTCAACTTCGTCTCTCTATGTATATATTTCATTTTAGTATTTCCACCTACATAAATAAACAAAAGAAATAGCTAGTTCCTGTTCCACATACCATTTCAGCCCCTCTTATGCTTCTATGAAATCCTGGTCGATAATTAAAGTGCAAACCCTTTGATGTTGCAACATTGTTGTTGTAATACTGAGTGCCATCACTTATTGGACCCATTGTCGAGGAGGTGTGAAGGTATGTACCTAATTTTTCTTTAGTTTACTTTCTCTTTATCTCATTTGAAATACTACAAAAGGAAAAAATGACATTAGAATATTCTTACAAGAAAAACAAAAAAAAAAGAATGGATTTTTTTCCTTTTATGGCTCGAAGAACTATGGATAAAATAAGGAAATTATTATGAAAATCCATCACTTCAGTTATCATCCACACCCTTTAGATTTAGCTTCAACCTATTTCCATATCCACAAGGACCTTTGACTCAGGCAATTTTTTTTGAGCAAGAAAGAATCTTTGATGTGCTTGTAAAAGTAGAAAGACCTTCACACCCTACCAACACTATGGAAAAATATAAAAAATAATAATTGTTCAGATTTGCCACTAAAGAAATAAACATAGAAGATAAAATGAAAAACATTAATCGATGTGTCATACACCCCTTCTATGTTATAATTATAAAGGATTGTGACACTTTCATGTTTAATTTTGCTATAGTATGTAGGACTTATTACTATAGAACCAATGAGAAGAAGATAAAATTGTTCCCTTCCACTCTTAAGCATGGATCTCTTTGATGCTCCATGAACCTATATGGAGAAAAAATCACCACAAGGGGAAAAATGAAAAGAGCCTTTAGAAATGTGTGTGAGGATTACTGCAGAGCAACAGATACCAAAGATGAGATATTTAAAATGATCCATGGAGGAAATGTGTCTCTACAATATTTTTAGAAAATATTCCAATTCAGTTATAGAAGGTTGCATAACGACACCATCAATTGAAACTCATTGAACTACTTCTACCATGAGGAGTTAGTGAACAAATAATGGAAACACTCAACTTGCTGCAAAAAAAAAAACAATTAGTAAGTACTTCTTCCCTCTCCTTGATTGTTAAATATCAAATAGGAGGTATGCTAGAGGATATCATGACCAAAATATTATGTACCTTTACATGTAGTTGGACACCTTATATATCAAAATGAAATAGGAGGAAAAAGAAGAGACATTAGCCATGTTTTCGATAAATGCACTAAAACACATCCTAGGAATGGATGTCCTTTAAATGTGATAGAAGTATGCTTTGTATGGTAGGGGAACCATTCTACTAATAAATGTCCATGTTTTCTAGATGTTGAGGCTTTCCTTAGACCTATGTTTTTTATTATATATTATGTACTATGTAAATGTTTGTAATATTCGGTAAAGTATAAGGTTAACTAAATGGGTGGTGAAGAGTGGGTAAAACCACTTGAACCACATCTCTTATGTATAAATATACACTAAGTCTAATAGAAACATGATTGGAATTCCTTCCCATATTCTATTGTTATATGTCTATGTTTGTGTGTGCTCTTATTGTTTCTATAGTGTAGCGTATTGCACATTATAATATTATAACATCTAGTTTCATTGCCTCAGTTTGGATAGGCTCAAAACAATAATGAGAGGAGGTGGTTCGAACCTGTAGAGGAAAGAGGTGAAGAGGATAAGATGAAGTAAAAATATTATGAGTCCAAATTTATCAAGAAATGTAAGAAAATATTTCTTAATGTTTCTAAATTTGTTTGGATGCTGTTATGTTGGAATGAAAGACCTTATCGATAAGATGATTCCTAGAAAGTTTCCCGTGAACCCTGAGATTCATGGAATATGATATTGAGTTTGAGACTGTTAAAATAAAGATGGTGTGAAACCTACAAAAATGCTATTAGTAAAATCACATAAGAGAATTATGACTTACCTAACGAGATGTTTCTAAAGATAAGTTTTTTAAAGGTCAAGAAACCATTGACCATTTTTTTGAATCACCTTTTCACTACGTTCGGAAGGAACAAATGGTTCAACATGACAATTTATTTCAAGAATTGTAGCTCGCAATTTATTGAGAAAGGTGTCGTGTGAGAGGAAATCTGATGAAGGAAATGTCTGTGGAAAATAGTGGGTTATGTCTACATTGATGTTTCCATGTATTTGAAAAAAATATTATTTGAAGTCCTATCAACTTTATAGCAGCACGACTTGCAGCAACATTGCTTCGTTGATATATGATTGTGGACTTTCTTAGAGGAAGCTTCGTAAAATATTAAAAATAATATGTGAACTCCATAATTTGCAAGTCAAAATATTTTTTGTTGCATAATGAGAAAATCAATTGGATCATTTGTAAAATTGTTCGAATGCATAGTTGGCTTATTAATCGAGTTCCATTATTGCTAGTATAGTCAAGCATAACATGGATGGAGAGAAAAAATCGAATTGCAATAAGTCAAACCAAAGGCTCTCATGTTAGTATCAACAAGTGAGACTGTATACATGCTCATTCTACTCGTGACTATAATATTTTTATGGAAGAAAAGGCATAAGGAACAAGTCAACTACCTCACCAAGTCGACCTACTTTGACATGTAGAAGCCAAGATTCTTGTGTTTAGAAAATGATCACTTTCAAGAAGGATCATTGGGAAACATTAGGTAGAAGGATCGTATCCCTCTAGTTGATGTCTTAGTTTCATCTCATTGTTGCCTTTACCATGAATCACAGAGGGTTTAGTTTCTAAGGGATTTAGTCAAATTTAACAAAGAATAATAATTAATTGGTGATTAATTAATTATTCTTAGAGGAAAATAAGAAAAATAATGATTTACCTATTTATTTTTCATGATTGGGTCAAATTTGAAAATGAATAATAATAAAAAAATGGTTTAATTAATTATTCCTAGGAGAAAATCAAATAAATAATGACTTATTTGTAAATTACTTAACAAAGGTCATTTATTAGGTAATTTCTCATACTGAAAGAAATTTTACTATGGTAAAATTAGCTTTACATTGTGTACTTCGATCCATCCAGTAAATTAGGCTAGATGATCATTTTCTTGGTCATAAAGGTTGCTCACCAATGTATGGGTGGTAGGAGAAAAATATATGACCGAAGTACGTTGTAAAGACACAGTCACTTAGATAACACGGGGGAGTCAAGGAGAGAGAGAGAGAGAAACCAATGAAGCTGAATTGAAAAAGGGTAGGGACAGAGGGGGCAAGACAAATGCATGTCTCCTTTTATGTTGTGGTACTGGACCTCAAAGAGGTGGGGCAGGCATACCAATACTCATCGAAATAACTTAGTAAAAAAATAATGGTTCACCCATAAATATAAAACTGAGCAATGAAGGACATGCTAAATGGTACATGACATGTTGGCATAATAGAGCCAAAAAATAATACAGTGTGTCCCATATATATAATGCACCTGAAAAAAAATAAGCGAGTACTAAATATAATAATATCTGAGTACATGAGATACAAATTCCCTTACCTCAAAAAATGGGTGGGAGGGAGGGTAGAGCAACCGAAGAAGCCCAGCTGAATAAGGTAGGACTCCGAAAAACTAAATGGATCATCTGGAGGAGATGTGGATTCTATGAATATTGCGATCGATAGGAACCAAACCCATCAACTCTGCAGAACAACATTTGAGGTTGTAGCATAGTAGGTATGCATATGGGCATGTGGGGGGCTACTTGAAGGGCCACCCCCTCAAGAGGTCTAAAACATCTCACACACACTTGGGAATCACTGGTACAATATGTTGCATCACTGGACCATCAATTGTATGGATCATGAACATGAAAATACCAAGTCAAAGGGTAAAATTGAGACCCTCTACTCGATCTAAGGCACCGAGAAAGAATGGAAGCTGGAACCAAGATGCAGTGCCCTCTAAGTCGTTCTTTTGGAATAAATGAGTTGATGTCAATAAAATAAGGCCCGCAATAGATGAGACAATGAGGATCCTCAACTAAATCATGAGGTTACATAATAATGTGACTGATGGATTGACACCAGGGATAATGGGGAAATGGTACTAATGGACAAACAGACGACTACCCTTGCACTAATTGACTCAACTCTGGAGGGAATGGGGACAATAGGACTCGAGGCCAAAACGGGCAACAAAAGATGGATGGTATGCAAATATGGATGGAATACTATGACATGAGATGATGGGACATGAAATAGCCTCTAAGAATGCAAGGGTGACTCATCGTGGATGCTCTAAACTAGGTAGACTCGATGAAGCTGAGACACAAACGAGGTCTGGTGGGGACCATGAAAACATGAGTAAATGATGGTTACTCATGACGGAAATTGACATATGGTACAAAAAGTAGTAAGAGGAGGTGGAAATCAAAGTAAAAGTGTCACTTTATGACGAAATTCGACTTTGAGAGAGGACGAAGCAACCTTCTTGGAAAAATGGTTTCTGGGTGAAGTGTCGAATCATCAAAAACTGAGGAAGACCCATTTTAGAGCTCGGTGAGAGCTTTCCAACTATGCTGACGATTCATCAAAATGAGCTATGGTCTAGTCAGAATGGGTTATATAAAAATTGTGGATTTTTCTATGAAAGGATGTTGTTCCTCCAATTGGGATTCATTTTCTAAGTGAGTTGTGGTGAATTTTGAGATGAGGAAAAGGCCCTAAACCTTTTAGAGATAGTAGCAAACAAACTGATGATCAGAATTAGGATTTACGACTTTCAGGTAGGTGGCCTTACTCATCTCTCCAATTTCATTGGTTTATTTCCTAAGTTTTGCCACTTGGGAGCTCCCTGAGAGACCCCTGGTCCTGGTCACAGTTGTGTCACACTTTATTGGTCCAGAATTGTGATATGGTTCACAAGAAGAAACTGGAAACCTACAAGCTTGCACTTTCTAGGATGAAAAATGTGATTTGGGGCTAGAGAAAGAGTTGGTATGCTAGCCTAGTTGGGGTTCTAGGTTGATCAATGTAGACAATTATTTTCTTCTCTGAACTAACAAAACATTTGGTGTTGTGTATGCATGGCAAAGGTGAAAATCAACTGGAGTGAACAAGACTTGTATACTCTTCGATCAAAGATCTAGGGTGATTAGGTAGTTCGAGGGGCATTACCTCGTTATGGGGCCCTCAATTTGATGGAGAACCAACTGATGAGGGAAGGTGAGTGCTTGATATCAAGAACTTGAGCTATTAGGATCCAGACCAGGAGGTCTTTGTTATGTATGGGCACAAGATCGAGTTTTCATTACGGGATATTTAGTTCTTGACCAGACTGCTTCCCATTAGAGTGGTTGGCAGTATTCATCCGATCTTACCTCATGGGAGGAACATTACTGAGTTCATGGAGCACCATTCTCGACAGGGTGTTCGTGTCAATGGCACGACTACCATGCTTATTGATCTAGAGAGGCTAGAGACACACGTTATTGCTACAGTTGTGCTACGGGTTTTGGGCAGCCAGGCATTCCACCAAATCACTAGTTGGTAGCTGATCTTAGTTGAGAGTGTTTTGGATGGGACCTACTATGAGTGGGCCTAGATGATGCTGTCGTCAGTGAAATGATAGTTGAGTCCTTGCAAGAGGCAAGTGAATCGTGACTATTATTTTGGTAGAATACTATGTGCATTGTTATTTGAGAAGATGCCCACTATCCATCCGCATGTACAGATCCACGATGGAGGTCCACATGAGCCGAGGATGAACCGCTGGAGGCAGCTACTGAGGAGAGGCAAAGGAGGGGGTAGTCGAACGGGTGTTTCGACCCAAGTTTTTTACACATTAGGATCAGATTCCCCTTTACATAGACAACTACCCTTATTTCGAGATGAACTAACAGGGGGATCCTGACATACCACTTCTACTCGGGTGAGCATGGGGACCAATAGTAAGTGCTAAGTCATTATGTTTTATGGTGCATTATATATTTCTATCACATGTATATGGTACTGAGTGTGAAATATGTTTTATGAAGACATAGCACCGATGAAGCCGGCATGATATGCAGCTCGAGCCGTAGTGCCTCGGGGTGCAGATCGGGGAACATCATCATCACATCAGGGTCCAGAGGATACTGCGCTTCTTTCTAATTTTCATCATAGGTTTGATCTACTCTTGTCTCGGGTTTCAAAGTGTGGATGGCACGACTAAGAGGACTGATACACAAATGAGTGCACTGGTCTTCCCTCAGAGTGGTGAGGTGTCATGTGGTTTCTGGCAATGGCCTGTTAGGTAGTACATGATCTAACTGCGGGTGGAGCAGAGCCTTTGGCGCGAGATCCATGGGACATTGACTAGATGCAAGGACATGTGGGTACCTTCCATTTTGATTTTTGTAACTTTGTATGGGAATGTCGAATGTATTTTGAGCTATGGCTCCAAATACTTTTATGATACATAATATGATTATGCATTTTATATGATGAGGATGGTTCGCCATTGGTTTTGTTATCTTCTATGGTATATGTGTGATAAATTCCAATCTAGAATGTTGTTGGCAATGGTATCTACATACTACATAGTGATTTTGGGCTCGAGGCACATTACTAAAAGTAATGGTTTGAAATTCACGTACCAATAACTTCACTCATAGATATTTTCTAAATAGGACCTGGTTATGCACATGATAGACACCATTCAATTGCATAACAAGTAGCAAGGAAACTAAATGAATATGAAGGTGAAGGATACAATGAGCAAGGGCATCGACTAGAAATCCTATCATTGCATCATATTCAGCCTGATTATTCTTGGCAGATCCAATGCACAAGCTCTTTGAAAGGACTAACGTATGGAAAGGAGAAAAAATGGCCAAAGCTACTAAGGCTAGATTCCGGGAGAAGCAACTTGCACCGTCATCATGACCGATATATAGTGTGGATGATGGATCCATCTGAAAGGTGAAAAGACAACTGATGAGATGATGCAATCTACCTAACATTATCATAGAAATAAATACACGCAAACCAAAGGGATGTGCTGTGATTGATATTCCTTGAGGTAGAGAGAATTCGGAGAATTAAGAAGGAAATGGCCTTCAAAATCCTCTCAATAAATTCCCCCTTACTTGACGGTAGGGGTAATTAGGGATAGACATAGCTTCCATGGTGTCTTCATCAGAATGGAAGATGGGCGGAGAGGATGGAGATTGACTGCATAATGCAACGACATTACCTAGTGCATCAACTTGAGAAATAAGGTTCACATATGCATTATCTTGAATGGTAGATGACAAGCTGGTAAATGGGGGATCTAGTAATGTTGAGACATAGGATTCTATCGAAAAAGGTTCGATAGAAGCAAGTGCAGAAACCTCAGGAAGGTTTTCCTGCGAAGAAATCAAGGATGACGACACGTAATGAATGGAGCCTGTGGTGTCTGTCATATCAACATCGGGGGGAGGGATCATAATAGTAGTGTTAGAGTCTCCCTGTTCTAGTCGACTAGTGGTACCACAATCCACATGTAGAGGAGTAGAGGCTCCACTATGTGTGGCCTCATATTCACGAATTGTCTCAAGAAAATCATGAAATTCATCGAGACAAGGAAAATAATGGGAATGGTGGCCATGAATACCACATAGAGCACAACGGTGGTAAGTTAACATGGACTTCCGAAATATTCGACTCAGGGAACGCTTCATGAACCAAAGGTTTAAGTTGAGGAAGTTAAGGGCAAGTGTTGGTGTTGTGTCGAACAAATTTCCACAAAGTGCACAAAGGTGATGACTTTGGGGCCTTAGGGGCTAGAGGAGTTAGGGAGCCCTATCCTTAGGTTCTTTCTTCTTAGACTTTCCCCACTGTCTGGATTCTTTTGCAAGAGGAATGGGTTCCTGTTGAGGTTTTGCTAGAACTGGAGTCGTGGCAGGGGTCGTACGAACATGTTGAACCGAGGTCAAAGCATGATATAGTATTAGTTGACCAGGCGAGTGTTCTCTAGCAAAGAAATGTACCAGACTAAGATCCCCAAAGTCATATTATGGAGGACCAACGAGCCATGACACGGGTAGAAAATACTCCTGGAGGGGAAAATGCGAAAGTTATTTAGCTTGTAGGGTAATGTCACGGTGTAGTAGCTTCTAGATGGTTGACCCATGGAGGAACAATTGCTGGTAGAAACATAGGAGAGGCATCCACTAATGGAGGAGGTCCTACATGGGTGGATCCAGATGGATCGAATGAGATGGTAACAATAGGGTGCTGAGGAGATGGTTGTTGATGAGAGGTATTGACCTCATCAGAATCCATCATGAGAATCTGGTAGTGACTAGGACCAGAAGGTTGGCGGGGATGGGCTGCTTGACCTAGCTGAGGTTGAGAAGAAAGAAATCCATGCTGAGGAAAAGGAGTCATAAGCATTGTTGGTTCAGATGGAGTAGGACTTTGAGGAAATTGTCGACCTTGAGAAGTTTCTTGAGCTTCCCACATTTGTTGCATCTGGGGTAGGAGACTACACTCATGTGTATAGTGGCCATGTACACCACAACATGCACAAGGCTTGTTCATACTAATAGCATTTTTCTACTTGGGTTGGTTTCCCTATTGCTGGTTGTTGGTGGTAGGTTGGTTCCCCTTGGGTTCAGTAGGTTAGTTACATTGATTACCATGGTTACCCTTGTTACTCTTCCCCTTATTCTTTTTCTTCAAGCTTTGGGGATTGGTCACACTCTGCTACATAAACACTTGACCCTGAGGGGTTCGTGGTTATTTGGGTTGAGGATGCATGGGAGGTTTCAGCACTAAAGCATGAGGGGCTGGAGCACTAGGATGTGCATAAGGAGGAGATATAGTTTGGTAGACAGGTTGGGGCCCTAGAAACATGTTTCTAGTAGGAGGGGCATAAGAGTTGGAGGAACTGGTGCCCCTTATGGGTAGCCATAACTCTACAGAGTATACGAAAAATACTGTGAAAGGGATCCAACGATACTGTTGAGGATGTGAGATGTCCCCAGTGCATTGGCACATCAACGATGAGGGACGTCTGGAATGACGGTATAGACATAATTGGATTGTACATAAATTAGATCATATCTCAGAGCGGTTTGGAGAGGTTCTTCCTTAGTCTGAGGAAAATGGGAAGCGACGTATTTTCCAATGGGATATAAAAGGGTCCTAAGAAACCAATCTAGAGAGACATGATCATCAAAAGGCAGGGCACAGCTTGTGCTCCTCCTTCGATGCCACTCTTGAACATGGTCAGAAAATTGAGTGGCGAAGGACCACGGAATCTGGTCAATAACTTTGTATCAATGTTGTACCACAGAGGTAGCTGGAAATATGAAAGGAACACTTTAGGAAGCGTCATGAAAAAAGAATGAGATGGGGAGTGTTAGTCTACATACCATTTTTCAGTGTCTCTAGTGAGCGTGCATTGGAAAAGTTGAAGATGAATGGAGTCATCGGTTATGGAGTTGGGCGAACACCACATGTGAAAGGATAGGACATGGTTGGTAGGATCCTCTTGAGCATTACCCTTAGACTTTACAATGTCTAAGGGAAGCTTAGTTAGCATATAGGGCCAACAAACATCGTGGTGTATGGGGTCATTTATCAACTTATTAAAATCCAGTAGGCTTAACCCTGCCATAAAAGGGAGCAATGAGAGCTACCAGAATGGTTAATAAGACTATTACGCTTGATGTGACCACTAGGATAGAACCAGGGCCAAAATCAGGTTGAGTTCTTCCACCCTCTGTGGGTTCAGACATGGTGATCATATGCGATGAAGGAGGCTTGGAATCAGATGAGGACTCAGAAGAACCAGGAGATGAGTCGGTATGGGCACTCGAAGGGCTATGAGCTTGAACTCAATGGGGAGGGGTAATATGCCCAGATGGAAACTCGGTGTGGAGGCCTAATAGTCTGTGTGACAATTGCCTTTTTTAGGTCCCTATACTACTAGTGTAACGCCTTAGTTTTATTAGTACAACCCCTTTATTATATTGTTGTGCCCATGTACTGCCCATATGGTTATTATTGTGCCCCATAGAAGCTAACTATTGTTATTATTGTGCCCTTACATTATTATTGTTATGTCATCTCTGGTTATATTATGACCCCTTAGACTCCTATATGTAGAAAGGAGATCTTGTCATTTGTATCATACAAGAATTTTTCATTTGTGTAACGTAAAGGAGTTTTCCCCCTTGAAGAGGTTGAATTCTAAGGCGTGGATCTTTCTTTCCTATCCTTTTATGAGATGGTTTCATAACATTTGGTATCAGAGGTTTGGAATTCTCATTTATATTGGAAGGGGATGGAAAAAAGCTTGAATTAATTTCATATGGATTGGGAATGAGAGGAAGAGAGAAAATATATTCAAACCAATCTAATGATTCTTCTTCTATAGGTTTGTCTTGGAATTTAAATCTTAAAGAATTCAATTGAAATCGAATATTAAAATCAATAATAGACTCATTTTCAAACCTTCGTAGATATTCAATTTCTTCACATACCTATTCATAATCATAGCCATCAAATTTAGAAATGAAAATTGTAACAAATTGATCCCAGCTATCGATTGAGGCAACCGAAAGAGTTCTACACCAAATTCTAGCTTTCTTCATGAATGTGAGAGTAAAAATTCTGCATAAAATGGCTTCATCAAATCCTTGAAAATCATAATTTGAAACTTTTTGAATAAATTTAAAGACATGATTAAAAGCAGAAGAATTTCTCTTACCATTGGACTTTTCCTAAGATAGGAGTCTTACCACAACAGGTGGAGTATTGGAAGATGAACATCCATGGATACAACTCCAAATTAGAAGTTTTAGAGGAGCCATCGTGATTAAATAAAATGTTAAAATTGAAAAAACTCCAAAAGGCAACAAGTTTCAGGCCCTCCTTCTAGTGCGAAAAATTTTGATGCCTCGAAAATCACTGCAACAACAATAGGGGATAACAACTCGGTTCAGACCTTAAAGCAACTCCTTTTCCATTTGGTGTGGTGGCTCTGATTGGTTTAACTAGGTCCACTTACCTTCTCCCTATCACTATTAGTTTATGATGTATCTTTAACTACCAATAGTTATGGCCATGGCTTCTAGGCAAGGCTCCATTGCACAACAACAGTAGTTGGACAAGGTCTTGGAGGAGTCCAGGGATATTTTTTCCTCACCTATAGGGGTACCTCTCTAATGTAAGGTCAAGAACTCCATAAATCTGAACCCGGGCATGCCACTTCCCCTTGGACCGATCTATCAACGCTCTATTTTAGATAATGATGAAATCAAGAGGCACATTTGCTAAACATTGTTGAAACGGAACATCAGTCTAAGTTCATCACCCAATGGGAGCCTGATTATATTGGTAAAGAATAAAGATGGGACCTAGAGACTCTGTATTGACTATGGGGTGTTGAACAAGATAACTGTCTAGAATAGGTGCCCATTCTTGTGGATTGATAACCTTCTGGACCAACTCAAGGGGGCCAAATATCTCAACAAGATTTACTTTAAGTGATGTTGTCACTAGGTTCATATAACCCTCTGATGTGTGGAAGACTACCTTCAAAACCAACGAGGTCCTTCTCAAATGGTTGGTAATGATGCTTGAATTGACAAATGCCCTTGCAACCTTCATGAGATTGATTGGTGACATCTTGCGACCCTTCACCAATGCATTCTTGGTGGTGTATTTAGACAACATCTTGATCTTCAGCCAACGTTAGGAAGAGAACCTCCACCATATTTGATGGGTCCTTCAAACCCTGCAACAACACAAGTTGTGCGCTAACTTGGAGAAATGCACTTTTGGCCTGACCTAGGTTCAATATCTGGGGTACATCGTTGATGAGAAGGGTGTACATGTGGACCCAACAAAGATATAGGTCATTTGGGATTGGCTAACCCCAACAACTCTAATAGATCTCTGTATCTTTTTGGGTCTTGCAAATTTCTACCACGACTTCGTGTTGGGGTTCTCTCCTATCACTTGGCCTTTAAGTCAAGTCGCCGAGGGTGGAGTGAAAGCAAAGTTTTTTTGGTCTAAAACCAAACAACAAACATTTCCTAAGTTGAAGCATCACCTCTACTCTACATGTTGAGATTGCAACAAGATGATGGAGCTTAGTGAAAAGAGTCGCCTTCACTAAGTGGACCCACAGGCAAATTATGGCGCAAGTTCTATTTTTGATCACAGTGTGGATGATCACAGTGTGGGTGATCACAGTGTGAGTGATCACAGTGTGAGTGATTACAATGTGGGTGACCACAGTGTGGGTGACCAAAGTCTATTTTTAGACTGGCTGTCAAAAATAGAAAAGTCAAATATTATTGTCTCATAGTAATATTTGGACTATAAACTTGATCTTATTCTCTTGGAGCATTTCAGTTTGAGCTACAGATGTGGCCCATGCAGCTGTCAGAAGGAAGTACGCTTTTCTTATGAGTCAGTTGAGTTGTTGCATGCATGACTTCAGTTAGAACTCAATCAGTTGGGTTTGGTGGAGTTGATTGTGGACTTGATGGAGTTGTGTTCAGTTTGACTTGGTTAAACTAGTTGTAGTTAGTCTAACTGCAAATAGACTAATGATGAGTTGTTAAACTAATTATTAACTCATAATACAACTATAGAATACATCAGTTAACTAAGTTGCATGTCAGTGCATGTTCATTTCAGCAGGGACAGGTGTTAGAGAATCAGATTGCTATCAGTTGTGACTATAGTTGTGCATGCGATCTTGCACAATCAAGGGATTGAGTATGCCAATGAGTTTGCTCATGTATTTGCCCAGTTTGTAGCTTCTTCTCACGTCTTACACATTGTGAGTGATTCTTTGGAGGTGAAATACGAGTTTGTTAGACCATTCTCATTCATTCTTGAGCAGGTATTGAGCAGTGGAGGCAGGCAAACAGTGGAATAGATTTGGAGACCAGATCTTAGCTGTATTGTGTGTAACAGGTGGAGCTGGTACTGGATTTCTTGTGATAAGCAGTTTACTTTGTAATGTTACATGGTCTCAATAATTAATGTACAGATAGTGTGGGGTTTTTAGCGAGATGTTTTCCCCGGGTTACATACTGTGTTAATGTGTGAATGCTCTTGACGTTTTATTGTTATTGATGCTGCTATATTGATGATCAACGTAGAGGAGCTTATGTATTGTGTATGTATTTCGCAATAGTACATGATCAGCATAATCTCTGTTGAATATGTGTTAAATTATTCAAAATTTATACATGGTATCAGAGCGATCTAGATAATTGTAGAAAAAGTTTCTACATGGTATTGGAGCTGTTGATCATCAAATCTACTATTCAGGAAGTGTTTACATTCTATTTCTCGAGGCAGAGTCTGTAATCGGGCCAGGTAGCCTCTGGATTCATCCTTCCTTTGGAAGGTGAGATATCCGGTGAATGCCCATACAGTCAATCTCTGTATGAGAAATATTGCGTTCTCACGAATCTTAGATCTGAGGCAGTTGAGTTGGTTGCTGGTGGAATTCGAATTTGCAGCAGTGTTGTTGAAATGTATTTCAAAAGATTGCAAATGTTATTCCAAAGCAAGAGTGACCTGGCACTCAAGCATAAACTCATAAACAATAAAGGTGAGAATGGATCTTCATCAAAGGTATCTGATGAAGAGAATTGCACTTTGGCTACCAAAGCAAAGAAAGGGAAGAGAAGGAAAGCTTCTCAATCTGGTGCGAAAGGAAAGAAGCAGGATATGTCCAAGGTGAAGTGTTTTCACTGTCACCAGCACGGACACTATGCCACTAATTGTCCGCAGAAGAAGAAGAACAAGTAGGCTGTTGGATCTTCAGCAGGAGAGGCTGTAGCCTCACTGTTTGAGCTTGATTTTTCATTGATCGCATCCTTGGTTTCAAGTGTGATGGGATCAGTGTGGTTCTTGGACAGTGGTGTGTCTTTTCACATGACGGGAGATAGAGATTTGTTCTCTGATCTGGAGGAAAAAGATCTTGGAGTGCACATCGAGATGGGCGATGATGGTAGATACAGTGCGACCGGTATCGGTACCATTTCCTTTGAGAGGGAGTCTGGTAAACCCTTCGTATTGAAGGAAGTCAAGCATGTTCCAGGATTGATGAAGAATGTCATCTCAGTGGCGATGTTAGAAGACAAGGGGTATGATGTTGTTTTCAACGAGGGAGAGGCTTTCCTGCACAGCAAGACAACTGGTGAGACCCAGAATATAGGGGTTCGAGTGAAGAACCTTTATCAGTTGCATGTAGATGGATGCGCAGCAATGGCGGGCAAGGCAGAAGGATTGGTGAGCCGGGATGATGGCAAGTTGTGGCACAAGAGATTGGGTCACCTTCACCATGGAGCCTTGAAGATACTGCAGCAGATCACTACACGGCTTCCTAAACGCACTCTTGTGCAGTGAGATCAGTGCAAGGGGTATACTTTGGGGAAGTTTGTGAAAGCCACCTTTCACGAGAAGGGTAGTCGCGCCACGACGATCCTTGAGAGAATTCACACAGACGTGTGTGGACCTTTCTTAGTTGCTTCGACAGCAAAACACAGGTATTATGTGATTTTTGTTCATGATTTCTCTCGTAAGTGCTGGATCTTCTTCATGCAGAAGAAGAGCGAGACATATTCAAAGTTCTGTGAATTCAAAGCACTGGTCGAGAAGGAGTCGGGAAAGAAGGTGAAGGCTCTTAGGAGCGATAATGGTGGTGAATACATCTCGGACGAGTTCAAGGATTTCTACAAGGTAGAAGGGATTTGTAGAGAGCTCATAGCTCCCCATAACCCATAGCAGAACAGGGTAGATGAGCGGAAGAATAGAACGATTGTGGGTGCTGCACAGGAAATGTTGCATGATCAGGGCCTACCCCTTCACTTGTGGGCGGAAGCATGAAATACAGTAGTTTATGTGCAGAACCGTTGTCCTCATAGGATACTTGGCATGAGTACATCTGAGGACACTTATTCTGGTAAGAAGCCTGATCTTTCTCATTTGAGGATTTTTGGTGCTAACGTTTACATGCATGTGACGAAGGATGCCAGGAAGAAGTTGGAGCCGACCACAGAGGTTGGGATATTTATGGGGTACAGTGATACGCCCGAAAACTATCGTGTGTATTTTCCAGACAGTGGAAAAATTGTTGTGCGACGGGATATAAAATTTCAGGAGGAGAAAGCCATGAAGTGTTCGCTTGAGAGGGAGCTACACTTGCTTGCAGATGAGGAGCTATTAGTTCCTAAGGATGAGCTTCAGGACGTGGATTAGCCACAGGATGAGGTTCATGGAGTGGAAGAGACCACTCATGTAGCGCCAACCATCAGAGGGTGAAAGCGCTTGACAAAAGCTGAGCGACTGGCTGAAGATGCAGAGAAAGTTGTAGGACCACCTACAGCCCAACGCAAGCAGAGACAGTCACCTGATCGGTACACTGGATACATGGCTCTGATGAGCAAGTGTGTTGTGACTGAGCCATCCTCTTTCGAGGAAGCTGTGGAGGATCCCGCATGGGTATACACCATGGTGGAAGAGTATGATTCTATTGTCAGAAACAGTGCATGGGAGATTGTTCCTAGACCAGAAGGGAAATCAGTGGTGGGCTCGAGATGGATCTACAAGGTCAAGCAGGAAGCTGACGGGAGTGTAGAGAAGTATAAGGCAAGATTTGTTGCCTGAGGCTTTTCGCAGATAGAGGGGATCGATTATGAGGAGACCTTTGCACCTGTTGCAAGGTATTCTTCCATACGGATGATTCTTGCGCTCTCAGCGCAGATGGGATGGCACATTCATCAGATGGATTTGAAGACTGCATTCCTCAATGGAGTCATTGAGGAGAAGGTGTACATTGAGCAGCCCGAAGGCTTTGAGGTCTTCAGCAGTGAGTCGCATGTGTGCATACTCAAGAGAGCGTTGTATGGGTTGAAGCAAGCACCACGTGCTTGGTACACACGGATAGACAGCTATTTCACAGGACTTGGATTCTCCAAGAGCGAGGTGGATCCTAACCTATACCAGATTTTGGTGGAGGGTAAGTTGCTTATCATTGTACTGTATGTTGATGATTTGATTCTAACGGGTGATGAGCTGTTGATACTGTCATGCAAGAAGGATCTTGCTACAGAGTTTGAGATGAAGGAATTGGGCCTCCTTCACTATTTCCTAGGATTGGAAATATGGCAGCGTAGTGGTGGACTGTTTGTTTCTCAGGGAAAGTATGCTCGGGAGATACTGGAGAAGTTCAACATGCATGGCTGCAAGCCTGTTGATACTCCTCTTCCTGGAGGTTGGAGGAAGGAGGATGCCACTTCGGGAGAAGAAGTGGATGCCACTGTTTATCGACAGTTGGTGGGGTCGCTAATGTATTTGGTCAATACACGGCCTGATATATGCTACGCAGTTAACCAGCTTTCACAAGCTATGGTTAAGCCTACCAAGCTCTTTTGGAAGGCGGGCAAGCATGTATTGTGCTACTTGAGAGGCACATCAGGATATGGTTTGTGGTACAAACAGGAAGATGAGGTGAAGTTATGTGGCTTCACGGATGCAGATTGGGCAGGGATCCCAATGGACAGAAAGAGCACATCAGGAGGGGTCTTCAATATTGGATCGACAACAATTTATTGGTACAGCAGGAAGCAGAGATCCATGGCACTCAGTTCAGCGGTGGCCGAGTATATGGCAGCAAGTTTGGCTGCATGTGAGGCTATATGGATGAGGAAGATCCTGGTTGGTTTGTTCGGTTCTCATTTGGATCTTACTGTGATTTACTGTGATAACCAGAGTTGCATTAAAATCTCGGCTAATCCTGTATTTCATGATAGATCTAAGCATATTGACATCATGTACCATCATATCAGAGATTGTGTTCAGCGGAGGATCATGTTGCTTTCATACATTCCAACGGAGGATCAGGATGCTGATATTCTGACGAAGGCTCTCACCAGGAGCAAATTCGAGTACCACCGAGGGAGGATAGGGGTTCCTGATAATCCATATCTTGTTGAGAAGGAGTGTTGAGATTGCAACAAGATGATGGAGCTTAGTGAAAAAAGTCACCTTCACTAAGTGGGCCCGCAGGCAAATTATGGCGCAAGTTCTATTTTTGATCACAATGTGGATGATCACAGTGTGGGTGATCATAGTGTGAGTGATCACAATGTGGGTGACCACAGTGTGGGTGATCAAAGTTTATTTTTAGACTGGCTGTCAAAAATAGAAAAGTCAAATATTATTGTCTCATAGTAATATTTGGACTATAAACTTGATCTTATTCTCTTGGAGCACTTCAACTTGAGCTACATATGTGGCCCATGCAGTTGTCATAAGGAAGTACGCTTTTATTATGAGTCAGTTGAGTTGTTGCATGCATTACTTTAGTTAGAACTCAATCAGTTGAGTTGTTGCATGCATTACTTTAGTTAGAACTCAATCAGTTGAGTTTGGTGGAGTTGATTGTGGAGTTGATGGAGTTGTGTTCAGTTTGACTTGGTTAAACTAGTTGTAGTTAGTCTAACTGCAAATAGACTAATGATGAGTTGTTAAACTAATTATTAACTCATAATACAACTATAAAATACATTAGTTAACTCAGTTGCATGTCAGTGCATGTTCAGTTCAGCAGGGACAGGTGTTAGAGAATCAGATTGCTATCAGTTGTGACTATAGTTGTGCATCAGATCTTGCACAATCAAGGGATTGAGTATGCCAATGAGTTTGCTCATGTATTTTCCCAGTTTGTAGCTTCTTCTCACGTCTTAAACATTGTGAGTGATTCTTTGGAGGTGAAATACGAGTTTGGTAGACCATTCTCATTCATTCTTGAGCAGGTATTGAGTAGTGGAGGCAGGCAAGCAGTGGAATAGATTTGGAGATCAGATCTTAGCTGTATTGTGTGTAACAGGTGGAGCTGGTATTGGATTTCTTGTGATAAGCATTTTACTTTGTAATGTTACATGGTCTCAATCATTAATATACAGATAGTGTGGGGTTTTTAGCGAGATTCTTTCCCCGGGTTACATACTGTGTTAATGTGTGAATGCTCTTGATGTTTTATTGTTATTGATGCTGCTATATTGATGATCAACGTAGAGGAGCTTATGTATTGTGTATTTATTCCGCAATAGTACATGATCAGGATAATCTCTGTTGAATATGTGTTAAATTATTCAAAATTTCTACACTACATTAATGGACATTACTAGACTTGTAACAACCATTTGAGATTGAGACAGATGCCTCCGACTATGCTATTTGTGTGGTTCTTATTTAGCATGGGAAACTAATCACTTAACCGAGTGTGACACATTCAGACACAATGAAAAATTATCCCACTTATGACAAAGAAATGTATTCCATTATGTAGGCCTACCATCCATGGAAGCACTACATTTTAGGGAAGGAAATGATCATCCACACACACCACTGATCCCTGCAGTTCATACAGGCATGGGGGAAGTTACAAAACTATTTCCATTACAAATGATCCACCTAACTCAAACAGTTCCATTTGAGCATTAAGTATAAGAAGGGAAGCAACAATATTGTCATTGATTTCCTCGGTTTATCACCAGTCATGGCACTGATCACTATGTTTGACTCCTATGGGGGCGAGACTTTGGGGTGGCCATATCTTTACAAGAGCGACCCAAAATTTAGTAGAACCTACCAGACACTCCTGAAAGTGAAGGGAGTTCCAAATTTTCACCTTCAGGATGCACTGTTATGCCACTTGGGACACATCTTTGTTGCTTCAAGTGAGCGTTCTAAGATGATTTGGGAGGTGCACTATCATCGGGTCACTGGACATTTTAGAGTAGAGAAAATAATGGTGGTATTGGAAAGGTATTTTTATTGGCCGAAACTTTGTGAGGATGTTGGGAAGTACATTATATCTTGCACCACCTATGACATTGACAAACCAACCATCAAGAAGGAAGGCCTATATACTCCTCTACCTACTCCTAGTCGGCCTTGGGAATCTGTCTTCATGGATTACATGTTGGGCCTTCCTTCTACTAAGCACGAAAATGATTGTATTTTCGTGGTGGTCAATATATTCTCCAAGATGGTCATCATGACAGCATGCAGGAAGAGTATCACAAGAAAGCCCACTGCTAAGCTCTTCTTTGAGCAAGTGTGGGTACACTTTGGGATCCCATAGCCCATTGTCTCAAATCGGGGCAGCAGATTCCTGAGTGAATTTTCGTCCAGTCTCTGGTTGATGCTGGATACAGAACTTAGTCAGTCCATGAGTTTCCATCCCCAAACTTATGGCTAAATAGAGGTTGTCAACAGGATGATCATACATATTTTGTGCATGTACAAATCGAAGCATCCACACACGTGGGATGAAAGTCTCCCTTATATCCAACACAACCACAATAGAGCTATCCACAGCTCAACATGCTAGAAACTCTTTCAGGTAGTGCTAGGATTTCAACTAGTATGTCCCATTGATGTGAACATACCATTTGCAGCCACTTAGGAATATTCATCTCACGTCTAGTCTAAAGCCAAAATGGCTAACAACTTCATTGAGCACATTCAACACTTCCTCCAATAGGTCCATGATATATTGGACAGAGGCAATGCTAAGTACAAGTAGTGTAACGTGATGAGCCTCATCATTGGGTAATTATATGGGCCTTAATTCACCTCCTAGCTTAGTCAAACCAACTATTCTCATAACTTATTGCATACTTTTGATTATATTTTGTTTATGAGATGAGTTCGAGTTGGATATTTTTCTTTGTGGTCTAATGTGCATTTAATGCAGGATTAAAGGAGAAAAGCACGGAATTTTTGCAATGACCAAGGTCAAAACTTGAATGGCAAAATGGAGGGGGATTATAGGAGGTAAAACCTCTTTGTTTACTACCCCTCCATTTGAATATTCCTCCATCATCTCGGCGTGCAAACAACCAAATCATGAGAACTAGAAGGCAGCTGAGAAAGTGAAAGACAAAGCACCATTTTATCTCAAGTTTGGGTGCTGAGCCTCCCTAATTTCAAGGAAATCATTGGAGACATCAGATGTATAAATAAAGAGGCCTAGGACCTTAGTAGGATTCAGATTTTTATTGTAAATCTCTACTCTATTTTCCAGCTGCGAGACTTTTGATAGGTTTTTGATGTAATCTGTTGTTTGGATAATAAGACTGAGTTTTGATTTGAGCCAACACTAAGTTAACTCAAAGGGCTAAAACTCTTGGGTTAGGGCCCAACCCTAGTGGCCAAGGTTGCTCTTTATTGTACATGTATTCTTAGTGTAGATTCATAGCTTAGTTGTTAGATTTCTTAGTACATTCATTTCCATTACAAGTAGTGTAGACCAGATTGGTTGTGTGATAGTTTACTTCCATTTGTGCCTTCTTTCAAGTAGTAGGTTAGCAAGGAGAAAAAGGATCACCACAAGGTTTTCAGCAGGTGTCTCAGCCTCACTTGCTCCCTCTCCGATCATGACTTATGGAAGGGTCCCCTCAGCAACCCCAAAAACACATATTTGTAGTTCCTTTATGAGCTTTGGAGTTTGTTGTCTTTAATTCTATAGTTGGTTAATGTTGCAAGGAAAATTTCATTTTCATTCTTTTCCATATCCATTTCTGTAATAAGATCTCACTTATGCTTTCATTTCCTTCAACAACTTTCTTCATGCATAATATAGGCAATGCATTCATGTTTTTCTGGTTTATGAAAAATGTATCTTGTTGCATAGTTCTTTTTGGAAGAAACACATTGTTTATGCAGAGCAGGTACCTCAAGAGGAGACCAAGACTTCACAACCAATAGCCACCTTCCACTTCATCCATCTTAGCCATCCCTTGTTCCACCATCACCCTCACTAGTTTTTCATCATTTTTCATTGAAATTCGCCTAGATACATTGAGTGAATCTAGCCATCTCTTATCTTCGATAATAACTCCTAGTGCTCCTAAGCATTGTAACACTCCACTACACCCATCACACACCTTTCCCAAGCTTCCAATAGCTCCAACACCTCACAATTAGATCTCGGTTGTATCTTGTAGGTTTCTTGTAATTCCTATACTATCATCCTCTAGGTTTCTAGTACATCTTGTAGGTTTTCTTGAAACGACCTCTTTTGAGACCGAATTGATGGGAAACCTATAGGAAGTCGCACAAATCCTCCTAGGACACCTCCAGACTATCCAACCACTCCATAAACCTTCTATCCATCCTCAAACACATTCCATCCACCTGTCACATCCACAAGAACAATTAGTCTGCATACCTTATTTTACCTAAAATACCCAAAAAAGTGAAAATATATTTAGTTTAGTTTCTTAGCTTACACCTTAGTATTGTTTGATGCTTTTTACTTATGCAACTTAGATAGTAGAATTTGTTTAGCGTTGATTTAGAAATTCTCCTCAACATAACTTTTTAAATGTTAATTAGTTTATGGTGTTTTTTAGCATTACATGTCTTTTTTTCATTACTGCAGTAGAGTAACTCTCTTAGAGTAGGTTTTCCCTTCTTCCATAAAATAATCAAGCTTCTTCTGACTCTATAGAAGTTTGGATTGGAACCCCAGTGGTCTCTCACCAGCTGAACACTGACAACATGAAGAACCATCACTTTTACTTGTGCATAGAGCACTCTCACCTCCAACTTTGTATGAATTGTGGGTTGATAAGTAAAGTTGGTAGCCACGGAGTTGTAACATCCTTGTTGCAATACTAGCGCTCATCACTTTTTCGCTTCGTTGCTGGGTAGGTGTCTGAGTAGAATGTGATTACTTCTTTCTTTTCTTCTATTTATTCTCTTCAATATTCTGCCATTAGTTTATTCCTGCAAAAGCAATCTAGTTGTTTCCTTTCTTTCATTTTGCATTATCTGCTTTCCTTTCCATTTTGCAAGTAGGATTTCAACTCAGCAAGTAGCTTTTTCATTCTGTTAAGTACTTTTCATTCAATCAACAATTTCAATTATGCAAATACTTTCCATGTTTTAAAAAAGGATACAAAACCATCCCAAAAATATTTCATTTCATGCCTCATAGGAATAGGGACAATTTAGGGAAAATTTTGCCAAATACCACCACTGCATCCAATAGCCAACCTTCTCTCATCATTAGTGGCTGTGAACTCGAGGAACCCTTAGGTGAGAAACCTGACATATTTGAAGAACCTATAGGGGAGGAAGAAGAAGAGGAACCCATTCGTACTGAGCCAATGGCTGAAAACCAAAATGATAGACGAAATAGAGAGAGAGTTAAGCCCCTATGCCCTACCACATTTCCATGGCCTGATCATAGAGGACCCCGAAACTTTCCTGTTTGAGTTTATTTTTATATGCAGAACCTATGACTATAGAGATGATAAGAAAATTTTAAAACTATTTCAATCTACCCTCAAGGATGCAACATTGCGCTGGTTAATGGGTTTACCTAGAGATAACATCACAACTTGGGCTCAGATGGAGCAGGACTTTAACAACCAATATCGGGAATATTGTTGGTCAAAGGATACTAAAGAAGAAATTTTCATGATGACCATAAGTGATGATGAATATTTAGAAGACTATGAAGAAATATTCGAGCTTAGTTACAAAAGGGCCAGGTGCACACTTGACCCCGAGTCACTAAAGCTGGTACTGCTTAGTGGAGTAAGAGAAGATCTTCTCGATACATTAAATTTGTTAGCCGGAGGAGATATCTACCAATTACCCTATGAGGATATCAAGACTGTCTTCGGAAACCATTCTAGGGAAGTCAAGAAAAAGGGTAGGGGTAGTCAACCTATGGCTAGTACATCATCTTCCAACTCATCCATCAAGGGTGAAATTGGAAATGTGCTGCAAGATTTCAAAAGTGAGATGGTGCAAACCCTTCCCTTGCAAATGGACACCATGAACATTAAAATGAAGCAGGAGGAAGTAGAGAGATCCTTGGCTATCTTTTGTCCTAGATGCACCGGGAGGAATCCTAAGAACCAATGTTCACTAAACTGTATTGAAATTTGCTTAGTCTATGAAGAAAATGACTCCACAAACAAGTGCCCTTGTTTAGCTGGACCCAAAGATGTATACCAAGGAGCTGAAGGGGTCACTGAGAAGCTTTGCTACATTAACCAAAGGAGACATCCTGGACCTAGACCATACCAGAAGGGCATGCAAGGGTCATCCCTTGCATATTAAAACTCCAACCAAACAAAAACTATACCTTCTTTGGGACCCCTACTCATCCTTACTAGTCTACCCCCTCTCCTTGGTCCTATGCATCTCAGTATCATTCCTAGCCATCCATCCAGTAATTTCAACCTTACGATCTGCCACAACCACAGTGGAATACACCACTCCAGGGGTTGAGGCCCCAATACAACAACGCTCCAGCTCTATTGCCTCCACCACCTATGCAACCACAACTCCTACACTATACTCCACCCAAGAAACCCTAGATGCCTGCCCAACCAAATCCAAACCTGAACAATAGGCAGACTCAATAAGTATACAATGGAGAGACATCATATCCAACTTATGCTATGGAAATCCAGGAGATTAACATGAGATCAGGAAGAGTTCTCCGAGATAACCAGCCTCCCCCTCCACCTAGGGAGGTTGAGGAAGAAAGAGAGGAAAGCAACCTTAAAGTAAATCCACCCTTTCCTGAGAGATTAACCCAACCACTCTAGCCTACCCTAGAAGAGACTAAACTTCTTGGAGAATTTAAAAATCTATGTGTAAAGATCCCTCTTCTTCAGGTAACAAAAATATTTTCCCATTTACAATAAGTTAATTAAGGAGAATTGCTTCAAGCATCGAGGGAGGCGAAAAAGGGATGCCCCTACCATTAATGTCATTATGCAGTTGTCCGACTTAATGTTGGGGTAGGTAATATGTCCAAAATATTTGAACCATAGAAGCCATGTAATAGATGTGCACATCAATGGCACCATCATCCCACACACTCTGATTGATCTTGGGGCTGCCATTAATGTGATGACCAAGGAAACCATGGTCAATCTCAACCTCCAAGGTTCATTGAGGAAGACCACAATAGTTTTGCAACTTGCAGATCATTCCCCAGTAACCCCTGAGGGAATTTTGGAGGATGTGATGGTCTCAATTGACTCTTGGGAGTACCTTACAGATTTCCTTGTTCTTCAGCTTAAGGCTAAGCTTACTGGTTATCCTCTCATCCTTGGGAGTCCATGGTTGGCCATTATCGATGCTTACATTAGCTGTAGAGCTAGGAATATGACCATCCAGAATGGGCATATGTCTAAGCAGTTAGTCCTATACCCTCCTGCTCAACCTTCTCCAGAGCATGATTTAGCTTTATGGTTGGAGGAGGAAGAAGAAGATGAAGGTTATTCCACCTAGCTTTATGCTTTGGAATCAACCATGGGACGACGACAACAAGATGAGGATGACTTGATTGAACACCTGGTCCAAAGTCAAACTTCCGGTTCATTACCTTTATAAGAATTAGTAAAGGAAACCCAGAACAATCATACAAGTGACTTATGGTTGGCCGATTCCAACCCACTCCATGTCAAAACCATAGAATTCAACCCAGATAGAACCTTGAAAATCAATCCATCACTTTCTATGCTCGAAGAGGAGAGGCTATGTAACATTTTAAAGGAAAATCTAGAAGCCTTCTCCTGTTGTTACAAGCAACTGAAGGGAGTACACCTCTCAATGTGTACTCACCACATATACATCAAAGAAGGTTGCAAGCCACTCCGATAACCACAAAGGAGGATGAATCTAGCTCTTAAAGATATAGTCAAAGAAGAACTACAAAAACTGCTAGATGCAGGATTCATTTACCCTATCTCAGACAGTGACTGGGTCTCTCCTCTCGTGTTAGTCCCCAAGAAAAATGTTAAGTGGAGGATTTTTTTTTATTACAGGGATTTGAACGAAGCCACAAAGAAGGATCATTTTCCTGTACACTTCATTGACCAAGTGCTAGATGGTCTGGCAAAAAAAATGCTTTTCTCTTTCCTAGATGGATTCAGTGGGTACAACCAAATCCAGATCTGCCTAGAAGATCAAGATGAGACCACATTCACCTCTGCTTGTGGTAATTTTTCCTATAGGTTCCTTCGTTTTGGCCTATGCAATGCCCCTGCCACTTTCTAGAGAGCAGCCTCGAGTATTTTCACCGAATTAGTCTATGATGCGGTGGAGATTTATATGGATGATTTTACACCTTATGGTTATGATTCTCAAGAAACCTTGTCCAACCTAGGCAAAGTACTCTACAAGTGCATTGAAATGAACTTGTTTGTCAGTCCTAAAAAATGTGAATTCTTAATGACTGCGGGGAGTGTGCTAGGTCATTCAATATCTCAGCAAGGCTTGTAGGTGGATCCAAACAAAATAGCCATCATCCAAAGGGTCCCACCTCTTCAAAAGTAGAGAGATGTTAGAAGTTTCCTAGGGTTAGCTGGATACTACCGAAGGTTCATAAAGGACTTCAACAAGTTGGCCTCTCCTTTATTTAGTTTGTTTGCCAAAGGTTCTCAGTTTATATGGTCAAAAATCTATCAAGAGGGCTTAGACATTCTAAAGGATAAGTTAACCACTACACCAATTCTCCGAGGCCCAAAATGGGCCCTCCCCTTTCATATTCATGCTTATGCCTCACACAAAGCCCTAACAGTAGCCCTAGGTCAAATAAATGAAAAATTGCCTTATGATATCTATTTTACCAGTAAGATCTTATCAAAGGCTCAACTAAATTATACAGTGACTGGAAAGGAACTCTTGGCTGTTGTGCATTCGTTAAACAAATTTAGGCATTACATTACATGCTATCAAACATTTGTGCATACTAACCATGCTGCAATCAAATATATAATGAACAAACCAGATGTGAATGCTCGAATTATAAGATGATTACTTTTATTACATTAGTTTGATCTAACCATTGTTGATAAGCTTGGTAAAGAAAATGTTGTTGCAAACTTTTTATCTAGGGTAAATTTCCCTAAAGGTGAAGAAGGAATGGTGGACGACCATTTCCCGGATGAGCACTTATTTTCTATTTCATTTCTCTCTCTATGGTTTGATAATATAGCAAACTATTTGGTATCAACATAGTCCCACCAAAATTGTCCTCCAAAGAAAAGAGCAAGATAGTCAGGAAAAGCGCCCCCTTCAATTGGACTGGGGGCAATCTTTTCAAACTTCTCCCAAATCAAATATTGAGAATGTGTGCCAGGGAAGAGGAAGTCTTGGACATCATTCTGACCTATCATGATGGGCCTTGTGGAGGTCACTTTGCAACAAAGAGGACAACATTCAAAGTGTTACAATTAGGCTATTATTCGCCTACTCTTCATTAGGATGTGAAAACGTACACTAGTCGGTGTGATCGGTGACACAGGATGCGAAGGCCTACTCTAGGAGATGAAATACCTCTGCAGCCTCAAGTGAATTTTGAGCCATTTGACAAGTGGGGCATGGACTTCATTGGCCCTATTGACCCGCCTTCAAAGAAAAAACAATACATTATTGTGTGCACTAATTATTTGACTAAGTGGGCTATAACTAAGGCAATTATGGCAACAAGAGAAGAGAAGGTGGTTGAGTTCCTAAGGGAGAATGTATTCTACAAATTCGGGTACCCTAGAGAGCTGGTCACAGACCAAGGTGGCCAGTTTACCTCCAACATGATTAAAGACCTACTCAGCCATCACAACATCAATCATAGGACCTCCACTCCCTATCATCCACAAGCTAATGGGCAAGTGGAGGTGACCAACATAACACTTGAGGTCATCTTAACCAAGGTGGTGAGTAGCAACAGGAAGGATTGGAAAAAAAGGTGAGTTGAGGCCACATGGGCTTGTAATACCACATGGAATACCAACACTGGATTCATAGCCTCTAAGCTGGTCTATGGGAAAAATGCCTTGTTTTCCATTGATTTGAATATAACACATTAAGAATGGAAGCCCAACTAGATTTGGATCTCAGCAGTTCACAAAAAGAGAGATTGTTCCAATTGAATGGCTTGGATGAATTAAAAATGCAGGTCATCTTATATACAAAGGTATTTCAACTTTAGAGGAAGATCTAGAATGATAAAAATATCAAGAAGAAGCAATTTTAGGATGGCGATTGGGCATTGTTACATGATTCTAGGTATAAAGAATTCAAGGGAAATTTAAGGACAATATGGCTTTCACCTTATGTTGTGGAAATATGCCATGATAATGGTTCAGTGCAAATGAGAACCATAGATGAAGAAGAAATTCCTTTTCTTGTCAATGGACACCTATTAAAAATGTACAAGAGACCTTTATTGAAACAAGAGATCGTTGATGATATCAATAAAACAATGATGATGGTGGAGCAAGTTCGAGCTCCTCCCTCATCAAATCACTGATACAAAAAAGAAAAAAGAATAAGGACTCAAGTGAAAACCTCCATGAGGCACCTGAGTCCCATATTTGGGTTGAAAACCTCTTGAGGCGACCTAGCGGTGAAAAAAAGAAGGGGAGAAAAAAGAACAAAAAGAAAAAGAGAGTAAGAAGATCCCTGGGTGAAAAACCTTTCTTGAGGCACCCAAGGCAAGGAGCTAGGATGAAAACCTCTCTAAGGCAGCCTATTTGTTTTTCAATATATATATATATATATATATATATATATATATATATATATATATATATATATATATCATGAAATTTCCATTTGCAAATGTGCGAGAAGGACAGCGAAGGAGAAAAAGAGGATGACAAGGAGACCCCTGTCACTCACATATTCATTTCTTCACTCGTTACCATGCATCCCTCCATCATTTTTGTAATTTTTCCACTCCATTGCTTCGATTTATGCAAAGACTATGTTGTCTACAGGATCCCTTGTATTCCTACAGGATCCCTTGAAAACCTACAGTATGATCATGTAGGAATTACGGTGACCAAAAACTCCTACAAGAAGAAATCCTAAGGCATATGATGGACTTGTTAGGTCCCTAAAATTCACCCCATCCATGATCTAGCACATCACCTCATTCACCATCATCATCCATGGACTCACAATTAAAAAAGAAGAAGAGAAAAATGATTAGTTTCAAGAGTTTTTCAATCTTTGAAAAAGAAAGGAAACAAAGAGGAGTAAAGAGCATCACCTGAGTACCCTTTACTTTCAACACTCCCACTCTTTCTTTCGATCAATGTCACCAGCCTCATAGCCCAAGCAACCAAAATGATAATATAATTTTGAGGGAGAAGTAGTTACAGGACATCCTGTAGGAAATCCTATAGGAGCCTATCCAAGAGAATGCCAATCACACCAATAACACGTCTTCACCAGGTTGATCCAGGAGCTCCAAAGCAACAACATCTGATATTAACCCACAGATACCTGCAAAATATAGAAACCGTTAGTAGATAGCAAGAGGAGGAAGAAGAATGGCATGCAAGAAATATACACAGCAGCACCTCTGGTCTTCGACAAACTGCAACATAGCATTGAAACCATAGGTAAGTATTCCACTCACTGTCTCATATGCATCATGTAGTAAAAAAATGTAAGCGTTAGGAGATAGTTGCTTTATAAGTGAAATGGTGGCCAGTTAACTTGGCCAACTTCATTCAGTCAGCACATGCACAACTGGGTGTCCTCTTACACATGGCTGCAGTCAACTCAAGGACAGAGAAGGAGTAGGACAAAAAGCGGTTAAACTACAATTCTATGAGGTGGGAGGTGATTATGAGGAGTGGGAAATTATGGGGTGGTAGTGGGGAACAATAGTCTAGAAATGGAAACGTATCGTTGCTTCCAGCACACCACCTCACCCTAAATAACCATAAGAGGAAATAAAACATCATTCTCATGCATTCATGCATTTCACCTCCTTGAAATCCCTCACTCAAGTCACTCTCATAACCCAGGCCACCCACCGGAAGCAAAAATCCATAGTTCGTTGCACATGAATTCCTACAGGATACACAAAGACAGTCTACAAGATTGGCAGAGAAGAGTTCATAAGGGATATCAAGGGAGTTGGCCACTGCAGCCAGTCTAAAGAGTTAGGCTCTAAAATTACATTCCCATTTGCAAGTAAATGAACCAAGGATACTCTAAGTTTGAGTGAATTTGGCCAGTGTGTGAAGGAAATTAAATACTCAGTCAACTCTGTTTTGCTCCTGCATTTGGAAAATTGTGTCAACCGTCTCATTTTCTCCTTACGTTTCACCAGCAAGATGATAAGAGTGTTTAATAGGAGAGAGCCTGCAAACACTGTTAGAATGCAACAACACCCCCAAGTGTTTGAAATCTTTTCAAGACATAATTGGATGGGGTTTTCTAAAAAATTCAGAGGGTATGATGATGAGGTGGCTCAAGAATTTCCTCTCTCCCTCACTCCACACAGCAGAATCCATGCCACTATTGTAATAAGGGGCCTCACTATAGACCTCACCCCAGATCTCATCAGTAGGTCCACCACACTTCCCCTAGGTGTCCCATGGAGAAAAGAACACAAAGCAAATAGCCTTGTTGCCAAAAGAAAATTCTTTTTAGAAGGTGAGGAACCTAGTGAGGACAAAAATGGAGTAAGGAGGGAAAGTCTGCCATATCCATGGAGTGAGGTAGGCTACCAACTAATCGAATACATTTAATGTGAGGGTATATATAGTGTTTTCTATGCCTATCATTTCAGGATCCTTGAAGAATTAAGATTTGGACTAGAAATACCCCCTCACCAAAAGCTCAACATACCATATTTCTTGCTATAATCACTCGAAGACTCAAGTATAGAAGTGAATTAGGGAATTTCCCAAGAATTATCTCACCATGGGTTGATTAGGATCCTCATTGAAGATGCCCTCCAAAACCTTAGAACCCCTATAACATGGTGAATTTTCAGAGACATGCCAGCAGAGGATGACATCAAAGATCTCACTTATGATGTTAGTCCTACTGTCAGTGAAGAGGAATTAAAACAGGAAGAGGAGGATACAAATCAAGATGAGGATGAGATGGATGAAGAAGGAACTGACACAGAGGAACATGATGAAGATGAAGAATAAGAGGGAGAGGAGAAGGAGGATGATGAAGAAATAGAGGAGAAAATTAAGGGGGAAACTGAAAGAGATGATGAAGATCTACAAGAAGAAAAAGACAGGAAAGAAAGAGAGGAATAAGGAAATAAAACATAGGGGACATAACACAAGGAGGAGTCATTTAGGGTTTCTCCAGACGCCACTGAGAGAGATGCAGTAGCTTCCCTCACTACTCTCAGCAACCCAATCAAGAAAAAAGGAAAAAGGAAGAGGCATACCCCACTATATTTCAGGACAAGAAAGAGGATAGGAATAAGATAGGGGACGCCACAAACATCAACCAAAATTCCTATTGAGATTGAAGATTCCCTTACACAAAAAGACAAAATGCCTTCCCCTATGTCCCCTATCACCTATGTAAGGGGGCCTACTACTATATCAACTTCCTCAAGGGGTAAGGCAATCCTACAGGATCCACAACAATACCTACAGGAAGCAAAAACAGTCCTACAACATACTCTGCTGAATCTACAGGAGGCACAAAAATTGGAAAGAAAGGTAGGGATCAGTAAGAGACTAAAGATGAGGACCCAAAGAAAAAATAACCTAGCCCCCAACCTAACCTGGACTCCTATTACCAACTTATTGAAGGAGGTAGGGTCATACCTCAAAAAATTTCCATCCCACTGTTCTTCGAGCTTGAGAAGGACAGGGCCAGAACTCACTAATGGATGCAAATTTCCAAATCAAAGGGGGTGGAAGACATTGGGCACATGGAAGAGAAACTCAAAGAAATAGGAAGAGAGCTAAGTGGATTAAGGGACAAAGAAGCTATAATGAGAAATCTATCAGAGACAAAAAATGCATGGCTGAGGGGAAAACTTCAGGAAAGAGAGAACCAACTAGCATGTATGGCCAGCCTCTCCTTGGACGCAATCCAGTGTAGGATGTGATACAATTCCTATGGTCTCTACCTCGAAGAATAATGATTGCATTTTTTGATTAAGACACTAGCACAGAGGGGAACCATGCCATTTTAGGACTACAGGTAGTTTATTGATCTTTGTGATCAAAGTACACTAGACGATAGGGCAAAAATGGTTGAGTTTTATTTGCACAACATGGCCCTCACAGACATGAATGTTTAGGACCCTAATGCCAAGATAGGAGATCTACAATTAATGGCTTTGGAATCATGGATGAACCATGAGGAGTCAAGAGTTGTAGAGGTGAAAAGGATATTGGCCAGAGAACAAACTGAACCTCTTTTGATCAGATTTGAACAATCAAATCCCATGGCCGTCATCAGTACCCATAATTTGATTGCAAATGATCCTCAGTTCGCACCTAGATATCTTGCTGCCCCAGAGCAAGCAATTTCAAATTTTGAGGACATGTCTAGGATGCTAGGAGATGATAGTATACATGCTTTCCTAGGAAGATGGAACACACTACCATACAACCTAAATATAAGAGGATATCACTCCCCTCAAAGGTTGAGAGAGGCACTCAACAAGACACCTATGTATCAGAAATATATGTAAAGGTTGAAGGTCAATCTGATAGGCCTTAAACTCAGTCCACCACTACTCTTAGGGATGCTAGAAGCGAGAAATGAAGAATAAGAAAAGAGGCAGTGGGAAGAGGTAGAAAGGAAAGCAGGCTTCTATGAAGAAGAAGAGGAGACCACAATAGAGGCATGGTATGTCAGAGAGTCTACCAGAGCCATGAAGGATATGGATATTGACTAAGTTGCTCAAACGATGAGAAACACTTTCAGTAGGGGGTGATAATGTGCCTCATTATTGGGTAATTATATGGGCCTTAATTCACCTCCTAGCTTAGTCATACCAACTATTCTCATAACTTATTGCATACTTTCGATTATATTTTGTTTATGAGATGAGTTAGAGTTGGATATTTTACTTTGTGGTCTAATGTGCATTTAATGCAGGATCAAAGGAGAAAAGCAAGGAATTTTGCCAAATACCAAGGTCAAAACTCGAATGGGACAAGGGAGAGGGATTATACGAGGTAAATCCTCCTCACTTACTACCCCTCCATTCGAATATTCCTCCATCAACCTAGAGCACAAACAACCAAATCATGGGATCTGGAAGGCAGCTGAGCAAGTAAAAGACAAAGAACCTGTTTATCTCGAGTTTGGGAGCGAAGCCTCCCTAGTTTTAAGGAAGTTGTTGGAGACTTCATATGTATAAGTAGAGAGGACTAGGACCTTAGTAGGATTCAGATTTTTATTGTAAATCTCTACTTTATTTTCGAGCTATAAGACTTGTGACAATTTTTTGATGTAATTAGTTGTTGATAATAAGAATGAGTTTTGTTTTAAGCGAACATTGGGTTAAGGGTTAGGGTCGAACCCTAGCAGCCACGGCTCCTCTTTATTGTACATGTATGCTTAGTGTAGATTGATAACTTATTTGTTATATTGCTTAGTAGATGCATTTCCATTACAAGTAGTGTAAATCAAAGTGGTTGTGTGATAGTTTGCTTCCATTTGTGCCCTCTTCCAAGTATTAGGTTAGAAAGGAGAAAAGGGATCACCACAAGTTTTTCAGCAAGTGTCTCGGCCTCACTTCCTCCCTCTAGGAACATTACTTGAGGAAGGGACCCTTCAGTATCCCCAAAAACACTTATTTCTAGTTCCTTTATGAGCTTTGGAGTTTTTTGTCTTTAATTTAGTAGTTGGTTAATGTTGCAAGGAAGATTTCATTGTCATCCTTTTCCATCTCCATTCCTGGAGTAATATCTCACTCATGCTTTCATTTCCTTCAACAAATTTCTTCATGCATAGTACAGGGAGTTAATTCATGCTTTTCTGGTTTATGAAAAATGTATCCTATTGCATAGTTATTTTTGGAAGACACACATGTTTTATGTAGAGTAGGTACCTCAAGATGAGACCAAGACTTCATAACCAACATCCACCTTCCACTTCATCCACCTTAGCCATCCCTTCTTCCACCATCACCCTCACTAGTTTTTGATCATTTTTCATTGAAATTCCGCTAGATACATTGAGTGAATCTAGCCATCTCTTATCTTGGATAATGACTCCTGAGTGCTCCTAGACCTTATAACACTCCATTCCACCCATTACATACATTTCCCAAGCTTCCCAACACCGCTAACACCCCATAATTAGCTCTCAATTGTATCTTGTACGTTTCCAGTAATTCCTACACGATCATCCTATAGGTTTCTAGTACGTCTTGTAGGTTTTCCTGAAACAACCTATTTTGAGGGCAAATTGATGGGAAACCTCTAGGAAGTCACGAAAATCCTCATAAGACCCCTCCACACCATCCAACCACCCCATAAAACATCTAGCCATCCTCAAACGCCTTCTGTCCACCTGTCAGGGTCCACAAGAACAATTAGTTTGCATACTTTATTTTGCCTAAAAAACTGAAAAATGTGAAAACAAATTTAGTTTAGTTTCTTTGCTTGCACATAAGTATTGTTTGATTCTTTCTACTTCTGCAACTTAGATCGTAGCATTTTTTTAGTTTTTATTTAGCAATTCTACTTAGCATAGCTTCTTAAATATTAATTAGGGTATGGTATGGTTTAGCATTACATGTTTGTTTTTTCTTCATTACTACAGTAGAGTAACTCCCTTAGAGTAGATTTTCCTTTCTTCCATCAAGGAATCAAGCTTCTTCTCACTCTATAGAAGTCTAGCTTGGAACCCCAGTGGTCTCTCGCCAGCTAAATAGTGACAACAGGCAGAACCATCACTTTTACTTGTGCATATAGCACTGTCACCTCCAGGTCCTTACGAACCCTAGGTTGATAAGTAAAGCTAGTACCTAAGGAGTTGTAGCATCCTTTCTACAATATTGGTGCTCATCACTGTGATCAACATTGAATGTCATACAAGGTGTAAGTGGACGAAAATGTTTGGGTACATTTGCGGAAGGAGCGCCTTACTGGACCCCACCGCAAGCTTCACCCGCTACGATATGGCCATACACTATGAGGAAGGCTATCAGTGAAAGCAATTTCAAGCTTAGGATCCCACCATTCTATTGTCTACACCCAATGCTCAATTTAGGCTGCCTTTACCCATACTTTCCACCATTTTTGGACACATTCGAAATTGCAGAACATATCACCCCAACAGAGCTCAACCCAGACTGCATGGAACATACAAAAATTGATCAGATAATGGACACAAATATCAATAAATCTTGCTAATATAGGATACAACTATTTTGAGTTTTCAAAGCAGGCCAACTCCTTCACTAGTGCAAGTGGTTCATGAAGGACCGAGTTGAACAGAAATTTTCTCACCTCATGGAGGCTCGACACACAATGGGGACCACTACTTCCTGAGGGAGGAGGAATGATACAGGTGGATATTGATGGCAACTCTCCTATTCCAAGTAGACCATCTACTGAGTTTCATCTATTTCCATTTTTGCTTCAGCATTTACTATTTTCATAAGTTTTTTTGGTTGTGAACATTCAGAGGAATTTTGACCCACTAAACGATGTTTTTTTGAGGTCCATTACAAGCCCATAGCCATACGCAAGGGCCTCTGGAAAAACCTATAGTGCTCAAAGAGACATTTCCAACAAGGTATCATATGGGCCAAATGGACATAATATGACCAAGTTATGACCCACGAGAAGCTCGCTACCCAACTAACCCAAATGGAGCCACAAAATCTTAGCGTTACATATCCTTGGGTTAGGCTTTTTGTTTTTTAGGGTTTTCTCATGTTTTTCAATAATAAGTAGGCCCTTGAGCCTCATTGTAATGCATTTTAGTTGGCCTGTAGTTGTGACATCTCCTCTCTTAGATAAGCTACCATCTCCTGAGCTATCTTTTTTCAATTATGTTTTGCAAGCATAGTTCAATATTTTTCTATTAATGAAATGAAGTTTTTTTTTGTTGCATCTCTGTATTTATGATTATATCTATGATTTTTTGCATTCTTGCTTCAGCTCGAATCATCTGCATAATGAAGCTCATATAGTTTGCAAGGTTTTCTCCAAAATCACACATGCTCCATACACTAGTGCAATCAACCAAATGAATAATGGGTTATCTCCAATATAAAGATGAACTCAGCTACTCAACTCAATAATTACTCAGAACTACTAGCATTCACAACTCTGTTCATATCATAGATTCAATCAAAATATATCTCATTAACTCAATCAACCACTAACTCCATTATCATTCTTCATATTTTCAACTTTAATCAACTTTTTGAGGTCCCATGAACTTTTTCAATGATAACTGAAAATTTATTATTGAGGAGGTTGCCAAAACATAAAAATTATCTCAGCAATGTGAGGAATGGATAGCTTTTCTTTTGAACATCTCTGGTCACTCCTATAACATAGTCCTGCAAGTGACTGTAGCTATATCCACTCCCTTGGGCCTACCTCCATGCGACTGGAAGTCTCCAACCACTCCGTCGACCCATCATGCATGCCAATGGGGCTAAAAATAAGTGAAAGTATTAGTTCTTCAATACATAACCTTTGCCAACTATTGGACCATCTTCTGTAGTGTCTGAACACTCCTTCAAGTCACTGAGATAAGTCTACAACTAATGAATAGGCAAGGAACGTGTCAATGATATCCAAGAACTATTCTTCCAACCATAGAACCAACACCAAATACTGGGATCTCCTCAAGCAACAACCACAACATATCTAATACCTATAGTAGCATCTACAATATCTGTAGCAACATCACCAACTCTTGCAACAACATCACAAAGGCATACAACTACCTCTGTAACTGGCAGAAGCACCTTCACCACATGCAACCACATCTCAGACATGTATCAGCTTATGGTATGTCTCTAAGACATAAAAAGACATATACAACAATTGGAGAAACACTCCAACCACCTACAGCAACAACATCTCCAATATACAACACAACATCAAAATCCATATCATGAATCCAATACTCCTATAGTAAGAGCATCTATAATAACGTCAACATAACTACAATCTGTCTCCTCAACTAGGTCTAGTCAAGTATGTTGACATCAATGCCAACTCACAAGACCATCACCAATCATGCAACACCAAGCACTAATTACACATGCATCTAACTAGCAGCATGAAGAGCTTGTTGAGATCAATCCCAACACTACAATGCCAACATGAGGTATGATGTGAATTTATTTTAATTTATCTTGAATCTAATGGAAATTATGTGCTTGGTACAGGAAAACATGAAAGTTCCCAGTTAGGTTGTTGAAACCGACTGGAAGAATTAGCAGCACTACTGAAAGTAAATGGAACATGAAATAGTATGTTGGTAAATCACTTTAGGAGAAGGTTCATAATGGGACAATGGTAGCAAATAATAACCATTGATTTCCATGAGCATGCTATGAACGATATGATAGTTTTGAGGTAGAGACATGAATTGGTTGTTGGACCTTCTAATGTGAGGAAACCTTGCCAAGGGATGCCTCACCCAAGGGACTTTGTAGTAGAGAAGGGGGTTCCTGTGAAACTTGGAAGGTGTTTGACTTCACATAAGGGGTTGATTGGATTTCCAGAGGGACTATGTAGTAGAGAAGGGAAGGTCAAGGATGGCTTGTTGTTGGTCATTATCATTTTCATATGGAATCAGATGCACATTGGGAGTGTTCCTTGGAACAATGAGTCGACATTGAGAGGACATGTGTTGCAACATTGTCGCATTAGATATTGGATGTAGTTTTGACTTTGGCAGTGGATTTTAGACTTCATGGGAAGGAGGTGAATCTTGGTATTATTCTGAGGGTGAAGGGGTGAGCCTATGCATTCCCTTGTTTTGGATGCCGACATTGTATCCTTTAATTTGTTTTCTAAGAAACTGTGCATATGTATATATATATGTGTATTTTATCGTAAATTTTGTATCGAGCTGGATTTATAAAACTCCATAGAAAGTATGATTATTTTTTGGTTAAATAAAATGTTTATAAGTGTATATGTGGTTGTTATTGTAAAAACCATAATGAGTTATGTTATAAAGGTCCAGCCAATGATATGTTTGTCATGCTTTCAACAATGGTCATTATAAATACTAATACTAGCTATGTTTTAAATCTCCATAGGAACTATGATTTGTTTTTGGAGGTTTGTTGGTATTAGGTGTCATATAACACTAAGGACAGTCTTCCCACAAGGAGGAGTGATCTTTGAAAACCCTGACTCAAAATTCATGTAGAAAAGAAATATAAGACCAAGGTCATGGGACAAGTATTCTCAGATAAAGGGTGGGAAAAACATCATAGAGGGTGCTCATTTGGCTTATTATGGCTAAGGGAAATTGGAAAATGAAATGGAAAAGGTGTTGGAAAGACAAAGTGGCATTAATTAGCATTTTATTTATGAAAAAAATGGGAAATAGGAGAAAAGGGAGATGAAAGGTCACAAGTTGCATTTGAGGAGGAAAATGAAGGAAAATAATCGAATTAAATAAACCTTTTTTTAAATAATGTAAAATATTATTAAAGCATTATGAATATTTTATCTTGGTGAGAGTCGAATAAATAGAAGCACTAAATATTTTATCCCACCATAAAAATGAAACCACGTCAGTCCTTGGACTCCGAGAGGGCAACAAATAATTTGAAATTAGTAATTTACATTACCTTATAGTTTTTTTGCACCACTCTTGGAGGAGTGTGGCATAGTTGGACTTTTTGAGAAAGAAGGAAAAGGAAGTGGAGGGAAGTGCAAGAAGACATCATGATCAACAACTACAATGGGTTTTTCTTGCAGGTACCAAGTTACATGTATGATTTCCATGATAGTTCTACCATGTATGGGACATGGATGTGGTTTCTTGGTTATGATATGTCATTCACATGGAGGAATGCCTAGATTAATAGAGGATTTTCTTATACTTGCCATTTCCTAGATAGACATGGTGCTGTGGAGTTCTTTCCTTTTGTTTTCTAGTTGGTTCTCACATTCCTTTGGCTATGGGTTGAGTTACTAGTTCCTAGAAGCCTTGTTTGGACAAATGTTCTAGAAGCCCTATAATAACTTGGGTTGAGTTACTAGTCCTGTAACCATTGGTTGGAAAAAAAAGACTGGAATCAATTGGCGGATTGAGTTACTAGTCATGGAAGTCCTGGTTGGACAAACGCTCTGGAAGACTAACAATAGTTGTGAGATGATTTACTAGTCCTGGAAGCCCTAGTTGGAACAAATGCTCTAGAACCCTGGAGAACTTTCGCATAGACCAATCTAGTGATGGTTAGTGATGTCTAACCATGAATCACTGGTTGAGGGTTGAGGTGGTTTGGCATCTAGAAGCTCTAGTTTGGTTTTGTTGCATATTTTCTATGACATCCCACATTCATGCTTGGAATATGGAACATGGGTGATTGGCTAAAAGAAAGATTTGGTTCAGCGAATCTATGGCCATGTGGTACATGGAATTATCAAACCTCATTTCATTTTTCATATGTTAATAAGAGCTCCTTGCCTCTTGTATTTGATGGAAAAATGTAATTTTTCATATGTGGTTTTTATGGTTGTTATACTTTTTATTTTTATTTTTGTTGAATAAATGCTAGTTATGAGGATGTTTTACGACAAATTTGACGTATGGCTCTCATTAGGTTTTGATTATAAAAGGAATTAACAAAGAATATATGAAGTAATCGATGATATTCTAGCTATTGTGATGAGACATGAATGATTCTTAACAATTCTCATATAATTATGAGACCCCTATGCTCAAATATGTTGTTATGACCTATAGATTACATATATGTGACATGTTTAATGAAATTCTTGTCATGTCTAGTTGGGGTCCAATTAATTCATTGATCAATTGTTTGCATTATTAATCTTGTTTTAATGTTATTTATCTTTTTTGGAAGTTTCAAGAAGTTATGGGAAATGGCGTTAGCCTTGGCTGTGAAAAAATGGCAAAAAATCTAGTGTCATTCACACAAAATTGCTTGAAAAAGGCCCGAGTTGCTAGAATACCCTTGTTGTGGGAGGTACTGGAGGGTCCTATTCGAATTCATGCCGATGTCATGGGAGTAAATTAGGTTATAGTTCAGTAAAATGTCAAGTTACCTCAGGGGTTGGTCACCTGGAAGAGTTGGTTGGCTCCTGAAGGTTCTATAGCAGGTGTAGAAGGTCAGATTGGTCGTGTTTTCTCAGTTCCACTTCCTTAACTTTGCATGGGGAGTTGAATATCATCATAGTAGCCTCTTATCACATGTTTTCCCCAGTATACCAGTTAACTTTGGTAAATGTGGGAGGAGTGTGGTTACATTATTTGGGGCATGTGATAGGTCGATGAAAGATGAAGATAGATCTTGCCAAGATGTAAGTCATCATGAAATGGTTCGTGCCTACTATTGTTTTTCAGGTGAAAATTTTTGTTGGGGAAGGAAATTACCTAAGGAATTTTATAGACTCATTTTCAACAATAGCAGCACTGCTACATACCATAACAACAAGTGGCAAGAGTTTGTAATGGGGAAAGGGTCAATACACGTATTTTGGGGAGCTAAGGAAGAAGTTTAGTAAACCACCAGTTCAGGTATTACCAAACTTGTAGCAACACTTTGAAGTGGAGATAGATGTGAGTAGGTATCTTATGGAAGTGGTCTTGATGTAGGGAGGAAGCCATGTATGATACCATTATAAATTATTTCATGGGCTAGTTATTAACTATGCCATATATGACAATGAGCTATATGCCTTAGTGCAAGTTGTGAAGAAGTGGAAGGATTGTATTATGGGAAAGGAGATAGTAATTCACATACACAAGTAGCCACTATAGTACCTGTAGGAATAGAGTGAGCTACAACACACCAAACATCACAAGTGGATGGGGTTTCTAAAGAATATTCATTTAGTGATCAAATACAATAAAGGGAGCATAAACAAGTTGGTTGACAAGCTTTCAATGTCGTACACATGAAATTTAACATCTTTGGGAACTTTGATTCATAGGGATCCATTCATCCATGCATATAGAGAGGTATATTCAAAGGATGAAGACTTCATTCATGTATATTAGTAGTTATAGAGTAATAATCATGTGCATGATGGCGACAACACCATTGGCTACTATCTCCCAAGTGGGTTACTCTATAGGTTGGATAAGCTATGTGTTGCTAAAGATGACTGATTGTAGCTATTTAGAGAGGCTCACACCTCCAAAGTTGCAAGGTACTTTGGTGTAGGGAAGACCATGGCCAAACTACAAAGGTATGTGTATTGGACCAAGATGCAAGAACAAGTAGCTAGGTTCATAATCGAGTGTATGATTTTTTGTGTCCGCAAGCCTAACAAAATGAAATAGGGTCTATATCATCCATCACCTATACCAACTCAACCTTGGGAGAGCATATCCACTTTGTTGAAGGTTTACCAACAACTAAGAATGGATGTGACTACATGGTCATGGTATTTGATAGTTTCTACAAGATGTGCATTTTGATGTCCTATAAAATGACCATCAGTGGGAAAGAGGAAAAAAACTTGTTCTTTCAAAAGTTGTCGGTGCACTTTGGGATACCATGGAGCATCATTTCAGACATGGACACAATATTTCTAAATGCATTCTAGATGACAGTGTGGGAGAAGATGGATACACAATTGAAGGTATCTACAACATTCCATCAATATATATATGGATAACTAGAAGTACTTAATAGGAAATTGGTGCAAATAGTAAGGGGATACAGTCATAAGCATCTAAAGTCCTCAGTTGAAAATATTGTATATATACAACATTATTAAAATATAGCAGTCAACACCTCTATTAGAATGTCCCTATTTCAAAGTTATTTTCGATATTTTCTTCCTTCGCAATTGGACATTGCATATGGGTAGTAAGGAGGCATGAGGAGAGGTATTATAAGAGATTCCTTAAGGATTGAAAAAATTATAGGGAAGATTAGGCAGATCCATCTACAGGAACAAGAGCTACTACAAAAGTCATAGGAGAAATATGAGGCCAAGCATGATGAGCATAGAGAAGAGAAATTGTTTGAGGTGGGAGATAGATTATGGCTACAATTAAGCAAGGAGAGGCTACAGGGGCCTCGTAAAAAAAATATGGCTGTGTAGTATAGTCCCTTTCAGATAGTAGAAAAGGTGGGTAATAATTCCTATTGACCCATATTACCACCATACAAGTGCATTTACTAAGTTATGAATATAGAGAATATGAAACTCTATGAGTCTTCCATGCTAGATTATGATGACAAAGAAGTCCTACCTTCGATGGAGGATTCGGCACGAGATGCTCGAGTAGAGTTCGAATAACATACTATCTTGTAGAAGAGGTATATCACTACAAGCCTACGGGAAATATGAAGTTTTGATCCAGATTTAAATAGGAATGCAACAAATTATAGATATAACCATATCTGTAGAGATGCAACTTTCTACTGCCAACCACTATTGCAGAAAAGGCTGCGTCTTTAGCTCAATACTCCTCTATGAATAGGATTTTCACTGCTCCCTATGTTACTAGAAATTTCAACCTGGAAATCTTCCTCTCTGTCCACTCACTCACAGAGGGATTATCTTATGAAAAATTTTCCCCTCTCGAATTGGTGTGCACAATTCCTCCTGGGTTTCGATTTTGTGCATATACAGTAATTTCGAATCCCCTTCTTCTCTCCAATGGTTGGCTCTTCTGATATGCACAAAATATGCTTACAAATAGAATGGAAATAAGACTAGCTCAAGTGATGGTATCTTATCTCTGAGAAGATTTGTGGTGGTTACATGCCTCTGAACTGAGTTACAATGAGGTTCAAGGAATTTTTATTACTGAACAATAAGAAAAAACCCTAAGCAACTAAAACCCTAACCCAAGGACATGTAACACCAAGATTTTATCGGCCCCATTGGGATTAGTTGGGCAACCAACTTCCTGGGGACATCACTTGGTCATATTATCATCGTTTAACATGTATGACACCTCGTTGGATAGATCTCCCCAAGGACTACAACCGCTGACCTAATTTCTATCAAATTTTCCAAGGAAAGTTTGCAAAAAAAAAGTCATTTAGGGCTTAAAAAGGCTTCGGAAGTTGAGGACCTAAAAAGCTACCGAAAATAGTAAATTGTGCTACAATTAAGAAAATTGAAAGAAATTGAAAGAGAAATCATGAGGGTCCAAGTGGAATAGGAGGGTGGGCACCAATATCTGCATGGATCACCTTTGGTAGATGGGGTTGAAAGTACAAATTCCACGCAAAACTAAATTGTACACCCAAGAGAAGGTGGAGGAAGAATTTCCTCACCTCATTCACTAGAATATTTTAGGGACCAAAAGCCTTCGAAAATGGGGATGTGATTTGGGTTGGATAATTATATTTTTTTCATCCATATTGATTCTTTTAGAGTGGAAAATGCAGAGAAATCATCTCATAGGACCCTTTTTGCCGATGGGACCCATTTTGGAAAATTGGTGTATGAAAGCTTCCATGATAATTTTGAACCATGAAATGATGTTCTTTTCGAGCGAAATGTTTGTACAGTAGTGAAACACCAATTTTTTTCTTCTTCTACACATAGATATCCTTCCAATATCAAAATAATCATGTCAATGAGATTCCATATGCAAAATCTATGCTACTCGTAAGTTGACCTCACGATTCTCACCATCATAATTTGAGAGGATGCCACATCATCTCCCTTTATTCGTGAAAAATGGACTAGCCACGTGATGATGATGTAGAATACTCTAAAAGAGTTTATATTGTAACTATGCTTAAGATTTGATGTAGTCAAACCTAAAAACTAGTAGGTTATTATGTTCTGTTATAATCAAGCCATTAGGATGAAACGGGGTTTCATCGTTTTGAGTGCATGTGTTCCATATGTAATAAAAAAGGTCGAAAGGGGTACCAGATATAACACATAGAGAGGATTTGTGCACTCTAGTACTCCACAAGACATAGGCCTTACTTCTTTGGATTCACATACATTTTATATTCAAAGGAAGAGAGCAAAGCGACCTCAGCTTCGAGCTGGATTTTTCTTGCAAAATACTTTTTGAGGTCATATCTTGTGTTAAATGTGAATGATAGATTTTATTTGGTTGTTCTCTATTTTCTAAAAAAATTTATCTCACACACATATGTTATTAAGAGTAATATACATATCTATAGATCTAAAGAAAAATAAAATAGTAATAATGTAGATCCTAGAATGCTAAATATATTTTATCAATCTAATGTGATAAATTTTCTAGTGAAATATCCATGAAATTTTACAAATCAATTGGACATCGCCTAACAGACTCGTAGGTTGCCCCTTCTAAAACTAAAGAAATAAAACCCTAAAAGAGGGGCATGGAATCTTGTTTTCCTACCCTTAGACCTTCCCTATGCTTCTAAATATTTAAAATTACATCAAAAATAAGACGAAAATATGTCCTCTTTGAAGAATCCCATGATAGACATTCGAGAGTCTCTGAGAATCGAATTGGGTTTGGGGTGGGATTTATGCCCCTACATCAATATAAGAAAGGTATTCTATAATAGATTAGCTCTGAGCTCTTCATGCACTAAGATTGTTCATCACCTTTTTTAGTACACCATTAAGTGGCCATAAAACTAATTACAATAAAGGTTTCGTCACATGCAAAGGTTCCCCATACTTGGAAGATACTTTACATGATGCATACTTAGGAATATTACAATTATGAGATTGGGTTTCAAGGTTCACTTCCATATCAAACTTATTTACATTTGATCGAATGCAGAGATCTTTATAGGGCCCACCATGATGCCCCCTTTTAGATTCAAAAGGCTACTTGTAGAACATCAACCATTTGTGGGCCTTGAGGAAAACTATTTTTTAACATGGAGGTAATAACTAGCATCCTTTTGACCAAAAGAATATTAGTTTACCCTCTTTTTTGGAATTTATTAATAAGACCGTTTTCATTACCTAGCCTACAAAGGAGCTTGTCATTTTTTATATCCTTTTGCTATCCACTAGCATTTTTATTCTTATTGTTGTTGTTATTTCATCTAGTTTTTTTCTTCATGATATTCTTTCCCGGCTTCGTTCCTCTATGTTATTGTTTTTCTTAGAACTTAAAGTATTTACTATTAACAGTTTAGAGGGTTGGAGAGGAGTAGATTTTTAGGTAGTAGGCTTCCTAGCCATAGATGATTTCAAATAGATTTGTGCTATATAGCTTGCTAGCTAATTGGATGTGATCATCATGTGGCATAGGCTATGGCATGGCCTAATCTATATCTTGTAGAGGTGTATTTGAAAAATTTATCCAAAACTGCATAGATGGAATAAAAAATTCTTATTGTTGAGCACAAAATATTGCTTCCTCTTTAGAATCAACCCAAATTAGAACAACATGTTTTGATATTTATGTGAGAGTGATTTAAAAAAAACATTCTCATAATAATTCCTTTGAAATGGCATCCTTCATCATTTGATTTTGACATCACCATTTCTTAATATGATAAGATATGTGCATGTAAACTTTTTTCTAAGAAACAAAGGAAACTTAGTGTCTTTTATATTCTAGAAGAACAACTAGAAATGATTTATGTGTGAGTTAACATGCCAAAGGCATGATAGGAACTAGAGTTAAACTAAATGGAACATCTGGTTGTGACTTAGGTAAGAATCAATTGAAAGAGTCTCAATGTCGTGGAATAGTCCATGGATAGAAGATCATCATGAAGGAGATGTCATCACATGATTCTCAATATCCTTTATTGGGTTCCCTCAATGTTTTAAATGTGTCAAGGTAATATGGTCAATATGTATTGTAAGTGTGGGTCACCAGCTACTAGATAATTAGCTAATGCCATCAAATATAGCATATTAAATGTTTCCAAGAAGGGAATTTCATAGCTAGAATGTTAGTTCCTATCTCCAAGGATAAACTCCATTCACTAATAGGGACTAGCAATAAAATTGGATTGATGAGAACATAGACTAGCCTACAAAGGAACATTCTTAGAAAACCGAACATTTTCGTAATAACTTAGTATGCCTTGGCTGAAATGACTAAATGACCTACTCATCCCATTCAATGGTGTATATAATTGTTTGTGTCATGTGCATAACCTATAAGGCTTGAAAACACCATATATTGAGGCCCCATATCTAGGGTAGGGATTGTTCCTTCATATCATCTTGGTATAGGGAAAGAAAACACTTCGCTAGTACCTAGATATAGAGGAAGTGATGTTATTTGTATATGCACTTTAGTATGGAAACATTCCACCCATTTGACCTCCAAAGGAGTGAAAATATTTTTTCCCTAACTAACACACTAAAAAATGGGAATGGTCCTCTTCCCAATGAAGGATTGAAAGTCTAGATATGCTCTCCTCTAAATGAAAAAGCCAAAGAATAAATATATGAACTCCAAACATTTGATCCAAAGCTAGAAGGAATAGAGGAAGAAGTAAAAGGAACTATTGGGATCCCAACATATGACATCACAAGAGAAAATGAACTCCCACCATATGAAGTACAAAGCTTTATTCCTCAACTTTGACATGGAGTAGATATAGAAGTGGTGCCACTCATAAGTGAAACAATAGCAACTAATTGAGAAATATTTATATTAGGAGGATTAACTCCTCTTCCACCTATGAAAATGAGTTGATTTGAATGCCCCCATACAAGGTTGTCCATACTATTCATATTAACATCCCCCCATCAAGTATTTTGTTATGTTTTCTAAAATAAAATTACTTTAATTATAGTTAGAATTCATTACATGCCTAAATTAATATAAACTCATTTATCAGCATAACTATTTAATTGATTATATAAAATTACTTACAATCCAGAATTACTTTAGAGTCCAACTATGGAAGCTTATATTCATAAAGACTTACCTCTTCTCACTACTACCCACAAGAGAATACATCAAACAAGAAGTAAAAGTCTCTTAAATGACAAACTCCAACTACTCTAATCACTTGGAATCAAACAAAGTAAATTCAACCAATTCAGGATAACTATGTAAATTAAGACACTTAAAAAGGATGAACTGAAGGAGGAATGAAGTGATTTCTCCATTATTTCTTTGAATAGTAAAACAATGGTTGATCCAACCAGATTTTGTATATTGATGCATGAGCCTCTCAAACTCTGCACCACCTAATCAGGTTATGAAAGCTAATAGATGAAATAATTAAGGGTATGACATTATGCCTTGCTAGTGAAGCTCTACCTGACCTTATCAACCCAAGGAAATAAAAAAGATTAGTGAACTGAAACAGTTTTCTGATGGGAAACCTAAACTTAATGAAGATCTATTTGAGAGTAACATCTTATGTTTTCCACCGCTCCAACATAGTCTTGACTAAATATTTCTAAAAGTTAGTTAGGTCGTTAATAATGGGTTTGTTGAGATTAACGACGTAGACATAAACCTAGCTGATGAAAAGGCCTTTCGGTAAACACTATTGAGTGTCATCTTTTACATTGGTAATAACTTATTGTAGCCTCCAATCGGAATTATAGAAATAACGTCAATGATCTTACACCAATGACGCAGTTTCTATTTCAGACCCTATTGAAACATAAATGCTTCTGACATGCAAGGGAAATAGCAGTTTCCTTACTGCTAAATGCCAAAGTCAATTTTGAAAGAAATATAAATGCAAAAAAACTGCTATACCCCAACATGTCAGACTGCATTTATGTTTCAATAGAATGTGAAATTGGACTCGCCCACCAATGATAGTTATGTCAATTAAAAGTGGAAACGCTTTAGTTCAGAAAGTACAGTTGATAGTCCAATTGACATAGGCTTTTTTTTTTTTCAAAGACTGCCTTTCGCCTGCGTTATTTTATTCGTGATTTCGATTGATGTGGCATAACAAATAGAAAATGCCAACTTCGGCCCCATACTTTATCAGATATGTTGAATTATATATTCTCTCACTTGAATCAAAAAAGTGCGTAGCATCTTAACAAGTGTGCCAAAAGCAAATGGATCTCGAACAGAGGAGAGCAAAATAAATCCCTAGTAGCCACGCGTTAAGTTTTAATGTGAACCTCGAAATAATTCCAAATTTCTAAAGGTTAATCTTCCACTCTTGTTATATGCACACTAATAATAAATAAATGCATTCACAAACCATAGAAATAATCTGCGTAACTATCACATGGGACTCCATCGTTTAGCAATAACGTCAAAATATTTATTACAGAAATCCAGCGAACAATTAATAATCCGAGGTTCCAATCGTACTCTTTTGGAGGCGCTCAAAAGCTATATTAAACCGTAAAGAATCAAAGTTATTTTTTTTGTTTGTTATTGAGGTGGATAGGTGGCCATTGACGTTTAAAGTGGTCAGGAATCAAATTCATTTGAAAACGGTCGTGGTCGTAGCTCATGACAGGCCAACGAGAGTAGAAAATTCAATGAGCGTGCTGAGTACTCTTATCTGAACCTGCACCGTTCTGTGCACGGAAATAATAAACCATGTACATGCACATGACAACAACTCAAATATTCCTCGAAACTAGATCTCAAAAGGTGTATAAAATTTAAAGCCACGCGACTCGCGCAATACATCAAAAGAATGGAACCAGGTCAGAAGCTATTCTTAAAAATTATTGTCGCCACCTTGCCTCGCACTTTGACATTGTTTTATTGACAAAAATATTTTAAATTTACGCCGCGACTTCCTCATTGTGGTAGTAATAAATATCTTTAGGCCAAAGAAATGTCTCCAAGTAGTTGCAGATGGCACCTGAAGTCTGTGCGCGACGCCGCTTGCATATCTGAGAATCATAAACAATGTAGCTTATTTATTAACTAAAGCAAAATACAAATACTAGTACATTTAAATAATAATCATAATGGCAACGGTGCTTTATGTCATCAAGGGCCAAAAAAAATATTACATTGAAAAATATTACTTTAGCCGTTTATTTTTTTATTCATCCCATGACCGTGCTTTTCGGCAGATGTCCAAAATTTACAATGGAGATGTGGATATCGATTTGGCAATCGAGATAACGAAATGAAGCAAAGCAAAGTTAGATTGGTACTTTGCTTTATATTAGTTGGATTCTCGGAATCTGTAACAGAAATCAGGTATATGTTTAGTCACTTAGCAAAATTGAATATCTGATAAACAATATTTATAGTAGATAAAAAATAAAATTTAATATATTATATTTTGATAGCTAGTTTTTTGAAGATGATTTATTAGTATTTCTAAAACAAGTTTGTGAGGTATATATCATATTAATATTAATTTATTTAAATAAAAAAAATAAAAAAATATGAGTTTAAATATAAATAGTAATAATTTTATTAGCATTATTTCAAATAAATATTATTTTATATTTATTTAGATTCATTTTTGTTTATTTTTGATAGATTCTTGATTAGGATGGATTTAGGGTGGTTATATAATACTATATAATATCTATATTTGTATTTTTGTATCTACATCTTATTCCATATCTCTATTTCACCCCTCAAACATACACTTTCACTCTCTCTCCCTCTTCCCTCGTTTGCCTGATTCCTCTAGCTCTCCTCTCTCTCTCACTCTCTCACTATTTCTTCATTATCACTCCCTCTCTCTCTCCACCATTCTCCATCTTTGTCTTTCTTCCTGCCAAGGTGCTTCTCCTGTCCAACTCCATCACTCTTTCCACTCTATTGAGTCCTCTCTCTCTTCCTTCTTCTCTCTCTCATTCTTTCCCACCTCCCTCTATCTCTCCACCACTTTCGGTGCTCTCCCTCTCTCTCTTCCCTCTAACTTTGTCACTATCTCCCTCCCTCTCTCCTTCTCTCCCTGCCCTCCATCTCTATGTCTCCCTCTCTCAAGGTTCCTCTTCTCTCTTTATCTCTCTCTTCTCCTCTTCTCTCTCTCTTCCACTTCTCTCTCTCACTCTCTCCATGTCTCTCCCTTGTCACTCCATCTCTTACTCCACCTCTATCTCTCTATGTATTTTTTCTTTCCTATGTCTCTCTCCCCTTCCAACTCCATCTCTCTCTCTCCCTCTCTCCTCCTCTCTTTCCCTCTCTCTCCCACCTCCCTCTATCTCTCCCCCCATCACTGTTTCTCTCTCTCTCCTTCCCTTCCTCTGCCCTCCCCGTCCATCCCTCTTAAATTTGATTACATGATATTGTATTTAAGAATGCATCTAAATTAAAAAAACTCAATAATGAAAAGCTTAAAACAATCCTACACTACCTTTCCTCTATTATTGTTAGTCAATTTCTTTTCTCTCATTTCTAGGATACATAGTTAAGATGCATCTATCTTGGCTCTTAGTAATATTATTTATATTATATATATTTCACATCTTTATATATAAAAATATTCTTTTTTTTTTTACTTTTATTGAAATCTTGATTTTATTTCTACATGAATCTCTTTAGTAGTTGTGACTATAGAGTGTTTAGATATATCTCAAAATTAATGATAACATTTTTCCTTTTAAATTTAGTTAAAAAAATGTTTTAAAATTAAATTAAAATAAAATATTTATAAAATATTTTGATTGTAAAATAATTTATGTTTTTTTGGCATGTGCTATTGATAAGCCATGGTATTGGCCCATGGTATGGTAACAAAACATATTAACAAGTTAATATCAAAATCAAAATATAACAAATTGACTTTACCTTTAACTTTTTATTATAAATTGAGCCAACATTTAAATGTTTAGGATTTATAGTACTTTTAATTTTCTATTTATTACTTTAAACATTTTTTATATTGCTTTCATTATTATTTCATAATTAGTGGACATATAAATGTCAAATCTTTATGTTAAATGTCATATATTTACCCTTGACATCTACCCCATACTCGGTTGGCCCAATAATTAACAATTCAAGAACAACAAAATAATATAAATACAATAATTCAAATGCAACTTTACACATTTTAATATAAGATTTAAAAGCAATGTGGAAGATCTCGAAGTAACTCTATATTTTCAAGTCCAATTGAACCAACATAGATCCATCTTAACCATGGATCCACCAAGAGATCAAAAGATTTAATGCCTTTTAGTGCTATAAAATTTATAGTGGTTTTCCATCTCTATATAAATATACTAGGTGTAGTTTGTCATAGTTGACATTGTATTTTTGAATAATATATTATTATTAATATTTTACCTTAAAAATTCATTGATTTACACACTTCTTTGTTATTAAAAAATAGCTAAATTATTTTACCTTTATTTAATATTGATTTTTAAATATTGAAATATTTTAGTAATGCCAATATTAACAGTCATATATACACATATATACACAGATACTTTCTCTCTACATCTATCTATAAACCAAAAGAGAATAAATATACTTCCACACACACACATAGATATATATATATATATATATATATATATATATATATATATATATATATATAGGTAAGGTAATATGGATATTAAATAGCTTATTTAAGTTTTATATTGAAATATTTATAAAAGAAATTAGGAGCCTTTTTGAAATTTTTTATTATTTCTATATAAAATTATATTATTCAATATAGATGTGGAAATATAGTATTTATAACTCCAAAAGTGATAGATATTTTTTTTTACCAAATATTTTTCATAGTAGATTGTAATATTAACAACTAAGAGAGTAAGAAAAATAATAATGAAATTATTCATATTTTTTTAAGTGTATTTTAAGTGACAAGTGTCAACTTCAAGTTGAGCAAAGATGAAATTACACATAGTCCTTATATTAAGATTTAAAATGAACCTCTCACCTTAATAAGTTTCACACATTATAAAGTAAGAGATTAGAAATTAAGACACTTAAAATAACTAGTAATTCAACTTCTTTTAATTCAACTTTTTAAAGCAAAAAATTTAGTAATATTATGAATTTTTATTATTTAAAATGTATCTTCCATATATAAATAGATTTGTAAATTAAAAAATATTACGTATTTAAATTATACAATTTATTATTCTAAAAATAAAATTGACCTCAAAATATGTTTAAAACCTTAAAAACATCAAAATAAGTAAACTACACTTAGAAAATTCATTCCTAAATATACTTATAATATTACTAATTAATGTCTGTAAACCAACACAGTTTTCAGCTATGAAAGTGCATGGGAAAATTAAAATTGGTAATACAATTTATGTAGATTTAATGATTAAAATATATTTTTCCAGTTGAAAAAGGGTAAATGAATTACATAGGTTGACCAAAGCTATATAAATTATTTATGTGTCAGGAAAAAAATAAATGTCAAACTACATAAGTTGAGATGTAACTTATATAAGATATAGAAGTTATCCCTGTCCTTATGTTCAGAAATTCAATCTTTCAGGTAAGAGTATTAAGAAAGTCGAGACTCCTGAAACAGTGCATTATATTTCATTATTAGATATATATTTCCAGAGGATAAGTACGTAACGTTGGAAAGAGTTTTGTGGAATGCGTTTGCATTTTGTGCCAATAGGGCTACAAAACAAAAACTCAAAATAGCTTGTGCAGGCCACCTGCTGAAAAGAGTTTTATGGCCAATGAACAATGCTTTGCATTTTTATGCCGATCAGGTTATACAACCAAAACTACAAAATAGATTTAGCGGGCCACCTACCTTTTGGAAGAGTCCTTAATGTGCACCTTGTGCTGCAGTTCACTGGATAATGTGGCACAAACCGCAAAGAAGTAGGCTGATTATTGTCTGCCCTGTGCATTTTATTGGCTCGACAGTAATGTAAGAACAATTTAAGGAAAATACTTTCAAAATAATCCCATATTATTTTGCGATCGGTGCCGAAGCCTGAATTTTAGTAATCCACGACCAAAGCTCATGGACTTATTAAACTATTATTTAAAGTCAAACTATGAGATTATACCGTCTAAATAGTTACCGTTTCGATATATATATATATAGTATTGGCTTAGTTTTTATTGATGTGTCAGGTTTTTTTTTCTGATTATTTAGTTCACTGTGTCTTTGAAAAAAATTGTTCTATTATATTGCTTGATTATTTAGTTTAATAACGAGTTAACTAGAAAGTTTCAACATCTTCCCCCTTCTCAAAATCTTTTCCATGTAGAAGAAGAAAAATGATAGGGATACAAAATCTAACAAAAAAAAATCTGATTATTTAGTTGACTATGTCTTTGAAAAAATTTGTTCTATTATATTTAGTTTAATAACTATTTAACTAGCAATTTTCAACATGGAGAAGAAGAAAAATAATAGGCATACAAATTTTAACTAATTTTTTTTTTTTTAATGCATAATCACTTCCGGTTCTAATAAGGTTCGGAGGCTATTGGATTAGCGCTACTGCTTGGGCTTAGTTAACTATATTTACACATAGGTCATCAACGCGGCAACATGTTGGTCGAGTATAATTGTGAAAACTTCTTAAACTTTAATAGTTTGCTTTGTTATGACATTTGCCTTCCCCATTTTCACTATACAATCCGTCTTCTTATGCATTGATGCAGGTTGGATTACATTACAATCCCTACCATATTTTTGTTGTAGGTCCATGAATGTAAATGTAATTATATGTTTGTATTTGATCCATGCATGTAAATGTAACTATATTTTTTTTCTAGTTCTATGCAGTAGAAATATGATGAATTACCTTACCAGCTTCCACGTATGCATTTTTTTTTTCCTAATGCCACTCATACTTCTACGCTTGTACACTTTTAGTTATGTTTAAAAATTGTTTTCCCATGTAATCTAGCCTTCCAATTTATCCTAACATCTCTGGTTGGTTGTACTATTTCATCACATTGTAACTAGGCTTCAACCTTATCCCAACATCTCTCGTTTCTTTTACTTCCATATTTTGACATCATAAGTTAACAAATTATTTGGCTATGGAGTTGTTGAAACAATATCGAGTACATCTTTTAATTATCCTTTGATTTGATTAAACTTTTGAAGCTTTTTTTTGTTGCCCTTAGTGACTTATTTCAAATCAAGTTTGACTGGTTTACTATGATGAGGTTTTTCTGACTATGAATTAGGTCAAAGAACATCTCTTTTAAATACTTGATGTAATTACTCTAGTAGTGTTATAGCCTAACCTATCCTACTCCATGTACCTAGATTTTAGTTATTTGTTGTAATTGGCCATTCTCTTTAAGTCCATTAAATGAAGTAGATAATTGTTTAAAATAAAAGGGTTGAATTTTTAAGGCTACTAGCTATTTTATGCCCTATTACTTAAAGAACCATAGGTAGTTAATGAATTTTTTTCCGAAAAAAATGACATTGAGAATATTTGGTCCAAGCATTTCAAACCAGGTAGTGTGGTTCATCTTCATGACAAGATGAAGAGGCATATCTTAGAGGCATGTTAAATAAGGGGAAAGGTTCACCTAACATCTAGAGGAAAATGACTATATTTGGCTAGGGAGGGAAAATTATATAGTATATCACTTTATATATTTACATATTATAAATTAACTAAATGACTATCTTTGACTGGGGGAAATTAATTTGAATTGTTTAAATAATTAATAAATAATAATTTAGTTTGTTTAATTAATTATTTAAATTATTAATTAACTTATTCATTCCTTATTATTTACTAATTAATATTATTCATTTATTTAAATGATTATGCTACCTTCAAAAGTAACAAATAAATAAAATTACTTAAAAATAAATAAATAAACTAAAAATAATAATAATAGCCGCAATAAATAAAGATCAATTTAATACAATAAAAATTAATGAAAATATATAAACATAGGAGATATGGTGTTTACATATATATATATATAAACTTAAATAAATAAAATAAAATAAAATAAATAAAGGTAAATAAATAAACTATGTAAAAAATACAACTCAATAAAAATACAATAGAAATTTCTTAAAACTAAAAGGAGAGGGTATTTATCTCTATAAAAAAGAATAAAAAATCGATAGGTAATTAAGAACTTTCCTATCAAAGCATTATTGAAAGAAGTATGAGACTATGGAATGTATTATGTATTTGGATATCTATCGAGTGAAAGGTTACCACACCTTTAGATGAAAGTGAACAATGTTTTCTTTTTTTCATAATCAACATATAAAGATACTTTTATATATTTTCTCTTATTGTTTCTTATTGTTTGCTCACCTACTATTATATGTCGGAAATTGGATAAACCAATGCTCCCCATATGTTTTGCGATATAGAATAACCACCTTTCATGGATCCTTATATCTAGCAATCCAATCATTGATTAATATCTGTAGGTTTTGTTTTAATGACAATGATGATTTCCAAAAAGTGGTATTAGAGAAAAGGTCAAGAGTTTGATACATACTCGGTTCGCGCCAGGGGGAGATTGTCGATCATTGGTAAACTATGCTACTTGTATATATCGCGACATGGAATAAATGTTTCTCATCGATCCTTGTCTATGAAAATGTGGTCATTGAGTAACAGCTATAGGTTTTGGTCTAACAATAATTGTGATTGCCAACATTATATTCTTTTTTTTAATTGGTAACGCATTGGCTCTCATACTTATGTAAAAAGATGTTCGATGGTCAACTACTTCCGCTATAACCTTTAGGTGCATCTGCACCACCGAGGTTCACCGTAAGTCAATGTTTTAACCTGTGACCCTCACAATGGCACAAATGCCTTAGCGGTGCAATTTCTTGCCAACAAGATGCACTAGTGGGAGAGGGAACATTATATTCATTATATACCTAGTTTTTGTTCATTTTAGGTGGTAACAAAGCACCTCCCTAAGCTATCATATATTTCAATTTTAATAGAATTTTTTTAAGGTGGATACATGCTATCATGTTTTTAAATAACAAATGCATCTATCACTATGAGTAAAAGTCTACTTTGGTAAGAATACATGTAAGAAATATAAATATTAAATATATTTTTGAATTGTTGGTAATCCTTCTAAACCTTTTATTATAGCCTTAATTATAACCCCCTCACAAGCTTTGAGTCTTTACTATATTTATATGCTAAGACATCACTTGTTTCACCTCCCTACCAAGTTTTGAGGGAGGTTGCACCCTTCCTTAGGACAAAATGTGACTGCCACACTTTTCCCTCTTTGTAACATGACAACATGGTCGTATACATCACTAAAATCATGCAAAAACCTTTACAACATTCGAATTTGATAATCATGTAGAAAATATTTAGATGATGGGATAAATATCTCAAGTGCATATTCAAAAACTTATATGAGACTTATGCTCACTCACTTCACACTAGAGAATCGAAGCACATCCCTCAACTGCATTATAGCTTCTCACTGAGGCAGGTCCAAATAGTAAATAGAGGATTGAAGAGTTACGTGTAAGTTGAAATCAAGATAAACCAATGAAACTATTGTTTTACTACTCTTTTTATGAATAAACATATATATAAGGTTCCCTCCTCCACATTTTTTATATTTCGGGTGGGTGATGTGTTAATCAGTTGATCTAGATTTTCTATGGTGAGTTAAATTAGAATTATTTTCCTGTTATTGATCATTTATTGATGTTTGTAGCCACTTTAAAAGTTGCCCAAATTTTCTTTAACATACATTCTAAAGTATAAGAAATCAACGAAAAGTAAAAGTATGTGATTTAGTAAATTATGTTTTAATATCGGGCATTGATCCCAAGAGAGGCTCGATCAAATCTTGGCCATCCATCTCTTTGGATATTAGGGTTCAGGATCTATTTGAATAAGAAATTATAAAAGAAAGGATAAAGAGAGGAGAATCATATACCATAGAATGGTAGAAGATATTAAAGAAGGAGACTTTCGCAAGAGACGAGTGAGATACTAAAGTGTGTCGTTTCCAGAAAGGTGAAGAAGAATAGCATTGAAGATTGAGATCACCCTAGTATATCAATGATATATCAAGGCCGAAATCAACTAGATCATATTTGAGGTATGTTGTTTATGAAATTTTCTAAATTTGGCTATTGTTTCGGAATGGGAACCTAAGTAGGTTTAGATTATTGTTATTACTAAAGTACTAATGATTGGGAAGAATGTGTGTGAGCCAAATGTGTGAATGAGATTAGTTAGTGTTTCACTTCCATTAAATCCTTATATTAAAAATGAAGTTATATTTTTATTGAGTAGACACAAAATAATCTATGAATTAATTACAAGTTGTTGGATATAGAAGTTATCATGCTATCATAGAGAAAACTATGAGAGACCATTGCATGAATTTTTGGGTACTAGGTTTATATAGGCTTCACAAGAGCCATATTCATCCATGGCTACATGCCACAAGAAAAAAATGATTCTAAGGATTATACAACATGCTAAGGGATAAAAAAAAATAGAGGGGGCACAAAAAGACATATAAAGATAATATGCTATATGATACCTAAGTTAAGTAAAATTTAAGGAGAAAGAGGAAATGGGTGGTTGAAAGCTACGAGTTATGTTTTATGTGGACAGAGAAAGAAATGTGAAGGCAAGTAGGTGGATCCTAACAAACCACATATAGGTTTGTAGTTATGAGTTTGGTTTATAGAAACCAATATGTGGGTAATTGTTTATGAGGATTGGAAGCCATAAGAAGTGCACATGGGATAGGGTTCAAGATAAAGTCTCTTGCCATAAAACTTATGAAAGTAGTTGATAGATGTGAGTGCAATATATTTATGTGCATAACCATTGTAATTATCAAAGAAGATTAGATAGTAGCTAATGAGGAGCTATTAAGGGGGGTCCACAAAAATCATGGGCTGATTAGGTAAATGATGGGCAAATTTCTAGGGGCAATGCAGAACATAAAATTGTGAAAAGAGGAGTAGACCTATATATCATATTGTATGGGATAGTTTGAGGAATAGGATCATTTCATAAAGTAACTAAGAAAGTGATTTTCCACTGCAAGTTGTGAGAGGAGGTGTTGATAGGATTCAATATGCAAGGCGGTATGAAGTATATTACCAAAGGCCACATAAAATTCATTAGATCTCATAGTTGTAGGATTTGGAAAGGTGGCAATGTTTCTAGAGTTATTGGCATAAGTTATACCTTAGATTGAGAAAGGGAGACCATAACAATTAAGGGTTTTTGTAGTAAATTAATTCCATGGATACCTAAAGGACTAGAAAAATTTCTTCAGTTAAGAGTCTTGGAAGGTAATAGAACATATTGTTGCGCTATGGAAAAGGTATGAATTTGACATTTATTTCCTTATCCTTTTCCTTAATCATATCTCATTTATATTCTAAGACGTTAATATATCAAAGAATTATAGAAAAAACAAGGGAGTTATTGATAATTGCAATTTAGCTAATTATTGACTTTTCTCATCCAGGAAAAAGATAAATTAGAAATTACCTTTCCATGGAAAAGGACAAAGTGAAGTAACTGGTGTTCCTTCACAAAGAAGCTATATCCAGACAATAGGTCAAGATTGGAGTGCACAATTAAGCATAAGAACAAAGGAGATCACAACATCAACGCAAAATACAAAGAGTTAATTGAAGTTAGAAGATTCAACGGATCCCTTAGGATCTCTTGATCCTAAGGGATCGTTGTTACTAGTCTATCTGCTATTCCTGTTTTATCTGCCTAGCCATTATAAAAGGGACAACGATAGTAAAGAATGATTATTAATGATCATTATTCAGAAATTACTTTTGTATTTTTACTTTGATCATTGACTCTCGTTGTTGAAACAGAGTACGAACTGGATGTAATCATTTTGCATATGATTAATACATAATATAGTTGTTGTTCCTTCTCTCATACTGAAGTAAACTGGCGGTGCTTCACTAGTGGCTAAGGGACTGGCCCTGGTGGATCCACTTGCTATTCTGTACCATTCCTTTACGATCTCTGTTGTGTGATGGTTTGGTTTGATCTTTGTTTATTGGAATCGAATTGCTTTACTGTTTCTTGTTTTTAGATTTAATGAATTGCTCCATTATATATGTTGTAACTGAATTGCGTTGCTGTTCCTTCTCGTCATAATAAGATTATTATTCTCTGCAACTATATTGTTATGCTGTTCATTTTTATTACAGAGCTTCGTTGTTCATTCCAGTACATTAACTTTGTTGTTCATTATAGTTTCATAAGTTCCGTTGTTCATTTCTACTAAATAGCATTGTTGTTCATTTCCTTTCTGCAATCATTTGGTTTTGCCTTTCAGCGTTGTTACAGTTAGCATAATTATCCCATTTCTATCAGTAGCATTATTGATTTAATTCATTGTCATTCCCAATCGGTTATTTAGTGTGGTGTGTGAGATCAACAACTGTAAAGGACATTGGCTATTAATGTCAAAGTTCTCAGATTGAGGATCTTATTTATGTTTGATTTCATTTACATTAGTTACAAGAGGAAAAACTTATTGCTACTGTATCCTTGACTGATAATTGTTGCTAATTTCCTGAGCGAATGATTTAGTTTAAGAGCATTGAGTTTCTTTTAATTGCAAGTAAGATTTATTTCAAGCATCCATTTTCTCTTGTATTTGAAAGCAGTGTACTGCAATTTAGAAACATTACTCTTGAATAAATAGCCACCACAAACTATGTACACTCTTGAAATAGAAAATCTCACATGGATTGATAATTAATGTAGGAAAAATAGGAGTTAAAAAGACACCTTTTATACCTCAACATTTTGGCGCCATTGCCAGGGAGAGTGTAGCCATTTTTTTAAAAGAGTAGTGTGCATCTGATGAGTGCCTGTTAGGAGAGAATTGGTTATTAAAAGAAAAAGGTAAGAACGTGCGTACAGAGCATATAAAAGCCATACTCCCTTGCCCACTTTATAGTAGAATTGTTAATTTTTTTGGGTAGAAATAAATATTTGAGTTGTGTGTATGACTAAGAATAAAAAACTTGAAAATAATCCAAAACCACTACCCAAACCTGACAAAGCTAAGGGACGAGTGAGCCTTGGTCGATCAACCTTCATAGACGATATCCTTAAGAAAGCCGAATCTTAGACATTGGTAGGCCCTAGAAAAGTTGCTTCTAGACAACCTACTGGCTCCCTTGAGGCCACGGGCTCACCATCTGTAGCCTTTGCTAAGGTGCACAACAAAACAGAAGAAACTGAGCAAGATTTTCAAGAAATTGAGAATTCTTGCCCAAATTCTTTACAAGAAGGGAATTATAGTAATCTCCGTGAAGGAGGAGGATAAAGAGGGGAAAAAAAAGAGCCAATATCCCCTCTCAAAAAGGTTCAAACACTCAGTAGCCCATATAAGGGGAGTGCTGTCAAGATCATCGAAAAAAAAGCAGAAGAACCTGAGGATCCAAGATCCCCCGAGATAGTAGTTCAACAGGGAACACTCATTATCCCAGACTAGGGAAGTGTTGTTAAGCTCATTCCTACTCCTTCTAGTCATCCTAGAAATAACTCTCTGGAAATCCCACAAGGTTATTGTCACATATTTGATCAAATGGCCCAGGACTAGCAAACACCTTAAACCTTCACACTACAATATCCCATCATGGACACTGCAGTTAATGCACCTATGAAGGCCATTCCTCTATAGAATATTCCTACATGCCATGGCCTAACATGAAAGGATCCAAAGGCATTTCTGTTTGAGTTTTATGTATTATGTCGGGGCTATGACTATACCACTGATCCCCAAAAACTAAAATTATTTCCATCCACATTAAAAGGAGCAGCTTTACAATGGCTTATGGGGTTAGGTGGGGGTGTTATAAATGACTTGGATCAGATGAAAACTGCTTTTCTAAAGAAATATCAGGATTATTGTAGATCCAGAGAATTAAAGGATGAAATATTCAAATGACAGCAAGACCTAGTGAAACACTATAGGAATATGTAGAATGCTTTCAATACAATCTCCAGAGATCTCCTTATGCATCTTTACCCCTGCCTGACAATGTGTTAAGAACTACACTAATTAAGGGGATGAAAGAACAGTGGATCGAAACATTAAACATTATGGGTAAAGGTGACATATATCAGGAAAATTTTGCTAACATCATTGATTTGTGTATGAGGAGTTCAAGAGGCAACACAAGATTGAAGAGAGCAGAATGTGACATGATCACAAGGGATAACAAGAATTTCATGGAGGTATAACCCGCGTGGAAATCGACAATCTACTAGAAGATTTCAAAACTGATATGCTAGGGACTATGACAATGCAGTTCATCATTATGCAAACTAAACAAAAGCAAGGTGAAGCAGAACAAAATTTGGCGATATTCTGCCCTAGATGCAGAAAGAAACATAGCCACAAAGAGTGCCCGCTGGATATGGTCAAAATCTGTGCTATTTGTATGAAAGATCATGCCACAGAAAGATGCCCATCACTCCCGGGACTGAAAGCAGTCTACAAAGAAGCAGAAGAAGAAACAGAACTGGTTTACCTACTAAATCAGTGCTGCCAGTGCAGCCACGACAAATAGGTATGCCCGTTGATCCATCCTCTTATTTTTAGTCTCCTCAGTATAATGCTCAACAATATAATGGAATGTGGCAGAATTAGCCACCTTTCATTGGCTGGTCGCAACAGCCATTCCCCATATCACCATGGAAAAATCAAACCAATCAAACCAATTGGCCGAAATTTCCTTACTGTCCACCATTTTGGCAAAATAATGCATATTGAACACAATGGTCACCGTCCACCTTCCATGGTCAAACCTCGCAGTCGAACTAGCAAAGACCTATGAATCAACCAGCTGGAAATGATTCCTCTCCCTCAACCTACACTGCCAGCACCTTATACATTGCAACAAAATCCCCGCACCAACTTAAGACCGTAGCTCCCAGCCCAACCCACCCTAAACCCTAACAATATACCAATTCAATATGTGCAAATAATCGAAGGACCAGAACCAGAAACCAAGTTAAGGGAGTGCAACGACCTTCAATTAAGGTCTAGGCATATAATATAATCACTGGGAGATAAAAATGTTCAAGTTGAAAATTCGTTACCTTTAGAACAAACACCACAAGAAGAGAATTTGGTTAGACAACAAACTCATGAACAAGCAACCACCTCTTCTCCACCATTCCTAGAACAACTGATCATACCTTGCCCAATAGAACATCCTGATTTTGATCTTCTGGGAGAACTAAAAATTTTCTGTATAAAAATTTCACTCCTCCAAGCTATATAAGACATCCCAATTTATGCAAAAACTATCAAATAATTATCTATAAAAAAATCCAAAGAGGAAAATAACAACTAATCCTACTGTCCAAGTAGTCAGTAGCTTATCTGACTTACTATCAGGAAGGGAAGCACTTGTAAAAAATGATGACCCAGGAAATCCTATAGTCATGGTGCAAATCAATTGATGCTCCTTCCCCAATGCCTTAGTTCATTTAGGAGCTGAAATCAATATTCTGACAACCACTACATGTCAAAAACTTGGCATTACATCATTAGACCCAACCACAACCTTATTAGAGTTGGCTGACTGATCGATAGTCAGACCAAAAGGCACATTACATGATGTAATGGTATCTGTAAACTCCTGGGAGCACCGTGCAGACATTCTGATCATTAATCCTAAAAACTGACTGGATCGACACCCCTTATTTCTAGGTAGACCTTGGCTAACAAATACTGACGCTTACATTGGCTGTCAACAAGGCTGCATGACTATAGCAAGAGGAAGTAATGTAAATAATTTAGCCTTGTACCCTCTAACCCAGCCAAGCTTAAAAATAATCAAAACAAACAAACAACGTGTATCATACCTAACTGAAAGCATTAGATCACCACTAAGCATAGAATATGCCCTCGAGTTTAATGACCAAACATAGGATGACATCATTAACTCCTACATCAACCAATCAGAAACCAAATCCCATCTACAATGTCACATGATCGAGGTAGCATTTGATAATGAAGTAAGAGAAGATCCCCTAAAAGATACTCATGATCAATCAATACCAACCTCCTGTGTTTATAAGAGCAAAACCATAGAAATTGATCCTGCAAAAAATTTGAACATTAGCAAAAACCTGACTGCTGAACAAGAAGAAAAGCTGGTTCAACTCCTAAGAAAATATAAGGAAGCCTTTGCATGGGATTACCCCGACATGAAAGGAATTGATCACCATCTATGTATGCACCACATCTATACAGAAAAGGGTTCTAGACCTATTCGCCAACCGCAACGGAGATTAAACCCTCATCTTAAGGATATTGTGAAAGCTGAATTGCAAAAACTTTTAGATGTAAACTTTAATTACCCAATATCTCACAGCAAGTGGGTCTCTCGATTATTAGTGGTGTTAAAGAAGAATGGAAAGTGGCGGATATGTTTAGACTATAGAGAATTGAACAAAGAAACCTAGAAAGGCCACTTCCCCTTCCATTCATTGATCAGGTATTAGACACATTAACAGGAAATAAATTCTTTTCTTTCCTAGATGGCTTTTGTATATACAATCAGATTCAGATTGCCCCTGAAGATTAGGATAAAACTACTCTTACCTATCCTTGGGGAACATTTTCTTATAGGGTCTTACCCTTTGGGCTATCCTCAACATTTTTTCAGATTAAATAAATGAAGGCCTCGAAGTATATATGGATGAATTCACACCTTATGGGGATGATTTTTAGCCAGCATTACAAACATTAGAAAAAGTGCTGCAAAGATGCATTGCCACCAGGCTCTGTTTGAGCCATGAAAAGTGTCATATGATGATGACCGAGGGACTCATCTTAGGTCATTATATTTCAACAACTAGAATACAGGTAGATCCGGCTAAAATTCAGATAATTTTGTTAATACCTACTCCTACCACACAAACAACGGTACACAGTTTTTTGGGATTTTCTGGTTATTATAGAAGATTTATAAAGCATTTTTCTCAGATTGTTGCACCTTTATACGCACTAACAGGAAATATTGATTTTATTTGGACAGATAAGTGTGACCATGCTTTTGAGGATCTAAAAAAGCTTGTATCAATAGCCCCAGTGCTAAGGGGCCCAAATTGGGATTTGCCATTCCAAATTTCATCTGATGCTTCAGACACAGCAATCAGAGCAGTTCTTGGACAGGAAGAAGATAAAAAGCCATATGAAATATATTATATCAACAAAAATCTATATCCTGCTGAATTAAACTATACTGTGACTGAAAAAGAATTTTTAGCTGTAATATATGTCGTAAATAAATTTAGACATTATATAACTGGGTATCCTGTAGTTTTATATACAGATCACTCTACCATGAAGTATTTAGAAAATAAACCAGTTACAAATGGAAGAATGACAAGATGGTTGATTCTCTTGTAGGAATTTGACATCCCAATTAAGGAGCGACCTACAAAAGAAAACCCTGTAGCTGATTTTCTATCACGAATGCCAAAGCCAGCGGATGCAGTAGCAGTCAAAGATCAATTTCCTAATGAACATTTATTTTCCATCACTATTAGAACACCATGGTATGCGAACGTTGCAAATTACTTAGCAGTAGGCAAATTACCCAAGCATCTAACGCCTAATGAAAGAAAACAGATAGTGCAGCGTAGTACCCGATTCTCTTGGATTGGGGGCTACTTATTTCATACAGGGGCAGATATGCACATTAGAAGATGCATCCGAGAAGATGAAGTATTTGACATTCTGAAAGCATGCCATGATGGGCCGTGTGGCAGACATTTTTCAGACCGCAAGACCGGTCACAAAGTTTTACAAACAGGCTATTACTGGCCCACTATTTTTAAAGATGCTAAAAAGTTTGTTCAAGCCTGTGATAGTTGCCAGAGGGCGGGACACCCTAGACAATTTGATGAGATGCCTCTGAACACGCAGTTAGTAATCGAGCCATTTGAGCAATGGGTGCTCAATTTTATTGGCCCTATTAACCCATCATAAAATCAAAAAACATACATACTGGTTGCAACATAGTATGTTACTAAATGGGTTGATGTAGAGGCACTGCCAAGAGCTACAGAGGATTCAGTAATACATTTTCTTTTCCAATTATTTGTGTGATATGGCCTCCCGAGGGACATAATTACAGATGGAGGACCACAATTTGTAGGTAATAAGATTGCTGCAACATTAAAAAATTACCACATTCTGCACAAAATTACAACTCCATACCACCCACAAGCAAATGGTGAAGTAGAAAGCACTAATAAGGTAATTGAGGAAATACCTACAAAAACAATTGCATCACACAGACGTGACTGGGCTCCAATATTGTTGGAAGTCGTGTGGGCATACTGAACAACATGGAGGAACACCACGGGGTATTCACCATATCAATTAGTATTTGGAAAAGAACCTATCTTCCTAATCGAATTCAAAATTCAAAAATTAAGAACAACGAAGGAGGTGGGTTTCAATTTAAATGAAGCCTAGACAAATAGATTACAGCAAATCAATGAGTTAGCTGAAATGAGGCTCTCAGCTCTTCAACGCACTGCATTAATTCAGAAACAAAGAGAAAAATGGCATGACGCCCTTATTAAAAAGAAAATATTTATCGAAGGAGACTGGGCACTCCTATACGATTCAAGGTTCCAGGATTTCCCCGGGAAACTCCAGACACGATGGCTTGGACCTTATGAGATACGAAAAGTGCATGATAATGGCACCATTACATTGAGAACCATTGATGGATCTGGACATTCTTTCAAAGCGGATGGTCATCGAGTGTGACTTTATCACAAACCGCTTACCAGGGAGTCCTTTTACCAGCCATTATAGGAAGATTCCACTATGAAAATTCTTGTTGAGGAAGATAACCTGTCCTCAACATTAATTCACTGAACAATCCCTTTGTCTTTTAATTTTGTATATAATCTTTTCTCTTTAATTTTTCTTGTATAAACTTTTTTTTATACAGAATTTAGTGTTGTTCCATTTAAGCAACAATTGTTGTTCCTATTAAAGAACAACAACTGTTCCATTTGAGGAACAATAGAGGTTTCTTTATTTAATTTTCGTGTTGTTCCTCTTAAGGAACAACAACCGTTCCTCTTAAGGAACAACAATCTTGCGTGCTCATATTTTTATTGTTCCTCTTAAGAAACAGTTGTTGTTCCTCTTAAGGAACAACAACCGTTCCTCTTAAGGAACAACATCTTTGCATGTCCATATATTTTCATTGTTCCTCCTAAGGAATAGTTGTTGTTCTACCTGTGGAACAACGACCATTCCTCTTAAGGGACAACCATTTGACACTTAATTTTTGTTGTTCCTCTTAAGGAACAACTGTTGTTCCTCTTAAGGAACAACTGTTGTTCCTCTTAAGGAACATCAGTCGTTCCTCTTAAGGAACAGCAGTCGTTCCTCTTAAGGAACAGCAGTCGTTCCTCTTAAGGAACAACACATCTCCGTGTTTCCATTTTTATTATTCCTCTTAAGGAACAACTGTTGTTCCTCTTAAAGAATAGCAGCTGTTCCTTTTAAGGAACAAAACTTTTGCATGTTTCTATTTTTGTTGTTCCTCTTAAGGAAGAGTAGTCGTTTCTCTTAAGGAACAAGAGTTCTATGTGTCTCTGCTTTTGTTATTCCTCTTAAGGAACAACACTTCTGCGTGTTTCCAGTTTTGTTGTTCCTCTTAAGGAACAACACTTTCGCGTGTTTCTATTTTTGTTGTTCCTCTTAAGGAACAACAACCATCCCTCTTAAGGAAAAACAACACTGTGTGTTCATATTTTGCTGTTTCTCTTAAGGAACAACTGTTGTTCCTCTTAAGGAACAACAACCATTCCTCTTAAGGAACAACAACTCTACGTGTTCATATTTTGTTGTTCCTCTTAAGGAACAACAATCCATGTGTATTTTATTTTTGTTGTTCCATTTAAGGAACAACTTCTATTCCTCTTAAGGAACAACAACCATTCCATTTTAGGAACAACAATATCGCTTGTTTACATTTGCAATGTTCCTCTTAAGGAACAGTTGCCGTTCCTTTTAAAGGAACAACAATTTCGCGATTTTTTTACTTTTTGTCCTTCCTTCTAACGAACATCAGTTTCAATATGGAGTGTTTTTAGGCTGTTCTGCCAAAGGATCAACACTTTATTTTGCATCTACTTTATTTGTTGTTCCACTTAAGGAATAGCTGTTGTTCCTCTTAAGGAACAACAATTTCGTGTGCAATTTTTTTCTTTTTGCCATTCCTATTAAAGGAACTGTAACTTTGCATGCAGTCGTCTTTTTGTTGTTCCTCTTAAGGAACAGTAGCTGTTCCATCTAAAGAACAACACTTTTTGAGTGCATTTTTTTTGTTGTTCCTCTTAAAGAACAACACTTTTTTTTTTTAGAGTTTTTGTGAATAATGTTTTACTCTTCATGATCCTTTGAAATCAAGAATACAAATTTATGCAAGGACACAAAAATTAGAGGTTACTGAAATAAGCAAATCAAAGAAAAATTATCATCTTTAATGAGATTGCTTTGTATTGATAAGAAAAATGAAAGGACACAACTATCTGTATCACATTGCTATCCTTATTTTCACTAAAACTCAAATTGATTAATTATTTTTATCATGTTGGCTCTTCCCTAATTCTCATAATTCTCTTTGATTATTATTATTGAATAAGAATAAGGGCATATTTTCTTCTATTGAGATGTTCAGACTTCTTCCACCATCCCTACTCTTAAGGGGTGTTAAGCCATCCTCTATATATAGATAAGACGTGCTATATAAAAGAAGATAAAAAGAAGGAAAAAATGTATGTATATGATTACTAACAATTATATGATTTTTCAGATGGAGGATAGGGGGTCTCATCAAGAGCTAGCCTACCATGATCATAAGGGAGCAGTGAAGTGGCATTCCCACTATGGCCACCATACTAGGGATATGATCCAATGGACACATCAGAAAAATAAAAGTCCTTGGAACAAGAGGTCTCATCATGAGGCGACCTATCCACCTTCCACTCCTTCCCGGTGAATGGCATTGTGATTCACCTGGTTACCAAGCCAGCACAATGGCCTCCATTCTGACATCACAAGGCACTTTCCTAGGCATACATAAAGGATTATGGTTCCAAAGGGTGAAAGAACACCTTTGTCAAGGTTATAGACACCTATGGGCAACAGAGATCTACTGATGGTATTGAAGTCATATGTTTCAAACATAAATAGTAATTATAAACCCTTTTCTTATTTATTTATATTTATTTCAAAAGAGATTATGTTCCCAATTCCCTTTGAACCTTTTATGCATGAAATATCATTTAAAAAAGTCAATCATAATGATTTAAGTGGAATAATGACAACATAACATTTCACCTACGTCTTTTTCGCATCACTCCATGGCATCTCCATATATATTCATGATTTTCATCTTAAGCCTCGATTTCAGCAACTCAATACTTTTTTTGATCTTGTCATGAATATGTACACCTTGCCCTTTTTACATTGTACGATTATCATCTAGTACGTCGCTCCTCCAATTAACCGGTCGAGGACGACCTATCATTTTTCACAGGGGCATTGGTGACTTCCAAAATTCTCCTGCATACGTGTCAGTCATTTATTTGGGTGTAATAGACTACATCAGATCCCATAATAGCAGGTTTTGACGGTATTGATGTTAAAAAAAGGGTATTTTCCTGTTAAGATATTCTGACACATAGGAAATAGTTAAGTACAACTTGTTCTGGTATAGAGTTAGGTATAGAGTTAGGTAAAGTGTGTTTCTTTACCTTGTACATTTTGTAACTTACAATCCGACGGTCACGATATGTAGTGATCCGACGGTTCATTCTCTCCTCGGTATTACCGACACTTGATCTGTGGCTTGACACCCGATTGGTCCATGATTTCTATTTAAAGTGCATGGAGGGTCATTTGTAGGGTAATCTGTCTATGAGAGAAGCTTATGTAAATTTTCATTCTTTTATTAATAAATTGCCTGAAGTGGTCGCGTTGGCTCAGGACATGGACTATTTCCCTCTTTGAGGGTTTTAACCACGTCAAAAATACTGGTGTATTGATCTGCGATCTGGTTGTGAGCGGTGTCCTTTGGTGTTCTATCTGAGGAACTTACCCTATAAATTCGTACATGTTATCAGAGCTATTTTAGGGCCACGTCCGTTGGTGATCCAAATCTGAAGCCAGTAGAACTGCATTCGACTGCCGTTTCCTAGATCTACTGTTTCTAACTGCTTTCGGGTCGAGAGGACTGCTCTATTGTGTTGGGAGCATCTGTTTCAGTGAGGAACACCTTTTGTTTCACGCGAAAAGGTTTCCGGTAGCCCTAGCTGCGTCATTTTTAAGATCTAGAGGTATATAGTGTTTATTTGCAGTTTATAGTTATTTTCTCTCTGTTTATTTCGGTTTCGGTTTATTTAGCTTTTTTTATTACCGGATCTATACCTTTCATTTCTGCGTATGCTCTTTGCGCTGCGACTCTGTGCGATCTGGGCAAATTAGAAACAAAAAGGATGGATTTTTCTCATGCGTATGCTCTTTTCCGTTGCGCCTTAGTGTGATCTTGGAAAATCAGAAACATTAAGGAAAATATTTAGTTTCCGGCTAAAGCTAACTTTGAGCCGCAAGGTTCATTTTTGAAAATATTTATTTTTTCGGCTAAAGCTAACTTCGAGCTGTAAGGTTCGTTTTTTTTGTATTTCCGTGTTGGGTTTTATGTTTTTTGTTTTGTAGGGAAAAAGAGCCTTCTCAAAGCAAGCATGCAACCCAAAGCATCAACCCCCCCACCCCCCCGGCTCTCTCTCTCTCTCTATCTCTCTCTCTCTCAAAATTTTTGTATACCTCACTTGGTGCAAAGCTAATTTATGAGAGTAGAGGTCTTGGGTTCAAGTCTCCATTTTTTGGGGGCGGATTTTTTCATTTCCGCACATTCCCGCACTTCGGCGGCTACTTCATCAATTTTTTTTTCAAAAAGCCATAACTTCTTCATCCGGAAGCCGTTTTGAGAGCCGTTTTTTCTAAACCAACATAATTTTTCGAGATCTATCCATTGGAACACTTAGTTGCAGCATATTTAGCTTCAGTTTCAATTGAAATGGTAAGTCAATACCAAGTTACCCTTGACAGTACCAACTACTTCCAATGGTTGTCCTACATTGAGGATTTTGCTTAGAAGTAAAGGTATCTACAGAATAGCCTCAGGCCAAGAAAAGAAACCGAAGGATGAAGATAAGGTTGCTAAATGGGAAAATAGGCAACATCAAGCACGTGGATTGATAGGGATATCTATTTCTCCAGATCTTAGATTCCATATTGCAGAACTTGATACTCCTGATGAAGAAATGAAGCAAATCAATAAAGTTTTTGGGATTAAAAATGAACTTAGAGCCCATTAACTTGAAAATGAGTTGCTTACATTGGACCCTAATAATTTTTCTTGCATTGAAGATTTCTTGTCCAAGTTGAAGACCCTTAGATATCTCTTGGAAGGTGTTAAGGTTAAGAAAGAAGATAGTAACCTTATCTATTCCATTCTTACTAAGTTGGGACCAGCCTACTCTGTGTTTGTTTCCACCTTCCATTCTACAAGATAAGCCTTCATTTCTCAAGGAACAGACTACAAATCCCCTTCCTTTGACTCTTTTTGTGATTCTTTAATAAGAGAACAAGAAAAACTCTTACACCTTGGTCTTCTTAATCTTGGAAACTCTTCCAAGAAAGCGTTAGCCGCCCAACAGCAACCAAATTCAAAGAATCCTAAGGAGTCATATCCTAAAAAGAACGGTCCTAAACCAAACAAGGATCCTAAGCAACCTTAGCCTCAAAATGAAAAATCATTTCAACGAAATGATAAGACAAATAAAAAAAAATGGAAGAAGACTGATAGACGTTGCAACTTTTGTAATCGAGATGGCCACTTAGAATCCAAATGCTTTAAGAAGATGGAAGCCTTGGAAGCAGCGATGAAGAAACATAACATCCATTTGGAGCATTCTTCAACTTCAACTTCATCTTCAGGAATGGCACTTTCCACATGTGGTTGTCAATCATCTCGGTCTGGTTATGCACTAAATGTATCTTCTTCTTCTCATTCTCATGAGTGGCTCATTGATTCTGGAGCTTCTTATCACATGGCCAAAAACAAAGCCATGTTTTCTTCTTTAAATGATTGTAACACCAAAAATAAATATGTTGGTGATGATAGATCTCTTAATGTTGTAGGGACTGGAACTGTTCATCTAGACAATGGTCAATTGAATGATGTATTATGCGTTCCAACCTTATCCTACAACCTTCTATCTGTATATCAGATAACTCATTCAGGTGAAGGTAAAATCGTTGAATTTTCACCTCATGATGTTGTAATCAAGGACCTAAGAGATCCTAAACAGGTTTTAGCTACTAGCATTGTTGATGATTCTACAAGGTTGTATAAGTTTCACAACTTCGGGTCATCAAATATTCCCTCAGTATTTGTTTCTCATAACGATGAAGTGAGCAAACTTTGGCATGAACGATTTGGTCACTTAAACTATTGCTCCCTTCAGCATATATGTAAGGAAAATATGGTGGCAGGTCTTCCTATGGTATCTTGCAGAGATGATGTCTGTTTCGGATGTGTACTCGGAAAACATCATCGGGACAGTTTTGAAAAACGTGCCTCTTGGGATGCGTCAGCCCCTTTACAGCTTGTGCATAGTGATTTATGTGGTCCACTTCCAGTTGTTTCATTCTCTGGCTGCAAGTATTTCTTAACTTTCATTGATGATTTCTCCAGACGCACTTGGGTATACTTCTTAAAACTCAAGAGTGAAGTATTTAACACATTTTTGGACTTCAAGGCCTTTGTTGAAAAACAATCTAGACATCAAATTCTTAAGCTAAGATCTGATAATGGCGGAGACTATGTTAAAAACACATTCATCCACTTTTACACTGAGAATGGAATTCAAATGCAACATACTGTTCCATATACTCCACAACAAAATGGTGTAGCTGAAAGGAAGAATCGCACCTTAAAGGAAATGGCTAATTGTATGCTACAATCTAAAGGACTTGGTCTTAGTTTTTGGGCAGAAGCAATTAACTGTGCAAATTACATAATAAATCGCACTCCTACTAAGGCTTTAAAGAATATCACTCCAGAAGAAGCATGGAGCTCAATCAAACCAGATGTAAGTCACTTTCGTGTTTTTGGAAGTGAAGCGTGGGCCCATATTCCAGATGAAAAGCATAAAGCTTTAGAACCTAAGAGTGAAAAATGTACTTTTGTTGGATATTCTGAAGATGTCAAAGGCTATAGACTTATTCCATTTAAGTCCAAAAATGTTATCATTAGAAGAGATGTAAAATTTGATGAAAATATATCAGCCCGCGAGCGTAGTCTGGCGGATGTGCCACCTCTCCCTATCTCTTCTACTTTTAAAAACATTTCTTCTTCTTCAGATGAAAGTGAGGATGACAATCCTCCCCCACCATCTCAGGGTCCTCCTTTAGCTCCTCAGCTTCCAAAATGGGTTCGTGCTACTCGAGATGCAGTAGGTGATCTTGTCGGTTATCCTACAGATCAACGACGCACACGTTCTCAATTTGACAAAGCCTCTTCTTTACTGGCTCAAGCTCCAGTAAATTATGATCTTGACACCTTTGTAGAAGCTTCAGGCCATCTAGATTAGGAAGCAACTATGAATGAAGAATATCATTCATTATTGGCAAATGATACATGGAATCTTGTTCCTCTACCAAAGGGACGAAAACTTGTTGGATGAAAATGGGTTTACAGAACCAAGTATGGACCAGATGGGAAAGTTGATAAACATAAAGCTAATCTTGTTGCTAAAGGTTTTTCACAGGTTGAAGGCATTGAGTACACTGAAACCTTCTCCCCTGTTGCCAAAATGAACTCTATCTGCCTTGTTCTTTCCCTTGCTGCCTCGTTCAAATGGGAAGTCCATCAGATGGATGTTAACTCTGCCTTCTTGCATGGGGACTTGCATGAAGAAATCTACATGGAACAACCCATTGGCTTCATAAAAACAGACTCTAGCCTTGTATGTCAGCTTAAGAAATCCCTTTATGGTCTCAAGCAAGCTCCTCGAGCTTGGTATGCCAAACTGGATAACTTTCTTTTAAAATCTGGCTTCTCTAGGTGTCATTCTAACAATACTGTCTACACCAAGAAAGTGGGCAACTCTCTTATCATTCTTGTTCTTTATGATGATGATCTTATCCTGACTGGTAGTGATCCCAACCTTATAAACTATGTGAAGTCTAGCCTTAAAAGGAAGTTTGAAATGACAGACTTAGGACACTTACATTATTTTCTCGGTCTTCAAGTGTTGCAATTCAAGGAAGGTATTTCCCTTTCTCAATCCAAGTATGCCTGTGATATTCTACACCACTTTCACATGGAAGACTGTAAGCCAGCCCCTTCTCCCTTTGAGTCTGGAGTCAAACTTTCAGTCACTTGTACTTCTACTGAAGTTGATGCTACCTTATACCGTCAACTTGTAGGAAAAATTTTGTATCTAACCCATACTCGTCCTGACCTTTCCTTTGCTGTTGGCCTTGTTGCTCTGTTTATGCAAAACCCACATGAAAATCATTGGAAAGCAGCTAAAAGAATACTTCGTTATGTTCGAGGTATAGTTCAGTTTGGGATTCATTACATAGCCTAAGCATCTCCTCTACTGGTTGGTTTCACTGATTCCGATTAGGCTGGTGACCCTGATGATCGGAAGTCTACTGTCGGTTATGTGTTCACTCTTGGTTCAGGACCTATTACATGGGCTTGCAAGAAACAAGGTGTCATTTCTCTTTCATCAGCAGAAGCAGAGTATCGTGGTGCCGTAGAAGCTAGTAAGGAAGCCTTGTGGCTTCGTCAGATCCTGTCAGAGTTTGGCTTTCAGCAGCTGCATCCGACTAGACTTTGGTGTGATAATCAAAGTGTCATTCAGCTATGCAAAGATCCAGTCCAACATCAGCGCAACAAACACATTGAACTACACATGCACTTCATCAGAAAGCTCATTCATGACCATGTTCTTGAAGTGCAATATTGTTCAACAGATGACCAAGTTGCAGACATCTTTACAAAGGCTCTCATAGAGGCAAAGTTCACTAAACTTCGATTTATGGTTGGAGTTCAGGAAGTTGTCACTGAGGGGGGATAGGCTCTAGTGCCCCCTTCCTTCTCCTATTGTGTCATATTTTTAAATCCTTCAATCCTATCCCAATTTGTTCTTAAGGGGGGATGTTAGGATATTCCGACACATAGGAAATAGTTAAGTACAACTTGGTCTAGTATAGAGTTACGTATAGAGTTAGGTAAAGTGTGTTTCTTTACCTTGTACATTTTGTAACTTACAATCTGACGGTCACGATATGTAGTGATCCGACGGTTCATTCTCTCCTCGGTATTACCGACACTTGATCCATGGCTTGACACCCGATTGGTCCATGATTTCTATTTAAAGCGCATGGAGGGTCATTTGTAGGGTAATCTGTCTATGAGAGAAGCTTATGTAAATTTTCATTCTTTTATTAATAAATTGCCTGAAGTGGCCACGTTGGCTCAGGCCGTGGACTGTTTCCCTCTTTGAGGGTTTTAACCACGTCAAAAAAATTGGTGTATTGATCTGTGATCTAGTTGTGAGCGGTGTCCTTTGGTGTTCTGTCTGAGGAACTTGCCCTGTAAATTCCTACATATCTGATATGCACAGTTTTCTATTCCATTGTTATCTCTGTGTATTGTTGTGTAAAAATAATAGTGTGCAGAACTTAGATGAAATGGGAGGACAATTAGTATGCAGCGAGCCACAGGTACTAGCAGTTTCTGATGGTACACAAGAAATTTTAGTAAGGGTTGGATGGGTCGCATATTTTACACAACTGTAGCAACCCCATGAAACTGTGGCTATTGAATTTTTGCAGAATTTGCAGGATGATCATTCCATAGTAAGAGGAAGATGAATAACAGTGACGGATACTATAATAGTCAAGGTATCTAGACTACCAGCAGTTGGACCTATATGGACACATAAAAAATTGATACTTCACAACGCCATGGCCATCTTGCAAGACGAGGGACAAAACCTGACTATCAAAGGTAAAGGAGTCCATCCTTCATCTCTCGGAGAACCATGGATAGAATTGGCTAAAGTAGTGCAAAGCTACATTACATGCGACGGAAGAAAGGATGTGGTAAGACCACGCCACCTCAAATTACTAGCAGTACTAAAACATAAATGTGCCTTAAATTTTCCTGCATATTTAAATTATTTTCCTACATGACATTGCTAGGATAAAAAATCTCGCCATATAGATACTGTAGTGAGTCACCATTGTTTAAATCAAATGATAGTAAGTTATAGCCTTGCTCAACAGAAAACCAGTTGGGAAGAATTAGTGTTTTCTATAAACGAGGAATTAGCCTTACCTACCCCAAAAAGAAAACGAACCACCAGCATAGCAAGCAAACCACAAAAATGTAGAGACCCTTCCACGTTAAGAACAAGCAGGGAAACAGGTGAGAACCTCCAGGGTAGCAGTAGTCAACCCTTAGAATTATCTAGCCTTGAAAATGAACAACCTTTACAGCTAGAAGGAAGAAACAACCAAGAATCAAAACTTGAGGAAGAAACAAAGCATACCAGTGAAGAAGAGAGGGATGAAGCAAAAGTTACCTTAACGCCCAGTGCAAATCCACCACAAAACCCATTACAGGAGGACGAATTGGCTCAGATTTTGGCCAATATGAGTGAGTATATTTAGCCAAATAGTCTGCTTGACCTCAATGTTGAGGCAGCACAATCATAAGAAAACTTTGCCCCCAACAAGAGTATATCAGAAAAAATAAATGATGAAATAGAAGCAGGTGCAGAAGCCACTCAGGGAGTGGCAGACCAAACTAGGGTTGCCTCTCAAGAGGAAGCTAGTCATGACAATGCGAACACAGAAGATATGTTCCAAATAGAGGAAATGGAAACTAGCCAAGGCAAAGGCATGGCCCTTAGAGAGAAAAATCCAACTGAGCAACCGAGTCTAGTAAGAATAGAAACAGTTAGGGAAATAGTTGTTCCTCTAAAAAAGAAGAAGAGCCAAATTAAGAAGTTGCGAAAGGAACAACAAAAGCTGCAAAATTTAGTGAAACAACTCAGACAAAAGATAAGGGTATTAAAAAGGAGAAAAATTGCAAGGAGAACCCCGAGAATGGTGAATGCAACTATTCAAACATAATTCCATTATACAAGGGCTACGAAGACTCAAACCCAGCCCATACTCATTGAAAATGATAAGGAACAACATGCAACCGTTACAAAAGCTGTTGCCCAAACAGAGACTACACATTTCTGCAATACAATTGTTCAAATAGAGGAAATACCCTCTAGCAGTGTTGGCACCCAGACAGATATCGAAGCCAAAGATGTTCTGATAGGTAGCGATCCTAGTATAACTAGTCTCCAAGAGAAGCTGGGAAAAGTGCAGCTGACCATAGAAAAGCTTGAGGAAAAGACAGTTCCCCCAAAAAGGTACCAGGAGTTGCAGAGGCAATCGTGGAATATCAATGCATCAGAAGATGAAGCCTTCGATAAATATCAGAGAGCAGAAGAAAAAGTGTAAAAGGTAAAGAACAAACTGGAAACAGTCATGTGTCATATCAGTAGTCCATGTTCCCTTTAAATAGATGTTTTAACATGCAGGTCCCTTGCCAAGAACTATGCTTTATTTTTATTAGAAAGATATTTACAGTTAAAAATTAAGGTTGTTAGAGCAAGGAAAGCAATAGACATAAAATTTGTTGATGATTTTATAAATTGCTGTAAACACCATGGAGTAAAAGTTCAATGATTACTCTGTGAGTTTTATTTTCATAATTTTATATTGGAAAAAGAAATGGAGAAGAATACCAGTCCTTTTGTGGGTGATGTACAGTTTCAAGAATTCATTTCATTTGCTGCTAATCAGTTAAAGTGGTTCAAAGGCCATAACACTTTCCAGAGGCAAGAAAATTGGTTGGACCTTTGGGTCAGGGGTGAACCGAAAAACCCATTACAACTGCTGACCAAACTTAAGAGTCTAATGTAGAAGGAAGGAGTAATCTAGACATTGGGACCCATCCACAAAGAAATTGTCTAGAAAGTGGTAGAGTATTTCCTCTCTATCAAAGACAAATCCTTGGAAAAAGCTAAATTTAAATGGAAGACTTCCAATCAGAATATATAGGATAGGGAGCCATTCAACTACAAAAACTTTAAATTAGCTACAGATCGTCTGGTTACCTATAGTAACCTCATCTTAAGGGAAGGCCCGTATTGGCTAGGTTGTAGGTTTCAAAGCCCTATTATCTGGTATCTTGCAGAAGGGTATAAAGCCATATATGAATTTCCTGAAGGGTAGACAGGGCCCATCTTTGAAGTTTTGGCTAAAAATCATGGTTTTAGACCACCTCATGACATTCCCTCTCTATCCTATTCTTTGACTGCTTTGCACACAAACTACATGGTTTTCATGAGGGCATGAAAAAGGGTAAGCAGGGGAGTGTGTTGAGCTATGGAAAAGGTATGAATTTGACATTTATTTCCTTATCTTTTTCCTTAATCATATCTCCTTTATATTCTAAGATGTTAATATATCAAAGAATTATAGCAAAAACAAGGGAGTTATTGATTATTGCAATTTAGCTAATTATTGTCTTTTCTCATGCAGGAAAAAGATAAAATGGAAATTACCTTTTGGGGGAAAAAGACAAAGTGAAGTAAATGTTGTTCCTTCACCAAGAAGCCGTATCTAGACAGCAAGTCAAGATTGGAGCGTGCAGTTAAGGATAAGAACAGAGGAGATCACAACATCAACACAAAAGATAAAGAGTTAACTAAAGTTAGAAGATTGAGCAGATCCCTCAGGATATCTCGATCCTGAGGGATCATTGTTACTATTATATTTGCTATTCTTTTTTTATTCACCTGGCCATTATAAAAATGATAGTGATTGTAAAGAATGATTATTTATCATCATTATTCAAAAATTACTTTTGTATTTTTACTTTGATCATCGACTCTCGTTGTTGAAACAGAGTACGAACTGGTTGTAATCATTTTGCATATGACTAACACATAATATAGTTTTTGTTCCTTCTTTCATATTGAAGTAAACCAATGGTGCTCCATTAGCAGCTAAGGGCCTGAAACTGGTGGATCCACTTGCTATTCTGTACCATTCCTTTACGATCTTTCTTGTGTGATGGTTTGGTTTGATCTTTGTTTGCTGGAATCCCATTGCTTTACTGTTTCTTCTTTTTAGATTTAATGAATTGATCCATTATATATGTTGTAACTGAATTGCGTTGACGTTCATTCTTGTCATAATAAGATTATTATTCTCTACAACTATATTTTTATGTTGTTCATTTTTATTACAGAGCTTCGATGTTCATTCCAGTACATTAACTTTGTTGTTCATTACAGTTTCATAAGTTCCGCTGTTCATTTCTACTAAATAGCATTGTTGTTCATTTCCTTTCTGTAATCATTTGGTTTTTCCTTTCAACATTGTTACAGTTAGCATAATTATCCCATTTCTATCAGCAACATTATTGATTTAATTCATTGTCATTCCCAATCGGTTATTTAGTGTGGTGTGTTAGATCAACAATTGTAAAGGACATTGGCTACTACTGTCAGAGTTCTGAGATTTAGGATCTTATTTATGTTTGATTTCATTTACATTAGTTACAAGAGGAAAGAGTTATTGCTACTGTATCCTTGACTGATAATTTCTACTAATTTCCTAAGCGAATGATTTAGTTTCAGAGCGTTGAGTTTCTTTTAATTGCAAGTAAGATTTATTTCAAGCATCTGTTTACTCTTGTATTTGAAAGCACTGTACTGCAATTTAGAAACATTAGTCTTGAATAAATAGCCGCCACAAACTATATACGCTCTTGAAATAGAAAATATTACCTGGATTGATAATTAATGTAGGATAAATAGGAGTGAAAAAGACACCTTTTATACCTCAACACATATCTTTCGAAATATTTGGTGAAGTGATTGCAATAGGTATTATGTTTAAATATAGGAAGGATGGAGACTCATATTCCTTACCATGGATGGATAGGGTCCTATTAATCCTCAACGAAAATGATCGCTAGGAGACTGTTGATAATGTTATCGTGGACTTGATAGATGCCAATAAGGAGGCCAACATAGTAAAGAGGAAGATAAATACAAAAAGATAACTCTTGAATGCAATGAAGGACGATGTGATCCCTCACTTTTCTAAGAAGAGGAAAACTAAATATATGTTTGATGCTTCGGTGGATATATGCTAGCGCGAGACTCTTAACAAGAAAAATGGTACTGAGGGTTACCCTTTAATCTAGTCAAATAACAAGATTTTACTCGGTGATAAATTATCTAATGAAGATTGATTACATACATGGTCATCTTGTAGCAATACGTGAAGAAGTGGACGATATATAGTTATATAATGTGGTGTTGAACAACTTCCTAGAGATATTAGATTGAGTTGTGAAAATAATCTATTGTCTGAAGAACTAACATTTATTTGATAGGTTATGGGATGACTATATCTAAGAGAAGATGTGGAAGTAGCTAAATACCAGGGCTGCTAGGAAGGAAGGTGATGACGACCTAGATCTTGTTGGTAGGATATTAAAGAGAAAAGTAAAGGTTTGAGTAGGAGTGAGGATTGAGACTGACTCGAAGAAGATGAAGGGCTTTACTGATGTCAATTGTTTTTCATGTCATACGACTTGAAACTATGCATCAAAGTGATCAAGGAAGAACAAAGGTTGAAAATGAATCTAATCTCTTGTATTTACATTGGAAGAACCTTGGGTTAAAGAGATTTCAAGGAGGTTTGAGATAGAATTCACATTTTTTTCCTAACTTTCATCAACCAACATACTAGTTGGTGTGTATATGTTAGATAGTGGAAGAACATCTCATATGGAAAGAGCATGGTAGTCATTTGGTATCTTGATAGACTAGCACTCGGATATGGATGTGGAATTTTGTTACAATACTAAGTATGCAATGAAGGGAGTTGCAACAGTGACATTTCAACTTTGAGTTAGGAGGCATATTGAAACCGAAGGACCTCTTATGGGATCCAAAAGTCAAAAACCATTTTCTTTTAGTATATATGATTCAGAAGAAGGGTTTTTTTTAGTGCTACAATATCGATGGTGTTGAACACCTAATATTTGGGATTACGAATCCTATGTAATAATGTAAATATCTAAATAATAGAAGTTGGAAGAGAAAGAGACATTGGGAGACGAAATCCAATAGTCTCCCACTCCTTGTATATATTCATATTCTCCCTTAATGAAAATGAGATTTTTAGAGTTACTCCCATCCTAACATGGCATCAAAGCCACCTCCAAAAATTAGCTTTTCTATTGTATGTGCTATTAATTTTATACAATATTTTGTCTGTGTGTTCTATGCCATATTCTCTACAATATTTTGTGCACAAAAATCCTATGGAAATGCGTTGAACATTGAAAAAAATGTTGTTGCATTAAAAAAAGAGCATTGGGTGATAGTTGTATTGGTGGTACCATATTCATATGCACTAAATATTTATGAAGGCATTAAGGTGTATGGCATATAATATAAATGATATATATATATATATATATATATATATATATATAGATATATATAATGTTGACATTTTTGAAGACCATATGATATGGTATGAAATGGTATAAAATCAAGCATGATATACGGTATTATGTTCAAGGCATATACGGTTTCATATATGTGTTGAATCATGCATATAGTTTATATAAAGTGCTGAGTATGAGAAACAACCTACACTCTTAACTGAAGTCTTTTTTAAGACATAACCAATTAACTTTACTCGAATAACATCAAGTTTCTATTGTAATTATTCTAGTTATCTTAGGCATAGATCAAATTATATGATGCATTCACTCATCTCTATTCTGCGAGTATTTCTCATTGGCAAAGAGAACTATCATGAGTTTTCCCGAAAGGTAAAACACACCTTGATTTTCAATGATTTGTGGAAAGGGTTTTGTGAAGGAGAAGGAGACATTGCACATGAAAAACCCACTTCAGACAAAGACCTTGCCTTTTGGGAAAACAAGAACAACGAGGTCTATGCCTTGAATTCAGCATCAGAAAATGAATAGGTGAGTATATTTATCCATTTTCAAATGTATTTTAAACTTTAAAGAAGTTGAGGGATTGTATGAGTCACACATTCAACTTGAATTTGTTTAATTGATTATCAAGTTGTTCAAACTAGAGTTGAAAAATGATGATCCTATTGCCTTAGCATCACAAGTAACATCAATTATGCATGACATAAAATACATCAGTGTTGAAATAGATATTCCCCTTGTATCTTATGTGAAGGCACAATATCCCTCTAATTCACATTATCATAAGTCATTGTAAGAAAGTGGCAATCTTAAGGAGATTACTTTTGAATCCCTTGAAAAGAAGTTTGTTGAAAGAGACAATGCTTTTTGGAAGAAGACAATTCCTTAGTATTTTGAAGAAGTTTTGTGCCTTGCACATAAAGAGATGAACCATTCACATGATTCTTATAGAAGAAGAGGTGGCTGAAGAGGAATAGGAATGAAGAATTTTAGAGGCAGGGGGGAAGACATGTTGAATGACAATGGCATGATCTTCATTGCATATAATGCAATAGAGGTGGAAATGATGTTTCCACATGTAATATTCCTTCTAATAGAATCAAGAAGGAGAAAAATGAAGGAAAAGGTAAAATACCTCACAAAGGGAAAGGAAAATCACCTAAGTCTACTCATTATGTTGTGGCACGTTGCAACATTAGAGTAACTTAAGACTTATTCAATACTTCACTTTCTTCATAGAAATATTCTTGGTTGCTTGATTTCGGAGGAACTTGGAACATGAATTTCAGGAGAGATTTCTTAGAATAATTCATTGATAATGTTTGAGGAGAAGTATACTTTGCAGCAAAGACCAACTTCAAGTGATCAGGGTTGGGTACCATTAGGCTCAAACTGCCTGGTCTTCCATACTTTCTTATAAATGACGTTCTATACATCCCGGAGTTGAGGAGAAACTTGTTGTCTTTCCTCTACATCTGTTAACAAGGACACTCTATTAATATATTCCATGGAAAGGTTGAGGTTAGAAAATCATCAGATCGCTCACTTGTCATGACTGAGATAGAGGGAGAAAGACTTCTAAAGTTGTAGGAAACATTTTCTCATTCACATAACTTTTGATATATTTATCACTATGATGAAGGTGTATTTCCATCAAGTCTTTTATTGCATGTTAAATTTGGACACTTGAACTATGAAAACATCCACTTGTTGAAGAAAAATGGTGTTACTCGCTTGCCTAAAATTCCTAGGAAACTTAAACAATGTCATGATTGTATCTTAGGAAGACACAAAAAATAGTATTTCCATGATTCTCATTCCATAGAACATATAAATCTTGAACTCATTCATTCTGATTTATGTGTCTCAATGCCTATTCCTTCTGCAAATGCTGATAAATATATGATGGCATTTATTGATGACTACACCATAATGTGTTGGGTTTATTTATTGAAGAATAAATATGAATGTTTTCAAACATTCACAAACATTCATGGATGAATTGAAAATGGAAAAGAATACAAATCAAACGAATCTGAAAACTATCTTCGCCAACATGGGATCAACATCAAACAACCATGCCTTATCATCCCCAACACGATTGAAATAATGAACGGAGAAATTTTAAATATGGTACGTTTCATGATGTTTTTCAAGAATGTTAAGTTGATGTTTTGGGTTGATGCAACTCTATGTGTTGTGTGGATCAATAATAGGTGTTTATCTAATGCTCTTAGAAATAAGACCCCCTACGAAATGTGGTATGGCCACATTCCTTCGGTGAGGCATCTCAAGGTTTTTGGTTCCATGTATTATGCCTTGATACCCAAGGAACCGAGAAGCAAACTCAGTTCACAGAGTCACAAATGTATCTTCTCTGGGTACTTAAATACCTACAAAGCATATTGTCTATATGATGAAGTGAATAAGAAGTTTATAATATCTATAGATGTGATATTTCTTGAATATTCCAAGACTGACAATGTTGTTGAGTGACAGCTTGATTGCTTGGATAGAAATAGACATGCAAAGGCTTTCCAAGAGTTTGATAATGAGATTCCACATCTTGAAGGGGGGATTCCTATAATGGATCAATTGACATAATATTCTTCTGAATCGCTCTCTCCCCCACATGAATTTTCAACCATTGATCATAATTTTTTTGATGTGATTGATATAATTGGGAGAATAAACTTTGATTTAGCCCCATCTCAATCAATTGAGTAGCCCGGGCCATCTAGAAAAGGTCCTCCAAAAAGGTTGATAAAGACACTTGAAAGTGTTTGTCTTGATGAGGTTGGAAATACAGGAAAAAGAAGCTCAGCTAGACAGAATGAAGTTGATGTAGGTGATTCTGATTCACCTATTGATATGGATGTTTATTATGATTTTTAACTGAATTTGTCAAGAAATTTCGAACGGAATTACTTCAAATTATTCACTTCTCTTGATGAATCTCAAGAAGTGATGCATAAACAATATGATTCTTTGACAAATAATGGAACATAGAAGCGGGTTGATCCCCCATTGGGAACCAAACTAATACGATGCAAGTGGGTCTTCAAGGACAAGTATAAATGAGATGGGTCACTTGACAAGCACAAAGAAGGCTTGCAGAAAAAGTTTTTTCACAGAAGGAAGGGGTCCACTATGTGGATAGTTTTTCCCCCATAGCAAAATGGGGTACCACCGAGACACTCTCTGCCTTCACAACATAGAATGGTTGGAGTTTCCATCAAATGGATGTAGAAACTACTTTCTTAAATGGATATATGAAAGAGAATATTTTTAGGTCCCAACAAGAAGGATTTTTTTTTTAAGGGTCAGGAGTTCAAAGTATGCGAGCCTGGTACGAGAAGTTAATTGAGTATCTTTAGAATATTAATTTCAAACATTATGATATTAATGATGCAACTTTGTTTGTCAATAATGTTGGAAAAACAATAGTATATCTTGTGGTGTATGTAGAAGATCTTTTGATTACAGGGAACAGTGAGAGCAACATTTCATCCATAAATAAATAACTCGGGAAGGGTTTTCAAATGACAAATTTGGGCTATTTTCACTATTACTTGGTATTGAAGTAACTCATCATATGAAGTTTATATTTGTCTCTAAGAAGAAGTACGTTGTATATTTTTTTAACAAGTTTGGCATGGTTGAGTGAAATTATTTTACTACTCCAATGGAAGATAGCTTAAAGCTCACATCCATTGAATGAAAAGAATTTGAGGATGAAACAAAGTATAGACGGTTGGTAGGAAGTCTCAACTACTAGAATACTACGAGACTAGACATTTCATTTGTTGTTAGAATCCTCTCTACACTTACGGAAAAGCATTGTGAGGGTCATTGGTCTAGTGCAAAAAGAGTTTTAAAGTACTTCAAGGGAACTAAAGACTTTTGACTCAAGTATACATAGGTGGGTTGCTTCTGCTTGATTGGATACTTTGATTGAGACTTTGATGGAGATAATGAAATTGGGGTATATAACTAAAGTTATGTTATGAGTCTTGGATCATGTGATATATCTTGGAGATCATGCAAACAATCATTTCTAGTAGAGTCCACAACTAAGGTAGCATATATGGCAGTAGCTAAAGCAACGAGGGAAATTGTGTGGCTTAAGAAATTTTTAGAATATTCGTATAATAAATAAGTACATTCAACTCCTCCTTTGATTTACAACACTTCTACAGTAACTTTAGCCAAGAACCCAAAGTTCCATGATCGAACGAAGCATATCAGTAAAAACTACCATCTGATTTGAAATCATGTTCAGGCCAAAACAATCCACCTACAAGTTTTTTCCACAAATGAGAAGATTGCAAACACCTTCATGAAAGTGATTGGAAGGGAAAAGTTTGAAATATTAAGAATGAACCTTGGACTCACGAACATCAATTCAGATTAGGGGGGGTGATTTTGAACACCTAATATTTTGTATTAGGAATCTGATCCAGGAGGATCTCATCAAATCTGTTACACAGGTCCAGTGTCATCGTCAGCAACTCAGTCCGGTGTCATTTAGTTTTGACAGTGTTGTTGATGGTTCAGGTTTTTCAGGTGATGTCAATGGTTTTCATGGTGATATGGTTTTGTAACTAGCTATTGACATATGGTTGTCATGAGTTCTGCCAGGATTTGGTCATCGACATGTGTTCGTCATCTAGTTTGCAGGGTTTGGTGTTGACATGGATTTTGGCGTCCATTTTACAGGGTTTGGTTGTCGTGATCATGGGAAAAATGTTGCTAATGTCACTTTGTGACATTTGGTGGTAAATGACCTTTGTTCTATTTGATGTAAAGATCTAAAACCCTAACCATGCAATAAATATCAAAAACATAAGACTAAACCCTAATACACCTAAATCCATGGATTCAAACACCTAAACATAAGTTCTAAGCCATATTACAACCTTAAATGTATTAAAATATACATATACACCTAGGTCCTAAACCTATATTACATTTCTATGTATTAAAATACATAAAACCAAAGTTTAATAACCCTAAGCCTATGTTAAACAATACATAAAACATAAATAAATATTATAACAATCCCCTAACCGCTAGAATAAACCGCGAGGGGACCGTCGTCATGTGAATAAGTGGGGATATTAACCCTAACTGCATTCTTAACCGTGGAGGAGACCGCAGTGGGACCATATGCCATGTGAATGGTTATTCGTTAGCCATCGAGTTAGTAGTTGGAGATCACGTCGATAACCACACGAATAATGGACAAGTGGTAGAATGTAATCACAATAGTGTAGACTGTGAGTCAGAACCGCCGACATGTGAACGGGCTGCAGTATCCGTCAATGGTTAACTTTTTGGCCAGCACGCAGTGGAACCACCAGGTTATTAGCAGCGTTCACATGAGCTGCCTCCCCTTCACCTAGTCAGTAAAACCGCCAACGACTTCTATTTTATTATATGGTTATATTTGGGTTTTTGTTTGTTTTGGAATTTAAAACTAATTCAATGATCATCGTGTTATCCTAAGGTGGAAAAACCTAAGAACACCGAGGAAAAAAAACTCGAATTTCAACTAATTCATTCCTAAACTCTACCTGAGGAAGTTGGAATGTGCTTACGGGGCTATAAGGGGTCGTTTCTCTCATTGTAAAAAGGGAGAGTGGTTTTAAATTTTTGTATGCATGTTCTGGAGGTTATAGTTGATTTTATTCTCATTGTAATAGGACCATCCGGAGTCAAAATTGGGAACTATGACAGGCATTGGAAGGTTGGTTCAGAGAGCTATCCTTTAATAGTGACTAGAAGTGCCTACGTGCACATCCAGTTTAGTCAAATTGTTGTGTAATAAACCTCCTTGGTTTCAATCCTAATAAAGCAGATGCCCATCTTAAAAGCAAACTCGGAGACGTATTCCATGATGGATGAACTCCATAATCAACTTTGGTGTCTGGTATTGCTATGGTTTTGTTGTTTTCACTTCTGTTTTGCATCTTAATTATGTTTTTTCATATGTCGTAAAGTATTCTTCTCGAGCAGTTTTCACGGATTTCAACACTTTCAGTTAACATTGTATTCATTAATGGCTAATCAATTCTACATCTGTTTTAACTTATGACCATTTCAGATCATATTATTTGGTATCAGAAAAGGTTATGTTTGTAGAATTTGCCATTGAATGTTAACCAGGTCAAAGTCGCAACGTGGAGAAGGAATCCTTGAGGAAGATTGATCCAGAGATTGGAAAGCAACAAGTCATTCATATGTCAACCATGATAGTATCTGATGCAGATGAAAATACTGAAGCTGAGATGAGTGATGAATAGTTTCAGCACACATTTTTGACTATGTAGTAGATGTTGAGAGAATTTTACAAAGACAAGAAGCCAAGAGATGCAACTTCTTCTTCAGAGACATCGAAGAAGGAAAAATGTAAAGGCAAGGATGATAAACCACCTTAACCTCCATCATTGTTAGGCCCCTATAATATAAGTGATTCCCCCATTACTATTGTGATTGTATCCCTTGTTTTTATTATTGTGCCCCTATTGTCCCCATATTGTTATTAGTATGCCCCATAGAAACCCACTATTGTTATTTCTGTGCACTTATGTTATTAGTGTTATGTCGTCTTGATTATATTGTGACCCCTTAGAATCCTATATATAGAAGGGAGGTTTATTCATTTGTAGCATCCAAGAATTGTTCATTTTTGTAATGTAAAGGAGGTTTCCCCCTCCAAGAGGCTGAATTCTAAGGCATTGATCTATATTTTTTATCTTTTTGTGAGGTGGTTTCCTAACATTAGGTATCAGAGGTTCGAGTTCTAGGTTTTCCCTGCTCCAAACAGGTCACCATGGTATTTTTGGTATAAATTTTTGTCTGCAATGTTTTAGAAACTAAAAAATAAACCCATTTGCGCTGAAAGCATTCTAAACTTCAGGTCTGAATTTTAGAGCTTGTTGCATGATATTTGCAGAGATATTATCTGAGGAAGTTAGGGTGCTTGGAGACTCCCGAATTACATTTGAAATATGTGACCTGGGGAAAATCATTGTAACTTTTGCTTTGAGCATTCGATTGAAATTTCGTCAGAAGTTTCAGAAAGAGGATGGCCTTTAGTTTTTCGTGTATTAGTTTCAGGTACTAAGATCAAAACAGTGAGACATGGCACGTCGTACAAGCTCGCTCTACTGAACTAGTCTATAATCAGGCCACTGTGGGAGATTTGGCATAACTCTTCCTTGGAGAATCCAATCTTGATTAGAATTGAGGGGTTAGAAAGAGAACTCAAAGTGATAATGTAGGAAGAGATTTTAGATATTTGAGATCCACAGTTACAGAGAAAGAATAGATTCTATATTGAGCTCTTACAAAGTGAAAAAAAAAAGGTCTGTAGTTTTTGTTAAATTTTTTATAAGATTGGTTTGAAAAATTATTTTTAAGGAATTCAAAGGGAATAGTGAAGAATTATTAGCATTAATTAATGCCCTGAAAAAAGAAAATGGAAAATCCTAGTAAGCAGTCTGAAAGCTCTAGCATGACTCTTGAAGAAGAGGAAGAAATGCAACATGAAATATCTAAATTACAAGACCAAGTACAACAAATTTCACTCTCACTAAAGGTAAATGAATCCAAGACGAATGGCATGGAATCTAATATGAATGGCATTCAAGTTAATATGGATGGACTGGAAGCTAATATGAATGGCATGCAAGTTAAGATGGATTGCGTGGAAGCTAAGATGGATGGCGTGGAAGCTAAGATGGATGGCATGGATGCTAAGATGAAAGGCATGGACGATAAGATGGAAGAGTTGAAGATAAATTTGAATACATTGCTACAGGAAATGGTCACTAATGGTGAAAGGGTAGTAAACGGAACTCATGATGAGAATAAAAGATGTGTTAATCATGATATCATAGACCCTAATGTAGGATTGAAGACCCACCATGTTCCAAAAATCGATATGAGGAAGTTTGATGGCAAAGATACTAAAACATGGATACTACAGATTGAGAAATTTTTTGATCTCCATAATGTGCAAAACACATAAAAGGTATGTATTGCAACTTTTATATTTGGAACCAAATCAGTTTGTATGGTATCTATGGCTTTGCTATCATAAACAAATTGTCACTTGCGCAATTTTTATAGAAGAAATGATAGCACATTATGAGGATACAAAAAAAAAAACACCTTTTCTAGCCAATTAATAAATCTCTGACAAAAGGGTTCAATGATGGAGCACATTAAGGACTTCCAAAAATTGAACATAAGGGTAAAAGATATTCTACAGGAGCATAGGATTGATGTGTTCATAGGGACTTTAAAGGATAATATCGAACATGAGGTTCGCCTTTGGGAACCTAATTTATTGTAGAAGAAATTCAGATTAATAAGAAAAATGGAAACAAAAATTATGGCAACTAGGAAGCTTACCACTCACAACTATAAATATGGAAGTGTTGCTTCCCCTAGCCTTCCACAATATACAAGGTTGACACCACAAAAATTGGTAGAAAAAAGAGCAAAAGGGCTTTGTTATAGCTGTGATAGAAAATACACTAAAGGTCATAAGTGTGCTGAGAAGAAATTATTCTACATAGATGGTGAAGAGGAGGAAGAAAAGGAACAAGAAATGTCAAAAGAAGAGGATATACTCCAAGAAAAAACCCTAGATAAAGAGGAAATGAATCCGACCATATCTTGTAATGCATTGGCTGGAATTACCACTCCTCAAACTATGAAGATAGATGTACCCATAATTTTATTCATTGTAAGATAACAAAGGAATTGAATTGCTTCCTATATCCAGCACCATAGTGTCAAGTGATGGTTGCAAGTGGAGGAACCATAAATTGTTGTGGAAATTGCCATAATATCAAGCTATCCATGGGATAATATGCATTGAATATCCCAATGCTTTCCATTCCAATGGTTGGTGTTAATGTTGTACTAGGAGTCCAATGGCTACAATCCTTGGGTACAATAGCTTTTAATTTTCAAGAACTTTTCATGAAATTTTGTGCAGAAGGATAGGAATTTGAATTAAGGGGCATTGTAGCGAAAAAAAGAAAGATAATCAACTCTAACGGTATGAAAAAGTTTCTAAATAAGGAACAATTAGGTGTAATTGCACATTTATGTTCACTAGAGGTTCCCAAACTAAAATAATCTATTTCTCTAGAACTCCAAAAATTCTTGGACAATCATTCCAAGGTATTTTAGACTCCCAAAGGTCTCCCACCTATGCGTGATCATGATCATGTTATTCATTTGATTCCAGGAAGTGTTCCTCCGAACATCAGTCCGTACAGATATCCCTATGCCCAAAAGACTGAAATTGAACGTATGGTTGCAAAAATGATAGAGGCTAGTGTAATTCAACATAGTCAATGTTCTTTCTCTGCTCCAGTAGTATTGGTGCACAAGAAGGATGGATCATGGCGCATGTGTCTGAATTATAGGGAGCTCAACAAGCCCACTATTAAAGATAAATTTCCCATTCCATTCATTTATGAATTATTGGATGAATTACATGGATCAATTTACTTCACCAAGTTGGATCTTCATTCAGGATATCATCAAATCAGAATGAAGATTGAAGACATTTCAAAAACAACATTTATAACTCATGAGGGTCATTATGAATTTTTAGTCATGCCTTTTGGTCTTACCAATGCACCTTCCACATTTCAAGGCTTCATGAATTCCATTTTCAAACCCTTCCTTAGAAAATTTGTGTTAGTATTTTTTGATGGTATACTAATCTACAATAGGTCTTAGAAGGATCATGTTGAAACAATCATATGAAAAAAGCTCCAAACGTTTCTTTGGAGTACAAGAGGTGGAATATCTAGGTCATATTGTATCTCATGAAGATGTTAAGGTAGACCCTAGCAAAATTAAAGCCATTAAGGAATGGAAAATCCCCACACCCATAAAGAATTTGCGAGGATTTCTCTAGTTGAAAGCGTATTATGGCAAGTTTGTTAATAATTATGGGAGAATATCAGCACCTCTAACAACATTATTAAAGAAAGATACATTTTCATGGACTCCAGAAGCAAAAAATTCCTTCGAACATCTTAAAGGGGCAATGTGACAAGCACCGGTCCTAGCTACATCGGACTTCACAAAAGCCTTTATTGTGGAATGTGATGCTTGATGAAATGGAATTGGTGTTGTTTTAATGCAAGATGAAAGACCCATTTATTTCGAAACTCGTCCAATCAAGGGAAAGTATTTACACAAAGATATTTATGAGAAGGAAATGTTGGCAATACTACATGCACTTATGAAATGACGACCCTACCTAATGGGAAGACACTTCAAGGTTAGAACGGACCATGATAGTCTTAAATACTTTTTAGAACAAAGATTATCCTCTTAAGAGCAACAAAAATTGGTCACAAAGATGTTGGGTTATGACTTTGAAATCATCTACAAAAAAGCGAAGCAAAATGTTGTGCTAGATGCACTCTGAAGAAAGGATGAGGATGTGGAAGCATTGTTGTGCACCATTTTTATTATTCAACGAGATTGGATAAACGAAGCAAGGGAGGAATGGAAGAATGACAAAGAAGTGTGGGCACTCACTTGAAAATTACGACAAGATCCCAGTACATCTGATACATTTATCTGGAAAATGGATTCATTATGGTACAAAGATAGCTTATACCTATATAATAATTCCCAACTGAAACAAAAGATTGTTATGGAATTGCAGACTTCTCCCTTAGGAGGGCACTCAGGATTTTTAAAAAATTACCACAGGGTTAAAAAGGAATTTTTTGGCAATGGCCTTAAATTGGATATTCAAAAGTTTGTCACAGAATTTTTGGTTTGCCAACAAAATAAAGTTAAAACAAGTAAGACTCCAGGTCGATTACAACCTTTATCCATTCCAAGCCAATGTTGGGAGGAGGTTTCAATGGATTTTATCATAGGTTTACCCAAGTCTGAAGGAAAGAGTGTCATCATGGTGGTAGTTAATAGACTTACCCAGTATGCACACTTTTGTGCATTATCACATCCATTTAAATCCAGTACATTTTCTACTGCATTTATGGAAACAATTCGAAAGCTGCATGGAAACCCAAAGATTATTGTAAGCGAAAGAGATCCCATTTTCACTGTAAATTTTTGGAGAGACTTATTTTCTTGTCTCGGTACTTAGTTAGCTCATATTTCATCCTATCATCCTCAATCTGATGGGAAAATTGAGATAGTAAAAAAATGTTTGGAATTATATGTTTGTTGCTTTGTATCTAATAAACCAACACAATGGGTAAAATGGTCGCCTCTTGTTGATGGTGGTATAACACTTCCTTCCATGCTGCAGCTAAAATGACCCCATTTATGGTACTTTACGGATATCATCCACCATCCATCACATCATATTGAAGAGAAAATTCTAAGTTTCAAGCAATGCAACACCACATCGAGCATCAACAACACATTCTCCAACTCTTAAACAATAACCTCACATTGGCATAGAATAGAATGAAACAACAGGCAGATCAACATCACAACGAAAGAAGTTTTGATGTAGGTAACTAGGTATTACTACGGCTACAACCATATAAACAAATGTCTGTCAAGCAAGCTAAGAAGGATAATAAATTATCACCAAAGTATTATGGTCCATACAAGGTGTTGCAAAAGATTGGTACTATCGCATACAAAATAGAGCTTCATGCAGCTTCCCAAGTGCACCTATTTTTCCATGTTTCATGTATAAGTAAGGTTATAGCTGACAAGTTCCCAGTTCAAACAATATTGCTAGAACTTGACGAGGAAGGAAAATCATATTTGAAACGGAAGCAGTCACATAAAAAAGAACTCGACATCTACGAAATCGACCAATTTCAGAGTATCTCATCAAGTGGAAGAACTTATCCACTCAACATGCCACGTGGGAGGATGATAATTTTATACAGAAGCATCTATAACTACTCAAGCATTGAGGACAACGATTTTTGGAAGGAGAGGGGTGTGTTAGGCCCCTATAATACTTGTGATTCCCCAATTACTATTGTCATTATATCCCTTATTGTTATTATTGTGCCCCTATTGTCCCCATATTGTTATTAGTATGCCCCATAGAAACCCACTATTGTTATTTTTGTGCCCTTATGTTATTATGGTTATGTCAGCTTGATAATATTGTGACCCCTTAGACTCCTATATATAGAAGGGAGGATTAGTCATTTGTAGCATCCAAGAATTGTTCATTTATGTAATGTAAAGGAGGTTGCCCCCTCAAAGAGGCTGAATTCTAAGCCGTTGATCTATCTTTTCTATATTTTTGTCAGTTGGTTTCCTAACAATCATCTCTGTTGGCATTATGACACAGGTTTTGTCCTTGATGTAATCTCACTCAGATGACAGATCACAGTTCAGCAAGTTAACAACACAAAGATCAGATTGGAATGAAGAGAGAGTGGTATACGTAGGTTCACTATTGTCCAAGTCGCATATACATGCAGGTTCACTATATACAAGTCACATATACGTACACATGCACTTTCATAGAATGCAACACGCATATATCTTGGAAAACTAATTTTTGGTCCAAGGTATTTGGTCCATGGTATTTTAATCCATGGTATTAGTCCAAGGTGTCTGGTCTAAGGTATTGACCCCAGGTATTAGGTCCAAGGTATTGGTCCTAAGTGGTTTTGGTCCATGGTATTGAGTAATGCCTAAGACTATAAAAGGAGGGGAACATCATTATGCCAAGGCACTAAAGTATTGAATATCTGATGAAGAGAAAGATCTAGTGTACAGGTTATTGGGTTATGGTGCATAGCTAGATCTAAACCAAGGATGAACCTTGGCACTTGATGAAGAATAAGATCTAATGATGGGTCAATATCTTAAGGCATGAAGTGAAGTATCTTTATGTGGTTTGATCATTTATTAAATAACTGCCGCATGTTGTAGTCTGTAAATATGATGATCTAGGTATAACTAAACTTTGAAATTGTTGTTATATTTAAATCATCACTTACAAATTTGTACGTAGGTTCACTTAGGAAAAGGCGTGTATACACGCCTGTTCTGCATATCAAAACAACGTATACATCTTAAATTTGATTTATAGATCTGTACACAGGTTCTCCTTGAGAAAAGAGTGTATGCACACAGGTTCGACACATGGAAGTAGTGTATACCTTATAAAATATGCTTTAGGAAATTTTGTTTACTGTTGCAGTGTTCTGGGTTGTGGCTTGGGTTATGGTTACTATATTCTGGTTACAACATTCTGAAAGATCAGATTGAAGGGTTGTCAAAGTGATTGATTGATTCAGTTGTGGTTGGTACAAAGGAGATTGGTTGATGCAGATATATTTGATGATTAAATGATGTTATTGATGTTTCCAGTCTGAAAATTTATGAAATGTGGTCCCTGGAAGAAAAGAGAAGGTTGTAGCCTACTGTAGGCCAACACCTACATACTAGTAAACATATAAGCTAGTAGAAGAGCTAGGGGGTAGTAGCTCCCTTCTAGAAGAAGTTGGAGAATGAGAGAAGGTTATATCCTTCTGCAGGTAGAAGCCTGCGTACTAGTATAAGTCTGCACCAGTACAAAAATTGTAAAAAGAAGTTTCTTATTATTAAAAGAAGATAGAGACGATTGTTGTAGGTGGTTTTCACCCACATTGGGTTTCCACCTTATATCTTATGTTCATGTGTGTGATTGTCCATTCTATTTTACTGCACCTGGTTACTGTTTATGTGGTTTTGATGCACTGATTAAAGGTCAACATATGATGAATTAATTGAATCATAAGTTTGCAGGATATATGCTAGTTTCCTTAAACACAGTTGTGTATACACGTGAGTTCCATTAACTGAAGTAGCGTATATGAATCTGATTATGGAAATGAAAAATTGTTTGACTTGCTAATAGTGATTCACCCCCCCGCTCAGTATTATTTCCAACAATTGGAATCAAAGCAGGTCCTTCAGAAGAAGCTTGATCGCTTGAAGGAAGATCCATCATCATGAGTAATCAAGAAAGAGAGGGATCCATCAAACCACCAATCCCTGATGGAAACAACTTCATTTATTGGAAGGTAAGAACCACAACCTATCTTCAATCTCTTGGAATAGATGTTTGGGAAATCGTGGAAGGAGGATATACATTTCCGTCAGAAATTCCTACAGATGCGGCAGGTAAAAAGCAATATGAAACCAATGCTAAAGCTGTCAATACATTATTGGGAAGTCTGTCACAATCAGAATTTGTCAAAGTTATGCGACTCAAATCCACAAAAGAAATATGGAACAAAATAATTCTAAGCTATGAAGGAGACTCTCAGGTATAACGTGCAAAAGTGCAAACTCTAAGAATTCGATATGAAACTCTCAAAATGCACAATGATGAAAGTATAGCTAGTTACTTCTTACGTATAGATGAGATTGTTAATTTCATGAAGAATTTGGGTGAAGAGATAAAATAAGTCACTTTTGTTTAAAAGGTTTTAGGATCCTTGTCTGCTAACTTTGAATCAAAAGTATCTGCCATAGAAGAAAAGTAGGATCTTCAGACTATTACTATGACACAACTGCACAGAATCTTAATTGCTTTTGAGATGAGAAAAGGAGGTCCATCAGATATGAGGGAAGCCACATTTAAAGCTTCAGGAAAAGAAGAACTCAATGAATCAAGACATATTTCAGAAGGAGAAGAAGAAGCAAACTTTGCCAAGAACCTTCAATGAGGTTCCAAAATATTTAGAGGTAAACTACTTTTCAAATGTTTGGCTTGTGCAAGAGTCAGTCATTATGTTGCCAAATGTCCTCATAAAGGTAATTTTGATAAAGGTAAGGAATCTTCAAAATTGAATAGAAAACAAAGTGTAACTAAGAATAGCTACTATACGCAAGAAGATAGTGATGGTTTATCAATTAGCGATGAAGATGAAAATAGTAATGACTATAGACTTCTGATGGCTTTTGAAGATGATGATTTCTTGGATGCTTTAGATGAAGATGACCTTTATGAAGAAATCTCTAAACTCAAAATCTATTTAGAAGAAAAGAATATGATTATAGATACTTTGACATTCCAACTTGTTGAAAGAGAAAAACACAATGAGAAACTAGAATGTGAAATTGTGGGTCTAAGAAAGGATATTGAGAAAACAAAAGCTCTTAACATTATATTTGCTAAAGGATCAGAAACCTCAAATGAAATTATCAAAGTGTAGTGCTCTCCTCTGATAAAGACGGGTCTTGGATATACTAAAGAAGCATCTCAAGCACAAAAGCCGTCAATCTCCACTAAAACCTATCTTGATGCAGAAAAGAGTAGTGAACAATTTGATAATCATCAGCAAAGGCATAAAGCAGATCACCAGGAAAATCAGGCTCAATTTACTTCAAGGATGTACAGAAGCCACAACCAATCTCAGGTAAATCATACTCAATCTGCTTCAAGAATGAATATCAATAGAAACTACAATCACTAGGTCAATAGATTCGATAATCACAAGAACTTCTTTAATGGCCAATGTTTTTCATGTCATAACTTAGGACACAAAGCTGCTCAATGTGTTGGTTACAAGACCATCATGACTAGAGAAGCATGAAGAAATGTGACAGGGGTCAAGAAAAGGTCCTATAATAAATTTTCTCTTCTTGAAAATGAAACAGAATGCTCTATCTGCAACAACTTCTATCATGAAGAATCTAAATGCAGGAGTAAATTTCAAAAAACATATGAGAAGGAGCAAACTCCATTAAGTCCCAAAATATGGAAAAGGAAAGAACCACAAACAGAAATATGTGGTATAGCCTTGTATGCAGAAGGATAAGAAAATCAATGGTACATCGATAGTGGTTGCTCAAAACACATGACAGGTGACAAAGAAAAAATTCATTCATGTAATGCCTTAGAAAATGAAAAGAAGGTCTCATTTGGAAATGACACTCCTGCTGTCATAAAAGGTAAAGGCGTTGTTCTCTTAAACGAAAAAGTTAAAGATGGGAATGTTATGTATGTTGATGGTCTAAAGCATAACCTGCTGAGTGTGAGTCAAATGTGTGATCAAGGAAATGAAGTAGTATTTCGATCAAAGGTATAAGAACTCCAAACAACTTATATATACTCAGGCAAGGACAACAACAGTGCCATATAAGAAAAAATGATGAACACTAGCTATGGCACAGAAGATTGGGGCATCTAAGCTTCTTTCAAATAAGAAGAGCATGCAGATTCCGGGTTGTTCGTGATCTTCCTGGTATCAGCATTCCAAAAAATACAATATGAAAATCATGTAGATATGGTAAGAAAACTAGATCGCACTTCCCTCAAAAGGAAGGATCAGTTAGTAAGCCTCCTGAACTTGTTCATATTAATTTATGTGGACCATGAAGGAAAATGTCACCTCGTGGAGAAGAATACTTTATATTGTTCATTGATGATTTTACCAGAATGTGTTAGATAGGACTTCTAAAGCATAAAGATGAAGCATTTGAAAATTTCAAAGCGTTCAAAGATTTGGTTGAAAATGAATCACATCATAAAATCAAACGCCTCATATCTAATAGAGGAGGGGAGTTTACCTTGGATGAATTCTTTGACTTTTGTGAAGAACATTGAATAAAAAGGCAATTCTCCACTACAAGGACTCCTCAGCAAAACAGAGTGGTAGAAAGGATGAACATAACTATTCAACAAATGGCTCGTGCTATGCTAGATGAGTCTGGGACTCCTGCAACCTTCTGGGGTGAAGTTGGCATTCGCTGCCATCACTATTCTCAACCAAGCAAATGTTCAGGTAAACAACACTCAAACTCACATGAACTTTGGTATGGTAAGACCCCTATTGTAAAATTCTTCAAAGGTTTTGGAAGCAAGTGTTACATCAAAAGGACTGATGAAGAACTCGGTAAGTTTGAACCCAGAGAAAATGAAGGTATTCTCCTTGGTTACTTTTCCTGAAGTAAAGGATATAAATGTTATAATAAAAGACTTGGGAAAATTATTGAAAGTATTGATGTTGTGGTTGATGAAGCTTGCAGAAGTCCAAAACAAATAAAAACCAAACATTATGAAGAAGATGACAATTATCCTCCAACATCAAATCAGACTAATTCTAAAGAAGAAACCAATGAAGCACCAGAAGAAGAGACAATAGTAGAAGAAAATACTTCGTCCAGGTATGTTCAGAAAAATCTTCTAGAAACTCAAATTTTGGGATAGAAAGAGGCAGGTGTGTAGACAAGAAGAACTATTATAGAATCTTCAAGCTATCTAGCATCGCTATCCTCCACCAAACCTCAAAATATAAATGAAACATGCAAAGATGAATGTCAGGTCAAGGCCATGAATGAAGAACTTGAGCAAATTGAAAAGAATAATACTTGGGAATTAGTTCCTAGACCTCATCATAAGAATATCATAGGAACTAAATGGATATTCAAAAACAAGCTGAATGAAAATGGAGAAGTTATTAGAAACAAGGTCAGACTTGTTTGTAAAGGATATGTTCAACAAGAAGGTATAGCTTTTGAAGAAACTTTAGCACATGTTGCTAGACTTGAAACTGTAAGAATGTTCCTTGCTCTTTCTAGTTTTTAGAAATTTAAAGTATACCAAATGGATGTAAAATCTACCTTTCTTAATGGAGAATTAGAAGAAGAAGTCTATATTGAGTAACCAGATGGATTCATTCTCGGAAATTATGCAAAACTTGTATGCAGACTCAAAAAGGCTCTCTATGGTCTAAAACAAGCTCCATGGTTCTGGTATTACCGTTTTGACAAATATCTCCATCAACAAGGTTTTTCAAAGGGATGAGTTGATAGCAATCTATATACAAAGATTGACAATAATAAATTTCTAATAACTATTGTCTATGTTAATGATATCATTTTTGGTAGCAATGAAGAAGCCATGAGTCAGAATTTTGCTTTGGTAATGCAGCAAGAATTTGAAATGTCCCTACTTGGCGAGCTTACATATTTTCTTGGTCTACAAGTTCAATAAGAAACGATGGTACTTTTCTATCACAAACCAAATATCTCAAACAGATCTTAAAAAAATACGGCATGGAAGATTCTAAACCAGTATGTACCCCAATGGTAACATGATGCAGTCTCAGCTCAAATGATGAATCCGCAGTAGTACATCAACCAACTTATAGATCTATGATTGGCAGTCTACTTTATCTAACATGTACCCAACCAGACATCATGCATGCAGTAGGAATAGTTGGAAGATTCCAAGCATATCCAAAGGAATCACACCTTTAGGCAGTCAAAAGGATTTTCAAATATCTTCAAGGAACACAGAATTTTGGTTTATGGTATCCTAGACATAGAGGTCTTACACTTCATGCATCTACAGATGTAAATTAGGAAGGAAGTGTTAATGACAGGAAAAGCATTAGTTGTGGTGCATTCTATATGGGTTCTAGATTAGTGTCTTGGTTCAATAAGAAACAAAGATCAATTGCATTATCTACAGCCGAAGCAAAATATGTGGCTGTTGCATCTTGTTGCACACAACTCCTTTGGATGATGCAAACATTGTAAGACATTCAGATCACATGTACTCCACCCATTTCCATTCTATGTGATAATACAAGTGCCATAAGTATTTCAAAGAATCAAGTCATGCATTCCATGACCAAGTACATACCCATAAAATATCATTTTGTACGTGAACAAGTGCTTGAACAAAAGGTCAAATTGGAGTATGTTCCCTCCAAAGAACAAGTTGCTGATATATTCACCAAAGCACTGCCCAGAGAGACATTTGAATATCTCAGACAAAAGTTGGGAGTAGTTGATTCATCATCCTGCTGTTAAATCCTATATGTTTCAGAGAAAGGTCGTTATATGTGAGTTTCATGAAGCGTAGTTGTGTACATACGCTCATTTCTGTGGATAAAATCACGTAAATGTTGGTTTGAAGAAAAGCAGTGGGCCAGACTCAGGAAGAAATTGGTCTAATATGGTTCAGTGAATTATCTACTCTGCTTGATGATGGTTACAGTCTATGGATGACATGTGTAAATATGTTGGCTCTCATAAGTTTTTGATAACTTGATGTATATCTGATTGATAATGATGCCTTGATAACTCTTCTATTACATGAAAGGATCAGATTTGACAGTGATCATCTGGCACAGGTTCAGGGGGAGCATATGCTTCTAATAATGCATTGTGGGAATTATCTTAGAAGATCTTGGTACAGATTCATGTAGTTGTTTTTTATTCAGGTGGAACAGGTTCATGGGGAGAACATGGTTGCTGGTCTTGATGCTAATTGATAGATGTTGCTAATGATAATTACTGATGACTATCATGGTCTTTTTTAAGATATTTGGTCTCTGTTATATATGTCATGTATATTTTTTAAAGAAAAGGTCACGAAACAACCTAATTTGTTACCCCACTATGCATGGGATGGATGATGTAATGTTTCTTGGCTTGACATGTATAAACAAGTGGTATATCCCCACTTGGTTGCGAGATGGATGTATGTATGATTCATTGGTGATAGGAAGCTCATTTATGATGTATGTATAGAGTTATTTTCTTCTTTTAGAGCATCCTTTTGCATACCTTGATTATATTCAAGGGGAGCATGGACTCGATCATGGAGCTCAATCATCACTCTTCAGCATATCAGAGAATCCAACATGTACTCAGGGGGAGCATAACCCTTTTCCCTTGATGAAAAAGGGGGGGAGTGACTTGGGGTTGCCATCAAATCCAAAGGGCGAGATTGTTGGCATTATGACACAGGTGTTGTCCTTGATGGTAACTCACTTAGATGACAAATCATAGTTTAGCATGCTAACAACACAAAGCTCAGATCAGAATGAAGAGAGGGAGGTATACGTAGGTTCACCATTCACCAAGCCGCGTATACATGCAGCCTCACTATATACAAGTCGCATATACGTACAAACACACTTTCACAGAATGCAAGTCATGTATATCTTGGAAAACTAAGTTTTGGTCCAAGGTATTTGGTCCATGGTATTTTGATCCATGGTATTGGTCCAAGGTATCTAGTCCAAGGTATTGACCCCAGGTATTGGGTCCAAGGTATTGGTCCTAAGTGGTTTTTGTCCATGGTATTGAGTAAGGGATAAGACTATAAAAGGAGGGGAAGATCATTAGGCCAAGGAACTCAAGTATTGAATATCTAATGAAGAGCAAGATCTAGTGTACATTTTATTGGGTTATGGTGCATAGCTGGATCTAAACCAAGGATGAACCTTAGCACTTGATGAAGAATAAGATCTAATGATGGGTCAAGATCTTAAGGCTTGAGGTGAAGTATCTTTATGTGGTTTGATCATTTATCTAAATAACTGTCGCATGTTATAATCTGTAAATATGATGATCTGGGTATAACTGAAGTCTGGAATTGTGGTAATGTATAAATCGTCACTTACAGATCTGTACGCAGGTTCACTTTAGAAAATGGACGTATACACGGCTATTCTGCATATCAAAATAGTGTATACATCTTAAATTTGATTTGCAGATCTATACACAGGTTTGCCTTGAGAAAAGAGTGTATGCACGTAGGTTGGACACATGGAAGTAGCATATACCTTATACAATATATTTTAGCTACTTCTATTTGCTGTTGCAGTGTTCTGGGTTCTGGCCTGGGTTCTGGTTACAATATTCTAGTTACAGCATTCTAAAAGATCAGATTGAAAGGTTGTCAAAGTGATTGATTGATTCAGTTGTGGTTGGTACAAAGGAGATTGGTTGATGCATATATATTTGATTATTGAATGATGTTATTGATGGATCCACTCTAAAAATTTATGAAACATGGTCCCTGTAAGAAAAGAGAAGGTTGTAGCCTTCTGTAGGCTGGCACCTACATACTAGTAAACATATCATCTAGTACAAGAGCTATGGAGTAGTAGCTCCCTTCCAGAAGAAGCTGGAGAATGAGAGAATGTTGCGGCCTTCTGCAAGTAGAAGCTTGCATACTGGTATAAGTCTGCAACGATACAAAAATTGTAAAAGGAAGCTTCTTATTATTAAGAGAAGATAGAGATGATTGCAGCAGGTGGTTTTCACCCACATTGTGTTTCCACCTTATATCTTGTGTTCATGTGTGTGATTGTCTATTCTGTTTTTACGATACCTGGTTGTTGTTCATGTGGTTCTAATGCACTGATTAAAGATCAACATATGATGAATTAACTAAATCATAAGTTTGCAGGATATACGCTAGTTTCCTTAAACACAATTGCATATACATGCGAGTTCCATTAAATGAAGTAGCGTATATGAATCTGATTATGGAAATAAAAAATTGTTTGACTTGCTAATACTGATTAACCCTCCGCCCCCCCACCTGTCCCCCCACCTGCTGCCCCACCCCCCCCTTAGTATTATTTCCAACAATGTCCACCACCACCACCATCATCATCCTCATCTTCCAGTGCAGAATCTGAAACAGAAAAGAAACCTAAGAAAACATGTATTTTAAAACTTGATCTAAAATTTGAGTTACCTATTTATGATGGCGAAATGAATCCTAGAAAGCTAGATAACTGGATTAAGCAATTAGAAGTGTATTTTCATATTCAAAAAATTTCTGATGACAAAATGAAAATTTTGTTAGATACACTTAGAAAGGGGGGAACAACTTTAATCTAGTGGGAAAGTAAAACTTAGTCAGATGTAAAGCATAAGGGAAGAGTCATCTCTTTGTGGTCTATGTTTTTAAAATCTCTTAGGAAACAATTATATTATTTAGGATACATGCAATAAGCTATTATTGATTGGCAGCATCTGAGGCAAGGTAAAGGGTAGATTGTTCAGGAGTTTACTCAGGAGTTCAGAAATAAACCATTGGCACTTGGTATTTCATTGGATAGACATGAAACTTTATTAAAATACATCTCAATTTACATTCATATTTGCAGCATACATTATTGATCTTTAATCTTGATGATTTTGTTGAAGTGTGTGTCTAGGACATACATATTGAATTAGGTGGTAGACCATCCATGATTTCTTCACAATCATCCAAAGAGTTGGAATTAAAAGATTCGAATGACAGTAAGGGAAAGAACAATTTGAAGAGAAAGAAATCAGCGATAGCTCATAAGGAAAGACCTACTTGTTCTCATTGCCAGAGAATCGGTCATGATGAATCAAAGTGTTGGAAACTTCATCCATAACTTAAGCCAAAAATTTCCTTAAGGAGAAGGATGAAAACAAGGCAATTGCAGCAGTCCACCAAGATATAGGTTCAGATTCAGGTTACGAAGGGAGGATAACTGCTATGGTTACGATAGGTAAAACTTCTGACACTGATTCAAGTTCGAATACTATTACATCTTCATCAAACATAAATCCTTCAAATGAGGATAAAAGAGTTGAATTGTTTAACATAAGGATAAATTCTAAGCACACAAAGATAGATACAATGTTTGACAGCGGATCACAAGCCAATCTAATATCTAAGTATTTAGTTAAGAATTTGGGTTTGGAGATACAACATCATCCAAGGCCTTACCCATTAGGCTGGCTAAAAAAATCAACTGAGATAAAAGTCACAAAACAGTGCTGATTAAGATTTTCCATTACAACTAATTACATTGATGAAGTGGAATTAGATGTGGTTCCACTAGACATATGTGGAGTTTTCTTAGAAAGACCTTATCTTTATGATCATGATGCAATATTTTATAGGAGAGAGCATAAATATCACCTTAAGAAAGATGGGGTTGAATTTATTGTGAGGGCACATGAAATTAAAAATCATTTGAATTCAGATGTTGCTAATCAGATGAAGTAATTAATAAGCTCAAATAAAATATTTGTAATCATGTGTGTAAAGGAACAACATAATAAACAACATGATGTTTGTTCAGGTTATGAGTCTCAGCTTAAAGATAGTTTGATCAAATACATACAAACTTTTCCAATTCTATTTAAAGAAACCAAACATCTTACTCATAAGCAGGGAATACAACATGAATTACATTTGATGCCTAGAGCTCCTCTTCCTAATGTCATAATGAATCAATTCAGTCTAAGTTTGGAAATTAACAGTTACAAGGATGCAGGTCAGTATTGGGGAAAGTCAATGTTAAAATTCTCTTATATTGTGTTACCATTTCATGTTCCGAACAGTTTGGAAGCCTCTTTTCAAGTGGAGAGGAAGCCTATTTGTTTTCATATCAAAGCCTTTTCTAAAGCAATGTCAAAGTATCTAAGCAAAACATATGCACCAGGGGAAAGTGCTAATCAATGGAAACATCATTTAACAAATGAAGAAAAAGTGATCAAAACAAATCAATAACTAATTCAAGAATTTCAAAATCAAACTATGTTACAATAATTTTCACCTTACAGTTTAATGGGTTTATGGCAGCAAGTTCACTTAGTAATCAAGAATTAGGAAAGTATCACCGGTTTGATGTCAAGAATATCTTTGATTGTCTCTGTTATTCCGCAAAATAGATTTTTAATACATGTCAATGGTATTGAACAATATCCTATAGAGATTGTTTTCAAAGATGTGTATGAATCACTAACTCATGTATTTCATGGAAAGAAATCAATTTCCATGTTCATAATAGGTTTTTTGACCATCGCAACAAGTTTTTCGTATTCCAGATGGATGGAAAAGGTCATCGAATCAAAATGTACCATGGTCAACATCTTTAGGGTCATCACTTGCAGGTGATTGATCAAATGCATTGGTACATCATCAGGGCAAGCTGGAGAGTGAGGGAGCTCTACCCTCATCTATTATTTGTCTAGTAAGACTTTTGTGATCCATAAGCTTTCAAGTGGAGAGCATTGATTGAGGGGGATCTCATTAGATCAATTACACATGTTCAGTGTCATCGTTAGCAATTCATTCTAGTGTCGTTCAATTTCGACAATGTTGTTTATGGTTTAGGTTGTTCAAGTGAAGTCAATGATTTTCATGGTGATATGGTTTTGTACCTCACTGTCGACATATGGTTTTCATCAGTTCCGCTAGGATTTGGTCGTCGACATGTGTTTGTCATCCAATTTGTAGGATTTGGTGTCGATGTGGGTTTTGTCATCCATTTTACAAGGTTTGGTTGTCGTCATCATGAGACAAATGTTGCTAATGTCACTTTGTGACATTTGGTGGTAAATGGGTTTTGTTCTATTTGATGTAAAGATCTAAAACCCTAACCATGCATTAAAATGTCAAAAACCTAAGACTAAACCCTAATACACCTAAATCCATGCATTCAAACCCCTAAACCTAAGTTCTAAGCCATATTACAACCCTAAATGTATTAAAAAATACATATACGCCTAAGTCCTAAACCTATATTACATTTCTAAGTATTAAAATACATGAAACCAAAGTTTAATAACCCTCGACCTATGTTAAACAATACATAAAACATAATAAATATTATAAAAATCCCCTCACCACTGGACTAAACCACGCGGGGACCGTTGTCATGTGAACAAGTGGGGATATCAACCTTAACCGTAGTCTTAACTGTGGAGGAGGCCACAATGAGACAACGTGCCATGTGAATTGTTAGTGATTAACCATCGACTTAGCAGTTGGAGATTGCGTTGATAACCGCGTGGATATGTTAACAAGTAGCAGACCATAACCGCAACAGTGTAGACTGCAAGTCAAAACTCTCAACATCTAAACAGGCCAGAGTAACCATCAAAATTCAACTGTTTTGGCTAGCACACAGCGAAACTGCTAGGCTATAACTGCATGTTATTAACAACATTCACATGTGTTGTCTCCCCTCCACCCTGTCGGCAAAACGACCAACGGTTTCTGTTTTCTTATATCGTTATATTTGGGTTTTTGTTTCTTTTGGCATTTAAGACTAATTCAATGACCATGGTGTTATCCTAAGGTGGAAAAACCTAATAAGTCTGAGACCAACAAACTCCAATTTCAACTGATTCATTCATAAAATCTACCTGAGGAAGTATGAATGCCCTTAGGGGGCTATAAGAGGCAGTTTGCTCATTGTGGAAAGGGAGAGTGGTTTTGGGTTTTTGTATATAGGTTCTGGAGGTTATAGTCGAGTTTTATTTCAGTATAATAGGAGCATCTGGAGTCAGAATTGGGAAGCATGATAGGCATTGGAAATTGGATTTAGAGAGCTATCCTTTAACAGTGACCAGAAGTTCCTGTGTGCACATTTAGTCGGTCAAAATTTTTTGTAATCAACCTCCTTGGTTTCAATCCTAATAAAGTGGTCGCCCATCTTGAAAGCAGACCCGGAGACGTAGTCCATCAGGGACGAACTTCATAATCAAGTTTGTTATTTGGTATCCCTATTTTTTTGTTGTTTTCACTTTTGTTTTGCATCTTAATTATGTTTGATCATCTGTCGTAAAGTCTTCTTCTCCAGTAGTTTTCACGGATTTCAGCACTTTCAATTAATATTCTATTCATTAATGGATAATCAATTCTACATTAGTTTTAAGTTATGATCATTTCAGATCATGTAATTTTCTTATAGCCCTGTAAGTAAATAGATAAATACAAGAATTTTGAAGAAAAAGAGACATTGGGAGATGAAACCCATTAGTCTTCCTCTCCTTCTATATATTCATATTCTTCATTAATGAAAACTAGATTCATGGAGTTACTCTTGCCTTGAAAAAACCATTGGTTCCTATCTCTAATGATGGTCACATTATTGGATTTAGAGGAGGAAACTTGAATATGTTAAATATACAACCTATTTGTGAAATGGAAAATAATATTATTGTAATAAAGAACAAGGACTGAGAAGATTTTAAGGCGTAGTAGAGTATAGGGAGTTATCCTTCAAGTCCATGTGCGAAGGACCAACCAACATATCCTTTCAAGATTTTCAGCAAGGTCACATCGCATGAGATGACTTTATAGTGTGTCAAGGAGTAAGAGGATTTTATTAATAAGTCCAAGGGGACTAGATCTTCAAGGATGATTCCAAAATAATTAACAAGGAAGGATTACAATTCAAAGGGAGTAGTCATGGTAGTGAATGTAGTTCTCGGATTTGAGCGAGCTTAAGGAGGTTGAACTATATCCCTCCTTAAGTCGGACTGTAAACATTTGTAACCCCAATAAGTACATCTACAGAAGCCTAAGTGTCTAGGCATGAAGAGTTCAACCAAAGTCTCTTTAGGATACTTTCTCCAGTTTTAAGTTATTTACTTTTGTAACTTGCCTTAAGAGTAACTTAATAAAATGATATAATTAATTTCATGGCGTATTAAGCTAAAGAACCTAAGGAAAAGTAAAAGTATTTACTTTACTGAATAATGTTTTATTATCAACTATTTATCTCCATTTAGGAAAACTCTAATATTGATCATCCATAAGTTTTGATATGACTGTTATTTATTTAACTCAATAAGAATTTATAAAACTAGTGCTTATGACAGGAGAAAGGTGCACCATATAGAGGCACAAGAAATTGAGAAATATATTTTCTCCACTAAATATTGAGATACTAAGTGTGTTAGGTTTGAGAAGGGTGCAGGGTTGCAACATAGGAGATCCACATTATCCATGTATATCAAGGATATATCCAGGGCCTAATTATATGGATCAAACCCATGGTATGTTGGACATGTATTTTCCTTCATTAGTTCATTATCCGAGGAAAGGAGCCCAAGGAGGATAAGGTTATTATTAATCAAGAACTATTATTTATGAAAAAATTGTCTGTGCAAATGTGTGGTTGTAAATGGTTAATATTTTTCTTCTATCTAATGTTTATATGAAGACCTAAGATATGATTTTATTAAGTGGAAATACAATTTTGTAGGAATCAATTACCAAGTGTTGAATTTAGAAATTAATATCGCTTGTATTGAAATACTTGCAAAAGTTGTTATCGTTTTCATGTGCATGCAATATCTAGGAGGAGGAAGATCCATGATTTCAAGACATGAACCCATTAAGATCATGAAAAGACAGAAAAGTGGAAAAGGAGATGCATTTTAATCTTCTTGTATGTTAGTAGATTAGTCATGTTCAAGTATTATAAATATCTATATACGTTTGTGTCCCTCCATTTATCATGAGTTAAGGGACGACCAATGGGAGAAATCACCTATCAGAAGGAGAGATTTTTCTACTAAAAATATTGGTGACCCCACTAACGTGGGACCTAACCATTTATATTCTAATATTTTCCATCCTTTGTCCTTATTTGTATTCACTTTGAATTGCAATTGTTGCCTTATTTTTTTACTATTTGGGTGGTCAAATCACTTATATATCTCATATATGGGAAATGTTTTGGTGATTTCCTTATGTTTCTAGTGCATTCGAACACTCGCCTTTAGACCTAAAGTGACCGAGCATGTGCTAAAACATGTGGAAAATGGGATTTCCTTTGTATGGTCATATGTTGAACTATTAGGGAATAATCATCTTTATAAAGGAATATTTTTTGCACTTTTACCTTATTTTTTCTTATATCTATTTCTACTCTCGATTTCGGATATTATAAATGGTCTATCATCAAAGATATAACCCCAATATACTCTTTCAATTTTGCAATAATGGTTATTTTTCAATTTTTTATCATTTCTTCCATGTTCACCATAATAGTGAGGAAATTGGATAGGAACACAAAGTTACCAATTGCAGCCTTATAGGAGCCTTAGGGGACACCATAAATACATGGTGTCTCCTTCTATTTTTATTCACCCACAACAACCATTGTGGGGCACATAGGAAAATGCCTGTAGGGTGCAAAAAAACTCATTTTTTATGGAATTGTCACTATGTTTTTTTTTTTGTTAACCATAGAGACCATATTGATTGCAAAAATACCCTTCAAAAAATGATTATTATAGATTTTTTAATTATTATATCCATAATAAAAAATAAATAAAAAATCCATTTATGATAATCCCTCTGCTGGTCATTTTAGGGCTCTTTAAAGAGTTGCTTTCAATGTTGATTATGAATTTTGGACATTGAAGTTATATTTTAAAGTGATTGATCGGTAATTTAAATTAAATATTTTGTTTGTTGTTCTAAAATGGCAAAATGAATCCTCTTGTTCTCTCCAATAGATGGTTTTCAATGATGATAAGAACTTTAACTTTCGCATTCCTATTTTTTTTACTTTTCGCGAGGATGAAAAGTGAGTCATAACGTAACATCACCCATACCATACCCTTAAGTACTGAACAACCTCTAAAAGGAATAATTAATTTAAAAACTAAGAAAGCTCTTTTTCTTTATAGGAAACTAACGTAGAATAGGATTAAGGACCTATTAACGGTGTTGGATTTTTCCAACATCTCAATGGGATCTCCTAAATGTAAATTCCCAACTATAGCTCACACCTTTTGGTGTAGGATTCCCATCCATTCATTTGGTCTAACCACCATTGTAATACTATTACAAGAAATTCCTTGGTTACAATCAGACATAAGGGAACATAACACCTCTTTGTGTCACCAAGAATGTGACTGTTGTGTGACACTCGGTGTAATGTGTATGAGGGAGACTTCCATGAATGGTGAATGAAACAAGCCACCAATTAGAAACGTAATAGTACTATCATAAAGGGGGATCTGGGGTAAAGAGAAAGACTTGTTGTGTACCTCCAAATTAGTCCACATAATAGACAACAATCATTAAAGAATGACAACATCCATTCAATAACATCCATGACCAAGCAATGAAATAGTTCATTGACTTAGCATGTAAATAAATCAACATGTATCGTACACATAACTAGAATAGTCCATATATATAAATGATACAGGTATGAGCTAATGTTGGCTCATTGAGCTTCTGATTATATGTATATGATCCCAAGAACATTGTTAAATGAGTGACACATTGTATCCAATATTGGAAGACGTAGCCACAACTTTTTCTCTAAATAATAATCTATCTCCTATGTAGTACAAGAGAAACCAAGGTTAGGCCTTCAAAAGCCCTGCAAAAAGCTTTGTCCCCAAAAGCCACTATGCTTGAGTTAGGAGGAGCTATTTATCACAAATACAATGAATCTTGAGCTTCTGATGACTCTTTCTCTTATATGACTATTCATATTGTAATATGACTCATTACATTCCAATGTGTGGCCATTCATATTCCACTTGTGTCCCTTGGACTTCATTGCATATCATTTATTACATAATACAATTTACACATGAGATGGTGGCCTAATAAGACAAAATAGCTAAAAGACAAAACTCATGAAATGGGTAGATCATGCGCTTCTTCATAGAGTTAATTTGTGATATAATTGTGCCATGCTCTAAACTCCTTTGTGATGGCTTCGACTTTGTCTGGAAGGTCTCCTTCATAGACAACCATCACCTATAATTCCTCAAACAATATATTATTGTGTGCTCATAGTTCATTTCATGGCACAAATTCGACCTAGACACCAAGAGAGTCTTCCGTGCACATCTACTACAAGCTACTTTTAGAGTCTAGTGACAAAGGAGTAATGGAAAGGTTGATTGATCGCTTCTTCATTCCATTATACGAGTTAATCTTTCAGGAAGAGGCACCTTTCATGTCACGTAGGGTAATGAAAGCATTTTTGGAGATAAGATATTTATTTTCTTCATCAGATGGCACTTTCCTTAGAATGTTTGCCAAACAAAAGTTGCCCCATCTTCTTCCAAGGTATGCCACCGATAACTTAGTCATGCAAGAAGTTTCTTACCATATTTCCATGGGATTATCAGTAGTTGTACATAGGAAGAAGAAATAACCTTGGCCTACTCTTCCTATGCATATCAAATTGTATGAAATCAAGAACCTTAAAGTTGCAGACACATAAGGTAAGGAGATAGAAAATTTGCATTTGATCATTCTGACTTTAATCCATACGATTCAAGGAATGTTTTTAAAGACCACTGTGAAAGGATTCACTTTAAGTGTCCATGTGGGACCTTAAATAGCCCTAAGGAGGAAGTGATGAATAATTGTTAAAATTCCTCTCTGTTCCACAAACAAGTCAGTTTTACTGGAACATCGTAGGTTACTCTGCATAAGAAAGTCACTTCAGAGGAAGTACCAGTGGAAATATGAAACCCAGTGTGCAAAAGGGGTAAGAGAAAAGTTGTGCATAGTCAAGTGGAAGAGTAGAGTTGCAAGACAAAAGTAGATCCAATTATCTTGAAGGTGTCCATAGCAATATAGAAGAGGAGGAAGCAAAGGAATTAGGAGGAAGAGCTGAAGTATAGGGAAGAACAAGAGAATAAGAGATTGGAAGAACAAAGTGAAAGAAAATATGGAGATGAATAAGAAGAAATGTGAAGAATGAAAGAAGAATGAGAATCACAGAAATAAGTTGAGGAACAAAAAAAAATTGGCTACCAGAATAGGAGAGTGAATAATTGTGGGATAAGGATCTTGCTGAAGAAATTGAAGAGTTGATTGTTATTCAAGATATGGAGGTGGAATCAGAGGTGTCGAATTAGGATTTTTGATATGATGTCAACCACTTAGTAGGTCACCATTCAGTCTCCCTTTCCTATGACTGTACCACAAGAACCAAGCAAGGAAGAGGAAACTTTTCCTCTTGATGAGGATCCGATTATGGACACGTATAATATGACTCACAATGAGCTTCAAAAGAAGACTGTATAAGTAAGGAAGAAATGGTTCCTATACGATCTCACAACTCATGTGTTCATATGAGAAAGAATGATTGCAACACACATGATAAGGAATCCAAATGCAATTACCGCATCTAGCTTGGCCTTGTTAAGAGCCACACAGTCAAACATGGAGTATTTGATGGCTGAGAAAAATAGTTAGAAAAGAACTTACATGTTCGGATATTCCACAGTGTTCATCTTTTCATTAGTCGATGTTTCGAGCCTAGATGAAGACTCATCATCAAGACTGATTTACAGAGAAGAGAAAAGTGTGTGAGATTCTCTTCTCTATATTTTAACCCTTGTTTTTTTGAGATTACGGATCTCTTTCCATGTATCCCCTCCGTACAGGGTAACGATATTGGTTTGTAGATTTCTTTGGAGTGGTTTCTGAGAGACTGAATTCGGATATTCCACAATGTTCATCTTTTCATTACTCGACGTTTTGAGCCTAGACCAAGACTCATCATCCGGACTGATTTACAGAGAAGAGAAAAGTGTGTGAGATTAATTTCTCTGTATTTTAACCCTTGTTTTTTCAACATTATGGATCTCTTTCCATGTATCCCCTCCGTACAGGGTAAGGATATTGGTTTGTAGATTTCTATGGAGTGGTTTCAGAGAGACTGAATTTGGATATTCCACAATGTTCATCTTTTCATTAGTCGACGTTTCGAGCGTAGATGAAGACTCATCATTCAGACTAATTTACAGAGAAGAGAAAAGTGTGTGAGATTATTTTCTCTGTATTTTAACCCTTGGTTTTTCGAGATTATGGATCTCTTTCCATGTATCCCCTCCGTACAGGGTAACGATATTATTTTCTATATTTCTGTGGAGTGGTTTCATATTCCAAAGTGTTCATATTTTCATTAGTCAACGTTTCGAGCCTAGACCAAGACTCATCATCAGGACTGGTTTACAGAGAAGAGAAAAGTGTGTGAGATTCTTTTCTATGTATTTTAACCATTGTTTTTTCGAGATTACGGATCTCTTTCCATGTATCCCATCTGTACAGGTTAACGATATTGGTTTATAGATTTTTGTGGAGTGGTTTCATATTCCATAGTGTTCGTATTTTCATTAGTCGACATTTCGAGCCTAGACCAAGACTCATCATCAGGACTGATTTACAGAGAAGAGAAAGGTGTGTGAGATTCTTTTCTCTTTATTTCAACCCTTATTTTTTAGAGATTACACATCTCCTTCCATGTATCCCCTTCGTATAGGGTAACGATATTGGTTTGTAGATTTCCGTCAAGTGGTTTCATATTCCACAGTGTTCATCTTTTCATTAGTCGACGTTTCGAGCCTAGACACGGACTCATCATCAGGACTGATTTACAGAGAAGAGAAAAGTGTGTGAGATTCTTTTCTCTGTATTTTAACCCTTGTTTTTTAGTGATTATGGATCTCTTTCCATGTATCCCTTCCATACAGGGTAAGGATATTGGTTTGTAGATTTCTGTGGAGTGGTTTCATATTACACAGTGTTCATCTTTTCATTAGTCGACGTTTCGAGCCTAGACCAAGACTCATCATCAGGACTGATTTACAGAGAAGAGAAAAGTGTGTGATATTCTTTTCTCTGTATTTTAACCCTTGTTTTTTCGAGATTACGGATCTCTTTGCATGTATCTCCTCCGTACAGGGTAACGATATTGGTTTGTAGATTTCTGAGGAGCGGTTTCATATTCCACACCATTCATCATTTCATTAGTTGACGTTTCGAGCCTAGACAAAGTCTCATCATCAGGACTGATTTACAGAGAAGAGAAAAGTGTGTGAGATTCTTTCCTCTGTATTTTAACCCTTGTTTTTTCGAGATTACGGATCTCTTTCCACGTATCCCCTCCGTACAGGGTAACGATATTGGTTTGTTTATTTTTGTGGAGTGGTTTCATATTCCACAGAAATCTACAAACCAATATCGTTACCCTGTATGGAGGAGATACATGGAAAGAGATCCGTAATCTCGAAAAAACAAGGGTTAACATACAGAGAAAAGAATCTCACACAATTTTCTCTTCTCTGTAAATCAGTCGTGATGATGAGTCTTGTTCTAGGCCTGAAACGTCGACTAATGAAAAGATGAACACTGTGGAATATGAAACCACTCCAAAAAAATCTACTAACCAATATCATTACCCTGTACGGAGGGGATACATGGAAGGAGATCCGTAATATTGAAAAAACAAGGGTTAAAATACAGAGAAAAGAATCTCACACACTTTTCTCTTCTCTGTAAATCAGTCCTGATCAAAAGTCTTGGTCTAGGCTCGAAACATCGACTAATGAAAAGATGAACACTGTGGAATATGAAACCACTCCATAGAAATCTACAAACCAATATCATTACCTTGTACACAGGGGATACATGGAAAGAGATCCATAATCTAGAAGAAACAAGGGTTAAAATACAAAGAAAAGAATATCACACACTTGTCTCTTCTTTGTAAATCAGTCCTGATGATGAGTCTTGGTCTAGGCTCGAAACGTCGACTAATGAAAAGATGAACATTGTGGAATATGAAACCACTGCACAGAAATCTACAAAACAATATCGTTACCCTGTACGGAGGTGATACATGGAAAGAGATCCGTAATCTCGAAAAAAACAAGGGTTAAAATACAAAGAAACAAATCTCACAATTTTCTCTTCTCTGTAAATCAGTCCTAATGATGAGTCTTTGTCTAGGCTTGAAACGTCGACTAATGAAAAGATGAACACTGTGGAATATGAAACCACTCCAAAAAAATCTACTAACCAATATCATTACCCTGTATGGAGGGGATACATGGAAAGAGATCCGTAATATCGAAAAAAAAAGGGTTAACATACAGAGAAAAGAATATCACACACTTTCCTCTTCTCTGTAAATGAATCCTGATGAGAAGTCTTGGTCTAGGCTCGAAACATCGACTAATGAAAAGATGAACATTGTGGAATATGAAACCACTCCATAGAAATCTACAAACCAATATCATTACCTTGTACAGAGGGGATACATGGAAAGAGGTCCATAATCTCGAAGAAACAAGGGTTAAAATACAAAGAAAAGAATATCACACACTTGTCTCTTCTCTGTAAATCAGTCCTGATGATGAGTCTTGGTCTAGGCTCGAAACGTCGACTAATGAAAAGATGAACATTGTGGAATATGAAACCACTCCACAGAAATCTACAAACCAATATCGTTACCCTGTACGGAGGTGATACATGGAAAGAGATCCGTAATCTCGAAAAAAACAAGGGTTAAAATACAGAGAAAAGAATCTCACACACTTTTCTCTTCTCTATAAATCAGTCCTGATGATGAGTCTTGGTCTAGGCTCGAAAGGTCGACTAATGAGAAAATGAAAACTGTGGAATATCCTAATTCAGTCTCTCAGAAACCACTCCATAGAAATCTACAAACCAATATCGTTACCCTGTACGGAGGGGATACATGGAAAGAGATCTTTAATCTCAAAAAAACAAGGGTTAAAATAAACAGAAAAGAATCTCACACACTTTTGTCTTCTCTGTAAATCAGTCCTGATGATGAGTCTTGGTCTAGGCTCGAAACGTCAACTAATGAAAATATGAACACTATGGAATATCCAAATTCAGACTCTGAGAAACCACTCCACGGGAATCTACAAACTAATATCGTTACCCTGTATGGAGGGGATACATGGAAAGAGATCCGTAATCTCGAAAAAACAAAGGTTAAGATACAGAGAAAAGAATCTCACACACTTTTGTCTTCTCTTTAAATCACTCCTGATGATGAGTCTTGGTCTAGGCTCGAAACGTCGACTAACGAAAAGATGAGCATTGTGCAATATCCGAATTCAGTCTCTCAGAAACGGCTCCACAGAAATCTACAAACCAAGAACTTACATGTTGTGAGGCAATAGGTTGAACAACTCGGAGTAGAGATTTATAATGCATATCCCATGCAATTTTATTTGGAAAAGCATAAGGCAACCATACTTGGTGAAGATCATCATTGGGATAAACGATTGGGAGCTTGTATGAAGAGATTTTGACTTTGCATAAAGCAGTTGTCTTCTTGCATGAAATGCATAAAATTTTTAACTACAATGCCAAATCTCTCAAGGTTGTCCATACAACCATCGATGTTGTGCATGAGTGGTCAATGAAATACAAAGGAACATTGTCTGAATTTGCAACGAAAACAAAGAAACAGGAAGAGTTCGAGAAAGCATGAGTGCGGATGATCATTCAAAGTAAAAAATAGCTTGCCTCATTAATCACCAATATTTAGGTTTCATATGGATGACTGTAAAACTATGTGGATTTCATGGTGAAATCACACAAGATACCATCATTTGGCTCACTTACTGAAGCCAAAAATGGAATTAGGTCATATGGGAGGTTGAAGAATACTTGGAATAGTTCAAACGGATCACTACCAAGGAAAATCTTGAAGTGAACTAGAAAAATATGTAGAAGTACAATAGTGGCCTTGTTTAGATCAATACCATGTTTCTCGTGCTAAACAAATAAACTCAAAACAATTTTGAATCAGTGTACCTAGATGCCATGGAGGCTATAGTCCACTTTCAACCTGATCCCATTAGACAGTTTAGCAAAGTCATCGTGTAGTACACAGCACGACACCCTCATGTGACCGAGAACCTACAAGTCAAAGTTACTGAGCTGAAGTTTCCCCAAACTCAAGATTAACTTATTTGTCTTATTAGGTTGTCTAGTTGTCTCTGCCTAGTTTTTTCTTGTATGGGTATGAGTAGATTGTAATACTAATTTGTAACTAATTTGTAAAGTAGTCTTTCAAGTCTCATTTGTGGAATGTGAAGGGCAATTATGTAAATAAATTTAAGAGTCATGAGATAAGTCAAAGAGTCGAAAAAGGGGGTTGAATAGTCACCCCTTTTCTCATAATTATGTCTTCATAACTCATGTAAAGGGCATTTGGTGAGCTACCTCAGAATCAGGAGCTTGGCAGTTTTGTTGAGAGCCATGGCTTCTCTGTAGCATAGAAGGAGTATTTTTCTTTAGAGGAGCAGCTGTCAACTTCCTGTTCTTGTATTGGGATTAGTGGTTCATTAATGGTATATGTATACTTGGAAATTTCGCTTTAATAAAAACTCAAAGCCAACACATTTTCATGCATATTTGTTTAATATAGTAGAACTATTCTTGTTATGTTTGCAATATATGTTATTTCACTTATGATAACACTTATGAACTAATACATTCTCATTAGTATGGATCTTGTTGAATGCGTGCCATGGTTTATTTCCATCATGGTGTTAAGTAAACTTGACTCAGGATAGAGTCAAAGTTGACCAGGTTAAACAGTGATGGTTTTGGGGCACATGGTATTGTGCACCCATGGTATTATGCCCTTGGTATTATATGTAATGGAGCCTATAAAAGGTTGGAAGGACTTCATTGTAATGCAAGGCTTGGAGGTGAGCGGTGAAGGCTCGCTTGGCCGGATTGGCCAGGGTTTTGGCCAACGATAATGAAATTTCATTATGATTGGGTTTTTCCCCAGATTTGGGGTTTTCCCGGACAAACATGTGTGTTTATGTGTTTATGCTTGTTGCTGGTTATTTTTATATTTGTTTCTCTCAGTAATTCTCAGTAATTAATTTGTGTTCTTGGGTAAATTTCTTAACAATTGGTATCAGAGCAGAAATATTTCCTGATTCATTGAGTTCTTATTTTACTTTTGTTGAAGCCTTAAATGTGGCTTGTCTCGTATCCGATGGACCTCCTTTTCTCATCTCAAAGGCAGTTAAGATTCCATGAGGCCTTTTGGGGTAAAGCCCAAGAGCAAATCCATGAGGGCTTAGGCCCAAAGTGGACAATCTCATACCATTGTAGAGATATGTTGCATCCAGAGTCCTTACAAGTCAGTTAAGTTCTGTAGGGGTAAACTTTGATGATGAAGTTAGAGCTCTGTTATTCTTGTGCTCATTACCAGAAAGTTGGAATGGTTTGGTAATGGCCATTAGTAACTCCGTTTCTGGATCTAGTACTTTAAAGTTTGATGATGTTGTTGGTGCTATCCTTAGCGAGGAAATGCGACGGAAAAGCTTCGGTGAGACATTGGGAAATGCTTTGAGTGCAGAGTCTAGAGGAAGAAAAATGGAAAGAGGAAAGAGCTCAGGATATCACAGTAAATCAAGGAAAGGCAGATCCAAGTCCAGATCGGGGATAGTGTGCTGGAAATGTTGAAAGAAAGGACACCTAAAGAAAGACTATAGATCTCGGAAAGGAAAAGAAGGAGATGCACAACAAGAAAACAATCATGAAGCAAATGTGACAGGTGAGGTGTTACAAGATGCTTTGATTCTTTCTTTCGAAAATATTACTGATTCCTGGGTGGTAGATTCAGGGGCTTCATTCCATGCCACACCTGATGAGGAATATTTTCATTACTATGTTCAAGGAGATTTTGGACAAGTTCGTCTGGGTGATGATAAACCCTGTAAAATTGTGGGAATGGGTAAGGTTCTTGTAAAATAGCAGAATGGAAACCAATGGCTATTAAAGGAGGTAAGGTATGTTCCAGATCTAAAGAAAAATCTGATTTCAACAGGACAGTTAGGCGGTGAAGGTTGTGTGACAACTTTCACAGAGAAAGCTTGGAAGGTCACTAAAGGAGCCCTGGTAATAGCAAAAGGCGAAAAGGTTGGTACATTGTATTTATGCAATGGTATTTCTAACTATGTTAATGCTTTAACTTCTAAAGGAGCAGATGCATCATTATGGCATCATAGTCTCAGACACATGAGTGAAAAGGGGATGAAGATTCTTCACTCAAGGAATTTGTTGCCAGGTTTGAAGAATGTTGATTTGGACTTCTGTGAGAATTGCATTTATGGAAAACAGAAGAGAGTCAGATTTCTCAGAGTTGGGAAAGAAAAGAAGAATGAAAAATTAGAGCTTGTGCATACAGATGTATGGGGACCTGCTTAGGTATCATCTCTCAGTGGCTCTCGTTATTATGTTACTTTTATTGATGAAGCAACTAGAAAAACCTAGATTTATTGTATTAAGAATAAATCTGATGTATTTGATACTTCCAAGAAATGGAAAGCTTTGGTTGAGATTGAGACAGGAAAGAAATTGAAGTGTCTTAGATCAGACAATGGAGGTGAATATTGCAGAAAAGAGTTTGATAGGTACTATTCAGAGAATGGAATTCGCAGAGAGAAGATAGTTCCAACAACACCACAAGAAAATGGTGTGTCAGAAAAGATGAACAAAACAATCATGGAGCGTGCAAGGTGCATGAGATTGCATGCCTGATTGCCTTTACAGTTTTGGGTAGATGCTGTAGATACTGCTGTTTATATAATAAACAGAGGGCCTTCAAGTTCCTTGGATGGTGGTGTTCCAGAGGAAGCATGGACAGGTAAAAAGGTAAACTACTCTATTTTAAAGCCTTTTGGTTGTGAGGCCTTTGTCCATATTGATAAAGAAAATAGAACAAAGCTTGAGGCAAAGTCAAAGAAATGTACCTTTATTGGATATGGTGTTAATGATTTTATTTATCGCTTATATGATTACGAAAATCACAAAATCATTAGGAGCAAAGATGTAATATTCAATGAAAAGGTCTTGTATAAGAATCAGTTGTAGGAAAATAAATGGGAAAAGGAAAACAAGGAATACACAGTTCTTCATGAAATCACTGAAAAAGGAAAGGTGCCTGAAAATAATAATAATCAACAACCACAACAATAGCAACAGGCACCCCAAACACCTGGAAGTGGTGTTAGAAGATCTACCAGGATAAGTAGACCCCCTGAACAATACTCTCCTTCACTATATTATTTATTGTTGACTGATTCTGGTGAACCTGAATGTTATGAAGAAGCAATGTAGGTTGAAAGCAGGAAGAGGTGGGAGGTAGCCATGGAAGAAGAGATGGACTCCTTAATGCATAACCAGACTTGGAATTTAGTTAGGTTGCCTGTAGGAAAAACTACATTGAAGAATAAATGGGTTTATAGGCTGAAGGAAGAAGATGGAGGAAAATAGAGGTACAAAGCTAGACTTGTGGTGAAGGGGTTTGCACAGAAGAAAGGTGTTGATTTTGATGAAATATTTTCTCCTGTTCTTAAAATGACTTCAATCAGAACTATTTTAAGTCTTGTAGTAGCTGAAGATTTGCATCTTGAGCAGTTAGATGTAAAGACAGCCTTTCTCCATGGGGATTTGGAGGAAGAGATATATATGCAGCAACCACAAGGATATCAGGTTAAAGGGAAGGAGAAACTAGTGTGCAGGTTGAAGAAGAGCTTGTATGGCTTAAAACAGGCTCCAAGGCAATGGTATCTAAAATTTAACAAGTTTATGTCTGAACAAGGTTATACTAGATGTCACTCTGATCATTGTGTTTATTTGAAAAATCAAAATGATGGCAGCTATATTGTATTGTTATTGTATGTAGATGACATGCTTGTTGCAGGATCTAACATGCAGGAAATAAATGTGCTCAAAAGAAAATTGGCAAATTCATTTGCAATGAAGGATTTGGGAGCTGCAAAACAAATCCTTGGTATGAGAATAACTAGAGATAGAAAAAATCATAAATTAACATTGTCTCAGAATGAGTACATACAAAAGGTGTTGAAAAGATTTAACATGCACAATGAAAAACGAGTTAGTACACCTTTTGCTAGCCACTTCAAACTTAGCAAGGAAATGTGCCCAAAGACCCAAGAAGACATGTATTATATGTCTAAAGTTCCATATGCATCAACAGTTGGAAGCTTAATGTATGCAATGGTCTGCACAAGACCTGATATTGCACATGCAGTGGGAGTTGTAAGCAGGTACATGAACAATCCAAGAAAGGAACATTGGATGGCAGTGAAATGGATTCTCAGATATTTGAAAGGTACCACAAATCAAGCATTATGCTTTGTTGGTTCAAACATCTGCCTACAAGGATATGTTGATGCAGATATGGCAGGTGACAGAGATAATAGGAGGAGCACTACAGGATATGTATTTACTGTTGGAGGAACAACTGTCAGTTGGGTTTCAAAAATCCTAAGTGTTGTTGCACTTTCAACAATAGAAGTAGAGTATGTTGCTGCTACAGAGGCTAGTAAAGAAATGATTTGGTTACAAAGGTTTATGGGTGAATTGGGTAAGGAGCATGATATGGGCACATTATATAGTGATAGCCAAAGTGCCATTCATCTTGCAAAGAACTCAGCATTTCATTCCAGGAATAAACACATACAGCTCAAGTACCATTTCATACTATCAGTGTTGGAAGATGGAGAGTTGAAGCTGGAAAAGATACACACTAGCCAGAATCCTGCAGATATGCTAACAAAAGTTGTAACCAGGGAGAAACTAAGAATATGCTCAGTTTCAGTTGGTCTTCAAGGATGACGATGAAGATGAGAAATAGCCAGGTCCAAAGAGGAGTCATTGTCCAGCAAATGGAGCAGTGGTGGAGTTGCTACAATCAGTCTCCAAGAGGGAGATTGTTGAGTGTGGAGCCTGATTATCTTCTATATTCAAAGGTATCTCCACATACGACCCCAGTTCGAAATGGGGGCGGCAACGCCACCCGTAAATTTTTCTTTTAAGTTGCATACTATTGCATGATTCTAACGGGCTCACTGATTTTCCCCTCATGTGTTAGAACCTTTCATATATCGTACCTGACCCTCCATGGAGTCAGACACTTGTTCACTAAAGTCACTATTACCCCACTCCATGCGTTATTTCTACCAAGTCACATCATTAAAACCCACTGCTCTGACGACCGGGTCATATTACAGATATGGCTCCTACTCCAAATGGTGTGAGGTCTAATTGGGACTTCATATCAGGTAGACCGCTTGAATGTTTGTGGGTCGAACACTATCAACATTTTGGGTGCTAGAAGGAGGGCTAGACGACAAGCTAAGCCCATGAAGTCTATTTGAATTTTCTTTATCTTTGATGGCTTCTTCCCATATCTTAACCCTCACATATTTTTTTACAACTTGAAATCTGAAAGTGCATATGGGGATAATCAATGACTTGTCAAATTTGTGATTTTATTGCGAGGTTGGAACAACTATTCTCGAAAACATTGCTCATTTTCTTGAATTTTTCACTAAACACAATACTCACTGTGAGGATGCTACTTACAGGTCTCCCATCCTCAGATTTGAAGTGTGTGTTAAAGGAATGGTGTTACACTTTCGAAAATCTTGTAGAAGATACATACCGCATATTTGACAGGTATGACTACAAATTAGTGTTCAATAAAATCATGCATTTATGAAAATAAAGTAATGAATCTCTGAACGATTTTCACTATTGCTTTACTCATTTCTATTTTGAATTTTCCAAAGACAATATTCATTGGAAATTAATGAAAGGGAAGTTTGAATTTATTGTTCATATTTTGATGAATCCAAAAGAATATGAAACTTTTGAAAGTATCCCAACACTAGTTATGGAGCTTCCAAATCTATTGTAGGTTGAGGGAGAACTTGAGAGTCCATCTGTTGATCTCCCACCATCTTCTCCCACCTCACATATTTAGAATTTAAATGCAGGTTTGCATTGTGAATTGGATTATTCTGGTGATGTTGTCTATCCTATCCCCCTATCCATTGTTTTCTTTAGTGCTCCTCATTGTGAGTTGTTGTGTTCACCAGTTTCAATTGTTGCTTCTGATGTTCATGAGGATCAAACTTAGGATGGAGTTAGTGTTGACCAGCCAAGATGCGATATCATTTATGATAATTATGTGCGGGATTCTATCTCTAAACAAGAATTTGCAATGAATGTTGATATTTCTCTTTGTTCACCTCTCCCTCATTATCCTAACATCTTCCACGACTCTATCACACTTATTGAATCTATCGCAGAATTAGTTTCCAATGACACTTATTCTAACCATACTCAGAAATCATGGAATGTTAGTTCTACATCTAAACATGACGAGGAAAAATATTCTCTTATTGGTCCCTCCAATATATCATCTATTCATGCTAAGTAAATAGAGGGTGAAATTTCTTGTTTTCAATCTTTCCCTCTCTACGATTCATCATATCAAGAGGATGCCTTTGTTTTCGATCATGAACTTTTTGATCATGGTTGTCATGAATTTTTCATTCATTCATTTGGTCAGAACTATGTACCTTATGTTGTTGATATTTCTAACCCACCATTTATTGATGATCTATTGTTCGATGTCTTAGAGCTTCCCCAAGATGTTGAGGCACTTCATCCCACAGTGATTGTTATGTGAAGTTCTAGCAATATTGAGGATAATTCCAATCATGATTAGAATAGTCTTGTATCTTTCAAGGATCCTCATCACTCCATCACACAAATGATAAATCGATACATTCAAAAATCTTCGTACCCTTCATATTTTCTACATGATGCTATCACTCAATCATTGGAGGAATCATACGTAGAAAAATTGTTTGAGAGATGTAATTTTTTCAATTTCTTTATGTTTGTCAAGTTTATAAGTTTGAAATGATGCTCTTCCATTTCACCATGCTGTCATGTGCACAAACACCATCATGCATCAGAACAGTGCCTTGCATGTCGTTTTCTGTCATATTTTTTGCATGCAATTTCACTCTTCGAATGTCAAGGCATGTATAATTTTATATTTCTTGTTGTTGTTATTCTTGGAAATCCTTCTCAATATGGATTTCGTCACCTATATAGATCATCCTATACATCGGAGGTTGCACTACGAGTTTTATTTTACATAACCCTGCCGTATTCTTGGTTAGTTTGGGAGTAGGAGTTTTTTTTTTCCTTTCTGTTGTTTTATTTTGATTTACTCTTTACCTTGCTGCTTTATTTCCTTGCCATTGTAAAATAGTTTCTATATGAGACTGTGTTTGGTTCTTGAAATAAGCATGGTGAAGTTTGAGAGAAAGTTGTGCTAATTGTTTAGTCAATTTAGTGTCCTAAATTTCTTTCATAAATTATCAACCGAGGTTCGTAAGCTGATGAAGTGTAGTGCACTGTATGTGCTTAGTTAACCCTTCTTACTTCATTGTTTTGTATTTTTATATTGTTTTGGGGATTTCTGTTCTTTGATTCCTGATGATGTACAAACTGAACTATGAGAAACTGAATCTAAACGTCCTAAAGGTGAACCAAGAGCTTAAAACTAATCAAAATCTAAGTTAAAAGAAGGTAAAACAAAGCATCTGTCCTATCTTCTCATTAATTCTAAGTCATGAATCTAATTCTTAAAATTAAGAGGTGAATTTGTAAGGCATGTTGGAATAAATATAGAGAATGAAATTAATTGAAGTACTTCTAGTTACTCAAAACTTCAATTTTGAAAGACAGCCTCCTTGAGATGGAATACAAACAACTTTTTGTACTTTATGATCTAAAGAACTAAATAAAACATGCGGAAAGTAACTCATTGGTTTCAACCATTGTGTAAAGCAAATGTTTAACCATTTAGTTTACGATGGATATCTTCTTGAAATGGTGATAAAAAAATTCATTAACACAGTGCATTGGCAATGTGAACTAGGAAATAAATAACAAAAATAGTTAGTAAACTAGTCAACAATGCATTCTCATTACTTTCAACCTTACTATGTTCAGAAAAAAAGTCATTTCCTTTATGAAATGGATTGGAGAAATAATACTACAAATTGAATTCTAACATTATGCTACTCATCAGAACTAAAAGAAATTAACCTAAGTTAGAAACACTACTAAAAGCAAATGGTGAAATTAAAACTAAACAGAAAAACAAATGAAAAGAAAACCTCCTTCAGTGTAGGGGGCCTATGCAACTAACTAATTGAAAATGCTCCTTTAAATGATCATCGGTCGACACAGGACTTTATATTATAAACAAGAACAAACGTCCAAAATTAGAGAGCTGAAAGTCTAAACTTAATACATCAAAAACTTCGAACCCCCCTCAATTTTGTACAGCTAGTATTTAAAGGAAAATATTCATAATTGTCTTTGAGGAAAATTAGCTATAGGTCGTTTACATGTATCACAATAGTACTGAGTAAATGTTTGATCAGCTACAGGTGACTTGAATTCGGGCAAGATGGTTGCACAGAACCATTAACGCAGGTGCTTGAATCGAGTTAATGCTGCAACAGAACTGTTGGATTTATTAATTAACCACGAAGAGTAGACAAAGAGCCCGATTTCTCCCAGGTTTCATATGTTTGACTCCACCATTGACTGTGGTCTTGAGCTGGCTTTCTTATCGATCTGGGGTGAGTGACTAGGATAGGGTTCATGTGGAACCTATTCCAGAGATGCCCATGTGGTCGGTTTCTTCGTTTGACACCTGGAACCTCCCAGACCATGGAAATAGCTACGAAATACACTGTTAGCTGCAGAATAGGCTGTGTTCTGTAGCTAATTTACAAATACTTACTCAAATAGCAAGAACATAAAAGTATAACATGTCAATCATTTAATTCCATCCTTAAGACAAAATCTATCATTTATCGTTAATGGGAATCTGTATTCTTATGGAAAAAACAAGGGAAAGAAGTGAAAAATGTTGTTAAGGAGAGGGTAATTCTAAGGTTCAACATACCCCCACTACAAAATCATTGCATTTCCCCATGCAATTTGTAAGAAATGTGAATTCTTCTTTTCTATTGCATTTGTTTAGACACTTCTACTAGTACATCTAATTTTCTTCTTTTGCTCCTCTTTGAAGTGAGTGCCATCCTAGGTTTCTTCATAAGAAGCCTGTATTTAAGGTTGATGAATGTTTTGTTCAAGCTTCTATTCTTCCTGTTCAACTTCTTATTCTTCTTGTACCATAGGCCTAGGTGCAGTATTTTATTATCATGAATAACTTTATCCAATTTACTTTTTTCCCTTAGGGTTTCATTTTCTTTCTTGATGTGTCTATTCAATATCTCTAACTCATAGATTTCCTGTTTCAGAGAATTAGTTAGAGGTTCTTGTGGATTGACAGAGAATTCTGGATTAGCTGAGGACTCTAGATCCATTGAGGCACTTTTTTCTCCAGTGATTCTATATAATCATAAATTTGTTGCTGCACTGGGTCTATGCTTGGAGATCCTCTGTTGGGGCTGCCTTCGAAATGTTGTTCAGGAGAAACTTGAGGACTGTGTGTAAATGCAACGTTATCAAGAGATGGTACTGGGGTTTCTTATTCTACATCTATGAACTTTTCCCTTTGACGATACCTTCTTTACCATACCACGGAGTCTAGAGTTCCTTCTAAGCTGTAGAGGGCCTTTGTTCTTCTCCTTTGTACCCTTTTTCTCCTTTCTATCTTTTCTTTTTTCTTGATTTGTTTTCTAATCTTTGTGAATTTTTCAGAGACTGATTATTCATCATTTTGTTGTAATGAAAATTCATTTTTTTTCGAGTAAGTCCACCAGATTTCTTTTTCATCTTCCCTTTTTGCTTGATTTGGTCCCTGATCTTTGTCAAATTTTTAGAGACTAGATCTTCATCTTTTTTCTGTGTGGAGGACTCAAGTTTGCTTTGAATGGCTATAATAGTCTTCTTCCTCCGACTCCTTCTGACATTGCCCTATTCAAGTGATTTTGGAGTCCCTTGGAAATAGTTTCTTATCAGGAAATTTTCCCAAGTATCTCCTATTCTCTTCAAATGAAACTCAAACAGTATTTTTACCAACCCATGATGATACATGGTTGTGTCTATGGATTCTATTTTCTTATGTACATTTGAAGCCATCCTTCTTAAATTGTTTAGTAGGAAGAAAGGGAGGTTGATGTTTCCATTTTTTGGAAATTTCATCAATAAACGTATATGACAAACATACATGCACTCGAATCTCCCCTCACAAGTAATGAATTCCTATAATATCAGAAGCATGCTTCTCCATTTATTTTTAACTGCTGAAATAGGAATTCCTTTTCTAAACACAGAGACATCCATACCTGGGTTCCTGAGGATTACTTTCCATTATATAGTGTGGAATTCCTTATTTTTAAACCATCTGTCACCATGTCTTGGTAGTTCTATCGCCTCTGCTATGTAGGATTCGATTACTGCAAACTTAATGTCTCCAATTTCTACTTATGTACCATCGAATGATCTAGAGAAACATTTTGTGATCTATTTTTGGAAGCCATCAAATTTTTCAATGTAATTGAGCCAGCCAGCCTTCTACAACATCTCCTTGAGTTGTAGGAATCCCTCCATATATTTTTCTCCTACTAGCTTTTTCCTGACAATGAGTCCCATGGCTTTTGTTTCATAGAATTTTTTAACCTTCAGAATTACTCTCCTAGTTTATGAAATGGGCTTACTGTGGGTATGGTGAAAAAGAACTACAGGTTTCTGTGGAATAAGTAGATGGTGAGGGTTTGGAGAGACGTGTATACATTGGTCACATCCTAGTCTTGACCATTAACTGATGGAGTTATTAGGGACCATTCTGTTATAGAGTATGGAGAGTGTAGCGGAGATGTGGTATGATAAAATTATTATGGACCATTTGGTATCGAGTATGGAATATCTGACGGAAATGTGGTATAAGGAAGTGGCAGTCAAATAAAATGATGACTTGGTAAGGAGAGATATGATTATTCATATTATACACGACTTATGTTTTTAACTTGTTGTTTGAAATAAATTTTGCGTTTTACCTTTAGAACCTAACCTTTTTCTTGATAACTTCTTTGTTGTTGATCTATAGGTACTTTTAGAATCGTTGGTCTGCAAAACTTTATTCCTCAATTTCTTGGATTCATGATTTATTTCTGAGTTGTACAATTGTACCAGAGCTGATAAGTAAGTTGTAGCTTCAGAATCAGATTAGCTACAAAATGGAATCAATTAAAAAATGTGAAAAGAAGGAAAAGTGAAGTATGGTTATGGAATATGAGTGTAAAAATGAAATGGAAATGGGTTATGACACTGAGATGAAATGAGATGTAAAATAAAATGGGAAATAGGGTGAAATGGTGTAAAAATATAAAAATAAAATGTAAATGGAATATGACAGTGGGTGAAATGGAACTATAAAAGTAAAATGAAAACAAAAAGAGATGGAATGAGTGTATGAATTTTAAGATTCTAAACTATAAATAAATGTAGCTTTTTGTCACTACTTATTACAAAAAGGAAATGGAAAATATAGGATGTCAGAAATATCTGATTTTCACCTTGTATTTTCTGTATAAGTATGCCAATCAATGATTTCTTTTCAAAATCGTAGAATTCATTTATTTATTTTTATTTTATTTTTAGGAAAAATAAAGACTAAGTTAGTGGAGAAGAGGAATTCTTCTTCACTAGCTTCATTTCAGAGTTATTCTGGAAAATCTTAATGAAATCCTCTCTTGAAATTGGTTCCTGATATATCTTCAACCAATGACCATTCCCAAGAAGATGTATTTTTCTTCCATCTATTGTCCTCATCCTTGCTGCTCCGTTATTAAAGACTTCTCCAATCTCATATGGCTCAAGCCAATGAGTTTGAAACTTCCCTCCAAAATATTTGAACTTTGAATCGAACAACAGTGCCCAATCTCCTACTTGAAACTTCTTCTCCTTGATATATTTGTCATGCCATTTAGTCCTCTTCTGTTGGACTATACTGGTTCTTTGAATTTCATCTTGCATGGTTTCATCAAGCTCATTGAGTTGCTCTAATCTATGTTTCTGTGCCTCTAATAAATCCAGTCCCAATTGGACTACCATCCTGAAGGTTTTGATTTGAAACTCTACAGGGAATAGGACTTGTTTCCCATAAATAAGTTCATAGGGTGTATGTCTCGTTGTGTTCCTCCATGTATTTCTATAAGCACATAAGGCTTCAGTAAGCCTTTCTACCTAATATCTTCTATGTAGATGCACAGTCTTACTCAGAATTCCTTCAATGACCTTATTTGTAGATTCAACTTGACCATTTGCTTGTGGATGATAAGGAGTAGATTTTCTATGTTTGATCTTGTAATCTTCCACAAGACCCTTCACCATTTTAGATGTAAATTGAGATCCCTAATCTATCACAATTTCTCTTGGAACACCAAAATGAGTGAAGATGTCCTCAAAAAGAAAATTAACTACAAATTTTTCAATAGCAAAAGGTAATGCTTTAGCTTCTACCCATTTAGTGACATAATCAGTGCATACCAATATGTACTTCTTTTGCTTAGATAGGGGATTAATTGGTCCAACAAAATCCAAGGCCCATTTTCCAAAAGGTTTAATGAGTACTTCAATTTGTAGTGGAATTTCATTTGAGGGAGCAAGTTTTCATACCCTTTGGAAGCTAGCACACCTCCTAACATATTATTTGGAATCTTTGAAGATGGATGTCCAATAATATCCTAAAGAAAGGATTTAATAGGCTATCCTCTTGTCAAGAAAGTGTCCACCAAACAATTCTTCATGACATGCCTTAAGAATCTCAGGCATTTCATCTTCCCTAACACATCTTCTGGTCACAAGATTTGGACCTGTTTTGTACAATTCATTAGTGATGCATGAGTACCTTGCATTCATTTGAATGGTTTCCCTTTTCTCTCTAGGAAACAAATGTGAGAAAATTTCCCTGTGACTAAGTAATTGAAAATATCTGCAAACCAAGGGGTCTGAGTAGTCACTGCAAAAAGATATTCATCAGGAAGGTTATCTTCAACCAGAGTGTCATCTTTGATATTTTAAATTTTGGACAAGAAATCAGCAACTGTGTTTTGTTTTCCAGGTCTATCTAGCACAGTAATATTCAATTCCTGCAAGAGTAATATCCATCTTGTAACTCTACCATTACTAATAGGTTTATTCATTAAGTATCTAATTGCAGAGTGATCTGTATGAAAAAAAGTTTCATAGCATGTTATATAATGTCTGAACTTGTTGATTGCATGAACAACAACTAAAAATTCCTTTTCAATTACAGTATAATTTAACTCAGTGGGATTCAAATTCTTACTTTTATAGTAGACGACATAGGGAATCAAATATTTTTGTCCTAATACAACCCCCAGAGCTTCATCATCTGTTGAAATGTGAAAAGGTAGTTTCCAATTTGGACCTCTCAAGATGGGTGCTTCAATTTTATTTTTTTCAAGTCTCAAATGCTAACTGGCAATCAGGATTTCAATTGAATTCACAATCCTTGGTGAGTAATTTGGAGAGTGGGGATGCTATTTTAGTGAAATTTTATATAAATCATCTATAGTATCCTATAAATCCTAGAAAACTTCTAACATCCTTTTGGAAATTTGAAATTGATAATTTAGAGATGAGTTCAACTTTTCCAAATTTTCCAAAGATTCTTCAAATGTATTCGCATAGACTGTAAAGTCATCCATATATACCTCTACACAATTATGTCTTATATCAGAAAAAATTCCTAGCACTGCTCTTTGGAATGCTTCAAGTGCATTACATAATCCAAAAGGAAGTACTGGGTAAGCATAGGTTCCCCATGGAAAAGTAAATTTGGGTTTGTCATGGTCTTCAGGTGCCACCTAAATCTGATTATAACCACTAAAACCATCCAAGAATGAGAAATACTTCTTACTTGCTAATATATCTAACACTTGATCTATAAAGGGCAAAGGAAAATGATCTTTAAGGGTAGCTTTATTCAATTCTCGATAATCAATGCACACCCTCCACTTATTGTTATTTTTGGGCACAATCTCTAAAGGGGAAACCCAGTGGCCATCTATTGGGTAAATGAAGTTTACATTCAACAGTTTTTGTAGCTCTTCTTTCACAGTTTCACTAAGATTTGGATTCATCCTTCTTTGAGATTGTGTGATAGGTTTACAATTTTCCTCAATGTAGATGTCATGTATACAAGTCTTAGAACTAATTCCTTTCATGTCAGTACATTCCCATGCTATGAGATCCCTATACTACTAGTGTAACCCCTTATTGTTATTAGTACAAACCCCTTATTATATTTTTGTGCCCATGTAGTCCCCATATTGTTATTAGTATGCCCCATAGAAACCCACTAATGTTATTATTGTGCCCTTACATTATTATTTTTATGTCGGCTCTAATTATACTATGACCCCTTAGATTCCTATATATAGAAAGGAGGTCTTGTCATTTTTATCATCCAAGAATTGTTCATTTGTGTAATGTAAATGAGGTTTCCCCCTCGAAGAGGCTAAATTCTAAGGCATTGATATGCATTTTCTATCTTTCTGTGAGCTAGTTTCATAACATTTGGTATCAGAGCTTTGGATTCTAGGGTTTCGCTGCTCCAAATAGGTCATCGTGGAATTTTCACTATAACTTTTTTCTGTAACGTTTGAGATGCTATAACAAAAACCCATTTAGCTTTAAATCATTCTGACCTCGGGTCCACATTTCAGAGATTTTTGTGCTATATTTGAAAAGATATTATCTGAGGAAGTTGGCCTTTTTGTAGACTCCTGAATTACATTCCAAATAGGTGACCTGGGGAAAATAGTAATAACTTTTTTTTTGAGTATCAAATTGAAATTTCATAAGAAGTTGCAGAAAGAGGATGGATTTTAGTTTCCTGTATATATTTTCAGATGCTAAGGTCAAAAAGTGACACGTGGCACTTCATACAAGTTCGCCCTTCAGAAAAGGTATAAAATCAGGTCATCTTGGGAGATTGTGCATAACTCTTTCTTGGGGAATCTAAATTAAATCAGACTAGTGGCATTGGAAAGAGGACATAGAGGGCTACTGCAAGTCGTAATTTCAGAACTTGAAGAAATAAAATTACACATTTAAAGTCGCTTCAAGATCAAGCTCCTAAAATCAAGAAAATGCGATATGAGGAAGTTTGATGGCAAGGATCTGGTAAATCGAATACCTCAGATGGAGCAACATTTCGATCTACATGGTGTACCACTGTTACAAAAGGTATTTATTGCATCTTCATATTTAGATTCGGATCAATTTTTATGGTATAAAGGGCTTTTTTCTCATAAACAACTTGTTACCTGGTCAATTTTCACAGAGGAAATGATAGCACATTATGAGGATACAAAGAGCAACACCTTCTTTAGAGAAACACCAAAACAATTGGAAAGAGAAAAAGGGCTTTGTTAAAAAGTGGAAAGCAAAATTATGGAAACAAGGAAGTCCACCTCTCACAACTATAATAATGGAAGTGTTGTTTCTCTTAGCCTTCCACAACCTACAAGGTTTACACCACAGCAATTGGAAGAAAAAAGGAAAAAAGGGCTTTGTTACAATTGTGATAGAAAATGCACTAAAGGTCATAAGTGTGCTGAGAAGAAATTATTTTACATAGAGCATGAAGAGGAGGAATAAAAGGATCAAGAAACATCAAAAGAAGAGGATATGCTCCAGGACCCAACCCTAGAGAAAGAAGAAATGAATCTGACCATATCTTGTAAAGCATTGGCAAGAATTACCTCTCCTCAAACTCTAAAGGTAGAAGGACATATCAAGAGGAGAAGGTTCAAACAGTGAAATATCAGGAAAAAAAGTATCAAGAAACATCAAAAGAAAAGGATCCTCACCAGAAACCAACCCCATAGAAAGAAGAAATGAATCCAACCATATCTTGTAATGCATTCGTCGGAATTACCACTCCTCAAACTGTAAAGATAGAAGGACATATCAAGAAGAAAAAGGTAATAATGTTGATTGATTCGGGTAGTACCCATCATTTTATTAATTGCAAGATAGCCAAGGACTTGAATTGCTTCGTAGATCCAGCACCAGAGTGTCAAGTGACAGTTGTAAGTGGAGGAACCATAAATTTCTCTATAAAGTGCCATAATATCAAGCTATCCATGGGAGAATATGTATTGAATAGCCCAACGTTTTCTGTTCCAATGGGTGGTGCTGATGTTGTACTATGAGTCCAATGGCTATAATCCTTGTGTACAATAGCTTTTAATTTTTAAGAATTTTTTATGAAATTTTCTTCGGAAGGAAAGGAAGTTGAATTAAGGGGTATCACAGGGAAACCAGGAAAGATAATAAACTTTGACGAAATGAAAAAGCTTCTAAGGAAAGAACAATGAGGCGTAATTGCACAATTATGTTCGCTAACTATTCTCAAATCGAAATCATGTATTTCTCCAGATCTCCAAAAATGTGTTGGACAATCATTCCAAGGTATTTGAGACTCCGAAATGTCTCACAAGTATTCGTGATCATGATCATGCTATTCATTTTATTCCAGGACGTGTTCCTCCAAATGTCAAGCCTTATAGATATCCATATGCTCAAAGGAGTGAAATTGAACATATTGTTGCAGAAATGGTAGAGGTTGGTACAATTATCCAACCAAATTTGATAAACAAAGGAAGGTATGAATGGAAGAATGGCGAAGCAGGGTGGGAACTCATTGAAAAGTTGCTGAATATCACAGTTCTAACAATATTTCTAGAACATGACAAGGAAATAAAAAAACATATTATAACTTGAAGCATTTACAAAACCGAGAACCTGATAGCTATGAAATCGATCAATTTCAGAGTATCTCATCAAGTGGAAGAACTTACCCACTGAAGATTCCACATGGGAGGACAAGAATTTTATACAAAAGCATCAAGAACTACTCAAGTGTTGAGGACAACACTTTTTGAAGGAGAGGGGCATGTTAGGTCCCTACAGTACTAGTGTAACCCCTTATTGTTAGTAGTACAACCCCCTTATTATATTGTTCTGCCCATGTAGTCCCCATATTGTTATTAGTGTGCCCCATAGAAGCCCACTAATGTTATTATTGTGACCTTACATTATTATTGTTATTTTAGCTCTGATTATATTATTACCCCTTAGACTCCTATATATAGAAAGGAGGTCTTGTAATTTGTATCGTCCAAGAATTGTTCATTTGTGTAATGTAAAGGAGGTTGCCCCCTCGAAGAGGCTAAATTCTAAGGCATTGATCTATCTTTTCTATCTTTTTGTGAGCTGGTTTCATAACACATGCATATGCACCAGAATGTTGTTGTAATGTTTTGATTAGCTTTTCTTGTTGTAATTTCTCCAAGTTATTCTTTATGTTCAATGTTCTCCCTGGAAGGATTTCAATTGTAGAGCTACCAAATTCTTCCATAGAATAAAGCGTCATCTACCTAGATGACAAATATTCAATATTGGATTTTTCTTGGGATTGATCATGTTCATATTCTAGAGATGATTCAAAATTTTCCATTGTATTCAAGATTTGACTATCTTCACTAACGTTTGAAATAGTAAAAGAGACGTTGAATGCCATTTTCATCATTAATCCATTCTTTGTCATCTATTTCTGTGATTGTTATTGCTAGAGCATATAGAGTGAATTTCTTTGTTGAATTCCCATCCGAAATATACATGTCACCAGATCTACGGCTAATGAAAGCATCAGCTGTGGCCAACCAAGGTATTCCTAATATAAGTAGATGTCCTCCTAGATTGTTCTTGGGGGTTACGATCATAAAATCAATAGGATATTCCCAATAATCTAAAGATACTGAAATATCTTCTAACACACCATCTGGTTTGATTACTGATCTGTCTTCTAATTGCAGTAATGTAAGTGTGTAAATAAGATTAGGAAGCTTCAGCTGTTCCATGGTTTGTTTTCTCATGATCTTTATTGCTGCTCCTAAATCAATCAATGTATTTGGAATTTCAACTCCATTGATATGTGTTTTCACAATTGGACTTCCTGGATCTACATATTTTTGTATGGAAATTTTTCCCATCATTACATATGCTATTTTTCCTACCAGGTGAATTCTATTTGTTTCCTTTTATTTTCTTCCTAGTTTCTTTATGCTCAACTCCTTTATTATTTTTATCTAGGATTGGAATCTCCATAATGGCTTGTAATAAAGGGATTTTGATACAGACATTTTTCAATTCATTTAGAAAATCATAATTAGGAAACATAATATGATTTTCTACTCCTCTATAAACTTGTAATCTTTCAGGAAAAGGAGGTGCAAAAGTAGACGCTGGTTGCTCCATGGTAGGAGTTGAGTTCACTGGTTCTTTCTGTTTTTCATTTTCAGTATTTTGGTTTTGGAGAGATGTTCCTTTAAAACTTTTATTCAGCTGTAGAGAATCTTCCTCAAAATTGACTTGTTCTTGAATAACTACAGAAGGCCTTTCCTTTTCTAATATCCTTTCCAGCATGTAAGTATTCTGAGGATTTTTATTGTTGGGGTTTGGTAAGGGTTGGGCAGTTAGCTAATTTGGTCTCTGCTGAAATGGTAGTAAGAGTTGAGGATTTTGGTTTTATTATGGAATTTGTTGTGGATTTTGTTGTGGAAATGGTAGTGAAAGTTGAGGGTTCTGATTTTGAAGTTGTGGTTGCTAATTTTGTTGTGGAATGTGTGGGGGAGGATAATTCTAATATGATGGACGATACTGATAATATTGAGAAAATCTTCGATAAGGATTTTGTACTCCTTGAGCCCAAAGTTGAGATTGCGATGGAGTTTGAGGTTGAGGCCAAGGTTGCTGCCAAGAACTCCAATTTGGTGGGGACTAAAGATACATTTTATTGTTAAATCCCTGATTTTGTGGCCGGTGCCAAGGTCTTCTAGAGACAAATCAAAGGGATTCTGTGGAATTTGTAACTGTTTCTTCTTTAAAAACAACCTTAAGACCTAGAATTCAAGGGAAACCCTTGGTCTCATGGTTTTCTGAAAAAATGATACAAGTCTCTATGATTTTTGCATCTAAAGGGCATTCTCTTAGAGCATGTTTTTTTCTACATTTGGGACAGAAAATAGCTAAAGCATCAGGCTCAATTTTCTGCTTTTTTTGCAACTTAAGGGTGTCTATTTGTTCACTAAGGCTCCCTACAATATCTATTTTAAATTCATCAAGCATATTCCCAATTTCTTCCCTACTCACTAATCCAATTGCATATTTATTTACTCTAGCAAGAGAAGGAACTCTTCAACCTTTCCAAATTTTGGATTTCCCCCTTGAGAGATGAACACATAATTCTCCTATGTCATTTAATGGGAGTTGAGAGATATCTCCCTTCCACATCATGTTAAGGATATCTATCCATTCATCTCTAATGGATTTTAATAGAAGAGCTTTTAAGGTATCTTCATCTAAATTGTCCATATTTGCTCTTTTCAAGTTATAGTTGAATCTCTCACTTAAATACTCTAAATTTTCATCCTCTCTTCGCATCATTTTGAACACTTCATCTTTGTTATTGGTAGGCATGCAATAATCCAAATACCTATCCAAAAACACTTTCTTCATGTCATTCCAGGTTCTAATGGACTGAGTGACAAACCCAATGGACCACTTCAAAGCAGCTCCTTTCAGTGTTGAAGGGAAAAACTTAACTTTTTGAGAGTCTTCTAAGTAATCATAGGTTTTGCACAAGACTTCAAACTCAAATAAAAATGTTTCAGGATCCTCACTTTTTAACCCATGGAAATTTGGGAGGAGAGAAGATGAGATATATTTCATTGTGGCATTTGTTTCTGCATCCACTAGAGGGAATCCAAAAGAATTATCTATTTCCCTATTTCCTTTGCCTCCTCCATTATTTCCTTTACCTCCTCCATTATCTCCTCTACCTGTTCCTCTACCCCCTCCTCCAAATAGTGTGAATTCTCCATCCTCTCCCTCTTCTGCCATTATAGTTTCTTCAGAGTTAGTATAGGGTTGAACCTGCAAGGTTACTTTATCTTCCTCTAGTTCCTCTATTAGTGGTATGTGGGAGAGAGGTTCTACTTCTTTATCACTAGGTATTCCTAATTCTTCAACTAAAATGTGCTCCCCTGTGGAGGTCAAAAAAACTACTCCTTCTGTAGGAGCACCAAGATTTTTCTGCTCTGTCTCAGTAGATGAAATAGGAGATCCTTTTCATTGGATTTTTGACCTTATAACTTTAGGAATTCTATGGCTAGGAGTCTGAGGTTGAGACGGAGGTGTATCTCTTCTTGTTCTTAGTGGAGTAGGTGGTGTTGTAGGAATTGAACTCCTGCCTCTAGCTAAAAATCTACCCCTAGAGTCTCTTTCTATATGCATATAATTTTTTATTTATTTTTTTGAATGTAAGAGATAAGGTTATATAATTACACTTCCCAGGAAATGGTGACAAAATGTTTAGTCAATTTAGTGAACTAAATTGCTTGCATAAATTATCAATCGAGGTTTGTAAGCTGATGAAGTGTAGTGCACTTTATGTGCTTAGTTAACCCTTCTTACTTTGTTACTTTTTAATTTTATATTCTTTTCAGGATTTCTATTCTTTGATTCCTAATGATGTACAAACTGAACTATGAGAAACTGAATCCAAACCTCCTAAAGGTGAACCAAGAGCTTAAAACTAATCAAAATCTATGTTAAAACAAGGTAAAACACAGCATCTGTCCTATCTTCTCATTAATCCTAAGTCTTGAATCTAATTATTAAAATTAAGAGGTGAAGTTGTAAGGCATGTTGGAATAAATATAGAGAATGAAATTAACTAAAGTACTTCTAGTTACTCAAACCTGCAATTTTGAAAGATAGCCTTCTTGAGATGGAATACAAGAAACTTTCTGTACTTTATGATCTAAAGAACTAAATAAAACATGCAGAAAGCAACTGATTGGTTTCAACAATTATGTAAAGTGGATTCGAGCAAGATGGTTGCACAGAACCGTTAACATAGGTGGTTGATCTAAGTTAATGTTGCAATAGAACTGTTGGATTTATTAATTAACCACGAAGAGTAGACAAAGAGTCCTATTGCTCTCGGGTTTCATATGTTTGACTCCACCTTTGACTGTGTTCTTGAGCTGGCTTTCTTACCAATCTGGGATGAGTGACTATGATTGTATTCATGTGGAGTCAACTCTAGAGATGACCATGTGGCCGGTTTCATCGTTTGACACCTGGAACCTGTCAGACCATGGGAATAGCTATGGAATACACAATTAGCTGCAGAATAGGTTGCGTTATGTAGCTAATTTGCAAAAACTTATTCAAATAGAAAAAGCATAAAATTATAACATGTCAATCATTTAATGCCTTCCTTAAGACAAAATCTATCATTTATCGTTGATGGAAATCTGTATTCTTATGGAAAAAACAAGGGAAAGAAGCGAGAAAAGTTTTCAAGGAGAGGGTAATTCTGAGGTTCAACACTAATGTCAATGATTGTTTATTTGTTTATTTCCTCTCTCTCCATGGATATTACACATTTATTTTACGATACCCTAATGGAAAATACATTCTTTTCGAAGAAAACTGTAGTGGAATCATCATTCTTAACAATAACTAGTACCACCTGCTCTAATCAATTTTATGATTGTTTGGTGTTGTCTTGTAAACTATGTCAAGTAGAGTAAAGAGGGGAGGAAACTTTAACAAGTGCATTGTATTTTAGAGGTGTGAAACATCCTTCTTCAAAGGGATATCCACTTATGCTCTCAATAAGTTAGGATCCCTCTTCCACCTCATTAAATCAAAAGGCTCTAATGTACAGTTATCTGAAAAACAAAAAATCCAAAAAAAATAAAGGGAAAAAGAAGAGAGAGGCTTCCTGCATAGAGAGGTGAAGCAAGCAACTCCACGGTGGTGATCCCTAGGCTCGCTAGAAGCAAAGCAATGTTTGTGTCCATGAAGTGACTCCATTGGGGTACATACCAGGCCTGCTAGTAGCACAACAAAAATAGAGATGAAAAATGAGACTCTGACAATCCTTCTTCTATTGTGTATCTATATACTCCCGGTCCCCAATCAAAGAAACTAAGTTTTCCTTTACCTTGTAGTGTGTCGTTGATGAAGTGAATCATAAGGGATATATCTTTAATTTAATTTAAATAAAAAATCTATTAGGATCACTAAACTGAACAATACTTGATGAAGAGTTAAACTTAGTTTACATAAGTCAAGACCCATACAGAGAGCTATAGTTCTACTAGTGTGTCGCCAAGTGTTGTAGTTGCTACAACCACCCTCCAAAATGTTTCCCATTATTTGGTTTTTGAGCCTTCATTTCTATCCAAAGGAGCCTATATTTTACTGTCATCAAGTATAAGTGGTATGATGAAGACTTACCTTTTCATGGTATGCTTGTGATATTTCTTTTATCCCAATTTGATAACTTTCAGACATAAGCTATCTCCTTAGTTGAATTTGTAGTTGTTGTTGGTGTTGGATCCTTTAGCATTCAAGGGATCTCCCTGGTATGAAGTCCCAAATATACCTCAAACCGTTTGGTGGAGGAGTCCCATCAGGTATGATGGTCGAGTTTTCACTATTTTATATATTTTCCTTGGCTCTTGCTTGTCAAAACATGAGAGTAGTTTAATTAGTATTTGAACAATGAGGTTTGTGTGCTTGGTGAGTTCTTAGTGTTGCTTATGTCAAGGTTCTCTATGTAGGTCTTAACCCCGTATAGAAATTACCTGCATACGAATTCTAATACACAGAAAATAAACAATGCGAGAGAATAACATATAAAACACATATACACAGAGATTTTCCCGTAGATCCCAAAATCAAGACTAGCATATTGAGTTTTCATTATGTTCTTTTCATTGTTAAAATACATATTTATACATGCTTAAGCATCCAATACCATGGACCTAAAACCATTGCATCAAAAACCATGTGCGAAAGCCATGCACAAAACCACAGGTAGGTCTGCCCAACCTAATATAGGGTCCAATTTCTTTTCACAATGGCACTACCCTGGACCTCGTAGAGGTGGGCTACCTACCCCCCTCAAACCCCGCAAACAGGGGGGCATGCCTCCCCCCTTGTGACCTGCTTGCTGCAGAATCCACGCAACAAAGTGGGGGCCCCGACCCCCCTACAACCCCCTAGTTGACTATGTCGGGTAGTCGTGGAAAGAATATAACACAACCCAACACTTTCACTGCTATGTGAAAGGGTGAGAGTGAGTATTAAGTCAAAAGGGAATAATCTCAACTCGCTTAGAGACACACAACATAGCATGACATGCATAACTTCCAGCAGAGTAGTCCACACAGATGCGACAATCACAAACAAAAAGTGAACAGATAGCATGTACAATACCCAATGGAATAGTCCACATAGGCAAGGAAACATTAACAACTGATACAACACATTTCCAGCAAAATTTGTACTATAACAATGGAAATAGTTCAATTGTCTTAATGCAGGTTAAAGCAACATGCATTAGAAGTGTCCAAAGAATAGTATTACAAACGAATACAATACATGTGTAAAAACATGTTGGCCTGTTAATAGGCTTTTGAATTAAGTGAAAATTCCAAGACACATTCGTACACCATTACATCATTAACTCCAATAGCGGCATGTTGGAGCCATTGCACACTCCTCAAAGAAAACACTATAGCCTATCAAGGCTATGTGGGATGAGCCAAGGTGAAGAGTATTTTGCATGTACAAAAGACGGCATATATAGCCAAGAGTGAAATTGGCCCTTGTGACTGCTCAACTTTCCTCATGACTATTTGACTTCCATGACTCTTCAACTTTACATGTGGGTCTCTTGGACTTCCATGTTACATTACATTGATTACAACAGTATGGCCCACAATAGTGATGTGGTCGAGATGACTCATGAAATGACTTGAAACGACAGTTCTAGTACATTCATGTTGATGTTGGTGTCCATGTCAAGTTGGAGTGTTGTTGAGTGATGAGTGTCCTATTAGTGTATCATTGATTCACCTTCACATGGGAAGGTGTGTGAAGTCTTCAATGGTCTTGCTGTTCAATTGATGTTGCACATGCATATATCCCCTTCATTGGTACTTTGCATGCTTCATGTGTTCATTCGTTCGCGAACAAGTCTCCTAGCATGTGCTCCTTGCTCATCTTGTTTGTCTTTGTGTCATGTCTCATCCATGTACCTGTATCTGCAATAACTATGAATGATGAGACAACATCATATCCACAAATATCATAGTCTACCATGGTGCATCATCTTTCCCTTACAGGAGCAGGTAAAGGGGGAGAGGACAAGGCTTTGAAACTGTGCAAAGGACATTTTATGATGGGATGCACACTCAGGGACAATCGCAAGGAAAATTATGCAAGGTCACTGGCAGGCTCAAATGAGAAGTCTAGAAAAGCAGTCACCATCTGCAGGGTCTCGCTTGGATAGATGGCAGAACTAAAAAAAAATTCTAGGGAGGTAGTGCATGCTGCATGGAGGACATCGGCAGTCAAAATTGTGCAAGATCTTTGGGGAGGCTACCAGCGGGCTATGTGAGCTTGCTTGCCAAAACTGCATAGAACTGGGAGGCTGGCCTGCATGAAATGTATGTGCAGTTTATGGGCTGAGCAAGGTGTCGAGCAACTAGGGGACTACCCAATAAAACTGCACAGTTTTTAGGTGGAGCATCAGTGTGACTAACAGGAGGACACGTTGATAGAACTACACAAATTCCGAGGGCTCTGTAGTGAAAAGCAGCATGTTCTTTTCCTTCATATTTGTGCAATTTCTTTAGTTAGCATAGGCGAACATGCTGGTAGCCTCTGCACAATTTTTTGGAGGAGTGAAGCCTAGGATCATTGCCTGGTCAAACACTCTAGTTGACCAGCGAGAAGCTGGATAGATTTTCTTGTGGGCAGTGCAAATTGAGATGGCTTGGTAAGTAACGTCTTCATTATTCTTTGTGATGGTCAATCGGGTTGATTAAAATATTTCACAGTGCAGACTACTTGGGGGCAGCCTCAATCTCTGTGCAATTCTGGGCAGTAGTAGAAGATCACTTAGGGTTGAGACTGCATAGTGCAGCTCAATGGAGGTCCAACTGTTGGATGGTGGTTCGATCAACAAATTTTTAGAAAAATTACTAAGTGTGTGACTGAGTGAACTTGTGAATGAATGACCTTTTATACACACACTCAACACAACTCGATGACAAGATACCTTGAACCAACAAGATAACATGTTCAGTGCGATTGACCAATAGGTGCAATCGACAAGTGCGACGCTTGAGATAGATTGTTGAACGATCGTGATGACACCTGCATCACACTACATAAAACATTGTGTGTGAGTGCAACAAATTCTTTCATAGAGAATACAACTTGTACATATGAATATGAACCGTGAACATAGCCAGAAAATGAGTGAAAGAATGACATTGTGAGCAACATGCTAAAATATTTGCAGTGAACGGTCAAGCGAGGAGGGTGAAAATACTTGACATGAGTTGATGGGATGAGCCCAAGTGTTTGCAAACATCAAGGAAAAACCCGTGAAAGGCTCCAAAATTGGATGTAAGCCAAAATTTTGGAGGGTGTTGCAGTCGCTACAACACTTGACGACCAACTGGTTGAGTACCAGCTTCCATGTTTGGTCCATTGACAATCCAAGGCCTTGGCCTATCAAGGAGTATTGAATCATTGTGTGGGTTACTTTGGCTTCTCCACTTACCCCAAGGATAGACATCGTTCACCTTTTGCCTACTTAGTTAAACACAACAACAAGTTTCAGCTTGATCACTCTGTTTTGAAATCGGGAATGGTAGTTTGGATTATGGGTTTAAAAAATTTCAAAGTATATGTTTAATTCATCACTGATGTTTCTCACCTTCCAACGAGCCAGGTCAGTACCCCGATGAAGTCACGTAGGAGCACAAACATTTCTCCACTTCTAGCGAGCCTCGTCAGTACCCCAGTGGAGTTGCATGTTTCACCTCTAAATGGAGGAAGCCTTTCTCTTCTTTCGCCTTTGTATTTTTTAAAAGAGGACTCTTCATAGGAACTTATTTATTTTTGGGGTGGAAGAGGGATCCCAACGTATTAAGAGCATAAGGGGTTGTTCCTTCAGATAAGGATGTAATACCTATGATATAGGTTTGCTCGTTTACATTTTCCCCTTCTCTGTTTCAACTAGTTGGATGAGCTTCAACACATAGAGCAAAGACTGAGTATAAACATAGGGTTTTTGAGTGTGGACACAGGTTCATGGTTGGACTAGATCTTCCCTTGGAGATGACTCGTATTTCCCATCAATAATTCATTGGCCAAAGGTTATAACCAAGCACAGAGGAGATGTATAAAGAACTGGTCAAGTGTTGCAGTGTCCAAGACTCCTTGGATCTCAACCACATACTCATTCAAAATCCAAAACTCAGTAGAGGGAAGCACATATTGGAAAAACAAAAAATACCATGATATTAAACAAACAAAACAATGTGAAGAAAAAATAGCAAATTAAAGTGAAAATACAACAAGAAATAAAAGTAAGCAAGTAAACAAACCAAAACAAGTCAGCAAGAAAACAAACATGAAAACTAGAAAGCAAAGAAAGGCAAGAAAGAAAACAATACTCCTACTCCTATGCTAAATTGTCAAGGTTACATCAAATGAAATTTCTAGTTAAGCCGCTATAGGTGTACCCAACATACAACCACAAAGATACAAGTGATTAAAATAGATAAAACATAGTGTGCAACATAAAATACAAAAACTTGACAAACTTGCACATGAGAGAGAAGGTCTCACCTATGGGCAGAAAGATGTGTCACAACCACCGAACACACATACTTACCTCTTCGGTGACTACTATTTTTTAACAAACCTCGAAAGATTTTTGCAAGTATGTGTTCTTCTCCACCAATTTTCTTAGCAAGTGCGAGGAAGGACAGAATCTTGTTACCTATAACACAACTCAGAAAGCAAGATTGTTCGAAGCATTGAGCGATTGGATCATAAAATTATCAATGGTTTTTTTGAAAAACTTGTGATATTTGAAAAGATGGATTCCTAATTCGAGAGAGGGGATCATGATGGGAATCTTGTACAGATAGAGAGATCTTATCATTCTCACCAGTCATGTCAAGACAATAAGCTGAGGTGCCTCACCTACTTGACAAAAGTCTAATGAGAAAGATATTACATGGTGAAGATCATAGTGCATGAAGCGACCGTCATTGGATGTATTGTTGGGAAAATGATAAACTACATATTAGTCACCCAAGATAGAAGAAAGATCAGATCAATTGGTGGTTTTGCCAGATTACCAATTTGACATGAACAAAGAAAATTGTTAAACAATATTGTGAATGCTCTGAATAATGGGACCAAATTCATTGTATGCTAGATATGACAGAACAAACCTTGAAACTCATGAAAAATTGCAGAGGCATCATGGTCATCACATAAATGTAGAAAGGATACCAACACTATACATGTGTCAAGCCAGTTGGGGTGTGGTGAAATGAGAGTAACTTGATTTGCGTGATAGGTTGTGCACTCGTCATCACACAAGGAGATTGCTAATGTGATGAGCGGGTAGATTTGACATGCAAAATTCCCAAGAGGACCAAGGAGCTAATCACGAGAGAGAACATTCGATAAGTATGATTCTAGACAAAGATAGTCTTTGAGATGATCAACTTCACAGTTCCATGATTGCATCAGATACAAACACTCCCAACCCAAATTGGATGTAAGAGATGAGCATCAATACAGACATGCTGTAACATACTCGTGGATTCGGTCATTAGTGAAATTTTGAAATATCCCACCTAGAATAGTAAATATTTTTTGCACGAGCATCCACATCAAGTGCAACCATGTAGATGATAGATTGTGCATGAGAAACTAGATTTAATTTGGTTTGAGGGGCCTACCAGAGTTTCATCCTGACATAACCATCAGCAAATGTTGAAGTGCCTCGACTTCCTAACATGTCCCAGAACTTTCCAAAATTGAAAAATGGCATTTTGAGATGTGAACCAGATCATGAATGGCTTGATGATGGCTTTTGTTACTGATTTCAAAGCTTCTCTTAGGATGGAAGCAATCTCCGTTAGAGACTCCATCAAACTTTTTATCTTTAGCAAGTTGAATTGATGAGTTGTCTTCATGCAACATACAAGATGATGTCGAGTGGGAAGAATCCTTTGCGTTGAGACTAGTTTCATCATGGACAACCTCACTACCTTATGTCAATCGAGGAGATAAATCATGTGATGAAGAAAGAATATAATGTGGAGCGTCTCTGACGGATGTCGATGCATTGTGGATGGTAGCAGACACATGCAAGTGGGATGAAGAGGAAGTTTCAATATGGATGTCTACTTTCACTGGTGCACATTACAAATCTTAGTTAGAGTGTACATGAGAGAACCTTAGATCACATGATTTGCTTGGGCATTCATCAGCACATATGGAAGCATGGGAATGAGGATAACCCAATCCTAGACATTAATCGAAAGAATTAATTGTCCATGATGTTTCACCAAGATTAGTGGATTGAGATTCATTCAAGAATGGAAGCTCATTGTCTTGATGTGAACCATTTTGAAACATAGAAGAGGAGTTCATTGTGTATTCACCTTCTTGCTCCTCTAGCTGTGTAATGAGACTTCCTTTCACATGACAGCAATTTGTGCCAGTAGCTTGAGAATGAAGAGAATGTGCACATCTAGCTTGTGAAGTAGATTGATCAAGTGAGTCATGGTACAAGGAGTCATGGCTTGTAGATGATGGAGTATGGTAGACATGTAGACAAAACTTGAGACTTCAGTTATGAATGGTGATCTCCTCTTGCAGAATGGAGGAATGGGTCTTCAACATAGGCTTTCTGATTCATTCTGGAATTTCCTCCATTGGAGCGGGAGATGACAGAGAACATGTGTTGGGAACCTGTTGCGTATATTTCTTAGCTTTGTGACCACTGCGAGGGGGTACCTACTGTGCATATTTCTTAGATTTATGACCACTTTGAGCGGGCGCCTTCTTTTATACTGAAAAGGGAGGACAAGGAACAAACACGTTGTTGGGATCCTCCTCTGCAAACTGAGGGACCTCATCGTCTGCAAGAGTCGAGGGAGAATGGGAATCATGAGGTTCAACATGTCGAGACACATGAACCAAGCATTTCAACTGTTGCCTCATGAAATCAAGTTCCACAAACCATTCAGGAATTTCGTGATAGACATGGAGGAAGTGGGTAGCAAATTCCTCAATTGATTAATGAGGCTTCATTCTTAAACGAGAGATTCTTTCATAGACATCTTGGTGGTTACAATTATCGAAGGCTTGATCGAGCTCCTTTAGGAGAGCAGAAGGGAATTGATGGAAGTAGGTGGCAAGGTATGACACCACCGATTAGCATGTCCTTCAAGGGTGATGAAGAAAAGTATGTAAATAATCTCTTCACTATTGATTTCATGAGATTCACATAAATGAAAAAAATCAGAAATGTGCTTGGTTACGAACAATCGGTCCTAATCGTCAAACTTTAACAAGGAAAAGTGATCAAGAAGCTCATCGAGGATTGATAGCTGATTAAGGGAGAAATGAGAGAAACCCTCGGGACAATGAATTGTGTATGATCCATTTGGTAAGAGATTTCAATTAAAATGTAATGGGCTTAACTTGTCATTTGGCCCTCCTTCTAGCTCCATAAATGTTGACATTGCTAGATCTGCCAACATTTGGGGGATCTCCCCTGTATGAAGTCCCAACTAGACCTCACACCATTTGGTTTAGGAGTCCCATCTAGTATTGTTGGGTTGTGCAATAGGTATATATTTACCCTTGATTACACTATATTTTTCCTCCTTTTTATGCATTTATGCCATGATGTAATAAGGTTTTGATAAGATTTAGATAGAAAATGAATGAAAACTGTTTTTGATGTGATTGGATGTCAAAACTAACTTTCGTTGTTTTTTATGTAGAAATTAGTGAATGGAACAACTGTTGTTCAAACTATTGAACATCGAAGGCTAAACAGAGAAAACAGCGTGCGTCTTGTGCAGCTAAATCGAGAAGCGAATTAGGAGGATTAGCGCAAGATAGAAGATTATCTGGTAATAACATTTAGTTGTGAATTCCTCAGGATCTTATGATCTTGAGGAATCACATTTATCTATTTTCCCCTTTGAATATAAGAGCAAAAGGTGAATAGAATAGGGGATTGAACTTTTCGCCTTTTTACTTCAGTTGTAATTTTAAGATACAAAGCGTTATTCTGAAGGATAAATCGTGTTGTAAGGACATTTGGATTTGATGAATAATATAAAATTCATGTTGTTGTTCATTCGTGATATTCTGAAGTAATCAAGAAGTAATCATTGGCGGCTTGGGCCTGGTCACTGGTGGATTTCACTGTTGTTCCCTATTTTATAGTTTACCTTTCCTTTACTGCAAGTTTAATTAATCTGTTTCATAGCTTTATGATTGATTTACTTTCACTAGTGTTGAGTTTGTGTATTTACTGCATTAATTCTTATTTTTGTTGATTGGCTTCATTTATTTATGTTGTTGATTGATTTGATTGTTAGATAAGAATCATTTCTTGTTAATTAAAAGCTAAAGTTTTATTGATTATATTAGGTGTCTTAACATTATGCATAAATCTAGATTCAGCTGAAAGACCTCTATTATCACTACGGTGCACTTGGTTGATGTAATTGCAGTTAGAACTTTTGATCAAGATTTAATTGTGATTTCGATTAAGATTGAGTTTTGATGTTTGAATGAATTAATTTCCTTGAAGTTACAAGTTGGTAGTTTATGGTTTGATCTGTCTAATCTTGTATTGAAATCAACAAGTTATTTTAAAGAATTACTCTTTGTAGATTTAACCATTTACATCACTTGCACATATTGTGTACACTCTTGAAACAAAAAGACTTACCTAGGATGATAATTAATGTGAGGCATCCAGGAGTTCTAAAAGACACCTTATTTGCGCCCAACATTTTGGAGCCATTGCCAGGGAGAGTGTTTTCATTTCAGAGAAGGTGATGCGTGTTTTATGTTTGTGCACTGTGAAAAAATTGAGTATTAAAAAAGGAAGGTAAGAACCTGCGTATGAGTAAGTAAAGTGCCTGCTCCTTCCCCCACTTTTCAACACAATTGCATAGGGATAGATGTTTGATGTTTACTTGTTGTGAAAGAACTATGTGTTAAAAATGGAAGGTAAGAACCTGTGTACAAGTAAGTAAAGCGCTTGCTCCCTCACCCGCTTTTCAAAAAATTGCGTAGGAATTAAAGTAGAAATAAATGTCTGAATTTCTATGGGCATGACTAAGAAGAAACGAGTAGAAAAAGATTTAATTCCTCTGCCCAGATCTAAAAAATCTAAGTGATCGGTGCCCCTTCGACGATCAACCTTCATCGATGAAATCATAAGGAATGTTGAGTCTCAGTTATTAGTAGGACCCCGAATCGTTTCTACAAGAAATCCTACTATAACCCTTCAGGGCGCAGGGTCACCATCCGCAGCTAACGCTGAGGTTGACAACAAGACTATGGGGTCTGAACAAAGATTTCAGAACATTGAAAATTTGTAGCTGAGCCCTTTACAAGAAAGGTATTCTTGCAATCTCTGTGAAGGATAAGGAGAAACAGGGAGCACTGAGAAGATTAATTTATCAAAACCCAAATCTCCTGAAGTAGTAGTTGAATAGAGGACACCTAGTATTCCAGACCAAGGTAGTGTTGTTAAAGTCATTTTAAAAGTCTCTTGTGACTCCCCGAGAAACAAAGCTCCAGCTCCAGAAATCCCTGAAGAATATTGGCATATTTTTGACCAAATGGCCAATAATCTGCAACATCCTCAGACATCCACATTACAATACCCTATTGTTGATACAACTGTCAATGCTCCCATGAAATCTATACCATTACACAATATTCCTACCTTCCATGGGTTAACTTTAGAGGATCTTGATGCATTCCTTTTTGAATTTGATGTTTTATGTAGGGGATATGATTACACTACCAACCCCTAGAAATTGAAATTTTTCCCCTTTAATCTGAACGTAGCAGCTCTGGGTTGGTTTATGGGGCTTGGTGGAGGTACCATTAATGACTGGGACTAAACAAAAATATCCTTTCTAAAAAAATACCAAGATTACTGCCGAACTAGAGAACTGAAGGATGAAATCTTTCAAATCATAGCTAACACTAATGAGACTCTTGAGAGGCCCTGGAGATTGAGAAAAGGCCGAACAATCTTAATAGGGATGATGGCTGGAAGATTAGCAGTTGCTGGATCCCAGCCTTGTCTTCCTAGCCTCCTCTTTCCCCTTCTGTTAGGTCTTAGGGTTTCTGTCTTCCCCCCCCTCCTGTTCTGTTTTCGGTGGGTTTGTCATGGAGTATAGGAGTTAGTAATAGGTTTTTAAGTTTTTTCGAGCTTTATTTGGCATTAACCTTATCCCAGGGGGTAATAATTTTTTAAAATTGGATTAGATTCTTTACATGGTTTTTTAACCTAGTTATTTCCGTTAACTGTTTTCCTATATATTGATAAGTAATAACATAGTTAATTTTTTAATACATATAGATATAAATTTCTATATTAGATAAGCATGTACTTTGATTTTGGTATTTACATAATAATGTTTTAACTAGAATACGATTTTAATATCAGAATTATATATTATTAGGTAAATATAGATCATTTAGTAAACATAAATTATTGTATGAAATAATAATTTAATTTCGAATGGGCCATTACATTAAAATAATTAATAAAAATGATTTATTGGACCCTTAATTTTAATAATTATTTTTAATAAATTCACAGTGACCTATTGTAACTATATAATTTTGGGAATAATAATAGTTATAGATTACCATTATTCAGTTTACCATAATTTATTAATGACCATTTATCTAATTTACCATTGGACCTTTTGATTAAACAATTATTATTAAATGAATACATAGTTACCTATTGTAACTAAATTCTAAGAATAATAATATTTTAATACTATTTATTTGTATTTAAATAATTTAGGGATAATAAATATAGGTTAGGCAATAAAGATGAAGATATAATGACCATTATGACAATAAAAATATTTATTATTCAATTAAATAATAATATTATATGCTTCTATTTTTAGTAAAATCTGGGGTTTGACTTTGATCCTCAGGTCAAAATTAGCCGTTACAATATAGCCGTTGGAGTCGCTGCACACTCTATTTAATCAAGCTAAACCAGATCAGTTCTTCAACTTGTCCTGACGATGAACCACACTGGTTGGTTCGAAACGCGTCGACAAACGATTGATTATGTGATTTTGCCGAAGAGTATCTAAACAATATGTACAACATTTTCAATATAATCTGTAATGATCTCCTCATGCAAATTTGCCTCATGAAGTTCTTAAAACTATGATTATCAAAGGTATGAAAGATCAATTGGTAGAAACATTAAATTTAATGGCGAAGGGTGATATTTATCAAAAGGATTATGACAATATTATACAATTGTGCATCAGGTGTTCTAGAGGCAGTACAAGACTAAAACCAACTAGACGTGATGTGATATCTAGAGACAAGAAAGCCTTAGGAGGAAGCATTAAACGAGTTGAAATCGACAATCTTCTGGAAGATTTCGAGACTGATATCCTGGAGACCGTGACCACACAATTGCATATCATGCAAGGCAAACAAAAGTAGGCCGAAGTAAAATAGAATCTGGCTATTTTTTGTCCATGTTGTAGAAAGAAACAAAATCATAGAGAATGTCTGTTAGATATGATATGAATATGTGTAATTTTCACTAAGGATCATGCTATGGAAGGTTGTCCATCGCTTCCTAGACTAAAATAAATTTTCAAGGAAGCAGAGCAGGAAGCAGAACCAATATATTTGATGAGCCTGCACTGTCAATGGAAAACACATCTGAAAGGTATGCCTACAGAACCCTTATCATTCTTGCCTTTTTCGCAATTTAATTCTTAGTAGTATCCAGGGGCAACATGGCAGAACCAACCACCTTTCTCTAATTGGACACCTCAAGCATTTTCTATGCCCCCATGGCCTAACTAATAAAATCCAAATAATAATTGGCCAAATACCTCTTACCCTCCACCATTCTGGCAGAAAAACCCCTATCCCTCTCAATGGTCTCCTTCTACCTCACAAAATCAGAACTGGCAACAAAATTGGCAACGATCCTCAAACTAGCCTATGGGAATAGTTCCTCTACCTCAACCAACCTTACCAGCACCTTACATGTTGTAGAAAAATCCTCAAACTAATATACAACCGCAACTCCTGGCTCAACCAACTCCAAATGCTAACAACAGACCAAGCTAGTCAGTACAAATTATTGAGAGTCTGGACCTTGAAGTTGAGATGAGAGAATGTAATGAGCTTAAGTTAAGATCTGGATGCGTAATTTCTCCAAATGAGGACAAAAATTTGCAGCCTAAAGTTAAAGAAACACATTCGGATAAGCCTTCGACTGTAGATGACTAGCAAATAAAACAGGGAGAAGATATAGTCAGGAAGAAAGATCCCAAGCAAATTATAATTACTTCTCCCCCATTCCCAGAAAGATTGATAATACCTCGACCTATTGAATATCCTAACTTTGATCTTCTGGTTGAACTCAAAAATCTCTGTATAAAAATACCCCTCCTCCAAGCCATTTAAGACATTCTGATATATGCTAAAACCATTAAAGAATTGTGTGCAAATAAGTCTCTGAGGAAAACAAAAATAACACCAATTGTCCATGTCGTCATAACTTTGTTTGATTTATTACTAGGCAAAGAGACACCTGTAAAATATGAAGACTTGGGAAATCCCATTGTCACAGTACAAATAAATGGCCACTCTTTTTCCAATGCTTTAGTCAACTTAGGGGAAGCCATCTACATTCTCACAACATAAACTTGTGAAATTCTTGGCATCATAGTCTTAGAACCAACCACTACCTTGCTGGAACTTGCCAACCGATCAATCATTAAGCCAGAAGGAACATTACATGATGTGGTGGTATCTGTGGACACTTAGGAATATCTGGCAGATTTATTGATTATTAACCCTAGAAACCGGCTAGATTGACATCCCTTAATACTAGAAAGGCCTTGGCTAGCAACAACTGATGTTTACATAGGCTTCCGAATAGGCAGTATGACCATAACCAAAGGAAGTGATGTAAAGAATATAGACTTATACCCTCTTGCTCAGCCAAGCGTAACCACTGTAAAAACTAGGAAACAACCTATAACATATTTAACAGAAAATATTCATTCACCATTGACTGTGGCAGATGCACTTGAATTCAAAAACCAAACAGAAGATTATATCATTAACACCTTTATCAATCACCCTGTTGCAATGTCTAATTTGAAATGTGACATGATTAAAGCAACCCTCGACAATGATAGTGAAGAAGATTCCTTGAGAGACATCAATGACCAACCAATACCAACAACCGTTGTTTATAATAGCAAGCCTATTGAAATCAAGTGAGCAAAAATCCTGACCATTAACAGTAATCTGAGTAATGACCAGCAACAGAAACTTATACATGTCCTTAGGAAATATAAAGGGGATTTTGCATGGGATTACCCAGACATGAAAGTGATTGACCCTCAATTATGCATGCACCACATTTACACTGAAAAATATGCAAGACCCATTCAATAGCCGCAACGTAGATTAAATCCTCATCTAAAGTACGTTGTGAAAGAAGAACTTCAAAAATTGTTAGATGTGAATTTTATTTATCCTATATCTGACAGTAAATGGGTTTTTCCATTAGTAGTTGTCCCCAAAAAGAATGGAAAATGGCAGATATGTGTTTACTATAGAGAACTCAACAAATCAACGCAAAAGGACCATTTTCCCCTTCCATTTTTTGACTAGGTCCTAGACACATTGGTAGGAAATAAGTTCTTCTCTTTCCTCGATGGCTTCAGTGACTACAACCAAATCCAAGTTTCCCCTGAAGATAAGGATAAAACTACTTTCACCTACCCTTGGGGAACATTTGCTTACATGGTACTGCCTTCTGGATTGTGCAACACACATGCGACATTCCAAACAACCATACTTAGTATTTTTGTAGACTTGATAAATGAGGGATTGGAAGTGTATGTGCACGATTTTACACCCTATGGTGATGATTTTGATTAGGCATTACAGACATTGGAGAAAGTCCTAGAACGGTGTATTGCTACTAGACTTTTCTTAAGTCATGAGAAATGTCATATCATGATGATAGAAGGCCTGATTATGGGTCATTACATTTCAGTAGCTGGAATTCAGGTAGATCCAGGAAAGATATAGGTAATCATCTTATTAGATACTCCCTATACTCAAATAGAGGTATGTAGTTTTCTCGGATTTGTTGGGTATTATCAGAGATTTAAAAAGAACTTTTCACAAATTGTTGCACCATTATATGCCTTGACAGAAAATGTTGATTTTATATCGACTGATAAATGTGACATTTCTTTCCCAGATTTGAAATGGTTAGTATGAACAGCACCAGTATTACGAGGCTTGAATTGGGATATACCCTTCTATATTTCATCAGAGGCATCAGATATAACTATTGGAGCGGTTCTTTGCCAAGAAGAAGACAAGAAACCCTACGTTATATATTACATCAACAAAAACTTAACTCCTTCTGAGTTGAATTAAACAGTAACAGAAAAGGAGTTTCTAGCTGTTATTTATGCTATCAACAAATTTAGACATTATATAACTAGATACCATGTAGTTTTGTATACTGATCACTCTGTTATTAAATACTTAGCCAATAAACTCATTACAAATGGAAGAGTGACTCATTGGTTACTACTTTTGCTGGAATTTGACATAACTATAAGGGATCGACCATGGAAGGAGAACCTCGTGGTAGACTTCCTCTCTAGAGTGCCAAGAGCAGATGATACAGTGGCAGTGGAGGATGAGTTCCCAGATGAACATTTGTTTGTTGTGGCCATAAAAGCACCATGGTATGTAGATGTGGTGAATTACTTAGGAGTCGGAAAAGTGCCCAAGCATCTGACACCAAGAGAAAGGAATTAATTGTGTACCATAGCACTCGTTTGTCTTGGATGGGAGGATACCTTTTCCACATGGGCGCCGATATGCAGATCTGCAGGTGCATCAAGGAAGATGAAGTTCATGATATCTTAAAAGCCTGTCATTATGGACCTTGCGGTGGACACTTTGCTGATCACAAAACTGGACATAAAATTCTACAGATGGGCTATTGCTAGCCCACCATTTTTAAAAATGCTAAGAAATTTATCCAGGCATGTGATAGTTGCCAAAGGATGGGCCACCCTAGCCAATCTAATGAAATTCCATTGCATCTAGAGCTGGTGATAGAACCCTTTGAGCGTTGGGTTGTTCACACCATCATCCAGCTAGAAATCGTATATATTGGTTGCAACATAATACATAACTAAGTGGGTGGAAGTAGTAGCGTTACCAAGAGAAACAAAGGAAATTGTTATTAATTTTATTATTGAAATTTTTGTAGGGTATGGCTTACCAAGAGAGGTAATTACTTATGGGGGTGCACAATTCCTGGGTCACAAGATCACTACCACACTGCAAAATCATCACATCACACACATAATTACCTCCTCCTATCACCTGCATGTGAACGGGAAAGTGGAGAGCACCAACGAAGTTATCAAAGCCATTCTAACAAAGAAAGTCTCACCACATCAACAAGACTGGACTGCTTAACTTCCAGAGGCCTTGTGGGTGTATCGCACAACCTGTAGAAACACTACTGGGTACTCTCCGTATTAAATTGTATTTGATAAGGAACCCATTTTTCCCATATAATTTGAAATACAAACGATGAGGATAGCCCATTAAGTGGGGCTGCATTTAACTAAAGACCAAGTTAACAGGTTACAGTAGATGAACAAATTAGATGAAATTCAGCTACTGGCTCTACAACATACGTCACTCATTCGAGAGCAAAGAGTCAAATGGCATGATGCCCTCATTAAGAAAAATACATTTCATGATGGTAACTGGGCACTTCTTTATGAATCCAGGTTTTAAGACTTCCCTAGCAAACTGGAGAATAGGTGGCTAAGCCCCCATGAAATAAAGAAAGTGTACGACAATGGCACTCTTACGTTGGCCACTATCGATGGGTCTCATTCTTATTTTAAAGGAAATGGGCATCGGGTGTGCCTATACCAAAAACCACTTACAAGAGAATGTTTCTATCAGCAGATACATGACGACCCCACCATGCAAATTTTAGCTACATAAGGAAATACTTTGGTAGCTTCATCTTTATAGAATTTACTTCTTCTCTATGAAATATGTAAATATGATTGTTGATTTCATTTTCTTTTTCTTTTTCTCCAGTTGTTCTGCAGTTCAATCTATTGAACATCACTTTCTTTCTTTTCGTCATTTCATTGTTCTACTTATTGAACAGTTGTTGTTCAATTGATTGAACAACACTTTCTTTTTTCATGTTGTTTTGTTGTTCATTTAATTGAACAGCTATTGTTCAATGTGTTGAACAACACCTTCTTTTTTTTTTTATTTCACGTGTTTGTTGTTCAATTAATTGAACAACTATTGTTCAATCTATTGAACAACACTTCGTTTTGTTTTGCGTGTTTGCTATTCATTTAATTTAACATCTACTATTCAATCTATTGAACAACTGCTATTCCATGTATTGAACAACACTTCTTTTCATTTTGTGTGTTTCTTGTTCATTTAATTGAACAACTGATGTTCAATCTATTGAATAACACTTTTCTTTTTGTGTGTTTTGTTGTTCATTTAATTGAACAACTATTGTTTGATTTAGTGAGCAACACCTCTTTTTCTTTTTTCATTTTTTACCATTTAATTGAACAACTGTTGTTCAATATTTTGAACAGTCGTTGTTCAACCCAATGAAACAAAATTTTATTTGTCTTTTGTGTGATTACTCTTCGCTTACCTCAGCCCCATTTTTCTTTTGTTTTTCAGTTTGTTTTCTTTTCATGGAATGAAGTATACTACTTTTATGAGGACAAGAATTTATGGAGGGAGTTAATACCATTAACATTATGATCTTTAACACGACGACTTCTTGATGATAGATTCTTTTCAAAGAAAGGGACACACTTATTTATATACTACTTTACTGCATCATTTTCTACTATACATGATATTGATTGATCATCTTAAAAACCATACCGGTTCTACCCTTGCTGGTTATAATATTCTCTTCCTATAACAAATAAGACTATGGGTATACGTTTTCTATTGACATGTTCAACTTCTTCCACCATCCCTGCTCTTAAGAAGTATTGAGCCTCCCTCTATTTATCATAAAAATGTGTAATAACAACAAAATTTTGTTTTCAGATGGAGGATAGGGGATCTCATTATGAGCTGGCCTACCATGTTCATAAGGTTGTAGCAAAGTGAAATTCCCACTATGGCCACCACACCACAGTTATGATCCATTGGATAGCTAAAATATCCTTGGAGTAGGAGGTTTCATCACGAGTCCGCTTGATCACTTTGCTACGTCCCAGGGAATGGCAGTGTGGTTATCTGGTTACCACGCCAGCACACTGAACTATTTTGTAGAAAAACACTAGAACTCTACATTTATAAATTAAGGATCTTGGCTCATATGGGTTGAAAAGCAACCCTGTTGAGGCTATATTGAAGTCATATCTTATCGTCAATTACTACTATAATACCCTCTTCTTATTCTTTCTTTTTATTGGAGAAATTATTTCCTTAATTTTCCCTTGTTTAGAACCTTTATGCATGAGATAATGTCTTTCGATCAATCATATCATTCGTGGCTAGAATACCGTCAGTAGAGTACCTTTTTGGAATATTGTTGTCCTTCTCTTTTTTTCATAACTTATCATCAATCCAAAGCAGCCTATCTCTTATTCATAACTATCGTTACACACTCCACTCTCATTATAACCATACCTCTTGCTGTCCTATCATTGATCTGCATACTCTGCTTCATTTACTACCGTACTATTCATTCCCTCGCCTTGCCATTAGAACATCACTTTCCTTGTCTACTCGGTCATAGGTAAGCTCTCTTTTTAAGGAGGGGGGAGGATTTCCATTATGCCTTTCCATGCTCTATATTTATTCTGCTTACTGAACTTGATATGTTGCTATGATATCCCATGATCAAATGACATGTGGCAGTACGATAGTCCGAGAAGTAATATTATTAATTATCATGAGCATTTTGCTTGACATTATGGACTTTAGTTGTTACAACCACTTGTTGTTCTAGTTTTACCAAAGCAATTGTTGTTCTCTTCTGTGTTCTTTTGTTGTGTTAATCTTTGAAATTGTAGGGCAAATATTGGAAGATCCAAGCACTATGGGTGGAAAATCAGTTCGCCAAGAACCCTTAGTGTTGGAGATTTCTAACATAGCCAGGGAAATTTTGGTGTGTGCAGGATGGATATCATATTTCACCAGACTTTAGGCCCCTAACGAAGAAATAGCTATCGAGTTTTTACAGCACTTACAAGATGGGCAGTCCATAGTAAAATGTGTAAGGATAATAGTGTCGGAGTCTGTGATAGCTGAAGTTTCCGGGATGTCGGCAGAACGAGCAGCATGGTCTAAAAAGCACATAATGTTGCATGATGCGGTGGAGATTTTCAGAGACACATGCAACGAATTAACATGAAAAGGCAAGGGAATTCAACCATCCTCTCTGGGAGAACTATGGCGCGAATTGGCAAGTGTCGTCCAGAAGTACATCACCTCTTATGCTCTATAGGATGTGGAAAAACCATGACAACTTAAACTCTTAGGCGTTTTAAAGCAGAAGCTTAGTGTTAATTTACCATTTTTCTTAAATTCATTATTACATGACATAGGTAATAGAATAAGGCAAGCTAGACATCCTGAGACTGTAGTTAGTCATCATGGTTTGATCAAACTAGTTGTTAGTCACAGTCTTGCCCAACAAAATTTAATTTGGGACAATTTTATAACGTCGCAAGAGATAGGGACAAGCCCTGTAGTCCAAACCCCCAAAACTATGGAAATTGAACAGCAAAACCCTGTTCCAAAGAGGAAATGAATGGCTCATATAGCAATAGGACCCTATAAGCATAAGCATTCAATGAGGCTAAACCAATTCAGAGGACTTTCATAGATCCTCGGGGTAGCACTGAATGGCCGACAGAACCATCTAGTCCAATTATTGTGCAGGACTCTGAAAAAAACCAACGGAAGAAGGTAATTCCGAAGCAGAACAAGAGGAAGGACCCAATTATGAATATGAATAGGAGGGGAAACCCAACTCTGAACAAGAAGAGGAGAAGGAACCCATTTCTAAACCAAAACATGAGGAAAAACCTAATTCTGAATCAAAACCCGAGGAAGAATACAATTCTGACCCTGAACAAAGGGAAACACAACATCCTTTTCAAAATGATGATTAACCAGCAAATGAAGTAGGGCCTTCTCAAACACCACCTATGAGCCTGTTGTGGTAAAAAAACACAACCCCCAATTATTGATGTCTTCACTTCAAATAATGGGGACCCTTTCTATAAATTTTTGGCTAAACGTCTTTTAGGATTTTTATTTTATTTGATTATCCTACGCCTTTGTTAATTTTTAATTTTCTTTGGATTCTTGTTTTGATTGCTTTGTTAGAATCGATTTTTTATAAGCTTCCCATTGATGCTTGTTTCGCCTTATTTGGTCAACTGGTTTTAAAATGGTACTCCTTTGAAGTCCTATCATTTATATAGTTTGGGTTAAAAATATTATTTTTATTTTATTTTTGTAGTGCCTGTAGTTTAGAAAATTTTATAACTAATTTCATTAAAATAAAACCAAAAAACAAAAAATCACATAGCATATCGCAACCCAACTTAACCCTTCATACGATGCGATGAAATCTCATATTGCAAAACATATCTCTCGCATAATTCTTATCGCATGTTTCTGATCACATATTTCTTAAACGAACACTTAAACCCAAAAAGACACATGCGATGAGGGCGATGCGAGAAAGGTTTTAACTTTGGTTTAATTATTGTTTCATTTATTCTTCATGCATTTTGAAATATATACGTATGCACATGTTAAAAGTTAATATAATTAATGAATATTATTAATATAATATTTATTAAATTATTTTAATATAATCAAAACAAAAAATTTAATATATATAAAATAAAAAGATTTTGTGAGATCGCATCGCAAGTTTCAAACAATGCATTTTATTGAAAAAACCGATGGCCTCCTTGCCCTATCCAAGGTTTTCTCCGACCCGATAAGTCAAACATTAACTTTTGTTTTGAACTCCTTATAACTCCCGTGACCTCGTGCTAACTTCACATTCCTACATCTCAAAATTTCTCGCATCGCAATTTTTATGAGGGCATTCCAAAGAAAATCCGATGGGTTACTTATTGCGATATGCGATGATCCCTTATGACTCCCTCTCGTTAGCTCTTTTAACAAACGTTTTCTTTGTTTTTCACTTAGTTGGTAAAGTTATATAACTTGATATTATAAAATAAAAATAAAAACATATATTATATTTAAATTATATTATAATTATAATTCATATTATGATTTAATATAATTTAAATATAAATATATTATTAAAATATAAATATATTTGAATTACTTTTTTCAATTTTTTTATATAATTTCGTTAATAATTTATTTGTACATATAATTAATTTAATTAAATATCATTTAGGATAATATTAATTACTTATTGATTAAATTAATTTGTCAAGTATATTAATTAGTTAGATTTAATTAATTAATAAATAATTCTTTAAATGATTAGTTTAGGATTAGATTTTAATTAAAATTCTGATTTTTAGCTTAGCAACAGAATTTCCAGATTTATGCCAGATTCAACTCATCAGCTTTGGAAACTCATAGATTGAGTTTTACTTGGCCAAATGAGGCCCAGGACGGCTCATTGGAAATATGAAATCAAGGAGAACATTTTTGAGTAGGTCTCACTAACAGATTTGGTCATTTATTGAGTCAAAAATCAGGTAGAAGATCAAGCTCTGAATTTCTAAAAACAAAATCAATCTTCTGAGTTATTTTCTGCATTATCATTTCCTTGGGCAATTAAACCGTCCCAGGCATCAGTAGAGAGCTTATATTTTATTTTCAATTATTTAAATAGAATTTGGTTGGATCTGTTTTAAATGCTAGAAATGATATTTTGTTTTTATTTGATTACATTTTAATTTATTTTGAATTCTTTTTGCAGGAAAACAGTAGAAGAGATTTGGAAAAAAAGATCCCAATCAAACAGAATGCTCTAGCAATTAAAGATTGAAATTTTGAGTGAATAAAATTGGATTGGACAGATTTCTCTTTAACAAACTTTACTCTCAAGGATTCCTTTGCAAATGTTATAAATAGCAGATTGCAGAATGTAATAAGGGGCTACTCTCCTCTGCAATTCTGGAATTCTAAAAGCACTTTTGTAATAGGGATTTAGAGTTGTAGGTGGGAGGAGTGGAATCTCAGATCTGGATATCATTGAGGTTTTTCTTTTACATCCTGAGTTATGTATAATGAACAGAGTTTGCACTATTGTAGCTCTGCTTTTGAAAGCAAAAGCCCAGGCATTGTAAAGGATTATTAGAGACAAGAGCTGGAGAAATGGATTTAGTAAACTGGTATTTCGAATACTATTGTTTTAAATGCTGGTTTCATTTTATGATAACAGGAATGGTGTCAATTTGCTTACATATTTGTGCACTTTTGTCCATATGGGTAATTTGCTTCTGCTTTTGTTGTTATTTATCTCTGCTCTTATGAGCTGAATTCTGATTTCTGAGTAACTATTTACTCATAAATCTGTCTTTTAATATTGGATGAATAGATAGTGATATGTTGTGAACTTCTTCTGCATATTATTGTTTAATTATTCAAGTTACTGATTAAATGATCAATACCATTTTGTGAACTACTTAATGAGTGTTGTTGATTGATTATTTCAGTTAAAAGGTCTTAATAGGATGTGTTTTACAATCCATAATGTCAGTTAATTGAACTATTTCATTAACTTGATATTCATTATAAGCAAGACATATTTTGATCTCAATATTTTAAATACCTGCTCTTGGTTAGGTTTGATCTATATCTGCCTAATTAAGATAGGATTAGGATAGTTTCTTTTGCTTGCATCTTAGAACAAGTTTGCATTTAGAGTAAATTTTACATTCTTTTAAGTCCTCTTCCCAAAGAGGCAAACTTTAGTAGTGGATTGGCTGAGCCCTAAATCAGCTTAAGGATCACTTTCTTGCCCGATCAGCAAGAAGGACGATCTGATGTCTCTTTTCCATTGGTGAATGAAAGTTATATTTTAAAGCCATTGGAGATTGAGAGAAGGTAACTGGACCTAGTTGAACCAGTCAGAACCACCATTCCAAACGGATAAGGAGCTGCTAACCAAGGTCTGGGCCGGGTGGTCTCCCAATGTTGTTGCAGTGATTTTCGAGGCTTCAACATAATGGCGCTAGAAGGAGGGCCTAAAACTTTTTGTCTGTTGTAGCCTTCTCAATTTTAACATTGTAATTAATTAAAATGGCTCCTCTTAAACTTCCAATTTGGAGTTGTATCCATGGACGTGCATCTTCCAATACTCCACCCGAAGTGGTAAGACTCTTGTCTCAGGTAAAATTCAATGGTAAGAGAAATTCTTCTGCTTTTAATCATGTCCTTCAATTTATTTAGAATGTTTCAAATTATGATTTTCAAGGAATTGATGAAGGCATCTTATGCAGAATTTTTACTCTCACATTTGCGGCAAAAGCTAGAAACTGGTGTAGAACTCTTCCGGTTGCCTCAATTCACAGCTGGGATCAATTTGTTACAATTTTCGTTTGTAAATTTGACCGCTATGATTATGATTAGGTATGTGATGAAATTGAATATCTACGAAATGAAAATGAGTCTGTTAGAGATTTTAATATTTGATTTCATTTGAATTGTTTAAAATTTAATGTCAAAGATGAACCTATGAAAGAAGAATCACTAGGATGGTTTGAACATAGTTATTCTATTCCTTCTATTCTCGATCAATATGAAATTAGTTCAAGCTTTGTTCCATCCCCTTCCAATATAAATGAGAAATCCAATTCGGATGTGGAAATAAATTGTGATGAAGAAGTTTCACAAAGCTTGGAAAATATTTCTGATCAAATACAAGAAGACAATAGCAACAATTTTGGAGAAAGAGCCACCTTGAAATCTGAAATATACTTTGAGGTAAATTCAGAAAATCAGATTGGAAATCAGCAAATGCAAGTATCAATCAATGTAAATAATAAAATGCTAACAGTTGTACAAATTTCTGAATCTTTCCATTATGAACAAATGCCCAAATCAGAGCAGCAAAGCAATCTTCTTTAAAAGAGCGTAAGCACACAAAAGAATAATCTGGAATCTGAAATTTGCAATGATCAAGCCTTCATTCTTGTTCATAATCATAATTCTCTTTCTAGTTCATAAGTTGGAATTCAAAATTACTCAAATTCCATAATTTTGGCCAATCCTTGTGAAAGAGAAATTATTTCAAAACGATCCCAATTGTGCTATAACATTAGTTGTACAAATAATGATTTCATTTTATTTTTGTTTCCTCACTTATTTTGTACAAAATCAGATTTATTTTCAGACTTTAATTTTCAGATTTTTGATACATTATGCTGGCATATTGAACACTTTACTATCAAACATTCAATTGATGCATTGCCCTGTTGGAACATTGAAGTTTTATATTGCAATCAAGAGCATCAAAAGCTATTTCAATTTCAATTTCAATCAATGCTAATGTTTTATCAAAAGCTTCTATCTTCTCAAAGGAATTATCAACAAGAGAATGTACTTTTAGAAATCTGCCAGCAATCCAATTTAACTAATAATTTTCCATTTCATTTGAAAGATTTCCATCCATTTTTCATTAATTCATTCGAAACTTATTTGGAAACTTTTACTTCATGGAAGATTGTTAATAGCTTAACATTTATACGCAACACTAACAGTTTCTTCCAGTCCTTTGAATCTAAAAATTCATATCCTCAATCTGGCATGTCATCTCTTCCTTTGAACATTTCCCAATTATTAATAGAAATCCATCCGAATTTCTTTGATCCAATTGGTACTCAATTGGAAAGAAAATTTCATGAGAAGGAGATTTCAAATAAGCTTCTAACCATAGTTGTACATTCTACTTACAGATTTAATTTTCTTAGTTCAATAAGATCTCTATTTTTATTACTCGTATTTAAACTGTACATATATGCAGGAATAAAAGTGAGAGAATGGTTACACTGGAAATATGACTATACCTAGTCATTTTCATGTATATGATTAGAATAGGAGTAAAATTAGTTTAGTTAGTTTGTTTTATGTAGTTAATTTATTTTTAATAGTTCTGCAGATTAAAAATAAAGGAAGCAATTATCCCTTCTCATATCATATACATGTTCAAGGAAATATTTGCCTCTCATCAGAAAATTTCTAATTCTTCCTTCCCATTTTTTAAATCAAAATCTCTTGCAGCAATACCTCTACCCATGAATACATCTCTGCCTATTTCGAATAATGTATTGACAGAATATGCACGTGGCACACATTTAAATATGTGTTAATATTCTTTCACAATTAGTGGCTTTATCCCATTTGGTCCTTTAGTTTATTATCTGATGTTGTAAAATGCATCATATTTATTTACTAAAGGCATTATTGAACAGTCACTATAACAATACAGATTTTTCTCAAGATTAATTCGGAATGAGCAGAGGTAATAAATTGTTGTTTCAATTCAAAAGGGAAGACTATTTTCATATTTATTTATGGTAAATTTTAGATTTCCTGAACATGAATAAACAAATTTTATTTAGGCTGATTGCACACTCCAATTTATAATAAATAATAAGATGATGTTGAATGAAGTCATAATTTTGATAAATCCAAGGAAAGATTTGAAGATTTGTGAGGTAAGAGCTGCAGACAATTTCCTTCAAGGTATGCATTTACAAGCTCGTTCTCATCTCTTATTAAGTTTATCTTTTCCTTAGTTTATTTTTTATTCTTGTTCTATTTTATTTACATATTTTCATTTGTTTTCTTAAAACTTGAAGTAAGCAACAAACCAATTTTAAATTTGCAACATGTTCAGGGAAATTTTATTTTTGATTCATTAGAATTTGAACATTTTTAACTTTTCTTTCAACCATCAGAAAATGCAATTGAAATGTCAAAGCAATATCATAGCATTCAACTTGATTTTCGTATTGCTGATACTTCAGTGAAAATGTTTGCGATATTCTTAGCCCGCTCATCTTCGTCAATCACATCATCCATATCGCATTTCGCATATCAGAGGTTTACAATGGAACATACTTCCATTATCATAAATGCCCGATCTCCAATAAATGACTTTACTGATATTGCGTTGACCACATAATTCCGGACCCGATATGAAATTCAAATCAAATTCATAAAAATATCGCGTCCGCTCTTCATCGCATATCGGCGTATTGAGAATTGTTACATTGTGCGCTTAAGATTGCCGATCGTGATTGCCAATTAACCACATCATTCATCGCATATCGACATCTAAGGAATCATATTGTGTTACATCGGGTGCTTAAAATTGTCGATCGCCGATTAGACATGTAATCCATCACATCGCCGATATCGCAATCGCTTCATCGCATTTTTATTTATGCTCACATCACAATTCCGAATATGCGATCTGCATTATGCGATGTGGGAACCACAATGTCAATGTCCCCTATCCCTAATGTAATATTTCTTTAATAATGCGATCGCTTCATTCCATTGCACATGTTCTCATTGCATGTTTTCATATTGGCAATTTGCCATTGCAACATCCGATGCAATAACTTCCAATGCATGCCTCGAATCCATTAAGATTTAATCAATATATGGCATAGCAACAAAGGTGAATTCTTGCTGATTAAACTTGAAGCATGGTAAAGAAAAATATGACGTGAATCATCCAATACGACGATGTGTTAATTTAAAGCAAGCTTGGGTAACCACTATGGTAAGAGAGCAGTTAATGACCAATTTTCAGCGTATTTAAATCATTTTGATTTCTCATATATTTCAGTTTTAAATATATAATTCCATAATTAAATAAGAAATTCAAGGCGTCTCTCTTTTCATATTTAAATTTTATCATCTTGGATTTGGTCTTGATTCTGGACAATTTACAAAATCATGGAGTTTATATGAAACTTATAATATTTTGAGAAAAGGTCATTACTGCAAATTCTCATTCTCATTTCTGATGCATTGGTTTTAATTTCAATTCCCTTGAGCACTAAGCATTCCATTTTTGCATTTTACTGCTTGCTTTAGTTAGGATAAAATAAATAATGATTTTGGGTTATAGGATTTTAGTTAGTTTGACTTCTTCAAGTTTTTAATGTTAATTAAAATAAGAAGTCAGCTAGTTTGGAGAAACTGATACCTTTCAAGTAAGATCAAAAGCAATTATCCAATGGTAAGATTCATGTACCGAGTTTCATTTATTTCAATTTCGTTACTTTAGTTTCAGTTTTGATTTTCTGATATATAAATATATTTTGCAGCTCTTCATAAAAGCTTCCAATCCTCAACTAGATCAAATTTTTGAAGTCCATACTTTTCTATTGGCTTAATTTCAAGAAGTAGCGATAATCCTCGTTGAAACAGCTACACCACAAAGTTTCGGATCCTTTAGCTTGTTTCTCTAAGCATTCTTTTTATTAGAAAATGATTAAGTTGATGCTTTGAAACAAGAAGATTGATATCAGACAGGAAACATCACTGCGATCTAAAAAGCCTAAAACAATTACAACCTTACAATGTATGACTTTTCTAAATCTCGACATAAGAAGGATTGGTTACACGATTATTTTCTTTCTTCATATTGTTCAGACGTTGGTATAAACATTGTTGTTTGAGTTTATCTTGTGAAACTTCGATTTTCCTTTGCATTTTAAAACTTTCTTCATTTTTATTTTTGCTGATTTCTTTCTCATTTTAGCATAAGAATTCTTTTCCTTTGGTTTTTAGTTTTGATTTTGGTAACTTTGCCATGATTTATATGGAAAGCCTACTTGTCACCTAAGAATGGTCAGGATACATGGGAAAAAATTGTTAATAGTCATCTATTATCTTGTTTTTAAATCTCTTAGCAAAGTTTGATTTTCTTATTATAAAAGTAGACATTAATTAAGGAGGAGATTACCAATTTAGAAAAGTTGGCAAAGTATCATAAAATCTGGAGAAATTTCTTTTTCATCAAAATTGTAATCATTTTGTGATTTCAAAATTTTATTAGGATCTTTCGAAGTTCTATTATCAGTCAAGAAAAGTTATTTTTAACCAAGTAAAGACACTTTACAGCAAAGCACCTTAAACTCTGAAATTGTCATTCTTAACTCTTAAGGAGTCAATGTTTCTCCCTGTCCCAAAGAGTCTATTTTTTCTAGAATATAATCCAGAGATATATTTAAACTTAAAAGATAAGTGGTCTCATTATGAGCGTGCTTACCATGATCATAAGGGAAAAATAGGCTGACATTACCAACACTGCTAAACAAACCAGGGTAATGGCCTATGATTTCAATCAATTATAAGACAAGGGGTCTCATCACGAGCCAGCTTGTTCAGTTCGATTATAACCAGTGAATGGCATTGTCAACGATCTAGCCACCATACCAGGACAATGGCTTTTAAGATTTATAATAAAAATAAAAAATAAAAAATAAACATATATAAATGGATTTATTTCTAGGTAAATAATTTTTAAAGGGATGGGATTCTGAATCGTTGATGATTAAAAGGTAACCCTATCAAAACTATAGATGTTTGCTGGTAGCAGTGGCTCTACCTGTGACGAATGAGTATATTTTAAAAGCTAAGCTGTAAAGTGATCGCTACTTTATCTCTACAACTAATTAAAGGCTGATATAGAGTTTTGAAATATTTTAATTTATGAGGAGTTTTAAGAAAAATTACAGTTAGATGATTCTTGTTTTTATTCAGACTAATGAACTTAGTCAAGCATTTTAAGCATAATTCTCTTTTCTTTAATTAGTTTTACTTTAATTTTAGGAAAATCTCATTCATATCAAACAGAGATAACTGGTTCTTCTCATGTGTGTCACCATTGTTGTGGTAAAAAAACACAACCCCCCATTATTGATGTCTTCACTTCAAATAATGGGGACCCTTTCTATAAATTTTTGGCTAAACGCCTTTTAGGATTTTTATTTTATTTGATTATCCTACGCTTTTGTTAATTTTTAATTTTCTTTGGATTCTTGTTTTGATTGCTTTGTTAGAATCGATTTTTTATAAGCTTCCCATTGACGCTTGTTTCGCCTTATTTGGTCAACTGGTTTGAAAATGGTACTCCTTTGAATTCCTATCATTTATCTAGTCTGGGTTAAAAATGTTATTTTTATTTTATTTTTTTTAGTGGCTGTATTTTACAAAATTTTATAACTAATTTCATTAAAATAAAACCAAAAAACAAAAAATCACATAGCATATCGCAAGCCAACTTAACCCTTCATACGATGTGATGAAATTTCATATTGCAAAACATATCTCTCGCATAATTCTTATCACATGTTTATGATCGCATATTTCTTAAACAAACACTTAAACCCAAAAAGACACATGCGATGAGGGCGATGCGAGAAAGGTTTTAACTTTGGTTTAATTATCTTTTGGTTTATTCTTCATGCATTTGGAAATATATACGTACGCACATGTTAAAAGTTAATATAATTAATGAATATTATTAATATAATATTTATTAAATTATTTTAATATAATCAAAACAAAAAATTTAATATATATAAAATAAAAAGATTTTGTCGGATCACATCGCAAGCTTCAAACAATGAATTTTATTAAAAAACTGATGGCCTCCTTCCCCGATCCAAAATTTTCTCCAACCCGATAAGTCAAACATTAACGTTTGTTTTGAACTCCTTATAACTCCCGTGACCCCGTGCTAACTTCACATTGCTACATCTCAAAATTTCTCTCATTGCAATTCTTATGAGGGCATTCCAAAGAAAATCTCATGGGCTACTTATTGCGATATGCGATGATCCCTTATGAATCCCTCTTGTTAGCTCTTTTAACAAACATTTTCTTTGTTTTTCACTTAGTTGGTAAAGTTATATAACTTGATATTAACAAAAAAAATAAAAAACATATATTATATTTAAATTATATTATAATTATAATTCATATTATGATTTAATATAATTTAAATATAAATATATTTGAATTAGTTTTTTAAGTTTTTTTATATAACTTCGTTAATAATTAATTTGTACATATAATTAATTTAATTAAATATCATTTAGGATAATATTAATTAGTTATTGATTAGATTAATTTGTCAAGTATATTAATTAGTTAGATTTAATTAATTAATAAATAATTCGTTAAATGATTAGTTTAGATCATAATTAATAAATAATTAGAATTCTAATTTAGGATTAGATTTTAATTAAAATTATGATTTTTAGCCCAGCAACAAAATTTCCAGATTTATGCCAGATTCAACTCATCAGCTTTGGAAGCTCATAGATTGAGTTTTACTTGGCCAAATGAGGCCCAGGACAGCTCATTGGAAAGATGAAATCAAGGAGAACATTTCTGAGTAGGTCTCACTAACAGATTTGGTCATTTATTGAGTCAAAAATCAGGCAGAAGATCAAGCTCTGAATTTCTAAAAACAAAATCAATTTTCTGAGTTATTTTCTGCATTCTCATTTCCTTGGCCAATTAAACCATCCCAGGCATCAGTAGAGAGCTTATATTTTATTTTCAATTATTTAAATAGAATTTGATTGGATTTGTTTTAAATGCCAGAAATGATATTTTGTTTTTATTGATTGCATTTTAATTTATTTTGAATTCTTTTTGCAGGAAAACAATAGAAGAGATTTGGAGAAAAAGATCCCAATCAATGAGAATGCTCCAACAATTAAAGATTGAAATTTTGAGCGAATAAAATTGGATTGGACAGATTTCTCTTCAACAAACTTTACTCTCAAGAATTCCTTTGCAAATGTTATAAATAGCAGATTGCAGAATGTAATAAGGGGCTGCTCTCCTCTGCAATTCTGGAATTCTAAAAGCACTTTTGTAATAGGGATTTAGAGTTGTAGGTGGGAGGAGTGGAATCTCAGATCGGGAGATTATTGAGGTTTTTCTTTTACATCCTGAGTTATGTATAAGGAATAGATTTTGCACTATTGTAGCTTTGCTTTTGAAAGCAAAAGCCCAGGCATTGTAAAGGACTATTAGAGACCGGAGCTAGAGAAATGGATTTAATAAACTGGTATTTCGAATACTATTGTTTTAAATGTTGGTTTCATTTTATGATAACAGGAATGGTGTCAATTTGCTTACATATTTGTGCACTTTTGTCGGTATGGGTAATTTGCTTCTGCTTTTGTTGTTATTTATGTCTGCTCTTATGAGCTGAATTCTGATTTCTGAGTAACTATTTACTCATAAATCTGTCTTTTAATATTGGATGAATAGATAGTGATATGTTGTGAACTTCTTCCGCATATTATTGTTTAATTATTCAAGTTACTGATTAAATGATCAATACCATTTTATGAACTACTTCCTGAGTGTTTTTGATTGATTATTTCAGCTAAAAGGTCTTAATAGGATGTGTTTTGCAATCCATAATGTCAGTTAATTGAACTATTTCATTAACTTGATATTCATTATAAACAAGACATATTTTAATCTCCATATTTTAAATAGCTGCTCTTGGTTAGGTTAGATCTATATCTGCCTAATTGAGATAGGATTAGGATAGTTTCTTTTGCTTGCATCTTAGAAAAAGTTTGCATTTAGAGTAAATTTTACATTATTTTAAGTCCTCTTCCCAAAGAGGCAAACTTTAGTAGTGGATTGGCTGAGCCCTAAATCAGCTTAAGGATCACTTTCTTGCCCGATCAGCAAGAAGGATGATCTGATGTCTCTTTTCCATTTGTGAATGAAAGTTATATTTTAAAGCCATTGGAGATTGAGAGAAGGTAACTGGACCTAGTTGAACTAGTCGGAACCACCATTCCAAATGGATAAGGAGCTGCTAACCAAGGTCTGTACTGGGTGGTCTCCCCATGTTGTTGCACCAATTTTCAAGGCTTCAACAGAGCCCCAAAGATAATTTCTTGCTGGAATTTGAGGAAGGGATGGCCCATGTTTTTGAAAATTTGAATGCATATCTGCAACCTATAGGATCACTTGACTGGAATCTGAAAAGAGCTCAATTCTAAGAAGATTTTGGTCACACAGAAATTTTGCCTTCCCTCGAAGCTGCACATTGGGAAGAGGAAGTGGACACAAAAGTAATACATGAATCTGATAACCAATCAGGTCACACGATTATATTGGAACATATCCAAGATGATCACCAGGAACATTTAGATACAGAGGGTATTTATAAACCTGTTTCTGTAAAGGATGCTCCTCAGAAGAAGCGAGCAGCCGAAACAATGTTAAGGAAGTTGAGAAAGAAATGCAAAAAGCTCCAGAATATGGTTAAGCTGCTACATCGAAAATTGAAAGAGTCTGCAAATAAGGAAGCTCAAAGCACTACTACTGAGTTAGTCACTATCACCACACAAATAAAAATATGTGAAGGTAGGGCAATAGGAACCCAGACTGAACCTATTTCTACTCAGAAAGTGGTCACACAAACAAGATTTCACATAGAGTTGATAGATAAGTCTACTCAGACCAAGGGTTTACCCTATCACAACAAAAGCACCTAGACAAAATAAATAATCAATAATTCTCTATCATGCAGTGAGCATATTCTTTCAGAGTTACAGGAGGAGCTGGCACAAGCCAAGCTTGCTTTAGAGAAAAATATGAAGGAGTCAGTTCCGCTGCAAAAGTATCAGGAGTTGCAAAGGCAATGCAGAGAATTGACCATAGCTGAGAATGACACTTTTGATAAGTTTAGGCAAGAGGAAGAAAAGCAGAGGGAAGTAAAAGTGAAGCTAGAAAAGGTTTTGGGCTAGATCGATGTTATTTTGTCTTTATACTCTGATGTCTTATCTTACAGGTCTCCTACCACAAATTACACTATGTTTTTATTAGAAAGATCTTTGTTGTTGAAGATTAAAGTTGTTAAGGCCTGCAAGTTAGTTGAATTGAAGACAATTGATGAATTAATAAAGTATTGTAAGGAGCATGGGATAAAGGTTGGATGTCTCCTCTGTGAATTTTATTTGCACAATTTTGTATTAGAAGGGGAGGTGGATAATAATCCTAGCCCTTTTGTTTGGGATATTCAGTTCCAGGTCTTTATTTCTTTTGTAGCAAACCAACTCATGTCATCTAAGGCTTATAATACCTTTCAAAGAAAAGAACATGGACTGGATTTGTGGGTAAGGAATGAATCTACACACCCCTTGCAACTTTTTGTTAGACACAAATGGCTCATGACACAGGAGGGTGTAACTAAGATTCTCTGGCCTATACATAAATAAATCATGCAAACAGGAAGGGCATATTTCTTATACATTTAGGAAGGATCCTTGTTTGCATCCAAATAGAGATGGACAGTCTCAACCAATAGTGTCAAGGACAGAGAACTGTTTAATTACATGAATTTTAAAGCTATCACAGGCCATTTTGTCACTTACAACAGTATTATCTTGAGGGATGGACCATATTGGCTAGGATGTTGATTTAGGAGTCCTATTATTTGGTACCCACCTGAAGGATATCATTGTGATTATGAGTTGCCTGAAGGTCATGAAGGGATAGCCTTTGCAGATTTAATACAAACACACGGTTTTAGGTTAGATACAGAAAAATTCTTTTATGCTTACTCTTTAGATACATTACACAATAACTACTTATGTTAACAAGGACGTGAAACAAGGTAAGCAAGGGAGTATGTTGGGTGCAACAGGTATAAATTAACCCTTGATTACACTATCTTTTTCCTCCTTTTTATGCATTTATGCCATGATGTAATAAGGTTTTGATAAGATTTAGATAAAAAATGAATGAAAACTATTTTTGATGTGATTGGTTGTCAAAAATAACATTCGTTGCTTTTAATGTAGAAATTAGTGAATGGAACAACTGTTGTTCAAACTATTGAACAACAAAGGATAAACAGAGAAAACAACGCGCATCTTCTGTAGTTAAATTGAGAAGCAAATCAAGAGGATCAACACAGGATAGAAGATTGTCTTATAATATAATTTAGTTGCGAATTCCTTAGGATCTCCTAATCCTGAGGAATCACATTTATCTCTTTTCATCATTGACTAAAAGAGGGAAAAGATTAATAGAATAGGGATTGAAGCTTTTTCCTCTTTACTTCAGTCATAATTTTAATATAGAGAGCGTTATTCAGAAGGAGACATCGTGCTATAATGAAATTTGGATTTAATGAATAATATATAATTTGCGTTGTTGTTCATTCATGATATTTTGAAGTAATCAAGCAGTAATCACTGGCAGCTTGGGCCTGGTCACTGGTGGATTTCACTGTTGTTCCCTATTTGATAGTTTAGATTTCCTTTACTGCAAGTTTAATTATTTTGTTTCATAGCTTTACGATTGATTTACTTTCACTAGTGTTGAGTTTGTGTATTCACTGCATTAATTCTTATTTCTGTTGATTAGCTTCATTTATTTATGTTTTGGTTTGATTTGATTGTTAGATAAGAATCATTTCTTGTTAATTGAAAGCTAGAGTTTTATTTATTATATCAAGTGTCGTACTTTTATGCATAAGTCTAGATTCAGCTGAAAGAGCTCTGTTATCAGTACGGTGCACTTGGTTAATGTAATTGCAGTTAGAACTTTTGATCAATATTAAATTGTGATTTCGATTAATAATGAGTTTTGATGTTTGAATGAGTTAATTTCCTTCAAGTTACAAGTCGGTAGCTTATGGTTTAATCCATTTACTCTTGTATTGAAATTAACAAGTTATTTTAAAGAATTACTCTCTGTAGATTTAACGATTTACATCACTTGCACATATTGTGTACACTCTTGAAACAAAAGGACTTACCCATGCTAATAATTAATGTGAGGCATCTAAGAGTTCTAAAAGGCACCTTATTTGCATCCAACAAGTATGATGACCCAGTTTCCATTATCTTAAAGATTTTCCTTATCTCTTTCTTGTCAGCACATGAGAGTGGTTTACTTAGTCTTCGAACAATGAGGTTCATGTGCCTAGTGAGTTCTTAGTGTCGCTTGTGTCAAGGTTCTTTTACTGCTGAGGGAGAGGGTGCCAGGGAGTCTCAAGTCAAAAGGGAATAGTCCCAACTCTATTAGAGACACACAACATAGCAAGACATCTGCAGCTTTCGGCGGAGTAGTCCACATGGATGTGCGAATCACAAACGCAAAGTGAATAGATAACACATACAACACACATTGGAATAGTCCAAGCGAGTGTGATGGAAATTATAACAAGTTTACGAGAATGGATCTATCAAGTGTCCGACAGAATATTCCACTTGGGTGAGTCAATGTTAAAAACTGATACAACACATTTCCAACATCATATGTACTAGAACAATAGAAATAGTTCAACTATGTAAATATAGGTTAAAGTGACATGCATTACAAGAATCCAAAGAATAGTGTTACAAATGAATACAATACATGTGTGAAATTTTTTTGGCCTGTTAACAGGGTTCTAAATTAAGTGAAAAGTTCCAAGACACATCCGTAAACCATTACATCACTAACCCTGATAGTAGGGCATTGGATCCACTCCTCGCTCCAAAAACAAAATACTATAGACTCTCAAGACTATGTGGGAGGAGCCAAGGTGAAAAGTCTTTTTCATGTACAAATGAGGGGTATATATAACCAAGGGTGAAACTGACCCTTGTGACTCTTTGACTTCCCTCATGACTATTTGACTTACATGACTCTTCAAATTTACATGTGGGTCTCTTAGAATTCCACGTTACATTACATGGATTACAATAGTATGGCCCACTGTGGTGATGTGGCCGAGATGACTCATGACATGACTTGACATGACTATGTTGGTACATTCATGCTGATGGTGGTGTCCATGTCGAGTTTGAGTGTTGCTGAGTGATGAGTGTGTTGTTGGTGTATCATAGATTCACCTCTGCATGGCAAGGTGTGCAGAGTATTCAATGGTCTTGGTGTTCCCTTGATGTTGCATGTGCATGTATCCCCTTCACTGGTACTTGGCATGCTTCATGTGTTAATCCGTTCATGAACATGTCTCCTAGCATGCACTCCTTGTTCATCTCATTCGTTGTCACATCATGTCTCATCTATGTACCTATATCTGTAATCACTACTGATGAGACAACATCAAATCCAGAAATCTCCTAGTCTACCATGATGCATCATCTTTCATTTTTGGGAGCACATGAATTGGAGAGAAGAAAAGGCTCTAAAAATGTGGAGAGCAAATTTCAAGCCGGGATGTGGGCTCTAAGGCACTATCAAGAAAAATTGCACAGAGCTCACTAGGAGGCTAGGATCATAAGTCTAGAACAACAGTTACTATCTACAAGGTCTAGCTCGGATGTAGGACAGAACTGCAAATTTTCCAGAGAGGCAGTGCAGGAAATGTTGATCAATGGTCATCATTGATGTCAACCCAAGCAACACCAAAGGATACCCCAATCTTCAAAGGAAATTTTTACTTGAAAACTTGCTCTTTCTAGATTCAATTATCTTGTAGATGGATTCTGCTTGTCAAGATGTTTCTGTTGATGTATGGCATGCCATGCAATTCTTCATAATTTGAGTGATATTCATGTTTGACGTTAGTAACCCCAATTATTGGGCTAAACCACCATGGAGTTGTGGCATGGAATTTATCATTGATTTTGGTCATTTAATGGTTAGTAATTAATCATTTTTTTAAGCTCCTAAAACCCCTCTTACATTCTCTATAGAATCCCCTCTCAACTCTATAAAAAGAGATCTCATATATCTTCCAAAAGTAGTGATCGTGGAATTCTCGCTATAACATTATTTTTGTGAAGTCTTATATGCTGAAATTAAAACCCATTTGAGCTAAAGTCCCGATGAATGCCATGACTAAATTTCATATGTTGGCTCACTATATTTTTGGAGATATGATATGTGGAATTTAGGGTTCTTGTAGGCTCTCGAATTTCATCTCAAAGCGGTGACCTTGAGAAAATCATCATAACTCTCTCTTTGAGAAGCAAATTGGAATTCTGTAAAAAGTAGGTGGATAGTGCATGAACTATAGTTTTCTATGTATCAATTTGAGAGATGAAGGATGAAATAGTGACACGTATCATGTCGTACAAGGCCTCTCTACTAAACCAGACAATAATTAGGTCATTGTGAGAGATTTGGCATAACGTAGCCTCGAAGAATCCAAATCAAGTTAGAACTATGGCATTGGAAAGAAGACTCAAAGGGCTACTATAAAATTGAAGATCACATATTCGGGATCTGAAATCATAGAGATAAGTCAGATTTAATATTGTGCTCGTAGAAGGAAAGAAAATAAAAAACTAGATCAAGTGTTGTCAAGGGTTGCAAAGCACTAGAGTTTCTAGGGTGACAAAGACAAAGGTGTAGCAAAATGATGCAACAGAGGTAAGCTCCATGTAAGTATCTTCTATATATGCATGTTCATCTCTTAATTGCATTAGGTTCTTTGTAATCTAATTTATTTTTTTTGTCTAGCACTGACATATGCTTTGCAGTATGAGGTATGTTTTGCTATTATCATGTCATGAGTATTTCCTTGAAGACTTTTTCGAGGTATTATATATTCATCAAGAGAAGACTCAATGAAAAATCTAATGTTTTGAAGAATGAGAAAGGATGGCATGACAAGAGAAGCAATCTAGGTGCATAAAAGCAATAATAAGTTAACCACATCAAGTCTTCAAGTGGGCAACATTGCATACAACTATTGTAAAAGTATCATTTTACAGAGTCATGGTAAAAGCATAATTGTAAAATTTGTACAAGTGTATGTCTTCAAAGAGTTGAAGAGGCAGTGTCAGGAGGTCTAGGAGCATGGTAAGATGGTTTTTTCATAGCTGGGCTTATGGTCTAGTGTGTCTTCTTCTTCTACATCATCATATATCATTGTAAAGTGGACCACTTTCCCTAGTACGAGATTCCATTCCTCTTTTACTCTTCTATATGGTGGGGGGGTAGTGCTAGGGTGAGTTGTAGCTCATTGGGTGTTGGGGCATATATTTAGTTGACTACTGAATAATCTCGAGCATTGGAGCGTCCATCTAGTGGGAGCTGGAGAACAATGCTTTCCTAGATTCTAGGAAGTTGGAGCTTTATTATCAATCGGAGTTGAATATTAAAGAATTATTAGAAAAGAATTTAGGTGGTTTTTATCCTAGAGGGGGTTTCCAGCTTAAAAAATGTGTGAATTTTCACTCCTTTTGTTTACTTCTATCACTGTACATTAATTGAAGATTAACTAATGCTCTGAAAGATTAATAATAATACTAATTGAAATGAATACTAATTCACCCACCCGTTCTTAGTATTTCAAAAAATTGGTATTAGAGCTTGGTTCCTTGAATGGAAATTTAACAACGGGAAGAAGATGATGGAGCATACCAAGAATGGTGTAGCTCTATTCAATCAAGATAATTATGCACTCTGGAAAGGAAGAATGGAGGTCTATCTCTTGGTGCAAGGTTACAAAGTATGGGACACTGTTCAAAATGGATTTACACCAACTGTGGATGCACAACGTAAGAAGAATTTGGTAAATGATGAAAAAGAAAAGAATATTTATATCAGTTGACTTATTGAATCTTCTTATCATAAGGTGGCGGGTTGTAAAAACACCAAAAATGTATGGGACAAGCTTGAGAATATATATGCATGTGATCCAGGTGGATGTTGGTGGCCACCCACCAACCCATTTGGACCCCCACAACTGTCTCTTTCAGTCTTTTCAGTTTCCTTAATTGTAGCACAACTTACTATTTTTAGCAGTTTTTCGGGTCCTGAACTTCCGGAGCCGTTTTGAGGCCCTAAACGACGTTTTTTTGGGAATCTGGGGGCAACATGGGTCTACAGACCGATGTTGCTCTTCCCAAAGTGGTAGTGCTCGGATAGATCTTTCTAACGAGCTATTGTACGCGTCAAACGGAGATCGTATGCCAAAGTTACGACCCCGGGAAATTGATGTACCAATTTACCCAAACGGGGCCCACAATTTGGCGTTTCATCTTCTAGGGTTAGGTTTCGGGATGTGAAGTGTTTTCCATTGTTTCTCAACAATAAATAGGCCTTCGAGCCTCATTGTAATACAGTTCGGAACAGTTCAGAAGCATGTAGCCGCCACATCTCTTCTCAGAGATAAGCTACCATCGCCCTAGCTGGTTTCTTTCCATTTCTGTTTGTAAACATATTTCAGTATTTTACAGTAATGAAATGAAGTATTATTTCCGCTGCATCTCTGTTTTTATGGTTATCGCATCTCTGTATTTATGGTTATCTCTGTAATCTATTGCGTTCCTGTTTAAATCCGGATCAGTGGTATCAGAGCGGTCTGCTTTTTCTCTGTTTTTCTTTGCATGTCCCCAACGAGGTCGGGATATAAGGAGTTAGGGCTTGAACTGGTCGAACCTTTGCAAGACCAGCCTCGAAAATCCCGACGGCCTCCCATGGCGGATGAGAAGAAAGACGAGGGGGCAGGAGATCCTATCAAAATCTTGCTCGAAGAAGCACTCGAGCGGCAAAGGAACGCGATGATGGATAGCTTTGCGCAGATCCTTCAGCGGCTACCCAGAGGCGACGCATCGGCTTCCAAAAGCGACTCTGGAAACGCCACACCCTTCAAGGTACAAGTTAATTTTGAAATCCCCATCTTCGAGGGTCAAATAGACGCAGATGCCGTAGATAAATGGTTAAATCTGCTAGATGGGTATTTTTCTGTTCATGAATTTTCAAGTCGGGAAAAGATTGTTTTCGCTCTTCTCAAAGCAGCCCCCCACGTCAAGGACTGGTGGGAAACCTACTGCGAGCAGAAGGATGAAAGTACAGGCTCACTATTTTCAGCCGCACCCACTTGGAATGACTTTCGGGATGCCATCAAGGAGCAGTATTACCCTGTCGGAAGCTATGAGGACAAATACATCAAATGGACCACACTGCGACAGGGACGAGACCAAGATGTGCCGGAGTTCACAAACATTTTTCATACCCTTCGCACACAGTTGGGTATCAAAGATTCTGAGCTGCATCTGGTACTCAAATACCGTGGCTGCCTACACAGATACATCCAGGAAGAGATGGGGTTCTTGAACATCCCCTCACTCGGCACAGCGTACCGATACGCTGTTAAAATCGAGCAAAAGTTCAAACAGAAGAAGCGAGACTTTGGATCTGCAAATCCGAAGCCCAAAGGACAAAGCCAAGGCGGGGTGACCCAAGATAACCCGTCGAAGCCACAAGAAAAGAACAACACCACAAAGCCGAAGAAGGACACAGGAAAGTGGTGTGAGTTCCACAAAAGTCCCACTCATAACACAAGTGAGTGTCGGACCAAGCAGTCGCTGGTGGCCGAGTTGAAGGCTTCCGAATCAGATGCATGTTCTGATCCTGAGCCAGAACCCGACAAGGGGAATAGCAAAGGGAAGCAGATCATTGATGCGGATCCCAGTGCCACTGTTGCCACCGCCAAGATCAAGAAAAATGAGCCCGAAGATCCAGAGGAGGGGGAGCGTCTTTTCCACTCACAGATGTGGGTGAAGAGTTCACCGCTGCGATTCATTGTCGACAGTGGTAGCCAAAAGAACCTGGTTTCAGCAGAGGTCGTGAAGCGGTTGGGCCTACCGACTACACCACACCCACAGCCGTACAGTATTGGGTGGCTTCATGAAGGACGAGATCTCAAAGTTCGCCAGCAGTGCCGCCTTCCCTACAGTATCAAACCATTCACAGACGAGGTATTGTGTGATGTTACACCTCTGGATGTTTGCGATGTATTATTAGGCCAACCATACTTATGGAGGCGACATGCTGTGTATGAGTCAAGGCCTCGTGCTGTCATTATTTCTTTGAATGATTCATTATACAGGATACCAGAGGTAGCCCCACCTACCGCCACATCTTTGATCACTACCAAAAAAGGCAGCAAGCTCATATCACAGACCAGGAAATTCATCTGTCTGGTTCACTCCCAAAGTAAGGGGAAGATCGTTGCTACATCCATGACCCCTGCAAAGGGTTCCTCCACGCAGCAGCAGCAGCAAAGGGATACGGTCATGACAAAACACAGGAACAACTTCTCCTCACCCACATGGGTACCACATAAGCTTCAAGTGGGCAACAAATTCTGGTTGCATCTGCAGAGAGAACGCCTTACCAGAACCCATCAGAAGCTCAGACCACTCCGACATGGTCCTTACAGCAGTACCAAGGCTATGGGGAACAATGCTTTGGAGCACATCATTCCTCCATTCCTTCGCCTGCACCAAACGTTCAATGTGGACCATCGTCGACCATGCTTCCCACCATCACTGGACACATCAGAGATTGCAGGACAAGTTCAGCAGATGGAGGAACTCAACGCAATGGGGACCATTGCTTCCTAAGGGGGGAGGAATGATCCAGGTGGATGTTGGTGGCCACCCACCAACCCATTTGGACCCCCACAACTGTCTCTTTCAGTCTTTTCAGTTTCCTTAATTGTAGCACAACTTACTATTTTTAGCAGTTTTTCGGGTCCTGAACTTCCGGAGCCGTTTTGAGGCCCTAAACGACGTTTTTTTGGGAATCTGGGGGCAACATGGGTCTATAGACCGATGTTGCCCTTCCCAAAGTGGTAGTGCTCGGATAGATCTTTCTAACGAGCTATTGTACGCGTCAAACGGAGATCGTATGCCAAAGTTACGACCCCGGGAAATTGATGTACCAATTTACCCAAACGGGGCCCACAATTTGGCGTTTCATCTTCTAGGGTTAGGTTTCGGGATGTGAAGGGTTTTCCATTGTTTCTCAACAATAAATAGGCCTTCGAGCCTCATTGTAATACAGTTCGGAACAGTTCAGAGGCATGTAGCCGCCACATCTCTTCTCAGAGATAAGCTACCATCGCCCTAGCTGGTTTCTTTCCATTTCTGTTTGTAAACATATTTCAGTATTTTACAGTAATGAAATGAAGTATTATTTCCGCTGCATCTCTGTTTTTATGGTTATCGCATCTCTGTATTTATGGTTATCTCTGTAATCTATTGCGTTCCTGTTTAAATCCGGATCAGCATGTGACTCGAATGTCAAAGATGTTGGAAATAATATTGAGAGGGGGGGTGAATCAGTATTATCAAATCAATAATTTAATTTTCAAAACTGATTTGTATGCACTACCACAACTCAGTGAATTAGCGTGTATACGTGACTATACTTAATGCAACCAGCGTATATACAGAGATCTTTTGATTTACCCAAATTATCATGTATTGAACATTAATCAATTTATCAAGAATTCATTAGACAGTGCAGTAAAAACATATTAAAGCATCACACATAAAAAACACACATGAACACCAAGATATAAGGTGGAAACCCAATGTGGGTGAAAACCACTTGCTGCAATCATCTCTGTCTTCCTTTAATAAGAAAATTATGTTTACAGTTTTTGTATTGGTGTAGTCTTATACCAGTACATAGGCTTCTACCTGTATAAGGCTACAACTTTCTCTCATTCTCCAGCTTCTACAGGAAGGGAGCTATAACCCCCTAGCTCTTATACTAGCCGATGTGTTTACTAGTACTTAGGTGCCGAGCTACAAACGGCTACAACCTTCTCCTTTCTCCTCCAAGGACCATGTCTCAAAAATTTTCAGACTCAGTCCATCAACAACATCATCTCAAATATATCTGCATCAACCAATCACCTTTTGAACCAACCACAACTGAATCAATCAATCACTTTGACAACCCATCAATCTGATCATTCAAAATACTATCACCAGAAAATAGTAGCCAAAACCCAAAACACTGCAACAACAAACATAAGAAACTAAAACATATTTTACAAGGTATACGCTACGTCCATGTGTCGAACCTGTGTGTATACGCACTTTCCTCAAAGTGAACCAGCTTACAGATCGGGAAATCAAATTTATGATGTATACGCTACTTTGATATGCAGAACTAGCATGTATACGCTCCTTTTCTAAAGTGAACCTGCGTTCAGATCTATAAATGATGATTTAAACATTACAACTATTCCAGACTTCAGTCATACCCAAATCATCATGTTTACAGACTACAACATGCTCCAGTTATTCATATACATGATCAAATCACATAATGATAATTCACTTCAAGTCTTCAGATCCTGATACATCATTAGATCTTATCTTTCATCAAACGCTAAGGTTCCTCCTTGGTTCAGATCTAGCAATTCACCATAACCCAATAACCTACATACTAGATCTCACACTTCATCATATATTTAATACTTGTGTGTATTGGCCTAACGATCTTCTCCTCCTTTTATAGTTTTAGCCTTTCTCAATACCATGGACCAAAACCACTTAGGAACAATACCTTGGATCAAATACCTAGGGTCAATACCTTAGAGCAAATACCATGGACCATATACTTCAAACCAAAAACTTAGTTTTCCAATGTTTATGCGTTTTTCCTTTTGTGAAAGTGTGTGTGTACGTATACACGACTTGTATACAGTGAACCCACGTGTATATGCGTCCTGGCCATGGTGAACCTGTGTATACCTCTCTTTCTTCATTCTATGAAGTCTTACCTGTAACTCTGTGTTGTTAACCTGGTATATTGTGATCTTTCATCTGAGTGAGTTGCCTCTTGAACTGTTTCCTTGAAGTTGCCCTGCATTTCATCGCATCTGTAAACACTACTGTAGATTCATCTATATACCATATATAAGTGAGTTGTTCTTATATAATTGGCTTGCCATCAAGTACAACACATACATCATAATGCCAAAAATCTCCCCCTTTGGACTTGATGGAAACAACAACCACACCAAGTCACTCTCACCCTTTGAAATCAAGGGAAAATGGTCATGCTCCCCTTGATTGCATGTTGAAATCTCTGATATGCTGAAGTGTGTTGATTGAGCTCCCATGATCGAGTCCATGCACCCCTTAAGTATACGAAATGTCTGCAAAAGGATGTTCTAAAAGAAGAACATGACTCTATACATACATCACAAATGACCTTCCTATCACCAATGACTCATACATACATCCATCTCCCAACCAAGTGGGGATACACCAAATTTGACTCATCCACCCAACCAAGTGGGGATATACAATTATTTATACATGGAAAAACACAAACATCACATCATCCATCCCATGCATAGTGGGGTTACAAATTAGGTCTTCTCATGACCTTTACATTACAAGATGTACATGACTTATATAACAAAGACAAAATATCTAAAACAAGACCATGATAGTCATCAACAACTATCATATGATATGCACCATCAGCAACATCTGTCAATCAACATCCAGACCAGCAACCTGTATATGTCCATCATTAGTTCCCAAACTATCATCAACCATGTTCTCCCCCTGAACCTGTTCCACCTGTTCACTATCAGATCTGATCATTGCATATGTCAGTAAGAGATATCAAAGCATCATCATCAATAAGATATTCATCAAGTTATCAACAACTTTATGAGAACCAATATATTTCCATATGTTATCAATAGAGTGAAACCATCATCAAACAGAGAAGATAAATGACAGAACCATGGTAGACCCCTTTTTTTTTGAGTTCAGCTCACTGTTTTCCTTCAAACAGGCATATATGTGACTGCGCCCACAGAAACCCGCATATGTACACGACTACGCTTTATGAAAATCGCGTATAACCACCTTCCTTTGAAGAAAATCATATGTAACAATAGGATGATGCAGCAACTACTCCCAGATTTTGTCTGAGATATTCAAACATCTCTCTGGGCAGTGGTTTAGTGAATATATCAGTAACCTGTTCTTTGGAGGGAACATATTCCAGTTTGAATTTTTGTTCAAGAAATCGTTAACGTAGAAAATGATATTTGATGGGTATGTGCTTGGTCTTGGAGTCCATGACTAGATTCTTTGAAATACTGATGGCACTTGTATTATCACATAGAATGAGATAGGTGGAGTACATGTGATCTGAATGTCTTGCAAGGTTTGCATCATCCAAAGTAGTTCTGTGCAGCAAGATGCAACAGTCATGTATTATGCTTCAGCTGTAGATAATGCAATTGAGCTTTGTTTCTTTCTGAACCAAGACACTAACCTGGAACCCATATAGAATGCACCACCACTAGTGCTTTTTCTGTCATCAACACTTCCTACCCAATCTACATTTGTAGATGCATGAAGTGTAAGATTGGTATCTCTAGGATACCATAAACCAAAGTTCGGTGTTGCTTGGAGATATTTGAATATCCTTTTGACTACCTAAAGGTGTGTTTCCTTAGGATTTTCTTGGAATCTTCCAACTATTCCCACTACATGCATGATGTCCGGTCGAGTACCTGTTAGATAAAGCAGACTGCCAATCATTGAGTTGTAAGTTGGTTGATGTACTGCTGTTGATTCATCATTTGAGCTGAGACTGCATCCTACTTCCATTGGGGTACATACTGGTTTGGAATCTTCCATGTCGTACTTTTTCAAGATCTGTTTGAGATATTTCGTTTGTGAGAGAAAAATACCATCTTTATTTTCTTGAACATGTAGACCAAGAAAATCGGTAGCCTCTCTAAGAAAGGACATTTCAAATTCTTGTTGCATTACTAAGGAAAAATTTTGACTCATGGATTCTTCATTTCTACCAAAAATAATATCATCAACATACACAATGATTATTGGCAACTTATCAGTGTCCATCTTTGTATATAGATTGCTATCCGATGACCCGTTTGAAAAACCTTGTTGATGGAGATATTTGTCAAGATGGTAATACCATGATCTTGGAGCCTGTTTTAGACCATAGAGGACTTTAATGAGTTTGCATACAAGTTTTGCATCATTTCCAAGAATGAGTCCTTCTGGTTGTTCAATATAGACTTCTTCTTCAAAGTCTCCATTAAGAAAGGGATATTTTGCATCCATTTGGTATACTTTGAATTTCTGAAAACTAGAAAGAGCAAGAAACATTCTTATGGCTTCAAGTCTAGCAACAGGTGCAAAATTTTCTTCCAAATCTATACCTTCTTGTTGAGCATATCCTTTGCGAACAGGTATGGCCTTGTTTGTAATAACTTCTCCATTTTCGTTCAACTTGTCTTTGAATATCCATTTAGTTCCTATGATATTCTTATCATGAGGTTTAGGAACTAATTCCCAATTATTATTCTTTTCAATTTGCTCAAGTACCTCATTCATGGCCTTAACCCAACATTCATCTTTGCATGTTTCATTTACATTTTGACGTTGAGTGGGAGATAGTAATGCTAGATAGCTTGAGGGTTCGGCAATAGTTCTTCTTGTCTACACACCTGCCCCTTTTTTCCCCAAAATTTGAGTTTCTAGATGATTTTTCTGAACATTCCTGGACAGAGTCTTTTCTTCTATCGTTATCTCTTCCTCTGGTGCTTCATCAGTTTCTTCTTTAGAATCAGTGTGATTTGATGTGGGAAAATGATACTCATCTTCTTCATTGTCATGATCTTCAGTTTTTATCTGTTTTGGATTTTTGCATGCTTCATCAACTACAACGTCAATACTTTCAATATTTTTCCCAAGTATTTTATTATAACATTTATATCATTTACTTCACGAAGAGTAGCCAAGAAGAATACCTTCATCTGCTCTACGTTCAAACTTACCAAGTTTTTCTTCAGTCCTTTTGATGTAACATTTGCTTCCAAAAACATTGAAGTAATTTACAATAGGAGTTTTACCATACCAAAGTTCATGTGGAGTTTGATTGTTTTTACCCGAACATTTTCTTGGTTGAGAATAGTGACGGCTGGCAGATGCAGCTTCACCCCAAAAGGTTACAAGAGTTCCAGATTCATCTAGCATAGCACGAGCCATTTGTTGAACAGTTTTGTTCATCCTTTCTACCACTCCATTTTGCTGAGGAGTCCTTGCAGTGGAGAACTATCCTTTTATTCCATGTTGTTCACAGAATTCAAAGAATTCATCTGAGGTAAATTCCCCTCCTTGATCAGATCTGAGGGATTTGTTTTTGCGATCTGATTCGTTTTCAGCCAAAGCTTTGAAATATTTCAAGTTTTCAAATGCTTCATCTTTATGCTTTATAATACCTATCCAACACATTCTGGAAAAATCATTAATGAAGAATATAAAGTATTCTTCTCCTCGAGGTGACTTTTTCGTTGATGGTCCACATAAATCAGTATGAACAAGTTTAAGAGGCTTACTAGCTGATCCTTCCTTTTCGAGGAATTGAGATTTGGTTTTCTTACCAAATTGACATGATTTTCATATAGTATTTTGAGGAATGTTGATATCTAGAATATCTCAAACATCATAGAATCTGCATGCTTTTCTTATTTGAGAAAATCTTAGATGCCCCAATCGTTTGTGCCATAGCCATTTTTCATCATTTTTTCTTAGATAGCATTGTTGTTGTGCTCCGTTGAGTATGTATTGATTGTTTGGAGTTCTTGTACCTTTAATCATGGTTTCTCATGTATCAAACTCACAAAAAAAACATCCATTTGATCGAAACAATACTTCATTTCCTTGATCACACATTTGACTCACACTCAACAAGTTATGCTTTAAGCCATCAACATACATAACATTTCTAGCTACAACCTTTTTTTCAAGAAAACAGATCCTTTACCTTTTACGACAGTAGGAGTGTCATTTCCAAATGAGACACTCTTCTCCTTTGCTAAGGCATTATATCAGTGTATTTTTCTTTGTCACCTATCATGTATTTTGAGCATCCACTATCAATGTACCACTAGTTTTCTTGTCCTTCTACATACAAGGCTACACCATATATTTCCGTTTGTGGTTCTTTCTTTCTCCATATTTTGGGACTTAATGGAGTTTGCTCCTTTTGACATATTTGCCGAAATTTTCTCTTGCATTCATATTCTTCATGGCCAAATTTGTTATAGATTGAGCATTCTATTTCATTTTCAAGCAGAGAAAAGTTATTATAGGAACTTTTCTTGATCCCTATCACATTCCTCTGATTTCGTGCTTCTCTAGTCATGATGGTTTTGTAAGCAACACATTGAGCAACTTTGTGTCCAAAATTATGACATGAGAAACATTGACCATTAAAGAAGTTCCTGCGATTACCGATTCTACTGACCTGGTGATTGTAGTTTCTAACGATATTCATCTTTGAAGCAAATTGAGTACAATTTACTTGAGGTTGGTTGTGGCTTTTGTTCATCCTTGAAGTAAATTGAGCTTGTTTTACCTGGTGGTCTGCTTTATGCCTTTCCTGACGATTTTCAAACTGTTCACTACTCTTTGCTGCATCAAGATAGATTTTAGTGGAGGTTGATGGCTTCTGTGCTTGAGATACTGCTTCAGTATATCGAAGACCTGTATTTATCAGAGGAAAACGATGCACTTTGATAATGTCATTTAAGGTTTTTGATCCTTTAGCATATCTAAGATTGAGAGCTTTTGTTTTCTCAAGATCCTTTCTTAGACCCACAATTTCACATTATAGTTTTTCATTGTGTTTTTCTCTTTCAGCAAGTTGGTATGTCAAGGTCCATATAATCATATTCTTTTCTTCTAAACAGATTTTGAGTTTAGAGATTTCTTCATAAAGGTCATCTTCATCTAAAGCATCCAAAAAGTCATCATCTTAATAAGCCATCAGAGGTTTATAATCATTACTATTTTCATCTTCATCACTATTTGATAAACCATTGCTATCTTCATGAGTATAGTAGCTCCTTTTACTTACACTTTGTTTTCTATTCCATTTTGTAGATTCCTTCCCTTTATCATATTTACATTTATGAGGACATTTGGTAGCATAATGACCGACTCTACCACAGGCAAAACATTTGAAAGGTAGTTTACCTCTGAATCTTTCGGAACCCCGTTGAAGGTTCTTGACAATGTTTGCTTCTTATTCTCCTTCTGAAATATTTCCTAATTCATTGAGTTCTTATTTTACTTTTGTTGAAGCCTTAAATGTGGTTTCTCTCATATCCGATGGACCTCCTTTTCTCATCTCAAAGGTAGTTAAAATTCCATGCAGTCGTGTCATAGTAATAGTATGTAGATCCTACTTTTCTTCTATGCCATATACTTTTGATTCAAACTTAGAAAACAAGGATCTGAAAACTTTTTCAGCTAAAGTAACTTCCTTTATCTCTTCACCCAGATTCTTCATCCAATTAACAATCTCATCTATACGTAAGAAGTAGTAGTTATACTTTCATCATTGTGCATCTTGAGAGTTTCATATTGAATTCTGAGAGTTCGTAGTTTAGCACGTTCTAGCTGAGAGTCTCCTTCATAGCTTAGAATGATTTTGTCCCATATTTCTTTGGTGGATTTGAGTTATGTAACTTTGACAAACTCTGATTGTGACAAACTTCCCAATAATGTATTGATAGCCTTGGCATTAGTTTCATATTTCTTTTTACCTGCCGTATCTGTAGGAATTGCTGATGGAAATGTATATCCTCCTTCAACGATTTCCCAGACATCTATTCCAAGAGATTGAAGATAGGTTGTGGTTCTTACCTTCCAATAAACAAAGTTGCTCCCGTCAAAGATTGGCAGTCTGATGGATCTCCTACTTTCTTGATTACTCATGATCATGGATCTTCCTTCAAGCGATCAAGTTTTTTCTGAAGGCCCTGCTCTGATACAAATTGTTGGAAATAATAATGAGAAGGGGGGTGAATCAGTATTATCAGATCAACAATTTAATTTTCAAAACTAATTTGTATACGCTACTTTAGCTCAGTGAACTAGCGTGTATATGTGACTGTACTTAATGTAACCAGCGTATATGCAGAGATCTTTTGATTTACCCAAATTATCATCTATCTAACTTTAATCAGTATATTAGGAATTCATTAGACAATGCATTAAAAACAAATTAAATCGTCAAACATAAGCAACACACATGAACACCAAGGTATAAGGTGGAAACCCAATATGGGTGAAAACCACCTGCTGCAATCATCTTTGTCTTCCTTTAATAAGAAAAATTATGTTTATAGTTTTTGTACTGGTGTAGTCTTATACCAGTACGTAGGCTTCTACCTGCAGAAGGCTACAACCTTCTCTCATTTTCCAGCTTCTATTGGAAGGGAGCTACAACCCCGTAGCTCTTGTACTAGCCGATGTGTTTACTAGTACGTAGGCGCCGACCTACAGAAGGCTACGACCTTCTCCTTTTTCTTCTAGGGACCACGTTTCATAAATTTTCAGACTGGATCCATAAACAACATCATATCAAATATATCTGCATCAACCAATCACCTTTTGAACCAACCACAACCGAATCAATCAATCACTTTGACAACCCATCAATCTGATCATTCAGAATACTGTCACCAGAATACAGTAACCAGAACCCAAGCCAGAACCCAGAACACTGCAACAGTAAACAGAAGCAACTAAAACATATTTTATAAGGTATACGCTACTTCCATGTGTCGAACCTGCATGCATATGCACTTTCCTCAAAGTGAACCAGCGTACAAATCTACAAATCAAATTTATGATGTATACGCTGCTTTGATATGCAGAACTAGTGTGTATACGCTCCTTTTCTAAAGTGAACCTACATTCAGATCTGTAAATGATGATTTAAACATTAAAACTATTCTAGACATCAGTCATAGCTAAATCATCATATTTACATAATACAACATGGGCCAGTTATTCAGACACATGATCAAATCACATAGAGATAATTTACTTCAAGTCTGGAGATAATGATACATCATTAGATCTTATCTTTCATCAAATGCTAAGGTCCCTACTTGGTTCAAAGTTCTGAAAATTGAACTTGAAGAAAAAAAATGTATTGAAGATTCACTTCAAAAGAAGTTGGAAGAATGCAACCCAGAAAGGGAAGCATTAGAAGCTAAAGTAGTATTACTGCATAAGGAAGTGAAGAATGGAAAAATTGTCCAAAGCTATGCCAACTACTGAAGGGTTTTCGACGAACTCATCAATAATCAATGATCTTACAACAGTATAACTAGCCTCAGTTACAAAAAAGAAGAAGCAAAACCTTCTACAACAAAATACAATGAATCTATGAGATCTAATAGGCATGTAGACTTCACTGGAAAAGATTCACAAGAATAGCCTTCAAAGACAATTCCCGGACAAATATTTCCTCCCAAGTATCAACCTATCTTTTATGCTCACTGTTATTCATGTGGAAGGTTTGGACATAGAGCTTCAAAATGTTGCATCTATGTTTGGAATGAATGAAATTCCAAGATATCTCTCAAAAATGGGTATTCCATAACTCAACATAATATCAACAAATTTGATCATTTAAGAGATGATGTCGAATGTTACAAATGTAACAATTTTGGACATATGGCTAATGATTGTGATGTTCCAAATAGGTACAACTATTATCAGCAAAACCCTAGAAAACAAAATTGTAGTATCAAGAGATAAACATTGAACGTAATCTTCTATGAATAACATCGAATGTTACAAATGTCATAACTATGGACACAGCTCATAATTGTAGGCAAGATGAAATCAACCATGAATGAAAAGCTTCAAGATGATAATAATAAGCTTTGGTAAGGAAAACAAGTACAGGATGAACAAGTACAAGATGATCAAGAAAAGCAAGAAGGCAATAAGGTCCCAACATTTAAGCTTTTGCGATTCATAATGGATTGTGAGGAATAAGCAGTTACTTCGGTTAATGAATTTAGTCAAGATGATCCATTAGATGACACATTATTTTTAACAATTCAGCTTATCGACTCCTACACATTTGAAGATGAGGATTCTATGCAACAATATATGACAGAAGTCTATGATTGAAAGATAGGTAGTTTGAACAATATGGTAGTTTCAATACATGATCAGGGGGAGAATAATAGCTGGCGTATTATAGATTCAAGAAAGGAAGCAATGACAAGAAATCTCTATGCGAAAGTGGATCAAGAAAATCTAACAATTTTTGAGATATCTGAAAAGGATAAACAAATATTCATATATCAAATCAAGTACATTAAGGAAATGCTCAATAAATTCAAGATGGAAGATTGCAAGGTAGTCCTTACCCCCATGGTAACATGTCGCAAGTTATTCTTAGAAAATTCGTCAAGGGATGTGCAACAAAGGTTGTAGAGATCCATGATTGGTAGTCTCTTATATGTGACAGCCTCCCAACCTGATGTGATGTTGGAAGTTGCACAAATAGAAATATTTCAAGAAGCAGCAAAATAATATGATATTATTGCTGTAAAAAAATTATTCGGTATGTTAAGGGAACAATGGAATATGCTCTACGGTATCCCAAAGGAAATTATCTGGTCATCCAAGCTTATACAAATGCAGATTGGGTAGGAACTGTTGATGATCGTAAGAGTACCAGTGGAGAAAAAATATATCTAAGTGGTTGTCTTGTTTCATAGTTAAGTAAAAAGCAATCTTGTTATCCACAACAGAAACAGAATATGTCGCAGGAGCAGCTTATTGTACTCAAGCTCTTTGGATGAAGCAAACTTTGCAAGATCTTCAAGTCAAGTTTGATGAGCCTATTACCATCTTTTTCAATAACTCCAACACCACTAGTATCTCCAAGAATCATGTGATGCATTCCAAAATGGAGCACATTATGATTAAATATCACTTCGTTCTAGAACAGGACACTGAAAAGAATATCAAGCTTTAATATGTTGGCACAAAGGAACAAATTGCTAACATCTTTACTAAACCATTACCTCGTGAAGCATTTGAGTATCTTCACCAAAGGCTTGGGATTCTCCCAATTTTTCATTAGACTCTTTCACTTATTTACTCGAGTAGAAAGGGGGAGTGAAGGTGTGTATAAGTCCGTAGGATGGCTGGTTGTCAAGGGGAGTTACCCTTTGCCATTGGTGACAAAGGGGGAGAGAAGGCAGTAGGAAGAGCTGACATGATCAAAAAGGGAGTACTTGTGTTGCCATCAATGCCAAAGGGGGAGATTGTTGATCAGTGGTTGTCATTGATGTCAACCGAAGTAGCACCAGGGGCTACCCAAATCTTGCAAGGGAATTTTGACTTGCAAATTACTCTATTTTTAGTCAAAGATCTTCTGCATGGATTATACTCGTCGAGATGTTTCCGTTGATGTATGGCACGCCAAGTAGTTCTTCACGGTTTGAGAGATATTCATGTTTGAAGTTAGTAACTGCAATTAGTAGGCTAAAACCCCATAGGATGGTTGCATGGAATTTATCATTGATTTTGGTCATTGAATAGTCAATAATTAATAATTTTTTTCACCTCGTAAAATCCCTCCAACATTCTCTATAGAAGCCCCTCTCAACTCTATAAAAATAAATCTCATATATCCTCCAAAAGTAGTGACCATATAATTTTTGCTATAACTTTATTTTTGCGAAGTCTTAGATGCTGAAATTAAAAACCATTAGAGCCAAAATCCTAATGAACATCATGACCTAATTTCAGATCTTTATTCGCTATAGTTGCGGAGATATGATCCGCGGAATTTATAGGTTTTGCAGGCTCGCGAATTTCATCTAAAAAAGGTGACGTTGGGAAAACCATCACACCTCTCTCTTTGAGAAGTAGATTAGAATTCTGTAAAAGTGGCGGATAGTGCATGAACTGTACATCTATGTGTATCAATTTCAAAACTGAGGGAGGAAACAGTGAGACGAGGCATGCCATACAAGTTCACTCTATTGAGCTAGACAATGATTAGGTCATTGTGAGAGATTGGGTATAACTTTTCCTTGAAGAAGCCAAATGGGGTCAGACCTATCGCATTGGAAAGAAGATTCAAAGGGATAATACAGGATTGAAGATCAGATATTGGGGATCTGAAATCACAGAGATATAGTAGATTCAATATCGTTCTCCTAGAAGGCAATAGAAAAGAAAGTAGATCAAGTGTTGTCGAAGGGCTGTAAAGGACCAGACCTTCTATTGTAGCAAAGAGAAAGGTGCAACAAAATGATGTAGCAAAGGTAATCTCCAGGTAAGTATGTTCTATATATGCATGTTCATATCTTAATTGCATTCAGTTATTTGTATTATTTTTTTTTTTTTGTTTAGCATTGAAATATGCTCTGCAGGATGAGGTAAGTTTTGCTATTATCATGTCATGGGTATTTCCTTGAAGACTTCTTGTAGGTATTATATATTCATCAAGAGAAGAATCAATGCACAATATAATGTTATAAAGAATGAGAAAGGGTAACATGACAAGAGCAACAACCAAGGTGTAGAAAAGAAACAATAAGTTCACGACATGAAGTCTTTAAGTGGGTAGCACTGCATATAATCATTGTAAAAGCAATATTGTAAAAGTTGTACAAGTGCTTATCTACCAAGAGTTGAAGAGGAAGTGTTGGGAGGTCTAGGATCATCACTAGGTGGTTGTGTCATAGTTGGGGTTATGGTCTGGTGTGTTTTCTTCTTCTACATCATTCTATATCATTGTAAAGTGGACTATTTTGCTTACTCTGGGAGTCCATTCTTATTTTTTTCTTCCATAGGGTGGTATGGTTGTGCTATGTTGATGCATGAAGTCACCAACAGGTTCAACCCTGTGAAAACTTCAAGGTGGTCGAGTGGTGCTAGGGTGAGTTATAGCTCATTGGTTGTTAGGGCATCTATTCAGTCGACTACTGAAGAATCTCGGGCATTGACGCGTCCATCCAGTGGGAGCTGGAGAAGAATGCTTTTCTAGATTCTAGGAAGTTGGAGATTTCTTTTTAATTGGAGTTGAAGATTAAAGAACTATTAGAAAATAGTTCAAGTGGTTTTCGTCCCGGAGGGGGTTTCCACCTTGAAAATTGTGCGCATTTGTGTTCGTTTTGTTTACTACTATCATTGTACAAACGTTGATAATAATTGAATGTTAACTATTGCTCTCAAAGATTAATAATAATATTAATTGAAAGGAATAAAGATTCACCCCCCCTTAGTATTTCTAGCAGGAAATAGGGATGACACTCGTAGTGAAAACTGTGTATATTCTATGGGGAGGCTGGCAACGAGCTATAAGAGCTTACTGGCCAAAACTGCACAGAACTCAGGGACTCGCCTGTAGGATATTTCTGCGTGATTTCTCTCCTGAGCAAGGTGTTAGTTAGCTAGAAGACAACCCAAGAAAATTGCATAGTCTTCAGGAGGAGCAGCAGGTCGGCTGACAGGGGGATTGGTTGACAGAACAACTCAAATTTCAAGGACATTACAGTGATAGGAACTGTGTGCTTGTCCTCCATGTCTATGCAATTTCTTTAGTCAGTGAAGGCGGGCATGTTGGAAAATTCTGTATAATTTTTTGGAGGAGTCAAGCTCGGGGTCAGTGCCCAGACAAACTCACTAGTTAACCAACGAGAAGCTTGATAGATTTGATTGCAGGTAGAACATATTGATATGGCTTCCTCAGCAACTTCTACATTTTTCTAGGTGACATTTAGTCAAATTTATTCTACGATTGTGTAGTGCAGACAACTTGGGAGGAAACCTAAAGCTCTGAATAATTCTGGGCAGCAGTACACAATCACTGAGGGTTGATACTTCAAAGTGCAAATCAACGGAGGTCTGGTTGTTCGAGGGTGGTCCAGTTGATAGAGTTTCAGAAAAATGACTAAGTGTGTGAGTGAGTGACCTTGTGTATGCATGACCTTGCAGACGCACACTCAACACGACTCGATGACAAGGCACCTAGAACTAACAAGACAACATGCTGAGTGTGAGTAACTAATGAGTGTGAGTGAAAACTAGTGTGACACTTGATATAGATCATTGAACGAATACGATGAAACATGCGCAACATTGCATACAAATTCATGTGTGAGTGCGACAAATGCTTACATAGTGAATACAACTTGCACAGACAAAGACAAACCGTGAACATAGCCAAAACACAACTACAAGCATGACATTGTGACCAACATACTAAAATATTTCTGGGCAACGGTCAAGGGAGGAGGGTGTAGAGACTCGACAGGAGCTGAGGGGATGAGCCTGAGTGTTTGCAAACATCAAGTAAAAACCCAAGGAAAGCTCTGAAATTGGATGTAGGCCAAAATTTCGGAGGTTGTTGGAGCGGCTACAACACCACCATTATCGGTCTTCCCTCAAGAAAATGTTCAATCTTGGAGGGAAGGCCAGCATTGAGGATCTAAATTACGCAATACAAATAGGCAGACTAGACTTGAACTCAAAAGTTGTGCAATTCTAATAAAAATCACAACCTTAAGCTCAATGACTGCACAAAGCCTAATAAAAATCACATTCGATCATTTGGAATTGAATTAGTATGATCCTAAGAATGTTTGTAGATACTATTGTGCAAGGATTAATTTTCATTGTCCTAGTCAAACCTTTTGCAGGCCCAAGGAGTATGCGACAAAGAATTGTTATAATACTTCCAAGTATCTTGAACCAGTTAGTTTTGTTGGAACATCGTATGTTACTCCGCCGAAAGAAGTGAGCCCACATGTAGTACCAATGGAAAGACACAACCGAGTGCATGAAAATGGAAATAGGAAAATTGTTAAGAGTCTATTGGAAAACACAAGATGAAATAATTTCCAATCATGTTGAAAGTGGTCATCGCAGTAGAGAAGAGGAGGAAATAAAGGAATCAGGAGGAAGAGATGAAGCAAAGGGAAGAACAAGATCAGAGGATACTGGAGGAAGAAAATCAAAGAAAATAAGAGGAAGAAGAAAGGTGGAGAGTGGAAGAAGAAGAATCACAGAAACAAGCCGAGGAACAAGAGAAAAATCAACTACTAGAAGAGGAGAAAAAAAAATGCAGGACAAGGAGCTGTCTCAAAAAATTTAGGATTTTACTGTGATTCAGAACATAGAGGTGGAACCAAAATTGTTGAATCAAGATGTTGATATAATGTCGAGCACCGAGCAGATCACCTTTCAGTCTCTCCCTCCTCTAACAGCAAAGCAAGCTCCAAGCAAGGAAGAGGAAATTGTTCCTCTTGATGACAGTCCAGTTACGGAAATGTACAATTTGACTTACAGTGAGCTTTAGAAGAAGATTGTACAAGGAATGAAGAAACATTTCCTAGACGATCTCACATCTCCTACATTCATGAGAGAAAGGGTGTTCGTGATAGACACCATAACGAATCAAAATTCCATTGTTGTAGCCAACATGGCCTTCCCAGGTGCTACAAAGTCAAAGACAAAGTATCTGATGGCTGATAACAAATAGTTGGAAAATAAATTTCAGTGTGTGAGGCAAGAGACTGGACAGATCTAAGTAGATTCTCATAACGTAGCCCCCACACAAGTTTATCTGGAAGAACTTAAGGCATCTATACTTGGTGAAGTATCAACATTCAAAGAAACTATGCAGAGCTTGTATGAAGAAATTATCACCGTGCATAAAGAATTTGTCTTGTTTCACGACATGCCACAGAAGTGTAGGGACAATGCCAAGGCTGTCAACGATATCCATACAACTATCACTGTCATGCATGAGTGCTAAGTGCAATAGAAAGGGGCAGCATCTGAATTTCTGAATTAAATAAGGAAACAAGAGGAGTTGGAGAAGTGTAGATGTTCATTCATAGTAACAAACAACTCACCTCATTCATCTCAAATATTTAGTCCTCATATGCATGATTGTACAACAATGTATATTTCATGGTGAAATTGCACAAGATCCCATCAATTGGCTGACTCACGAAGCCAAAAACTGGAATAAGGTCAAGCACGAGGTTGAAGAATACTTTGAACAATTCAAACAAATCACTATCAAGGAAGATCTTGAAGTGAAGATGTAAAACATGTAGAAATACATTAGTAACCTTATCTAGATCAATACCATGTTGCTCCTACTAAATAAGGAAACCCAGATAGGCACGAAATCAATGTACCCAAATGCCATGGAGGCTAGAGTCTTCTTTCATCCTGATCCTATCGCACAGTTTGGGGAAGTCATCACGCAATAAAAAGCTTATCACTATCATGTGACCGAGAACATACAAGTTGAAGTTGTTGAGTGGGAGTTTCCACAATGTCAAGCTTAGCTTATTTGTCTTATTAGACTATGTAGTTGGCTCTACCCAATTTTATATTATATGGGTATGAGCATATTGTAATATTTCTTTCTAATTAATTTTCAAAGTGGGATTCCAAGTGTCAATTGTTGATTGTGAAGAGCCATTTTGTAAAGAAGTTGAAGATTCATGAGAGAATTCAAAGAGTCAGAAAAGGGAGATGAATAAACACCCATTTTGTTTCAAGGATGTCCTTAGTACTCATGTAAAGGGATTTTGGGGAGCCATGATTTTGGCTAGCCTTTTAGCTTAGAATCAAGAGCTTTGGAGTTTGTTTGAGACCTTTGGATTCTACGTAGCATAGAGGGAGTATATTTATTTGGAGGAGTAGGAGTAGACTTCATGTTCCACAATTGGAACTAGTATTTTTTCAATGGTATATGTATGCTTCTAACTTTCACTTTAATAAAAAAAGACATGTTTTCATGCACATGTTGTGAATATACTAGGACTATTCTTGCTATTTTTGCAATATATTTTATTTCGCTTACGCTGACACTTATGAAGTATTCTGTTTGAATTATTATGAATCTTGTTGAAAGTGTGCCATTGTTTATTTCCATCATGGTTAACATGTGAACGATTTCATAGGCTAACTCATGATTTCTGTTATCCTCGTGTGTTTATTTTAAGTTGCGTACTCTTATAGGCTTATAAGGGGCTCACTCATTTTCCCTTCGTGTGCTACAACATTTCATACATCGTACTTTATCCTCCGCAGAGTAACACACTTGGTCATGAAAGTCATGATTACACCACCTTATGCATTATTGCAAACAAGGCACATCATTAAAATCCACTGCTTCAAGAACTGGGCAGTATTTTGAATGGGGACCCTACACCAAATAGTGTGAGATCTAATTGGGAATTCATATCACGGAGTCACCCAGAATTTTGGTGGGTCAAGCACCATCAACAAGTAGGAAGCATCACGATATACTTTTCATACGTGGCACTCCATCCAATATACCTAAAGGTATGTGGAGAACGATCTGATATACTTATGTACATGGGATATTAACTACTCACACAATGTGTTGTACAAAAAAATTGGCATATTCAATGGTTATAAACTCGGGAACACATATTCTAACCTAGAACCATGAATGTCTCGTTAATTTAAAATTTTGATTTGTTTTACATTTCCTCTTTCATTAAAGTCGATTTAATAGATGTGATGTAAACTTCAGCATAGTTCTTTTCAATACATGTATAATTTTCACTTTCAAATTAACTCAAATGCAAAAATTTTACTTTTAAATTTCAACTCACCGAAAAACAAAAGGATCATAAAAACATCTTTTAAATGCACGACACCCAAAACTTCTTCAAAATGCAAAAGTAAAACCTACAAAAATTTATAATGAACCTTTAACATGAATTCTATGAATATAAACCTATCTGAAGTATAATTCTGAGATGCTTCACTCCTAAAAAGAACAATAATTGTTCATTTCATTTTCATCAAAACAAGCAATTTTATAAGCGAAAATACTTAATCTTGAAAGACACTTATATTCAACAACACAATTATATTTTACAACCAAGTAAAACAAATTTTGAATTTGACTCTTTGAGAGAAGAAAGACATGAAACAACTATCTCTGATATTACCAATCTTTTGATAAATCAACACATCATCAAATCAAATCTTCAACCCTAGTTTGCAAAGATCAGGATTTTTTCGAGAAGACAATCCAAAACATCAGATCGAATAGAAATATTATTTTCTAGAATGAAAACGGATACAAGAAAGCATAGTAATAAAAAAATTCTAGACTCAACACATGGAAACCTCATTTTTTCAAAAAATTCAAAGACTTGTGCAGGCAACAAGTTAAGTTGACTACACAGATTCATTTTTTCTAAAGGGAAAGTGTGCAACATTTCACATTATTACTAAAGAAAATTTGCACAAACTGGAAAAATTTCTAAAAATTAAAAAGTGAAGAAAAAAAAAACCAGAACGTTAAACTTTCAAGGTTCAAAACATAGTCAAACAAGGCTTGAGAAATTGATCACAGGTCACATGAAGAGATAATGAAGAAAAAATTGATCCTCAGTGTGTTCACTAATTTTTTTACTGCACATAAATAACGCTTGCGGATAAGAGTGGTCTCCCTAGATTTAAACATAAATCCAGAAACAAACGAACAAGTTGTCGCTACCTTTCCTTATTCTATAACTGAAATAGGATGTATGAAATGTATACAAGCCTCTTACCTTTCTACGAAATGTTTGTGGATGTCTTTTCGATTCTTCCAAAATCCCTTCCTTTCTTCTTCAAGATAAGATCTACATAAACATAAATGAACAAAGAATAAAAGTATTACGATAAAGACTAAAATACAAAGTGAATAAAAATTGCAAAATATCATATACCAGAATATTAATCCAGTATTTAGTTATAAACCATACAAAAGGTCAAGGAACTCTACAAAGAGAATTATAACAGTTTCAAATAAGAAATAAACAATTGCTTGTATTAGTCCTGAATAATAATTATAAATAAAACCTTAGCCTTGATCTGTAGGCTTCCTACCAATGGTCTCCAATCATCCCCTTAGGTGATAAGATTCCATCACTAATTCAACAACAAAATATTATATTTAGAAGTCCCCCACCATCCTCTGGTCTATGTTGAATTTATAGGCCAAGAGGATGAGGTTTGAGATCCTCTTCTCAAGGGCTCAGGTCCATGAAGAGGGGGATAAGGGTTGCATAAAGAGAGGGAGTTTGATTCTTGAATAAAGAGATGCATTTTAAGTATGTAAGAGATTGAGGTCTTTCGCTTAAGAAATATTCCTTCAACAAGTTGTTGGGCATGGAATCCCCCCAAGACATGTTTTGGGGCTTAAATCCAAAGTTTTGACCAAATCTTGTTGTAAAAGCTCTGCGAATTGAGGGCGCGGGGCGAGAAAGAATGATAGAGTCACAGGGTGGTCCTCCCTAGTTTTCTAATGTAAGTTTAGCTCGATAGACCTACCCATGGTCTTCAGACCTTGGATTTGTATAAATAGAGCGAGGCTCTAAGTGTAAAAGATAACTAATAACTGAGATGAAAGGATGAGAAGTCTCAGTGATTGAGTCAAAGTGTAAAGTGTGTCTATGGGTCGTAGAGTAGGAGAAGGCTCTACAACTATGTGCGTAGAGGCCTCGTAGTCCGCAACTGAGTGCGCAGGGCAGGTTGAGTCTGTAATCATTGGAAGAATAAATAAATAGAAGTTTTGCTATAATTTTTGTATATTTCTCTAGTTTAATGCATGATTGAATATAATTTATGAGTATACTATTTACTTACTGCGTGAACTAGTATGAATTTTTTATATTGTTTAGTATAACTTAAGACATTCAAGTAGGCGAAGATAATTCACTAAGATTGGAATATAAGCAACATCTTGGGTAACAGCACAAAGCGCGGCTCATAGCCCCTGGGTAGGGCTGTGCAAAGGTAGTATATCAGGATACAAGGAACGGAAAAGTGTGCAAAGCAACTTGCGTGCAGGGACAAACAAAGGACCAATCAAACTCATCAGACATCTCCAGGGTGTGGAAGCTTGGTTCTAGCACCCTCCCATACTACTTCAGGTGAGACCTAAGTTCACGCTCCACGGACTATTGCCAAAAGGGCCATTAGTACAGGGATTCTTTTGTCTAATTAACTCTGAACCTGGGTCAGGTCCCAACAAGCCACCAAATGGTTCTGTTTCCAGGACAAGGACCTCCATAGAGATGTCTGATGTCGTATCACTGGAATCCGAAAAGGAAAGGAATTGAAGAGTTGTTGGATAGAAAGATTCACGAGTTCGCGGCGTAGGAAAACATGAATCCGCGATTATCAAAGGAAGAGTGGTTAGATTGTTACTTGTATATGGCGATCCATGAAATTTTCTTTGCATCCTTCCCTACTGAGTTGTACGAATGGATCGGAAAGCTAGCAAATAGCCAAGGAAGGTGTAAACTAGACACACATATTGTGTGGACTGCAGAATTGGTGCGCAGATTGAAAGCATCAGAAGATTTGATCATGCACATTTTCTATCATTGGCTCGATCGAATCATAAGAGGATTCATCACCAAATTCATAGTACATACTTCAGTCAGGTATAGTGAGGCAGATCGACGCTTCCACAAGTGACCGCGAGGTAAGTATGTTAAATATTTTAACACTTGGATTAAAATGCTACTGTTTGAAAACCAGGTTATGTGAATAAATAGATTTTTGGGGCTACGCGAAGTGGGAGAATCTACAAAAACAAAATTAGCACAGAGCTAGAGACTAGCCCCTTGATTTCACCTCCGCGAGGAGGCAAAGAAGAGCTCAAGAAGGTCTCGCTAAGAAGTGCAATCAATCTAATAAGGTAGAGAATTCCATGCATACCACCCCCACCCACACCACCACCAGTTTCACCATCTTCACCCCTGACTACTCCCATCCCACGTCCACCACCATCGCAAAGCAGTATGGCCAGCACGATAAAGCTACCCGTGTTCAAGGGAGTAGGGAATGAAGATCCAGACCAATTTTAGTTCATTGTAAAAGCTGTATGGGAAGCACAAGGTGTCACAGAGGACAATCTAAAGAAGGCAACATTGGCCAGTGCCCTGCAGGATTGCGTGTTGACCTGGTACATTAAGCATTTCAATGACAATCCAATGCGGGTATAGTGGATATCTAATCTACGCTAAATAAGGAATTTATCTAGCCAAATTTAGAGGCACAGTCAATCATTAGATTCAAGGAAATCACAATGATAGTAGGCGAAACCCCGTGGGAGTTAGATGAAAGATTGAAGTGCATAATTCAAGAAGCGAACATGACCTTGACATATGGGCAACACCGTGATTGTTTTGTAGGATTATTAACACCACATCTATGGAACACACTGTCACAACAAGGGCTAACCACTTAGGCTGAGGCTTTGGAGGTCGTGATGAGATTTCACGAGACTCCGATAAAAGATCCTAACCTGGGAGTGCAACAGATTCATGCACAGTTGAAAAAATTGTGCCTTGAGATGCAGAGTTTGGAACAAGATAGGACGACTCATCTAGAAATGCACGACGAGGTATGGTGCATAAAGTGCAAGGACCAGGGGCACAATAAGGACCATTGCCTGGTGTTCGCGAATTACCTTGCAGGAGGAGGACTAATGCCATTGAGACCACAGGTTCAAGTAGGACCAAGTGCGGTGTCCTGCATTAAGGTGCGCGATTTGTCAGATAGGAGGAGAGCATGCTATGGATAAATGCCATCTATTACAGAAGTATACACATAATTCACAATGGTTGTTCTGTAATTTTTGTAGGTTTGTAGGACACGATGAATGCACCTGTAGAAGTTATGAGATGATGATGGATCGAACTCCTACCTACAGAGTTCAGGCTGAAACCTGGCCCCTCGATCAAAATGAAGGAATGTTGTGCACTGGATTTAAGGGGCGCCGACAAGGCTGAGGGGGAATGGGACCAGGAAGAGGTCATGGACAACTGATATGTTACAATTGTGAAGGGCCAGGACATTATTCCCGTGATTTTAGGAATCCAACGAGACCATCATGCTTATATTGTATGCAGTTGGATCATTAGATGGAGGATTGTCCCACACTGATAGTGAGGTTGCGTGATAAAGGAGCACTCGAGCCTCCCCCTACCTAGAACCTACAAATGATGAGGTCTGAGCCTCACGAGGAAGACCGTGATGTAAATATTATTTTCCAGAGGGGTATTATGACATGGGATGACAAAGGCAAGCAGCTTGAAGAAAGTATCTGGGTTCACAAGGCTCCAACGAAGGAACCATAATTTCATTTGGAGCGCACTAAGGAGACCTTAATGGAAGCTAAGAGGAGCTTCACGGATGCCTCCACTTCAGGAAGTAAAGCTAGACTAGAGCCGGAAATGGACCCGTTAATGCTCACTACATTCTTAGAGACCTGCATGAAGATATTGCATGACAGCAAGGCTGTAAAGGGGCTGGGACTACGCTAGGAGAAGTGCCCGTAGTCTGGAAGCTCGAGAAGCACACGATGTGAACAAGAAGGGAGATGAGATTGACCGCGCAAATTAGGGAATATGAGATGGATCAAGTGATTCTAGATCTAGGATTAGATGTGAATGTCCTGCCAAAATAGACATGGGAGCTCATGGGCAGGCCTACGCTGCAATGGTCTCCTATCCAACTATGAATGGAAAACCAACAAGAGGTCCTACCTATGGGGAGACTACAGGGAATCACAAGTGTGCTAGCAGATTTCAAAGTGATAGAGATTGTTGATGATAGTAATCCCTACCCTGTTAACACCCAGGTTGTTCCATTTGACTCCCAAGGGAATACGGCCGGGGTAACCACTAACCAATCTTTGGATCACTGCTTCTAGCCAAAGTGTGATCAGAGAGGGCTCTCTCTTTATGATTTGTATCTATTATGATAGTGTTTTAGGCTAGGTATTATGCACAGGTTTTGTTTATGTTTTGGTTGAAGATTTTCTTTCAGGTCTTGTGATATAATGTTCAAAGAGTCAAATATCATTGGGCAATGGAGTCTATGGCTGTAGGTGTCTAGAAACCTTGAGGTGAATTGGTGAAACTTACAGGGCCATTTGGATATTTCATACAACAAAATTTTTGATTTGTAACACAAACAGGTGAAAAAACCAGTGAAAGCAACTAAGAATTTTCACTAAAGTATTCAAGTATTTCCACCAAACTAGGTATGAGAAACGGATAGATGTCTCAGGAGCAAACTTGGATCCCTGGGAATGTCTATCACTGTAGAAGATATAGTTTTAAAGTGCAGCAATTAAGAATTACACTTCATTCACTGTATCTGAAGAAAACATGGATAATAGCTCAGATTGAGTTCAGGGTAATCAGTGATTAAATCCTTGAACTATTCTTCTACTTTGCTATTAAGTGTAAAACATTTAAACAATAAAAGAGAACAAAAGACTCGAAAACATGTAACACAGAGATTTAAGAAAGACTTATTGTTTTATGAAACACTTTGGAATCCTGCAACATTCACCATTCATCACCATGCATCAAGGTACGCCAAGCTTTGGAAATTCCATTCACCCTTTGTATTATTTCTCTGAGAATTTTACAGCAAGTGAGATCTCCAAAATGAAAATAACAACAACCCCTTAAGCTTATGTGCGGGGTGAATATATACTTCGATTTTTACAAAAAATATATGAGTTCTAAGTTATCTCAGACTTAATGTTCTCACCAACTTTTGAGATATTTTTATCAGAAATTTATTACAGCATTGAACACAAAATAAAGGCGTCTTGATGTTCTGTCAGAAGATACTTTTGGCCTTTGGGAGCTGCTGAGTCGGTTGGGGACGTGCTGTTCAAAATGTGGTGAGCTGTCATCATTAGTGATGAATCACTTTTTGGATGCTTTTCAAACATTAACTCTTTTGCACTTGTCTTCTGCTGATCTGAGCTGGCAGTGGCTGAATGTCTTTAAAACTACCGTGGCAGAATTTGGAGCATGGCCTGCCACCAGTCCTCCTTAGGCATTTGGTGCCTCCGAATTTTAATTAGAGTCTCGTCAAGCTCTGTATATCTGAAAAAACTAGGAGGAGTTTCAAATAAATGATTTACCTCATTTTCAACAAAAAATGAGCTTTCGAGCTTAGTGTACAAGCTCTGTCCTGTTGGAGGAACTGTTTCCTCAGAAGTACTGCTGGATGCAGTGATTTGATTTTCAATGTAAGCGGCCACCCTGTTTGTAAATTGATCTCTGCTGATCAATTTTCCTGTGCTGCTCAACAGGCTAGGAAGTCCTCTTGCTTGTAGCATTCCCATTCTGAGTTTATAATCTTCAACTTCAGTCTGTATCTCATAACTTTTTCTTTCTACCGTCTGTACATAACCTCTGAGAGTTAGCACCTTTTTAGCCATGAGGATGGCCTCTGTTCTGTTGGTGATTCCAACGGCTGCCAGCTCCTCTTTGTCTTGCCTGTTCAAAAATTCTATCAATTGGCTAGCTTGCTCAGGTCTGTTTCCTAACACTGTCTTGGCCCTCTGGACATCTGTCTGGGCTTGTACAATTAAATCCATATGCTCATGCATTGTTTTAATGGATTTCCACTGTTTGATAACGGCTTGGGTAATTTTATTCCACAAGATTCTTTTGATTTCTGCCATAGTATTTTCCAGATTGAGCTCCTTCTCCAGGGCCTTTATTTTATCTTTTTGAGCCTTAATCTGTCTGCCCTGTTCTGCCACCGTTATCTTTGATTGATCATATTTGGCATCTATCTCTGCCAGTTTTTCTTTTGCTTTCCTTATTTCATCCGCCTGTAGCTCCATTGCCTTGACAGCTTTGGTTAATTCTTCTACACTGGGGTGGGCATCTGTAGCTGCTGTTGTACCTGCTGCTTCTGTTGTGGGGGCCACTGCTGCCCCAGAAGTTGTTGCTGTTGTGGAATCTGTTGGAGGAACTTGGAGTGTAGATCCTCCCTGTTTGTCTTGCAATGCTCCTTCCAGCCCTTTCTCTAGTTCTTGAATCCTTTGATCTTGCTGTAATAAGAGGTCAAGTTGTTCATTAACTTGCTTTTCCTTTTGCAATTCAGCTGTCTGAGGGTGTTCTGTAGGTAACAGCTTCAACCTCTTCTTCATGGCATTTAGATCATCATCCTTTTTCTTTATGAGGGCTTTTACCTCGGTTGGGTCACTAGGGTCATGCCCTAGATCAACAATAATCTCCTCAAGAGATTTTATCCTATTGTCCTTGGCCTTAGAGGACAACCTCTCAAAATCTAGTTGAGTGTTTGTGTTCTTCAAAGATTCTTTCAGCTCATGAGCTAATGTGGCCTTCTCTACCAAGGTGGCATGGACCATCTCCCCAGTCTGCTTGTGGAGCTCAATTTGGTCCATAGGATGTATGTCTTTGGCCAGGACCTCCACCCTTGTTTTGATGAAATCTGCAGTTGTCATTGGGTGCGGCCCCTTGGGTTTGAAATGGCTGAAAATCATTTTTTCCTCTTTGAAGTCGTAGACCGACATCAACCTTTCCTGCTGGGCTGGAGTGGCATCTATAAACTGTTTGTAAACCTCAGCCCTCAATAACTCATTTGCTGCCTTGATTTCTTTGAAGGTAGCCTTAGCACTTTTAAGCTTCTGGCTTTGCTGAGAAGAGGATGACACCTCCAAACCAAGCTGTAAATTCTGCTCCTACTGAAAGGAGCTTGTCCCTGTATGTTGGCTGCCTTCCCTGTCCTTTGTTGTATCGTTCAAGACATCTTCAGTGATGTCTTCCACCTCTGGGGAATCTGCCCTTTGCCTTTTGGCCTCTGGCTGGTGGGAGGATCCACTGAGGGGAGTGGACTCTTCTCTTTGCCTTTTAGTACCCCTCTCTTCATGTGCTGGGGTCTGCAAAACTGAGGTAGTTAGTGGCTCAATTTGAGGTGGCGGTGTTTGCATTAGGGGGGTTTCTGGCAGCCCAGTTTGTGGCAGAACAGTTTGTCCTTGTTGCTGCTCTGTTTGTTGTTCTGTTTGCTGATCCTTTTGCTATGACTGTTGCTCTGACTGTTCCTTTTTTGCTTCATCCTCTGCATCCATTTTTCCTTTTCCTTTATCTAAGCTTGGTGCTGCTGTAGAGAGTGTCTGCGGCGCTGTCCTGGTAACTGAGGCTCCTTGTCCCACTGATTGAGGTAGTCTGAAAGGTACCTGGATCACATAGTCCAGGTCAATAGTCTTCTCAAGTTCTTTCATATTTCTAAGCATTCTTTCTTCTTCAGTTAAGCTCTCAACTAGAGTGTCCAGCTGCCATTCTTGTAAGTTGGCATGCTTTTCTATGTGTGGGTAGTGGGAGTGTTTAATCCCTAGGAGTCTGTACTTAGTTCTCCTAGCAGTGATGAAACCTTGAGGGTCATAAGGGACCCATCGAAAACTGTATGACAATTTATATTTGTCCTTGAGGATCAGGTCTGCAGATTCCCATCCTTCCTTCTTGTTCATGATGAAAGGGCCCAACTCATTTTTGTAGTTAAGGTGTGCCTTTTTCTTGGAGCTGTGGAAATGGGTAAGGTCTGACTGAATCAATTGCCTGTAATACTCCAAGGCAAATAATCTCATAGGAACATACTTGGGTAGCCTGTATGGACAGAGCTCACAGCCATATACTCTGAACACAGTATGGTGTTCATATAGGTACCAATCACCTATTTTGTACTTCTTAGACAGCTGCAAAGCTTTCTTGATCTCATTAGATACTCTGGGTGGAGGGGACTTCATAAGCATGCAGGAGACTGGGTACACAAACTGGTCAACAAATTCACAGTAGGTATAGGGTGAATTTGTGATTTCATGATAGACTGAGGTCCAGAAAATGACAGATCTCCTCTCTCCTTTGTTATCCAGCCTTCTGATGTAGCATGGGAAAGCTTCAGAATGATAAAACATGAACAGGTGGTAGATATAAGCTGAGTATCTGAAGACCCCCTGTCTGTCCATTTTGCTCAATTGATCGTGAATCCTATTGGCTATGAACTTAGCAAAGTTATACTTTCGGGCAGGGGGTTGACGTGGGCTGTAAGCAGACAGCAATACGAGCATGGCTTGATCCACATGCTTACTGTTTTGGTAACCTAACACATAGGCTATCATGTCTAGTAGCAGCCTGCCTGAGTCATTGAAATGTTCATGCAGATAAGGGGGTGGCCCTGTAGGCTGGCACTCAGCTCTCATGTAGTTCCTGGTGACCTTTTGCAGCTCCTCACTGGTCATCTTGTCACCAGCTTCCAGCAAGTACCTCATGGAGAATGGGACTAGCAACTCCGTTTGATCAAACTGCAACATCTTGTTGATGGACTCAGCATTTATATAAAAAAGGATCCTCCCTGATGGAGTGTTGACAGCTCTGTGCTCCAGATCATAGTTTTGAGCACATAAGTGAATGATTTCAGGGAAAACATTCACAGCTGGGAGACAGTAATAGGGCAGGTTTGACTCCGACATTCCATCTGTACCAAGTCCCTCCTTATGGTCTTCCCTCAGTGTAGTGAAGGTCTTCAAAAAGTCCCTGTCTCCCTCAAAGTCATTGATGAGACAATCCTTGTCAATAAATGGCAAGGCCTCCAGTTCCTTATTGGTTTGATTCAGTGGAGTAACACTGAGGGAAGAGGATGCAGAGGCAGCCATGATTTAATCTGTATGTGTGCAGGGAGAGGTAATAGTTTGATAAGTCTTTGAAGACTTAAGCAGCAGGTAAACTGTACACAATGTGATGTCCTCTTCTAGTGTAAAATTGTAAGCAGGTTGGTAAAATGCTGTAATTTCTCAGGGATGTGGATTGCCTAAGGGAACCTTGCAGAGACAGTGATAATTCATTAGGAAGAGTGCAGGTGGCCTGTACTTGGCAAAAGGGAACAATGCCGAGTACCTCGGGGGTAAATTTTGCAGTTTTAACCCGCGAACTGATTTCTCCAATGTCAAATTGTGGCTTAGGGATGGGGCAAGTTGCTTGGGTTTGGTTTAGGTGCTCAGGTGGAGCTGAATTAAGTGAATTTACCAGTCTTTAATGGTGAATTCTACAGAGAATTGGAATTCATGGGCAAAGTGGAAGGAAATGGCAAAATACCTGGAAAATCGACTTGGAAGCTCGCGGGCCGGGTTGTGGAGACTTGGTGCCGTCGAATTCTGAACTTTGAATGGTCGGATTGCTGAATTTGATGGCTGAGTGAGAGGTTTCGCAGCAGCTGTTGGCAATGGCTAGTTTCTCTTTCGCATGAAAATGAGCGAAAACGACTCATTTAGTCGTTTAAATCGTTAAATTTGGCAAAAGTGTGCATTTGGCGCTTTTCCGCTGATGACGTCAGCATGACGTCATGGCGGGGCCCAGGTACGGAGGTGACGTGGCGGCTGAGGTGTTCGCCAGGGTGGCAGGACACGGTGGCGGGCGGGTACAGTGGCGGGTCCGCGTGGAGGGCCACGGGACGCTGGGGCGGGTACCGGCGAGGTGACGTCAGGGTGACGTGCAAATGACGTGGGAGGGGAGTGGTAATAGGGGTGGCGGTAAGCGGGTTCCCCGCACCACCTTTGGGCAAAGGCGATAATGGGGAGGGGGGCTCTGAACAACCCCACCGCCTGCCACGCGTCCCCTGTACGGGATGGGCGAAACCACTTTCCCCAGACGCTAAAGGTCGGCAGGTCGGGGAGTGAAAATGACCGCCCACCTTTAGATCTGGGCGACGGAGATCTGACGACTGGCGGGCCTTCCGACTGGTCGAGCATGTTGGGGAGGGGTCCCGCCAGCGTAATAAAATATTCAATTTAATAATTGGGCGGAGGACTATAGGAAAGTGGGTTTTTTCACAGTTTTTGGGTTTTTTGAGCTTTTTCAAGGGTTTATATGGGAAAACGGGGTTTTTGTGCGTTTTCAGCAGAGAGACGGTGAGGGTTGAGGGAGAGGATTTCTGCTCATAACCAGAGGTCAGAGCACATCCAAGACAAGGTTGACCACAGTCCCGGGTGGACTGAAGTCCCCTTAGACCATTTACTTGGCTATAATGCCAAAAGGAGAATATGTAGATAATGCTGGGATTTATACACCTTGGTGTTAGTAATATTAGGGAAAAAGGTGATATAAGGGATTTATATAGTAGGGTAAGTGTTAGTTATGGAGGAGGGGGTAAGTGGATGTGGAAACCATTGAGTTTATGTGAAACAAGCTTGGTTTCAAGAGTAGATCAAAATGAAAAGATTTTTAGACAAGAAATGTGGCTTTTAAAGATCAAGAACCACCATGAAAACTTAGTCTTTTCCATGAACCTCAGGCTAGTGAGGGAATGTTAGAAATGAAATTGGAGGGGAGTGAGGGAAATTAGTCATGCTTCCAGCTGTAATCTTTTGCCTTGCTGCCCACCATCACCAATCTTGCAATGATAGGGATAACCTTTCTGCAACCCCAGCTACCTACCCAGCTACTTGCCTAGCATTTTATTTCTTCTTGGAGGGTGCATTTGGACTTGCAAACCCTTACTTGCCTTTTCTTTTCTTTGGCTTTTTCTTTTGCTTTTTCTATCTACTTCTACCCTTATCTCTTCCAAGGTCCCAGATTAAGCTGTTGGGATCCTTTTCTTCTCTACCTAAACTAGTTGTCTGCCAAGATTAAACAGTTTGGACAGACTTCTTTCTCTAGTCTACAACACAAAATTGAACACATGGCATGATCCAGATTAGACTGTTGGATCATCCATTAAAATTTGAAATAAGGTCATCAACATTTGAAACACTTTACACACCTTCTTGCTCTTTAGGAAATATGGGATCTTTGTGAACTCAAAGCAGAGCATATTTGGACTTTCTCTTGCCAATCATGAAATATGAAACCTATTGGTATAGGTATCCAACATACCCCATGCTACTGGGAATAGATTGGGCGAGTGACATGAATGGAGTGATAAGTCTAAACAAGCGCAAGATGATTTTTGAGAAAAACTCACTCCATGTAGTGGTACCTTTAAACCCTACAGAAGGATCACGCTACACAGAGCCCGTGCACGACTATGACAGCGATGACAATCTAGACTACATCTACAAGATAACTGGGTGCAAGCAATATTACGTAAATCCAACTGCAAATGGTCCAATCTCATGGGAGTGTGAAAGCTCCTATATGTTTGATTCTAACAAAGAGATAGAACGATAGAAGCACCAATTACACGATGTAGCCAGGCTCAACTATAACATGATGACAAGGTTGCTATAGCAACAAAGGTAAGGGATTTTCCTACGTATGACAGGTTGAATGAGGTGGATGATTTCCTGAACAAATTTGCATGAGAAGTACTGGAACAACAGCTTTTCGATGCTTTGAAATGGGTACTGTGAGCTATGCCAACGAGATGGTACGGTACACACTAGAAGAGTTTTTAGGACTGGCGCAACTGCCAAAGGATGATGTGCCTATGATTTGGGAAGCCTCAGATGTGGTTAAATGACAAGTATGATGGACAAAATGGCCTGTGTGCCCACCTTTCCAGGTGGATACAAGCATATGGTGCAAAACGTACAACAATGCACATAGTACTTACGGTAGGAGACATGATCAGTGACCAGGTGCGAGCAAGACAATGGCACGAATGACCCCTCTGGCTAGGACCACGAAGTATGGAAATACCAAGTGTGCAGAAGGATATCCACACGGAAGCCTTTAACGAAGTATGAAAAGCGATGAACAAGGTGCACAATATGAAGCGAACTAACTGGGACTTACGCATAGCAGTGGTTCTATGGGAATATAGGACTGCATGCAAGAACCTGACCCCGCAGGCATCCCTAAGGCTCGAGTATCAAGGAGCCACTGTAAATCCTATAATACAGGGAAATGTTGGAAAACGCATACTAGCACCAGTAGATACATGGGTTCGTGGAACCCTCGAAGAAGGAATCCAGCTAGGAAACTCTAGGATATAGGAACTTGAAGAAGGAAGGGTACGATTAAGAAAGGAAAGTGCTCTGGTGGACATGAAAGTCAAGAAGCTAGAGGACAAAATAAGGGAAGATTTCCTCCATAAAAATACCACGATGATAGGATAGTGTGCGTATGATCACGCTGACAAGTTTGAGGATTAATGCCATGGCTTGATCAGTCTATTTCCTTGGCTTGGACTACATATTACTAAGAAAAGTAACTAGGGTGGCGCACTGCAAATGATAAGGTACGTGACACCGCCATTAACAGAGGAAGTTGTGTATTTCCTAGGAAGAATGATGGATGACTAGAGGAAACCATACCCGAGTGGTACGGCCACCTGACTAGCCAAGAGAAGTAGAGTCTTAGCACTCCAAGCAGTTGAAAGGAAGCAGGGGGCTATAAACTATTTTTCCCTATAGCTGCGTGCAGAAGCAAAAAGTCACAAGGTCCGCGACCATGCATGGGGGGTAGAGCTGCCACACGGGTTGGCCAAAAAGTGACTGTTGAAGTCATTATTCATGACGGGATGCTTGACTTGAGGCTAACTGGAGTAGGTGGCAGGAATTTAAGACGTGATTTATGGGTAAGGTTTGGAAAAATCTTCCGCCAAGGGAGCATTCATGAACCAAATTTAGGGGGAACGGTCGAATTCAAATTCAAAATGCACTATAAGACACAAAGGGCTGCCCAGCAAAAAAAAAATTTCCATTTATGAATTAAGCCATTGAGCAGAACCTTGATCGTTATGAGTCGAGCATCGATTGAGCCCCTCAATTTGAGAGTTCTAGATTCATGGAAAAACATGATGGCAACAATTGCAGACTTTATGGACATAACTAAAATGACTGCCAAAGAGGCCGCGTAGGCCCTCGCTGTGGGGGTTGCTCCGGAAGGCACCGAGATTGTCACAGAAATCCCAAAATCACCACACATGCCAAGACCCAAGAAGGATAAACAAGCAATGGTCCCCATACATGTGTCCCCGTGGAACCTACTGCCTACCAAGCTGACAATGGAGGACAAGGGGTGTTAGTGTCGGTATCTTCATCCCTGGGCGTTAATGCAACACACCTGGGCATTGGTGCAACACACCTGCCTGGCGCTACACACCAGGCGCAGGTTTTACGCTAGAAATTAGTCGTGCGCTACGCATAGAAAGTGCGCTACGCACCTGGGAGGCAGCGCTACGCATCTACCAGATGAACTCCGAACCACATTTCATCGATTTCAAAAGTCTCCAATTTCACAACTAACCTCTCAACAAGTAAGTAAAGCCTCTCATTTGACCTAGCAAGAGATCTTTTTTCATCTATGATGGTGATTTGAGTGTCTAAAAATGAAACACTAGCTACCTCCAAAATTTCTTGCCCAACTTGCATAGGGTTTTGTGTGTTTTTCTGTTTTAACTCCCTTGTGATTACCTTCCTACATCCCATGCCCCTACACTAAATTTCCATAAATCCCTTCCTCTTTCCCTCTCCCATTGGCACTCACCTTACCCCCTATTAGCAAACCCTAAGCCCTATACAATTTCCTAAACATTAACCCTATCCATTCCCCAAACCCTAATTCTTATTTCCTAAAACCTATACATTCCCTAAAACCCTACTTCCATCATCAAAACCTTCATTTATAGTCATACTATCAGTCAATCCCTTTATTCCCAAAAAGAAAAAACAACAGTCACCCTATACTTTAAAAAAAGCTCTTCATACTCATCATTCTTCACTCCACATTTGCAAGTATGGAGACAAACTCAGCATATGAGAGGGATGATGAAATTGTCAGTGATTCTTCCCAAGAGGCTCATGTACCAAGAAAACCACATAAAGGAGGAAAGCATATCCAGGAAGAGCCCACCACTCTCACAGAGTTACTAGATATCCCTCTTGCAGTAACATGTTTTAAACATTATTCTTCTTACTAGTTTTGTGAAATGGTGGAGAGGATGAAATATCACCATGAGATTTCTAGGTTATTTTTTCTTCATCTTCACAATGGTGAGGTGAACCTAGCTGGTGTCTCTTTCACTTTGACACCTGAAACCATTGTAGAAGCAACAGGCATTCCTAATGTGGGAGAACAGTGGAATAAGGGACAGCATGTGGGCAGAGAGAATTATGAGTCTTACATCAAGGCTAGTTATCAAAGGCAAATCAGTAGGGTATTTCCTCTCAGATACTTGCAAGATACTTATGCTCCACTCATGAAACTCATTATCAAGTATTTCACCTGTGAAGGGAGGTTTTCTCGTTTGTATAGTTACCATGTTAGACTGCTGATGCATTTCACAAGAGTGAGGATGATGAACCTCCCATATTTCATATGCAAAAGTTTTGAGAAGATGGCTACATATGCGTAAAGGAAACCTCTTCCTTAGTAGTTCAATAGCATTTACCATTTTTCATTGATTAAAATTGTTGTTTTGCATCAGCTAAGCTTGCTGAATATTTCATAGGATACCTTCATTTCACATGAGGTTTTCAAAGGTCCTCAGGTGACCCCATCAATGCTACAAGAGGAAGGAGGACCCTCAAACCAGCTAGAGGTTCATGAGACTAAAACTATAGGTGTACCAATTTTTTTCACTTATTAAAAAGGCATAAGGAGACTATTTGTAGTTGCCAAACGAGTATTATCTCCACCAGGGGTGGAAGGGGTCTCGTTTCATTCACCAGACCATAGGAAAATGCTATCTTCACATAGGGTGAAAGGGGTTTTGCATTCTTCTTCAGTAGTACAGGTACAAGATAAAGGAATGCAACCTTTGCATGATGAAGGGCCTTCTGAAGGTCAAGATACATATTTTTTTTTGATTCAGGAAGAGGACACTGATTTGGGCTCCCAAAGCTCAAGACTCAAAGAGGTCATCAAAGAGAAAGAAGCTGACATCCATGCCTTATCACTTGAACTTGAGAGAGCTAAGTGGATCATTAAATTCCTTGAGCAAGAGAATAAGCAATTAGTTGACAAACAGATAATCATGGAGCTGCAAAACATTAGGGAAAACTGGCAAGCAACAAAAAGAAGGAAAGTCAAATTGACACCCCTTGAGCAAGAAATTGATGTTGACAGGGAATCATGGTTAGAGAGGGTAAACATTCACTTGGAGAAATTTCTTGAGAAAGCTAACAAGGAGAAGAAAATGTTGTGCCACATGGCTTACCACTATTTGGCCCAAAACCAAATTTGTAAGACAAGGACAAGAAGCCAAAAAGCCAGGTTAAGGAGAGCTTTGAGGAGCGAAAAGAGCAATATAAGCTCAAGATCTTGGCTAAAGCATCATTGGCCCAGCACAACACCTAACAAAGATCACTCATGCCAAATTTCAGGAAATTTGGTGAAGTTTTGGACATTTTTGAATTTTTGAGGCAAAAAATAGGTTTTTCCAGCAGGTGCGTAGCGCCACCGGTGGTACGCTTTTGATGGGGGCCTCCAAGTGCAAAAAAAATTTACATTTTTGCAATCACCATGAAAAGTTATGCATGATCAGAAATGGTTGTGAAGTTTTGACAAGTTCTGGACCTCGAAAAGGGCCAAAAACACCCAAAAAATGCCCTCCCTCCCACTCTTTGGCCACACAGGAAGCAGTCTTCGGAGATTGCATTTTTGGAGGCACAACTGGACTCCAAATCAAAAAATTCAAGTCATCCGAGAAAGTAGACTCACCAATATTTCCAATGAGCTATCCTACACCTGATTTGGACTTCACGCAGCCTTCCAAAAGTGGCTTGGAATAAGTGCTACGCATAGAAAATATGGCGCTATGCATAGGAGGAAAAATTGCCAATTTTCCCTGTTTGCTCAGAATTTTGCCTAGTTTTCTACGAGTCTAACTTTTTCTCTCTCATGGTCAAATTCATGACATAATTTGATGTAAATAGATTTACTATTTTGTAAAAATGATAAAAATTGACTTAAGGAGGTAGATACATCAGTTGTAGGTGGTTTTGAGCTGTAATGAATTGGCTTCCTAAGTTTTAAAGGCAAGTTGTTCTACTACCTACTTTTGTCTTCCTAGTTTAGATATGGTTGAAACCACCCCTTTTGTCATGGATTCAACCCCTAATGGATAGCACAGGTGGTTTGGATGCCTATATCTTGTACCTTCCTAGTAATTTGTCAAGTTTGGACTCTTGTGGATGCTTTGAGCACTATTGTACATCATTTCTGCAGTTTGGCAAGGAAATAAACCAAGGTTTTGCAGCATTTTGTGGGATTCTTGTTGCAAGGTGAATTAGTATTGTTTTCTCCTCCATTATTTAGTTTATCATATGTTTATATGTGCCATTATCTCTCTCTTTTTTTGCATTACTAAATGAATCAAGTGTAAAGGTGGAATTCATTGATGTTTCAGTGCTCTACCTTGGGGTTTATTTAGTTTTACATGTTTTCCACTATTGGAAGAAGACTCATGATACTTGCATGCCCTCTCCAACTCCTCACTAGTCTTTAGACTCACCATTACACCTAATTCGAATTGCTAAAACACTTGCCTACCTTGCCCCATAGAAACCTCTGCAAATCTGAGTTCATTTCCCGAACCCAAAATTGCCTTCATCATCTAATCCAACAAACAAACATTTAAATCAATCAAATTCCTCTGAGAATATACCTAGCCTAAAATTAGTAATGCATCAGTCATCTCTAGCATTATTTTGCATATTTTCCTGAGATTGACAAGGAGAGAGCCCTCTCCCGACCTGGTAGGGCTAGCTACCAGGTTAAGCGTGGTTTGATGTTACCCTAGACCTGCCTTCCTTCAGCCTGAGGTAGATTTAGGCCATAACAAGGGGAAAGTCTTCACCATCAAAACCAAAGAAGAATAAGAAAACATGGAGGAACTGCTCATAGCAGAAGACGAGGATGAAGGCATGGAGGAGGAAGCTCATCCTGCACACCCCCCGACAAAGTTTCCTGCCTATTTCTCCCCGTCAAAAGGGAAGGCTAGAGTTCCCAAGGACCTGGACGAGACCAAGAGCTCACTCTAGACCCCGCTCCTCCCAAACAACATTATTTTTTAGGGCACGCACTTGGGAAGGGTGCCGAGCCTAAAATTATAAGATTGGGACCTCCCTAACCACAAGAAGTTCCCTCACCTTGAGACCAGGCACCTCATGAAGCCCAAGAAGAACACTGCAGTGGGGGTTACAGAACTAGAGCCTCGAAAGGGGGTGCACAGAATGGAAAAGGCTAGGCTACTAAACCTGCGATAGGTGCCACATTTCCACTGCGCCCCAATAACCATTTTTGTCAAAAGGGCAGATGCTCTGCCTGGTGCATGATGGGTGTTTGTGGCTGGAGGAGCCTAGCCCCATCATGGAAAACTTGACTCACTGTATCTCCCAGCTCCCATGCAAAGGAGATGACTCTGTGATCATATCGGAAGGGAAGAGCAGTGACTTGGCCGTTGTGGAGGCCATGAAGAAAAAGTACAAGCTGGAAAAGAAGAAGAGCGGCTATGCCATCTCCAACATCAAGGACAAAGCAATATGCGTGGTGACCCAAATCCTAGCTAGTAAGGTTATGTGCAAGTGCCGCGCAGACGAAATACCCGTGCTAGTGGTCACACTAGATAAGTAGTGCATAGAAGGGGTCCAGTTTAACTGGTCCAAGTTCCTCTGTAAGGAGTTTTTAGAGAATTTCCACGAAGCTTAGGAACAAGGCAAAACATTCCACTATGCATGGCTTCTATTGTCCATAGTGCTCATGGCAGAGGAATTACCAGAGGATGGTCAATTCCCCATAATTAACATGGACCTGCTAGAGGCCGTGAAGTATGCTTCGCTCTGCGCTACAAAGGATTCTAAGATGATCCGCGATAGTAAAATATTATGGGTGTTCATGGAGATTAACCTTAGAATGGATATCAACCACAAGCTGTCGTTGTGACCCACTGTCTACAACAACCTACGGAGTTTTTCAGAATTCAAATAGTACATCCACAACATTTATATCAGAGTGCGCAAGTTTTCAACCAAACAATGGGTAAATCTACCCTTCGTAGCTACAAATGGTGTAATTTATAACATGTTGGAGGCATGGCCGCCAAAGTGGCCTGCCCCAGCATCGCAAAGATTGAGAAGTCATCAACACAAAGAAAGGAAGACGAGGCCAAGCTGCGCATTACACAATTGCTGGAAAAGTGAAGGAAGGAAGCAATAGGAGAAGAAGTGTGGGCGGTGTGGCATGCTGCATAGAAAGAAACTGAGTAGGAAAAGGCCACAAAAGCAGCAGCAGCACAGGAGCCAGCCGCGAAGGTGGGTGAGTGCGAAATGACGCCTTCGCAGGCATAGGAAGCAGAGGAAACAGAGACAGAAGAGGGAGGCACCGACCCACGAACCACGTCAACGCAGTTGAAGCGCTAACACCCAACAGCGCAGGTAGGGTCGCATAAGAAGGTCAAGGCATCAAACTTGTCTATTGACCTGATCACCCTAAGAGAGGGTGATCTGCATGACATCAGCGAGATGGTGTGCGATGTCACCAATGAGGCTCTCCAAGATTTCATGTAGGAGAACAAGATTGTGTTGGGGGCCCTCATAGTGCAGTTGCAGGAATTATAGGCATGCCCTCCTCAGGTTGGTACCCTTTCGACCAACCTCACAGTCGAATCAATGCTAGCAAAATATATGTTGCGTGCAAATGACAAATACCATAGTGCTGCCAGAAGGTGCACTCGTGACAACAAATGAGGATGATAGGCCTACAATGAGTGCGCTAAAAGGTATCGGTCTTAATATGGTTGCACTCCCGTGAGAGACCTTATATGTTTTGCAGGATGGGATAACTACAGAGCTATGCACTGCAATTTCCTTAGTGAGTAGAAAATCAATATGGAACAACTAAGCTTGCAGCGTGACGAAGTGATAATAGAGTTCAGGCTTCTGTGATCCATATCAATTTAGAAAGAATTCTTCGGCGAAAATCACAAGGAATATCATTTGTCGACGCGTTTCGAACCAACCAGTGTGGTTCATCGTCAGGACAAGTTGAAGAACAGATCCAGCTTAGCATGTTTAAATAGCTAGAGCAGAGACACCAACGGTGACCTGGGCAAGAGGTTGACTCAAGGAGCAAGGTCAAATTTAGTTGAATTAGGTAAAAAATAAATAAATAAATAACCAAATATATAAATGATAAATAATAATAAAATAATGAAAATATATAAAACATAAATTTAGTTAGATTAGGTGTAAGAAAAATAATAATAAATTATTTATTTAATATATAAATGAGGAATAATAATAAACTACTTATTTCTTAATTAAATTAATAAATAAAAATAAAATAAAAATATATAAATTTTTTATATAAAAATATAAAATTTAGTTATATTAGGTGTAAGAAAAATAATAAATTTATTTAATATATAAATGAGGAATAACAATAAACAACCTATTTATTAATTAGATAAATGAAAAAACATATAAATTGAAAAATATAATAATAAAAGTAAATAAAAATATATAAAAGAATATAAAAGAATATAAATTTAGTTATATTAGGTGTAAGAAAAATAATAATAAATTATTTATTAATATAAAAATGAAGAATAATAATCAACTACTTATTTATTAAATAAATAAATAAATTAATAAATTAATAAATATAATAGCAAAAAATAAATTAATTATTTAATTTATAGAAATGAAAGGTATCATTAGTAAGGTAAATACATTCATATTTAGTTATATTAGGTATAAGATAAATGACCAATTGAAGAATAATAAAACTAATAAATCATTAAATTTATTAAATAAATAAAAATATAAACGAAATATAAATATATATTTTTATTTTATTTTTATTGATTAATTTAATTAAGAAATAAGTAGTTTATTATTATTCCTCATTTATATATTAAATAAATAATTTATTATTATTTTCTTACACCTAATGTAACTAAATTTATATTTTATATATTTTCATTATTTTATTATTATTTATCATTTATATATTTGGTTATTTATTTATTTATTTTTTACCTAATTCAACTAAATTTGACCTTTCTCCTTGAGTCAACCTCTTGCCCAGGTCACCGTTGGTGTCTCTGCTCTAGCTATTTAAACATGCTAAGCTAGATCTGTTCTTCAACTTGTCCTGACGATGAACCACACTAGTTGGTTCGAAACGCGTCGACAAATGATATTCCTTGTGATTTTCGCCGAAGAATTCTTTCTAAAGTGACAAAGTGATGTCGCAGAACCAAAAACTAGTATAGTTAATAAATGAAGCTTGCCAAACCATCCCGGAGCTGGACATCCCATCAGACATGCCAACAGAGGCGCGGATTCATAGGTTAGCAACAGGGGTCTGTGAGGTGAGGGAAGAAATGACAAAGTTTTAGCTGGAGCTCAATCATCAGATCGTTGAGCTGCAGTCAAAGAGACAGCTGTCCACACCCCTAGAAGTTAGCGAACAACACATTAGCACTATCATAGTGGGACTGGATGAAATTGGCAGTGCAGTGCGAGATTGCACTAGTATGTTGGAAGAATCACTTGAGGTCCTCACAAATCTGTAGGAGGACCCCAACATCTAGCATTTAGAGACAGATGCACGAGCACTCCAACAACAATATGACAACATATGAGGCACTACATAGACGGTGGTCCTCACTGTAAGGCTTGCACGAATGCAGCAAGCTAAAGCGCTGAAAGAATAGGTGGACGTGGAACGACACAAGGAAGCAGTCCTGAAGGCATGTGTTCAGCCTTGGATTGACGAGGCCTTCACCATCATAGCATAAATTGAAGGCAAGCTCGCACACATGCAGGGGATGCACGTACTAATGCAAAGAGGAACTCCCGACACATACGTCTTGGAACAACTATGCAACAGATCCAGCAAGTAGCAGCTCAATGCATTGTTGAGCTTACAGTAGTCCAAGAACAATTGGAGGGACTACGGAAAAATATCTCCACACCGATAGAGTGACTTGAGGGTGAGTCAAGATGTTTGTGTTGGGGGCTTGTTGGGCATGGAATCCCCTTAAGGCATTTTTTGGGGCTTAAAGCCCAAGTTTTGACCAAATCTTGTTGTAAACACCCCGTGACTTGTGGGTGTGGGGCGCGAAAGTATGATAGAGTCACAGGGTTATTCGCTCTAGTTTTGTAATGTAATATCAACTGGATAGAGCTACCCATGGTCAATGGACCATGGATATGTATAAATAGAGGGAGCCTCTAAGTGTAAAAGATAACTAATAACTGAGATGAAAGGATGAGAAGTCTAAGTGATTGAGTCAAAGTGTAAAGTGTGTCTGTGAGTCATATAGTAGGAGAAGGCTCTGCAGTTGTGTGCACAGAGGCCTAGTAGTCCATAGCTGAGTGGGAAGACCCCTGCATCTGAGTGCGCGGACCGCTATAGCTGACCGCGCAGGGAAGGTCGAGCTTGTAATTTTTAGAAGAATCAATAAAGATAAGTTTTTCTATAATTTTGTGTATCTTTCTCTAGTTTAATGCATGATTGAATATAATTTATGAGTATACTATTTATTTACAGTGCGAACTGGTATGAATGTTTTATATTTTTAAGTATAACTGAAGACATTCAAGTAGGCGAATATAGTTAACTAAGGTTGGAATATAGGCAATATCTTGGGTAATAGCACAGAGCGTGGCTCACAGCCCATGGGTAGGGCTGCACTAAGACAGTATATCAGGCCGCGAGGAATGACAAAGTGCGTGAAGCAACCTACGAACGGGGACAAGCAAAGAACTAGTCAAACTCATCAGACATCTCCAGGGTGCAGAAACCTAGTTCTAGCACCCTCCCATACTACTTCGGGTGAGACCTCAGTCTGAGCTCCATGGACTGTTGTTGAAAAGGCCACTAGTACTGGGATTTTTTTGGCTAATTAACTCTAAACCTAGGTCAGGCCCCAATAAGCAAACACAAGTCTTATAGAATTTTCTTTTTATTTTTACCCTCAATAAGTGATTTGTGTACATTTTAGTGGAATACCTAGCACATGATTACGTAGTCCACAATGGTCTAAATAGTGCTTACGTGGGAAATCGTTAGGTAAACTTCACAAGCTATTAAAAAAAGGTTTTTGAGCAATGTAATCTAGGATTCTTGTTGTATTTGAGATTATTTTTCTTCCAAAATCTCTCGGGAGTTCTTCTATCACTTCATCACATAGCCAGAGATTTGGGTTGGCGGTCGTTTGCCTAATGGTGACAAAATGACATGTAACATGCTAGAAGGTTTATAATGGTATATTGGTCAGTGAAAGATGAAAGCATTATGATGGTGTATAAGTAATTGTGAGGAGTAGAAGAGGTGGTAGAGGACATGCTAGAAGTGCTCAAGTTGCATGGACCAAAAGGGTTATGAAAGCATTACATTGGCAGGTAAGTCAAGTGTATCTTGTTCAAGTGTAGATTGGCAGTCATAAGTTGTTGACTCCAAGCCCTAATATTTCTTGTATCAGGGCTAATTTTAAGGGCCATGATACCTGGTACAAGATCATTGTGTTTGTTTGATTACAATATGAAATATAATGAGTTTTGGGTTGAAAAATACTCTTACGTAATATATTGATTCAATGTTGTTATTTTTTTCTGTGCAAAGTCCTTGATATTAGTGTATGTCAATGTGTTTATGATCCTGTTTTCAAAATATAATTTGTGATGAAGTGCCAAGGAAAAATCAACACTCCACATAATACATTCATATGTAAAAATGCCAAGCCTAGTCCAACCTAAGTATGTTTTCAAATAATTTTTGAAGGTATTCCCAATGTATTCAAAGCTATGACCAAAAAGTGTATGGCATATTTGGGAGGTCTACCCAAACATGTGTTTTGGTAATAGACATATTGGATGGGTTACATTTTGGTATCCATGGGCTAAAAAAAGTACCTACTCTTTTCCAATACCATTCATCCTCATTTGTTCTTCTACTTATCAACAAGAGAGTGAAATTAAATAATAAAGAAGTATATAGAAGAAAGATATGTGTCATAATTATTTTCCTAGTTCAAATAGGGACATTATAACATATTGATAAAGGAGGAATAAAATGACTAACTAAACTAGAAAAATATTTCCTTGGATTCAACGTATGAAAGGGTATTTCAAATAACATCCTATATTAATGGTTTGTAGATTTCTATGGTGTGGTTTTTGAGAAACTGAATTCAGATATTCCACAGTGTTCATGTTTAATTTGTCAACGTTTCGAGTCTAGACCAAGACTCATCATGAGGACTAATTTACAAAGAAGTGAATCGTGAGCAATAAATATGGTATAGGTGAGTTGTCAAGTTGGTAAGCCAACCATCTAAATGAATAGAATTTTAATTTCATTTTTATTTTTACGTTGTTAATGATATTTTCATAATTAATTTTTGGAATTTGTGATATTACTTTTATTATTGAATGTATTAATTTCTTTGTATTCTTAATTTTATTAAAGAGATTATTTTTAATTTTATTATATTTTAATTAAATATAATTATTTCTGTTTCTAAATTATTTTTCTTAATTTTGAATTATTGCTTAACTTAATTTTTAATTTAAGTTAATGTTTATTGATTTTAAGCTTGTGCACATTGTTTATTTTTAGGTTTTCTTTAAAAATTATTATGTTAATTAGGTTTTATTATTATTAATGTAATAGTTTTTTTATTTATTTTTAATTTTAATCTTAATAAAAATACGAAAATAGTTTTATATTGTTTTATTTAATTAATTTTATTAATTTTAAAAGTTTGATTTGTAGGTTTATTAAAACTTAGATTCTAAAACTCTTATGTGTTTAAGTTAATGGATTATTGTTAATGTATTTTAAGTAGAGCCTTATTTCTATTTAATATTAGTTTATGAATTGTTTTTCTTAATTTTGAATTATTGCTTAACCTAATTTAATTTAAGTTAATGTTTATTGGTTTTAAGCTTGTGTACTTTGCTTATTTTTAGGTTTTCTTTAACAATTATTATGTTAATTAGGTTTTATTATTATTAATGTAATAAGTTTTTTATTTATTTTTAATTTTACTATTAAATAAAAATACGAAAATAGTTTTATATTGTTTTATTTAATTACTTTTATTAATTTTAAAAGCTTGATTTGTAGGATTACTTAAAATGTAGATTCTGAAACTCCTATGTGTTTAAGTTAATGGATTATTGTTAATTTATTTTGAGTAGAGTCTTATTTCTATTTAATGTGAAGTCTAGATATTATGTTGGAAATGCAATATTTCTTATAATTCTTAATGTCATTTTAGATTATGCGAGGGGCTGTTTTGAGTTATAGAGTGTGGGAAAGATGAAGGGAGGAAGGGGGATGTGAAAGGGAGGGTTAATTTAATCAACTGGGGTGAGAAGAGAGGTCCAATTTCTTCTAATTTCAAAGCCTCCATCCCTATTGATGTTACGAGGGTGTTTTATGATCTCAAGTGCCTCGCGAACTTTACATTTGAAATGGTGTTTTTCATTGGCAATGACCCTTGTGTCCTCAAGGCAGATATGATGGTTTGTTTTACCTGCATGCACAACTAAAGTTGAAGAGCGTGTTCTTTCTTTATGGATATTTGCACTATGTTATTTGAGCCTGATCCTGACTGACCTTCCTATTCACCGAATATAGTGTTCTCCACAAGAGCAGTTGATGTTATAAACACCTTTCTATTGTATTGTTCTTGGTTGTCCTTTACCGATTTCATTCTTTGTTTAATAGTTGTCAGGGGTTTGAATGAAGTTTTGATATCTTTCTTTCTAAGAATTTTGGCTAGTTTGCCATTGACACCTTGAATATATGGAAGGTAGGCACTAGTAGTTGGGGGTTTATTTGATTTTTCTTTTTTGTTTCCAGATTTTCCTTTCTAAATGGCGTTGAAGATGTTTTTATTATAGTATCCTAGGTTGGCACATGTTCTATTTAAGTAGGTAATCTCCTCCTCAATGTGCTTCTCATCTAAAATTCTACATGCTCTAGTGAAGCGGGTTTGAAGTACACCGATTTTTTGAGCTGGGTGGTGGTGTGAATCAGCATGGAGGTAGTTGTCAGTATGCCTTTTTTTTGAACACTTTGTGACCTATGGAACCATCCTTGTTTCTTATGAGGAGGATGTCAAGGAATGGTATGAAATTATTCTCCTCCATCTCCATTGTAAACTTGTTGTCATCAAATATTCTATTGAGATGGTTCAAAAAATCCTATATTGCATCTTGTAGTGAATCTTATTGTAATCTCTCAATGACATACAAATTGTGTGAATAAGTTTGTAAAGGTATGGAGGATTTTCTCATTACTGCATCTTTGAATGAAATAGCTTTGAAAATAAACATAGATCACAATCCACCATTATTCCATGTAATTGCAATATTACCATGATGGCTGAATCTTTGTTAGTATTGTATTTGAGAAAACAAAAATATCCTATTCAAAATATTGAGATGGGGGGGGGGGGGGCACTCCCAATTCAAATGGATAAACTCTTGGAGCATAATTCCAAACTATGATGGAATAAATCACATTTCATAAGTTCTTGTGCTATTTACTTTATAGTCTTATATTATTGCTTTGTTATAATATGTAGTTTCATAATTCATGTAATTTCTTAATATATGTAGTTTATTTTAGTTTACTTATGTTTTAAATTAGTTCCTTTTGCATATTAGTAGTAGAACTTTGTTTAATGTTGAAATTGTGAGCTTTCAATAATTGATTGAAGATGGTAATCTAGATTAGTAGCAATTTTTGAACGTTCAACTTCCAACGAAATTTATGGGAGAAATAAGATAGATATCGTTAAACTAAAACATGGGTTTTTGTGTAGAATGAGCCAATTTAGTTGACACACTATAATCTATTTGAAACAATGCACTATTTTGAAGATATTCATGGATATTTCAAATGGAAATTTTTAAATTTGATGTTCCCATCAAGTGCCACAATAGAAAAAATAATTTGAAATTTCCATCAAAATAAGAAAGAAATGAGTTATGTTTAACCTAAACAAATCTTTCTTTTGATGTTGTCACAATTATCTAACAATTTTAATATTTTTAATTAAAAAATAAATTACATTACAATGATCACTTAGTTTAGGATTTGATTTATTTATTTGTTATAGATACTTTATTTTCAAATTTTCTAAATGTCATTGCATTCATTTCCATATTACAATCAAGCACTTGAAAAAAATAAAAAAATAAAAATATTTAAATTCTAAAGCATTCTCATTTGTGATTAGAGTTGCTTATTTTCATAGACTAAGAATGTTTGCTTTCATATAAATAGATTTGAGAGGCTTTCTAGATTAACCTTACAAGACTTTGTATATTAAATTTACTTGATTTTATATATTATATATTTCCATTCTTTAATATATTAAGTTTACATACTTTCATAGATTATGATTCCATGCTTTAGTAGACTAAGTCTACATGCTTTCATATATTAAGTTTACATGTTTTCCTCGATTATTTGTTCAATATTTTCCTAGATTAACTCTCCAATACTTTTCTAGATTAGTATTTCATTTCATGTCATTTTATTCGCTTTCAAAGAGTATAAATTTATTTCATTTCCATTATTTCTATTCAATTTGAGAGATAAACTCCTAGCATGTATTGTGTTGAATACTCTAGAAGTCTACGTACTTGGATTCACAACTTAATGTAAAGTAATTTAAAACACAATTATATTACCCAACAACCACAAAAGAATTTGATAAAAAGTAAATAAGGACCATTCTAAGTAGCTTACCATATCCTATAAAAGTCAAAATGTAGAAATTCTCATTAGAAAAAGAGCTTTGGGAGAATATCCAAGATCTTCACTCAAAAGGACTTTCACTCACGACATTAGATGTAGAAGACGGTGGAAAAAAACACAAAGACAATCAAGAGTCAACAAAGGTAGATTAAGGAAACACTTACATAAAAGAGGATGAGTAGTAAGATAATTTTGAAGTAGTAGTTGAAGTATAATTTAAGGAAAAACTTGTGGCTACTCTAGAAGAGATAAGAATATTGAAAAATGAAAATGAGGAACTCAAGGACTAGGTACAACATGTTGATCATGACTTTGACAATACAAAAAGTAAGCTATTATTTTAAAGAATTAAGTACAAGAAAGAGATGAGGCTGTCAACAAGCTTAAGGAAAATTTGCACCAAAATGAGAAGAGACATAATGAATAATTCACCTTTTTGATAACTCAACTAGAAGAAGAGAAAAGGGAATATTTTTTTACAATCCATCTAAACAAAAATATTGAGGACTTGAATAAATTTGAAGAAAAAATTGGTCAACATGAAGAATAAGTCTACTTCTTAAATGTTTAGATAGATGAATCAAAATTAGCATAACAAGTAACGAATTTCAAACTAACAATGAAAGTAGAAGACTATGAAAGAGTTGAAGAAGATACTTTTTCCTTGGGAAATGAAGTCGACAATCTATCCAAAAGTCTAAAGAGTTCTCAAGTCTTGGATGACAACATAAGTCATCAAATATCAACACTTGACAAATCTGGTCTTCGATATGTAGTTGAGGTTCTAGAAAAAATTATGCAAACCCTAAATCATAAAAGAACGAGAATGTGGAGAAGCTTGAAATTTGTGACAATACCCCAAGTCTAGAAAAATTAAGGAAAGAAGTAAAATTAAAAATGGAAGAACCTATTCCCCAAGAAGATATGTCGATACAAGTAGCAATGAAAGAAAATCCTCATTTTCGAGCTATCAAACTATTCTTTTTTTCTATTGTTAATCTTGCACAAATTTTGGGCAAATGGAAAATAATTGTAAGGAATATAACAAAGACATTTATGAGGGCTCATATCAGTTCCCTAGAAGTAAAAAAATAGGAAGATACCCCAATGAGTACTTCAATAAAAATTATGTCTCGTCATTCATGTACATAATTGAATGCTTCAAATTCCATAATGTTGGGCATATAATCGAGATTTCCATTTGAACTAGGTTCATAGATAATCCCAAGAGTTATCAACCAACAATGGAAAACGAGTTGTAAATGTTTGGTGAGGAAAGCATGTTGGACCAGAAAAATATATTTTTTTATTATGCCTTGAATGTTAAAGACATCAATCCTTGTTGTTGATCAATTATGACCATCATAGGAAGAAATTATGTTTCACCAAGATTCTACCTATTTGAAAGAGGGAGATCATGCATAATACGATAAAGTAGAACAACATGATAATGGGGTTACCAAAATACTGTGAGGAGGATCTTTCCAAAATGGATCCAGGTGGAGTTAATGACAATGGGAGAACTTGATTGGAAACAACTACTAAGAAAAGCACCGCATTTTCCATTGATATCAAACGGGGAGAGAAGGAAAAGGAGCCTGATCATTTATAAGAGTTATCATTGCATGTTTCCATCAATGACAGAATGGGATATTGTTGGATAAAGTTTTCATTGACGTTGAGACCCCAACATTGTTCAGGAAAACTCTTCTTGAAGCATGCCTTAGCATGCCCTATATGGAAAAGTGTTTGTTGATAGTGATAAATTCTAGGTGCATGGAAAAATCCATAATGCTCCCTAGGTGTATGGATTTCCTAATATGTCCTATATATATGGATGAAGTAATACATGTTGATACCCTAAATACATGGAGGAAGCCCTACTATTTGCTGACATGATCATAATAAGGTTATCATCATGAAGATATCAAAATACTAATCATGAATTGGAAACAAAGTTATAATCTAAAGGTGAAACTAAGGCATGGAGGTCAGCATCATGGTGGGATGATTATTTTTTGTTTATGAGGATGTGATAGGCTTTATTACCAACCATTTATTTTATGATATCAATTTGACTATTGTCATAATTGTACAATGTTTCTTTCAAAAACAGGAAAGAAATTTCAATGACAACTAAAGGGGAATTGAATCATGAAGGAATATTCCATGGACACTACCTCATATGCTAGCAATATTTCATATTTACCACAATCCTAGAATGTTCAGAAGTTGATGGTAGACCATATATCTTGTTCCAAAATTTATTTTTGAAGGAATTGTTACTATATATGAAGAAAATAAAACACTTGGAGGATCCCTTGTCTTCATAATTATTAAAACTTATAAACCTAGTAAGGTCAGCTCCTCCTTAAAAAAATAAAACAAAATTTAACATACTTTTCAAAGGTTGCATCTCATGTCAGCCCTTTCACCCAACATATATGTCTCTTCATAATTATAGGGGAAAATGTGTATAAATAGAAAGTTTTATTTGTCATTTTGATCATCCAACTCAACTGAGACACATAGACAAGAAGTGCAGAAAGGAGTTCATAACTTGTAAACCAGAAAGAAGGATAATTTGTGTTAATACTTCTATGGTTTTATGCATCAGAACCTACGATATCTCTTGTCTTTTCATCAAGGTTTTTTGTGGTTTTCATTTCAATGGATTATGTTCCATATTAAAGTGAAACTTGTATATGTTGGAGGATTATATTTGGCCAAACATTAACTAAGCTCTGGCCCAAATATTTAGCCTATTACAGAGATCTATGGCCAACAAATTTTGATAATTGTTAGAAATATTTAGAGTGGTAGTGAATCAATACTTCCTTTTATAATTATATTTTTATACTAGTTAATAGCACTTAAGAATATAACATAAAATAAAAAATGAAAATAACTTTATTAACGAAAATGGGAAGGACTCCTATGCTCTTTTACATCAATTAATTTGTATAAAAAAAATATAATTTCTTCAGGGATATAACCCTAGATGAACACCCCAATATTTAAATACAAACCAAGGTAGAACTGGTACTACACCAAGCTCCAAATTGGTTTTGTTGAGGACTCCAATCGTCTCCAATAATTCATGCTCTAACCTATATTTTCCACAAGGCTTTAACCTTGTGTTAGGACTCCAAACCTCTTAGTATACTTTAGTTCTTCAAGGTAGTTTTAGTGCTACTCGAATAATTCAGATATATTCTTAAACAAGTCGTAAATATAACTCCAAGATTACCTTCAACAAATACCTCAAATAGTCTCCAAAATTCTTTAGGGGCTAGTTCATCAATGTCAACTTTATTAACCCTAGTATAGGTCTCCAGGACTCTTCATGTTTGGAAAATAAATACTGTTCAAGGCTAATCCATCAGGGATTCAACAATATTTCTCCAAAGTGCTTCCAAAATAGACTCCAATAGTAGTCCAACAAGAAATACTTCAAGGTCACTTCAATAATGCTCTATAGAGCCTCAATTATGATTCATGAAGTCTCCAACAATGGCTTCAGTTTTGCTTCAAAAGGCCCCAAAAAAATATCCAACAGATGGTCTCAAAAAATACATCCAAGTTCATGAAGCTTAGTTCAAAACAGTACCACCCTTTTCAAACAAGAATTGTTCCAGACCTCTAGTTGAGTATGCTCGTCCATAAGGCTCATATCTACATTAATAGGTCACCAAAGTTTGTTCAAAACAAGCGAAGATGTCTTCCCTTAGGAGGTCAAGAATATTGTTCCAAAAAGGACTGAGATGTTTTCTATTAGAGGGCCTATACTTGTCACAAAAGGAGGAAGAGAGGCCTTCTCAACAAATTGAATATGTCTGCTCCAAAAAGTATGAATTGTATTCTCAGAAGAATGTTGAATTTGTCTGCTCAAAATATACCTGACATTTTCTCCAAAACATGATTAGTATTTATGAATGAATGGAATGAAATACATGTTTAAACATAAATGCACACATATAGTGAAATGGGAATTCAATTAATAAATAACAACTGCTGAAAATTGTTTACCTAGAGAAAGGAAACAAGCCAGCTCAGGTGATGGTAGCATATATTTGAAAAGAGATGTGGCAACTACATTCCTTCCGAAATGAGTTAAAATGAGTCTATGAGTCTTTTTTATCATGAAGAAATAATGAGAAACCATAAACATTCAAAAACCTAACCGTAGCAAATGAAGCATCAAACTTTTGTGTGCACTGATGGTGTTAATTACAATGTCATCCTCCTCGGGTCATAACTTTGGAATACGATATTTGTTTGGCATGCACGATAACCCATTACAAAGGTCCATTTGAGGAAAACATGTTTTTAGGACAAATAGGAAACCTTTTTAAACCATTTTCCCATTTCCATAAAAAACTTTGTTTATCGCCTAAAAACAACTTCGCAAGTTCAAGACTTGAAAAAATGCTAAAAATAGAAAGTATGCTTGAAAATAGGAAAATAAAAGGAAATAATTATGGGGGTCTAGGTGGAATAGGAAGGTGTCTACCAATATCCACTTGGATCAATCCTCCCCCAATATAAAGCGATGCTCCCCATTACGTTCAGTGCCTCCATGAGATGGTGTAACTTCTATTGAGCTTGGTCCTTGATGATCCACTTGCCTTGGTGCAGGAGTTAGATGACTTTGAAAACTAGATAGAGTTGGATTCTCTTTGGAGAGTGTTCTTAATTTTTGTTTCCATGATCCAATCAGTCATGTCTTATTCAATGCAATTACGATTGATATTTTTTGGTTTCCATTTCTGAACAATGTCTGATGTGTCTAGTAATGGTGGAAAGTATGGTTGAAGGTGGTCCACACAGACTATTGGGTGCAAGCTAAGTAATGGGGGGAATACTTAGCTGGAAATCATTTCTAGCCATATTTGTGGATATGATGCAAGGCACTGGTCGGAGTGGTCAAAGCTTCTAATGGGCTCCAGTAAGGGGTTCATTTTGCAAATGTAACCACATTTTTTCATCCACTTGAAACTTATGTGGCACCTTATGTTGATCATGACTTTGTTTATATTTGGAGTTGGATTTATGTAGGATATCATGAACTTGTTGGAAGATGTGTTCGATGCATTCAGTAAATTTTGTGGCTTTATCATATTCAAACTAAAACATGGGAAAATTTTGCATGTGTCGTTGAAAGAGGCATTGCAACATTAATGGGACATAATGGTTAAAATCCCAAGGCCACTTGAAAGGGGTTGTGGCCACACGAGCTATTGATATCTCTATTCTATTTTTTTTCCACATAGGGGATACTTTCATCCCATGTTTGTGTGTGCTAGGAGTTGTACATGCATAGTATGTGCACTATCATCCTATTCACAACCTCTATTTGGATATTAGTCCAAGGATGGAATGTAACTAATTTGGTGAGTTTAGTGTCAAAAAACGACCACAGGCTTGACAATAATGTGCTTAGGAACATACTATATTAATTTGATATAATGGTCTTAGAATCCTAACATGTACCCAAACTTTTTCAAAAACGAGTTTGGTACTGCCTTTTACTATGATACTCTTCTTGCAAGCATTCGATATAATGATCTTAGAAAATTTATCAATGACCACAAATAAATAGTCATTACCATCCTTGGTAGCAGGAAGGACATACATATAGTCCATGGAGATGAATTCCCAAGGTTGGATAGGAGTACAGATTGGAGTGTACGAACCTTTCTCCTTAATGGTTGGTTTGGTGATGGCATAGGAAGTGCAAGATATAATATATTTTCGAACATCTTATTAAAGTTTTGTCCAATATAAATAGTATGGCAGTACTTCCACAATTTTCTATAAACCAAAGTGTCTTAGCACCCGATTGTAGTGCATCTCCCAAATCATATTGGCACGCTCACTTGAAGGAACACAAAGGTGCGCCAGGTAGCATAACGGAATTTCTTTGAGGTGGAAGCATTGTAATTTGTTTACATCCAACAACATCTAGTATGTGGTGGAAAAGTGTGGATCATTCATATATAGCTTTGGCCATCGAAAATTCGCGTGCACAAGAGAGTTGAGAAAGTATTTAGTGCCACAACTGGGGGCCAATTCTGATAAGCTGCAATGTTATTGGTTCTTCCCTTCCTATACTTAATGTTTGAATGGAATTGATGCAGCTTTGTGGACCATTTCTAGTGGTGATCATCATTAAACTTCCCTTATTTATCCAAAAATTGGAGAGATCGGTGATCTATGTGGATGATCTTCTCCTTACCCATAATGTAATGTTTCCACTGTTGACAAGCCTACATGTTGGAGTACATCTCCTTATCCTAGGTGCGGTATTTTCAAATAGTATCAAAGAGTCTCACTATGATAGGACACCAAATCACATTGTTGGGTCAGAACTGCACCAATAGCATAATCAAAGGCATCTATCTCAATTTCAAATGGCTATTGTAGGTCTGGCAATTTGACTACCGATTTAGAGAAAAAGGTGACGTTTTAGCTCAACTAATGCATTTTGTTGTGCCTTGGATGAAACAAACTATTCTTTCACTCCGCCCTTGGTAACTTCATGCGAAGGTTGTGTGATACGAGAGAGGTCCAATGCAAACCTTTTATATAAATTGGCGAGGTCAAAAAATCTATGAAGCTCTTTGAGAGTTGTTAGGGCTGGCCAATATTAAATGACCTGGACCTTATCCAAATCCACATGCATGTCTTTTTCATCAATTAAGTATTGAAAGTATTGGACATATTTCATGCTAATGGAGCATTTCTCCAAGGTAGCACATAGGGTTTGAAAGACCTGTCTAATATGTTGTAATTTCTCTGCCAAACATTTTTTGAATATGAGGATGTCATTCAGATATACCACCATCAACATGCTGGCGAAAGGTTGCTAAATAGCGTCCATGAGCCTCATAAATTTTTCTGAGGCATTTATGTAACGCACCCTCCTACATTTACCCACTTTTACAAGCTCTCCAAGGTAAAAGTAAGAGGGCTGCTACTATGGTATGACACAACCTCGAAGTTCCAGTTATAATATTGGGGCTGACAAATTGAAAACTTATTGATACCCCTAAGGAGCACTAGATGAAACAAAAGTCATTCCAAAACCTCTGATGATCAGATCTTGAGCTGCAACTACTCTTTCTCAAGCCTAAACCTTGGTCATGCCCACAACACAACATGCATAAGCTTATGAGCCTCCATCCACAGGCATATGCATGTTTGCATGTGGTTATTACCCAAAAAATATTGCTTATTGCCAACAATTTTGATATATGAGCCACTTTTCCATGTGAGCCTCCAAACGATTGCCCAGAACATCTTGTAACATTCTAGAATCATAATTAATGTGACAATAATGCCAAACATTCAAAATTTAATAAAGAACTTGACCTAGACTACCTACTACATGTTAACTTTTTTGTCAAACATGTGGCAAGAATATGAGTTATAGGTCATGAATGCATATATGACATTAAATATTTTAACATCAATTGAGAATCATAAAGAAGGTATAATTACCTCTTAAGTAGTTGAAACAACACTCATTAGCCCATGCATTGATCAACCATTTAAATACTTAACAAAGCATGAATAAAAACCATAGATAGTGTTAGGCCCCTATACTACTAGTGTAACCCCTTATTGTTATTAGTACAACCCCCTTATTATATTGTTGTACCCATTTAGTCCCCATATTGTTACTGTTGTGCCCCATAGAAGCCCACTATTGTTATTATTGTGCCCTTATATTATTATTGTTATGTCGGCTCTGATTATATTATGACCGCTTAGACTACTATATGTAGAAAGGAGGTCTTTTCATTTGTATCATCAAAGAATTGTTCATTTGTGTAATGTAAAGGAGGTTGCCCATTCGAAGAGGCTGAGTTATAAGGCATTGATTTATCCTTTCTATCAGTTTGTGAGTTGGTTTCATAACATGTGGTATCAGAGCTTTGGATTCTAGGGTTTCGCTGCTCCAAACAAGTCATTGTGGAACTTGTGCAATAACTTTTTTTCTGTGACATTTCAGATGCTACAAAAAAACCCATTTGGGATGAAATTGTTATGAACCTCGGGTCCGAATTTCTGAAATTTTCTAGCTATACTTGCAGAGATATGATCTGAGGAAGTTGGCGTTTTTGCAGACTCCCGAATTACATTCCAAACAGGTGACCTAGGGAAAATAGACATAACTTTTGTTTTGAGCATTAGATTGAAATTTCGTAAGAAGTTACAGAACGAGGACAGACTGTAGTTTCCTTTTTATATTTTTTTGATCCTAAGGTCAAAACAGTGACACCTATAACTTCATACAAGTTCGCTCTTCTGAAAAGGTATATCATCAGGTCATCTTGGGAGATTATGCATAACGCTTTCATGGAGAATCTAAATTTGATCAAACTGCTGGCATTGGAAAGAGGACATAGAGGTCTACTACAAGACACAATTTTAGAACTTAAAGATCCCAAGGTACATAGTTACAGTTGTTTCAAGATCGAGCTCATAAAATCAAGAAAAGGCGAGATGAGGAAGTTTGATGGCAAGGATCCAGTAAATTGGATACTACAGATGGAGAAATATTTTGATCTACATGGTGTACCACTATTACAAAAGGTATGTATTGCATCTTAATATTTAGAAAAAGATCATTTTTTATGGTATAAAGGGCTTTGTTCTCGTAAACAACTTGTTATGTGGTCAATTTTCACGGAGGAAATTATAGCACATTATGACAATACAAAGAGCAACACCTACTTTAGAGAAACACCACAACAATTGGAAGGAAAAAGAGGAAAAGGGCTTTGTTACAAAGTGGAAAGAAAAATTAGGCAACAAGGAATTCTACCCCTCACAATTATAAAGATGAAAGTGTCGTTTCTCCTAGCCTTCCACAACCTACAAGGGTTACAGCACAACAATTGGAAGAAAAAAGAGAAAAAGGGCTTTGTTACAATTGTGATAGCAAATGTACTGAAGGTCATAAGTGTGCTGAGAAGAAATTATTTTACATAGAGTATGAAGAGGAGGAAGAAAAGGATCAAAAAACATCAAAAAAAGAGGATATATGCCAGGACCCAACCCCAAATAAAGAAGAAATGAATCTGACCATATCTTGTAAAGGATTGGAAAGAATACCACTCCTCAAACTCTCAAGATAGAAGGACATATCAGGAAGAGAAAGGTTGAAGAAGTGACAGATCACATCAAGAAAGAAGAAATGAATCCAACCATATCTTCTAATGTATTAGCTAGAATTACCACTCAAACTATCTAGATAGAAGGACATATCAAGAAAAAAAATGTTCAAGAAGTGAAAGATTACAACAAGCATGAAGACATGAATCCGACCATATCTTGTAAAACATTAGAAGAAATTACCACTCCTCAAACTCTCAGGATAGAATGACATATCAAGAAGAAAAAGGTTCAAGCAGTGAAAGATCACATTGAGCGTCAACAACAAGTTGTCCAACTTTTAAAGGATAACGCCACTTTGGTACAAAATCAAATGACTCAACAAGTAGATCAACATCGTAGTGAAAAAAATTTTGATGTAGGTGATTGGATATTTTTACTGCTACATCTCAAACAAGCAATTTATGAGAAGGAGATGTTGGCAATACTACATGCACTTAAGAAATGGTGACCTTACCAAATGGGAAGACACTTCAAGGTAAAAATGGATCATGATAGTCTTAAGTACTTTTTAGAACAACTATTATCTTTAGAAGAACAAAAAAAATGTGTCACAAATATGTTGGGTTATGACTTTGACATCATTTATAGAAAAGGGAAGCAAATTTTTGTTGCAGATGTACTCTCAATAATGGATGAGGATGTGGAAGCATTGTTTTGTGTTATTTCTATTATCCAACCAAATTGGATAAAGAAAGCAAGGGATGAATGGAAGAAGGACGAAGATGTATGGCCACTCATTCAAAAGTTGCAGAAGATCCCAATTCAATCAATATTGCTAGAACTTGAAGGGGAAGGAAAAATCATATTGGAACCTCGAGCAATCGTAGAAAAAAGAACCCAACAACTATGAAATGAATCAATTTCAGAGTATCTCATCAAGTGGAAGAACTTACCTGCAGAAGATTCGACATGGGCCGACAAGAATTTTATACAGAAGCATCAAGGACTACTCAAGCATTGAGGACAACACTTTTTGAAGGAGAGGGGCATGTTACGCCCTTATACTACTAGTGTAACCCCTTTTGTTATTGGTACAACCCCCTTATTATATTTTTGTACCCATGTAGTCCCCATATTGTTACTATTGTGCCCCATAGAAGCCCACTATTGTTATTATTGTGTCCTTACATTATTATTGTTATGTTGACTCTAATGATATTATGACCGCTTAGACTCCTATATATAGAAAGGAGGTCTTTTCATTTGCATCATCCAAGAATTGTTCATTTGTGTAATGTAAAGGAGGTTGCCCCGTTGAAGAGGCTGAATTATAAAGCATTGATCTATCTTTTATATCCTTTTGTGAGCTGGTTTCATAACAGATAGAGAGCATCATAGAACCATGCTTGCAATGAGCATATAACAAGAATATTAACCATGATAAATAAACCATAAAATCCACATAATAACCAATACAAGTTCTCACAAATCATAAGGAGGAAATAACTTCTATCAACATATGAAAAATAAAACCAATTCAGGCACTTCTCCACACAACTTGACCATAAATTAGGCTGAACCAAATCTTTCTTTCAACCGATCGGCCCTGTGTCATATTCCAAGCATGTATGTGGGATCCCTTGGGATAAACCAAGATAGAATACACCAGGGACTCTAGAGTTTAAGCCACCTCCACCCTCAAACTATATTGATGTCACCTAAACTGGTCCCGAGATAACAAAACCAAACGAAGCTTGGATGCCTCATAATATCTTCACCATACCTTTATGATTTTTCCTATTTCCATCGACATGTCAAGGGATTCCTGGAGAAAACTATTTGGGAATTTTCATGAGACCACATCACCCAGTTGCAAAACCTTATTCCGGTCTAAATTAATCTCAACCTAGAGTGAATCCAATCACACCATGGTTATCCAGGAAATAGAAAGGCAAGGAGGAAACCACTGTCAAACCAGGAAAAAATCCATTCTAGTGATATAAAATGAACCAAATAAACATATTCATTTACCATACATTCATGCATCGGCTAGGAAATCACACATGCAGCCTATTACCTGCAAAATATTTATGTTGAAGTTGTTGATTCATTCGTCTCATTGGTTTACTTTCCTTTCCTTTGTTTGTCATTTTCCTTCCTTTACTTGCAAGCATTCCTTTCTCTTAATTCAAGTGGATGCTAAAGTGCTCCATGAATGTTATAAGTGTTGAAGAGTGTATGAGATCAAAAATCTAAAGTAACAAAATTTCTGAATTGGTCCTCCTATCCCTTCTTATTATTGATGTCTCCTTTTTTATTCATTTTCCTTCTATTTTCCTTAGTATGCATATTTCTGTCTCTTCAAAGTACATTTCTCCTATTTTCCTTTATTTCAGAATTAAATGACAATAATTCCTTTTTTTTCTTTGCCAATTTCGATATCCATTATTAAACTAAAAGTGATGCAAACTATGATGTTTTCCCAACATTAAAATTGGAATACATGTCCCATGACATTTGTATTATTTTCCTTTATTATCCTTTATTACCTAAAACATTAACTGGGGGTTGTTACAAACCACTCCCCCTTAACGGAAAACTATCCTCAATTTTATATAACACATATGACTGGAAAAATGCTAAAAACAAAACATGCTTCCTATGGAGTTTTATAACATAGATTTATTTAGTATTTACAATAAAATCATGTTGGAAAAAAACAAACATACCTCTTATTGGAGCTTTATAACACAACTCATTGGGGTTTTTATAATCATATGTATACACATATATATCAAAAAATTATTTTCTTCCACCTACAAATAATGAAGGATACAAAGCCCGCATCTTCTTAACCATATTCCACGTAACTTCAATGAGCCCAATGTCCTTCCACTACACTTTAACTTGCTCTATTTCCTAGTTTCGTTTCATGAGATATTTCGTCCCCAATATGCATTGTGGTATTAGCTGGTATTCCCCCTCTGGTTCCACCTACAATACAGACCAATCATCACATGATAAAAATCCTTCACATACATCTTAACCAATGAAACATTGAAAACATCATGGAGCTTCACTATCGAAGGTAGTGTATGTCTATATGCCATTGATCCAATCCTCCAAAGGGTCTCAAAAGCCTCGCAATATCGAGGTTCCAACTTGGAACATGACCCAATCCTCAAGGAGCTCTTCTTCGGGCTTGACAGGCAATTACACATGCTCCCCAACCTAAAAATCCTTAAATTCTATATGTTGATTTTATAAATATTTTTCTTTTCATATGTTTCCTTCAAGTTCCACTTAATAACCTACATCTCCTCTTCCATTTCATCTAACATGTCTCATCCAATCAGCGCCATGTTCACTGGATCACTTCACCTGATAGGAGTATTACAATTATTCTCATAAAGACCCTCAAATGGACTCATCCTCAAGGACTCTTGATACCGATTATTATATGAAAACTCTATCAGCCGAATATACTCCTCCCACTTCCTTTCCTGATGCATGACATACATACTCAACATATCCTAAAGAATCCTATTGACCCTCTCTGTTTATCCATTTGTTTTCGGATAATAAGTTTTACTGGATTCTTACTCTCTCTCGAAGTGTACAATCAAATCCTTCCAAAACATGCAAGTGAAATTAGCATATCTATCAGATATAATCTTCTTGGGAACACCATGCAACCTCACTATCTCCCTTATAAAGATCTAAGATACCTCACGAGCTAAATTAGTAGACTTCACTACAATGGAGTGACATACCTTACTCAACCTTTCAACCAAAACCATAATGGAATCATGCTTCTTCAATGTCCTTATCAAACCTGTAATGAATTCCATGGAAATGACCTTCCATTTCCATGTTGGAATCAAAATAGGTTGCAATAAACTAGTTGGATTCTTACCCTTTGATTTCACCTACTGACAGTCCACACATCTTGGAAGAAACTCAACCACATATTTCTTCAAGTTTGGCGAATGGCATAACTTCTTGACTATTGTTAATGTCTTCTGATATCTAGGGTGACCTAAATACAACTGGTCATAAAACTCTATCAAGGTGAGCTTCTTAAGCTCACTTTTATCGGGTACATAAATAATTTTCCGGAATATGACCAAGCCATCTGGGATGAGGTGATACTCCTCATCCCTATAACCTTCACCCTATTGTCATAACCTCTGCCTCGAATGATAGTACCCATCATCATGTTACCCTACCTACAAGATCTGCTTGTGCAAATCTATCCCATAAGAACTCATAGCTGAAATATGATTTACCTGTACTCTCCTATAGATAGTATTTGCAACCCTATTCTCCTTGCGTGTAATGTACCTGATCTAAAATTCAATTTGACTAAGGGTATCCAACCATCTAGTTTTCGTAGCATTCATATTGGGTTTCTCAAACAAGTAAATTAATTGGATATGATAAATTATAAGAATAAGCCACTTGCAAAGAAGATAATGCCCCCACATCTTCAAGGAATGAATAATAATTACGAACTCCCGATCATGAGTCCCATAGTTATGCTTGTGTTGATTCATCTTCCTTAACTCATAGCATATTGCCTTCCCTTCCTAGATCAAGAATCCCCTAAGTCCTCTCTTGAGAGAATCTATACATGCTGCACACTCCTTATCGGGACTTGCAAATTTTAACACTTGAGCATTTGTAAGCAAATTATTCAATGGCTAAAAACTAGTTCCATACTTCATTGTCAATTCAAACTTATTTCCTTTCCACTACAAATATTTAATAAGATAAGAAGTCATTGAGAACTTATTGATCAACCACCTGTAATAACATTCTAGTCACATCAATGATCTAACCTCACCCACATTCCTAGGATTTTACCACTCCATGATTGCTTTAATGCTTTCAGGGTCCACTACTACACCTTTGTTGGAAACAAGATGCCCTAAGTAATGAACTTGAGTCTAAAAGAAACTGCACTTGTTGAGCTTGGCATGCAAGTGATTATCTCTCAATAATCTAAACACTGCTACAAGGTGATTTGCATGTTCTTCCTGATTTTTGTAATATATCAATATATCATCAATAAATACTATCATAAACTTATCTACATAAGGATGACAACATTTTTCAACAAACACATGAAAGTGGTTAGATCATTAGTAAGACCAAAAGGAACTACCACAAACTCATAATTCCCATACTCGGTATGGAATGTATTCTTGTAAGTATCTTACTCTTTGATGTGCACTTGATGATATCCCGATCTCAGTTCAATATTTGAGAACACTACTACTCCCTTCAACTCATTAAACAAATCACCAGTCTATGGAAAATTACACTTGTTCTTAACAGTCACCTTGCTTGACTTCTTGTAATCAATGCACAACCTAAGAGTATGATCCTTCCTCTTTACAAATAATATTGGTGCACCCCAAGGTGACACACTTGGCCTTAACTATCATTTATTAATCATTTCCTTAAGCTACAATTTCAATTCCACAAATTCGGTGTGCTCATCCAGTAAGGTGCCTTTAATGCTAGTGTTGCTCTTAGTACCAACTCAATAGGTAAATCCACTTCCATATAAGGTAGTTAATCTGAAATATTTGTTGGAAATACATCCTAAAACTACCACCAAATAGGATACACGTTGGCTGCAGGAATTGCAATTAGGCAGACTCCTTCAACACTTAATTGTCAATCGAGGGATTTCGTAAATTTAGAGGTGAAGCACAGGAAATTCTAGAAATGATATGAACTTTTCCCAACTCTATTTTCACTACCTTAATTACAACCTTTCAAATTCAAAAAGAAAATGTCACCTGCCAATTTACACTAAAGAAATTGTAGTGCTCAAATGTGAAATAAAGTACTTTTGCGGAGAAATAAATGAAAGGAACTTTCAAACTCTTGTAAGAAATATTGAATAGTTGAAATGGAAATCTATGTCTATCTTCAGTATATTTGTATGTTAGATTAATAATTTGACCCTTGAAGATTTCTAACTTTTTTAGAATCTAAACTCAGATATTTCACAATTTTCATCTTTGCTTTGTCGATGTTTCGAGTCTAGACAAAGACTCATCATCAGGACTTGTTTTACAAAGGAGAGAGACAATAGTGATAAATAAGGTTAGGTTGAGATGTCAAGTCTGAGAGCCGAGATCTCACCTTCCAAGGGGAGATTTTTGAGCAAATGTCAGGAGTGGCTATGGGATCACCACTTTCACTGATTGTAGCAAATCTCTTCATGGAAAAGTTTGAAAATAGGGATCTTGACACCTACCCATTAAAACCTAAGTTTTGGATCAGGTTTGTGGATGACACTGGTGTGGATTGGCCCCATGGGGAGGACGAACTTAAAAACGTTTTAAACCATCTCAATAGCATTTCCAAAGACATAAAAATTACTATGGAAATTGAAGAGAATAATTGCATATCTCTCCTGGACATCCTCCTCATTACAAACAAGGATGGTTCTATAGGTCACAAAGTGTTTAGGAAAAAGGCACATACTGATAACTATCTCCACGTAGATTCCCACCACCACCCAGCCCAGAAAATGGGGGTTCTTCAAACGATCTTCACTACAACTTGTAGAATTTCAGATGAAAGCCACACTGAGGAAGAAATCACTTACTTAAAAAGAGCATTTTCCAAACTAGGATATAATAATAAAGATATCTTCAAAGCCATTCAAAAAGCCAAAACTGGAAACAATAAAAACAAAACTAACAATTCCCCAGCCACTAGCGCCTACCTTCCGTATATTCATGGTGTAACTGACAAACTAGCCAAAATTCTCTTAAAAAAGAATATCAAAACCTCATTCAAACCCTTGACAACTATTAGACAAAGAATGAAATCAGTAAAAGACATCCGAGAACATCTCCAACAAAAAGGTGTTTATATTATCAACTGTTCCTGTGGAGAACAATATATCGGGGAAACAGGTAGATCAGTCAGTATCAGGCTAAAAGAACATAGTGCAGATATCCGTAGGGAAAGAACCCGTTCCTCAGCCTTGGCAGAACATGCAGGTAAGACAAACCACCATATATGCCTTGAAAACACAAAAGTCATTGCAAATGAAAAACACTATTTCAAGCGAAAAGTCCGAGAAGCTCTTGAGATCATAAAACACCCTCATAACCTCAACAGGGATGGGGGCTTGGAAATTAGTAGGAATTGGACCTCACTCCTCACCCCCATGGATTAAATTGACCCTCCCTTTTTCTCCTTACCCTCCCTTCTTTAGATCAAATCAGCTCCTCTCCTAGCCAAAAAACTTTGTTTAATACACTATCAAGCTTATATAAGCTTAGAAACTCAGCATTAATAATACATCAACTTCCTAAGTAACTAAGAAACTTGCTAGAATTAAATAAATTAAATAAAAATAAACTAAAATAATTGAAATTATTATAAAATTACAATTAGATTAAAAAAAATAAAATAATAATAATAATAATAATAATAATAATAATAAAACTTAATACATAAACAATCAACTCAAGCAATCAATTAACAACTATAATAATTATATACATGTATAATAAATAAAATTAACTTTAATTTATCAAAAAATTATAAGAATATTAAAATATTAAAAATCATCCTAACCATAAAAACTTTTTAGGAATACATTAACAATCATATAAGCTTAGAACACAACATTAATAATACATTAACCTCCTAAGTAACTAAAAACTTGTAAAAATTAAACAAATATAAACAAAATTACTATAAGTTACAATTAATTAAAACAAAATCATTAGGATATATTATTAAATAAAATATAATAAAAAACTTATTACATAGATAATTCACCTAAATGCAATTAATAAAAAAATTTAATAATTATATCCATGTATAATAAATAAAATTAAAAAGAGCTTTAATATATCAGGATAACTATAAAAATATTAAAAATCTAGTTAATTCAAATCATGAGGCTGGTTGGCTCTCAGACTTGACATCTCAACCTAACCTTATTTATCACTACTGTCTCTCTCCTTTGTAAAACAATTCCTGATGATGAGTCTTGGTCTAGACTCGAAACGTCAACAAAGCAAAGATGAAAACTGTGGAATATCAGTGTTTAGATTCTAAGAAACCAAACCACAGAAATATACAATCCATTATGTCTAACTTCTTTATAGATCTTTCCCCCTACACCAAACTGTTATTCCTATACTCCTGCAATATTCTTACACTACTACCAGAACAAAGTTTATATGTTGAAAGTATATTTTGCACTTGTATTGAATATTTATGTCCTCAATCAGGGGCTCTTAGCCTCAGCACTTGAGCACTCTATTCTTGTATCAGGATATTGATTCCTATACCGGAACATAGATTCTTGCACCAAGTTTTCAAATTTCATTCATAAAAGAATAAAGAGTGTCTCAAATTAAGGAAATAATTTGCAAAGGTGGACAAAACTTTGAAATAACTGCCACATTTAGAAATATTCTTCAACCCAACTTAAATTCAAAATAAGAAATAATTTCATAAGTCAAAGCACATATTTCTTCAATCTTGGAACTTCTTCATGCAACTAAAGAAATCATCTAATTGCCACAACAGGATTTATCCCTGTAATAGTTATTCACACAAATCCGATCTTCCCTTTTAACCTTCTTAATTCAGGAAGGTTCACATTGAAATAACTAAATATAAATTTTGATCATTCCCTTCAAATTATAAAGTGCAGGTACATATTAATGGATTATAACAACATTCATTCTTTAATTATCGAAGTGTATTTAATTCAGGATATGAAGGATACTTTTGAAAGATGAATACTCACTTGCAAAAATGCATCAAGACTCTTATGAAAAAAAAGAATGAAAGGATTTTGTTGTAATCAACCAAAGAAATCAATTCGCACAACTGTAAATGCACTGGTGCATGAATAATGTGCTTGCACAATCCAGGCCAAAATAATACTAAGATTTGAAGAGAAGAAATTACAAAACGGTAATATCAAACTTAGTTAAGAATGCACAACACGGGTTCGTCACACAATCATTATGAACAAAATCAAACTTGAACTTTGTGGAAGAATGAAAGAATATATTTAGTTCACACCTTGCATTAAAACAAAGTCAACACACCCTTAACGAGAAGGTGGAATGCTAGGGAGAATGAGGTGTGCTGGCTCGGCCCTAGCCAACCAGCTCGTTTCCCTGCTTAGGAAACTTGGAAACTCGGCTCTGAAAAACACATCCACACATAATTGAAACACGAGATTGAGATAACATGGTGCAGTCCCTTTATATTAAATTTTAGAATCGAAAGATGTACATGGTGAAATCGAATGTAGCCTAGAACGAGGGCGATACCGACAAAATTACAAAATAACACAACTACAATAGCATTTCTATAGCTATTGCTCGCTACCATTTTCTATCTGAATCCTACATTATATACTTCCCTCCAGGCCTACATCCATAACCAAATTACATTCAACATTACAATCTAAGACATTCGGTTGTAACAAAATAACAACAATATTACATGTGAAGCCTTTCAGCTGTAAAAAAATGCTAAGCTTGAGCATTCTGTCGACGACATAATATTTATCATATACTTGACTTATCTCCACTCTGATGCCACCCCAAGATGACTTATTCTGAATGATAAGTTCACATTAGGTAGTGATTTGTCAGAAAATTTTAGGATTCGCCAATGATGTAGGAATCCTACGCGCACTCTACCATGCTAAAGAAATGATTAATATGTTTCTTACCAACTATTAGTTTCAAAATATACTAAAGGTGTAAAATCTATAAAAATAAATAATCAAGCACATTTGTAACGCTTAAATATGAAATATAAACCTAGTGAAGGAAAAGGCATGATTCTTGGAATAGTGTAGGAATAAGGAGGTTGTGAGGTTAAAACAGAGGTCTAAGGTTATGATTTTGATGTAGGAAAGGGGCTAAAAATGAATCAATTTATACTATCGACAATGCCTCTTCAAGACTTCATCACAGTCAACATCCTTCCCTTTGTCACTAGAAACATGCACTGAAAAAAATGCACACCCTTTCCTAGTATTGTGCTTAGCTTGCATAGTTGTAACCATTCTCACTGATTTAGGAGTCTTATTTCCCCACACTATTCTCTTCTCTCTATCATCATCCATGCACTCAATAGCCCTCTGAAAGCAATCTACCTTATTCGTATGAGTAAACAACTAATCCATGCTCAAAATGATATTATATTATCCCAAAGGAATCACATTTAGATGTGTTGATATAGGCATACCATTCAACTCAAATGCACAATCTCTCAACCAATGATGAACTCTATTCTTGGTACCTGTAGCCAATTGCACTAGATAAAACTCTTCCTTCTCAATAATGGATACCTAATGATTTGTATACCTCTTACCAAGTGTTGCATATATCCTAGGAATGTTATGACCAACACCTCCAACTATTTTTACCTCCTAAGCACTATAAATCTAAGGTATGCTAGTGTGGTACAATGGAATATCCTTCTTACGATGATCCTTTCCATAAATCCAACACTGCAATGATGCTCTTCCACTACCTTTATTTGTTTTCTCTATAAGCTACGTTCCATGTCCCTTCTCAACAACACTGAACTTCTTGTAAGGAACCACATTTTCTTTCTTATCTACATCTTGAGGTCTTCCCAGCTTCTGAGGCCATTTTCCTTTAGCCTTCTCATTTCCCTTCCAATCATGCTTAGGCTTAGACTTCCGCTTCAACTACTCATAAAAATGCTTTAATTTTCTAATGACATCCTCAAATTACTGAGGCTTATGATACTCAATATGATCCTCGAATGCTAAGGGATGTCCACGGGTGAATATTTGGACCTTTTCCTTCTCATCCTTGAGGTAAGGCGCATACCTCAACAACTCTAGAAACTTAGTCATGTAATATTCATCTATCATGGAAGCCATAGTATGTTTATATAACTTCTTAGCATGGAAAATTTTAGGGGCTAATGTTCGCCCAGTGGGCTAATTTTCCATGATTTTTCCACAAAAAAGATTCGCCAATTTCCAATTTTATAAAAGACGATTCGCCCAAATTTTAGAATATAAAATTATTTTACCTTAAAAATCGCCAACATTATATAGAGACTATATATAAAATAATTATAAATTTTATTAATTTTACAAATATATCAATAAACATTTATAATTTGCATATTAGGGATTAGTGAGATTCGCCAATGTTTTAAACTTCAAGAAAATTTTCCATCCTTAAAATTTTCCTTGCTTCTTAGCCTTTCCATTACAATATCTCTTGGACAAGTACTTCTTCATGAAGAGTATTTTAAACTCATACCAACTCAAATCCTCTATCCTAATGCCTCTAAGGAACTTCACATATTCACACTAGATATCTTCTCTTCATTTAAGACTAAAAACACTATACTGGCTTTGAAATTTTCTATATAAGCATAAAATTCAAAAAAGTTCTTCATCCTAGGTAGCCATGCTTTTGCATCTTTCAGTTTCTTCATCTATCCATTGAATGTAGGAGGCTTGGATTTATTGAAAACATCTGTAAAATAATGCTCTCACTCATCCTCTAAAGATGATGGTGGTGCTAAAAGTGATGTCTCTCTAAACTAGAACTACAATAGAACCCATGAGCACTGCCTCTCCTATTAGGTGTATCCAACCATCTGCCACCTTTGATCATGTCATCCCTGTCCACCCTGTATCCTGATTGAGGCCTACTACCTTAGGCCCCATTAGTCCTTTCCTCATTTCCACGATTGACCCTTAGTTTTCCCTATATCTCAAAATATGATAAGCTTTGAAGGATCATTGCATTAAATTCTGTTGTATTTTCTTGAGCCCTCGCAAGCCTTTCCTTTGACATAATTATATTTTTATTATCCTCCTTGCAACTTATGATTTCTTCCTTTAAACTTCTCCAGATATATGTTATATCTGGAGAATACTCATATTATTGTTTCTCCATTGATCTATAAGGGGAGGCACGTAAATTGTAATCCACCATTCTTCTCATCCTCTCTAATATTACTCTTCCTGCAAACATGCCATGTTAGATAAACCAAATATAAAAAAGATTAAACCATACCTTAATGAAGTTCACGGGCTATCTAGTCTACACAAATTAGTCTGGATTAGCATGATATACATGTATATACACATAATGACATTAGTATATTAAAATATTACATCATGAATGATAACACAAACTATAACGATGACTATATACATGAAAACCAAAGAGAATACAATGCATGCATACATGAATGCATAACAATCACACTTAGCCCATTGATTCCAAGTGTTTGAATGTGGAAGATATATACCAATATGTATCATGTCCTCCCACATTTACCCACTTTTATAAGCTATTAAGAGAAAATATGAGTGTGTATGTACTATGATATGACCCTAATTCTAATTTCTAGTTATAGAAGAGTGTCCGACAAGCTGAAAACTTATTAACAACACTCAGGAGCACTATATCTCAGAGAAGTTAGCCCACAACTTTTGATTACTAGAAATTAAGCTGGAACTTCTTTTTCTCAAGCCTAAACCCCAACCCACATAGCATGAATATGGTTATGAGCCTCCGCCCACAGGCATAGGCCTTATTCCATACAGTTATTACCAAAAAACTCCAGTTCGGTTCCAATGATTATAAGATCTTAGCCATTTTTCCAGGAAAGCCTCTAGACCACTACCTGAAATTAATTGTAACTTCCCATAATCATAATTAACATGGAAACAATTCCAAGCATTCAAACATCAAGCAAGAACTTCACCTAGACTGCCTAGTACACATTAGACATTTCGTCAAACATATGGTAAGCATATGAGTTATAAGTCATGAATGCATATCTCAACTTAAATATTTGAACTTCATCTGAGAATCGCCAAGAAGGCCTAATTTCATCTCAATTAGTTGCAACAACAGTTGTTAGCCCATGCATTAATTAACCATTCAAATACTTAACAAATCATGAACAAAAGCCATATCTAGAGCACATAATAGAGCCATGATTATAACTAGAGTGTAACGAGAATATTAACCATGAAAAATTAGCCTAAAATACACATAATAAATAGTACAAGTTCTCATAAATCATGATGAGGAAATATCTTGTATTAACATATGCAAAATCCAACCAAGTCAGGGACATCCACGTACCATTAGACCATAAGTGGGCTAGTATATTTTCATCATTACTACCATTTCTTACAATATATTTCATCCATTCCTACCATTCTTTATCATGTCATTTGTCATAATTTATCATTTAATTCCATTTCATTATTAATTATGCACTTGTGGATAAGTAATACTTGTCCTCCTTTATTTTTAATAAATTCAAGATTATTATGCATGATTTTGTCAATGATGGTCTATTAATGAATTTGTTATAACATCCTCATGATTTTAGCCTCCAAGGTCTATACAAGATTTCAAATTTCATCTCCTTCTCATAATCAAGTATTCCAACTAAGAATTTCATTGGGATAAAAAGTGACAATTTTGTGTTGCACATTTTGGGAAAATGAAGATGAATCTTGAAAATCTGAGACACAAGTTTTGTGAAGAATGATCCAAATTAGTTTTTAAGAGGGAATTTTTCCAAAATTAGGTCTAGGTTCAAAGGAATGAAAGGTTCTATGAAGGTGATTTTCTCAGATTTTTTGTTGTGTCCTTTTTCTAAGTTCTCCCAATTGCAATACCAGATTCGACTTGTTCCAGCTGAATCATTACGTAGATATCTTTCAGATCTAATCTTGCTAATCAATTTATTGTGGACAACCTAAAATTGTAATGGAAATCATTATGTAATCAATGTAGTCGTAACTTCCCTTTACTCTTTTTGTATTTAACTGAAGATAGAGATCAAAGATGGGAGGAGGGACAATTATTGAATTAGAGGCAGAGCTTAGAGTTGTATTTATCTATTTCTAATTTTTAATGAAAGGATCTATCACTGAAATTTTATAATTGTCTACTTGTATGTGATTTGAATTATTTTTCAAGGAAAAATTGACTCTTGGTTAGTTTGGCCCACTACCATGGACAAGGTGTTCCCTTGAGCATCTAAAGTACTTTAGTTGTGTGCTTAGTTATTTGATTTCAAGTGCTTTTAATTAAAGTAAATTTGTTTTCTTTTTAAAGTAATTTGTTGCTTGCTACATTTTCCTGATTTGATGTTTCTTACAATTTCTAGATTTCATTAAATTTGTCGCCCTATATTACCAATTCAATTCCGTTGGTTACAATAGGTTAAATTTTCAATTCAGTAATGTGTTATTTAATTTAGTATTGATTCAAACAATGTGATTAGCATAATTATTTTTCTGTCATTTACTTTTTGGTTTTTTAATCTAGTATTGTTTCAAGTCTTACATTTTATTTCTTGTTGAAGGAGCTTGATAGTGTAGAACTCAATCATGTAGAACCATTGTTAGTTGTTGGAAGTTGGTTTCATATATTTTGTAGATTGCCTTGAAACAAAAATACTTTCCTCGGGTTGATAATTAGCGTTCATGTGATTAGTTGTTTTTTATTAAGCAATTAATTTTCCCCAACACCACAGGTTGGGTTGAACCAAATATTTATTTTCATTAATCAGCCTCATGCCATATTCCAAGTAGAATGTAGGGTCTCATGGGATAAAAAAATATATGATCAACTGGGGACTCCAGTGGTTAAAGCACCTCCACCCTCAGACTACCATTATCTCAACTAAACCACTCTCGAGATCACAAAACCAAACCAGGCTTGGATGCCTCATAATTTCCTCACTCTACGTTGAGGAATTTGTCTGTATCCAGCCACCTATCAAGCGCTTCCTAGAGAAAACCATTTCCACCGCCAACCCTTGGAAATTTTCCTGAGACAACCTCACTTAGTTCCAAAACCTTCTGGCTATTCAAATCTCAACCAAGACTCAATCCCGTCACACCATGGCCATCCAGGAAATGGCAAGGAAAGGTTGAAACCACTATGAAACTAAGTTACAATAAATTGACCAAAGAAACAAGTGCATGTACCATGCATTCACACCTTAGCTATGAAATCACGCATGTGATATGTTACCTACAAAATCTTCTTGGTAAAGCTACTGATCCAACCCTCTCCTTCATTCCTTCACTTTCATTTGCTTGTACTTTTACTTCCTTTTCGTTCTTTCTTTCCTTTCTCCAAATCCAAGTGAATGCTAAAGTTCTCCACAAATGTTCTAAGTGTGCAAGAGTGTATGAGAGCCAAAAGATAAACTGCAAAAAGTTGTGAATTTATCCCTTGATGACTTTCTATTATTGATGTACCATTTTTTCTTCATTTTCCTTCATTTTCATTATAATTTCATTAGCATGCATATTTGTGTCTCTTCACCTTCATTTTCTCATATTTTCCTTTATTTAATAATTAAATGCCAGTTATTTCCTTATTTCCTTTGTAAATTCCTTTGTAAATTTCCATAGCGATTATTAAACCACAAATGATTCCAAATATGATTTTTCCAAACATTAAGCTTGGAATAGCTATCCCATGACCTGGGTATTATTTTGTGTTTATTATCCCTTACTACATGGAACTTTAACTCAGGGCTATTACAAATTCCTCCCCTTAGGGGAATGCCAACCTCAGTGTTTTATGACACCTATGACTAGCAAACCGTAGAAAACAAAACATACTACCTACGGATCTCTATAACATTTCTCAATGCAGTATTTACAATGACATACTATTGAAAAATAAATAAACATATCAATTATTGTAGCTTTGTAACATAGCTCATTGTAGTATTTGCAATCACACACACACACACACACACACACACATATATATATATATATTCGAAAAAATGATTTTCTTAAACAAGAAAATAATGAAGGATACAAAACCCACATCTGATTAGTGATCTCCCATGTAGCTTCATTGGGTTCAAAGTTCTTACATTGCATCTTAATTTTCTTTATTGCTCAGTTCTGGAGCATGAGCTATCTCCACTTCATTATGCATTACGGTTTTGGCTGGAATTCTCCCTCTCGTTTCACCTACAATATAGACTAGTCAATTACATGAACATAATCCTACACATATCTCTAAAATAATGAAACATGGAAAACATCATGGACATTCATTATCGAAAGAAATCCAATTATGTAGGTTGCTATTCCAATTCTCTCAAGGATCCGAAAAGGCATGCAATAGTGAGGTGCCAACTTGACCCATGACTCAATACTCAAGGAGCTCATCTTGGGCTTGATGCGAAAGTACACATGCTCCTTGTTAGAGCCTAGATCGACCTCAGGCTGAGGGGAGGCAATCCTAGGGTAATTACAAACCACGATTAACCTGGTAGCTAGCCCTACTAGGTTAGGGGAGGGCTCTCTCTTTGCCAATCTCAGTTACGATGGTTGAAATTATGACTTGAGTGTTGGCATTATGGCTAAAGTATTGTCCTTGATGGCAATCCATTCAGGTGATAGATCACAGTACTTCAAGTCAGCAGCAGAGATTGATGATCAGCTATCAAATATTGAAGAAAATAAGGGGTACGCAGGTACACCTTACATAAGGTACGTACACGCAGGTCGGTGTTACATAAAGTGCGTACATACCCGCAGTTATCCCGTTCAGGAGGTGTGTACCCCTAGTGCACACATTTCAAGGCAGAGAAAAGCACACGTGGGGTTTCTTATGTTTAACCTTTGGTATTTAGCCGACGGTTTTGTGTTATTATGGTGCCGGCCTGTGGTATTGATCCATGATTTAAGGAAGAGCTTTCCTATATAAAGCAAAGGAGATCATTTAGCTTGAGCATGTTTTGTGTTGAATATCTTATGAGGGCTAGATCTGAAATATTATGATCTCTTGGGAGTAATGTCTAGATCTAAATAAGGCGAATCTACTGATGGATTGAGATCTCTTCGGCGCATGTTCAGATCTGTAGATCTAACTGTCTGGGTTATTTCTGAAGTCTTGAAATCATATATGCCTGAAGGTACGCAGGTACAGTGAAAGAAAAGCGCGTACATACGCAGGAACGAAGCGTTTCAGGTGCGCCGGTACGCAGGCACAGAAGGGTTGCAGGTGCGGAGGTCCGCAGGTAGTTCAATGGATACAGTGCATATGTAAGGAGGCGAGCAGTTGAGCAGGGTGCATACGTAAGCAGGCGAACAGTTGAGCAGGGTGCGTACGTAAGCAGGCGAGTAGTTGAGCAGGGTGCTTACTGTAAGCAGGCAGTACATGGGTGAAGCTGCTTACTTCTCTTAAAATCTCTGTTTATCATTGCTGTGTTCTGGGTTTGGTTCTATTATTGTTGATCTGGTTACTACAGTTGACTGGGTGATTCTCTTATACTTGATGATCATTTGGTGCTTATGGATCCAGTTTGAAAATTTATGAAAAGTGGTCCTTGTAAGAAAAGAAGTAGGGGGTTGTAGCTCCCTTCCAGGAGAGACTTGAAAACGAGAGAGAGTTGTAGCTCTCTGCAGGTTGCAGCCTGCGTACTGGTAAAGGACTGCACCAGTACAAAACCATTGTAAAAGGAGTTTCTAATTTGAAAGAAGATAGAGACATATTGCAGCAGGTGGTTTTCACCCACATTGGGTTTCCACCTTACATCTTGTGTTCTTTGGTGTGACTATCTGTTTTCTTTGTTCATGCTCATTATTTTATGGTACTGACATGCAAAACTAATTCAAAGAACAAATAAGGAAGATTTATTAAAAGAATTAGATAATACTGATTCAACCCCCCTCTCAGTATTATTTCCAACATTGAGGTGAGTAAATTGAATATAGATTTTAGGCTAGGTATAGTAGCTTAGAGAATTTTGTTTGGTTTTTGATGTTTGGTTGCTGGATCAATTGGAGAAGGCAGATTGGGTCGGGGAAATCAACTCAGGGATACAGTCATGTTCTGTGGGGTGAGGTAGACAAGGGTTTATGTACTATAAATGGACTTGAGATGGTAGTTTAAGAAAACTGAGGGGTTGAGGATGGCATAAAGAAACTATGAGTTCTCTTCAAACAGTTGAAAACATTGAAAACCAAATGCATTCCCAAGACAAAGCACAACAATGTATTTTGTCTATTCACCTTGATTCATTTAGTTTTAGAAGAGAAATATAGAGTTGGATACATATAAAACATAAGAAATACTCATTACAAAGAAGAAACAATACATAAACTCACTGTCACAAGAATCCCACAAAAATAGCTGTGAAACTTGTTTTTATTCCTTGCCAAACTTCTGTACAGGTATACAATAGAGTTTAGAGCTTCCACAAGAGTCCAATCTTTACAAATGACTAAAAAAGTACATAATATAGGCAAGAAAACAACTCATGCTAGCTATCAAGGGTCAAAACCATGAGAAGAGGAGTGGTTTCAACCATATATAAACTAGGAACACAAAAGCAGGCAGTGGAACAACTTGCCTCTAAATGTTAGGAAACCAATTCATTCATCATCAAAACCACTTGAAACTTGATGTATCTACCCTATGAGGTGTTTTTCATCCATATTTACATTAAATACATCATTTATCATGCATACATTTACCAAGGAATGAAGAAAAAGTTAACTTCCAAGAAAACTAGGAAAAATCTGGAAATTTAAGCAAAACTAGAAAAATCAGTTTAATGTGTAGCACCAAACATTTAATGCGGAGCGCCACTGATCCAGGTGGATATTTGTGGCCACCTAACAAGTCCACCTGGACCCCCACCATTGTTTCTCTCAGCATTTTCAGTTTCCTTAATTGTAGCACAACTTACTATTTTTAGCAGTTTTTCGGGTCCTGAACTTCTGGAGCCATTTTGAGACCCTAAATGACGTTTTTTTGGGAAATCTGGGGGAAACATGGGTCCATGGACCGATGTTTCCCTTCCCAAAGTGGTAGTGCTCAGATAGATCTTTCTAACGAGCTATTGTACGCGTCAAACGGAGATCGTATGCCAAAGTTACGACCCCGGAAAGTTGATGTACCAATTTACCCGAATGGGGCCCACAGTTTGGCGTTTCATCTCCTAGGGTTAGGTTTTGGAATGTTAAGGGTTTTCCATTGTTTATCAACAATAAATAGGCCTTCAAGCCTCATTGTAACACAGTTCAGAAGCATGTAGCCACCACATCTCTTCTCAGAGATAAGCTACTATCGCCCTAGCTAGTTTATTTCCATTTCTGGTTGTAAGCATATTTCAGTATTTTCCATTAATGAAATGAAGTATTATTTCCACTGCATCTTTGGGTACATGGTTATCTCTGTAATTTGTTGCGTTCCTGTTTAAATTCGGATTAATGGTATCAGAGCGGTTTTCTTTTTCTCTGTTTTTCTTTGCATGTCCCCAACAATGCCGAGATATAAGGAGTTAGGGCTTGAACTGGTTGAACCTTTGCAAGACTAGTCTCGCAAATCCCGACGGCCTCCCATGGCGGATGACAAGAAAGATGAGGGGGCAGGAGATCCCATCAAAATCTTACTCGAAGAAGCCCTCCAGCGACAACGAAACGCGATGATGCACAACTTTGCTAAGATCCTTCAGCGGCTACCCATAAGTGACGCATCGGCTTCCAGCAGCTACTCTGGAAACGCCATGCCCTTTAAGGTACAAGTTAATTTTGAAGTCCCCATATTCGAGGGTCAGATAGACGCAGATGTCGTAGATAAATGGTTAAATCTGCTAGAGGGTTATTTTTCTGTTCATGAATTTTCGAGTCGGGAAAAGATTGTTTCCGCTCTTCTCAAAGTAGCCCCCCACGTCAAGGACTGGTGGGAAACCTACTTCGAGCAGAAGGATGAAAATATTGGCTCACTATTTTCAGCTGCACCCACCTGGAATTCATTCCGGGATGCCATCAAGGAGCAATACTACCCTGTCGGAAGCTATGAGGATGAATAAATAAAGTGGACCACACTGCGGCAGGGAAGGGACCAAGACGTGCCGGAGTTCACCAATCTTTTCCATACCCTTCGCACAAAGTTGGGTATCAAGGATTCGGAGCAACATTTGATACTCAAATACCGTGGCTACCTGCACAAGTACATCCAAGAAGAAATACAATTCCTGAACATCTCCTCGCTCGGTGCAGCATACCGATATGCGGTCAGGGTCGAGCAGAAGTTTAAACAAAAGAAGTGAGACTTTGGATCTGCGAATCCAAAGCAGGGAAAAGGTGCCCCTAAACCATAGAACAAAGGACAAAGCCAAGGCAAGATAGCCCAAGACAACCCGCCGAAGCTGCAAGCAAAGAATAGCACCGCGAAGCCGAAAAAGGACACTGGAAAATGGTGTGAGTTCCATAAGAGCTCCACTCACAACACAAGTGAGTGTTGGGCCAAGCAGTCACTGGTGGCTGAGCTAAAGGTTTCAGAATCAGATGCATGTTCCGACTCTGAGTCAGAACCCGATAAGGGGAATTAAAAAGGGAAGCAGATCATTGATGCGGATCCCAACACCACTGTTTCTACCGCCAAGATCTAGAAAAATGAACCCGAAGATCCAAAGGAGGAGGAGCGTCTCTTCCACTCCCAGATGTGGGTAAAGGGCTCCCCGATACAGTTCATTGTTGATAGCGGGAGTCAAAAGAACCTCATTTCGGTAGAGGTCGTGAAGCGGTTGGGCTTACCAACCAAAGCACATCCACAACCATACACCATTGGGTGGCTTCACCAAGGATGAGATCTTCGCGTGAGCCAGCAGTATCGCCTTCCATACAACATCACGCCCTTCACGGATGAGGTATTGTGTGACATTGCTCCCCTTGAAGTTTTTGATGTATTATTAGGACAGCTATACTTGTGCAAGCGACATGCTGTGTATGAATCAAGGTCCCGTGCTGTTATTATTACATTAGGAAATAAGTTGTACAGGATACCAGAGGTAGCACCACCTACCGCCATCTCTTTGATTACTGCAAAACAATGTAGTAAGATCATTTCCAAAACCAGGAAATTTGTTTTCCTAATGATACGCCCTCAAGGAAAGAAGAAGATGGTGGCCACGGCCTCCAGACGAGGTCCCTCTACACGACAACTATAGATGGACAAGGTTGTGGAGGAGTACAAGGACATCTTCACCTCCCCTGCAGGGGTTCATGTGCACTGTCAGGTCAAGCACTCCATCGATCTGACCCCGGGTGCACCACTACCCAATGGACCAATTTATCGGCGCTCCATTCTGGAGAACACTGAAATCAAGAGGCAGATTGAGGAGCTCCTGCAGAAAGGTCACATCCGTCCGAGTTCATCGCCTTGTGGGAGCCCGATCGTTTTGGTACAGAAGAAGGATGGGACGTGGAGACTTTGTATTGACTATCGGGCGTTGAACAAGATCACTGTCTGTAATAGGTACCCGATCCCGCGGATTAATGACCTCCTGGACCAACTAAAGGGGGCGAAATATTTCAGTAAGATCGATCTAAAGTCAGGATATCACCAGGTACCAATCGAACCCTCTGATGTGTGGAAGACTACCTTCAAATCCAAGGAGGGCCTTTTCAAATGGTTGGTTATGCCTTTTGAATTGACGAATGCTCCTGCTTCCTTCATGAAGCTAATGGATGACATCTTGCGGCCATTCACCAACTCCTTTGTAGTAGTATACTTGGATGACATTTTGATCTTCAGCCAGAGTTGGGAAGAGCACCTCCACCACATCCGACAGGTTCTCCAAACACTGCGGCAACACAAGCTTTGTGCCAATTTGGAGAAATGCACTTTTGGCATGACCCAGGTTCAGTATCTGGGATACATCATTGATGAAAAGGGGGTGCATGTCGATCCAGCCAAGATCCAAGTCATTCGGGATTGGCCATCTCCAACCACTCTAACAGAGCTCCGCAGCTTTCTAGGTCTTGCCAACTTCTACCGCAGGTTCGTGTTGGGGTTTTCTCATATTACTTGGCCCTTAAGTCAAGTCACCAAGGGAGGGGCAAAAGCAAAATTCTTTCGGTCTGAATCTCAACGGAAGGCATTCATGGAGTTGAAGGATCGCCTCTGCACGGCACGAGTGCTCGCGTTACCAGATTTACAACAACCATTTGAGGTTGAGACAGATGCCTCTGACTATGCTATTGGGGCAGTCCTTACTCAACGTGGACATCCAGTGGCATATCACAGTGAAACACTTTCAGACACAGTTCGGAAGTACCCCACTTATGATAAAGAGATGTATTCGATTGTACAGGCCTGCCGACAATGGAAGCATTACATTTTTGGAAAGGAAACGGTCATCCACACAAACCATTGACCCCTGCAGTTCATACAGACCCAAGGGAAATTTCAGAATGATCACCATCAGAACTGGTCTACATACCTGCAACAGTTCCACTTGAATATCAAGTATAAGAAGGGCAGCAACAATAATGTTGTAGATTGCCTCAGTCGACCACCGATCATGGCATTAACCACCATGCTCAATTCTTGTGGGAACGAGACTTCTGATTGGCCACTTCTATACAAAAGCGACCTAGAATTCGGCCACACATACCAGACACTCTTGGAGGGTCGGCATGTTCTAGATTTTCACCTCCAGGATGCCCTGTTATGCCACCTGGGTCACCTTTGTGTTCCGTCAAGCGAGCGTGCCAAGATGATTTGGGAAGCACACTACAGTCGGGCTACTGGGCATTTCGGGGTCGAGAAAATAGTGGCAGCACTGCAAAATTATTTCTATTGGCCGAATCTTCGACAGGATCTTGGGAAGTACATCGGATCATGTACTACCTATGCCATTGCCAAACCGACCATTAAGAAGCATGGCCTCTATACCCCGTTGCCTACCCCTAGTCGACCTTGGGAATCCATCTCCATGGATTACATGTTAGGCCTTCCTTCCACTAAGCATGGAAATGACTATGTTTTTGTGGTCGTTGACATGTTCTCGAAGATGACCATTATGGCGGCCTGCAAGAAGAATATCACAGCAGAAGCCACTGCTAAACTCTTCTCTGAACGAGTGTGGGTGCACTTTGGGATCCCACAGTCTATCATCTCAGATCGGGACAGTCCATTTCTCAGCACATTTTGGTCTAGTCTCTGGTCAATGTTGGACACCAAACTCATGAAGTCCACAGCCTTCCATCCTCAAACTGATGGCCAGACAGAGGTTGTCAATAGGATGATTGTGCACATTCTGCGCATGTATAACTCAAAGAATCCACGCACATGGGATGAGAGCCTCCCCTGTGTTCAGCACAGCTACAACCGAGCTCTTCATAGCTCCACTGGCCATAGCCCTTTTCAGGTTGGTTTGGGATTCCATCCACTATGCCCCATTGATGTGGCCATGCCACTTGCAGCTACTCACATAAATTCAGCTCATGTCCAGTCCGAAACAGATAAGGCCACCAGCTTCATTGAGCACATCCAACATATTAGCCAGCAGGTCAATGACATTCTTGAGAAATCAAATGCCAAGTACAAGCAGCGACATGATCAACATCGGGTGCCACACAAGTTTCAGGTGGGCGACAAATCTGGTTGCATTTGCAAAAGGAACGCCTTACTAGAGCCTATCGGAAATTGCGACCACTCTGATATGGTCCTTACACCATTACTAAGGCTATGGGAGACAATGCATTTGAGCTCAACATTCCCCCATTCCTTGGCCTGCACCCAGTGTTCAATGTGGACCGCCTTCGGTCATACTTTCAACCATTGCTAGACACATCCGACATTCGAGAATAGCTCAAACCCACAGAATTAAATCCAGATTGCATGGAACAAGCTGCAACTGATCGGATCATGGACACACAAATCAAGAACGCTCGCCAACAAAATATCCAACTATATCGAGTTGTCAAAGCAGGCCAACTCCTTCACCAGGGCAAGTGGCTCATCGGGGAACAAGTTCAGCAAAAGTTTCCTCATCTCATGGAGGAACTCAATGCAATGGGGACCATTGCTTCTTAAGAGGGGAGGAATGATCCAGGTGGATATTGGTGGCCACCTGCCAAGTCCACCTGGACCCCCACCATTGTTTCTCTCAGCATTTTCAGTTTCCTTAATTGTAGCACAACTTACTATTTTTAGCAGTTTTTCAGGTCCTGAACTTCTAGAGCCGTTTTGAGGCCCTAAACGACGTTTTTTGGAAAATCTGGGGGCAACATGGGTCCATGGACCCATGTTGCCATTCCCAAAGTGGTAGTGCTCGGATAGATCTTTCTAACGAACTATTGTATGCCTCAAACAAAGATCGTATGCCAAAGTTACGACCCCAGGAAGTTGATGTACCAATTTACCCAAACGGGGCCCACAGTTTGGCGTTTCATCTCCTAGGGTTAGGTTTTGGAATGTTAAGGGTTTTCCATTGTTTCTCAACAATAAATAGGCCTTGGAGCCTCATTGTAACACATTTCAGAGGCATGTAGCCACCATATCTCTTCTCAGAGATAAGCTACCATCGCCCTAGCTAGTTTATTTCCATTTCTGGTTGTAAGCATATTTCAGTATTTTCCATTAACGAAATGAAGTATTATTTCCGCTGCATCTTTGGGTATATAGTTATCTATGTAATTTGTTGCGTTCCTGTTTAAATCCGGATCAGCCACTTCAGGGCCAGTTTTGGAGTCCTTTCCAGTGTCCAAATCAGGTGCAAGATAGCTTGTTAGAAAGCCCTGCCTGTCTAGCTTCTAGAACAATTTTATTTTTCAGATTTGGAGCTCATATGCCCCTCCAAAGGTTGATTCTCCCAATACTGCTTCCTGTGTGGTGAAAAAGTGGCAGAGAGGGCATGTTTTAGGTGTTTTTTACCCTTTTGGAGGCCAAGACCTTATCCAATACTCCTCAAACTTTTGGATTTTCATAAATTTTCATGCTGATTCCAAAACTACAAGCCATTTTTCAAATGCAGGTCCCCATCAAAAGTGCAACGCCAGTGGCGCTGCGCACCTATTGGAAAACCCTGTTTTTTCAAATTTCAAAATTCAAAAATGACAAAAATTGCTCAACATTTCCTGAAATTTGTCATGAGGAATCCTTCTTAGGTGCTTTGCCGGTTCAATGAAGTTTCAGCCAAGATCTTGAGTTTATCTTGCTCTTTCTTGTTCCTTAAATCTCTTCTTAGGTTGGCTTTTAGTGTCTTTGTCCTTGCATTAGAAATCTTGTTATGGGTTAGGTAGTGGTAGGCCATGTGGCGAAGCATCTTTTTGTCTTTATTTTCCTTCTCAAGCAACCTCTCCAAGTGCACATTCACCTTCTCCAACAAATACTCCCTATCAGTCTCTATTTTTTGTTCAATGAAGGTCAACTTGACCTTTGCCTTCTTGGATCTTTACTGGTTTTCTTTGATGATTTGCAGCACCATGAGGTCTTGTTTGTTGGTAAGCTGCTTATTTTCTTGCCCAAGGTATCTCATGACCCATTTAGCTCTCTCAAGGTTAACTGATAAGGCTTGTATTTCAGGCTCCTTCTCTTTGATAATCATGTCCTTGATTCTTTAGCCTTGAGAGCCCAAGTCAATGACATCCTCCTCCATCAAAATAAAATCCCTACCTTGCCCTTCTGTAGGGCCCTCCCCATGCATCTTTTGTTTCCCTTTGTCACTGCTCTTTGACTGCTGGCCAACCTATATAGCTGGAGAAGAATGAAAAGCACCTTCCACCCTTTGGTGGAGATAGCATTTGCCTATGATCTGGTGAAGAAGGGGAGACCGCTTCCACCGCTGGTGGAGATAGTACTCGCTTGGTAGCAGCAAAAATACTCCTTGTGCCTCTCTCATAAGTAACAAATACTGGCAACCTATAATCTCGGTCTCATGGACATCTGGTTGTCCTGATGGTCCTCCTTCCTCCTGAGGCACTGATGAAAACCCTTGAGGGTCTTTGAACATTTCATGGGCAATAAAGGTCTCCCATGGCATGTTGAGCAAGTTTAACTGGTCCAAGACGACCATCTTAATCAATGAGAAGTGGTAAATTCTATTGAGTTGTTGAGGAAAATGTTTTCTTTGAACATAGTGGGCCATCTTCTCAATGTTCCTCTATATAAGGTAGGGGAGGTTCATCATCCTTACCCTAGTAAAGTGCATCAATAGCCTGACATGATATGCATACAAGCGGGAAAATCTTCCCTCACAGGTGAAATATTTGATAATGATCTTCATAAGAGGGGCAAACCTGTCTTCCAAGTACTTGAAAGGGAACACCATGCTGATTTTGTTGTGATATCTATCCTTAATATAAGGCTCATAATATTCTTTTTCCACATACTTCCCTTTATTCCACTGCTCACCTACATTAGGGTTGTTTGTTGCTTCTGAGGTGGTGGTAGTTGACAAGGTGAAGGAGACACCAGCAAGATTCAGTTGGCCATTATGTAGATGGGTGACAAACAACCGGGCAAGCTCATGATGAAACTTTACCCTCTCCACCATTTCACAAAACTCATAGCAAGAATGATGTCTAAAACAAGATATAGGAAGAGGACAAGCAAGCAACTTTGTGAGACTGATAGGTTCCTCCTCGATGATCTTACCCACTTTATGTGGATTTCTAGGCACATGTGCTTCTCTAGAAGTGTCACTGAAAGTTTCCTCCTCACTCTCATAGTCTATGTCTCTCTCCATGGGATTTTTGGTGATATGATAGGTGATGTGAAATGAAGGTTTGTAGTGATAACAAGATGAGTATGAAGAGATTTGTTTTATAAGGTAAGTGAGGTGTAAGATGAGGGTGTGAATACTTGAGGGAGTTAGAGTATAGAGTTTGATAAGGGAATGGGGAATAGTGGGATTTGGAATTAGGGTAAGTGAATAATGTATTAGGGCTAGGGTTTGATGTAGAGATTATGGTTTAGTGGAATGAAGCTTAATGAATGATGGAGAGTGAAAAAGACTTGGTAAACTAAGTGTAAATGAAGGAGAAGAGCAACAAATGACCCTTGGTGGCTTATGAGAGGTAGTTTTAGCAATTAGTTAGGGTTTGTGTTTAGCATTTAGTTAGGGTTTACTCTAAAAGAAGCCAAACACACTTAAGCAACCAAGCACAACACTTTTTAGCAAGGAGGAATGGTATACTTACTTGAAACAAGCATCAAATGGGTTTTTGAAGAAGTTTGGAGGTGATTTGAGGCAATTTTGGCTTCCTCAACAGGTGCGCAGCAGCTGCTAACAGGTGCGCAGTGCCCATGCAAATTTACACTGCAGATACTCAATAGGTGTGCAACGGACTTTTAATGCGCAGCGCCGGTCAACCTTCCTAATTTTCACTGTTTTCCTCCTTCTTGCTCGATGATGGTGAAAAATCGTGTTTTCTTGAGCTTCACTTAGCACTTTTCTCTTCACTAATGAAAGAAATGAAACATATGGATGAGATTTTTATACCCTATCTCTTTTTAATTTTTCATTAACAAGACCCACTTTCAAATTTTTTGTCACTTGTTTAAAATACTCTACTTTTTCTGAATTTGGACTGTTTTGACTTTCTGACTTTTTTGCAGGTGGACTTACACTTACTTCATGGACTTCTTGCAGTGGTAGGAACTGGCATTGTTGCCACGTCACCAAGAGCATACTTATTACATATAGGAATAGTAAAATTACATCAAATGAACTCATTAAATACAAATGCTTTGTTTTACCTCAAAACAAAGTTTTGAGGTGAAAGAGCCTTATTCAGCATATCAAAAGTAAAATGATGACTATATGAACCTTTTTATCCTCCTCATGTGTCTGCTGATACTTTTATTCAATTCTAAATGACCATGATGGAAAACCCTAAGACCTAATGAAACTAAACCCTAGGACTGTTTTTTATAAATGAAATGAACTAGAGCGACTATGAATGACTGAAAAGATGTTTGAACAAGTCAGCAAGTATATGACATGAGGGAAACTGAAAAGAAACCACTACCATTAGTTGATCCATGACCTAATGGAATGCAGCTTATCGAATGAGACACCTAACATGAATGCAAAAGAGCAGTTTAACCATTGATGGAAGTGTGAAGACACTAACACTAACATTGGCTTCAATGGGGTTGGTAGCTCCTTGGAGGTGCCAAGAACCATAGATCTTTGAAAAAGTAGACAAGTCCCTCATCCATTAGGAAATATGGAGTCAATAACTTCAAAACACCAAAACCGACACTAGGAAACTTTGACTCAAGACTCATAGCTGAGCTGACTAATAACTGAGACTAACTCAAACAATTGACACTAGACACCAAAACATTGAAACTAGACATTCAACCTTAAAGCCTTCACTTCGGCCCCCAAGCTAAATGAATGGTGATAGTACAAACTTCGGCAATGGAATGATAAAATGGTATGTACAATGATGAATGTGATAGTAGAAATCTCCTTAGAAATAGTACTGTTTCAGAAGCCTACCATTTACTAGTCCTCCTGAACAATCTTCCCCGTCCATTTCTTTGAGTAGAAAAGAATTTTTCCCCCTATATGCAGCAATTCTGTACGGTCCCTACCACAGGTTCTCGAACTTTCCGTGCTTTCCTTTATCCTCGTTTGTACCATCCCACCGTAACACTATGTCTTTAATCTGAAATTTGTGTGTCGTTTCTTTTCGATCATAAATATTTTTAATTCTCTCATACAGCCTAAAGGTATTCTGAAAAACTTCCTCTCTCATCTACTGTAAATGGATCATTTGACTTATTCTTCGCTGAAAATGATCTTCCTTGCTGCCAGCTTCCTGTAAAAGTTTTACAACCGGGACCGCAAGAGATGTCGGGAATATTGTATCAATACCGTATACAATCTCAAATGGAGACATACCTATTGAATTCTTTTGGCTCACCCTGTCCACCCATAATGCATTAACCAATTTTTTATGCCAGCCCTTTTTATTGGTTTCCAACAGCTTTTTAATGATGTTGACCAATGATTTGTTAGAGGATTCGGCCAATCCATTACCTTGTGGATAATATGCAGTAGAATGTGCTAAGGTAATTTTGTATTTGCTGCAAATGTCAATCATCTTTTTGGACTTGAAAGAAGTTGCATTATCTATAATAAGTTTGTTAGGACAGCCAAAACATGAAAAAATATTTGTTTCAAGAAACTGAATTATTACCGAGTCTGTGGCTTTTCAAGTGGGGATTTCCTCAATCCACTTTGTGAAATAGTTTTTCGCTGTCAAAATCTACTTGTGCTGAGTTGCGGATGTGGGATGAATCTCTCTAGTGAAATCTAGGCCCCATTGCTGAAACGATGAACTAACTTCGACTAGCTTGAGAGGGAGAGGCTGCAACTTTCTTCTTCCCCAAAAAATCTAGCATTGATGACAGCTCATGACAACTATGTAAACATCTACAAATAATGTAGGCCAATAGAAATTTGCTCCCAAAATTTTGTTAGTTGTTGTCTTCCAAAATAGGTGACCGCCACAGCCTCCCTTATGAAAATCACTCATGACCTGGTGGGCCTCATATTCAACTAAACAATTCAGCAAAATGCCTCTTGGATCCTTCCAAAAGAGTGTATTGTTCAAAATACAGTATTTAGCAGCTCTGAGTTTTAGAGTTCTACATTTGTTTTTAGCCATCCCTGGAGGTGGTGATAGATGTTGAAGCACATACACAATATCCAAATACCAAGGAGAATGGAGAAAAATTTCTGACACGTGAATGAACGAACTATCTTCTTCTTCTTCAGACATGGCTGCAAGAAGATTTATATCTAATGCATGTAGATTGGACTCTGCCATTAGCTTTGCTAGACCCTGCCGCTTGATCAGCTTTGTAGGCTTTATCTCCAAGTCATATTCTAGCAACGCTGCAATCCATTTTCCCTGCCTTCCTTCTGGATCTGTTTGTACCAAAACATATTTAACCACTGCATTAAGGATGTATGCAACGATATGAGAGTGCAGAATATATACTCGGAAGTCTTTCAAAGCCTTAACAAGAGCAAGTTCCTATTTCTCAATGATGTTGTACTTCAAGGTTGCATCCCTAATTGTCCTACTGAAAAATGAAATAGGTTTTTCAAGCTGATCTCTTTTCTGCATTAAAACTGTTGCCATAGTATGTTCAGAAGTGAATGAAAATAATATGAAATCTTGTGTATAATCCGGACTTATCAAAATTGGGGCTAAAGATAGAGCAAACTTTACCAGGTTAAAAGACTTCATAGCATCCTCGGTCCACTTGACCACACTATCCTTCTTCAACATATTAGTAATTTCCCTCAAGTGTTCAGCTAGATTAGGCACAAATCTACGTAAGAAATTCATCTTACCGTTAAAATCTTGGATCTCCTTCTTATTACGAGGAAAATCTATCTTCTGTATAGCTTCCACCCTTGCAGGATCGATGCAGATTCCTTCCTTTAATATTACATGACAAAGTAGCTTCCCTTCATCCATAGCAAAAATTCTCTTTTTCGATCGAGTGATATTCCATATTTTCTGCAACGGTGAAATACAATTTTTAGATGGTAAAGATGATCTTCATCTGAATTTGAAAAGACAGTCAAATCATCAAGATATACTACCAAAAACACATCTTTTTAATTTCTGAAGGCAATGTCCATGGCACGCTGAAATGTTGCTCCGACATTCTTTAAACCAAATAGCATTTTGGCATAGTGCAATGTTCCCTAAGGGCTGTTGAATGTTGTCTTGTCCTGTCATCTTCATACACCAAAATTTTGTTGTATCCTGAATATCCATCGAGCAGCGACATACGAGATGCTCCAACTACTCTCTGGAGGATGTGGTCCATTTTTGGTAGCAGGTAGTTATCCTTTAATGACACCTTATTCAAAATTATGAACTCTATGCATAATCTGATCTCACCTCTCTTCTTCCTCACAGGAAGTAGATTGGAGATCCAATCTGAAAATCTGAATGAAACGATTGTACCAACCTTGTATAATCGATTTACCTCTTTTTCTATTGATGGAACCAACTTGGGATTTATCTTTCTCAGCTTTTGGTGAAACAGCTTTTGATTTGGCTTAATGGGAATTATATGTTGAATTATATGTTTGTCGTACTCCTTTAAATCTGTATAATCCCAAGTGAATACATCAGAAAATGAAGACAATAAACTAATGTATTTAGCCTTTACCTGAGGAGATAATGTCTTTGACAACTTCACCAACTTTGGATTCTCGGCTGTCCCAATGTTTATATCTTCAACACCCTTCTCGGTCGGCACTAAGCTTGGCTTCTGGGCTACATCATCTTGATCAAATAGTTCCTCTAAAGGTATAAGACCTTTAGGGATGACATTGTCTTTCAACTGTAAGACTTCCATCTGATTTACCTCAATTTCTGGTTCATCATCATCCCGCTCACCATCTATGGAGGTATCTTTATAGTTGCCTTCATTTTGCAGGAAATTATCAATTTCCTTGTCATCTTCAAATACCTGCCAATACCTCAGATTGTCAGGAACAGCTAGGTGATGCTTAACATGGATTTCAAACTTATTATTTGTGTTCATCAGGATCTTTAAATTGCTTGCAGTTGTAGCAAGGGAATCTGCAATGACATTTTGTGTACGAGGTACAACAGTCAAGGTGAAATCTGGAAACATCCTCAAAATGTCTAAAACAACATTTTGGTAAGCCCTCATTTGCGGATGTTTGGCTTGGTATTCACCCTTAACTTGTTTGATTACCAACTCTGAGTCTCCATAAACTGATATCCTCTTTGCATTCAACTTCTTGAGTATCTTCAACCCTGCAATTAGTGCCTCATACTCGGCTTCGTTGTTAGAACAATCGAAAGCCAATTTATATGAACAAATTCTCACATTTCTTGGGACTTTATCTGGTTGTAAAACAGGGCTGCATATCCAAATCCCAATACTTGCACCATCCTTACCTACTACTCCATCGAAATCCATACTCCATAAACTGACGTCTTCTTCCAAGTGCTGGAATTTTGTCTGCTCTTTTGCCTTTGGCTGCTGTCCATCAATTTTCTGTTGTTGTCGGAATGTAGACTGCTCAACGGTACTTGCAAGCTTTTGTCTTTCTTGGTCAAGTACTGCCCTGAAATTTTCTGTTATCTCTGGAACATCTTCCACTTCAACTAGCTGGCTATTTACATCATTAAAACCACTATCTGAATAAAGAACAAAAGACTCTAGATCTGTATGTACAACATTAATTGGATGATTCAATGGTTTCTCCTTGCTTGTGATCATATATTTCATCTTCTTTTCTCTATATAACTTTCTTAACTGACCAAATACTAGAATTGTGGCATAGGAGAAATCTAACTGTAAAGTCCCTTTGAGCTTTGCTCCCCAAGATCTAGATAAAAGCATGCCAAATTTAGGGGGAATGTCCACCACAACTACATCCATGAGAACATTCTTTGCTAGATTCTGATCTAAGGTCACAACCAAATCCTTAATGAGCCCAATACATCTGACCCTACCGGAATCAAAAGAATAGAGATCATGATATTTATGAGTGATGTGACCCAATTTTTCCATAATAGCCTTTGGCATCAGATTGTGGGATGCTCTTGAATCAAACATGGCATTTTGCAAGACATACTTGTGCAATCTAACGCTGATGTAAAATGGGGGTACTTCACTATCCTCAGATTGGCCTTCTAATGCAAGACCGAAAATAAGCTCAGGTTGGTCATCCTCCACATTAACCATATCAAACAGGGGATCTACATTCAAAAATTTTGACACCTGACTCTTATAACTGTTTCTCTTTATCAATTCAGTCAAAGGTATCGACACTTTTAACTTAGCAATCTAATTCTCTAAGGTAAAGGCTGTAATTTTATCTGCCACTTTGACTGAAGAGTCCTTCTTTTCAGGCTTTTCTTTCACTGCACTTGGCTAATTAGTCTTTTCATTTGCAGATTGTACTTTGCTGGAAGTAGGGTCTGCTGGCTCCTTTCCTTTTTTCTGAATATTTGAAGAATCATTCTTGAGTTGTGCTGCCTCCTTTCACTTTTGGACCAGATTGATTGGTACATCCCTGCTCCTTAGTGAATACTGCTTCTATTGCGCTAACAATGCATTCATATATCCCCTCTGATATTCATCTGATTCTTCCTCCAGGACTGTTTCATTGGCTAGTATATAATCTTCATCTTTCTGTACATTTGGGATCTCAGAATATTCCTCATCCTCCGTGATATAGATAGGCAAACCATCAGCTGTAAAGAAGTGATTTTCCTCCCCTATTGGATCCTCATCATCTTCAGACTCTGGGCCATGCACATAATTCTGTTGTAAAGGTGTTTTGATTTGCTGTTGTGCCGACTGATCTTGTGCTTTCTGCTCCCGTTGTTTGATTCTAAATTGTGGTTGTTGTTGACCGTGGAAATTTGGATTTCTGATTGGGGCCTCGGGCTTATCTACAATTGTTAATTTGTCAAACATTTTCTCAATTTTACGAAGCAAGTGATCAACCTTTACATCTGAAGAAGATGCTTCCTCCTTTATGGTCACTTTCTTCTTGGTCTTCATCCTAGCTCTTTTAGCTAGCAGATTTGCCTCCACACTCACAACATTTTTCTGCATATCCTCCAATGTAGCAGGATCTTGTTCTCTCAATTGGTATTCCATATCGGGATCAAAACCATCGGGAAATTGTATCAATGCCAACCCCATCGGTGGCTTGATATTAGCTGGAATAGCATTATAGATAGTATTGAATCTCACACAATAATATTGGACACTTTCACCAGCATTCCTCTTTATATTTTCATACTCAGAAAGAATTTGAAGTGGATTTTTCTTTACCTCCCAACGATCTAGAAATTGTCTGTGTAGAACCAACAAAGTATTAATGGATCCTGTTGGTAGTGTTGTAACCCACTTTCGAACCTCGCCTCAAAAACTTTGCACAAATAATTGCATGGTCACATTTTCTTCATCTACCTCATGAAGATCATAGAAGTTTTTCATCCTGTGAACATACTGCTACGCTGTGGCACCTTGATTAGCATCAAACAACGGTATCTTACTTTGGTAATTAGCAGGCATAGCATCCAAATTTTTAGGTAGAACGAGAGGTGCATATCTGGCAGCCATGTGTCGAGTTGGATTTCAAACTTGCCTTGGGGAAACAAGAGGGTTTATAACAACAAGGGTATTCGATGTGATGGGGGTTTGAGGGGCTAAAGGAGGATTAGAGGTGACAGATCTTTGATCAGATATGCTAGGTTGAACGGGAAGGGTAGGGATAAACTGAGGTTGAGAATGAACCTCAGAACTAGATGAGAAAGCAGATGAACCAAGAGTAGCAGATGCTGATTCTAGAAGCTCAGGGATATTGGTAGCTACAATGGATGATTGAAGAGAATTTAAGATATAATCATCAATTGATCTATTCACCCTTTCATTTTCAAGGTCTTCAACAAATTGCAGATTTAAAATGGTATCATCAATCGCAGTTTCAGATTTGGTTTCAAACAAAGAAAGATCAAAATGTTCGTCAAAAGGGAGATCTTCAAGATATTGAAACTCGACTGGGCATGAATGAGATCTGAAAACTGGTCTAGGACTCAATGAACTTTCTTGCCTGAGTATTCTTGGAATGAGATTAGGATTTTCAAACACGGGAGGAGGATCAGGATCAGGATTGGCCCTCGTGTATCTTCTTGAAGCCAGTGTGTTTAAGGTTCTCAAGATTTCAAATGGACTTTACAATTTTAAAATGTTCAGCCTAATGAATTCTAAACCTATCATCCAAAAGTCTAGAATTGCTTAAAAGTACTGGGGTAATTTGGATTTCTTCCCCAGTATGGTCGCCACTATGTTAGAGCCTAGATCGACCTCAGGCTAAAGGGAGGCAATCCTAGGGTAACTACAAACCACGCTTAACCTGGTAGTTATCCCTACCAAGTCGGGAGAGGGCTCTGTCCTTGTCAATCTGAGTTAGGATGGTTTTAATTATGACTTGAGATGATTGAATTGAATATAGATTTTAGGCTAGGTATAGTAGCTCAGAGAATTTTGTTTGGTTTTTGATGTTTGGTTGCTGGATCAATTAGAGAAGGCATATTGGGTCCGGGAAATCAACTCAAGGATATAGTCATGTTCTATGGGGCAAGCTAGACAAGGGTTTATGTACTATAAATGGACTTGAGATGGTAGTTTAAGACAACTGAGGGGTTGAGGAGGGCATAAAGAAACTATGAGTCCTCTTCAAACAGTTGAAAATATTGAAAACCAAATGCATTCCCAAGAAAAAGCACAACAATGTATTTTGTCTATTCACCTTGATTCATTTAGTTTTAGAAGCGAAATATAGATTTGGATGCATATAAAACATAAGAAAAACTCATTACAAAGAAGAAAAAATACATAAACTCACTGTCACAAGAATCCCACAAAAATAGTTGTGAAACCTGGTTTTATTCCTTGCCAAACTACTGTAGAGATATACAATAGAGTTCAGAGCTTCCACAAGAGTCCAACCTTTACAAATGACTAAAAAAGTACATAATATAGGCAAGAAAACAACTCATGCTAGCTATCAGGGGTCGAAACCATGAGAAGAGGAGTGGTTTCAACCATATCTAAACTAGGAACACAAAAGTAGGCAGTGGAATAACTTGCCTCTAAAACTTAGGAAACCAATTCATTCATCATCAAAACCACTTGAAACTTGATGTATCTACCCTATGAGGTGTTTTTCATCCATATTTACATCAAATATATCATTTACCATGAATACATTTACCAAGGAATGAGGAAAAATTCAACTTCCAAGAAAATTAGGAAAAATCTGGAAATTTAAGCAAAACTAGCAAAATTAGTTTAATGCGCAGTGCGAAAAATTTAATGTGCAACATCAGTTTAGGGAAATTTTTCGAGGCCTTCCCTGTGTCCAAATCAGGTGCAAGATGTCTTGTTCAAAATTGCTACCTGTCTAGTTTCTGGAACAATTTGATTTTTCTGATTTAGAGCTCGTTTGCCCCTCCAAAAGTTGATTCTGCCAAGACTGCTTTGTATGTGGCAAAAAAGTGGTAGAGAGAGCACTTTTAGGTGTTTTTTACCCTTTTGGAGTCCAAGACCTTATCAAAAAATCCTCAAACTTTTTGGGTTCAAACGAAATCGACTCGTTGGTAGTTTATCTTGATTCACAATTGATAGTGTCACAACTGAATAACATTTATCGGGTAAGGGATCCATGTTTATATCGCCAGTATTTAAGGGTGAGGTTGTTGCAAAGATCATTTACTTATATTAATTATTTTCACATTCCAAGATCTCATAATTGCTTAGCTGATTCTATCACTAATTGAGCATTAGACTAGCACATCAATCATTCATCACAATAAAATCAAGCATCAAAAAGTCGAACTGTATATATATATATATATATATATATATATATATATATATATCAATAGATATATAGATAAGTGTGTCCAAAATAATATACAAAATTGGGACTCAAATTCCCATAATCATGTCCAGTACATCTAACGCCCTAGCTTAGGATGAACAGCTAAGTAGGTAACTATCGCATTGGCCACATGCCTAAGAGTGCGAACTCAGTCACGTGGCATGCCAACCACATGACGATGTATATCCTCAGGAAGATCCTCTACCACCGCCATCGGTACTCAGTGAGTTAGTCTCACCAAGTGCCATTGGACAGTATGTAGTAGTCGCTCTGTATCTATAGCCGCCTCTTCGGCCCCTCCGCCACGATGTCCATGCCATGGGAACCCATCTCGTTTTACCGTCCCAATATCTGGAACATGATCATCATGTTAATCATTTGAATCCTATCAAAAATATTTTTGAAAATTAATTATTATATTTGAAAAAAAATTATAAAATCAAAAAATACTTACCAATGTCGCCCCATGTTGCGGTCGGTGGTAATACTAGATCGGGATCTCCTCGGAAATCCAACCCAGCATAAGTGTAGTCATCTATGGCAATGATCTGCTACTCCCACCAGGAGAAGAAGTCATCGTCAAATGCAGTCCGTGGAATGTCCCCACCTCCTAGACGTTTCATTAGGTCATCCCACTGACCCATCTGTGGATCTCGTGGGGTGCTGATTGAAACCTGTACTCTAGGGAGAAGTGCAGGGACTCACTCAAAAAAGAAAGAGCACAAAATAGATCCGTATCCAAATTTTTTTGTCTACCCTCTCTTGATGGAAGCAAGCTGGCTTTTCAAGCTAGCCCGAAGAGGAGTACACCAGTCAAATACAGTAGTGAGACAATCTACCGCCAAGCTCATGGCTGGCCGTGATGCCTGGAGTAGAGAAGCTGATCCGTTCAGTCTAGGTATAGCGAACAGGATTATCCTTAGTGATAAACTCGCCACATTTTTATTGGAATCTGACTTCCAACCTTTTCTGGATGTCCTTGGCAATATATATGTACGTAGTCCTCGATCGAGAGACTACCTCGTGTCCTGCCCCTTGAATGTACTACCTCTCCCCTTCGGGAAAGGCCTGTGATGAAATAAATGTCTTCCACTTCTAGCTTGAGTGGCATCTGGTCAATCATAAATGCATAATCCTTGATACTCTAGTAGTGAATGAGCATCTCAAGCGGACATGTGTTTGCTTTCATATTTGGCAATTTGAAGAATTTTAGCAAACCACATCCTCGTAAGGCATCCAAAGCATTCGGATCATTAATGACCTCATCATCCACTACGATATGCTCTCTCTCTCGCCAAGTGACTGGCACCCTCAAGAAAAAATGATTTTAGACTGTTAGTTTTTTTGTTTGAAATGTTCGCGGTGTATACATGGTTCCATTTACGCACAGTCGCGTGTAGGGCCCTTATGTACACGGGTTTCATATTTCCAACCTGCATATACACCGTGGTGAAATTTTTGACAAAAAAATTCAACGGTAAAACATAAATTAAAAATTCTAAAACTAGTCACAATTGATTGCAAGACAAGTATAAGAGTTACCTGGGGATTTTGGAAGAATCTGAATGGTTGAATTTGGCGTATGAAAATTTTGCTCCTTTTGCTCCACTTCTCTACTCTTAAACTCAAATGGTGAAAATGGCGATTCCAAAAACTCTTTTATAGGCTTTGAAAATGCAAAATTTTTTTAAAACTTGATTTTGTTTGGTCTCATGTAACTTTTAACTTGGGAGCTTGGAATGTCGAGAATTGTTTAATTTTAGGGACGTTTTGGACAATTTTTTGACGGTTTCGAGACAGCTCGATGACTGTTGACCCGTCATGGCAGGTATCATTTTCTCACTAGCATATAGGTTAGGGAAGCCATTCTTCCATTTCATTATGCATACTAGCCTCCATTTATCGATATATTTGCCATAGGGTCGATCCCACCGTGTTATGGTTCGTAAACCATCTTCACTCGCCAATTATTTAAATCATGACATGATGGTAGAGGCCATCCTTTACATGGGCATCATAGTTAGCACCTCACTGACATTTGTTGCCCATGTTGCTCAGATTTGAGTAGGATCGGGAATCCTCTGTAGTCTTTCCATGACTTATGCGATGAAGGCTCATTCCTCTTTGCTTCTTTGCTTCGTTCTGGAAATATACCCTAGAGGCTCATTTGTGTTGAGTTGTGCTGCTGCATTGCATTTTGACCATTTGAACCTTTTGGCCTTCAGCCAGCTTCACTTGGACTCGTTTTTAAGCCAACTTTTGACCATGACGACTACAAAATAAAACTTGCATACCTTTGACTTCTACAACTTGACACACCTTGACCCATGGAAGGAACACAGCTTTGAGTGTCTTTGACTAGTTTTCACCTCCCTGCACTAAGCATAGGAATGTTCCAATCCCAGGAACTAGATCATCTGTTTCACTAACACTCATTCTTTTCACTGTACTATAGAATTCTTTTATTCTTTTTCTAGCTTAAAGAAAAAGAAAAAAAATTATATATTCCAAAAAAGAGCGGGAACGGGACAATATTTCCATTTATTGTTAGTAGCTAGAGTTAGTCATGTCGCCCTTGAACAAAGCACTCAAAAGCAAAGTCTCCTCTGTTTGGGCGGGATTTAGTTTGACTTAGGTATGCCTTAACCTTGTTATTGAGTGAGTTCTTCCACGATTGGTTATCTCTTCTAATCATATGGAGGGTTCGTTCGTGCCTCCTGCATGATGAACTTATACAGAGTCATCATATGATGCCGTATAGTCACATTGAGTCATGCTTTTGTTCAAGGGAAGTTAGCCTGAGTCGGCCTCTCTGCAGTGTCTCTTGACTCATTTTTCAGTTGGCCATCCCTGATTGTTAGTGTCATCTCTATCATCACATCAGCTATATTGGTCCTTTACTCTTGCCATTTTGAGAAGGTCCCCATTGACTTCTTGCTGGTGGGCCTTGTACTTATCGACAATGACATCTTGCTTTGAGGACAGGCCTAGAGCCACACCCTAGCGCTATTTTCATTATTGATAGGTCACCTTGTGCTCAGCATTGATCAGTATCATGGGTCTTTGACTGAGTGGTTTCCCTTGTGTTCTACATCAGCTTACATTATCACACATTGGGATTCGTGCAGTACCTTGGTTTCCATTTGACCCTATTGGTGGATACCTAGCCTCTGTGTCAACTTTCATTATTGGTTGGTTCAGAAGGTTTTGGTCGTGTGCTAGACACATCTTGTGTATGCCAGAAACGTGCTTCAGTTGGGTTACTACATCTTTTTCATCTGATTCCTTCCCTAATATTAGGGTTGATAGTCGCGCATTTAGCGGAACCTTTTGGTACCCGTAGTATAGTCTCGACAGAGGGTTGCTGAATATGAAGTGGGTTGGTAGTTTCAGGAACTATTTTATCCTTGGAAGTTTCTCCTTCACCATAATCGCGTGACCGTGTGGCCACATTAGCGTGAGATCCCATCATGAAAACATTTGATGACTTATCCCCTTCCTAGTTGCCCCGTGCAGAGGTACCAGGATTTGAACTCACGCCAGCAAGCATTTGTTACCCTTGGGGAAAAGGGCTGGTTAACACAGCTTGAGAGCTAGAAGTCCCTTGCTGCCCAAACAAGTGCTGAGCGCCTTGATTCTTGGGGCAGAGATGAGTTAAATGGTCTCGACTTCATAACTTGCATGGAAACTTGACCTTCTTTCTAGACTCATTTTCACCACCACCAGCATTATTTCCAGATTTATTTGCGTCAGCCTTCCCATCCTGACTCTTTTTCTAACCTCATCCTTTCTTTTTCCCATTGGAATTTGATTTCCGTTGGGGCTATCAGATTGGACAGCATTAATTGAAGAGGTTTGGGAAGACGAAGGGTTAGAGGATGTGACCTGGTTGTTAGAAGCAGTTTGCAAAGGCAACTGTTGCAATTGGCTCAACAAGTTCACCGCATTTGTCTCTACCGATCCATTGATACCATCCGCATGGGGACCTGGCTTCAACTTGGCTATATCAACCTTAGACTTAGGAGCATCTGGCAAGATTTTTTGTAGGATCCCAGACTGAGAGTAAATCAATTCTAATTGTTGGAACCTAAAAATAGCTTGCTCCTTAGAATAGACTCCTGAAATATAGACATCCTTAGAGATTTCAGGTTGTAAAGATTTCAAAAACCATTCGAGATGGTATTCCGGAGGGTTTCGGCTTTAATGAGCCTCTTTCTCTGTCTCCATTCTGAATATGGTCAGAAATGTGAGTTGTCGTGTCCTAACAAAAAGTGGCCAGAAGTTCAGTTTCGGCATCACAATGGATAGGAAACTCGAAATTATTTAAGAAAATATTAGGTAAGTCAGCGAAGGATGTAAGGCTACCCCATGGAAACTCTATATACTACTTGGTCGCATTACCATTCAAGGTGCATTGAAAAAGTCTCAACCTAATTGAGTCATCAATAAGGGAGTTTGATGAGTACCACAAATGGAATGTGGTTACATGGTCGCCTGGGTATTCACCGCCCTTCCCTTCGAATTTTGGAATGTCCGAAGGGAGTTTGGTTGGGACCGGAGGCTAGGCCGGGTTGTATTTGATTGAATCGTTTGTTAATCTCATGAGGTATCGCAAGCTCAAAGTTGCCAAAAATGGAAGCCTAGGAGGACCTTGGGGATTCCACCCCGACTCAGCAGAGCTCCCAAAGTTCTAAAAAGATTGGCCTAGATTTTGAAAGGCACTAGGCTACCCAAAGTAACTAGCAGAACCAGCGAAACCAAAGGGCAAACCTTGTGATCTAGCAAAACTCGGAGTTTGACCAACTCCGGCCGTAAAACCTCGATAACCGGTGAAGCCTCCTCCTAAAGGATTATAAGGAGTCGATAACCCCTGATAAGGATTCCAAGCAGAAGCTAAGGGAGGAATACTTTGAAATGAACTAATTGTGGAGTATGACACATTCCCTTGTTGGCCGTAAAACAGATTCCCAGTTCCAATGCCACTAACCGCAGGGTTAGACCAACCTTGGAAAGGATTGCTACTTTGTCCTGTAGAAGAAAAAGGCATAGATCCTACTATCAGGTTGGAATGTGGTATATGACCACTTCCGAAAGGAAAACCCTGCAATGAAGTCGATCCACTCATCATGGATGTGGCGGCACTAAATGGAACTGATGGAATACCCTGTGAATGTGTGCCAAATGGAAAAAATCCAGAACTAAAAGCATTGGTTTGAGAATTTACACTCGTAGAAGGAATGTAGGTAGACCCAACTAAAGATGTGCTAGAAAAAGATCCAAATAAAGAAGCAGAGGGGATGGAAATCATTCCTCCCCCTTGCACTGATGTTGGAGTCTGCATAGTTGTAGCACTTGTAGTAGAAGTCATGCTTCCAGTAGTGGTCATTGATGGTAAGTGCGTAATGTGGCCTGGACTTGACAGTCTATGCGTCAGAGTCCCAACATATCGTAATACTTTTGGATAACTAGAAGGTATGGGAGAATTCAAAGCCGTTAACAACTCTGGGAGTTCTTCTACCTCTATGTTATCTTCCGTCTGAAAGAGAACTTGAGAAAGAACTGGAGTGTTCCTCTCTTGTTTTGTGGAAGTACCAGGCCTATTCTGAACACTAATGCCCTCGAGAGGAGGATCATTCCCCAATGCGTCAGCTGTCGTTGGATGAAACCCACCGGTAGTATTACCTCTGCACATTCTAGGAGAAGGCTCTAAACTTGGTGGTTAAATACCACGAAGTCTTCGAGACCGTTTAGGTAATCGGTCAGCCACTTTGAATTTTTTATTAAGATCTAACTAAAGTATCAAAAAATTGAAAGCTAGGGCAACTAAGAGCACAGAGCACACACTAAAAAGTCCCTAAAAGATATCAGTCAGTCAAACAATTTTCAAGCATTTCTGCTACGGGTGATGAGGACCGGACACCAAAATAGAAGAAAGTGAAGTAAGGGGCCTTCCAAAGATAGTCTGGGATAATGACAGCCCAGTCCTATCAGCGAAGGTAACAGAGGAAGTGACACTAACATCCTAACAAGAGCCTGCGCTGGTGCAAGCCCCCAAGCTTCGCAAGGGTGGCCTCCAGTGGTACCGTTGAGAGTATTACAACGTTGACCTCAGGTGCCATGGGCTTCTCCTCCACAGCCACCTGTGTAGATCCCTAGGAGTAGCAACTAAGGTTACCAACTTGTTTCAGAAGCTAGGCGGAACAGTCTTGAGGTAAGCTCCGACAAGTAGGAGAAGGGGCATCTCTCTTCCCTGTCTTCAAAAACCCTCGTTCTTAGTTCCCAGATCTGGAGCTTTCCTGGTCTTCCTAACGCTATTAGATTTTCACTCAGTATTCAGAATTCTATGTTTGACAGTCTAAATGGCCTTGAAGAGTTATCTCTCCACTCGCCTAATCCAAGGCCGTAAAATATCCTAAAACTTGTTGGTGTGTCTAACTTGACAATTATAAAAAGTTCTACTATATTTTAATTAGCACTTGTTTTTAAACGGGTTGTTCTTTAAGTCAAGGGATAAGTGGAAGTGAAACTAGTCGTTTTTTGAAGAAATAGAAATTAATAAAAACAAAACTACATGCAAATGCACTTGTTTTCATTTTTCGATGAAAGATTTTTCTGCTAGGTTCAGAGGAACTTCAAAGAAAGCAACAAATTTTCCTTTCTTTTCTTTTACTCATGCTTCACACTCCCAAAAATTAACAAAACTATGGATGCCTAAAAATATGTTCAAATTTATCCTAATGCAACAAGTACATGTTGATGCAAAACTCAAAACTACTCTTAAATCGAGAAATGAAAGTTACTTGTTTATCAATTTAATTTGCCACTTAAAATGTTTAGATGGAATATGAGTTTATCAGTAAGCTACTCATTTTCTTGCTCAAGGTATCTAATGACCCATTTAGCTCTCTCAAGGTTAACTGATAAGGCTTGTATTTTAGCCTCCTTCTCTTTGATAATCACGTCCTTGATTCTTGAGCCTTGAGAGCCCAAGCCAATGACATCCTCCTCCATCAAAATAAAATCCATGTCTTGCCCTTCAATAGGGCCCTTCTCATGCATCTTGTGTTTCCCTTTGTCTCTTCTCTTTGAGTGCTAGCCAACCTGTATAGCTGGAGAAGAAGGCAAAACCCCTTCCACCCCTAGTGGAGATAGCATTTTCCTATAATCTACTGAAGAAGGCGAGACCCCATCCACCCCTGGTGGAGATAGTACTCGCCGGGCAGTAGAAAAGAGACTCCTTGTGCCTCTCTCATAAGTAACAAATACTGGCACACCTGTAGTCTCTATCTCATGGACATCTGGCTGTCCTAATGGTCCTCCTTCCTCCTGAGGCACTGATGAAAACCCTTGAGGGTCTTTGAACATTTCATGGGCAATAAAGGTCTCCCATGGCATGTTTAGCAAGTTTAACTGGTGCAAGACAACAATCTTAATCAATGAGAAGTGGTAAATGCTATTGAGCTATTGAGGAAAAGGTTTTCTTTGAACATAATGGGCCATCTTCTCAATGTTCCTGTATATAAAGTAGGGGAGGTTCATCATCCTTACCCTAGTAAAGTGCATCAAGAGCCTGACATGATATGCATACAAGCGGGAAAATCTTCCCTCACAGGTGAAATATTTGATAATGATCTTCATAAGAGGGGAAAACTTGTCTTCCAAGTACTTGAAAGGGAACACCCTGCTAATTTTGTGGTGATATCTAGCCTTAATATAAGGCTCATAATATTCTCTGTCCACATACTTCCCTTTATTCTACTGCTCACCTACATTAGGGATTCCTGTTGCTTCTGAGATGGTGGTAGGTGACAAGGTGAAGGAGACACCAGCAAGGTTCACTTGGCCATTATGTAGATGGGTTACGAATAGCCAAGCAAGCTCATGATGAAACTTTACGCTTTCCACCATTTCACAAAACTCATAGCAAGAATTATGTCTAAAACAAGATATAGCGAGAGTACAAGCAAGCAACTCTGTGAGACTGAAAGGTTCCTACCTGATGATCTTTCCCCCTTTGTGTGGTTTTCTAGGCACATGTGCTTCTCTGTAAGTGTCACTGAAAGTTTCCTCCTCACACGCATAGTCTTTGTCTCTCTCCATGGGTTTTTGGGTGATATGATAGGTGATGTGAAATGAAGGCTTGTAGTGATAACAAGATGAGTATGAAGAGATTTGTTTTATAAGGTAAGTGAGTTGTAATATGAGGGTGTGAATACTTGAGGGATTTATGGTATAGAGTTTGATAAGGGAATGGGGAATAGTGGGAGTTAGGGTAAGTGAATAGTGTATTAGGGTTAGGGTTTGATGTAGAAAGTAGGGTTTAGTGGAATGAAGCTTGATGACTGATGGATAGTGGAAAATACTTGATAAACTAAGTGTAAATGAAGGAGAAGAGCAGCAAATGACCCTTGGTGGCTTATGAGAGGTAGTTTCAGCAATTAGTTAGGTTTTGTGTTTAGCATTTAGTTAGGGTTTACTCTAAAAGAAGCCAAACACATTTAAGCAACCAAGCACAACTCTTTTTAGCAGGGAGGAATGGTATACTTACTTGAAACAGGCATCAAAGGGTTTTTGAAGAAGTTTGGAGGTGATTTGAGGTAATTTTGGCTTCCTCAACATGTGCGCAATGCCATTTTAATGCGCAGCACCCATGCGAATTTACACTGCAAATACTCAATAGGTTCGCAACACACTATTAATGCACAACACGAGTCAACCTTCCTGATTTTCATTGTTTTCCTCCTTCTTGCTCGATGATGGTGAAAAATCGTGTTTGCTTGAGCTTCACTTAGCACTTTGCTCTTCACTAATGAAAGAAATGAAGCATATGGATGAGCTTTTTATACCCTATCTCTTTTTAATTTTTCATTAACAAGACCCACTTTCTAATGTTTTGTCACTTGTTTAAAATACTCTATTTTTTCTGAATTTGGACCCTTTTGACTTTTTGACTTTTTTGCAGGTGGACTTACACTTACTTCATGGACTTCTTGCAGTGGCAGGAACTGGCATTGTTGCCAAGTCACCAGGAGCATACTTATTACATATAGGAATAGTAAAATTACATAAAATTACCTCAACTGAACTCATTAAATACAAATGCTCCGTTTTACCTCAAAATAGAGTTTTGAGGTAAAATAGCCTTATTCAGCATATCAGAAGTAAAATCATGACTATATGAACCTTTTTATCCTCCTCATGTGTCTACTAACCCTTTTATTCAATTCTAAATGACCATGATGGAAAACCCTAAGACGTAATGAAACTAAACCCTAGGACTGGTTTTTATAAATGAAATGAACTGGAATGACAATGAATGACTAAAAAGATGCTTGAACAAGTCAGCAGGTATATGACATGAGGGAAACTGAAATGAAACCACTACCATCAGTTGATCCATGACCTAATGGAATGCAGTTGATCGAATGAGACACTTAACATGAATGCAAAAGAGAAATTTTATCACTGATGGAAGTGTGAAGACACTGACACTAACACTCCCAACCTAAAATTCCTTGAATTCCCTATGATGATTTTCATAAATATTCTACATGTCTTGTGTTTCTTTCAGTTCCTCTTTATAACATGCATCTCTTATTCCATCTCAGTCAACATGTCTGGTCCAATCAACAACCTATTCAGTAGATCACTACAGTTGATAGGAGTATTACAAAATGTCCCATAAATATCCTCAAATAAACTCATCCTTAAGGACTCTTGATACCCATTATTATATGGAAACTATACCAATGGATGATACTCCTCCGAGTTCATATGTTGATGCATGACATGGATCCTCAACATATCCTCAAGAATATTGTTGGCCCTCTATGTATATCCATCTATGATTAGATGATAATTTGTATCGTAAGCTAACCCTCTTCCCAATCCTCCAAACAACTTCTTCCAAAACTTGGAAGTGAACTTGGCATCTTTGTCTGATATAATATTCTTAGAAACACCATGCAACCTCACTATCTCCCTGATCAAGATCTGAGCTACCTCATTAGCTGAATTAGTAGACTTCATTGTAATGGAGTGAGTTTCCATACTCAACTTGTCAACCACAAAAATGATAGAACCATGTTTCTTCGATGTCCTTGACAAACGTGCAATGAAATCCATGGAAATTACCTCCAATTTCCATTCTGGAATTAAAATAGGATGCAATAAACTAGCTAGATTATTACACTATGCTTTGACTTGTTGACAATCCAAACATCTTGCAAAAAAATCATCTGCTTCTTTCTTTAAGTTTGTCTAATGGTATAACCTCGTAAGCTCTATCAATGTCTAATGATATCAAGGGTGACCTAAATATAACTTGAAATGAAACTCCCTCAAGATAAGTTTCTTGAGATCACCACTATCTGATACATAAATCATATTGATGAATCTGACTAATTCATCTTCCAAAAGTTCTTACTCATCATCCCTATCACCTTCACCCTCATGCTATAATACCTCCTTTAGTTGTTCGTACCTGTCATCATGTTTCCCTTCTTGCAATATCTTCATCTGAAAATTGTAGGAATTTACAGGGTAAGTTCCTCAGAAAGAACACCAAAAGGACACCGCTCACAACCAGATCACAGATCAATACACTAGTATTTTTGACGTGGTTAAAACCCTCAAAGAGGGAAGCAGTCCACGGCCTGCGCCAACGTGGCTACTACAGGAAATTTCTTAATCAAAGAATGAAAATTTACATAAGCTTCTCTCATGCACGGATTACCCGAACAATGACCCTCCATGCGCTTTAAATAGAACTCATGGACCAATCGGGTGTCAAGCCACGGATCAAGTGTCGGTAATACCGAGGAGAGAGTGAACCGTCGGATCACTACATATCATGACCGTCGGATTGTAAGTTACAAAATGTACAACGGTAAAGAAACACACTTTACCTAACTCTATACCTAACTGTACACTAGACCAAGTTGAACTTAACTATATCCTATGTGTCGGAATATCCTAACATCCCCCCTTAAGAACAACTTGGGATAGGATTGAAGGATTTACAAATATGACACAATAGGAGAAGGAAGGAGGCACTAGAGCCTATCCCCCCTTAGTGACAACTTCCTGAACTCCAAGCATATATCGAAGTTTAGTGAACTTCGCCTCTGTGAGAGCCTTTGTGAAGATGTCTGCAACCTGATCATCTGTTGAACAATATTGCACTTCAAGAACATGGTCATGAATGAGCTTTCTGATGAAGTGCATGTGTAGTTCAATGTGTTTGCTGTGCTGATGCTGGACTGGATCTTTGCATAGCTGAATGGCACTTTGATTATCACACCAAAGTGTGGTTGGATTGTGCTGCTCAAAGCCAAACTCTGATAGGATCTGACAAAGCCATAAGGCTTCCTTACTAGCTTCCACGGCAGCACGATACTCTGCTTCTGCTGACGAAAGTGAAATGGCAGCCTGTTTCTTACAAGCCCATGTAATAGGTCCTGAACCAAGAGTGAATACATAACCGGCAGTAGACTTCCGATCATCAGGGTCACCAGCCCAATCAGAATCAATGAAACCAACTAATAGAGGAGCTGTTTTGGCACTGTAATGAATCCCAAACTGTACTGTACCTCGAACATAACGAAGTATTCTTTTGGCTACTTTCCAATGACTTTCACGGGGGTTTTGCATAAAACGAGCAACAAGGCCAATAGCAAAGGAAAGGTCAGGACGAGTATGGGTTAAATACAAGAGTTTTCCTACAAGTTGACAGTATAAGGTAGCATCAACTTCAGGAGAAGTACAAGAGACTGAGAGTTTGACTCCAGACTGAAAGGGAGAAGGGGCTGGCTTATAGTCTTCCATGTGAAAGTGACGAAGAATATCACAAGCATACTTGGACTGGGAAAGGAAAATACCCTCCTTGGATTGCAAGACTTGAAGACCGAGAAAATAGTGTAAGTGTCCTAAGTCTGTCATTTCAAATTTCTTTTTAAGGCCGGACTTCACATGTTTTATAAGGTTGGGATCACTACCAGTAAGAATAAGATCGTCAACATAAAGAACAAGGATGATAAGGGAGTTGCCCACTTTCTTGGTGTAGACAGTATTGTCAAAATAACACCTAGAAAAACTAGATTCTAAAAGAAAGCTATCCATTTTGGCATACCAAGCCCGAGGAGTTTGCTTGAGACCATAAAGGGATTTCTTAAGTCGACAAACAAGGCTAGAGTCTGTTTGTATGAAGCCAATGGGTTGTTCCATATAGATTTCTTCCTACAAGTCCCCATGCAAGAAGGCAAATTTAACATCCATCTGATGGACTTCACATTTTAAAGAGGCAGCAAGGGAAAGAACAAGGCGGATAGAGTTCATTTTGGCAACAGGGGAGAAGGTTTCAGTGTAGTTAATGCCTTCAACCTGTGAAAAGCCCTTAGCAACAAGACGAGCTTTATGTTTATCAACTTTCCCATCTGGTCCATACTTGGTTCTGTAAACCCATCTACATCTAACAAGTTTGCATCCCATTGGTAGAGGAACAAGATCCCATGTATCATTTGCCAACAATGAATGATATTATTCATTCATAGCTGCTTCCCAATGTGGATGGCCTGAAGCTTCTACAAAAGTGTCAGGATCATGATTTACTGGAGCTTGAGCCAGTAAAGAAGAGGCTCTTTCAAACTGAGAACGTGTACGTCGCTGATCTATAGGATCACCGGCAAGATCACCTGCTGCATCCCGAGTAGCACGGACCCATCTTGGAAGTTGAGGATCCTCAGAAGGTGGGGGAGGATTATCATCCTCACTTTCATCATCTGAAGAAGAAATGTTTTCAAAAGTAGAAGAGATAGGAAGAGGTGGCACATCCGCCGGACTAGGCTCGCAGGCCGATTTATTTTCATCAAATTTTACATCTCTTCTAATGATAACATTTTTGGACTTAAATGGAATAAGTCTATAACCTTTTACATCTTCAGGATATCCAACAAAAGTACATTTCTCACTCTTAGGTTCTAAAGCTTTATGCTTTTCATCTGGAATATGGGCCCATGCTTCACTTCCAAAAACACGAAAGTGACTTACATCTGGTTTAATGGAACTCCAAGCTTCTTCTGGAGTGATATTCTTTAGAACCTTAGTAGGAGTGCGATTCATTATATAATTTGCACAAGTAATTGCTTCGGCCCAAAAACTAAGACTGAGTCCTTTAGATTGCAGCATACAATTAGCCATTTCCTTTAAGGTGCGATTTTTCCTTTAAGCTACACCATTTTGTTGTGGAGTGTATGGAACAGTATGTTGCATTTGAATTCCATTTTCGGTGCAAAAGTTGATGAATGTGTTTTTAACATATTCTCCACCATTATCAGTTCTTAGCTTAATAATTTGATGTCCAGATTGTTTTTCAACAAAGGCTTTGAAGGCAAAAAATGTGTTAAATACTTCGCTCTTGAGTTTTAAGAAGTATACCCAAGTGCATCTGGAGAAATCATCAATGAAAGTTAAGAAATACTTGCAGCCAGAGAATGAAGCAACAGGAAGTGGACCACATAAATCACTGTGCACAAGCTGTAAAGGGGCTGAGGCGTGCCAAGAGGCACATTTGTCAAAACTGTCTCGATGATGTTTTCCGAGTACACATCCGGAACAAACACCATCTCTGCAAGATACCATAGGAAGACCTCTCACCATATTTTCTTTACATAGATGCTGAAGGGAGCGATAGTTTAAGTGACCAAATCGCTCATGCCAAAGTTTGCTCACTTCATCATTATGAGAAACAAATATTGAGGGAAGATTTGATGACCCAAAGTTGTGAAACTTATACAACCTTGTGGAATCATCAGCAATACCAATACCTAGAATCTTTTTAGGATCTCTTAGATCCTTGATTACAACATCATGAGGTGAAAATTCAACAATTTTACCTTCACCTGAATGAGTTATCTGATATACAGATAGAAGGTTGCAGGATAAGGTTGGAACACATAATACATCATCAAACTGACCATTGTCTAGATGAACAGTTCCAGTCCCGACAACATTAAGAGATCTATCATCACCAACATATATATTTTTGGTGTTACAATCATTTAAAGAAGAAAACATGGCTTGGTTTTTGGCCATGTGATAAGAGGCTCCAGAATCAATGAGCCACTCATGAGAAGAAGAGGAAGAAGATACATTTAATGCATAACCAGACTGAGATGATTGACAACGACATGCAGAAAGTGCCATTCCGGAAGTTGAAGTTGAAGTATGCTCCACATGGATGTTATGTTTCTTCATTGCGGCTTCCAAGGCTTCCATCTTCTTAAAGCATTTAGATTCTAAGTGGCCATCTCGATTACAAAAGTTACAATGTCTATCAGTCTTCTTCCATTTTCTTTTATTGGTCTTAACATTTTGCTAAAATGATATTTCATTTTGAGGCTGAGTTGGTTTAGGACCATTCTTGTTAGGATATGACTTCTTAGGATTCTTTGAATTTGGTTGCTGCTGGGCGGCTAACGCTTTCGTGGAAGAGTTTCCAAGATTAAGAAGACCAAGGTGTAAGAGTTTTTCTTGTTCTCTTATTAAAGAATCACAAAAAGAGTCAAAGGAAGGGGCCTTGTAGTCTTTTCCTTGAGAAATGAAAGCTTCCCTTGTAGAATGGAAGGTGGAAACAAATACAGAGTAGGCTGGTCCCAACTTAGTAAGGATGGAATAAATAAGGTTACTATCTTCTTTCTTAACCTTAACACCTTCCAAAAGATATCTAAGGGTCTTGAATTTGGACAAGAAATCTTCAATGCAAGAAAAATTATTAGGATCCAATGTAAGCAACTCATTTTCAAGTTGATGGGGTCTAATTTCATTTTTAATCCCAAAGACTTTAATGAGTTTTTCCAATGCTTCATGAGGAGCCTCAAGTTCTGCAATATGGAATCTAAGATCAGGAGAAATAGACATCCCTATCAAACCACGTGCTTGACCTTGTCTATTTTCCCATTTTGTAGCCTTGTCTTCATCTTTTGGTTTCTTCTCTTGGTCTGTGGCTATTCTGTAGAGACCTTTAATTCTAAGTAAATCTTCCATGTAGGCTATCCATTGGAAGTAGTTAGTGCTGTCAAGAATGACTTGGCATGGACTTTCCATTTTAAAAAAAAACTGAAGCTGAAGATGCTGAAAGTAAGTGTTCCAATGGATAGATCTCGAAAAATTAGGTTGTTTAAAAAAAAACAGCTCTGAAAAAGGCTTCCGGATGAAGAAGTTATGACTTTTGAAAAAACAATTTGTTGAAGTTGCCGGCAAAGTGCGCGAATGTGCGGGAATGAAAAAATCCGCCCCCACAAAATGGAGACTTGAACCCAAGACCTCTCCTCTCTTAAAATAGCTTTGAACCAATTGATCTATACAAAAAATTTGAGAGAGAGAGAGAGAGAGAGAGAGAGAGCGGGGGGGGGGGGGGGCTTGGTTTGCGTGCTTGCCTTGAGAAAGCTCTTTTTCCCTACAAAACACAAAACACAAAACCCAACACGAATATGCAAAGAAAAACGAACCTTGCGGCTCGAAGTTAGCTTTAGCCAAAAGACTAGATATATTAAAAAAAATGAACCTTGCGGCTCAAAGTTAGCTTTAGCCGAAAAACTAAATATTTTTCTCAATGTTTCTAATTTTCCGAGATCACACTAAGGTGCAGGGAAAAGGGCATACGCATGAGGAAAATCCTTCCTTTCTGTTTCTGATTTGCCTAGATCACACAGAGTCATAGGGCAAAGAGCATACGCAGAAATGAAAGGTATAGATCCGGTTAAAAAAAAGCTAAATAAAACGAAACCGAAATAAACAGAGAGAAAATAACAGTAAACTACAAATAAACACTGTATACCTCCCGATCTGAAAAATGACGCAGCTAGGGCTACCGGAAACCTTTTCGCATGAAACGAAAGGGGTTCCTCACTGGACCAGATGCTCCGAACGCAACAGAGCAATCCTCTCAGCCCGAAAGCAGTCAGAAACAGCAGATCTAGGAAACGACAGTCGGATGCAGTTCTACCGGCTTCAGATTTGGATCACCAACGGACGTAGCCCTCAAATAGCTCTGATACCATGTAGGAATTTACAGGGTAATTTCCTCAGAAAGAACACCAAAAGGACACCGCTCACAACCAGATCACAGATCAATACACCAGCATTTTTGACGTGGTTAAAACCCTCAAAGAGGGAAACAGTCCACGGCCTGCGCCAACGTGGCTACTACAGGCAATTTATTAATCAAAGAATGAAAATTTACATAAGCTTCTCTCATGCACGGATTACCCGAACAATGACCCTCCATGCGCTTTAAATAGAACTCATGGACCAATCGGGTGTCAAGCCACGGATCAAGTGTCGGTAATACCGAGGAGAGAGTGAACCGTCGGATCACTACATATCGTGACCGTCGGATTGTAAGTTACAAAATGTACAACGGTAAAGAAACACACTTTACCTAACTCTATACCTAACTCTACACTAGACCAAGTTGAACTTAACTATATCCTATGTGTCGGAATATCCTAACAAAAATTTGTCCCGTAAGAACTGCTAGCTGAAATATGTTTCACTTGCAGTCTCCTACAAATATCACCTACAACCATGTCCTCCTTTCCCTTAATGTACCTTATCTCAAAGTCAAACTCATTGAGGGTCACCAACCATCTAGATTGCCCAGCATCTAGATTAGGTTGGTCAAACAAGTACCTTAGTCCACTATGATCACTCATCACAATAAACCTCGTGCCAAGAAAATAGCGCCGCCACATATTCAAGGAATTAATGATAGTTTTCAACTCAAGATAATGAGTCACATAGTTCTCCTCATGCTCTTTCAACTTTCTTGACTCATAACATACCGCCTATCTTTCGTACATCATGACTCCTCCAAGTCCTCTCTTGCAAGCATTTCGACATACCCCAAAATCCTTATCTGGATCTACAATCTTCAATACTAGATCATTGGTAACCAAGTGCTTCAACAACTCAAAACTAGTTTCACACTCCTCAGCCCATTCAAACTTATTTCCCTTCCTTTGCAAAGATTTAATAGGATAGGTAATCCATGAGACGTTCCTGGTGAACCTCCTGCAATAACCTATTGGTCCCATGAATTATCTGACCTCATCCACATTCATAAGAGCTTTCCACTCCATGATAGCTTTAATATTTTCTGAGTCCATTGTTATCCCTTCCTTGTAAAGAACATGCCCCATGTAATGAACCTAAGTCTGAAAGAAATTGCACTCGGTAAGCTTGGCATACAACCGATGCTATCTCAATAATCTCAACACCACTATGATGTGCTCTGCAGGCTCTTCCTCATTCTTAGAATATAACAATATCTCATCAATAAACACTATCACAATCTTTTAGAGATAAGGATGCAACACACTATTCATCAAACACATGATAGTGGTTGTAGCATCAGTAAGACCAAAAGGAAGCACCACAAGCTCTTAATACTCATACTTGGTACATAATCAAATATTGTAAGTATCTTCTTCTTTGATGCACACTTAATGATATCGTGATCTCCAATCCTTCTTTGAGAACACTATTGCTCCCTCTAGCTGATAAAAAAAATCATGAATCTATGGAAAAGGATGCTTTTTCTTGATAGTCACCTTTTTGAACTACCTGTAATCAATGCACAACCTAAGAGTACCATCCTTCTTCTTTACAAAAAATACGGGTGCACCCAAAGGTGACACACTTGGCCTTATGTATCCTTTATTAAGCATTTCCTTAAGATGCAACTTCAATTCCAACAACTCTGGTGTGCTCATCTTGTAAGGTGCCTTTGATAATGGTGCTTCTTCTAGTACCAACTCAATAAAGAAATCCACTTCCCTATGAGGCGATGACTCTAAAATATTTGTTCGAAATACATCCTAAAACTACTTCAAAAAAGGATATCTCTTCAAGACTTCATCATCCTCAACATTCTTCCCTTTGTCACTATAAACATGCACGGAAAACAATACACATCGTTTCCTACTAGTTTGCTTAGCTTACATAGCTGTAACCATTCTCACTAATGTAGGTTTCTTCTTTCCCTTCAAGATTCTCTTTTCTCCATTATCATCAAGGCACTCAATAGCCTTCTCATAACAATCTACCTTAGTCCTTTCAATAAAAAACTAACCTATGCCCAAAATCATACTATATGATCCCAAAGGAAGAACATTTAGACGTGTTCGTGTAGGCATACCATTCAACTCAAATGCACAAACTCTCACCCATTGATGAAATCTTTTCTTGGTTGCTATATCCAATTGCACCAACCAAGACTCTTCCATCTCAATAATCGATGTCTCATGATCAACCTACCTATTATCAAGTGTTGCATAGATTCAAGGACAACTCTGATAAACATACCCAACTGTCTGCACATCCTAAGGACTCTAAATTTTAGGTCTACCATCCCGGTACAATGGACAATCCTTTTGGTGATGATCCTCACCAAAAATCCAACACTGCAATGATTCTTTACTACAACCTTTATTATGTTCCTGTCTAGGATGATATCCATGTCCCTTCTCAGCTACACTAAAATTGTTATAAGGAGCCACAATTTATTTCTCACTTACATCTTGAGGTATTTCGTACTTGTTTGATGAAAAAATATCTTCTACGAACATAATTGAATCCCATATATCTAGTGGCTTGATCTAGAAACAAAACACTTGCGCTTTCCTTAGAGAAATTAGAATATGAAGGAATCACTTACCTTGAGTCAAAGTAAGATCTTCTCTGCTCCCTAGTTGTGTACTTTAGCTACAACCCCAAATGCCATAAATGGAACCGAAAAAATAATTATAACAAGAACAAGAGATATAAGATATACATAGCATAGGCTACTATATCTAACCAATGGTTCAAGAAGGCATTGAAATAAATATGCATCAAATAGACACACATATAGGAAAAAAAAACTTTTTGTATTAACGAAATGTAGGAGAAGATTACAACCCTTTTGCAGTTCTTGAAAACGTAGATGTCTCTCATCAAACTTGTCCTTACTTATCCAAAAAGAATTTGTTCAAACATAATTCATTGGTCATAATGGATCCTTAGGTAAAATGTAGCAGCATTAGGGCATAGCTAAGAGTCTCCAAATGTCAACCCAGACTCTATGGGAGGTAGTGAATTTATAGGGTAAATAGGATATTTTAGGATTGACAAATCTAGGAATTAGATCAACATATAAGGGAGGATAAGCTCTAATAATAAGAGATAAGACCTCTAGAGTATGAATTCAAGATCTCAATCAATAGTAAATGGTTAAAACCAACTTAGAAGATTTTGGAAAGAGAAGATTTGTAATTATTTTTTATTTTTCTTGAAATTATTGAACCATCGCACCTGGAGCAATGGAAACATGCATTGGGGAATGCAATTTCTTAATTATGCAACATGCAACAATGCAGGTTGCATAGAAGATTAGGTGTAGTGGGTCCAAAAATGAGATTTTTAAGTTGTTAAACCCATTATTCTTAGACTTTTTAGAGAGATAATTCTTAATTATTTACAAGGGGATTATATTCAAGGTGTCAAGGATGTTGATTTACCTATTTTCTGGGACATTTTAGCATATGTAAAAAAATAGCTCATAAGATTGATTTTCAGGCCATATCCCTTTAGCCTTCTCGTTCCCCTTCTGATCATGATTAGGCTCAAACCTGCACTTCGACCACTCATAACAATGCTTCAACTTCTCAATGCCTTCGTACAATGACTGAGACTCATCATACTCAAACTGATCCTTGAATGTTAATGGTGGTCTATTGAAGAATCATTAGACCTTTGTCTTCTCATCCTGGAGGTAAGGTGCATACCTCAAAAGATCTATACAATTACTCGTGTACTCTTCATCTATCATGGAACCCATCGCAAGCTCATAGAACTCCTCATCCATTCCATCATAACATATCTTGGAAAGTACTTCTTTCTCAATAGTCTTTTAAATTAATTCCAACTCAACTCCTTTATCCTAATGCCTCTAACATGCTTTACCTATTCGCACCTTATATATTCTCTTCCTTTGAGACCAAAAATAAGTACCATGGCATTCATATTCTCTACATAAGCATGTAATTTGAAAAACTTCTTCATCCCAATTAGAAATGCTTTTGTATCTTTAGGTTTCTCTATTTCTCCATTAAATGTAGAAGCCTTGGCTTTCTTGAATCATCTAGAAAGTACTGCTTCTCACTCATCCTATAAGGATGATGGTAGTGATGGTAGTGATGTCCCTTTGAACCAAAACTAGAATAGAATCCATAAGCACTACCTCTTATGTTGGGTGTATCCAACAATCTGCCACCTCTGACTACGTCATCCATATCCAACCTATATCATGATCAAGACCTCCTACAATATGCCAAATTAGTCATTTCCTCATGTCCATGACTGATCCTTACATTTCCATGTCTTTGCAAATTTGATCAGCTCTGAAACATTACTGCTTTAACTTATACTTGCTTCTTTTGAGCCCTGGGAAGCCTTTCCTGTAACTCAATTATATTGTTATTATCGGCCTTGCAACTTTTGATTTATGCCTTTAAACTTCTTAAGATATCTTTTATATGAGGAGAACACTTATCTCCTTGTTGCTAAATTGATTTGTAAGGATAGTCATGTGAACTGTAATCCACCATTCTACTTGTCATCTTTGATCTCCTTCTCACTACAAACTTTCCATGTTAGATAAACCAAATAGAAACATGATCAACCATACATTAATGAAGTTGAGGGGATGCTATTTCCTCTACACAAATCAGTCCATCTTAGCATGATATACATGTACATACATATAATGACATTAGCCTCTCAATATCTCACATCATGAATGATAACACAATCTGTAATGATGACTATTTACATTAAAAACATAACCACAACAATGCATGCATAACGATCACATCTAGCCCATCCACTCGAAGTGTTTGAACCTTATAGTGTCGATACCAACATGTAGAGTTCCCTCCCACATTTACCTGCTTTTGCAAGCTCTCTAAGGTAAATTTGAGCTAAGTTCTACTACAATATGACCCTACCTCCAATTTATAGTTATAGAAGTGGGGCTAACAAACAGAAAACTTATCGATATCCCTCAGGAGCACTAGATCACCCAGAAGTCAGTCCACAATATTTGATGACCAAATCCTAAGCTACAACTTCTTTTTCATAAGCCTAAACCCCAACTACACCCACAACACAACATGCATGTGGTTATGAGCTTGCAACCACATGCATAGGCCTACTTCCATGCGGTTATGACCCAAATTTCTAGCTTAGTGCTAGCGGTTCTGAGATCTGTGCCACTTTTCCAAGTGACATTCCATGCCACTACCCAAAGCTTCCTGTAACTTTTGAGAACCATAGTTAACATCACGACAATGCCAAACATTCAAACTTGAAGAAAGAACGTGACCTAGAATACCTAGTACACATTACACATTGCGTGAAACATATGGTAAATAGATGAGTTACAGGTCATGGATGCATACCTCGCCTTAAATATTTGAGCTTCATTTGAGAATCACCGAGAAGGTCTAGTTCCCCCTCAAGTAGTTGCAACAACACTTGTTAGCCCATGCCTTCATCAAACATTCAAATACTTAATAAATTAGTAAAACAATCCATAGTTAGAGGACATCATATAACCATACTTATAACCAACATATAACCAAAATATTAACCACAAAAAATCAGCCATAAAATCCACATAATTACTAGTACAAGTGCTCATATATGATAATGAGGAAACAACTTGTATTAACATACGTAAATATAACCAAGTGAGGGAATTCAATTTACCAAATCAACATAGATTGGGCTGAACCAAAACTTCATTTCAGCTAATCACCCCCATGCCATATTCCAACCATGAATGTGGGATCTCATGGGATAAACTAAGATTTAATCAAGAAAGGTCTTTAGAGGTTAAATCAACTCCTCCCTCAAACTATTGTGATCTCACCTAAATTGGTCTTGAGATCATAAAACCAAACTAAGCTTTGATTCCTAAGAATTTTCTAACCATACCTTAATTAAATTTCATGTCTCTACCCATCTATCAAGGGTTTCCCAGAGAAAACCATATCCACCCCCAACCCTTGGGAATTTTTCCAATGCCACCTCACCATGTTCCAAAGCCTTCAGTTAATATAAACCTCAAGCAAGAACGAATCCCATCACACCATGGTTTTTCAGGTAATGGAAAGGAAAGGGAGAGACCACTATAAAACTAGGTAAAACCCATGCCAATGATAGGGAATGAACCAAATAAACAAATTCATGACCATGTAATCACACTTCATCTAGGAAATCACACATGCAACTTGTTACCTACAAAATATTCTTGTCGAAGATATTTATCCAACCTTCTCCTTACTTTCCTTTACTTTTCATTTTCCTTCCTTTGCTTGCTTTCTTTCCTTTCTCCAAATCCAAGTGAATTCTAATGTGCTCCAAGAATTCTGTAAGTGTGCAAGAGTGTATGAGAGCCAAAAGCTAAACTAACAAAACTTATCAACTGATCCTTTGATGCATTTTTATTATAGGTGTCTCCATTTTTCTCCAGTTTCCTTCTAATTTCTTGACCATGCAGAAGTGTGTCTCTTCACCTTCATTTTCTCCTACTTTCCTTTATTTCATAGTTAAATTACATTATTCCATTTTTTTCGCTTTCTAATGCCTTTACCAATTTCCATAGCCATTATTAAACCCCAAGTGATTCTTCCCATCATTCAACATGGAATACATGTCCCATGACCTTGGTATTATTTTTCCTTTATTATTATTTATTACATGAAACATTAACATGCAGTTGCTACAATTTGTCCACTAGAAGGCCATGACCAACTGCCCGAAGAGGCCTTCCGTCAATTTGAAGGAAATCTTCCATACATGTGTGTGTTTTATTGGAACTTGGTGGTAGTCAAACTTCAGATCAATCTTATTGAAGCACTTGGTCCCCTTGAGCTATTCTAGAAGGTCATCAATCTATGGGATTGAGTATCTATTCCTCACAGTGAATTTATTTAGTGCAATATAATCAATGTTGAGTCTTGACGTCCCATCCTTATATTGCACGAGTACAATTAGGATCCCACAAGGTGAGAAACTTAGTCAGATGTGCCCTTTTCATAGAAATTCCTGGATCTCCCACTTCATTTCGTCATCTTCTAGAAGAGAGTGATGTTATACTAGTCCATTGGGTAGAGGTGCTATGAGATTTAGCTCAGTCGAATTCTTAACTTAAAAATGTAAAGGTATCCTGGTGGGTGAAGAGAAGATGTCTGTATACTCCTCCATAACCTTATCAACATGTTCCAGCTACGTGGAGGAAGACTTTATCGGGGTCATGGATGTGAGCATGATATTGCCTTTATTTTGAGATAATATTAGAATGAAAAAAAAAATCCTAGTATCAGAGATGATACTACTACATTTATTAGAAGAAAACAAAGAAACGGCAGTAGGTGGGGTGTTATAGCTCCAAATCTCGTTCTTGAGGTTTGTGATGCTGCACTCATGGCCTAGGGCAACCCCTCCTTCCAGACCTGGTCCAAATATTTAAAAAACAGTGTTTTATTCCATATACGCAACATTGCCCTGAGCTAAACATGTGTGTACGTGGGTCTGTGTATACCCAACCCACGTATATGTCTTAAAACACTTGAAAAAAAAAAATCTCCTTTATTTCGGGCAGAGATTGCAGGTTTTACCTGCTGATTACCTGTTAGTGCCCATGGCCCAACTGTTCCCAACGAATTCCCAACTAAAAAACTACTTTGGGAGAAGTATAAAAAGGCTTCAATTGGAAGGCCTAGGGGAGGAGAGAAGAGAGGGAAAGATTATTACGCTGAAATTTCCCTGACCAGGTCTGAAGATCCTTGTGCCTCATGCACTTCCCCCATTTATAGGAAACCCTTGTTTTCTTGTGTGATGATGTCTATCTACTACTTGAGATATAATGGAGTAAGTCATGGAAGGAGTTTGTTAAAGGCTTGAGATTGGGCAAATCCAGAGGATGGTTCCCCTTGGAGCCTACGAAAGGACGGATCAGGTGAAATTATTCCTTTCTGTACTTTATTTATCTATAATAAAAGAAACACTTGTCCTTGTTCCTGATATAAATATTCTTCATGTTTATGATATCCATGTTATGATTCATATATGAATGGTTGTTAAATTGCATAACTAACTACCTTTGAATATATTATGAAGATGATTTCTTGATGATGTTTAGTCCATATACTGCTGTACTTTCTTGAATTGATTGTTTTGCAGGTTGAAGGAGCAAAAGGAACTCAAGGAGGGTTTCGACCCTAATTGGATCTTCTCAAACAAAGGACCCCAAGGTACACCCCTTATCATATAGTTTGCTTATATTAGCGTTATGGTTGTATGGAATGTGTGTTTTTTTTGTATAGACAACATCCGGTCTACTAGGGTATCAACCCAAAATGTTAGGGCAATTAATCCCTTAACAGAATTGGCGACTCCGCTGGGGACAACAGTATTATTGTTCCTAGTTAGGGTTTGTATAAGCCAATCAGGGTTCAGCAATCTGTTTGGTTGCTGTCACTGTGTAGTCTGTTCCTGTAGGAACTTGAATTGTAAGTTTGATCAGTTTCTTCAGTCTGTTTTTTGTTTTTTATTGAAATCTTTTTTATACTTTGTTTTTTCTATTTACAGAATTGTATATATGCATGTTTCCTTAAGTCAAACCATGTATACGCAGGTTTCCTTAGCCTCAGTCGTGTATACATGCAGCTGGACATCAATACAATCGGGTATATCTTGTAATTTTTAAGATTTTTCAAATCTTTTTGTTTTTGAAGGTCTGTCTGCTGGTCTGGTTCAGTCCTAAACAGTTACTTTTATGTGTCAGTCTTTAGTTTTATAGCAAGTATCTGATTTCAAACTCTCTCTAATTGTGGAAAGTGTTGGTCTTAGTTGTTTTTCTTACAAACGTCATCATTTTTGCTTAAGCACGCAAGATTTCTTGCTGGAAATCTTGGCTGCTCTAATTCATTAGGGCAGGAAGATTGATCTCAATCTTGGTGTCAAATTTTGTTTGGTGACCTTTTTGTTTGCTTGTTGAAACTACATTTTTGTGACCATCTACTTTTCTTGCTTTCCGAAAGTTGTTAGTTCATACTTTCTTGAAATTTTTCTTTTCAATCTTTTGGTCTTTATTGCCAAACTCTTGCTGCTTCTTTTTTATTGTTAAGAGCATTTTGAAACACATTTTTGTTGAGTTCTCACTTTTTTTTTGTTGCAAACTCGTAAAGTGTTAATTGCCTATTCTTTGGTCATAAATTTTTAGTCTTGTTTAGAGTACTTTTGAAGAGACGTTTTTTCTTTTGCTTTTAAAAAAAACTTCTTGAAAAAACTTGGTTTTGCTTTCTTGAACTTTGTTTTGATTTTAGTTTCTTTTAGTGAATGAAAGTGAATTTTTGTTTGTCTTGAACTTTGTTTTACTGTACAGACGAAAGTGAGCATTAGCGACTCATATTCCATCTAAACATTTTAAGTGGCATATTATAGTGATAAACAAGTAACTTTCATTTTTTCGCTTTAAGAGTAGTTTTGAGTTTTTGCATCAGCATGTATTTGTTGCATTATCATAAATTTGCACATATTTTTAGGCATCCATAGTTTTGTTAATTTTTGTGAGTGTGAAGCATGAGTAAAAGAAAAGAAAAGAAAAATTTGTTTCTTTTTTTGAAGTTCCTCTAAACCTAGTTGAAATTTCTTTCATTGAAAAACAAAAACAAGTACATTTGCATGTAGTTTGGTTTTTATTAATTTATTTTGCATCAAAACACCACTAGTTTCACTTCCGCGCATCCCTTGACTTAAAGAACATCCCATTTAAAAACAAGCACTAATTAAAATATACTAGAACTTTTTATAATTGTCAGTTAGACACACCAACAAGTTTTAGGATATTTTAGGGTCTTGGATTAGGAGAGTGGAGAGATAACTCTCCAAGGCCATTTAAACTATCAAACATAGGAGTCTGAATAGTGAATGAAAATCCAATAGCATTAGGGAGACCAGGAAAGCTCTGGATCTGGGAGTTAAGCACGAGGGTTTCTGAAGACAGGGAAGAGAGATACCCCGTCTCCTACTTGTCGAATCTTACCTAAAGACTGTTCCGCCTGGCTTCTGATACGAGTTGGTAACCTTAGTTGCTACTCCTAGGGATCTACACAGGTGGCTGTAGAGGGGAATCCCATCGCACCTGAGGTCGAAGTTGCATCACTCTCAATGGTGCTACTGGAGGGCACCCTTCTGAAGCTTGGGGGCTTGCACCGGTGCAGGCTGTTGTTAGGATCTCAGAGTAACCTCCTCTGTTACCTTTGCTGATAGGACTGGGGCGTCATTATCCTAGACTATCTTCGGAAAGCCCCTTAGTTCAATTTCTTGTATTTTGGTGTCTGGTCCTCATCACCTGGAGCGGAAGTACCTGAAAGTTGTTTGTTTGGCTGACATCTTTTAGGGACTTTTTAGTGTGTGCTATGTGCTCTTAGTTGGCCTAGCTTTCAATTTTTTGAGTCTTTAACTAGATCTTAATAAAAAATTTAAAGTGGCTGACCGATCACCTAGACGGTCTCGAAGACTTCGTGGTCTTTCACCACCAAGTTTAGAGCCTTCTCCTAGAAGGCGCAGAGGTAATAATGCCGGTGGGTTTCATCCAATGGCAGCTGACGCATCGGGGATTGATCCTCCTCTCGGGGGCATTAGTGTTCATAATGGGATTGGTACTTCCACAGAACAAGAGAGGAACACTTTAGTTCTTTCTCGAGTTCTCTTTCAGACGGAAGATAACATAGGGGTAGAAAAACTCCCAGAGTCGTTAATGGCTTCAAATTCTCCCCTAACTTCTAGTTATCCAGAAGTATTATGATATGTTGGGACTCCAACGCATTGACCATGAAGTCCAGGTCACATTACGCACTTACCATCGATGACCACTACTGGAAGCATGGCTTCTACTACAAGTGCTACAACTGTGCAGACTCCAAGATGAGTACAAGGGGGAGGAACGGATTCCATTCCCTCTACTTCTTTATTTGGATCTTTTGCTAGCACATCTTTCATTGGGTATACCTCCATTACTTCTACGAGTGGAAATTCCCAAACCAATACTTTTAGTTATGGATTTTTTCTGTTTGCACACATTCACAGGGTATTCCATCCGTTCTGTTTGGTGCCTCCACATCCATGATGGGTGGATCGGCTTCATTTTAGGGTTTTCCTTTCAGAAATGGTCATATACCACATTCCAACCCGACAGTAGGATCGATGCCTTTTTCTTCTACAGGACAAAGCAGCAATCCTTTCCAAGGTTGTACTAACCATGCGGTCAGTGGCATGGGAACTGGGAATCCATTTCATGGCCAACAAGGGAATGGGCCTTACTCCACGGATAGTTTGTTTCGAAGTATTCCTCCCTTAGCTTCTGCTTGGAATCCATATCAGGGGTTATCAACTCCTTATAATCCTTTAGGAGGAAGCTTCGTCAGTTATGGAGGTTTTACGGGCGAAGTTGGTCAAACTCCGAGTTTTTCTGGATCACAAGGTTCACCCTTTCGTTCAGGTGGTTCTGCTGGTTACTTCGGGTAGACTGGTTCCTTTCAAAATCAAAGCCAATATTTTTAGAACTTTGGGAGCTCTACCCAGTCTGGATGCAATCCTCCAGCTTCTCCTAGGCTTCCATTTCTGGTAAATTTGAACTTGGCAGACCTCACGAAATTAACAAATGATCCAATCAAATACAACCCAGCCTGGCCTCTGGTCCCAACCAAACTCCCTTCGGACATTCCAAAATTCGAAGGCAAGGGCAATGAAGATCTGGGCGACCATGTAACCGTATTCCATTTGTGGTGCTCATCAAACTCCCTTACTGATGACTCAATTAGGTTGAGACTTTTTCAACGCACTTTGACTGGTAATGTAGCCAAGTGGTATATAGAGTTGCTAGGGGGCAGCTCTACATCTTTCGCTGACTTAGCTAATATTTTCTTAAATCATTTCTAGTTGCATATTCGTTATGATGGCGGAACTGAACTTCTGGCCACTTTTCATTAGGACGCGGCAACTCACATTTCTGACCATATTCAGGAATGAAGATGGAGAAAGAGGCTCATTAAAGCCAAAATCCCTCTGGAATACCATCTCGAATGGTTTTTGAAATCTTTACACCCTGAAATATCTAAGGATGTCTCCAAGTCCGGAGTCTATTCTGAGGAGCAAGCTATTTTTAGGGCCCAACAATTAGAATTGATTTACTCTCAGTCTAGGATCCTACAAAAAATCTTGCCAGATGCTCCTGGGTCTAAGGTTGATATAGCCAAGTCGAAGCCAGGTCCCTATGCGGATGGTATCATTGGATCGGTAGACATAAATGCGGTTAACATGTTGACCCAATTGCAGCAGTTGTCTTTGCAAACTTCTTCTAACAACCAAGTCACATCGTCTAACCCTTTGTCTTCCCAAACATCTTCGATTAATGCCATCCAATCTGATAACCCCAAAGGAAATCAAAATTCCAATGGGAAAAGGAAAGGGCGAGGTAAGAAAAAGACTCAGGATGGGAAGGTTGACGCAAATAAATCCAGCAATAATGCTGGTGGTGGTGGAAATGAGCCTAGAAATAAAGTCAAGTTTCCATGGAAGCTATGCAGTGGAGACCATTTTACTCATCTCTGCCCAAAGATTCAAGATACTGAGTGCTTGTTAGGGCAGCAAGGGACTTCTAGTTCTCAAGCTGTGTTAACCAACCCTTTTCCGCAAGGGCAACAAATGCTTGCTGGCACGAGTTCAAATCCTAGTACCTCTGTAGGGGGCAACCAGGAAGGGGATAAATCATCAAAATGTTTTCATGATGGGCTCTCAAGCTAATGTGGCCACACGGTTACATGATTATGGTGAAGGAGAAACTTCCAAGGGTAAAACAATTCCCAAAACTACCAACCCACTTCATATTGAGCGACCCTCTGTCGAGACTATACCACGGGTACCGAAAGGTTCTACTAAATGCACGACTATCAACCCTAATATTAAGGCAGCCCAGAATTACTCCATTGTTGAGGATCTGGTGCAGAGTCCATGTGCTATGTCTGCTTTAGAGGTGCTCCAGTCGTGTCCCACTCAAAGAAGTGCCTTGTTGTCGGCAATGGTGGTAGTGGATCCAAATAATTATTTAGCTCTCACTTTTGATATGCATAATGTCAAAAAGAGACTTCCTCATCACATGGATTTCCAGATAAGGTCTACCTACCAGAAAATGAATATTTTTCGGGCGGTTATAGATGAGGGAGCTTCCACGTGTGTCATGTCTACATCATGTTGGAAGGCCATTGGATCACCTTCGGTTGTTCCTTCACCTACCCTCTTAACAGCGTTTCATGGTCATTCTCATAGGCCATACGGCATTATCCTGGCCTTTCCTATAAGTATTGGAGGGAAGGTCGTTAATATTGAAGTAGAAGTCATTGATGCTAACCTAGACTATAATATCCTCTTAGGAAGGAACTGGGTATACAAAATTGAAGCCGTTGTTTCGACTCTGTTTCGTGTCATTTGCTTCCTCATGAAGGGAAAATTGTTAAGGTTGATCAATTGGATTATTCTCTAGTTGATCCTCAAGCAACTTCGAACTCTATTGTTCCCTTAGTGGATAACCCCCGACTTCCTACTGAGAATTTAGGAGTTGGGATGTACTCTTCATTAATGGGTACATTTGATCTCCCCCCTCCTACGGCTAGAATAGGTACAATTTCATCCTCCAGGGGTCTTTTACAGAAAGAGTTTGTTCAAGCTCGTTATTTTTTGGATCCTGGACCCTTATCTTCATCTGTGAACGCATCGGATGATGGCAAGGTGGGTGAAATAGAATCTCTTACGTCTGCAGCAGAGCCTAGATGTGAGTCTATCATCAACTCTGCAGACAACCATTCTACTCCTTCCTTTGAGAAAGAGATAGATGGTGATGTGGCTCATCCTCGGAACCTTGATTCCACTTCTGTGTTGGATTGCTTGGATATTTTTTTTCCATCTGACGAAGCGATATTCGAAGCAATGACGGTTGTAGATCGACCTTTGGAAGATTTACATTGTCGGTCATGTTTTTGTCCTCCCTTGCATGAAGTCAAATCTAGGTCCTCCAGTTTGACTAGTGATGTTTGTATGGTTCCTTTGGCTCCAACACAGTTATTTTCCAAAGGAAGTATATTGATTGGTTCGATAATTGTACCGATAAACATCCCTAGGAACAAGTGGGCGGAGACCCCTGATGGGCTCTACCTTAAGAAGTATTTTGCTTAGCAGCTAGACAATGGCTTCTTTGTATATTGTGTATATTTGTACACATCACATCGAGAGTTTTTGATATCAACAGTTTTTGGTCTGCTATGGCAGGTGTTGATGGATGACTTGGTCTATTTTGGATTCGCCGATGGTGCTAGTCGGCACACTCGAAACCTCGCTTCCGCAGCTTGGTTACTCTACTATCCAACCGGTCAGTTGATGGTATTAAGTGGAGTATGCATTGGTCCTGCTTCAAATAATATGGCTGAGGATACTGCTGTCATTAATTTACTATCTGAGGCAATTTCTCATGAAATTTACTCGTTGGTAGTTTATCTTGATTCACAATTGATAGTGTCACAATTGAATAACATTTATCAGGTAAGGGATCCATGTTTATATCACCAGTATTTAAGGGTGAGGTTGTTGCAAAGATCATTTACTTATATTAATTATTTACAAATTCCAAGATCTCATAATTGGTTAGCCAATTCTATCGCTAATCAAGCATTAGACTGGCACATCAATCGTTCATCACAATAAAATCAAGCATCAAGAAGTCGAACTGTATATGTATATCATAAAGCATCTCGAGTGTACATAAGTGTGTCCAAAAATAATATACAAAATTGGGACTCAAATGCCCATAATCATGTCCAGTATATGTAACGCCCCGGCTCAGGATGAGTGGCTAAGCAGGTAACTATCACATTGGCCACATGCCTAAGAGTGCAAACCCAGTCACGTGGTATGCTAACCACATGATGCTGCATATCCATAGGAAGATCCTCTACCACTGCCATCGGTACTCAGTGAGTTAGTCTCACCAAGTGCCGCTGGACAGTATGTAGTAGTCGCTCTATATCTGCAGCCACCTCTTCGATCCATCGGCCGCGATGTCCATGTTGTGGGAACCCATCTGGTCATACCAGCCCAATATCTGGAACATGATCATCATGTTAATCATTTGAATCCTATCAAAAATATTTTTCAATATTCATTATTATATTTGAAAAATCACAAAAAAATTATAAAATCAAAAAATACTTACCAATGTTACCCCATGCTGTGGTTGGTGGTAATACTAGATCGGGATCTCCTCGGACATCAAACCCAGCATAAGGGTAGTCATCTATGGCAATGATCTGATGCTCCCACCAGGAGAAGAAGTCATCATCAAATGCAGTCCGTGGAACATCCCTGCCTCCTAGAAGTTTCATGAGGTCAGCCCACCGAGCCATTCTTGGATCTCGTGGGGCACTGATTGAAACCGATACTCTAGGACGAAGTGTAGGGACCCGCTCGAAAAAGAAAGAGCACAAAATATATCCGTATTCAAAGTTTTTTTCTGCCCTCTCTGGATGGAAGCAAGCTTGCTTTTCAAGCTAGCCAGAAGAGGACTACACCAGTTAAATACGGTAGTGAGACAATCTACCGCCAAGCTCATGGCTAGTCGTGATGCCTAGTGCAGAGAAGCTGATCCGTTCACTCTAGCTCTAGTGAACAGGATTATCCTCAGTGATAAGCTCGCCACATGTTTGATTGGAATATGACTTCCAACCTTTTCTGGATGTCCTGGGCAATATATATGTACGTAGTCCTTGATCAAGAGACTACCTCATGTCCTGCCCCTAGAATATACTACCTCTCCCCTTAGGGAAAAGCCTGTGATGAAATAAATGCCTTCCACTTCTATCCTAAGTGGCATCTGGTCAATCATAAATGCATCATCCTCGATACTCTAGTAGTGAATGAGCATCTCAAGGAGACGTGTGTTTGCTTTCATATTTGGAAATTTGAAGAATTTTAGCAAACCACATCCCCGTAAGTCATCCAAAGCACTGGGATAATTCATGACCTCATCATCCACTGCGGTATGCTCTCTCTCTCTCCAAGTGATTAGCATCCTGAATAAAAAACGATTTTAGACCGTTAGCTTTTTTGTTTGAAATATTTGCGGCATATACGCGTGTCTGTTTACAGACAGTCGCGTGTAGCACCCGCGTGTACGTGGGTTTCATATTTCCAACCTGTGTATACGCCGCAGTTAAATTTTTGACAGAAAGTTCAACGTTAAAACATAAATTAAGAATTCTAAAACTAGTCACAATTGATTGCAAGGAAAGTATAAGAGTTACCCGGGGATTTTGGAAGAATCTGAACGGTTGAATTTGGTGTATGAAAAGTTTGTTCCTTTTGCTCCATTGCTTTGCTCTCAAACTCAAATGGTGAAAATGGTGAGTCCTAAAACTCTTTTATAGGCTTTGAAAATGCAAAATTTTTTCAAAACTTGATTTTGTTTGGTCTCATGTAACTTTTAACTTGGGAGCTTGGAATGTCGAGAATGGTTTAATTTTCAGGACATTTTGGACTTTTTTTCGACGATTTCGAGACGGTTCCATGACTGCTGACCCATCATGGAAGGTATCATTTTCTCACTGGCATATAGGTTAGGGAAGCCATTTTTCTATTGCATTATGCATACTAGCCTCCATTCGTCGATACATTTTCCATAGGGTCGATCCCATCGTGTTATGGTTCGTAAACCATCTTCACTCGCCGATTCTTTAAATCATGAAACAATGGTAGAAGCTACCCTTTACATGGGCATCATAGTTAGCACCTCACTGACATTTGTTGCCCATGCTGCTCTGATTTGAGTAGGGTTGGGAGTCCTCTGTAGTCCCACCATGACTTATGCGAAGAAGACTCATTCGTCTTTGCTTCTTCGCTTCGTTCTGGCCTTATACCCTAGAGGCTCCCTTATGTTGAGTTGTACTGCAGCATTGCATTTTGACTATTTGCACCTTTTGGCCTTGAGCCGGCTTCACTTGGACCACGTTTAAGAAAACTTTTGACCATGACGACTGCAAAATCAAACTTGTATACCTTTGACTTCTGCAACTTGACACACCTTGACCCTTGGAAGGAACACACCTTTGAGAGTCTTTGACAAATTTTCGCCTCCGTGCATCGAAAATAGGAATGTTCCAATCCCAGGAACTAGATCATCTCTTTCACCGACACTCATTCTTTCTACTGTACTATAGCATTCTTTTATTCTTTTTCCAGCTTAAAGAAAAAGACAAAAAAATTATATATTCCAAAAAGAGATTGAATGGGACAATATTTCCATTTATTATTGCCAGCTAGACTCAATCATGTCGCCCTTGAAAAAAACACTCAAAAGCAAATTCTCCTCCGTTTGGGCGAGATTTAGTTTGACTTAGGTATGCCTTAACCTTGTTATCGAGTCAGTTCTCCCCCGATTTGTTATCTCTTCCAATCATATGGAGGGTTTGTTCGTGTCTCCTACATGACAAACTTATAAAGAGTCAACATATGCTGCCATATAGTAACATTGAGTCATGCTTTTGTTTAAGGGAAATTAGCCTGAGTCAGCCTCTCCGCGGTGTCTCTTGACTCATTTTCAGTTGGCCATCCCTGATTGTCAGTATCATGTCTATCATCACATCAGCTATATTGGTCCTTTACCCGTGGCGGTTTGAGAAGGTCCCCATTGACTTCTTGCTGGCGGGTCCTGTCCTTATCGACGACAACATCTTGCTCTGAGTATAGGCCTAGAACCACACCCTAGCCCTATTTTCATTATTGATAGGTCACCTTGTGCTCAGCATTGATCAGTATCGTGGGTCTTTGACTGAGTGGTTTCCCTTGTGTTCGACATCAACTTACATTATCACGCATTGGGATTCATTCAGTACCTTGGTTTCCATTTGACCCTATTGGTGGATACCTCGCCTCTGTGTCAGCTTTCATTATTCATTGGTTTAGAGGGTTTCTATCGTGCGCTAGCCACATCTTGTGTACGCTGGAAATGTGCATCGTTTGGGTTATTACATCTTTTTCGTCTGATTCCTTCCGCATTATTGGCCTACGGGTTACACTCGTGCTAGATTGAAGAAGGATGCCTTAATGCCTTCCTCCTAGCAGATCTTTCCCTATCGACTGCGACTAATTGCTCTGGGGAAAAGATCAAGAGTCCATTTGGTAGTACCTTGGGGTTTGCAGTCATTAGTGGCAGATCCTTCGCTATCAACAGTGGGAAACCATCATTATCTCCTGATTGATAGATTCTTACAGGTGTTCAACTCCAGCTCATCTATTCACACTTGTTAGATTGTATTGGGTACCATGACGCTCATTATCATTATCAGTGAGTAGTCTCACGTTCTTTAACGGTATACATCAATGACCGGTAATCAAAAAATTTCTCACATGGTCAACTTCAGATCATTTATTCCCATGGTGTAGAAATGTACCACGGTGGTTGGTGAAGACCTCAGGTTGCATCGGCATTCATTGGTTCACTTGACAGTGGCTCCTGTTGCTGCTAGTTGATACCATTCCACCTTATATGTTGCAGTTATTCATGGCGACATTCTATATGCTGGCACCTGAGTTTGCAGTGTAGTACCATCTTACTCCATCATGTTCATTTGGTACCTTTAGTGATCAGTCTTTGATATCGGTGATCCAGTTCATTCTTTAGCATCATTGATATTCTTATCTGTGATATTCAGACGTGTACCTGTTCGATAATGATCAGATGATACATTATGTATTTTCAAATCCTTTATACGTATACACTTATTGGATCTGCTTGTACTAGATATGCAGACATGCTTTATTTTCTTTGAGCATGGGTATGCCCACCTCAGACAATGTTTCTTTCTGATCTCCTTTTGTGGCTTGGTAAGCTGAACTCTGGTGACGTCCTTCTTAGTTTTTGACAGATTTCCTTTCCATGGACTTGCTTAATACATTTCGGCCATCATGTACCCCTTCTAACCTCATATATTAGGGGGCATCTGTTATAGCTCCAAATCTCACACTTAAGGTTGGTGACGCTGCACTCATGTCCTAGGGCAACCCCTCCTTCCCGACCTAGTCCAGATATTCAAAAAACAGTGTTTTATTCCCTATATGCAACATTACCCTAAGCTAAACGAGTGTGTACGTGGGTCTGTGTATACCAAACCCGCATATATGTCCTAAAACACTTAAAATAGATTAAAACTCCTTAATTTCGGGCGGAGATCGTGGTTTTTACCTGTTGATTACCTATTAGTGCCCGTGGCCCAACTATTCCCAACGAATTACCAACTAAAAAACTACTTTGGGAGAAGTATAAAAAGGCTTCAATGGGAAGTCGTAAGGGAGGAGAGAAGAGAGAGAAATATTATTATGTTGAAATTTCCCTGACCAGGTCTGAAGATCCTTGTGCCTCCTGCACTTCCCCCATTTATAGGAAACCCTTATTTCCTTGTGTGATGATTTCTATATACTATTTGAGATATCATGGAGTAATTCATGCAAGGAGTTTGTTAAAGGCTTGAGATTGGGCGAATCCAGAGGATGGTTCTGCTTGGAGCCTGCGAAAGGAAGAATTAGGTGAAATTATTCCTTTTTGTACTTTACTTGTCTATAATAAAAGAAACACTTGTCCTTGTTCCTGATATATATCTTCTTCATGTCTATGATATACATGTTATGATTCATATATGAATGGTTGTTTAATTGCATAACTAACTACCTTTCAATATATTATGAAGATGATTTCTTGATGATGTTTAGTCCAATACTGCTGTATTTTCTGAAAATTGATTGTTTTGCAGGTTGAAGGAGCAAAAGGAACTCAAGGAGGGTTTGCACCCTAATTGGATCTTCTCAAATGAAGGACCCCCATGTACGCCCCCTATCATATAGTTTGCTTATATTAGCATTATGGCTGTATGGAATGTGTGTTTTTTTGTATAGACAACCTCCAGTCTGTTAGGGTATCAACACAAAACCCTAGGGGAATTCATCCCTTAACAGAATTGGCGACTCCACTGGGGACAACAGTATTGTTGTTCCTAATTAGGGTTTTTTCAAGCCAATCAGGGTTCAACTGTCTATTTTCTTGCTGTCACTGTGTAGTCTATTCCTATAGGAACTTGAATTGTAAGTTTGATCAGTTTCTTCAGACTATTTTTTGTTTTTTCTTGAAATCTTTTTTATACTCTATTTTTCTGTTTACAGAAGTGTATATACGCATGTTTCCTTAAGTTAACCCACGTATACACAGGTTTCCTCAGGCTCAGTAACATATACACGGAGCTGTACATCAATACAATCACATATATCTTGTAATTTTGAAGATTTTTGATATCCTTTTGTTTCTGAAGGTCTATCTGCTGGTCTGGTTCAGTCCTGAAAAGTTACTTTTATGTGTCAGTCTTTAGTTTTACAGCAAGTATCTGATTTCAAATTCTCTCTTATTGTGGAAAGTGTTGGTCTTAGCTGTTTTTCTTGCAAACGTCAACGTTTTTGCTTAAGCACGCAAGATTTCTTGCTCGAAATCTTGGCTGCTCTAATTCATTAGGGCAGGAAGATTGATCTCAATCTTGGTGTCAATTTTTGTTTGGTGAACTTTTTGTTTGCTTCTTGAAACTACATTTTTGTGACCATCTTCTTTTCTTGCTTTTCGAAAGTTGTTAGTTCATACTTTCTTGAAAGTTGTCTTTTCAATCTTTTGGTCTTTATTGCCAAACTCTTGCTACTGCTTTTTTATTGTTAAGAGCATTTTGAAACACATTTTTGTTGAGTTCTCACTTTTTTTGTGTTTCAAACTTGCAAAGAGTTCATTGCTAATTCGTCGATCATAAAGTTTCAGTCTTGTTTAGAGTACTTTTGAAGAGACGTTTTTGCTTTTGCGTTTGAAGAAAACTTCTTGAAAAAACTTGGTTTTTCTTTCTTGAACTTTGTTTTGATTTTAGTTTCTTTTAGTGAATGAAAGTGCATTTTTGTTTGTCTTGAAACTTGCTTTTAGTGTAGAGACAAAAGTGAGCATTAGCGACTCATATTCCATCAAAACATTTTAAGTCGCAAATTAAATTGATAAATAAGTAACTTTCATTTTTTCACTTTAAGAGTAGTTTTGAGTTCTTACATCAACATGTATTTGTTGCATTAGGATAAAATTTGCACATCTTTTAGGGCATCCATAGTTTTGTTAAATTTGTGAGCGTGAAGCGTGAATAAAAGAAAATAAAAGAAAAATTTGTTGCTTTTTTTGAAGTTCCTCTGAACCTAGAAGAAATTTCTTTCATCGAAAAATGAAAACAAGTGCATTTGCATGTAGTTTGGTTTTTATTAATTTCTTTTGCGTCAAAACACCACTAGTTTCACTTCCGCTTATCCCTTGACTTAAAGAACAGCCAATTTAAAAACAAGCGCTAATTAAAATATACTAGAACTTTTTATAATTGTCAGTTAGACACACCAACAGGTTTTCGGATATTTTAGGGCCTTGGATTAGGCAAGTGGAGAGATAACTCTCCAAGGCCATTTAAACTATCAAACATAGGAGTCTGAATAGTGAGTGAAAATCCAATAGCGTTAGGGAGACCAGGAAAGCGCCAGATCTGGGAGTTAAGCACGAGCATTTTTGAAGACAGGGAAGAGAGGTACCCCCTCTCCTACTTGTCGGATCTTACCTCAAGACTGTTCCGCCTGGCTTCTGATACGAGTTCGTAACCTTAGTTGCTACTCCTAGGGATCTACATAGGTGGCTACGGAGGGGAATCCCCTGGCACCTGAGGTTGACATTGGATCACTCTCAACGATACTACTGGAGGGAACCCTTGCGAAGCTTGGGGGCTTGCAGCAGCGGAGGCTGTTGTTAGGAGGTGAGTGTAACTTCCTTTGTTACCTTCGCTGATAGGACTGGGTCGTCATTATCCCAAACTATCTTCGTAAGGCCCCTTACTTCACTTTCTTGTATTTTGGAGTCCAGTCCTCATCACCCGGAGTGGAAATACTTGAAAGTTGTTTGACTGGTTGACATCGACTTTTTAGTGTGTGCTTTGTGCTCTTAGTTGGCCTAGCTTTCAATTTTTTGTTTCTTTAACTAGACCTTAATGAAATATTCAAAGTGGTTGATCGATCACCTAGACGGTCTCGAAGACTTTGCGGTCTTTCACCACCAAGTTTAGAGCCTTCTCCTAGAAGGCGCAGAGGTAATACTGCCAGTGGGTTTCATCCAATGGCAGTTGATGCATCGGGGATTGATCCTCCCCTCAAGGGCATTAGTGTTCAGAATAGGCCTGGTACTTCCACAGAACAAGAGAGGAACACTCTAGTTATTTCTCAAGTTCTCTTTCAGACGGAAGATAACATAGAGGTAGAACAACTCCCAGAGTCGTTAACGGCTCCGAATTCTCCCCTAACTTCTAGTTATCTATAAGTATTATGATACATTGGGACTCCAACGCATAGACCGTCAAGTACAGGTCACATTATGCACTTACCATCGATGACCACTACTGGAAGCATGGCTTCTACTACAAGTGCTACAACGATGCAGACTCCAACATCAGTACAAGGGGGAGGAATGATTTCCATCCCCTCTGCTTCTTTATTTGGATCTTCTACTAGCACATCTTTAGTTGGGTCTGCCTCCATTCCTTATACGAGTGGACATTGCCAAAACAATGCTTTTAGTTCTGGATTTTTTCCATTGGGCACCCATTCACAGGGTATTCCATCAGTTTCGTTAAGTGCCTCCACATCCATGATGGGTGGATCAACTTCATTTTAGGGTTTTCCTTTCAGAAGTGGTCATATCCACATTCCAACCCGACAGTAGGATCTATGCCTTTTTCTTCTACAGGACAAAGCAGAAATCCTTTCCAAGGTTGGACTAACCCTGTGGTTAGTGGCATGGGAACTGGGAATCCGTTTCACGGCCAACAAGGGAATGGGCTATACTTCAAGGTTAGTGATTTTCAAAGTATTCATCCCTTAGGTTCTACTTTGGAATCCGTATCAGGGGTTATCGACTCCTTATAATCCTTTAGGAGGAAGCTTCGTCGGTTATGGAGGTTTAATGGTCGGAGTTGGTCAAACTGTGAGTTTTGCTGGATCATAAGTTTCGCCCTTTGGTTCAGCTGGTTCTGCTGGTTACTTCAGGTAGCCTGGTGCCTTTCAAAGTCCTGGCCAATCTTTTCAGAACTTTGGGAGCTATGCCCAGTCTGGGTGGAATCCCCAAGGTCCTCCCAGGCTTCCATTTCTGGTAACTTTGAACTTGCTAGACGTCACGAAATTAACAAAAGATCCAATCAAATACAACCTGGCCTGGCCTCTAGTCCCAAACAAACTCCCTTTGGACATTCCAAAATTCGAAGGGAAGGGCGGTGAAGATCCAGGCGACCATGTAACCGCATTCCATTTGTGGTGCTCATCAAACTCCCTTATTGATGAGTCAATTAGGTTGAGACTTTTTCAACGTACCTTGACTGGTAATGCGGCCAAGTGGTATATAGATTTGCCAGGGGGCAGCTTTACATCTTTCACTGACTTAGCTAATATTTTCTTAATTCATTTCCAGTTGCCTGTCTGTTATGATGCCGGAACTTAACTTCTGGCCACTTTTCATTAGGACACGGCAACTCACATTTCTGAACAGATTCAGGAATCTAGATAGAGAAAGAGGCTCATTAAAGCCGAAATCCATCTGGAATACCATCTCAAATGGTTTTTGAAATCTTTACAACTTGAAATCTCTAAGGATGTCTCCATGTCTGGAGTCTATTCTGAGGAGCAAGCTATTTTTATGGCCCAACAATTAGAATTGATTTACTCTCAGTATGGGATCCTACAAAAAATCTTGCCAGATGCTCCTAGGTCTAAGGTTGATATAGCCAAGTCGAAGCTAGGTCCCCATGTGGATGGTATCGTTGGATCGGTAGACACAAATGTGGTGAACTTGTTGAGCCAATTACAGCTGTTGTCTTTGCAAACTGCTTCTAACAACCAAGTCACATCGTCTAACCCTTTGTCTTCCCAAACCTCTTTGATTAATGCCCTATAATCTGATAACCCCAAAGGAATCAAAATTCCAATGGGAAAAAGAAAGGATGAGGTAAGAAAAAGAGTCAGGATGGGAAGGATAACGCAAATAAATCTGGCAATAATGCTGGTGGTGGTGGAAATAATTCTAGAAATAAAGTCAAGTTTCCATGCAAGCTATGCAGTGGAAACCATTTTACTCATCTCTGACCAAAGATTCAAGACGCTCAGTACTTGTTAGGGCAGCAAGGGACTTCTAGTTCTCAAGCTACGTTAACCAACCATTTTCCCCAAGGGCAACAAATGTATGCTGGCTCGAGTTCAAATCCTGGTACCTCTACAGGGGGCAACCACGAATGGGATAAATCATCAAATGTTTTCATGATGGGCTCTCACGCTAATATGGTGACACGGTCACGCGATTATGGTGAAGGCGAAACTTCCAATGGTAAAACAATTCCCAAAACTACCAACCCACTTCATATTGAGTGACCCTCTGCCGAGACTATACCACGGGTACCAAAAGTTTCTGCTAAACGCGCGACTCTCAACCCTAATATTAGGGCAGCCCAGAATTACTCCTTTGTTGAGGATCTGGCATAGAGTTCATGTGCTATGTCCGCTTTAGAGGTGCTCCAGTCCTGTCCCGCTCAAAGAAATGCCTTGCTATTGGCAATGGGGGTAGTGGATCCAAAAAATTATTTAGCTCTCACTTTTGATATGCATAATGTCAAAAATAGACTTCCTCAACACATGGCTTTCCAAATAAAGTCTACCAACCAAAAAACGAATATTTTTTAGACGGTTATAGATGAGGGAGCTTCCATGTGTGTCATGTCTATGTCATGTTGGAAGGCCATTGGATCATCTTCGGTTGTTCCTTCACCTACCCTCTTGACAACGTTTGATGGTCATTCTCATGGGCCATATAGGATTATCCCTGCTGTTCCTATAAGTGTTGGAGGGATGGTCGTTAATATTGAAGTAGAAGTCATTCATGCTAACCTAGACTATAATCTCCTCTTAGGAAGGAACTGGGTATACGAAATGGAAGCTGTTGTTTCGACTCTGTTTTGTGTCATTTGCTTTCTTCATGAAGGGAAAATCGTTAAGTTTGATCAATTGGATTATTCTCCAGTTGATCGTCGAGCAAATTCGGACTCTACTATACCCTTAGTGGATAACCCCCTTCTGCCTACTGGGAATGTAGCAGTCGAGATGTACTCTTCATTGATGGGTACATTTAATCTCCCCCCTCCTACGGCTAGAATAGACACAATTTCATCCTCCAGGGACCCTTTATGGAAAGAGTTTGTTCAAGCTCGTTATTTTTCAGATCCTGGACCCTTATCTTCATCTGTGACCACATTGGATGACGGCAAGGTGGGTGAAATAGAATCTCTTACATCTGCAGCAGAGCCTAGATGTGAGTCTATCATCAACTCTGTAGACAACCATTCTACTCCTTCCTTTGAGAAAGAGATAGATGGTGATGTGGCTCATCATCGAAACCTTGATTCCACTTCTGCATTGGATTGCTCTGATATTTTTTTTCCATCTGACGAAGCGATATTCGAAGCAATGACAGATGTACATCGACCTTTGAAAGATTTACATCATCGGTCATGCTCTCATCCTCCCTTGCATGAAGTCGAATCTAGGTCCTCTAGTTTGACTAGCGATGTTTGTACGGTTCCTTTGGCTCCAACACAGTTATTTGCTGAAGGAAGTATATTGATTGGTTTGATAATTGTACCGATAAACATCCCTAGGAACAAGTGGGCGGAGTCCCCTCACGGGCTCTGCCTTAAGAAGTATTTTTCTTAGAAACTAGACAATGGCTTCTTTGTACATTGTGTATATTTGTACATATCTCGTCGAGAGATTTTGATATCAACACTTTTTTGTCTGCTGTGCCAGGTGTTGATGGATGTCTTGGTCTATTTTGGATTCGTCGATGGCGTTAGTCAGCACACTCGGAACCTCGCTTCCGTAGCTTGGGTACTCTACTATCCAACTGGTCATTTGAAGGTATCAAGGGAAGTATGCATTGGTCCTGCTTCGAATAATATGGTTGAGTATACTCCCGTCATTAATTTACTATCTGAGGCAATTTCTCACGAAATGGACTCATTGGTAGTTTATCTTGATTCACAATTGATAATGTCACAATTGAATAACATTTATCGGGTAAGGGATCCATGTTTATATCACCAGTATTTGAGGGTGTGGTTGTTGCAAAGATCATTTACTTATATTAATTATTTGCACATTCCAAGATCTCATAATTGGTTAACTGATTCTATCTCGACTTGCACATAAATCATTCATCAGAATAAAATCAAGCATCAAAAAGTCGAACTGTATATGTATATCATAAAGAATCTCGAGTGTATATAAGTGTGTCCAAAAATAATATACAAAATTGGCACTCAAATGCACATAATCATGTCCAGTATATCTAATGTCCTGGCTCAGGATGAGCGGCTAAGTACGTAACTATCGCATTGGCCACATGCCTAAGAGTGCGAACCCAGTCACGTGGCATGCCAACCACATGACACTACATATCCTCAGGAGGATTCCCTACCGCCGCCATCGGTACTTGGTGAGTTAGTCTCACCAAGTGCCGCTGGAAAGTATGTAGTAGTCGCTCTATATCTGCAGCCGCCTCATCGACCACTCGACCGCGACGTCGATGCCGTGGGAACCCATCTGGTCGTACCAGCCCAATATCTGGAACATGATCATCATGTTAATTACTTGAATCCTATCAATTTTTTTTTTCAAAATTCATTATTATATTTGAAATATCACAAAAAAATTATAAAATCAAAAAATACTTACCAATGTTGCCCCATGCTGTGGTCGGTGGTAATACCAGATCGGGATCTCATCAGAAATCCAACCTAGCGTAAGGGTAGTCATCTATGGCAATGATCTCTTGCTCCCACCAGGAGAAGAAGTCATCATCAAATGTAGTCCTTGGAATGTCCCCACCTCCTAGATGTTTCATTAGGTCAACCCATCGACCCATTCGTGGATCTCGTGGGGTGCTGATTGAAACCGATACTCTAGGGCAAAGTGCAGGGACCCACTCGAAAAAGAAAGAGCACAAAATAGATCCGTATCCAAAGTTTTTTGTCTGCCCTCTCTTGATGGAAGCAAGCTCACTTTTCAATCTAGCCAGAAGAGGAGTACACCAGTCAAATACGGTAGTGAAACAATCTACCGCCAAGCTCATGGCTAGACGTGATGCCTGGTGTAGAGAAGCTGATCCGTTCACTCTAGCTATAGTGAACAGGATTATCCTCAGCGATAGGCTCGCCACATGTTTGATTGGAATCTGACTTCCAACCTTTTCTGGATGTCCTGGGCAATATATATGTACGTTTTCCTCACTCGAGAGACTACGTCGTGTCCTGCCCCTGGAATGTACTACCTCTCCCCTTTGGGAAAGGCCTGTAATGAAATAAATGTCTTCCACTTCTATCCTAAGTGGCATCTGGTCAATCATAAATTCATCATCCTCAATACTCTAGTAGTGAATGAGCATCTCAAGGAGACGTTTGTTTGCTTTCATATTTTGCAATTTGAATAATTTTAGCAAACCACATCCCTGTAACGCATCCAAAGCATTGGGATCATTCATGACCTCATCATCCAGTATGATATGCTCTCTCTCTCGCCAAGTGACTGGCATCTTGAAAAAATGATTTTAGACCATTTGTTTTTTGTTTGAAAGTTAGTGGCGTATATGCATGTCCCTTTACACACAGTTGCATGTAGGGCCGACGTGTACGTGGGTTTCATATTTCCAACCCGCGTATATGCCGTGGTGAAATTTTTGATAAAAATTTCAACGGTAAAACATAAATTAAAAATTCTAAAACTAGTCACAAGTGATTGCAAGACAAGTATAAGAGTTACCTAGGGATTTTGGAAGAATCTGAACGGTTGAATTTGGTGTATGAAAAGTTTGCTCCTTTTGCTCCACTGCCCTGCTCTCAAACTCAAATGGTGAAAATGGTGATTCGAAAAACTCTTTTATAGGCTTCGAAAATGAATTATTTTTTTCAAAACTTGATTTTGTTTGGTCTCATGTAAGTTTTAACTTGGGAGCTTTGAATGTCGAGAATGGTTTAATTTTCAGGACATTTTGGATGTTTTTTCGACGATTTCAAGACGGTTCCATGACTGCTAGCGTGTCATGGCAGTTATCGTTTTCTCACTAGCATATAGGTTAGGGAACCCATTTTTCTGTTGCATTATGCATACTAGCCTCCATTTGTCGATACATTTGCCATAGTCTTGATCCCATCGTGTTATGGTTCATAAACCATCTTCACTTGCCGATTCTTTAAGTCATGACACTATGGTAGAATCCATCCTTTACATGGGCATTGTAGTTAGCACCTCACTAACATTTGTTGCCCATGCTGCTCCGATTTGAGTAGGCCCGAGAGTCCTCTGTAGTCCCACCATGACTTATGTGATGAAGACTCATTCCTCTTTGCTTCTTCACTTCATTTTGGCCTTATACCCTAGAGGCTCCTTTGTGTAGAGTTGTACTGCTGCATTGCATTTTGACTATTTGCACCTTTTGGCCTTGAGCCGGCTTCACTTGGACTCGTGTTTAAGCCAACTTTTGGCCATGACAACTGCAAAATCAAACTTGCATACCTTTGACTTCTGCAACTTGACAGACCTTGACCCATGGAAGGAACACACCTTTGAGTGTCTTTGCCCAATTTTCACCTCCCTGATTGAGCATAGAAATGTTCCAATCCCAGGAACTAAATCATTTGTTTCACCGGCACTCGTTCTTTCCACTGTACTATAACATTCGTTTAGTCTGTTTCCAACTTAAAGAAAAAGACAAAAAAATTATATATTCCAAAAAGAGCGGGAACGGGACAATATTACCATTTATTGTTGGCAGCTACAGTGAGTCGTGTCGCCCTTGAACAAAGCACTCAAAAGCAAAGTCTCCTCCATTTGGGCGGGATTTAGTTTGACTTAGGTACGCCTTAACCTTGTTATTGAGTCAGTGCTCCCCTCATTGGTTATCTCTTCCAATCATATGGAGTGTTCATTCGTGCCTCTTGCATGACGAACTTATACAGAGTCAACATATGATGCCATATAGTCACATTGAGTCGTGCTTTTGTTCAAGGGAAGTTAGCTTGAGTCGGCCTCTCTATGGTGTCTCTTGACTCATTTTTCATTCGGCCATCCCTGATTGTCAGTATCATGTCTATCATCACATCAGCTATGTTGGTGCTTTACACGTGCCAGTTTGAGAAGGTCCCCATTGACTTCTTGCTGGCGGGTCTTGTCCTTATCAGCAACGACATCTTGCTCTGAGGACAGGCCTAAAGCTGCACATTGGCCCTATTTTCATTATTGATAGGTTACCTTGTGCTCAACGTCGATCAGTATCATGGGTCTTTGACTGAGTGGTTTCCCTTGTGTTCGACATCAACTTACATTATCACACATTGGGATTCATGCAGTACCTTGGTTTCCATTTGACACTATTGTTGGATACCTCGCCTCTATGTCAGTTTTCATTATTGGTTGGCTCATAGGGTTTCTGTCGCGCGCTAGCCACATCTTGTGTACGCCGGAAATGTGCTTCGGTTGGGTTAATACATCTTTTTCTTCTTATTCCTTCCACATTTTTGGCCTACGAATTACACTCGTGGTAGATTGATGAAGGATGGCTTAATGCCTTCCTTCTAGTGGATCTATCCCTATCCACTTCGACTCATTGCTTTGGGGCAAAGATCTAGAGTCCATTTGGCAGTACCTTGGGGTTTGCAGTCATTAGTGTCAGATCCCTCGCTATCGACAGTGGGAAACCATCATTGTCTCCTGATTGATAGATTCTGACAGGTGTTCGACTCCAGCTCATATATTCACACTTGTTAGATTGTACTGGGTACCTTGACACTCATTATCATTATCGATGAGTAGTCTCACATTTGTTAACGGTATAGATCAATGACCGGTAATCAAACGATTTCTCACATGTTCAACTTTAGATCATTTATTCCCATGGTGTAGAAATGTACCACGACGGTCGGTGAAGACCTCAGGTTGCATTAGCATTCATTGGTTCACTTGACAGTTGCTCCTGTTGCTGCTAGTTGATACCATTCCACCTTATATGCTACAGTTATTCATGGCGAAATTCTATATGCTAGCACCTAAGTTTGCAGTGTAGTACCATCTTACTCCATCATGTTCATTTGGTACCTTTTGTGATCAGTCTTTGATATAAGTGATCTGGTTCATTCTTCAGCATCATTGAAATTCTTATATGTGATATTCAGACATGTACTTGTTCGATCATGATCAGACGATCTATTATTTATTTTCCAGTCCTTTATACTTGTATACTTAGTGGACCCGCTTGTACTTGATATGCGAACATGGTTTATTTTCTCTGAGCATGGGTATGCCCGCCTCAGACAGTGTTTCTTTCTGGTTTCCTTTTGTGGCTTGGCAGGCTGAACTCTGGGGACGCCCTTCTAAGTTTTTGACAGATTTCCTTTCCATGGACTTGCTTAATACATTTTGGCCATCATGTAACCCTTCTGACCTCATATATTAGGGGGCATCTGTTATAGCTCCAAATCTCACTCTTGAGGTTTGTGATGCTGCAGTCATGGCCTAGGGAAACCCCTCCTTCCAGACCTGGTCCAAATATTTAAAAAACAGTGTTTTATTCCCTATACGCGACATTTCCCTAAGCTAAACGCATGTGTACGCGGGTCTGTGTGTACCCAACCCACGTATATGTCTTAAAACACTTAAAAAAAAAATAAAACTGCTTAATTTCGGGCGGAGATCGTAGGATTTACCTGCTGACTACCTCTTAGTGCCCATGGCCCAACTGTTCCGAACGAATTCCCAACTAAAAAACTACTTTGGGAGAAGTATAAAAAGGCTTCAATGGGAAGGCCTAAGGTAAGAGAGAAGAGAGAGAAAGATTATTATGCTGAAATTTCCCTGACCGGGTTTGAAGATCCTTGTGCCTCATGCACTTCCCCCATTTACATGAAACCCTTGTTTCCTTGTGTGATGATGTCTATCTACTACTTGAGATATCATGGAGTAAGTCATGGAAGGAGTTTGTTAAAGGCTTGAGATTGGGCAAATCCAGAGGACGGTTCCGCTTGGAGCCTGCAAAAGGATGAATCAGGTGAAATTATTCCTTTCTGACACTTGTCCTTGTTCCTGATATAAATCTTCTTCACGTTTATGATATCCATGTTATCATTCGTATATGAATGGTTGTTTAATTGCATAACTAACTACCTTTCAATATATTATGAAGATGATTTCTTGATGATGTTTAGTCCATATACTGCTGTACTTTCTTGAATTGTTTGTTTTGTAGGTTGAAGGAGCAAATGGAACTTAAGGAGGGTTTGGACCCTAATTGGATATTCTCAAACGAAGGACCCCCAGGTACGCCCCCTAGTTCGTTTATATTAGTGTTATGGCTGTATGGAATGTGTGTTTTTGTATAGACAACCTCCGATCTGCCAGGGTATCAACCCAAAACCCTAGTGGAATTCACCCCTTAACATGGGGATAGATTGCTTATCGTATATATTTTTCTTCCCAAAGTAATGATAACAGTCTGAGGCCTGGACTTGTACACAACGTGACAGTTCCACAAGTATCGTCGACCTACTAAAACATCACAGACTTCAAGAGGAGAAACATCTCACAGTGCCTCGTCATTGAAGGGCTTGACATTGTATGGAAGGGATCGAAGCATTTTTGGTTGACATGGAGACGTTGTCCTTGATGTTGATGGAGCCACCCAATGGTCTATGGCTACGAGTGTGGTGTGGTTAGTAGGCCTAAAAGCTTAAAAAACCTTAATGAGAAGAGTTTATTTTGGCTCCCATTATCGATAATCAATTGTAGTGGAGAACCCTTCACCCACATCTATGAGTGGAAGAGACACACCCCATCCTCTGTATCTTGAGGCTCAATCTTTTGGACCTTGGTTGTGCTAATGGTGGAACTAGGTTTTGTGTCAATAATCTATTTCCAAATGTTTTTCTCGATGTTGGGTTTTGGCTCAGAGTCAGAACATGCATACGACTATAAAGCTTTTAGCTTGTCCATCAGCAACTACTTTGCACGATACTCATTTCTAATTTGGGTGGGGCTCTTGTGGAATTCACACCACTTTTCAATGCCCTTCTTTTTTCTTCATGGTGCTATTCTTTGCTTGTCGCTTCGATGTGTTGTCCAGGGTCACTTGACTTTGGATCTTTCCTTTCTTTTGTCGTTTGGAAGTTTCATTTCCCTTATTTGGGTTCACATATCCAAATTCTCACTTCTTTTGATTAAATTTCAGCTTTGTCCTCATAACACATTGGTATGTTTCACCAAGTGAGTAGATGTCTAGGAACTCCATTTTTTCTTTGATGTATTCGTGCAGACAACCACAATACTTGAGTACTAGATGCCACTTAGAATATTTTATGCTCGACTTTGTGCATAGGGTACGGAAAATGTTTGTGAAATCTCACACGTCTTGGTCCTTTCCTACCGTAGTTTGGTCCATTTTATGCACTTACCTTCATAGATCCTACTAGGGTATTATTTTTCCTTGAAAAAATCTTCGAAATAATTCCAAGACGGTTCAGCTGAAAATAGTGAGGTTTCCTCCTCGTCCCTCCGCTCAAAATAAGTTTCCCACAAGTCCTTGACATGGTGGGAAACATTGGGGAGTGCAAAAGTAATCTTTTTCGTTTCAAAAAAATTATGGACCAAAAAAATCCTTCGAGTAGATTTAAACATGTATTTAAGGCATATGCATCTATCTGGCCTTTAAATATAAGAATGTAAAAGTTAACTCGTAGGTTAAACGGGGTGGCGCCTCTGAAGTGACTACTTGATGAAGATTCTTCACTCAGTGATACCCATCAAATGATCTCAGAAAAATTATCTGTCATCTCATTCATTTGTCGCTCAAGGACTTCTTTGAAACACATTTTCAATGGATGTCCTAGTCTCCCATATTTCATTTCTTCTGTTATGGGCAGTTGTCGAGGTAGACGAGGTTGATCTTCCAAGGGTTCAACTAGTTCAAGTTCCAATTCCTTATCCCTCGACCTCACTCGAGACATGAAGAAAAAAGAGGGAAAGAGAAAACTTCTTTCATACCATTAATCCATATTTATGAATGAACAAAATGAAATAAAGGTTTAAATAGAAACACAAAAATACAATTAAATAAAACTTGAATTAATAAATGGCAAATGTCAAAAAAAATTTACATGCAGAAAGGAAACAAATTAGCTCTAATTATGGTAACAAATCTCTAAAAAGAGATATGACGACTACATTCCTTCTGAACTAAGTTACAATGAGGCTCTAATACTTTCTTATCATGAAGAAAACATATAAAATCCTAAACCTAGGAGACTAAGCACCAAAATTTTGTGGGCCCCAATGGGGTAAATTGGAACATCAACTTCTCAAAATTTGAACTTTGACATACAATATTGATTGGCGTGTACAATAGCCAGTTAGAATGGTCCATCCAAGGATAATAATTTTCAACTCTAAGAAGCGAGCCCTTGGCCTCTATTTGTTCGTTTCACCAAAAAACACCATTTAGGGCCTCAAAATGGATCTCGTACTCTAGAGAAAAATGCTAAAAATTGATTGTATGCTAGAAAATAGGAAACTGAAAGGAAATAGTCCAAGGGGTCCAAGTGGAATAGGTGGGTGGTCACAAGTATCCGTCTCGATAAAACAGGTGGAAAGTGTGCAAATCTTAGCAGTGGCACTGGACGAAAAAATGTTGGTTGTATAGCCGAGATCTATGGTACCTTAGGGTGTAGGTTCCTTAAGGCCTAAGTTCCTTAGGGGGGAGGATTGTGGTTCTTGTGGCTTAGGGCTAAAATTTTCTTATGATGGAGCTCTGTAATAGGCCAAAAATTTGGTGAGAGATTAGCTGGTGTTCGGATGAATCTAATCGTCTAATAGAGCCAATGTTTGCTTCAAGATTCGTTGAAACCAATGAAAAGAAAACCACAAAAAGCTGTAATAAAAAACCAAGAGATATGTGATTTTGTGCTCCACAAGACCATAGAAGTAATAAGAAACTTTGTTCTTCTTTTGAGTTCACGAGTTATGCACTACTTTTGGGACTACTTGTCTTGTGTCTTAGCCGAGTTAGACTATCAAAATGATAAACCCACCTTTCTATTTATACACATTTTTTGCTATAATGAAAAGACACATGTGTTGGATGAAGGGGCCAACATGGAAGGTGACCCATACAAAATATGTTAAATTTTGTTTCATATTTTTAAGGAAGAGCCCACATTACCAAATTTATAAGTTTTAATTATTACAAATACAACAAATCCTCTAAGTGTTTTCTTTGCTTCCGATGTAGTAACAATTCTACCAACGCTACTTTTTGGAACAAGATATATGGTCCACCATCAACATGCGAACATTCCACAACTGAGGAAAATAACAAAGATTAGTTCCATATGAAGTAGTGTACAAGCAATAATCCTTCATTATTTGAGTTCCCTTTGCTTTTCGTTCGAATTTACTTCCTTATATTGCAAGTAGCATTGCTTAAGAAATATTGTACAATGGTGACACTAGTGAAATTGATATCATATAATAAATAGTGGGCAACCAAGCCTATCACATCCTCATAAACAACAAATAATCATCCCACTAACATTCTGACATCTTTGCCTTAGTTTCACCTTTAGAATATAATGTTGTTTCCAATTTGTGGGTAGTCTTTTGTTATTTTCACCATGATAATAGTATTATGATCCTGCCACTAATGGCTAGGGATTCCTCCATGCATTTAGGGTATCAACATGTACTACTTCATGCACACATCTAGGACATATCACAGCATCCATACATTTATGCCATATGAGGGATTTTTCCATGTATGTAGTGTTTTATTATTGTCAATATATACTTGTTCATCTAGGACATATTAAGGCATGTTCAACAAACACTTGTTTTAATAGTACTGGGATTTTTGAAATCAATGATAACATTACCCAACATTTTCATTTTTTGATTCTTATAAAAAAAAATAGATTAAAATAAATGTCCTCTAGAAACTCTACTTTCTACTTGATATCCACTACGTAATTGGTGAAATTCAGACTAAAGAGTAAGGTATTTGAGTAAGAGACGCAACGCTAATATGAATTCAACCTTTTATAAAAAATGTTTAGCGAACTCTATGTGAGGAAAATCAATTGGCATGTGGCTATCCTTTATTCACAATGGGAAGGCAAGCATTTAGTGAAAAAGATAACATGAAAATATTTCATCTCATACATGGCCAATATCGACATAGATACTCGGAATAAATTCCAAATACATGTGCAGAGCCATTCATTTCCCATCAATAAATATGAAATTATCTCGTCACTTTAAATGTGTTCTCTACGGAAAAAATGCCATGGATGAGCTTGGACATGCCATATTTCGAAGCCGAGGTAGTATCATTCACTCTTTCATCTAGCTTAGTATAATCCCTTCTCATTAATTTTCCATCAATACTAAAAGAACTAAACCATCTTTTAAAATGTCTATCAATGGCCATGAAATGAGTGTTTCTATGTTATTCCTTCTTTTATTTAGTGGTAGAAGGCTCCCTATTTCATGTCACTTGGTGCCCCGTAACGCGGGGCTTCTTTTTGCGTAGAGCTATTATTAATGATTGTATGTTATTATTGGTTATATTCCATCCCCATAAGATGTTTAAGTTCATTTGTTGATTCACATTGCTGGTGATTTTGTTCATGGTTGAAAGTCTTTGGAATCTTTAGCGTTAAGAGGTTTTTTAAGACTAGCAATGAAGGTATAGAAGGAAATCGAATAGCAAGGTGGTCTTTTATAAAAATTGATTTTTATTTTTTTGCTCTAAGTTAAGATTGTTATTGGACTAGTTAAGTGTAATTTCACAGTTATGATATGATTGTTGTGGGAATGTGTGAGCACTAAAAGTTTTAAAAGAAATTGTTTGAAAATAATAGAATTGTTCTAAACACTTATCTCTATGAAATGTTAGCTTCAAATGTAAATAGCTTGTTGTAAAGAGTAAATTGTAAAATAAAATTAAAGCATAATGTAAATTATAGAGGAAATAGCTTTTTTTCACTTCAATTCAGTAAAATTGAATACAATTTCAAGATTTTTTGTTATTTAAAATATATTTTTGCATGTAAAAAATGATTATCATCATTGAAAACCCATAGGCACTTGAATTATGCAGATTAAACAATTTAAACTCATGTTTTTACAAATCTCTATTAGATTGTATTAAAATTAATAGAAAATAATAATAGTGAAAAAAACATTTAATCTATAAATTAAACTAAACACGTTCATAATCAATTAATAAATCATTTTATATAAATACTATCAATATTTATATTTCCACTATATCATTAAATAAATCATATATCTTTTAATAATATCTGGTTATGTGTAAATTTACCCTATATATTACATTTCTTAATTATCTGCATAAATCTGTATATCGCGTACATATCTCATTTATCGAGAGATGAGTTTTCGATTACTCCGAGACATGGAAGTACGTCATGAGATGATAACCTCTCTCAAACTTAAAATATGTTGGGATAACAGCAATGTCATTGTCGTGAAGGAATTATTTCCGGCATCTCATAATGTAGTGCACCTGCATAAAGAAATAAACACTATCAAAATACGCAAGGGACATAACAGAAATGTCGCTTTAGAAAAAATGCTAAATATAAAAGTATGGAAATAAAAAGTAATAAAATCAAGACGACCTACGAAATGGATGCCCATTTCTGCTATATTTTAGAATTGTTGGACAACCCGATTAAGTGAAACACTGACGGCCGCACGTTTAGGTATATTTAATTTGCAACAATGAGCGGTTTATTCGTTTTTCGTTTTGATCATGATCTCAGGGGTCTACACGACATTGTCATCGAACATCAAAAAGTACAGCATGCACCTAGTCTAGATATATAGGAAGCTTTAATCAAAGCGCTGTTTTAAATAGTAGACAGTTGGATTCTTCCGGGAATGCGTGAAAGTCATTGATTCGTACTCATAGTTTAATGTCAAATCTCCATGATAAATAAGGCTCAGAGTCCTCTTCTACATTCTATCGAGAGTGTTTCTATTTCTTATTTCTCTATATCACGATTGGCTTAGCTTCCAATTTTGTGAAGAGAGGTTTTGAATTTTGTTGCAGAATGAAGGGTGTTTTATGTTGCAAAATTGCTTCCTTTTCTTTGATTATGGTCATATATTTTTTTCTCCGTTCCTTGTACTTCATTGAAGCTCGAGAGTTCAGAACCCAGGTAATCCGTCGTCCAGGAGTAGGACCTGTGATTTTGTCTCCAGAAAACAAGCCAAACAAGGATATTATTCACGAGCTAAAAGTCGATCATCTGATTGCTGAAACCTATGGTCCAACTCTGAGAAAATCTCTTCCTCCAAAAGTTGGTGTTAACATTATTGTCAGAAGTATGAAGGAAATGGCAGTATTGCTAGATGGTCCGATGGATCATAGCCCAGGTATAGGACACGGGCAACCCCCTGCTTCGCCCCACTAAATATGATGCTGAGAGAAATCTATCACAAATCCATGGATGCTTTTTCGAGTAGGATATATTTACTTAAGTAGACATGTGTATTCCTTCGTATATTTCAGGACATCACATTTATATTTTCTATGTCAATGCTGAGAGAAATCTATAACAAATCCATGGATTTTTCGCGTAGGATATATTTACAGAAGTAGACATGTGTATTCCTTCGTATATTTCAGGAGAGCAACATAAATGTTGCCACATCACATTTACCTTCTCTATGTCAATGCCCTATGTAAGGAGAGAAAGAATTGCGCTTAAAGACTTCATTATCGATACGGTCTCTGGAACCAATATTCAGCGATGAGGGTTTTACCGGATAACGGACCAGATATGTTCCAAGTAATGTCTCACACATATCTCCATAATGTATGCTTTCGATAGGCTTAAATCTATGATTATTGAAATAAAAGAAAGATTACTTCAGGTGAAACCGTTTTGTTACAGAAGTCCATTTGCAAATATGCAATTTGATGAAAACTTTGTCACTATCGCATAAATGTCCTTCCGGAATTTGTTTACGTAAAGGGCATTAATAAGCAGAAACGTTTTTCTTCACTTTCGGAAGAGACGTGAGAGCTCCATGGTTTTTGTTAGTGATCAACGAAAAGATTCCATACACTTTCAAATTAGAACGGGTTGCATCAATAAACTCTGAACATTTATATCATAAATACATAGCCTTTCTTCCTTAAAAAAAAAACCTTAATTTTCATGTGTATCCGAGATATTGACAATCGAAGATAGTTTGCTAGATACTCTAAGCAGAAACTATTTCTATCTGTTATTATTCTACGCCAAATATTGCGTTTGTCTTCATACTAATGGAAAAGCTTTTTAGTTTTGAGTTTACTTGCCGAATGAACCGTAGATTATGGGGGCAACACCGGTTCTCGTTCTCATGTGATATCTGCCTTTTTTTCTTAAACCATGATAAATTCGTAAATTTTTTGGACTAATCTATGGGATTTCTAAGATCAACCCTCGTGGCTCAAGTAATAAGATATATTTAGTTCGGTGGGTGGGTTGAGTTTGGAGGTCTAGTTTTCTGGGCTTAGTGTGTAGGACGCTTAGAGGTGGATCCCCAAGCTGTCTGTTCTGATCTCTATGTACCTGCGAGGTAAGCAAAATTATCAGGGCAGCCAAGGTAATCCAGGATTTGATGGCAGAGAAGTTTACACTCAGTATCAATCTCGAAAACACGAAAGTGAGCTTAATCCGTTATCGAGGAAAAGGGCTTGTTATTTCGACTCCAGAATGCAAGTCATACGAGGATGTTATTAGCCCCGAGAATGTCCGTGGTTTGATATAGCATCCGAGAGTTGAAATCAGTTGTGAAAATGGTTCATAGCTGGTCGTTGAGACCGTTGGTAGAAATATGAATGAAAACACATCGCTGTGTATATAGGATGGGTTATGGCAGAGTTACAGGCGGCAGCGCTCCGCCTAGGTGTCACCATTGATTATGCTGATAAACTAAATCTATATTAGTAGTAAGGAGTTTATTAAACTGATAAGAGATATTTAGTTTGGTAGGTTAGTTTTAGTAGTTCACTTTATCGGGCTTAAGTGTGTGGGACATTTAGAAGTGGATCTCCAAGTTGGTCATCCTGTTTGCTGCCCAACTCTATGTAACTGCCAATCAAAGCTATCAGGGAAGGAAAGATAATCAGGATTCATTCCTTAGATTTTTACACTCGAAGTCATTCTGTAAAACGGGAATGCGAGTGAGAATTCTCAGCACCAACTTTATCTTCAGTAGATTTCAGGAAATAACCTACTGCTCCATCTACCAAAAATGTTGTTGCGGCGAGTATGATGAGGGCACTCGGGGGATCTAGGACTTCAATATGGTTATGCTCCTTGTTCGGGAGAATCAATGCAACAAAATAGGGTTTCTTGTTGGAGATATAATGTAATGTTTGTTGTTGATACAAAGAGCAAGAAATATCGGTAGAAATTTTTGAGTGGATCCTCGTGCTTGACCAACGTGTTTAAGTCTTCTTATGGTTTAGAAATCACATTCTAAGACCATAAACGTATAGTTCTCTTTGTTTAAGGCAAAACGTCTACTTGCGGGCAAGGAGAGAGCGCTCCTGGAATATCTCTTTTGATGGTCACGATGCTATTGAAAAGTGTTAATAATTGTGTGGAAGAGGTATTCATATCGAAAAGTGTTAATAATTGTGTGAAAGAGGTATTTTACTCTAAATCGTAGGTGTAATATAAGTAATGTTATGTCAACATGTGTTTTTACAATCTAAGTATAGAGCAGTAGGTGTAATATAAGTAATGTCATGTCAACATGTGCTTTTACAATTTCGGCAGAGAGGAGATGTGTGAGTGTAAAATATAATTGAAAATATAGAATTTGAAATAAGAAATTATTAGTTTTTTTTTTTTTAAATTACTTTGTCTATAATGTAAAGTTCACATATTATTGTTTATTTAACAATTATTTGTTTATCATAATATAATAATAAATAATTAATAATTATTATTTCAATAATTATAATAATAATTTTCTCTATTATCGTTATTATTATACTAGAAATGATATATATTAGTCACTATACCCTTGCAATTTTAGTTGATACCAAATAAACCATAGTTTATGGTTCAAAATGGCTTCTTGTTAATGTAGAAAATGTTGGAATTTAATTCCAACTGCAACAATGAACAACTTGACAAGAATCTCATGTGCAGTAAATACTCCACGCTAATCGGTGCATCAAAGTCAAACTCGATATTTTTGCAGATAAATATGCATTAAATTTTCAATTGATTTCCCCATCAGCAGACAGCCGACTTGTTTTTTGATAAAAGCATCAGCGCCTTGCTGCATTAAATATAGAGATAAACATTAGAAGATATTTTGTAATATTTTACTGTTTTAATAAGATATGTTTTTTGCATATAAATATCACACAGCAGTTCTGCGAAGAATCACACAGAGCAGAGGAGAGCACGCAACAGCGTGAGGAAGAAGAATAATTTCAGAGCAGTGAAATGCACAACAGTGCAGAAATTTGAATGTAATTTGCTTTCTGGTTGTTTGCTGATAGAAAGTGTAGATGTTATTTGTGTGGAACAGAAGCGTTCCTTGGTAAATCTGTTTTGTAATAGAAGTTGTGAAATTCCCTCAGTATGAGGAAGACAAATCTGTAACAGTTAGTTTATTTTGATGAATACAAGTTAATTTTTCCTGTTGCTGTTACACCGTCACCGTTGCTGTTACACCGTAACTCAAAAAATACTTGAGGTCAAAAATTTACGTTGGTGCAACACCACGAACAGCGTTGCTGCAACACGGGTTACAGCAACTCAAAAAAAACTGCGTTGCTGCAACACCATTTCGAGAGAACGAATTTTTCTGTTTTTTGAGTTAAAAATAGAGTATTTTTTGTGTTAAAAATAGAGTGTTATTCTGCATTGCTGCAACACCAAACTCAGTTGCTGCAACACCAAACTGTGTTGCTGAAACACCATTTCCAGCAAGCGATTTTCTGTTTTTCTGTGCAAAAACAGAGTATAAAAACAGAACAATTTTTGTCTGTCTGTTATGGAATTTATCAGAAAATTCCAACAAAAAATTTCCAAGATGAACTATAACACCAAGTTCTTGCTAAATTGAAGATTTCCATGGTGAGGAATACGACTTTATTTCAGCTTGAGAATGCAAGTAATACGACCATATTGTTCACCTCGAGAAAGTCGGTGGTTGGATGTTGTATCAGAAAGTTGAAATCGGAAGTCAAACAGTCCAAAAATATTCCTCTGGAAAAATGGTTGTTATGATGATCCATCTATGTCTTAATAGAAACGATATGGTTGTGTTTTATCCGAAGGATGATAACCCATTTAGAGGCCACCACGCTCGTCCACCACTGATTACTAATTATGTTGGCGCTCCTCCTGGTTCGGACCACTGATTACTGATTATGTTGGCGCTCTTCCTCGTTCGCATCACTGATTACTAATTATGTTGTGCAACAAATCTATATAATTGACAACGACATTTTAAAGTAATAAGACAAATTTAGTTCGGTGGGTTGATTTTAGAGGTTTAGTTTTGTGGGTTTAGTGTGTATGACCTTGGATCCCCATTGTCCTGATCTCTTTGTGTACCTGCGAGATTGTTAGAAAATTTTAAGGGGGAGAGGAGTTTGCTTGAAGAAAATCTCAATTGGAGAGTGGCTAAATACAATACATAAATTTACTCACTGCAAAATAGAGTAAAAACAAAATGGTTGTTGTAAAGCTAGTTGTGAAAGTTTAAGACCACATTGCAACACAACATACTTTCGATTATATTTCCAAACATAGTAAAATACACTCCCACGATAAATTGGATGTTGCTGGTCCAAGTAAAACAAAAAGATCTTGGGGAGTTGCAAATAGCTCTTTGTAAAACTCCGTAAGAACTTGTTTTCATGTGGCCACCTATATGTTTTCCACGATTTTCTTCTCACTACCTCTGAGACTTACACACTCAACTCCTCTCAACTTGCTCACCTATACAAAAGACTTTTATGTTCATATTTATGCAAACATACAATTTTGACTCATTAAGACATAGTATGGGCGCTTTTACATAATAAATGTTTTTCTAAACTTGTAGGTGATGTTGAGTGTAGATAACAGTCATGGAGTGAATGTTTTCTCATACGTATTTACCAAAATTCATTAAGTGTAGTAACTCTCTCATGTGTTGTAGAATTGTTAGCGATGTACTACTGCTAAAAACTTCAGGCCTTCTTCCCAGAAACAAAATCGTAACTTGCAAAAGTTGATTGGGCAAGCATGATAGTTGTGAGTGTGTTTAAGGCAGTGGTTGAGATTAATATTTCAATCACTCCCCCTTAATCAGAACTACCGCCATTGACAATTCCCAAACAGTCTCCGAGATAAACAAAACTTTCACATGGGAGGCTTTGTGAAAATATTAGCAAATTGTTCCTCTGACCTGTAGTACTGCAACACAATTTCGCCATTCTTAATTAACTCTCTAGTAACATGACATCTAGCATCAATGTGCATGGTCCTCTTGTGAAAGAAAAAATTATTTGACAATGCAATTGCGGAAGTGTTGTCAGAGAAAATAGTTGTCATTCCCTCTTGGTTGTCGCGAAGATCCCTCAACATCCCTCTCATCCAAACTGCTTCACACATTACTGTTGTTGCAGTGACATATTCAACTTCTATTGTTGACAGTGATACTATTGGTTGCTTCTTAGAGGCCCATGAAATGGCTCGACAACCCAAATGAAAAACATATCCTCACGTGTTGTTTTTGTCATCGCCACTGCATGCCTAGTCATACCAGCGTGAAATCATTTGTTACGGCATACAACATACCATACTCCTTTGTCCCATTGACATACATTAGAATTATTTTCGTTGCTTGCCAATGCATCCCCTTGGGTGTCTCCATGAACCTCGACACCAAACTAACTGCATATATTATATCCCGCCTAATGGTGGTCAAATACATGAAGCTTCCTATCATGCTTTTGTATAATGTCACATTGACATTACTGCTACAATATTCTTTGCTCAACTTCAACCCCACAACAGTTGGAGTTGGTGCGGGATTTCTATTCTGGATTTTAAACCTATCCAAAATATCTGCCACATACTTTGCTTGAGAAATAAAAATGCCATTTTATGTTTTCTTCACTGCTATGGCAAAAAAATATCTTAACAACCCCAAGTTAGTCATTTCAAATTCAAGTTTCATGACTTCTTTGAAATCAACGAGGAGGAAATCATCAATTCCTGTAAAAATCAAACCATTTACATATAAGATAACAATAAGAATCTAACCATCACTCTCTTTGATGGAGAGAGTAGGCTCACTGCCACATTTGTCGAAAACATTTTCCAACAATTAAGCATATATCCTACTATAACATGCATGTGGTGCTTGCTTAAGCCCATAAAGAGATTTCCTCAACCTATACACCTTGTCTTCTTGGCCTTCTACTTCATAACTAGGTGGTTGTGCAACATATACTTCCTCTTTTAACACTCCATTCAAGAACGTTGATTTTATGTCCATGTTGCTCCTTGTAGCCTTTGACAACTAGCCTTGCTTTATGCCTTTCAATCTTACCGTCAGCATTTCTCTTGGCCTTATAGATCCACTTCACTCCAGTAACTTCTTTTCCTTGCGGAAGGTCCACTAACTCCCATGTGTCATTATTTCCTATTTCTTCTATTTTTTCCCCCATTTTCGAAACCCATTTTTCTTCTTTGACTACTTCCTCAAAATGGATTGGGTCATCTACATGACAAAAAAATGCAAATAAGGAATTCATAACAGTGTGACTATCAAGTTCATCTTGCTCATAAACTTCATTTAAATTTATGACTTTTGGTCTTCTTATGCTTGCGGAACATGGGCTCAACATGTCACTTGGTGTTGCTCTTTCTAGCAAACTTGGAGAAGCACCTTCTTGAATACGTGATGTTGCCGTGTTATTTGTTGACGGTGTTACTTGTTGCCTTCTTTGTTTCACATGAATAAGAGTAGAGGGAGTCACTATTGAGGAATTGCTTACTGGTATCAATTCATCTTTGTCCTCATGTGGTATACATGCTTTCACATTGACTCTCTTCTCTAAAATTCCATCCCATGCTTCATCTTCTATGAACTATGCATCTCTGTTGATTATGACTTTCTTGGTTGACGAATCGTAGACCTTCTATGCCTTGGATTCATCACTATATCCAACAAATATAGATTTCTCACCCTTGTTGTCCAACATATTCCTCAACTCATCCTAGACATGTGCATGTGACACACATCCAAAGACACTCATGTGAGTGACATTATGCTTTCTTCCACTCCACGCCTCCTCAGGAACCGCGTTCTGGACGCTTTTGGTTGGCAATCTATTCATGATATACACTCCACAAGCGACAGCTTCAACCCAATAATAATTTGGCAAATGCTTTGCCTTCGACATACTCCTTGCCATTTCCATAATCATCCTATTCTTCCTTTCCGTTACACCATTTTTCTGTGTATGCGTTGTTGTAAATTTCTTGTGAATTCCATGCTCTGTGCAAAATTGAAGGAAGTCATTTGAGATGTATTCACCACCTCTATCAATCCTTAAGAATTTGATGTAGTGTCCACTTTATTTCTCAACAAGAGCCTTGTATTGGCAAAAGCGCTTAAACACTTCACTTTTCTATTTTAGGAGATAGACATGTGTCTTCCTTATGTATTCATCTATGAAGGTTAATAAATAGTGGTTTCCACCAATTTGTGGCGTCTATATTAGTCCACACAAATCTAAGTGGAAAATATCCAAAGGTGTCTTTGCTCTTACTAACTCTCGTACTGCAAGTTTCTCTCTATGTTGCTTGCCCAAAATACATCCCTCACATAGGCTATCTGAATTTTCTATAAGCGGAAATCACTTCACCATGCCTTTCCTTTGCAACAAATTCAAACCTCAGAAGTTGAGATGACCAAATCTCAAATGCCATAACCAATTTTTATCTTTGACCTCAACTTGATAGTTTACTTCTGTAACAAATGCAACTTTTCTTTCACCCTCCTATGAGTTGATTGATAGTTGTTCTTGTGCACCTTCTTCCTTCAAATCTGATCTTATTTTTAGGGGAAACATTTGATTGTTTGTCATCTGAGATTTTCCAATCAGTTGTATACTTACATGCTTATCAATAATTGTGCACTCATCATTTTTGAAAAAGACATTTATCTCTTTTGCATGAGTTGTCAAATGCTTATGAGTTATGCTTCAAACAAAGGACAAAGTAAACATCTGAGGTGTACTTCTTCTCCCCCTTCTTTGTTAGGATATTAACTCTTCCTTTAACCATGACAAAGACGTTGCTATCAGTCCCTAATGTCACTTCAGATTTCACACTTTCATCTAGATTGGAAAATATTTCTATGGTCCTTGGGATGTGGTTGCTGCACCTTGAATCTAGATACCATGTATCACTTTGTTTTTCTTAAGCTACATTACAGGCTAAAAACATGCTATCATGGTTTTGAATTTCCTTTGTGAAATTTATACTTGGTTTGTTAGTAATGTCATATTGTGTCTTTCTACATTCATTTGCATAATGACCATACTTCTTACAGTAATGACATTGGACTTGAGATTTATCATACCTCTAACCTCATGCTTGATTTTGGCATGCCTTGACTTGAATTTTTATTGTTGCCCCTTCCACTTCAGCTTGAAAGGCTGATTCTTCCACCTCTGTGTGGGCTTCTTCCTCTTCTTCTAGCATATGATATTCCTCTACCTCAACCTTCACCAAATGAAACTTGTTTCTTGAAGGCATGCTTCAATGATGAGCTTGTTTCTCTATTCAGTCTATGTTCATGAAAAATGAGTGATGCGTGAAGTTGTTAAGTCCCTATAATACTAGTGATTACCCCATTACTATTTTCATTGTAGGCCTTATTGTTATTATTCGGCCCCTAGTGTCCCTATATTGTTGTTAGTGTTCCCCATAGGATCCCACTATTGTTATTGTCGTGCCCTTTTATTATTATTGTTATGTCGGCTTTCATTATATTGTGACACGTTAGACTCCTATATATAGAAATGAGGTTTAGTCATTTGTATCATCCAAGAATTTAAGTATGGGGGTTTACGCAGTGCATTATATTAGATATCATTTTTGGGATTCAACTGCATTAAGTAAGTCATTCATGTATGACCATTTCCATGAGAGGTAGTCGTAACTGACTAATTTCTCATGATTTTTTGAATAGTTCACTTAGCACTCACTGCATCGGGTGATGCTCACAAGGGTGAAGAAGTGGGATTGAAACTAGTGAAATGAATCACATAGCATCAATCATCACTTCCGGGGCTTGCACCCGGTAACCAGGACTTCCCAGGAGGTCACCCATCCCAGAACTCCTCTGGCTCAAGCGCGCTTAACATGACATCCAAGAATTGTTCATTTGTGTAATGTAAAGGAGGTATCACCCTCTAAGTGGCTGATTTTCAATTCATTGATCTATCTTTTCTATCTTTTTGTGAGATGGTTCATAAAATTTTCTATCACAACTTTGGATTCTAAGGTTTCACTGCTCCAAAAAAGTCATCGCGGAATTTTCACTAGAACGTTTTCTCTATGATGTTTCAGAAGCTTAAAAAAAATCCATTTGAGCCAAAATGTCGATTATCCTAGAGTCTGAATTTTAGATATCGTATCATTATATTTTCAGAGATATGATCTAGGGAAGTTAGTGTTTTTGCAGGCTCCCAAATTTCATTGCAAATAGGTGACCTTGGGAAAATCGTCATAACTTTTTCTCTGAATATTAGACTAAAATTTCGAAATATATTACAAAAATATGATAGGCTTTATTTTTTGTACATTCTTTTCGGGTCCGAAGGTTGAAACAATGAGACGTAGCACTTCATACAAGTTTGTTCTACTAAGAAAGTGTATAATCATGTCACCTTATGAGATTGGGCATAACACTTTCTTGGAGAACCCAATTTCGATCAAACTAGTGGCCTTAGAAAGAGGACTCAGAGGGCTACCATAGTTTGCAATTTAAGATTTTGGAGATCTCAAATTTCAGAGATACATCAGATTCAATATTGATCTCCTACAAAGTGAAAAAAGGTGTAGTTATTTTTTAATTTTTGCATAAGTTTGGTTTGAAAAAACAGTTTGAAAGAATTCAGAGGGAATAGTGAAGAATAATTATCATTAATTAATCCCTCGAAGAAAAAAAATGGAAACACCTAGTAAGAAACCTGAAAGCTCTAAGATGACTCATGAAGAAGAGGAGGAAATGCAACCTGATATATCAAATTACAAGACCAAGTGCAACAAAATTCACTCTCACAAAAAGTAACAGAAGATAAGATGGATGGTTTAAAGAAAGGAATGGAAGCTAAGATTGATGGCGTGGAAGATAATATGGATGGTTTAAAGAAAGACATGGAAGCTAAGATCAATGAAGTGGAAGCTAATTTGGATGGTTTAAAGAAAGGCGTGGAAGCTAAGATGAATAACATGGAAGCTATGATGGAAGGAAAAATGGAACATTTAAAGATATATTTGACAAAGTTGCTACAAGAAATGTTTACTAATGGTGAAAGGCTAGTAAACGAAACTCATGATGAGAACAAAAGAAACATTAATCATGATTTCGTAGACTCTAACATTGGATTGAGGACCCACTATGTTCCAAAGATCGATATGAGGAAGTTTTATGGCAAGAATCCCATAACATGGATACTATAGATGGAGCAACATTTTGATCTCCATAATGTGAAAAACGCACAAAAGGTATGCATTGCAACTTTATATTTGGAACCAAATGAGTTTGTAGGGTATCGATGGATTTTCTCTCGTAAAAAAATTGTCACTTGGGCAATTTTTAAGGAAAAAATGATATCACATTATGAGGATACAAGAAGAAACACATTTTTTAGCCAATGGATAAATCTCAAACAAAAGGTTTCAATGACGGAGCACGTTGAGGACTTCCAAAAATTGAATATAAGGTTAGAAAATATTGTAGAGGAGGATAGGATTGATGTTTCCATAGGGACTTTAAAGGATGAAATCCGACATGAGGTTCGACTTTGGGAACCTCATTCATTGGAGAAGGCATTCAGGTTGGCAAGAAAAATCAAAAGCAAAATAATGGCAACAAAGAAGCCTACCACTCACAACTATAAAGATGGAAGTTTTGTTTCCCCTTGCCTTCCACAACCTACAAGGTTGAAACAATAACAATTGGAAGAAAAAATAGTAAAAAGGCTTCATTACAATTGTGATAGAAAATACACTAAAGGTCATAAGTGTGCTGAGAAGAAATTATTTTACATCGATTATGAAGAGGAGGAAGAAAAGCAACAAGAAACATCAAAAGAAGAGGATATACATCAGTTAAAACCCTAGAGAAAGAATAAATAAATATGACCATATCTTGTAATGTATTGGCTAGAATTACCACTCCTTAAACTGTCAAGATAGAAGAAGATAACAAAAAGAGAAAGGTAATAGTGTTGGTTCATTCAAGTAGTGCCCATAATTTTATTCATTGTAAGATAGCCAAGGAATTAAATTGCTTCCTATATCCTGTACCAGAGTGTCAAGTGATGGTTGCAAGTGGAGGAACCAAAAATTTCTTTGGAAAGTGCCATAATATCAATCTATCCATGGGAGAATATGTATTGAATAGCCCAATGTTTTCCATTGCAATGGGCGTTGCTAATGTTGTACTAGGAATCGAATGGCTACAATCCTTCGGTACAATAGCTTTTAAATTTCAAGAAGTTTTCATGAAATTTTTGTCGGACAGAAAGGAATTTTAATTAAGGGGTATTGTAGGCAAACCAGGAAATGTAATCAAATTTAACAGAATGAAAAATCTTTTAAAGAAACAACAATGAGGTGTAATTGCACAATTATGTTCGCTAGCGGTTCCCACATCGAAATCATCTATTTGGGACTCCCAAAGGCCTCCCACCTATTCGTGATCATGATCATGCTATTCATTTGATTCTAGGAAGTGTTCCTCCAAACATCAGGCCTTAGAGATATTCCTATGTCCAAAAGAGTGAAATTGAACATATGGTTGAAGATATACGAGAGGCTAGTATAATTCCACGTAGTCAAAGTTATTTCTCTTCTCAAGTGGTATTGATGAATATGAAGGATGGATCATGCCACATGTGTCTGGATTATAGGGAGCTCAACAAGCTCACTATTAAAGATAAATTTCCCCTTCCTCTCATTGATGAATTATTAGATGAATTGCGTGGATCAATTTACTTCAACAAGTTGGATCTTCGTTCAGGGTATCATAAAATCAGAATGAAGACTGAAGACATTCTCAAAACATCATTTAGAACTCATGAGGGCCATTATTAATTTTTGGTCATGCCTTTTGGCCTTACCAATGCACCTTCTACATTTTAAGGTTTGATGAATTCCATTTTCAAACCCTTCCTTATAAAATTTGTTTTAGTATTTTTTGATGATATACTAATCTAAAACAAGTCTTGGAAGGATCATGTTGAACATGTTGACAAGGCGCTCAAACTATTGGAGGAGAAATAATTATATGCAAAAATCTCCAAATGTTTCTTTGGAGTACTTGAGGTGGAATATCTGGGTCATATTGTATCTCATGGAGGTGTTAAGGTAGACCTTAGAAAAATTAAAGTCATTAAGGAATGGAAAATCCCTACATCCATAAAGCATCTGCGAGGATTTTTGTGGTTCAGAGGGTATTATCAGAAGTTTGTTAAGAATTATGGGAGAATAGCAGTACCTCTAACAACATTATTGAGGAAATATGCATTTTTATGGACTCCAAAAGCAACAAAGGCCTTTGAACATCTTAAAGAGGCAATGTGCCAAGCACCGGTATTAGCTATGCCAGAATTCACAAAAACCTTTATTGTGGAGTGTGATGCCTCAGGAAATGGAATTGGTGGTATTTTAATGCAACAAGAAAGACCCATTGCCTTCAAAAGTCATCCAATCAAAGGAAATCATTTACACAAAGCTATATATGAGAAGGAAATGTTTGCAATACTACGTGCACTTAAGAAATGACAACCCTACCTAATGGGAAGAGACTTAAAGCTGAAAATGGATCACGATAGTCTTAAATACCCTTTAGAACAAATATTATCTTCACAAGAGTAGAAAAAATGGGTCACAATGATGTTGGGTTATGACTTTGAAATCATCTACGAAAAGGGAAGCAAAATGTTGTGGCAAATGCACTCTCAAGAAAGGATGAGGATGTGGAAGAATTGGTTTGCACCATTTCTATTATCTAACCCGAGTGGATAAATGAAGCAAAGGACGAATGGAAGAATGATGAAAAAGTGTGGGAACTCATTCAAAAGTTACAACAGGATCCCAATACATTTGATACATTTAGCTGGAAAAATAATTCGTTATGGTACAAAGAGCGCTTATACCCATGTAACAATTTCCAACTCAAACAAAATATTTTTATGCAATTGCAAACTTCTCCCTTAGGAGGGCACTCAAGATTTTTAAAAACCTACCACAGGGTTAAGAAGGAATTTTTTTGGGATGGCCTTAAATTGGATATTCAAAAGTTTGTGGCAGAATGTTTGGTTTGCCAACAAAATAACTTCGAAACAATTAAGACCCCAAATCTATTACAACCTTTATCCATTCCAAGTCAACCTTGAGAGGAGGTTTCAGTGGATTTTATCACAAGTTTTCCCAAGTCTGAAGAAAGATTGTCATCATCATGGTAGTTGACAAACTTACCAAGTATGCACACTTTTGTGCATTATCTCATCCATTTAAAGCCAACATAGTTTCTACTGCATTTATGGAAAGAATTCACAATGAATGGAATTTTCCAAGTGTTGTGGATGATTGTGAAATTGGGACATGATTGATATTACTAGAAAAGTACACTGAGGACAATGTTATTATAAGGGGACATGAATATAATAACAAAACCTTGAAGATGATGCATGCATTAATGCATCAAGTGTAAAAAGATGAACTGCTTCCCATTAATAAGATGGCCAGATACCAAGCATGCAACATAGTAAGGATGGTAAAGCCAAAATAGAAAATGTGGTAAGTAAGTTGCAACAATGGTTCATACAAACTCTTGGGAAGAGGGGATTCAATCATCCAGCCATTGAGGTAGTCATTTCATGCACGAACTAAGGTTGGGTATGCTAGAGAACCAAAAGATGGCCTAGTTGGAGAACCTTGAGACACTACAGTAGAAGCCAAGACTGTGTCAAAGATGACAGATGTTGGGTTGGTTGTTGTTATGGTTGTTCTTATTCGCAATTCTCCCATTCTAATATATACTTCTTTGAATATTAACACACCTTGATGCCAAGTCTAAATTGAGAAAGAGTGGCTATCAAAAAAATGTGTAAACCATAAAGAAGGGTTATTGGCAAATGCTGAGAGCCAAGGAAAATTTAGTTACAGTTGGAAATACCTAGTTCCCAGCATTGGAAATTCCTTGGCTAGTCCGCAATGGAGCATTGGAGATAAGCGGATAGCCCAAGGGCCCAATTGATTGTGTTGGATTGCTATGAATGGAAAATACTGCAATATGAATTCCTTGTTTGCAATTTCTGGAAAATAAACAGAGTGAGAAATACCAGAGCCATAGCCAACAAATTTTCCCTTGTTGTTTCATTTCCTAACACATAAGTGGCACCTACACAAGGTGGTGCCTATGGCTGGGAGGAAAACCACTCCTATGAAATTAGTATATCCACTTAACAGATAAATAATTTGGTTGTCACTGTTCATATTATGATAATTGATGTATGTGGAACTGTTGTGTTTGAAAAATATGTGCTTATTTGGGAAATATAAGCCTGAAATTTGACATAAATTCAGAATTATGATCCAGTATGTCTGGAAGATGTTTACTTGAAAGTTTTAAGGCATATACAACTACCTATGTGGGATGAAGAGGGCTTAATTCTACCTCTTCTATGAAAAGCAAGCATCATCTATGCCAAGTGTATGCATAATTTCTTCGTGAGCACCAAAAAGATGTGAGACCAATGGAGAATTGTAATACTCTCCATGGAAAAATATTTCTTGAGTATGTTGCACTTGTCCATGGTTCTCCTGTATCAGAATCCAACAGTTAATACTCAATGTAATCAACAAATCATATGAACTACTCGAATGGTTAACTGCATACATGGGTAAGGAATGTATTTGGCACAAGAAATCAGAAATTGCCTCAAATATTTTTATCAGAGTTTTCTCTTGAAATGTTGGACGAAAGTTGTGTATGGTTGGTTGAAATTATTTTCCACAACTTGCATACTAAATATTTGAAGAAAATTGTCAAAGAAAAAGTTAAAATTTTTGGAAACATTTGCTTGAAGTTTTCTTAGGAATATTATATTTCAGTGATTTCACTTGTTACCTTTTAATCAATAGCAAGTTATGTTACTAATAGAGCTAAGCATATCTATGCTTAACAGAGTGATAATGCCTCAAATATCCATGCTGCATGCATGTAGAACTCAAAGTTTCATCATAGATTTTCTTCAAATAAAACTTTTTTAGCTGATCTTGTACTCTTCTGAACTAGATCTCCAATTTCCTTTCAACATTCAACTGAATCTAGTCATCATCCATGTCAAGTTGTTATGCTCTGTCAAATACTTCTTCATATGTTTGGGGATTATGTACTCTTTCTGCAACTCTTGCTCTCCAATTCAATCCAACAATGACCAATTCCTATTAAATCTTTTTAATACATTGGGATTTGACTAAGTAAATATTTGAATCTACTATCATAATCAAGCACACATCCTATTATGAGGCCCCATTATGTAATGGAATGTTCATCATAGTTGGTTCTTCACCTCACTCTTGGATAAATGTTGTAGACTCTGGCTATGGTTCATGAAACAATCCAAAGCTCCAACTCTCAAAGGCACTCCAAATTTTTCCAATTGTCTATATTCATCATCTACTAATCGAGCTCTCTGAATTTCCTTGCATACAAACCAATGTTTCAATTTATTTAAGCACCCATCATAGACTCAAAGAGAAATGGTTGAATTGGATGTAATCTTGGTTTGATTTTCATTAATTTTCTTCATGCTTTCAGAAGTTGGATGATATTCTTCTTCATATTTATTTTTCTCTCTATAAAATATTCTTTAAATTGAAATATATCTTCCCTTTTCAATTTATTTACAGTCACTTTAATTAAACAAATTCAAATAGTTTATGTAAATCTTTGTTTTAGAAAATTTAGTGACCATTCTTCTTCTTCAACTTTTCTGTCTCCCTTTTCTTCAGTGCCTTATGAACATTTTTTGTAATTTTTCCATAAAAAAATGGATAATTCACTACTGGGCCTCTCCGTATAGCTGCCTAATGATTTATGTTTTGTGCTACTCAGGCCTCAGTCTGTTTTCTTATGTCATTTTCTTGAAACTATATAACAGTTATGTTTTATGTCTACTCAAGGGACATGTATTAGGCTAATGGGTGTTTTGGGTTTATCACACACCGTACTTTTCAGTTTAGCTAGTGCTTGTGCAACTGCAACTACATCCCATTTTTTTTGTACAATATGCAATACATCTCTGTTTATATTAATTGTTAAAGGAATCATTTTATCAAAGAAAAACATGTCCTTTTTTGGATGATGTCAAATTTCACGTGTCATTAAAATTGATTGACAAAAATATATGTATCTACAAATAGAATGTATTTCTATAAATAAAATATCTAGGAAAACTGTGTAAATGTTGCAACATTGAGTATGGATAACTATTTATTGTGAAATGAAGTGCAATTCAAGTTCTGACCCAATTTAGAAGTTCTTATATTAAGGATTTGTGTGGACAATTCAATCATCCTTTTCTATCCTAAAATATATATTCTTCTAGACCCATCATCTCTTGACATCTGCATTATACGCTCAACATGGTTTTGGTATTGGGTTTGCATCTGCAATACTTCTTGTGTTTCTATTGACAAATTATAGTTGGGTCTTTCTCAGCTTCTACGTGTGTAGTGATAACAATTTCTTTCGTAGTCCCATTGTATATTCACATCAGATGCACTTTTGGGTCCAGCTTTGTGGTCACTTGTTGGACATATAATCTTAGATCTAAGTCTCTCGTGACCATATATATATAGATATATATATATATATATATATATATATATATATATATATATATATATATATATATATATATATATATATATATATATATATATATATATATATATATATATATATATATATTGTTTATATATATATATATCTATATATATGTATATATATATATATATATATGTATGTATATATACATATATATATATGTCTATATATAGGTATATATATATATATATATATATATATATATATATAAAGCATTCAAAAACATAATGCTATTTCCATTGCTAATTTATTTCTGCTTGTAAATGTGATTTTACATTGTCGATCTGAATTTTAAATTTGGCCTCATAAATGCTAATTTGAAGGAAACAAACCTTGATGATAGTGGTGGATGGCCAAGGAAGGCATATAGGGACATCACAATACCATGGAACTAAAGCAATGTACAGTCATCTCATCTTCCATCAGGCAAGTAGCAGCGAATAGTAAAAGGAATCTTCAGCTCTCTGAGTTCTTTCATTGCAATCTTCAATCACCAAAGAAAATGGAAAACTATTTCAAACTCTTTTCAAATAACTACTGCATTGGAAACAAAAGATAAAAATAAATGATCATTTCAAGTCCTACAAAATGCTCCTAACTCAATGTGCATTTCAAAAATGAGATCCAATGCATAATGACAAGAAATTCATTCAAAATGGAAAAAGAAAAGGAATAAAATAGAGGTTTGTCAAAAACAAATATACCTCCAATGGATCAGTCTCGCCTTCAAGTTCAACCATGACAGGTGCATTCATGCTGCCACAGGAAAATGTCAAGTTGATGACCAAAATTTTTAACTCTTGAACTAAGATGTAACATGGGATTTTTGGAAATAGAACTCTCTAAATTAAGGATTAATCTTGACTAGTATTGATTCTACAGTTCCATGCCTTACCAGAAACAAGAAACGAAGAAAGAAACAATACAAGTTTCTGGCAATAAGAAACATGAATCCATGTCCCCTCTCCCAAAACATATATTATACATATTAAATTGATTAGTAACATATTAATGTAGAGTCAGGAAGATAATAACCATCCTAAATAGCCTATTGACACATGCCTGATTTGCAATGCTCGAGTGCCTAGTATTCTAGCACGCTCATATTTTGTCATGAACTTTGAGGTTTTTTGAGGTTTATTGCTTGGTTGTTCCTATTCTACAGGTTCTTTATCAGCCCCTCCAAGTGTATCAACAGGAACTTCTTCATGTTCCTCTTCCTCTGCCCCTACCTCTTCCTGCAAAAAAATGAAATTAAGAAAGCCAGAGAACCCATGACATTTTGGGCACAAATTAACCCTAACAAATAAGGGTTTCCACCGGTTTCCATTTTGAACATAAATCATGAAAAAAAAGGAAAATGGTTAACAACATACCTCAATATCAGGTTGGGGAGGCTCCTCTTTATATCTACATGCATTTCAAAACCACAAATTTATCAAACAAGGGGCTATTGTAGCGGCTACAACCACCCTCGAAAATTTTTCCTTTGCTTCATTTTGGAGCCTCCCTACCAAGCATCCTTAGAATCATGCCTTGCACTGTCAATTACATAGGCTTCATCTAAGCTTTAGTGGCTTGTCGGCCTATGCATGTCAGCTTATTTGTCTCCCACCTGCAGACTGACATTCTAGACTTAGGTAAATTTCTTGATGAGATGTTCCCTCTCAAAATTATACAACTCTGGAGGGGAACCAACCTTCCTTCCAGAAATTGGGAATGTTGTTGGGCTGCCTACAGGGGTCTAAAATTGTGAGATCCATCCAGGCAACCCTTCCTCAAGAAATTGCACAATCCAGCTTGACACTAGGCTTCCTAGCAGGCATTGACCTGCTAACCACAGAAATTTTGCAATGCCTGAGGGACAACTAATCTATCTCATCTCAAAAACTACACAAATCCCTTTCCCAAGCTTACAGACTACTGCATCTACCTCCATGTTGATTGGTTCCCTCCAGGACTAAGAAATCCTGAATTGCATGCATGGGATTGTTTTCCCGAAATAGGAAAAAGAAACATGAAAAACACATCCCTAAATTTTATGGATCTATTTTTAATAGCTGGAGGTTACATGCAAAGATCCTTTTAGAAAATTCCCTCCAAGTGTCGCATTTTCCATGATTTGTGGCATGCGCGTCTTAAGCCACAAACTTATGTATTCGATGCTATAGAGCTCATTCCTCACATCGATCTTGGAGATCTAACATACCACATCACATCTAGGAGTCTTCGGCATATTTTGCCCAAGATTTTCTTGGTAAGTCTAATTTTCATGTCATTTGTTGCTTTTCTGTAGCATTTTGTATTTCTCTTTGTAGGAATGATGTTTGCATGGTTTTGTTGAATGCCTACTATCGTTTTAATGTATGTTAGCTTGTAGAAGCACCATTTCATTTTTTATTTGCATCTCACTCCTTTCACATGCATGACATTGTTTTGCATGAACAATCACCTTTGTGGCAACTCGTTTCACACACATGCATGCGTTCCCATTTTATGAATCTTGCATTCACTTTTTTCTTGCATGATCATTCACTCTTTCTTACAATCATTCTCGTGATGCATCCAAACCATTTCATATTTTCATTCGCCCGTCAACAACTCTGGGCTGCCTTGGCCCAGATCTTTCCTTGCCCGGACATCAATTTTGCATTTCTAGAAGTGAAGGCTTTGCCTTCCATCTACAAACTATGAAAACCTAGCCAACACTAACCTCCAGGATACATTGCAAAATTCTGGGAGGCATTGCCGTACTGACCCAAAAAATTGTGTAATGTAGTCTCCTGGCTTGCATGCCCTTTGCTGACTGAAACTACGCATGGCACAGTTACAGTCCTCAACAGACAAGTTGGACTGTTCATTATGTAGTTCCAACATTTAGTCAACCTCCTGACAACCCAGACTGTGCCTTCCCAGTTTTGGCAATCAGTCTCCCAACCTCCCCGTGAAAATTGCGCAATCTTTACTCCCAGTCATCTAGGTATGTTGCATGTCAATCCTCAGATTTGTTTTCATTTTCATCTGACAAATTTCTTGCCACGAGTGTTGCTATGTCTCTAGGTATATGAGGTTTTCATCCACCTCTTATTAGTATAGGTAAAATGGACTCCAAGAGAGCAGGGTGAAAGGACACTGTTGGAAGTGCAACTAGAGATGCAATTGAGCAAGTGTCTATGAGCTTGCCTGCTTATGAAGACACGAAGTTGTTCATAGACAGAGACATTAAGATTGAACGACATGACATGAATGACACATTCTCGAGAACATTTAGGGAATACCTAGAAGACGGAGGGTCTATGTCAACATCCACAAGTCTGGCTTGTACCGGATTACATGCAGGTATCATGTGTTTCCATGCACCAACATGATACGTTGGATTGTCTAACACACTAATGCTAAGACGATGATGCTAAGTTGTGTCAGCAGGACAGAGCTTACCACCTTCAGCGGGAAGGACTATCAGGAGATGTATCACTTTCCACAGCCAATGATCACAATGGAGAATCCTTTCAGCGGACCCAACAGTGCAAACTCCAGAGATATCTTGAAGATTTGGGTGAAATATCCAGCCAAGTTCAGGAAATCACTGAGCCCAGTTTACAAGACGAAGATACTACAGAAGGAATATCAGTACTTATTCATCTTTTCATGCTGCTTATATGACCAAGAGAACACAAAGACCTTCCTGCAGAGTTGGGTGATTACATTGGACCAACTGACCAGCTAAGGAAGGCCATGCAACTAGTTTGACATGTTGGCTCTCAGGTTCAACGAACAGGTGACAGAAGCCTGACATCTGCCCAAGGGGAAGAAGGTAGAGATATACATGTCGACATACATACCAGATGAAATCTGTGCCCACCAGCATTTCCCATGCTTGAGTTGGTTATGGACACCATCGAAAACCTCTTTCAACACTTATTGAAAATTGTTCTCTGAATGCAGTTCCCACGGAGTCATCACAGACTTGTTATTGGTGTACAAAATGATATTTGAGCAGGATCCACATTACATGTCGTAGGCAGTGATGGAGGCATTGATCGAGATAGGAGATTGGTATGCCTCATCGGTTGGACAAGATCGCCATGCAAGAAGTGTCACACCACATCTCGACAGGGTTGTCAGCTAGACTGCACAGGAAGAAGAAAGCACCTTGGCCCACTCTTCCTTTGCAGATTGAGTTGTACAAGATATAGAATCTGAAGCATGATGAGTTTGAGATGGGGGAGTCCAAAATATTCACTTTTGGCACCAGAAGTTTCAATGTGTATGATGAGCATTTCTTTGTAAAGGACCACTGTGCGAGAGTGAAATTTCCTTGGATCCATGGGGCATGTCATTGGCCTGAGGAAGACCCATGGAGATATTTTCATATCTTCTCCAGGTTTAATGAACCGATCGGCGTAGTTGTGGAATGGTTAGCAAAGTAGCACGAAGTAGAATCTCAGAGAGCACCATCATTAGTACCAGTAGAGGGTAACAGACATGTGCATGAAAAAGGAAAGACAGAGGTTGTTGATAACGTAGAGGCAGAACAAAGCTGCAAGCTCAAAGTAGATCCACTCATAATGAAAGAAGATTTGCAAATTGATGCTAAGATGCGACAACGCGACATAATGAACGTGGAAAGGAAAAGAGAGAAATGAACATTGGAGGAAACAAAAAAGGAGTTGCAAGAGTTGAAGAATCAACCATGGGAAGAACAAAAGTTGCACAGAAGAGAGAATGAAGTGCAACCGGGATAAATACAGAAGGAGGTGCAACATGCACAGATTAAATAAAATGGACCCATATATGCTGTGAACTCATCCGAGCATCTGGCATGGAGTAGATAGGTGAGCAGTCACAGGAGACGAACTTAGCTCAAGAGATTTAACAGATGCTATAGCACATTGATATGGGTGTGGTGCAGCCGGAGTCCGAATAGGATATTGAACTCATGCCTCATAACCGAGAGGTCACCCCACCGACTTCACCAAAATGTGAAAGTAGAGCAAGTCCCAAGCAATCAGGGAGACACATAGATCCTTGAAGACAATCTAGAGGCAGATTTGTACAAAATATCTTTCGATGCGTTGCAACACATTGTTTTGCAGTCGTGCAGAGTTCCCACTTCGGATGTTCACATATCTCCTCTGTAGTTTGAAGAACGAGTGATCATATCTGATGTGCGCAAGAATCCAGTAGCATTAGCCAAAGCTAGAAGAGCATATGCTGAGGCCACAAGCTTGAGTGTTCAATTATTGGTAGCAGAGAATGAGTGCATGGAAAAGGAGTTACGAGCGGCCAAGCAGGGAGAAGAATAAGCCACATCATCTCCCAGAAAAGAGTTGAAGAGAGTGATACTGGATGACATATCGTCCCTCAAGACAGTCATATAAATGTTGTATTCAATATTCTCCATCGTGCTTAAGGTAGTTGTCCATCTCAACAATTGGCAATAGTGTTGTGCAAGGAGAGAATGCATTTTGTCAAATCTGCACACCACTATTAACCGCATGTAAACATGGACAATGAGATAGAAAGGAGCCCCATTTCATTTACCAAAGATGATGAAGCCAAATGATCCAAACATAAAGAGGAATGCAACAAAATATAGAGATAACCATATACACAAAGATGCAGTGGAAACAATGCTTCATTTCATTAATGGAAAATATTGAAATATGCTTACAACCATAAATGGAAATAAACCAGCTAGGGCAATGGTAGGTTATCTCTGAGGAGAGATGTGGCGGCTACATGCCTCTGAACTGTGTTAAAATGAGGCTCGAAGGCCTATTTATTGTTTAGAAACAATGGAAAACCCTTCACATCGTAAAACCTAACCCTAGAAGATGAAACGCCAAATTGTGGGCCCCATTTGGGTAAATTGGTACATCAATTTCCCCGGGTTGTAACTTTGGCATATGATCTTCGTTTGACCTGTACAATAGCTCATTAGAAAGACCTATCCGAGCACTAAAACTTTGGGAAGGGAAACATGGGTCCAAGGGAAATATGGGTTCATGGACCCATGTTGTCCCCAGATTTCCCAAAAAATGGCGTTTATGCCTCAAAATGGCTTCGGAAGTTCAGGACCCGAAAAACTGCTAAAAATACTAAATTGTGCTACAATTTAGGAAACTGAAGAAGCTGAAAGAGATAGTTGTGGGGGTCCAAATGGGATAGGTGGGTGGCCACCAACATCCACCTGGATCATTCCTCCCCCCTTAGGAAGCAATGGTCGCCATTGCGTTGAGTTCCTCCTTGAGATGAGGAATCTTTTGCTGATCTGGGTCTCTGGTGAGTTGTTCTGCAATCTCTGATGTGTCCAGAAATGGTGGGAAACATGGTCGACGAGAGTCCACATTGAAAACTCAGTGCAAGCGAAGGAATGGAGGAATGTTATGCTTCAAAGCATTGTTTCCCATAGCCTTGGTACTAGTGTAAGGACCATGTCGGAGTGCTTTAAGTTTGTGATGGGTTCTTGTAAGGCGTTCTCTCTGCAAATGTAACCAAACTTTGTCACCCACTTGAAACTTGTGTGGTGCCCCTGTGGGTGAGGAGAAGTTGTTCGTGTCTTCTGTCATGATCGTATCCCTTTGCTGCTGCTGCTGCATGGAGGAACCCTTTGCAGGGGTCATGGATGTACCAACGATCTTCCCCTTACTTTGGGACTGAACCAGATAGAGAATGAATTTCCTAGTCTGGGAGATGAGCTTGCTACCTTTCTTGGCAGTGATCCAAGAGGTGGCGGTAGGTGGGGCTACCTTCGGTATCCTATATAACGAATTATCCAAAGAAGTAATGACAGCGCGAGGCCTTGACTCATACACAACATGTTGCCTCCACAAATATGGCTAGCCTAATGGTACATCACAAACATCTAGAGGTGTAACATCACACAATACCTCGTCCGTGAAGGGCTTGATGCTGTAAGGAAGGTGACACTGTTGGCGAACTTTGAGATCTCATCCTTCATAAAGCCACCCAATACTATATGGCTGTGGGTGTGGTGTAATTGGTAGGCCCAACCGCTTCACGACCTCTGCTGAAATGAGGTTCTTTTGGCTGCCACTATCGACAATGAATTGTAGCGGCGAACCGTACACCCTCATCTGTGAGTGGAAAAGACACTCCCCTTCCTTTGGATATTCAGGCTCATTTTTCTGGATTTTAGCGGTGGCAACAGTGGCGCTGGGATCCGCATCAATGATCTACTTCCCTTTGGCATTCCCCTTGTCAGGTTCTGGCTCAGGGTTGGAACATGCATCTGATTCGAAAGCCTTCAACTCAGCCACCAGCGACTGCTTGGTCCGACACTCACTTGTGTTATGAGTGGGACTCTTGTGGAACTCACACCACTTTCCTGTGTCCTTCTTCAGCTCCATGGTGTTGTTCTTTTTTTGCGGCTTCGACGGGTTGTCTTGGGTCACCCCACCTTAGCTTTGTCCTTTGGGCTTTGGATTTGCAGATCCAAAGTCTCGCTTCTTCTGTTTGAACTTTTGCTTGATTTTGACAGTGTATCGGTATGCTATGCCGAGTGAGGAGATGTTTAAGAACTCCATCTCTTCGTGGATGTATCTGTGTAGGCAGCCGCGGTATTTGAGTACTAGATGTAGCTCAGAATCTTTGATACCCAACTGTGTGCGAAGGTTATGAAAAATGTTTGTGAACTCCGGCACATCTTGGTCTCGTCCCTGCCACAGTGTGGTCCATTTGATGTATTTGTCCTCATAGCTTTTGACAAGGTAGTAGTGCTCCTTGACGACATCCCAGAGTGAATCCCAAGTGGGTGCGGCAGAAAATAGTGAGCCTGTAGTTTCATTCTTCTGCTCGCAGTAGGTTTCCCACTAGTCCTTGACGTGGGGGATGCTTGGAGAAGAGCGTAAACTATCTTTCCCCGACTCGAAAATTCATGAGCAAAAAAATAACGCTCTAGTAGATTTAACCATTTATCTATGGCATCTGTGTCTATCTGACCCTCGAATATGGGGATTTCAAAATTAACTTGTACCTTAAAGGGCGTGGCATTTCCAAAGTAGCCGCTAGAAGCCAATGCGTCGCTTCTGGGTAGCCACTGAAGGATCTGGGCAAAGTTGTCCATCATCGCGTTCCGTTGTCACTCGAGGGCTTCTTCAAGAAAGATTTTGATAGGATCTCTTGCTCCCTCATCTTTCTTCTCATCTGCCATGGGAGGTTGTCGGGATTTGCGAGGCTAGTCTTGCAAAGGTTCGACCAGTTCAAGCCCTTACTCCTTATATCCTGACCCCGTTGGGGACATGCAAAGAAAAACAGAGAAAAAGTAGACCACTCTGGTACTAGTGATCCAGACTTAAATAGGAACGCAACAAAATATAGAGATAACCATATACACAAAGATGCAGTGGAAATAATGCTTCATTTCATTAATGGAAAATACTGAAATATGCTTACAACCAGAAATGGAAATAAACTAGTTAGGGCGATGACCTAGCTTATCTCTGAGAAGAGATATGGTGGCTACATGCCTCTGAATTGTGTTACAATGAGCCTCGAAGGCGTATTTATTGTTTAGAAAAAATGGAAAACCCTTCACATCTCGAAACCTAACCCTAGAAGATGAAACTCCAAATTTTGGGCCCCGTTTGGGTAAATTGGTACATCAATTTCCTGGGGTCGTAACATTGGAAAAACTGAAAAAGCTCAAAGAGACAGTTGTGGGGGTCCAAATGGGATAGGTGGGTGGCCACCAACATCCACCTGGATCACCGAAGGTGGTAGACTTGAAGGCATGCAACCAGAGTCAGATTCAGAACTATGAGGATCTCCCGCATCTCATCACCAGTTTGCAAGCTTCCAATGTACGAGTGTTTAGAAGCATGGATGTCATTGTGCATAGACACACGATTCCATCGATTGACATTCTCACTGAGGTAAAATCAAAGAACCAAGTCCGAATGGATCTGGACATGTACTTTGATGATTTGATGCATGTAGCCACTAGTACAACTGTGGAGATCAACATAGACCCTATGCATCAGTATGTTTCTATTCCAGCTACACTCAAGACTGTGATGCACATGTTATCAAACTAGTTGGTCAGAGGTGCTAAAACAATGTACCGATATGTAACGATGGTGTGAGTTCGCTTTCAGCAAGATGTCACCATTGACCATGTAGACACCATCACAAACTACCAAGCTTGGCATCAGTTCACCACCATCGATCATCATGAATATTTCAAAGAGTTGGTTTTCCCACAATTTTCCAAGTCTTAGTAGTGTCTTGCATGGCTTGCTCAATCGTATTTTGTCCCACATGGGTACATGTGCAGATTGTAATGTAACATCTTGTAAAAGTAAAAGACCAAGTGTCGATGGTTGAATGTAACAGTCATGTAGTAGTTGAATAATCATCAGGGAATGTCACAGAGGGGAATGTCAAGGGTTAGCCCACCCATTCCTATTTATAGAACCTCATAACTCATTGTAAAGGATTTTGGGAGCCAAGCGTCCTATAGGTGTATCTTAGAGAAAGCTTGGAGTGTATTGTAATGAGCTTTGGATTCCCCATAGTGCAAAGCTAGTATATCTATTTGGAGGAGAAGGTGGCAGTGACTGGAATGATCCATTGTTGGGAGTAATAGATGGACATGATTGTATGTCTCATTGGAACTTTCACTTTCTTAATATAACAGAGCCAACAAGTTTGATGCATATGTTGATATTTTATTTTAGTTCTCTTGGTTATGCTAACAATATATGTATATGTTTTCTTACGCATGTATGTATGGACTTTCTATATATGTATGTATGAGTCTTATTGAGATGTGTTGTCGGTTTAACCATCACTTTAGATCAGTGGTCCACAAACCTTCCACATTTTGATGTATCTTTGCTCGTGTGTTCCCTTCCAAGCTACGAGTTTCCACAATTTTCCAAGGGGCGCACTTATTCCACTTTCCATGTGTTAGAACCCTTCATGCACCTTCCTTGGCTTGTTGCATTGGTCACACCCTTGCTATCAACAAGGACATCCTGCTTTCCTCTGCTCACAACTGCACTCAAGGCAATATCGTACGACCCACTGCTAGGACTCCTACACTAAACGGTCTGAGGTCTAGTTGGGACTTCTTACTAGAGAGATCCCCTGACCTGTTGGTGGGTCTAGCACCATCAACAGGGGCGTAACGAATTGGTCTCACAATTTTAGTCTCACAAAAATCCTCATGAACCTTTCACTTTTCTATGTCGTAAACCCTCTAAATTAGCACGCACCAAAAACAACCAAAAAAATTTGAAACCCATAAATACTGTCTATTATATAAAGCTTGAGAAACCCTCAAAACCTGGTAAAACATTCTCTTGCAAAACAATTTAATAACCCATTAAAGCCCTCTCTTATAGACGTCTAAGAAATCCTCACTAGCCCTTATATCAATGAATTTCTTGGTACAAACCCTTATCTTAAGAAAAATATATATCCCCTGAAACCCTTGTGCATGCAATGGCATCTTACCCAACATATCCTCCGTCGAAATCATTGAAGTCCTCGTCTTCCATGGGTTCCAAAGCAGTGATCGCAATAGAGTAAAAATGACACAGCTCGCTTTGTACTGAGTATTGGACTGGCTTTGATTTTATTGATATTGGCCGTGGAATTTCGAGTTTAAATTGTTATGGCCCTCATGATGGTGAACAATAGTGAAGGAATAATTTTTGTGACATGGATCCCTTAAAGGAAAGCAAGGTCACTGTGGTCAAAGAAAAATTGAGGTTTTCCCAAGCCGTGAGGGTAAGCGGAGAGTTATGGAATAATTTATTTGATATGGATTACTTGAAAGGAGAACAAGGTCGTAGTTTGGAGAGAACTTAATTTTACTTTAAGAAGTAGAACAATGTCATAGATAGGAGTGATTTCAAACTCTAATAAGGGTTGAGCTATGGTGTTCTCTAACTAATTGATTCTCTAGTATATTATTTTAAGCATTAAATGAGGGGTAAGTTTATTTGGTTTGGTGCCAAAGCTTAAAAGAGATTGTTGGGTTTTTAATTTTAAAAAAAATGATTCGTGAAGTAGATAATATTCAAAATTAAGGAATGATTTGTTATTTTCCTCATTGAGGTTCAATTCCCTCAAATGACATGTTGAACTCATATCAAATATATTATTGTAATGGCTTTGAGACTTTTGTTATTGTATGGTCCTCTTACCTGCAAGCTAGAGGGTAGGGTGCTTGGTTACATGGAGAAAAAAATATTTGAAATTGGGGTCTAGGGGATGTTCAAATCATAGTCTTATCCTTATAAAATTGGAAAGGTAGAAGAGTGAAGGGAAAAGTTGTGTAGCTTCAAGAAGATACTGAAAACACAAAGTATTTTCACAACTTTGAAAACCATGGAAAAAGTATTAACTCGATTTGGGAAATTTATGATCAAGATGGGAAAATAATTAATAATTCTCTAGGTTTAGATACTTTGGGAGTGACTCACTTCTAATTTGTTTATAAGAATCCAACTATGGTGAATATTATTGAAGTTCTAAAGCTTACATATGATTTCGCTAGTTTCATAACTAAAGAAGATAATAATTTAATAATGGAAAGAAATTCAAGGAAGAGATGAAAGTTGTTATGGCTTCATTTGAAAAAGATAAAAGTAAGTGCCAAACAATTGGATAGTAAAATTATTTATTGTCTTTATGATATGTTGGAAGACAACATGTTATATGTAGTATGAAAGTTCGAACCTCTAGAAAAGTTTTAAGAGCAATAAACTTGGTGTTCCTTACTTTGATTCCTAAGAAAGATAAGCCACCTTAATTTGATGAATTCAAGCCTAGCTCATTATGTAAATGCATGTACAAATAATAGTTAAGATTCTTGTTGTTAGACTTAAAAATATTTTTACACCAAAGGTGTTCTTTAAGGGGAAGGTCCTTGGGAATCTTTCGTCGTCTGTCTGCATCCTCTAGGATCTTGCCATATGTTCCCACTGCATTACCGTAATATTTTAGTCATTTGTCCACACCCTTTAGGAGCCTGCCATATGTTCCCACCTGCATTACCATAATGTACCTTGCAGTAGGACAAGGCATTGCCAAGGAAATGAAAGCCATGGATGTTTTGTTCCAGAGAAAATGATGAATATCGATGCCATGTTAATAAAAACCACAAATACTATAAGGGACAAGACATATAGAAAGTGTGTTTTTTTCTTCTGAAAGGTAAGCACATTGAATTTTGTATTCTCTATGCTCTCCTATCGAGTCTCAATTTGTAATGGAGGACAGTTTTTTTTTTTTTTTTTTTTTTTCCCTGGAGCAACTAAGGTATTTTTATGTTGATTTGGCATGAAGAAGGATACATCCCCTAATCTGAGATAACAATGGGTAGTAGTAGTCTACTAAACAATGGTGACAATGAACAATGCCTGAGTAGGGTGTACCTTAGAGAAAAATGAGGGGGAACAACCAAGGGTTTTGGTCCATTTAACAAAACCAAGGGTGAAACCAAGAAAGTATCATCAAAATGTCACAATAGGATTTCCTTTGATTTTAAAAAAGAAGTGAAGGAGATTGAGGAAAGGGATTATGAAAAGAGTAGACGAACTTCTAGAAACCAAGTGGATGAAGAAATCCTCTTTTAGGCATATGACCATGGCTCTTCTACAAGGAGGGATTCCAAATTCCTCAAGCTTGTAAAGTTTTATGATTTATGAAGATATTTTTGGTCATGACTAGAGCTTAAGGGCACTCAGCATAATGAAGTTTTCCTTACTAGACTAGGACAAATGAAGCAGAAGTATGATAGTTGTATCAATGTGATTTGGCACTCAGAAGTGGTGTTGGAGAACATAGTAGGTGAGAACAAAAGTGACATGGTAGAGGAGGAGATGGTCGGCAAGGTTGTGGCATACCATAAACCATGATATTAAGCAACCAAGTATCACATCGTAATCAATGTTGTCTCCAACTTGACTTAATATGAACAACAAGAGTTATTGTAAGATTTTTTATGATATTAATTATGTTATGAAAATTAGAGTCATCACAGGTATTTTAAGATATTAATTTTTTAATGATAATTACAAGATTATTTATGGTAAGCTTTTGATGGTCAGGTTGGGTTTGGAGTATGCCTTATAATTGTTACAATTGTTTCTACTTGGTATGCTCTATTGGATCTTTCGTCCATTGTCAAAGGCATCAAAGGCATATGAAAACATGCCACGTGACATAACGAGTCCAGAGACCGATCCAAAGAAGTCAATAATACCATAATTATGTCTCCATTCCAGAACATATAATCTACCAAATAGTAACACATCATCGACAAAAACCAGATGAGTAACCCTGACTTGTCTAGTAATAAAGATACATGTCAGTGACCCATCTATATGTTCCTGCAAGAAAAAGATGATAAGTCCCTCAATAAAAAGAATGAAAAGAAGGGGTGATAAGGTGCATCCTTGTCAGAGACCCTGAGAGGCAGAAAATAATTTAGTAGGAAGTCCATTAACCAATATGACAAAGTTTACAGTAGATACACAAGCCATGATCCATTTTGAAACTTGAAATGAAATGTCAATTTTGTGTAGGACCAGCTGAAGAAAGGTCCAATCTACATAATCAAAATATTTTTGAAGGTCCAGCTTCATAATAATCACCTCGAGCTTCTTATATTTGATAGTATGTACAATCTCCTGTGCAATAGCAACCACATCTTGAATTTGTCTTTGACATGATTATCCCCTAATGTTTAAGGACATGATTATCCCCTGACTTTTAAGGACATGATTATCATGGTAAGCCCTCATAATTAAGAAAATAATCTCTAAGTGACCGAATAGGAGAGAAATAAAAAACAAAATATGATGTACTTGAAGATGATGGACTAGGATCCAATGTTGCACAAAGATTGTAGAGATCAGTATCAACCTGATTAGAATGATTCAAATGCTTAAAACACTATTCCTTCCTAATGGTGACATTATGATGATAATTATAATTGATAGAGATCTTAGGAGTGGAGGATGAAAGAGTCAACAAGGTCTCTAGATGGATCTAATAGTGAACGACGATAAACTCCATATCACTCCCCACCGAATCAGTAGGAGAAAGGTCCCCATAAAAAGTCCTGAATTGAATGTGAGTGTGGTAAAGGATAACAATCAATCAATTATCAATTGTGGGGTCATCCCATTTGCATCAAAATATATAGTGTGGTTAGATTCCAAATTTTTCGAATAGGGTCCTACTGGTAAAAATGGTCTTGTGACTTGATTCTTACACTTTTTCCACTTCAAATGCAACAAGATGGATGACAATTAATATAATGATCCGATCTAGATCATTATTCTACAAATGAAAAAATTATAAACATTTTCACCAAAGTGCTAATAAGAGAAAATTTTATAAGGCTTAGAATGATGCTCATGCTCATAATAAGCACTTCAACTTAAGTGGAGGAATGTTGGACACATAATCCTTTAGGATCTTTGTGTCATTGCAAATAATGTGTAAATACCATGAACAAATAATTGAATGTGAAAGGTTAAATGAACTTTTGAAATATAAAACCTAGAGTCATTTTCTTATATTAATATGAATTCATGTTAATGCAATATCATACAAGTACGGACATTGGAGTTACAACACATCTTGACAATTTTGTGTTTCCAACCACTTTATTGGATCCTAATTTTTCGTAATAGCTCAATGCCTATAATTAGCTTGTTTCATGACTTTTAAACTGTTATGGATATTCCATTGGATAGTTTGTCACAACAAATATGATAAAAAGATTAGGGAAACCAAAATTTACACTATGAGGGTTTATTTCTCCTTAGATTTTTGAATATGTTAATTATTTTTTATTGCATATTCATGGAAATTATAATTATGTAGAAAATAAAGAATAACAAAATAAAAACTCACAATCCATAATTGACCCAATAAATATCCTGGGAAATAATTATGGGAGAAAACCTAATGGAAAGAGAGGTTTCTTTTCTATTTTTCTCCAAATAGAAAATGGATGCTAGTACAAAGAAATAAGGCCTATGACTAGTGGGCTACTATAGTGCAAAAATACTCTTTGGGTCCTCCCTCCCTATGCCACTTGTCTACTCTGCTCATTTATGGAACTAAATGCACTCGAAAAGAATGGAACCCCTTTTCCTCCTAGTGGCCCAGTGATAACATAACCCTATAGCCTACTAGTGATTAAGTTTGACTCCTTCAGCTCTTAACTAGAGTTACAATATTGAAATATCTAGATACTTATTCATCATCATCACATTTCTAGCCTCCTTTTCTCACATGGAATCCTCTTGAATTATGTTCATAAAAACAGAAAGGTCAACTTCTGAGTGGCATAAACCTTTCATACCAAATCTGATTGTGTTGATTCTTGCACCGTTGGAAATCTATTTGTGTATAAAAAAATGGTATTGCACTTAGTGATAAAGTGTTACCCCCAAAAAGATAATTTACTGCCTCAAAATTCTCTTGAAAGGTTTTAGCCCCGAATTTCCCAAACTTGGTCCCATCAGTAAAAATAATCCTATGAGTTTATTCCTCCAATATTTTCCACTTTAAAAGAATAAATATGGATGAAAAAGAAGATAATGGTCCAATCCATACCAATGCATCTATGAAATACATGGAAAATATTATCTATAACTATGGATAATCTTTAGAGTAACCAAACACATATGTAGATTTTGTATGGTCAACATCGTAGTTCTAGATCCTCTTTGGTTGGTGATAAGGTATGGACATATCCTTACAAATAATACTTTCATTGTGCTAAACAACATATTTTGATCCAATCCCATGTGGTCTTCACCTAATGAACTTGTGACATAACACTTGTGTTAATGGAATATTCAATAATACCTCTAATTTCAGTAAATGTTGATAAATACATTCAAATATCATTGTCTCAAACCTCCCTCCCAATACATATTTCTAATAAAAAATCCTTATCTTTATCGTATATCCTTTTAATGCCCCTCAATACCTATAAACCATATGGTCCACTATACCTCTCCACAATACCTATAATAGATTGACTTTATTTTTTTCAATTTTGAAATTACCTTTATGAATGAAAATTGCAAGATAGTGGTCAATATTGGATTCTAAAGTAGATTCATGAAATTTCATTTAACCCAACTTCGACTGCAATATGTTATTCTGCAATAATTAATTACTACAAGCTCATACTATACTAACATTCCCATCTAGACAAATATAATCCTATATCTCATTCAATTGATAACATTTTAGATTTCTATCACCCATTCGATAATGATAACTTCTTAAAGGTGTCCCTCAAATCCATTCAACATGGAATTATCACTATTTACATCATGGAAAATATTACTAAACACCCCACCCAAGATAAAGGATTTCTAGAATATGATTTTGCTACACATTTAGCTCGTCCTATTTCATAAGTAGGGACACTTGCATCTTTAAATAAGGAGGAAGTAACATGGATTTCAAGAGAGGAGGAAATTGGATGACATAATATTGCTATGGAGGTAGCATGGATCCACATTAACTTTGAATATATAGATGCAATTTTTCATCTCCATGTTTACAAGGAAGGAATTATAGATCAATGCCTATAAGTTGCTTGTTGCATTTGTAAAAGATATGACCCATATGATCTACAATTATGCTCTTTAGTGTAACCTAACACACACACACATGTTTTGTGATCACTATCATAGTCCTATATCCTTATAGGTTAGTGATAAAGTATGAATATATCCTTAGAAACAACACTTTCATTGTGCTAAACATCATAAGCTTCATCCACTCCCATGGGGCCATCACCTAATTAATTGTGACATAGTAGCTGCATTATGGAATATGAAATAATGCCTTTAATTTCACTAGGTATTGATAAATACCTCCAAAAATCATTTTTTCAAACCCCCCTCCCAATACATATTGCCAATAAAGCAAGCTCTTATTTTTACTAGATATCCTTTAAATTCCCCTCAATACCTATAAACCATTTGGTACCCTACAACTCCCCATAGTACTTATAATACATTGACTTTATTCTTTACAATTTTAAAAGTCCCTTTATCAAATGAACATGGAAATATATTGGTCAATGAGGGGAAGCCCCTCTACCCACTCCTTTATTTAAAATATTAGATTCTACAGTAGATTGGTGAGAATTCCTTCAAATTAGAGCTTCCTCTACAATAGGGTACTCTCCAACAATTAATGCCTACAAGATCAAGTTATATCAACCTTCCCATCTAGACAAATATAATCCTATATCTCATTCAAATGGATAAATTTTTAGATTTCTAGCCCTCATTTGATAATGATACCTTCTTAAAGGTGTGCCCTAGATCAAATCATCATGGAATTATCACTATTTACATAATGGAAAACAAGGGTAAAATACCCACCCAAGATGATAGGTTTCAAGAGAGTAAGTCATTGGAGGATATAGTAGTGTTATGGCACTAGCACAGATCCATCTTAACTCTAAATATATAGATGTCCCACTCTGTTCCATCATTATATCACATGACACCTGCCACTTAAGGGATGTACCATGGACTTGTCACTCCCTTAGAGGTTGAAACCACTTAATAGGGTCCTTGATTAACCTCCTTCTTAAACTTGGAGACACTTTTATGTTCTAAAGTCCATTATGCAAAGGCATGCCATTGTGTAGTGTCAACTTCGTTTCGTGATTTGTAAGCTCATTTACTCAAGCCGACTAATGATTTGTTGTACTACATGGTGAGGAGACGCATTCAATATTGAATAGGATCACAGTTGGGTCTTCATCTTGAGGTTTGGTCTCCCTATATAGTGTCAAATCCCTCTAGGGGATCATGTTGTCATTGTAAGGTGAGCATAGAGAGCCATGTGCTTCCACTATAGCAGAGACCAAATAGCTACATCATGGGATCCTTCTACTCCACTCAATGCTCACTCGTGTTCCATTTAATTGAAGATGATGATGTACCTGGACCACCTTGCCTATCTAGATACACACTTTCACCACACACTTGGGAGTTGTTCTAGGCACCAGATGAGGATGTGTCTCAGCATGGAAGATAAAGGGAGTGTTTGCATCATTTTTCCAACCCTTACAGGTGGGATACAAGTTTGTTTGACCCAATTAGAGACCCGTGGGGATGCTTTTATGCCCCCACAGCCACTTGGGAGCACCACATGTCATATTCTTCGAGATCAAGGAGCCACCCCCTTCATCACTATTTTCTAAGGCCTTCCATCAATTTTGGCACATGTTGGACTTCACTAGGCCTTCCAATGGCCCTTATGTCTATTTTATTATCATTTCAACACTACCAAGAGGCTTACTTTCATGTTAGCGAACTATTTGGTGGGCTTGTCACCAATTCGGGCGTTATTTTTAACATTAGAGACACTTTTAGTGGTTTGCTAGGCTAATTACACCCATTGAACTATTACAGGCTCATATAAATAGAAGTGAGATCTCATTTGTAACTCATCATCACTTGGATTTGGATGATTATTTCTTCTAGAATTTCTCTATAGCTACAGAAGGACAAATTGGAGATTCTTTAACCATTTTGATATTTGGTTTAATGATATTCTATTATGATATTCTCTCTTGCAAATGTGATGGATGGATATACTTTTTTTTCCATGTAACTTTACCCTTTATGTGAAACTTTCATTATATAATGTATGGAATGCTACATCATGATGCTTCTTCTACTCTAAATTATCCATAAACCTTCAATCACTTTGGTAGTATTCATCTATTCCACATGTTATTCATTGGGAAGGAAAAATCGAATGTTCCTAGGGGTTGTCTTTCCAAAAACAAACTATAAAACTCCATTATTTTACAAGTCGAAGTATACATCCATGTTGTAGCTAGGTATTTGATTCATTAGGGCATGAAAAGTTGCAATTAGGCTCCTTGATAAAACAAAACCCTAAATCAATCTCATTCTTGACTCCATTCTCTCAATAGACTAGGCATTGGTCCTATATCCTTGGTGATCACATCAACTTAATGAAATACCATTCGTTCAACTTTGTTTCCCTCTTTTCTATTGGAAATAATACTAAGGGTGGCGAGGTGGGGGGGGGGGCCTGAACCATTATTAGCAAGTCAATAATATTTCATTTGAGATTTATATACGCTACTTCAGTTAATCAAACTTGCGTGTATATGCAACTGTATTTAAGGCAACTAGCGTATACCGTTAAAACTTGTAACTTAGTTAATTCATCATATGGTCTTCTTTAATTTGTGCATTAGAACCATATAAACAACAACCAGGTGTAGTAAAAACAGAACAACCAATCACACACATGAACACAAGATATAAGGTGGAAACCCAATGTGGGTGAAAACCACCTGCTGCAATCGTCTCTATCTTCTTTTAATAAGAAACTTCTTTTTACAATTTTTGTACTGGTGCAGTCTTATACCAGCGCGCAGGCTTCTACCTGGAGAAGGCTACAACCTTCTCTCTCTAGCTTCTCCTAGAAGGGAGCTACAACCCCTAGCTCTTGTACTATCTCATGTGTTTACTAGGACGTAGGTGCTGGCCTAGAGAAGGCTACAACCTTCTCTTTTCTTCCAGGGACCACGTTTCATAAATTTTTCAGTGTGGATCCATTAATAACATCAATCAAACATCAAATATATCTACATTGATCAATCTCCTTTGCATTGACAAAAACTGAATCAATCAATCACTTCTCACAATGTTGTAACCAGAATATAGTAATAGTAACTAGAACCCAAGCTAGAACCTATAACACTGCAACATCAACCAGAAGTAGCTAAAGCATATTTTATTAGGTATACGCTACTTCAATGTGTCAAACCTACATACATATGCCATTTTCTCAAGGAAAGCCTACGTATACACTGTTTTGATATCCAGAACTAGTGTGCATACATGCCTCTGCTAAAGTGAACTTGCGTACAGATTTGTAAATGATGATTTAAACTTTAAAACAATTCCAGACATCAAGTATACCTAGATCATCATATTTACGAATTACAACATGCGCCATTTATTCAAATAAAAGATCAAAACCACACAAATATAGTTCTCTTCAAGCCTTAACATCTTGACCCATCAATAGAACTTATCCTTCATCAAGTGCTCAGGTTCATCCTTGATTCAGATCCAGCTGTGCACCATAAACTAATAACCTGTATTCTAGATGTTGCTCTTCATTAGATATTCAATTAATGAGTGACTTGGCCTAATGATCTTCTCCTCCTTTTATAGTCTTAGGCCTTACTAAATACCATGGAACAAAACCACTTCAAACCAATACCTTGGAGAAAATAGCTCGGGTCAACACTTCAGACACGATACCTTGGATGAATACCATGGATCAAAATACAATGGACCAAATACCACTGACCAAAACTAAGTTTTGCAACATGTACGCGACTTTCCTTCCGTGAGAGTGCATGTGTACGCTATACGCGCCTTTTGGTCTACGAACCCACGTGTGCACGTGGCTTGGTCAATGGGCAGCTTGTGTATACCACTATTTCTTCATTCTGTGTGTATAAACTGTGATCTGTCATTTGAGTGAGTTGCCATCAAGGAAAACACCTGTTTCATAGTGCCAAATTTGTGTCATAATGCCAACAATCTCCCCCTTTGGACTTCATGGCAACCCCAAGTCACTCTCCCACTCTGTCATCAAGGGCAAAGGGTTATGCTCCCCCTAAGTACATGTGGAATTCTCTGATATGTTGAAGTGTGCTAAGTGAGCTCCATGATTGAGTCCATGATCCCCCTGAATATAAGTAATGTATGAAAAAATATGCTCTAAAAGAAGAACATGGCTCTATACATACATCCATCTCCCAACCAAGTGGGGATATACCAAGTTTGACTCATCCACCCAACCAAGTGGGGAAACAAACTAGGTCGTTTCATGACCTTGACATGAAAAGATATACATGACATAGAGACCAAAAATCTGAAACCAGACTATGATAGTTATCAAAAACTATCATCAGCAGCATCTGTCAATCGCCCTCCAGACCAACAACCATGATCTCCCCCTGAACATGTTCCACTTGAATAAAAAACAACTGTGAATTTGTACCAACATCATCTAAGATAATGCCAATAATGTATTACTATAAGTATATGCTCCCCTTGAACCTATGCCATATGATCACTGTCAGACCCATATCAGACTCCTTTCGTCCACTGTTTTTCTTGAAACCAACATATACGTGACTGTATCCACAGTAACCGGTGTATGTACACAGATACACTTCATGAAACTTGCATACAACTACTTTTCTAGGAAATAGATAAGTTTTAGCAGCAAGATGATACATCAACTACTCCCAACTTCTCTCTGAGATATTCGAATGTCTCTCTGGGTAGTGGTTTGGTGAATATATCAACAACCTGTTATTTGGAGGGAACATAATCCAATTTGAGCTTTTGTTCGAGCACTTGTTCACGTATAAAATGATATTTGATGGGTATGTGCTTGGTCTTGGAATGCATGACTGGATTCTTTGAAATATTGATCGCACTTATATTATCACATAGAATGGAGATGGGTGGAGTACATGTGATCTGAATGTCTTGCAATGTTTGCATCATCCAAAGGAGTTGTGTGCAATAAGATGCACCAGCCACATATTCTGATTCATCTGTAGATAAATCAATTGAACTTTGTTTCTTGTTGAACCAAGACAGTAATATGGAACCCATATAGAATGCACCACCACTAGTGCTTTTTCTTTCATCCACGCTTCATGCCCAATCTGCATATGTATATGCATGAAGTGTAAGATCTATATCCCTAGGATACCATACACCAAAATTCTGACTTCCTTGGAGATATTTGGAGATCCTTTTGATTACCTGAAGGTGTGATTCCTTTGGATTTTCTTAGAATCTTCCAACTATTCCCACTCCATGCATGTGTCTGGTCGGGTACCTGTTAGATAAAGCAAACTGCCAATCATGGATCTATAGGTTGGTTGATGTACTGCTGTTGATCTATCATTTGAGTTGAGACTGAATCCTGTTACCATGGGGGTACATACTGGTTTAGAATCATCCATGCCATATTTTTTCAATCTCTACTTGAGATTCTTGGTTTGTGATAGAAAAATACCATCTTTATTTTGTTGAACTTGTAGGCCGAGAAAATATGTGAGCTCACCAAGCAGGGACATTTTAAATTCTTGCTACATTACCAAAGCAAAGTTTTGACTCATGGCTTCTCCATTGCTACCAAAAATGATATCATCAACATACACTACAAGTATTAGCAATTTATCATTATCAATATTTGTATATAGATTGCTATCAGCTGATCCTTTTGAAAAACCTTGTTGATGGAGGTATTTGTCACGACGGTAATATCAAGCCCATGGAGCTTGTTTTAGACCATGAGCCTTTCTAAGTCGGCATACAAGTTTTGGATCATTTCCAAGGATGAATCCGTCTAGTTTCTCAATATATACTGCTTCTTCTAAGTCTCCATTAAGAAAGGCAAATTTTACATCCATTTGGTATACTTTGAATTTTTGAAAGCTAGAAAGAGAAAGGAACATTCTTATGGCTTCAAGTCTAGCAACTGGTGCAAAAGTTTCTTCAAAATCTATACCTTCTTATTGAGCATATCCTTTACAAACAAGTCTAGCCTTGTTTCTAATAACTTCACCATTTTCATTTAGCTTGTTTTTAAATATCCATTTGGTTCCTACGATATTCTTATCATGAGATCTAGGAACTAATTCCCAAGTATTATTCTTTTCAATTTTCTCAAGTTCTTCATTCATGGCCTTGACCCAACATTGCTCTTTGCATGATTCATTTACATTTTTAGGTTCGATGGAGGAAAGCAATGCTAGATAGCTTGAAGCTTCTGTAATAGTTCTTCTTGTCTACACACATGCTTCTTTCTGTGCCAAAATTTGAGTCTCTGGATGATTTTTCTAAACATACCTGGATGGAGTCTTTTCTTCAACCATTATCTGTTCTTCTGGTGCTTCATTGGTTTCTTCTTCTTCAAAATTAGTCTGATTTGATGTTGAAGGATAATCGTCATCTTCTTCACACTCTTTGGTTTTTACCTGCTTTGGACTTTTGCCTGCTTCGTCAACCACAACATCAATACTTTCAATAATTTTCCAAAGTCTTTTATAATAACACTTATATCCTTTACTTTGAGAAGAGTAACCAAGGAGAATGCATTCATCTACTCTAGGTTCAAACTTTCCAAGTTTTTCATCAGTCCTTTTGATGTAACATTTGCTTCCAAAAACTTTGAAGTATTTTACAGTGGGAGTCTTACCATACCAAAGTTCATGTGGAGTTTGAATACTGTTTACCCGAACGTTTCTTTTGTTGAGGATAGTGATGGCAACAAATGCAGATTCAACCCAGAAGGTTGCAGGAGTTCCAGACTAATCTAGCATGGCACGAGCCATTTTTTGAACAATTCTGTTCATCCTTTCTATCACTCCATTTTGCTAAGGAGTCCTTGCAGTGGAGAGTTTTCTTTTTATTCCATGTTCTTCGCAAAATTTGAAGAATTCATCCGAGGTAAATTCCCCTCCTCAATTAGATCTGAGGCATTTGATTTTATGATCTAATTCATTTTCAACCAAAGCTTTGAAGGCTTTGAACTTTCCAAATGCTTCATCTTTATGCTTTAGAATTCCTATCCAACACATTCTGGAAAAATTTTCAATGAACAATATAAAGTATTCTTCTCCACGAGGTGACTTTTTCCTTGATGGACCACATAAATCAGTATGAACAAGTTCAAGAAGCTTACTAGCTGATCCTTCCTTCTCAAGGTAATGTGCTCTAGTTTGCTTACCAAATTGACATGATTTGCATATTGTATTTTCTGGAATGCTGATATCAGGAAGATCACGAATAGCCTAGAATTTGTATGCTTTCCTTATTTGTGGGAAGCTTAGATGACCCAATCTTTTATGCCATAGCCAGTGTTCATCATTTTTGCTTAGATAGCATTGTTGTTGTCCTCCCTTGAGTATGTATAAGTTATTTGGTGTTCTTATACCTTTGATCACAGTTTCACCTGTATCAAGATCACAAACAACACATCCATTTGATCGAAATACTACTTCATTTCCTTGATCACACATTTGATTGACACTCAACAGGTTATGCTTTAGACCATCAACATACATAACATTTCCAGCTTTAACCTTTTCTTTTAAGAGAACACAACCTTTACCTTTCATGACAGCAGGACTGTCATTTCCAAATGAGACCTTCTTTTCCTTTTCTAAGGCATTATATGGCTGAAGTTTTTCTTTGTCACTTGTCATGTGTTTTCAACATCCACTACCGATATACCACTGATTTTCTTGTCCTTCTGCATACAGCACTATACCACATTTTTCTAGTTGTGTCTCTTTCTTTTTCCATATTTTTGGACTTAATGAAGTTTGCTCCTTCTGATATGTTTACCAAAATTTACTCGTGCGTTCAAATTCTTCATGACCGAAGTTGTTCTAGATAGAGCATTCCATTTCATTTTCAAGAAGCGAAAAGTTATTTTAGGTCCTTTTCATGATCCCTTTCACATTCCTTTGATTTCTTGCTTCTCTAGTCATGATGTTTTTGTAGGCAACACATTGACCAGCTTTGTGTCCAAAGCTATGTCATGAAAAACATTGTCCATTAAAGAAGTTCATGCGATTATCGAATCTACTTACTTTGATTGTAGTTTCCATTAACATTCATTCCTGAAGCAAATTGAGTATGATTTATCTGAGGTTGGTTGTAACTTCTATTCATCCTTGAAGTAGATTGAACCCAATTTACTTGGTGAACTGCTTTATGCCTTTGCTGACGATTGTCAAAATATTCACTGCTCTTTGCTGAATCAAGATAGCTGTTAGTGGAGGTTGATGGCTTCTGTGCTTAAGATGCTTCTTCATTATATCCAAGACCTGTCTTTATCAGAGGAGAACATAGCACTTTGATAATTTTATCTAAAGTTCCTTATCCTTTAGCAAATTTGAGATTGAGAGCTTTTGTTTTCTCAATATCTTTCCTTAGACTCACAATTTCACATTCTAGTTTTTCATTGTGTTTTTCTCTTTCAGAAAGTTGGAATGTCAGAGTATCTATAATCATATTCTTTTCTTCTAAATACATTTTGAGTTTAGAGATTTCTTGAAGATTATCTTCATCTAAAGCATCCAAGAAATCATCATCTTCAAAAGCCATCAGAAGTCTATAGTCATTATTATCTTCATCACTATTTGATAAACCATCACTATCTTCATGTGTATAGTAGCTCTTCTTACTTACACTTTCTTTTCTATTCCATTTTGCTGATTCCTAATCTTTATCAAGATTATCTTTATGAGGACATTTGGTAGGATAGTGACCGACTCTTCCAGAAGCAAAACATTTGAAAGGTAGTTTACCTCTGAATCATCCAGAACCCCATTGAAGGTTCTTGACAAAGTTTGCTTCTTCCTCTTCTTCGGAAATATGTCCTGATTCATTGAGTTTTTCTCTTCCTGAAGCCTTGAATGTGGCTTCTCTCATTTCTGATGGATCTCCTTTTATCATTTCGAAAACAGTTAAGATTCCGTGCAGCTGTGTCATAGTGATACTCTAAAGGTCCTGCTTTTATTCTATTGCAGAAACTTTTGATTCAAACTTAGTAGACAAAGATCTAAGAACCTTTTCAAATAAAGTAAATTATTTTATCTCTTCACCCAATTTCTTCATGAAATTAACAATCTCATCTATACATAAGAAGTAATTAGCTATACTTTCATCATTGTGCATTTTGAGAGTTTCATATTGAATTTTGAGATATTGCAATTTTGCACGTTTCACCTGGTTGTCTCCTTCATAGCTTAGAATGATCTTCTCCCATATTTCTTTGGCAGTTTTGAGCTGCATAACTTTGACAAATTCTGATTGTGACAGACTCCCCAATAATGTATTGACAGCCTTGGCATTTGTTTCATATTGTTTTTTACATGCCGTATCTGTAGGAATTGTTGATGGAAATGTATATCCTCCTTCCACGATTTCCCAGACATTTGTTCCAAGAGATTGAAGATAGGTTGTGGTTCTTACCCTCCAATAAACCATGTTTCTCCCATCAAAGATTGGTGGTCTAATGGATCCCTCTCTTTCGTAGTTACTCATGATGATAGATCTTCCTTGAAGCGATCAAGCTTTTTTTGAAGGACCTACTCTGATGCCAATTGTCGGAAATAATACTGAGAGGGGGGAGGGGTGAATCAATATTAGCAATTCAATAATATTCCATTTCAGATTTATATACGGTACTTCAGTTAATCAAACTTGCGTGTATACACAACTGTATTTAAGGCAACTAGTGTATACACCAGGTGTAGTAAAAATAGAACAGACAATCACACACATGAACAAAAGATATAAGGTGGAAACCCAATGTGGGTGAAAACTACCTGCTGTAATCATCTCTATATTATTTTAATAAGAAACTTCTTTTTACAAATTTTGTACTGGTTGAATCTTATACCAGTACGCAGGCTTCTACCTGCAGAAGGATACAACCTTCTCTCGTTCTCCACCTTCTCCTAGAAGGGAGCTACAACCCCCTAGCTCTTGCCTAGTTGATGTGTTTACTAGTACGTAGGTGCTAGCCTACAGAAGGCTACAACCTTCTCCTTTCTTCCAGGGACCATGTTTCATAATTTTTTCAGACTCGATCCATTAATAACATCAATCAAACATCAAATATATTTGCATCAATCAATCTCCTTTGCACCAACCAAAACTGAATCAATCAATCACTTCTCCGAATGATGTAACCAAAATACAGTAACAGTAACCAGAACCCAAGCTAGAACCTAAAACACTGCAATAGCAACCAGAAGTAGCTAAAACATATTTTATTAGGTATACACTACTTCAATGTGTCGAACCTGCATACATATGCCATTTTCTCAAGGCAAACCTATGTATACATTGTTTTGATATGCAGAACCAGCGTGTGTACGTGCCTTTGCTAAAGTGAAACTGCGTACAGATCTGTAAATGATGATTTAAACTTTACAACAATTCCAGACATCAATTATACCCAGATCATCATATTTACAAGTTACAACATCCACCAGTTATTCAGATAAAAGATCAAAACCACACAAAGATAGTTCTCTTCAAGCCTTAAGATCTTCACCCATCAATAGAACTTATCCTTCATCAAGCGATCAGGTTCATCCTTCATTCAGATCCAGTTGTGCACCATAACCCAATAACCTGTATTCTAGATCTTGCTCTTCATTACATATTCAATTCACAAATGATTTGGCCTAATGATCTTCTCCTCCTTTTATAGTCTTAGGCCTTACCCAATACCATGGACCAAAACCACTTTGAACCAATACCTTGGACCAAATACCTGGGGTCAACACTTCAGACACGATACCTTGGACCAATACCATGGATCAAAATACCATGGAAAAAATACCACAGACCAAAACTATGTTTTCCAACATGTACACACCTTTCCTTCCATGAAAGTGCGTGTGTACACTATATGTGCCTTTTCGTTTGCGAACCCGCGTGTACACGTGGCTTGGTCAATGGGGAACCTACATATACCTCTTTTTCTTTATTCTGTGAGTCTGAACTATGATCTTTCATCTGAGTGAGTTGCAATCAAGGACAACACTTGTGTCATAGTGCCAAATTTGTGTCATAATGCCAACATTTTCATCGTCCCTTTAAGATAATGAGATTTTCTGGTGCTTTTTTTGAAATTTAGGGAGGTGAAATTTTAGGATTTCGTCGAGGAATGTTTCTCCATTTATGTCTCCTCTCGACATCCTCCAATTTTGAAAGAATTTTTCTGGTGGAATTTCAAATAAATTGAGTCCCTCGCTATTGCACCAAGAGGGAACCCTAGGAGCTCCTTTAAGTTGGGCATTTCTTGAAGGTTTGAACTTTGTAGTTCATAATTCAAACCCTTTTCTCTTAACTATAGGTGATTATTGGATGAGCATTTACCAAGATATATCTCTTAACCCTTAGTGTCTTATATTATTTCTCTCAAGTATTTTTTGTTAGGTCCCTATACTACTAGTGTAGCCTCTTATTGTTGATAATGAAACCCCCTTATTGTATTGTTGTGCTAATGTAGTCCCCATATTGTTATTATTGTTCCCAATAGAAGCCCACTATTTTTATTGTTGTTCCCTTAGAATATTATTGTTATGTTGGCTCTAATTATATTTTGACCCCTTAGACTCCTATATATAGAAAGGAGGTATTGTCATTTGTATCATCGAATAACTATTCATTTGTGTAACGTAAAGGAACTTCCCCCCTTGAAGAGGATCATTTTAAAGTCGTTAATCTATCTTTTCTCTATTTCATGAGGTGGTTGCATAACATTTGGTATCAGAGCTTTGGATTCTAGGGTTTTGCTGCTCCAAACAAGTCATTATGGAATTTTCGCTATACATACTTTGTTGGGAAGTTCCAGAAGCTAAATTCCAAGCCCATTTGAGCCAAAATCTTGATTAATGTGGGGTCCAAGTTTCAAATATTGTCTCACTACATTGGCAAAGATGTGGTCCATGTAAATTAGAGTTCTTTGAGGCCTCCGAATTACACCCCAAATAGGTAACCTTGGGAAGATCCTCATAACTTTCTCTCTGAGCATCAGATTGAAATATCATAATAACTTATAGAAAGAGGAAGGATTGTAGTTTTTTGTGTATCATTTCCACGTTTGAAAGTTGAAACAATGACATGTGGTATGTCGTACAAGTATGCTCTATGGAACCACTCTACAATGAAGTCATCATGGGAGATTTGGAATCACTCTTTCCTAAAGAATCGAATATTGATCAGATTGGTGGGGTTAGAAATGGGACTTAGAGGGCTACCATAGGATGTAATTTCTATCCTTGGATATGTGAAATTAGAGAGATAGAACAGATTCAATGTCGAGCTCCTACAAAGCGAAAAAAGGTGAGTAGTTTTCTTTAAAGATTTCGATACGTTTGGTTTGAAAAATTAGTTTGAAGTGATTGAAAGGGAATAATGAAGCAAAATTATCATTAATTGATGACCCAAAGGAAGAAAATAGAAACACCTAGTAAGCAACCTGAAAGCCCTACCATGATTCGCGAAGAAGAGGAATAAATGAAGCATGATATATCAAAATTACGAGTCGAAGTGCAACAAATTTCACTTTCACAAAAAGTAATAGAAGCTAAGATGGATGGTTTAAAGAAAGGCATGGAAGCTAAGATTAATGGCATGGAAGATAATATTGAATCTGAGATGGATAGTTTAGAAGAAAAACTGAAAGGAAACATTGAAGATTTGAAGAAAGACATGGAAGGTTTGGAAGGAGGTTTGACAAAGTTGCTACACGAAATTCCTCCTAACGATTAAAAGGTAGTAGAGGAAACTAATGATGAGAATGCAAGTAATGTTAATCATGATTTCATAGATTCTAACATTGGATTGAAGACTCACCATGTTCCAAAGCTCGTTACGGGGAAGTTTGATGGCAAGGATCCCATGACATGGATACTACAAATGGAGTAATATTTCAATCTCCATAATGTGCAAAACACACAAAAGGTACGCATTCCAACTTTATATTTGGAACCCAATAAGCCTGTATTGTATTAATGCCTTTGCTCTCATAAAAAAAATTGTCACATGGTCAATTTTTATGGAGGAAATGATAACATATTATGAGGATACAAAAATGAACGCCTTCTTTAGCCAATTGATAAATCTCAAACAAAAGGGTTCAATGGTGGAGCACATTGAGGAATTCCAACAATTGAATATAAGGGTAAAAGATATTCCACAGGAGCATAGGATTGATGTGTTCATAGTGACATTAAAGGATAACATCCAACATGAGGTTCGCGTTTGGGAACCTGATTCATCGGAGAAGGTATTTAGGTTGGCAAGAAAAATTGAAAGCAAAAATATGGAAACAAGGAACCCTATGCACAACTATAAATATGTAAGTGTTTTTGTCCCTAGTCTTCCGCAACGTGATGGGCCTCTAAATTAGAAATAAATTAAGGCCCATGCCTCTATATTAAACATAAATTAAGGCTCGTATGAACATTCTTCAGCAAACTAAACCTCTGTTTTTGCATTAGATAATGTATTTTTAGCTTTAATACGTTCATTAGGAAGGTTTATGGATAATTGCATATCTGTGCCTAATATTATTTATTTTTGTGGAATATTATGAGAATATTGGGTAGATTATGGAGATTTGGAGGAGGACATAATTTAAGGACATGTTGGCTACTATAAAAGGATCAATATTAAATAATAAATAAACAAGATATTTTGTAATTATGGCATATATTGTGGAGTTCCAATGATTGAGAAAATCTAGCAATGTGTTCCCTGTCATTTAATGCAGATTCCTAGTATTGGGAACCAGATCCACTAATCAAGGGATTTCGGTGGGGAAAGATTGTCCTTTCATGGGGAATGATTCATAATAATTTTTTATAAGTAACAAGTCAAATTTTCCTCTAGGTAGATATTTATTTATCTTCTTGTAGAGATAACTCGTATTTTTGCAGCTCCATTGTCATTTTTTGTAGGGTTGTAATTGTATTGATGGAAATAATGAATATTGGTGACATGTTAAACTTCTAAATATTGGTTTCCTCCATAGGTGTCTAATTTTCCTTGGGATTGGCCATCCCAGGAGGCTCTGATCCCTTTTGTATCATTTTCTTTTCTTCTTTTCACTTCTTATTCACATGCATCTCTTGTTCTTGTTTCTTTCTATTTCTACATTTAGTATTAATGATTTGTTGTTCGAGGATTGGGTTAAATGGTTAATGTAAGTTATTTTTCAGGTTCACAAGCATCATTTTATCCTTGGAAATGATTTGGAAGGTCATATTAATCATTGAGCTACTTGGATTAGTTTGTTTATCCCCAAATGTAGATTTCTGGAACTCCTTTATGGGAAAGAACAATAATTTTTTGCTATTTTTTAGAGCATGCTAACGGACTTCAATCAAGTTGGTCCCACTTGCATTAGATAAAAAACAAATTCTATTTAATAAAAAAAATTACTTGATTTCATTTTCACTTGATTAGGTTGGGCATTGGATAGATTTACTAGCTCGCTAGTTCTCGAATTTCTTGATTTTAGAATTGTAATTTTCTGCTATTTTTTAGCATAGGTTAACATAGGTAATTTTGCATGATTACACTTAGAATGGAGACCTAAGACAACCTATAAATTAAAAAAAATTGTCCCATCCAATTTGGATTTGATTTGCTAGGTCATTCGATGAACTGTAACTTCCTGTAGTAAATCTGTAACATCTTGTAGTTTCCTGTAATAGCCTTCCAACATGAATTTACCTACCTAGATTCACTCAAGAAGCTTGGTTATTGTACCTTAGGTTCGAATAAATACCCCTAAGCTCTAAATAAATTATTAGGGAATACCAAAGACCACCTATCGATTGTCTCTTCACCCATGCAAAACATTTCAGCGATTTGGGCCAATGGACAGATTTATGAAATGGGTAATACAATTATGATTTTATTGATTGCCACTATAGGTTTCAACCCCATACATAAATTAACTGCATATGAATTCTAAAACACAGAAAATAAATAATGCGAGAGCATAACACATAAAACACATATACACAGAGATTTTACCCTGGATCCCAAAACCAGGACTACCTACTTTATTTTCCATTATGTTCCTTTCATATGTTACAATACATATATATACATGCCGAGGCATCCAATACGATGGACCAAAAACCATCGCGCCCAAAACCATGTGCGAAAACCACACAGAAAACCATAGGTAGGTTCGCTTATCTAATATAGGGGAGCTAGTGATCGAAATAATATAACACAACCCAACATTCTCCCACTTGTTGTTTTCTTTCCAAAGGGGGCCACATGAGAGCTTAGTCATGTATCCAGCCCTACAAAGCCCATTTTTTCTCTACACTAAGAGAACTTCTCAGAGCTCACAGATTTCGTCAATGCATCTACAGTATTCTTCCAAGTGTCCACCTTTACTAGAAACACCTTTTTCTCTTCTATCATATCCCCCACAAAGTGATACTGAACATCAATGTGCTTTGTCTTTGAATGGTAAGGGTTCTTTGCCAAGAAAATTTCACTTTGGGTGTCACTGTGTATACTTACAGCTCCCTGTATTAACCGCAGACTTGAACACAACCTATACTACTAAATTGCTTCCTTGCTTGCATTAGTCGTTGCCATGTATTCTGCCTTTGTAGTTGATGGTGCCACTACAGATTGTTTCTTACTCATCCAACTAACTGTTCCTCGAAATAGGTTAAACAAATGCACACTTGTAGATCTTCTTTGATCCAGATCTCCAGCCCATTCCTCATCAAGAAAGCCATGAATATCCAAAACTTTGTCCAATCCTGGCCTTCCTTGGTAGCACAAACCATAATTACTAGTGCCACGCAAATACCTGAAAACCTGCTTCACTATTGTCCAATGCTCCTTCCCTGGTTTTGACACAAACATGCTCAATACTCCCATTCCATGTGCAATTTTTGGTCTAGTACAAACAATCACATACATCATGCTACCGACTGTACTTTCATATGGAATACGGGACATGTCCTCTTCCTCTTCTTATGTCTTGGGACACTGTTCAATAAATAATTTACTCCTAGAAGAATATGAACCTTCACTGATTTACTATCCTGCATATTAAACCTCTAAAATATTGTCTTAACATGCTCCCTCTGGTTTAACCAGAGCTTCCTCTTTGCCCGATATCTTTTAATTTCCATGCCCAAAATATAGTGTGCAACACCAAGATCTTTCATGTCAAATTTGGAGGATAATTGGCTCTTCAAATCCTAGATAATTTCTTTGTCTTTTCCAACCAACAACATGTCACCCACATACAAGACCAGATAAATAACACAGTCACTAATTTATTTAAAATACACATAGTGATCTGCTTTGCTTCTGGTCAAGCCAAGTCCCCATATAAATGTATCAAATTTATGATACCACATCCTTGGTGACTATTTTAGCCCATACAAAGAATCCTCTAACTTGTATACCAGTTCTTTCTTACCCTTCACCGCAAAGCCTTTAGGTTGCTTCATGTAGATCTCGTCTTCCAGATCCCCATGGAGAAATTTTGTCTTCAGATCCATCTATTGTACCTCAAAATCAAATGCAACAACAACAGATAAAAGTAATATAGTAGAAGCTATCTTGGAAATAGGAGAAAAAATATTTCCAAAATAAATGCTCGGCACCAGGGAATAACCTTTTGCAACCAACCGAGCTTTGTATTTCTCCACCTTTCCTTCTGCATTTTTCTTCTTCTTGAACACCCATTTGCTACCAATGGGTTTCCTTCTAGCTGACAACTCCACCAAATCCCAAGACTCATTTTTGTGCAAAGGTTCCATTTCATCAACCATGGACTCTTTCTAGATTTTTCCATCCTTTGAATTTAGTGCTTACTTCAAAGTTATGGGATCATTGTCAGTAATAGATAAAGAAAACTTTGTACATGAAGAAGATGGAATATACCTTTCTGGTTTCCTTGTTTATTGAACTGATCTTCTCACAACCAAAGTTTGTGGCTCTTCATATTTTGATTCCTCTTCTGCTGTAGAGTTTGATTCTTTCTCCTTTAGCTCAAACTCTATCTTCTTAGGTTCCTTTGATGGACTTCATGTTTAATAACATTTTTCACCTCTCTGAACACCACATCTCGACTATACACAACCTTCCTTGTTACTGGGTTCCAAAGCTTACAACCCTTTAAACCATCCTTATACCCAATAAGGATGCACTTTTCATATTTACTATCCAACTTTTTTCTTATCTCCTTTGGAACATGTACATATGCATCACATCCAAATACCCTCAGATGTGAAAGAGAGGGTTTCTTATGAGTCCATACCTCTTTTGGAGTCTTATCCTCCAATGTTGATGAAGGGGATCTGTTGACCAGGTACCATGTTGTCTCCACCGCCTCTGCCCAGAATTCTTGTCCTATCCCGGAACCACTGAGCATGCTTCTTTCCCTTTCCATCAACGTCTTATTCATTCTTTCTACAACTCCATTTTTCTCAGGTGTGTATGGAGTAGTCTTTTGTCGTGATATACCACACTTCTTACAGAATTCTTCAAATTCCTTCTTGCAAAACTCTCCACCGTTATCTGTCCTCAACACCTTTATCTTCTTCTCTCTCTGGTTTTCCACCATAAACTTAAATTATTTAAACCTATCAAAGACTTCAGATTTCTTCTTGAGCAAATATATCCATGTATTCCTTGAGAAGTCATCTATAAATGATACACAGTACATAGACTTACCTAGTGATGGAAACTTCACAGGTCCAAACACATCATGTGCATAAGCTCTAATTTATGTTTCACCCTCTTACCACCAGAGGGGAAACTCACCCGATTTTGCTTCCCATACACACAAATTTCAAAGAAATCAAAATCCAGAGAGCTATTAGTCATACCTTCTACGATACCTTTACCATGAAGTATTTGAAGGCCCTTCTCTCCAATATGTCCAAGCCTTTGATACCATCACATGTTCTTTTCTCGAGAAACCACTAGATTTTTTGCTCCTTTTTTAGGATCCCGAGAACTCTTGCACCCATCAATAACAGTGCTACCTTACAGCTTGTACAGAGTTCCAATCTGAACTCCCCGCATCAATAGCAGTGCTCCCTGAACCATCTTATAGGTATCCTTCTTGAACATTGTGTTTACACCTACATCCTCCAGCTTGCTTACAGTAATTAGATTTCTAGCTAATGCAGGAATATGTAGAACACCCGAAAGTGTTCTAATCCTGCCACCTTGTAACTTCAACTTTACCTTTCCATGACCAACGATTCTATCCTTCCTGTCATCCCCCAAGAAGACATAACCACCATTATATTTCTCATAGTTGCAGAACCACTCTCTATGCGGAGTGAAGTGAAAGGATGCACCCGAGTCCATCAACCATGCCTCATGATCTAGATGTGTACTTGAAGAAGCCAAGTACACATCCCCACCTTCATATGATGTGGTTTTCGACTCTACAGAAGGAGAATCAACAAATCCCTTTCCTTTGTTAGGAGCTTTCGATTTACAGTCCCTTTTGTAGTGCCCTTCCTTTCTGCATTTCCAACACACCACCTTTACAGGTCTTCCTAGAGATTTAGATCTCCATCTAGATTTAGATCTCCCACTCGATGACTTATTTTTGTTTCTGATATGGGATTGTCCTTGTATAGGCAGGGTATCACCATTTTGGCTATCCATATTTTTCCGTCTCATCTCCTCCGTCACCAAGGATCATACTATTTCGTCAAAGTGCAAGGCAGTTGCGTTGCTACCTATTGCAATAACCAGACTATCCCACAAATCTAGTAGAGAACATAACAAACTGATGCACTTACCTTCATCTAAAATTTTGATATCAACCGATAATAACTAACTTACCATAGCATTAAATGCGTTTAGATGCTTTGTTACCGATTCTCCATCTTTCACCCTCAGGTTAAAAAACATTTTTGTAGGAATAGTTTATTCACAAGAGACTTAGATTAGTACAAAGTCCCTAACTTGAACCACAAAGCCTTAGTCATAGCTTCCCCTGAAACATTCAGAAATACTCAACCTGAGACACTCAATCGTATTGTGCTCTTTGCCTTCTAATCCAACTTCTTCCATTCTTCATCGGACACACCCATTGGTTTAGTACCTGGATCTACTGTGATCCACTAATCTTTATCTACCCACAGATCCTCCATCTTGAGTTTCCATAACTCAAAACTCTAACCATTAAATTTCTTGATCTCTATCTTTCCACTATTCTCCATCGTCTTTCACCACCAAAATCGATCTCGCAGATCTCCCACTGGACAGGGTCTACCATAGGCCTGAGCGAAACCCTTAAGCAAAAAAGGCATCCCCTTGAAGCAAAAACAAATTTGATACCAAATGTAGGTTTTAATCGAGTACAAAAATTACTTGCATACAAATTCTAAAACACAGAAAATAAACAATGAAATACCATAACAAATAAAACACATATACAGAAAGATTTTCCCATGGATCCCAAAACTGGGACTACCGGCTTGAATTTTCATTATGTTCCTTTCATATGTTACAATACATATATACATGTAGAAGCATCCAATACCATGGACGGAAAACCATCGTGCCCAAAAACATGCGAGAAATCTATGCAAAAAACGATAGGCAGGTTCGACCACCTAATATAGGGTCCAAACAAATTTTCCCTGCGGCACTGCCTCAGACCCAATAGGGCAGACTACTTGCCCCCCACTGTGCAATCGGCGCAATGAAGGTGGGGCTCCAACACCCTTCTAACCGCCCGATTAGCTAGGGGAGCTAGTCGCAGAAAGAATATAACACAACCCAACAGCCACATCTAATGAACTTTGTTAATGGATCTAAAGTCTTTGAAATGTAATGGTTGACATTTAGTTGATGATATTTAATTTTTATAATTAGAATAGGTTTAGTTCGTTGTAGTTTCTTTCCTGCAATAGGTTGAGGTTTCCATTTTAAGCATTTAATTTTCTGCAATTAGTTTAGGATTTGACTTCAGTACATGCACTCTAGTACATCGTGGCAGAAAAGGAAGGACACATTGTATGCTCGACATATAGTGTTGATACGTCTTAATTTTGTACAAACCCAGGTTGATAATTAAAGTTGGTAGCATTGGGAGTTGCAACATTCTTATTGCAATACCGAGACTCATCACTTTTTGGCATCGTTGTTGGGGATGTATCAAATTTTGCATTGTTTTGTTTCCTAATTAGTTCATTTCTTTCACTTTCTATAAAAGTAGAAAAAATATTTGTATTAGGCATATTTCATTTCAAAAACAGAAAGTGCATTTCATCAGTGTTTTCATTCAATCATAAAAGAAAAAAAATATATCCAACACCAACCCACCCCCCCATTTGATCACGTGGTGCAATAAGAGCCACATCACCATTCACTTTTTTAGGTAGAAGAATAAGAGATGGAAAAGAATGTAGAAGAAATGGATGGAGATGATGACAATGAGGAAGATCCTCTCGGATTTCCCATTCAAGATACTGATGGTAGTGTGCACATGAAGAAAATCCCTCCATCTTTTCACACAAAATTTCATGGTCTAAGGTCGAAGGATCTGGAAACCTTTCTCTTTCAATTTGAAATTGGAGGATATAGCTCTTAAATGGTTCATGAGTTTAGGGACTAATTCAATAAGATCATGGAGTAAGATGCAAAATATATTTCTAGAAAAATATAAAGATCATGATCTTAAAGAAGAAATATCTAGAATGAATAAAAAAGAATATGAAAGCCTTGAGGATTTAATATAGAGGTTCATGTACAATGTTAAGAGGGGAAAGTTACATCATTTATGATATGACACATGAAAAAACCTCTTACTTAGAACAATTAGGGATGAGTGGATTTATATTCTTGATCACATGAGTAGAGGTGGTGTATAACAATTATCATTTGAAAAAATTTGCGAAACATTCAAACACAGATGAAGAGGAAGGCCAAGAGTAAGTCAATCAACATCAAGATCGGTATGTCAAGCTAAACTTGGAAATTTTCTTGATAACTTTAAAAAATAAATTCTTAGCAATCTAAATGAACAAGTAGAAATGTTAAGAATACAAAATGAGAAAAAATAAGATGTTGATATTTTTGTTTTCCATGAAAAATCACATGATGTTAAATATTGCCCCTCATTACGAAGGTTGAAGAAAGTTTACGAAGAGGACAATGGAGCAAGTCAATTTCCAATGCAGCGATGTTGTGTAGCTCCAAGAAGACCATGGAAACCTATTCAACTTGATATGATTCAAGAACATGATTCACAATTTCAAGGTTATGCATATCAACCTCAAAGTAATTGGAATACACCCTTTCCTTGGAAACATTGACCATCTCAACACCAAAAACAATATTGGCAACGAGGTTGGCAAGGAACTTATGGGAGCCATCCACAATGTCCTCAATATCTTCCTCAATATCATCCATGCCCAACAACATGTTATCCCTACCATCCAGCTCCACCACAATCACAACCCCAACCACATCCATCTCAAATATCCACTCCCACTCAAGTACTTGTACAACCATTTCCAAACCGCACATTGAAGTAGCTCAGTGCACTTACAATGTTGAGGTACAACACTTCCAAACATCTCTTGTTGAGCTAAATAGTATTCATAATATCTCAGGAAAGGTATTGCAAAAAAGAGATTTTCTTGATATCATTGAAGTACCACATCCAGAAGAAGAATATTCAAATGAGGATACCAAAGATCATGGGCTGCATTTGATGAAGAGTAGACATCAAAATCATAGATTGAGAAAGCTACCTCATGGTTACCATCAAATCCTCTACGTGCTCAAGTGGAAAATCAACAAAAAGAGGAAGATTTAAAGGTCATGGAAGAAGAAGATATCCAAGATGATCCAAATCGGAAAGTTGACCACGAGCATAACAACTATAGTAAAATATGGTTCCAGACATTCATTAAGTTGCAACAACACTCTCTTCTTCAAATGTTCTTGATATCATCAAAGTCAAATAATTTGATCTCTCAAATTCAGGTACATGTCAAAGCATACATTTCCAACCTACACATGAGTTTGTCTGTCATCTTGATGTGCACATGGCTCAATTGGAAGTATTCTTACACTTGAAAGTGATTTTTTTTTTGAAGTAGAGTACTATAGGAGAAAACAAAAGAGAGAAAAAAATAAGATCTGATGTCAGAACCTCTTTTGAGGCGGCTGAGATTGTCTCATTGATTCAAAACCTCCATGAGGCGGTCAATGGGTTGAAAATAAAAATATTAGGTGAAAACCTCGTTTGAGGCACCTAGGGAGACCTACGAGTTAAAAACCTCATTGAGGGGATTAGTAGGCCTAGAAGAAAGAAAAGGAGAAAACAAAAAAATATTTCCTCCATGTATCTCTTTGATGAATGTAGTCTCTCTCAACATCTACAAGAAACAGAAACAAGTTGGCACCAAAAAAGGAAAAAAAATAGTCAAAGTTCTAGTGCAAGTCAAACTTAGACATTCTCCTCCTTTTATTAGATGCTCTAGAAGTACCAAGCCCATGCAAATCCATCATCGTCATCTATTTCCACTATCTACTCATCATTCCCAATCTTGTACCATTCATTTTCCTTCTTGTCCTGAAATACTACAAGAATGCTCTATTTTGCTACAGGAAAGACAAATACATAGAGCAGACAATTATTTTTATCATATCCTAAAAACTATGCATCCATTTTCGAAGATGCTTTAGGTGGAGATGCATATGGATGATGGTAACATGCTCAAGCTATTTTAGCAAATTCCAGTGCAGTTCTTTCGAGAAATTGACTTCCATCACCTAGAACCATTTTTGAATTTTATCGATATTCTTGCATCCATTTAAAAAGTTGTTGCATGGGGACATGGACATGGATAATGGTCACATGCCCAAGCAATTTCATCTAATTCCAGTGCACGGTTTCCAACAAATTAACCTCAATCAACTTCAGTCATTTTTTATTTGTCTCGAGATTTCTTTGTCCATTCGGCAAAATGTTTTTATGGGGAGGTGAATAAGGGTAATGGCAACATGATCATAAATGTTTAGGTCAATCCATTCTACTATTGGGGAGAGATGGACAAAACAAGTCTTTTATAAGAGGTTGTCTTGAATTACTACAGGAAGATCCTGTAGTACTACATGATGGCCGAGAAGAAGCTACAAGAGGAAGTATGATTGGAGAAATGGGTGAAAATGTCATTTATTCTCTAGGGAAGGTTGATATAGGTCCCCCAACACCACTTTTATCACTCATCCTCTCCATCTAACTAACATCCATCTTCAAATTCCACTCTACCTTACATGAAAAAAAAAAAATTCATCAATTTTTCCACCACCTACACCACCTCTTGTTGATTTTAACCCTTTCCTTATAACTCTTATAACTTTACACGAATCCCACATACATCCATGAGCTCTCGAGGAGGAACTAAATGACTACTACAGGAAGAGGATTCCTCTTATGAGCAACCTGGACAACTACAACAAATTTTAGCATCAATTATTTTTTCACTTACACAACAGAAGATCTAGCTACCTTGAGCAACATGAAGCCATTTCTGAAGATTGAAAAGGGAGAACACCCTCCTTAGGAAGGAGTCCACCCACTTCACCAAAAAAATATTGAACACTTGAAAGAAAATTGCACACAAAGACCTTATCAGCCAAAGACTCAACAAGCTATGAAGACCTATACAAAAGCAAGAAAAGAAAATTAACACCTCCAGGAAAGTAGGGATCGATCATCAACTCAGCAGCAACATGTATGCCTATCCAATAACCATTAGGTAGGTACAGGTATATGTTGGCATTATGATACAAGTGTTGTCCTTCATGGCAACTCACTCAGAGGTAGGTACAGGTGATGGCAACTTAATCAGAGGACAGATCTTAGTACAGCAGGACAAGAAAGAGATATACGCAGGTTCATTAAGGAGAATCAGCGTGTACACGCAGGTTGGCTTCAGTAAAAGCGCGTACATGTGAAAACATACCTTTGGTCCGTGGCGGTTAGTCCTCGGAAGTTGTGCCTATGGTTTTGGACCATGGTGTCTCGACGGACGTGTTGATCCCTAGTTTTGAAGTTGATGGTATTGTGTTACTATGGTTTTGGACCGTGGTATTGTGAAGGGCCTAAGACTATATAAGGAGAAGATCATTAGGCCAGATGAGAGTGTGAGTGTGTGTGAGTGATGAAAATCTGAGGAAGTGTGACATCCAAATGCTGGTTATGGGTTGGTGATCTGAATCAAGGTTTCACTCATGTGGAGGATGATGGAACGAGATCTCAAGGCTTGGAATGATTATCTTCATATCGTTTGACTGTGGATAGACTAGATCTACTGACGCATGTTTATTATTATGATCTGGGTATGTTTTGATGTCTGATATAGCTGCAGAGTTTTAAAGCTTGAATTTGCAGATCTGTACGCAGGTTGGTTTTGGTGAAAGAGCGTATACACGCAGGTTGGGTTCATCCAAGTAGTGTATACAATGTGAAGTATGATATTTGAAGATGGAGTTGGATCTGGTTGGCGTTATGATGTTGTTGACAAGGTTTCAGTGATTCAGTATTGGGTGTTTCAGTGATTGATGATGCAGGTTGTACTACAATGGTGATCGTCTTATGGATCCAGTATGAAAATGTATGAAACGTGGTCCCGGGAAGATCGTAGGCCGGCACCTACATACTGGTAAACATATCAGCCAGTACAAGAGCCAGGGGGTTGTAGCTCCCTTCCAGTAGCAGCTGGAAAACGAGTAAAGGTTGGAGCATTCTGTAGGTAGGCACCTACGTACTAGTAAATGGATCGGCTAGTACAAGAGCTATGAGGCTTGTAGCCCTCTGCAGGTTGTAGCCTGCGTGCTGGTAAAGGACTGCACCAGTACATTGTAAAAGAAGTTTCTTATTAGAGAAGAAAGAGACGAATTGCAGTAGGTGGTTTTCACCCACATTGGGTTTCCACCTTATATCATGGTGTTCATGTGTGTGGCTTTTATGTGATGATCTGTTCTGTTATACTGCACCTGTTTACTGTCAATGTGGTTAATAATGTTCTGATACATTTACTGAAGATAAGCTAACTGAATCATAAGATATCTGGATATACGCTAGTTGCTTTAGACACAGTAGCGTGTACACGCGGGTTCACTTAACTGAAGTAACGTATATGTTTCTGAGCATGAAATTTGAAAAGTATTATTGATCTGATAATACTGATTCACCCCCCCCTCTCAGTATTATTTCCAACAGTATACAACATTGCTGACCTCTTCTCTTGATCATATTATAGTTAGAAATTTTTTGTCAATTCATGAGAGATGAGGTTTTATAAGCTAAGGATGGGTCAGTAGTATCACCCATCTTCAACTAGTTAATTTAAGCTCACTCCTTCACTCATGCAATTTGGAAAAGTCAAATTAGGAAGGGTGATGATTTCGAGGAATGGGGACAACAATTAAAAGAAAAAAACTTCTTTAAAGGCCAAGTTAGAAAAGCACTCCAAGCCCTCCATCTACTTCATATCCACTATCTATCATTCATTCATCCATCCCATTTCATAAGAAATAAATTTATATTTTTCAAGAAGAAACCCTACACTCTGTCTAACCCTGAAAATTTCTTGAAAAATAAAAGTGCACAGAGCACATCCTCTCCATTTTCACAAACCTACGATACTCCCTCTGAGCCCTAGCATCATCCTCCAAACCCTCTACATCATTCCTCATCACACCCATATAGTTAGAAGGCTCTGAGAGAGAAGGAATGGTTGCTACAGGAAGACAAGATGTTGCTACAAGAAGGAAGAAAGGAAAAAATGGTGCTAAAACCAAAAATGGTAGTCCGTAAGAGAGACCTAATCAAAATAGAGAACTACAAGGCCATGAGGTCATCATCTAGGCCACAAAAGAGAAGAAGAAGGCAACAAAATGAAAGAAGGCATTCACCATCAAAAGAGGAATCAAATCGCAGTGATGAAAAGAGGCTTTCGAGGAGGTCTCTAATCTCTTTCTATCTTTTGTCCAAGCCCTAAAAGATGTTATAGAAATGGGATAAAGGCATGGAAGTCAATTTGATCAGCTACCCTAGGCTTAGACTATCATTTATGCTCAAAATGGGTTTAAACAAGGTTTCTTGTACTTTTAACAAGGTTTCATGTAGAATTTAAGAGGGTTTCCTGTAATTTTTACAGGAATTACTATAGGATGTCCTAGTTCTCATCGAAAGGCATTTTGAAGGTTTTAGAGGTGTACAAATGGTGAAACAAAGTAGCATAAGGTTGGAAAATGATGCGGAACACCTTTCCAAACTGAAAAATATTCAAGAACCTGTTAGCGCTTGAAATTTCACCTCAGGCTAAGAAAGGTAAACTTCAAGGCAACATCAAACCACTTAGCCTCGTAGCTAGCCCTACGGGGTAGGAGAGGGCTCTCTCCGGTCTATCTCAGTAAATATCTTCAATGAGCGAGATGACCAATAGGAAAACACTGATTTTAGGCTATTAAACGGATCAAGAGGTTTAAATTTGGGATTTTTAAAGTTTTGGTGGAAAATTGGGGAATGGCAATTTCGGGTGCGGGGATTGGACACAGTTTTCGCAGGGAGTTCTTTGGGGCGAGGTAGGAAACAATATTGATGCATTTGATAGAGATGGATGGATGAGAATTACTGGTGAGGAGTTAAGGAGAGCAAGCAATAACCTTGAATTCCCCTTAAACAGTTGAAAACATTGATATCAAGCAAACTTAAAAGCAGAGCATGACAGTCATGAATTCTACTTTAACACTTCATTTGCCTAATTTGCAGAAGGAAAAGTAATGAAATGATTCACATAACACACTTACAAGTACAAAGAGAAACACACCATCAATACATGTGACCACAAGAATCCCAAAAAGGACTCCAAAACCCTAGTCTTCCTTTGCCAAAAAATGCAGAGATACAATGAATAATACAATAAGAGCTTCTCCCTCAAGAGTCCAACCATGAAAATGAGCAAGAGAGTACATAATATAGATCATATAACATCTTTCCCTGACTCTAGGGGTCGAGCTCACTATCCTAGGAGCTGTTTCAACCAATTCTAAACTAAGCACTGAAAACTAGGCAGTCAAAAAAACTTGCCTGTATAAGCTAGGAAACCATTCATTCATTTAATTTTCACCTATCTCATGAATGAATCTTCTAAAAGAGATACATAAGTGTAAAAGTGTCATAAAATTACATGATTTACAACAAGGAGGATAAAAATCAACTCCAAAAAGTCAAACATAGTCAAAACTGCGTTTTGCTGAGCTGTAGGCTGAAATCCTGAGCAATTTGCCTGATGCGTCACGCGCCATTCCTGAACGGGTCGTGCGCCTTTGAGAGCACTTTTGGGGCACTTCCAGGTGTCAAAATGGGGCAAGACTAGGCTTGTTGGAAAGGTCTGGATGTCTACTGTCCAACCCAAGTGGAATTTCGGAATTTGCTGGTCATTTACCCCTCCAAAATTACAATCTCCCAAGACTGCTTTCTGTGTGTCAAAAATGTGGCAGAAAGTCATTTTTTGCTTGTTTTTTGACTTTTTGGAGGCCCAAAACTTCATAAAATCTCTTGGAAATGGGTGAGCATGTGTAACTTTTCATGACAAATCTAGAAATGCTGAGTTTTCCCGGAACGGAGTAGCCAAATGAAAGGGTCGTGCGGGGGGGGGGGTGAGACCCGTTGAGGGGACAAAACCTGTTTTTTGCCTGAAAAAATAAAAAAGACCCAAAATGCTCAAAATTTCTTGGAATTTGTGCTGGGGCTGAGCTATTTAGTGCCATTCTCCTTCAAGGAAGCCTCGGCCAAGATGTGGAGGGGGTCTGACCTTTTTCTTCGTTTTTGTGCTTTGGCCAACCACCTTGGATCACTTTCATCTTCGCCTTGCACACGGGTATCCGTGCCCAATAGTGGTTTTTCATGTTCCGGAGCAGGCTCAGCTTCCGGTGTTGACTCACGGTCATCACTTTGCTCATAGTCGGTTTCGGTTTCTGATATGGTTTCAGGGGCAAAGTGGTTGAAATGTACTGTTGCTTCTGCTTTGAAATCTGTTGTTTTAATTGTTTTGAAATGCTGTTTCAAGGGGACAAGTAGCACAAGGGAAATGTTAGGGAAGGGAGACTTGGAAGGGAAATTGGAAAAAATATATGAAACAGGGGTTAAAGAGAGGAATCATGACATCAACATCATCATACAATTTCATTTGCAAGGATGTTATGGAAGGTAGGGTTTAGGGTTTCATTTTTGATTTCTTAATATTTTTGGTAGGGAAATTAAATAACAGTGATAAGGGAGTAAGAAATGGGAGGTGGGAAAATGTAGGAACAATAGGAATGAAAAGGAATACCTTAAAACAACAAAACAAACCCTAGTAACTTTGATATTTTCAAGTAAAAGCACATGGAGTCTTTACTTGCAAATGAAGGCTCTTAAAATATTATCATGATCTTCTCAAGCTTTAGCAAACCATAATTTATATGATTGAAGGCCTACCGGACAAGCTTAAACAATTTGTGGTCGCTTGGTAGCTTGCTGGTAATTTTCTGTGGAGGAAACCCTGATGGGTCGCGGACACTGCCCAACGGGTCGTGCGCCCTCAACGGGTCGCGCGCCTCCAATGGGTCGCGCGCCTGGTTCAACGGGTCGCGCGCCTTCCCAACTCACACAATTCGTTCAAACTCTCTTGGAAACAATTGCTCTATCACTTGAATGCAAAATGAGGCTTGATGGAGGGAGATTAGGGATTTTATAGCCTTGTTTGAATTAATTTCATGTCATAACCCACTTTATAATGTTTTTCCATGACACTTTATAAACTTGACTCTTTTGGTTTCCTTTTGTCCTGAAATTGATTGATTTGATGCTTTTCTTTGATAATTTTTGCAGGCATAGCATCTGAAGGATCTTGACAAGGGAGCCAGGGTTACATGTTGTCCTTTGAATCATTTTGAATATTTACAATTTTTACAAAATTTTGAGAAATGACCTTGGCTTTAAAAACAGGGTTTTTAAATCCAAGGTGAAAATTAGCTGCACAAGATAGAATCTTTCGAAGAAACACTTTGAAAATCATCCGTCTAGCTTGCTGGGCACTTATTGACCTTCAGAGACATGACCTTGAAGACAAATTTGACCTAAACCCTAGACCTAGAAATTTGACCTCAAGACAAGACAAGTAACCTTGAAAAAGTTTAATGACTAAAACAACTTGATCCAACAGTGCCAAGAGGGGAATAAAGACACCAGCTCCTCCATCAAGGTTATGGCATGCCTAATGGAATGCAAGACACTGATGAGACACCTATTTATGTAGATGCAAAGAGCTTTGATCGCTGATGGAGGGCTACTAGACCGACTCTAACAAAACCCATCTTCAACAAGGAGAAGAAGGTAGGCTAATGGCGTCAAGAAACACTTTGATTTTTTATATGCACAAATTGTTTTGGAAAATGACTGAAAATGGAATGAAGGTTTCAAGGGAGAGGATATGAATGAAATGGATCTACAAGCCAGCATGTTTCACTTGCAAAGAGAAAAGTTATGTTTTTTCTTGAAAGACTATTAAACAATCATGAGAAGAACAAATACATTTTTGTGTTTGTCCATCCAGAACTGACAACGAAATTTTTTAAGAGAATGGACTAAGGAATGCATGAGAGATAATCCACCAGGGTGATGAATGAGAGACAATGAGGTCACTAAGTTTCTCAGAGGATGAGCAACACTATCAGCATGGGGGTACGACGGGCCTCTAAATTAGAAATAAATTAAGTTTTGTGCCTCTAAATTAAACATAAATTAAGGCCCATCTAACCATCCTTCAACACATTAAACCTCTCTTTTTGCATTAGATAATTCATTTTTAACTTTAATACATTCATTAGGAAGGTTTATGAATAATTGCATTTGTGCCTAATATGATTTATTTTTGTGTAATATTATGAGAATGTTGGGTAGATTATGGAGATTTGGAGGAGGAGATATTTTAGGGACTTTCAACCTACTATAGGAGAATCAATATTAAATAATAAATCAAAAATCTATTCTGGAATTATGGAATAGAATGTGGAGCTCCAATGATTGAGAAAATCTAGGAATGTGTTCCCTACCATTTAATGCAAATTCCTACTATTGGGAACCATATCCACTAATGAAGGGATTTTAGAGGGGAAAGCTTCCTCCTTTCATGGGGAATGATTCATAATCATTTTTTATAAGTAGCAAATCGAATTTTCCTCTAGGTAGATTTTTATTACTCTTCTTGTTGATAGAGCTCGTATTTTAGGAGCTCCATTATCATTTATTGTAGGAATGTAATTGTATTGGTGGAAATACTAAAGATTGGTGACATTTTCAACTTATAAATCTTAGTTTCATCCATAGGCCTCTGAGTTTCATTGGTCTTGGCCATCATAGGATCTTTAGATCCCTTTTGTATCATTTTTGTTTCTTCTTTTCACTTCCTATTCACATGCATCTCTTGTTCTTGTTTCTTTCTATTTCTACATTTAGTATTAGTGATTTCTTGTTGTAGGATTGGGTTCAATGGTTAACGTAAGTTCTTTTGCAGTATCACAAGAATCAATTTATCGTTAGAAAATATTTGGAAGGTTATAGAAATCATTGAGCTACTTGGATTAGTTTTCTTAATCCCAAATCTAGATTTCTGGAACTCCTTTATGGCAAAGAACAATAAATTTCTACTATTTTTTAGAACATGCCAACAAGCTTCAATTGACTGTTCTCAATTTAGTTGGATCACAAAATAATTATAGTTAATAATGAAAATCACCCCATTTCATTTTCACTTGATTAGTTTAGGCATTTGATAGATTTACTAGCTCACTTGTTCTCGAATTTCTAGATTTTAGACTAGCAGTTTTCTGCTATTTTTTAGCATGGGTTAACAAAGGCCTCTTTGAGTGATTCCAATTGGAATGGAGATCTAAGACATCCTAGTCAATAAAAAAATTTGTCCCATCCAATTTATATTATATTTGTTATGTCATTTGATGAATTATAACTTCCTGTAGTAAATTGTAACATCCTGTAGTTTCTTCTAATACCCTTCCAACATGCATTCACCTACTTAGATTCACTCAATAATATTGGTTATTGTATCTTAGGGTTGTGTAAAGAACCCTAGGCTCTAAATCAATGATTAGGGTATACTAAATACCACTTAGGACTTACCTATTTACCCATGCAAAACATTTCAGTGATTTGGGCTAATGGACAGATTTATGAAATCGGTAATACAACGATGCTTTTATTGATTTCCACATCCAATGAAATTTGTTAATAGATATAAAGGCTTTGAAATGTCATGGATGAAATTTAGTTCACGATATCTACTTTTTTCAATTAGAATAGGTTTCTTTCCTTGTAATTTATTTCTTGGAATGGGTTGGGGATTCCATTTCGAGCATTTCATTTTCTACAATTATTTTAGGATTTGACTTCAGTACATTCACTCCATTACATCATGATAGGAAAGGAAGGACACATTATATGTTTCACGTATAGTTTCGATAATTCTTAAATTTGTATGGACCACGGGTTGATAATTAAAGTTGGTAGCCTTGGGAGTTGCAACATTCTCGTTAAAATATAGAGGCTCATCACAACCTACAAGATTGATACCACAACAATTGGAAGAAAAAAGAGAAAAAGGGCTTTGTTACAGTTGTGATAAAAAATATAATAATGGTCATAACTGTGCTAAGAGGAAATTATTTTACATAGATTGTGAAGAGGAGGAAGAAAGGGAACAAGAAACGTCAAAAGAAGAGGATGTACACGAGGAACCAAACATAGAAGTAAGAAATGAATCAGACCATATCACTAATGCATTAGCAAGAATTACCACTCCTCAAACCCTCAAGATAGAAGGACATATCAAGAAGAAAAAGGCAATAGTGTTTATTGATTCGGGTAGTACCCATAATTTTGTTCATTGTAAGATAGCCAAGGAATTGAATTACTTCCTATATCTAGCAACAGTGTGTCAAGTGATGGTTACAAATTGAGGAACCATAAATTGCTCTAGAAGGTGAAATAATATAAAGCTATCCATGGGCGAATATGCATTGAATAGTTCAATAAAGTCCATTCTAGTGGGTGGTGCTGATGTTGTACTAGGAGTCAAAAGTATACAATCTTTGGGTACGATAACTTTTAATTTTCAACAACTTTTCTTCAAAAATTTTTGGGAAGGAAAGAAAATTGAATTAAGGGGTATCACAGGGAAAACATGAAAGATATTAAGCTCTAAGAACATGAAAAATCTTCTAAAGAAATAACAATGGAGCGTATTGCACAATTACGTTCACCAGAGGTTCCCACATTGAAATCATCTATTTCTCTAGATCTCCAAAATGTTTTGGACAGTCATTCCAAGACATTTGAGATTCCCAAAGGCCTCCCACCTATTCTTGACCATGATTGTAGAGCATTGGAAAGGTATGTTTTAACGAATAACTTAGTGGTGTTTCAAGCAATAGTTGTAACCTTTTCTTTGTTATAAAATAAGGAGAATGTAATGAGAATGAGCACGAATTACCCAATCACTAATAGTTATCTTCTCTATGCAGGAAAAGACAAAAGTAGCAAGGCGCGGTGCAAAACGAGAGTTCCATGAGGAGATAACGGCTGTCCCTCCAAAACCAAATAAAATCCAGACCATGGCAAGTAAATTAAGGCAGATCAATCTGGGACGAGATGAAGGACTGTCAGTTCGAACGGCTAGGCAGAGAAAAGAGAGGAGTTAACAGTTTAACAGATCCCTCAGGATCAAAGATCCTGAGGGATCGTTACTTTCAATTATTTTGTTATCTAGTTAACTCCGCCATTACTTGTATAAAAAGGGGCAGCATCGATGACTTAGGGGACTTTTGATTATCTTGTATTTTTACTTTCTGTTTACAGAATTCACAGTTGGTTAAACTCAGACTATCAAGTCTCTTTCAGACTTAGTTTTGCTGTACTATCATTGATGCGTTAATATAATATATTTGGTGTTACTTTCTCCCTGCATCTGAAGTAAGTTCCGGCGATGTGCCATTGGAAGCTAAGGGCCCGGCTCCAACGGACACTGGCTGATTGTATCATTACAGTTTGGCTTTGTGTGGTTTGTTTATTGTTCTTAGTAATCTGATATACTTACATGCTGTTCCATACTCGTTCATCAGTAGTTTTCCTTTTGTAAATCTTTGTAACAAGTTTACATCATATTTCCAGAATTGATCACATAACATTGTTCTGAGTTGTTCAATTCTGTTACAGAATTTATAAGTGGAATGTTTTAGCTACATACGGTTGGAGTGACGATCATAAGAAGAGGGAATTAACGTTGTGTGTGGACTACTGGTGATCATTTCAGATTATGTGTACATATGATTGACGTTTCCTGTTTATGGTGGTTTGCTGTTCCATTTGATTAAGCTGTTTACTTGTACAAAAGATTGCTCTTTCTTTGTATGTAAGTTGATGCCAAGAATTGAGAGTGTTGAACTCGCGAGATTTAGTTTCTTTACTGCCGTTCCTTTTACTGCTGTTCCATTTCTGAATTGTCGTTCCATTCTGCTTTCTTGCTGTTCTTTTTACTTTCATTCATTGGTTTGGTGTGGGAGGAGGATCAAGGCTGTCGTGAGACACAGAAGACGCTATTATGCTCCCAGATCCATGATCCATACTCTAATTCCTTTTCCTTCATCAGTTTCTAGAGGGATGGGTTACTATTTCCGTACCCTTGACTAATAAAGTTGCCGCGTGTGATTTCTTTATGCAAAAGTAATTTAGCCCTAGCTTAGCATCTGTTTACTCTTGTATTTCTTAGACCTATACTACTAAGCATTACTCTGACAAATAGCCTCAAATTGAGATACCCTTTGCAATAACAAAACGCTCCCGGATTGACTTGTAATGTGAGATAACTAGAGGTGAAAAAGACCCTTGTTACAGCTCTACATTTTGGCACCATTGCCGGGGACAGGGTATAGCCATTTGTCTTTTAAACAGGGTAGTGTACGAATCTGCTAGGGGAGAGTTGGATTTTAAAAACGGAAGGTAAGAACCTGCGTACGGAGCATGTAAAAGCCCTGCTCCACCGTCCGCTTTCCTAGCAGAATTGATTGGTTAAATAGGATTTAGCAGTTTAATTGGGGTGCATGACTAAGCAAAAAAAGCCAGAGAAAGATCAAAAGCCTCCATCCAAAGCCAAGGGGCCGGTGACCCTTGGACGAACGACCTTCATAGACGAAATCTATAAGAAAGCAGAATCTCAGCCATCAGTAGGTTATAGGAAAATCAATTCTAAACAGCCTACTAGTTCCCTTCAGGCCTCGGGATCACCATCTGAAGCCTTTGCTGAAGTGCACAGTCAAACAGAGGAGCAGGACTTTCAAGAAATTGAAAATTTGACTCCTGGACTATTGCACGAAGGGAATCTTAGTAACCTTTGCGAAGGAGGAGGAGAAACAGGGGAAATCGGGGAACCTAGATCTCCTATTGAACCAAACCAGCCTTTAAATAGCCCGGATAAAGGAAGCGCTGCAAAAATCCTCGTTGAAGGAATTCATTCACCTCAGACAGTTGGGACCATCATCATCCCTGATAAAGGGAGTGTTGTCAAAACAATCCCTGTTAAGCCTACCCCTTCTCAACCAAGGAACACTCTCTTGGAAATTCCTGAAGATTACTGGCATATATTCGATCCCATGGCGCAGAATCAGCCAAACACCCAGACCTCCACATTGCAATATCCTATAGTAGATTCTGCAGCAAATGCGCCCATGAAAGCTATCCCTCTCCAGCATATGCCCACATTTCATGGCCTTACATCAGAAGATTCAGATGCATTCTTGTTCAAATTTGATGTATTATGTAGAGGATACGATTACACCAACGATCCCCAGAAATTAAAATTGTTCCCCTCCACATTAAAAGGGGCTGCTTTAAGATGGTTTATGGGCTTAGGTGGTGGGGTTATTAACAATTGGGATCAAATGAAAGAAGCCTTTTTAAAGAAATATCAGGATTACTGTAGGTCAAGAGAACTAAAAGATGAAATCTTTCAAATGTCAGCCAGACCAAACGAAACTCTAGAAGAATATGTGGAACGTTTCCAATATAACTTGCAAAGATCTCCATATGCATCGTTACCTCTGCCTGATAACGTGTTGAAAACCGCATTAATTAGAGGTATGAAAGAACAATGGATTGAAACGTTGAATATTATGGGGAAAGGAGACATTTATCAGGAAAATTTTGCTGATATCATTAATCTGTGTATCAGGAGCTCAAGAGGCAGCACGAGGATAAAACCAGCAGAATATGATCGCTTTACCAGAGATAACAGAACATCAACAGAGGGAGTAACACGTGTGGAACTTGGAAATTTGCTAGAAAATTTTAAAATTGATATCCTAGGGACATTAACTACACAGCTTGATATTGTGCAGGCTAAACAGAAGCAAGCAGAGGCGGAAGAGAATCTAGCGGTTTTCTGCCCTCGATGCAGGAAGAAACATAGCCACAAGAAATGCCCACTAGATACAGTCCAAATATGTGCTATCTGTACCAAGGACCACCTGACTGAAAGCTGCCCCTCACTTCCTGGTTTGAAGGCAGTATACAAAGAAGCAGAAGAGGAGCCAGAATCAACATATTTTATTAACCAACGTCGTCAATGGCAACCTAGGCAATCTGGTATGTTTTCAGACCCCTCCTCTTCTTTTCAACCCCCGCAGTTCAATGCTCAGCAACAGAATATGTGGCAAAACCAGTCTCAGCCCCTGTTTTCGAATTGGTCACCTCAAATGTTTCCTACTCCGAATCCTTGGATGACCCAATTTGGTTGGCCAAACTTCCCTTATCCCCCACCATATTGGCAGAATAATTCATATCCTTCGCAGTGGACCCCTTCTACTTCGCAAGGTTCACCCTGGCAGACAAGCTGGCCAAGATCGACATATCAGCCAGCAGGATCAATTCCACTCCCTCAACCAACTCTGCCAGCCTTACAACAAAATCCCCAGCCTAATCTGAGACCGCAGCTCCCAGCCCAACCCAACCCCAATCCAAATAATAGACCAGTTCAATCTCTTCAAATTATAGAATCCTCAGAGATTGAATCTGATCTGCGAGAGTGCAATGATCTTCAGTTAAGATCTGGGCGAATAATAGAAACTGAGGGACATAGAACAACTCACATTGAAGATCGGCTACCTATAGAATAGCCGTCACAACAGGAAGATGTAAATAAAGACCAGGCTCATCAGCAAGTAATTACATCTCCTCCACCTTTCCCAGAAGGATTGGCCATTCCACGACCAACACAATATCCAGATTTTGATATTCTGGGAGAACTACAAAACTTGTATATAAGAATTCCATTCCTTCAAGCTATACAGGATATCCCCATATATGCAAAAAACTTAAAAGACCTGTGTAGCAGAAAATCAAAAAGAAATGTAACCTCTAACCCAAGAGTCCAGGTAGTCGGCACCTTATCCGACCTCCTATCAGGAAAAGAAACACCAGTTAAATACGAGGACCCTGGAAACCCAATTGTCACTGTTCAAATCTATGGGCAGACCTTGACCAACGTCTTAGTTGATCTAGGGGCTGCAATTAACATCCTGACAACATCGACTTGCCAGAAGCTCGGAATTACATCGGTAGAACCTACTTCCACTTTGTTAGAACTAGCTGACCGATCAGTAATTAGACCAGAAGGCACCTTGTATGATGTCATGGTTTCAGTGGATTCCTGGGAATACCCGACCGATTTCCTGATAATTAATCCGAAAACCCGACTAGATGGACATCCGCTAATTCTAGGTAGACAGTGGCTCGCTACTGCTGACGCCTACATTGGTTGCCGGCAGGGAAACATGACGATAACCAGAGGGCCGGATATCAAAAATTTAATCTTGTACCCTCTAGCGCAGCCAAGCATCACGATGATGAGAACCAACCTGCGCCCTGCCTCATATATCACTGACAATATTAGACCCCCATTAACAGTCCAGGAAGCGCTAGATTTCAAAGATCAAACGGAAGACGATGCCATCAATAAATTCATTAATCAAACAGAATCCACATCGTATACACAATGTTTTATGATAAAAGCGGCATTTGATAACGAATTAGAGGAGGATCCTCTGAAAGACGAACATGACCAAATTATACCTGTAACCTCTGTCGCTAATAGCAAAGTAGTGCAAATTGAACCGGGGAAAACTTTAAATATTAACGCTAATCTGACACCAGATCAAGAGACAAAACTCATCCAGCTATTTCGAAAGTATCAGGAGGCATTTGCATGGGACTATCCCGATATGAAAGGGATTGATCCCCAGCTATGCACACATCATATTTATATCGAAAAAGATGCAAGACCTGTTCATCAACTGCAAAGGAGACTCAACCCCCATTTAAAAGATGTTGTAAAAGCTGAGCTTCATAAACTTTTAGATGTTGATTTTATTTATCCTATTTCTGACAGCAAATGGGTCTCTCCACTTGTGGTAGTACCTAAAAAGAACGGGAAATGGAGGATCTGTGTGGATTATAGAGAATTAAACAAAGCCACACAAAAAGATCACTTCCCTCTTCCATTCATAGATCAGGTACTGGACACCTTAGCAGGCAAGAAATTCTTTTCTTTCTTGGATGGCTTCAGTGGATACAATCAGATTCAGATTGCCCCTGAAGACCAGGATAAGACTACCTTTACTTGTCCCTGGGGAACGTTCGCTTATCGAGTCTTACCTTTTGGTTTATGTAATGCTCCAGCCACATTCCAAAGGGTTGTTCTTAGCATCTTTGCAGATTTAATTAATGATGGATTGGAAGTCTACATGGATGACTTCACACCATATGGAGATGACTTTGATCCAGCTCTAGATACTCTCGAAAAAGTCCTACAGCGCTACATCGCTACCAGACTTTGCTTGAGTCACGAAAAGTGTTACATGATGATGACCGAAGGACTCATTCTGGGACACTATATTTCAGCAGCTGGTATTCAGGTAGACCCCGCTAAAATTCAAATACTTTTGCTTATTCCGACCCCCACTAATCAAACAGAGGTACGTAGTTTTCTTGGTTTTTCTGGGTCTTATAGACGATTCATATAGCATTATTCACATATTGCCGCACCTTTACATGCATTAACTGGAAATGTTGACTTATTATGGACAGAGAAATGTGATTGAGCCTTCAAAGAATTAAAGAAGCTGGTATCTACAGCGCCAGTTCTCCGAGGACCTAATTGGAATTTACCATTCCAAATTTCAACTGACGCCTCAGACACAGCAATCGGTGCAGTTCTAAGCCAAGAAGAGGATAAAAGACCATACGCCATCTATTACATCAGCAAAAATTTGGCTCTGGCTGAATTAAATTACACTGTCACCGAAAAAGAATTTTTAGCTGTGATACACGCTGTTAATAAATTTAGACACTATATTACAGGCTATCCCGTTATTTTGTATACAGACCATTCTGCTATTAAGTATTTAGCAAATAAGCTCGTTACAAATGGAAGAATAACCAGGTGGTTGATCCTGTTGCAGGAGTTTGATATTACAATCAGAGATTGACCGGGAAAGGAGAACCCTGTAGCTGATTTCCTCTCACGAATACCAAAATCAGTTGAAGCAGCAGCAGTCGAGGACCAATTTCCAGACGAACACTTATTTGTTGTCGCTGTTCAGACTCCCTGGTACGCTGATGTTGCTAACTATCTTGCAGTAGGTAAGCTTCCAAAACATTTAACCCCCAATGAACGGAAGCAGATTGTTCAGAACAACAATCGATTTTTGTGGGTTGGGGGCCATTTGTTTCATACAGGAGCTGATATGGAAATCAGAAGATGTATTCGAGAGGATGAAATCTTTGATATCTTGAAATCCTGCCATGACGGGCCATGTGGAGGACATTTTGTTGAACGAAGAACAGCACATAAAGTATTACAAACGGGATATTACTGGCCTACAATTTTCAAGGATGCGAAAAAATTTGTCCAGGCCTGTGATAGCTGTCAGCGTGCAGGACGACCTGGTCCAGCCGACGAAATGCCTTTGCAGCCTCAATTAGTGATCAAACCTTTCGAACGCTGGGCTCTGGACTTCGTCGGACCCATCAGCCCGCCATCAAACCAAAGAACCTACATTTTGGTGGCAACTGAATATGTTACCAAATGGGTTGAAGCGGAGGCATTGCCTAGAGCTACAGAAGATTCGGTAATACAGTTCTTGTTCCATTTGTTTGTACCTTATGGTCTTCCGAGGGAAGTAATTACAGACGGAGGACCACAATTTGTGGGGCATAAATTAGCTGCAACACTCAATAACTATCGTGTCCAGCATAAAATTACTACCCCATACCATCCTCATGCAAATGGGCAAGTGGAGAGCAGCAATAAGGTAATAGAGTTTATTTTGACAAAAACCGTTGCCTCACATCGGCGTGATTGGGCCGCCCGACTACCCGAGGCACTGTGGGCTTATCGAACCACATGGAGAAGCACCACCGACTATTCACCATATCACTTAGTGTTTGGAAAGCAGCCCATTTTTCCTATAGAATTCGAGATCCAAACGCTGCGAACGACCCAAGAAGTCAGATTGGATTTAAGTGAAGCACAGAAAAATCGATTACAGCAAATTAATGAATTAGATGAAATAAGGCTCTCTACATTACAGAATACAACACTCATTCAACAGCAGCGAGCCAAATGGCATGATGCGCTTATAAAAAACAAGATATTTCATGAAGGAGACTGGGCTCTGTTATATGATTCTAGATTTCAGGATTTCCCAGGGAAGCTTCAGACTCATTGGTTGGGACCATACGAGATTCAAAAAGTCCATGACAATGGGACCCTTACTCTGATCACTATCGATGGGTCTGGATATACATTTAAGGTAAACGGCCACCGAGTTCGTCTGTATCGCAAACCGCTCACTCGGGAATCTTTTTGTCAGCAGCTACGCCAAGATACTAACATTGAGATTATGGGCGAGGAAGAAAAAACTTCCTCACCTATAGATCAGTAAGAAATTCATCTTTTATTACCACATCTTGTATATAAGATTGTAAATTTTGTATATATGTTTTTAGTATTTGTGCGTGCTATTCCTTTTCAAAAGGAACAACACTTGAGTGTTTTTGTTGTTCCTTTTCAAAAGGAACAGCACTTGTGTGTTTTGTTGTTCCTTTTCAAAAGGAACAATACTTGTGTGTTTTTGCTGTTCCTTTTCAAAAGGAACAACACTTGTGTGTTTTGTTGTTCCTTTTCAAAAGGAACAACACTTTTGGGTTTTTGCTGTTCCTTTTCAAAAGGAACAGCATTTGGGTGTAAAGGAACAGCACTTGTGTGTTTTTTCTGTTCCTTTTCAAAAGGAACAGCACTTGTGTGTTTTTCTGTTCCTTTTCAAAAGGAACAACACTTTTGGGTTTTTGCTGTTCCTTTTCAAAAGGAACAGCACTTGTGTGTTTTTGTTGTTCCTTTTCAAAAGGAACAGCACTTGAGTATTTTTGGCTGTTTCTTTTTCAAAGGAAATAGCATTTGTGTGCTTTTGCTGCCTTTTTTTTAAGGCAATGCATCAGATGAACTCCTCCTCACCCTCCCTTTCAAAAAAGAGTAGTATGCTCTTGTCCCTTTCATATAAAGGATGTGTTGTCCATCCTCTTTCCAAGGCCATAAGTAGCAGCTATACATTTATGCAATGAATATAAAAGTCAGGATATATCGAGATCAGCATATCATAAATCGCTATCTTTAACAGCCCTAGTATTGATGCAACAACAAAGGAAGGATCCACAAACTCATCATTTTTGCTGTCATGGTCTCACCTCCTCTTCCTTGTTGGAAAATCTCATCATGTTGAGTTCCTACAATTTTCTCTATTATTACTTGGAAATAGGAACAAAAGATTTATATCTTCCTATTGGGATGACAAGACTTCTTCCGCCATTCCCACTCTTAAGGAGGGCTGAACCACCCTTATGTGTAATTACACAAGAGCAAATTCTGTTTCAAAAAAAAAAAAAAAAAAAAAAAAAAAATATTTGTCAAATGTAGGATAGGGGGTTTCATTAAAGAACCAGCCTACTATGATCATAAGATTGGAAGCGAAGTGGCATTCCCATCATGGCCACCACACCAGGGATATGGTCCAACGGGTTCACTACATAAACAAACCTTGGAACAGGGGGTCTCATTACGAGCCGGCCTGCCCACGTTTCGCGCCTCTCTGGTGAATGGCATCATGGTTATCTGCTTACCAAGCCAGCATGATGGCCTGCATTTTGACAAGAATTGCTCTTCAAAAATACACAAAGGACCATGGTTCCAGGGTGAAATAAACAACTCTGCCAAGGTTATGAACACCTGTCGGCAGCAGAGCTCTGTTAATGGTATCGGAGTCGTAATATATACACCAATTTGGATCATATCAAATACTTCTTTCTATCCTCGTAATAATTATATCTTACACTTTCATGGATAGGTCGCATGAATATCTATCACCACCAATCATGGCAAAGGTATTGACTATGACTACCTTAGACCTTATATGAGTGCTAGACGTCCTATCCTTCTGTTTTGCATCACATCACGCAGGCTTATGCAAAACACGATCTACATTTTGCCTCGATCTCGGTATTTCTTTGTCTAATCTGAAACATGGCAAAACTCTACATGTTGTTCCTTTATGACTTGGTGACGGGACGGCGGCTCCTCCTCCATCTGACGGCTGGGACAACCTATCATATTGCGAGGGGGGAGGTGACCTCATTACTCCGCCGACCACGTGTTAGCACATCATTCGGAAATGATATGGTACGAAGGTACGATATGGGTTAACGGCATGACAATGCTATTTTTGCAATAAGTTGTTATTTACAATCAATTTTCATGCATGCTCTGTGTTTTTTCTTGCTGCGATTATGTTCTTTGCGACAGGTAATTGTTGTTCCATCTAGGATCCCGAAACAAAACCATGGGAGGCAAGGCTATCAGAAGCGAGCCTAGTGAGCTGGTAGTCTCCGAAGCTGCTCGAGAAATCCTAGAAAGGGCGGGGTGGCTAACTTATTTTAGCCACCTGCGTGAATCAAATGAAACTGTGGCCATGGAATTCCTGCAGAATTTGCAGGAAGAACACTCCGTAGTGGGTGGGAAGCAGATAATGGTCGCGAAGGAAATAATCGCGGAAGTAACAGGATTACCAGCCTCAGGACCAATATGGACGATAAAGAAAGAGAGGTTGTAAAAGATCATAGAAATTTTCCAAGACGAAGGACAGAATCTAACAGTGAAGGGAAAAGGAGTGATGCCGGCAACGCTAGGAGAACCCTGGAGCGAATTGGCAAAGGTGGTGCAGAGCTACATCACCTGCGAGGGGCGAAAAGATGTGGTAAGACCGCGTCACCTTAAGCTCTTGGCTGTGTTAAAATAAAAATGTTCTGTGAATCTCCCTGCATTATTCATTACTGCATGATGCCTCTCGGAGCCTGAAAAAGGCACACCATGAAGACGCAGTGGTTAGCCACCATGGGTTGATCCGCCTGATAGTGAGCTACAGTCTCACTCAGCAACAAAGTAGCTGGGGGGAGCTTATTACAGCAATTGGAGGGGGAGTGGCATCACCATCCCCAAAGGCTAAGCATCCCGCTAGTACCTCTGAGGCACCCAAGGAGCCCAGAGAATCACAAAAACCCAAGCATCCCTCGGATACACCCGAGCAACCCAAGAAACGCACGAAGTCAGTAAAACGAAAACGTTCCTCTAGAGCATCTAGACATGCAGAAAAACATAAGGAACTGGCCACAGAAGAGCGTGCTGCCTCGAAACGTAGGCATTCCTCTGGCACGCCAGAACAATCTGAAAAACGCAGAAAGGTGGTGGTGGAAGAACAGGTGGCCAACACACCTGAACAGCCCGAGAGGCCTAGGAAGCCAGCTCGGTTGGCAAGAATAAAAGGCAGGCTGGAGAAAATCCAGCCAAGCATTGACCAGCCGATCGAAATAACAGACGAGCCACCAGTGCTAGAACAGGAACCCTTGAGGGAAAATGTGGAACAAATTGAGAACGAAGGAGAAGCCGAGGAAGGAAATGAACATTCTAACTCCGAGGCCGAGGCCGACTATCCGGAGGCAGCCACTGAGCAGCCAATTCAGGAGGAGGAGATGGAACAATTGGGGGACAGCTCTCCACAGGTCCCCATGGAGGAAGAAGAGCTGGCCACCATCTTGGCCAGCCTGGGAGATTATGCTTCACCTTCCAGTCCAGCAGACCCTCCTGAAGGACCCTCTGGGGAAGAGACGCATGAAGAATTGCATGAAGAAATGGCAGGAGGAGAAAACCTCCCTGTTGTTGACAAAGAAAATGTAAATACCAACCGGGAACAATCCGTTCCCAAGATACCAGAAGAAAACCCACCTGCTGATGACATGGAGAATGAAAATGCTTGTCAGGAACAGTTCATTCCCAGAATGCCAGAAGAAACCCTCGATGAAAGAGGAGCAGAACTGAGGGCCACTCATGCGCCCACTGCCGAGGCAAGAGAAATTAAGAAATTGAGAAAGAAACAGCAGAGACTGCTGAATATTATAGCCCAACTTCGGCAGAAAATTCGAAGTTTGAAAGCCAGTCTGAGAATAAGAAGGACCATAAGGAGAAAAAGAAGGACAAATGCAGCAGGGTCCTGTCAGATGAGAAGGCAAGGGGCTTATAGGCGTCTCGTAGGTCAATACTCCGCTGATAGACCTACGGCTGTTCCAACTAGCACTGAGGAACAAAATGTCGTTCCATCTGATATGGAACATCAGAATGCCATTCCTATTGACGCTGAGGAACAGACTGATGTTCCAAATAGCCCATTGGGACCAACTGCCGTTCCAATCAAAACCAAGCCGCAAGACGACATTCCATTTACAGAGGGGCCATCGTACCCCTTTATTCATGTTAAGAAAGAAAGGGGAAACAAGGCAGTCCAAACTGAGGCACCACCTTTAGGGATAATTCGGGATACGAATTCCAGGCAGCGAAACGTGAAGGTCCAGGTAAAACTCCCTGCCTCTGAGAAATCATGGAAAAAGGATCCAAAAACCAAGGCCTTGCACCACGAGATGAAGCAAGCCCGACAGGAGGCTGACCAGCTAAGGGAACAAATGTTCCCTCGGGAAAAATACAAGGAGTTGCAGCAAGAAGCTGAGCAGTTAAAGGAACAAATGATCCCTCGGGAAGAACATGAAGAACTGCAGCAGCAACTGTGGAACATTAGTCAATCAGAGAGTCAGGCCTTTGAAGGATGGCAGAAGGAACAGGAAAAGGTTGCCAAGGTAACACGTCGACTAGATGCTGTTATTAAACAATTGGACACTGTATGTTCGCTGTATAATGATGTTTTGACTTGCAGGGCCCCTGCAAAGAATTATGCTTTATTTCTCCTTGAAAGATACTTAAGATTGAAGATAAAAGCTGTCAGGGCAGGTGCCCCTATTCAGATTAATACTGTTAATGATTTTATTGATTGTTGCAAACATTATGGGGTTAAGGTCCAACGGTTACTATGTGAATTCTATTTGCACAATATGGTGCTTGAGCAGGAAACTGATTTAAACCTTGGCCCTTTCGTGGGAGATATACAGCTACAAGCCTTTGTTCCATTTGGGGTCAATCAATTAAAGTGGCTCAGGGCTTACAATGCCTTTCAGAGACAGGAGAACAACCTAGATCTATGGGTCAGGGCCGAGCCTGGAGACCCAGTTCACCTATGGCAATCACACAAAAGCCTTATGTGAACCCCGGGCATCATAGAACTGCTAGGACCCATGCATGAGGATTTGATCCGAAATAGCTTGGACTACTTTCTGGCTATTAAGGATGCTGCCCTGGATGCTGCCAAATTCCGCTATCGGATTTCTACCCCAAGCATCCAGCTCAGGGATCCATTCAAATACGAGAATTTTGAGCTGGCTGCTGAACGGTTGAGCCTTTATGGTCAGCGCATTCTGCAAGCTCGGCCGTCTTGGTTAGGATACCGGTTCCGTAGCCCAATTATTTGGTACCAGGCCTTGTATAATATGCCTGCATATCAATTGAATCAATTCTTTGATAATCTGGTTGCTCACCATGGTTGCAGACCTCCTCACGAGGTGCCCTCTCCCGCCTATTCTCTTACCCCTCTCCATGTTAATTATAATGTTTTCATGAGGCCATGAAACAGAGTAAGCCGGGGGGTGTGTAGAGCATTGGAAAGGTATGTTTTAACGAATAACTTAGTGGTGTTTCAAGCAATAGTTGTAACCTTTTCTTTGTTATAAAATAAGGAGAATGTAATGAGAATGAGCACGAATGACCCAATCACTAATAGTTATCTTCTCTATGCAGGAAAAGACAAAAGTAGGAAGGCGCGGTGCAAAACGAGAGTTCCATGAGGAGATAACGGTTGTCCCTCCAAAACCAAATAAAATCCAGACCAGGGGGAGTAAATCAAGGCAGATCAATCCCGGACGAGATGAAGGACTGTTAGTTCGAATGGCTAGGCAGAGAAAAGAGAGGAGTTAACAGTTTAACAGATCCCTTAGGATCTTTGATCCTGAGGGATCGTTACTTTCAATTATTTTGTTATCTAGTTAACTCCGCCATTACTTGTATAAAAAGGGGCAGCATCGAAGACTTAGGGGACTTTTGATTATCTTGTATTTTTACTTTCTGTTTACAGACTTCACAGTTGGTTAAACTTAGACTATCGAGTCTCTTTAAGACTTAGTTTTGCTGTACTATCATTGATGCGTTAATATAATATATTTGGTGTTACCTTCTCCCTGCATTTGAAGTAAGTTCCGGTGGTGTGCCATTGGAAGCTAAGGGCCCGGCTCCAACGGACACTGGCTGATTGTATCATTACAGTTTGGCTTTGTGTGGTTTGTTTATTGTTCTTAGTAATCTGATATACTTACATGCTGTTCCATACTCGTTCATCAGTAGTTTTCCTTTTGTAAATCTTTGTAACAAGTTTACATCATATTTCCAGAAATGATCACATAACATTGTTCTGAGTTGTTCACTTCTGTTACAGAATTTATAAGTGGAATGTTTTAGCTACATACGGTTGGACTGACGATCATAAGAAGAGGGAATTAACGTTGTGTGTGGACTACTGGTGATCATTTAAGATTATGTATACATATGATTGACGTTTCCTGTTTATGGTGGTTTGCTGTTCCATTTGATTAAGTTGTTTACTTGTACAAAAGATTGCTCTTTCTTTGTATGTAAGTTGATGCCAAGAATTGAGAGTGTTGAACTCGCGAGATTTAGTTTCTTTACTGCCGTTCCTTTTACTGTTGTTCCATTTCTGAATTGTCGTTCCATTCTGCTTTCTTGATGTTCTTTTTACTTGCATTCATTGTTTTGGTGTGGGAGGAGGATCAAGGCTGTCGTGAGACACAACAGATACTATTATGCTCCCAGATCCATGATCCATACTCTAATTCCTTTTCCTTCATCAGTTTCTAGACGGATGGGTTACTATTTCCGTACCCTTGACTAATAAAGTTGCCGCGTGTGATTTCTTTATGCAAAAGTAATTTAGCCATAGCTTAGCATCCATTTACTCTTGTATTTCTTAGACCTATACTACTAAGCATTACTCTGACAAATAGCCTCAAATTGAGATACCCTTTGCAATAACAAAACGCTCCCGGATTGACTTGTAATGTGAGATAACTAGAGGTGAAAAAGACCCTTGTTACAACTCTACAATGATCACGTTATTCATTTGATTCTAGGAAGTGTTCATCCAAACCTCAGGCCTTACAGATATCCATATTCCAAAAAGAGTGAAATTGAACGTATGGTTTCATCAATGCTAGAGTTTGGTATAATTCAACCTAGTCAAAGTTATTTCTTTTCTCCAGTATTATTGGTGCACAACAAGGATGGCTCATGGTTCATGTGTCTTAATTATAGGGAGCTCAAGAAGCTCACTATTAAAGATAAATTTCTTATTCCTGACATTGATGAATTACATGGAGAATTTTACATCACCAAGTTGGATCTTCGTTCAAGATATCATGAAATAATGATGAAGACTGAAGACATTATGCAAACAATATTTATAACTCATGAGGGTCATTATGAATTTTTAATGATACCTTTTGGCCTTACCAATGAACCTTCTACATTTCAAGGTTTGATAAATTCCATTTTCAAACCCTTCCTTAGAAAAATTGAGTTAGTATTTTTTGATGATATAGTAATCTACAATAAGTCTTGGAAGGATCATGTTCAACATGTTGATAGGGTGCTAAATCTATTGGAGGAGAAACAATTATATGAAAAGGCCTATAAATGTTTCTTTGGAGTACAAGAGGTGGAAGATCTGGGTCATATTGTATCTCACGAAGGTGTTGAGGTAGACCATAGAAAAATTAAGGCCATTAAGGAATGTAAAATCCCCACATCCATAAAACATCTGCGAGGATATCTTGGGTTGAAGGGGTATTATTGCAAGTTTGTTAAGCATTATGGGAAAATAGAAGCACCTCTAATAACATTACTAATGCAATATGTACTTTCTTGGACTCCAGAAGTAGCGTAGGCCTTTAAACATATTAAAGAGGCAATGTGCCAAGCAACCGTCTTAGCTACACCAAATTTTACAAAAACCTTTATTGAGGAATGTGATGCCTCAAGAAATGGAATTGGTGATGTTTTAACGCAAGAAGGAATACCCATTTCTTTCAAAAGTCATCCAATCAAAGGAAGGTATTTAAACAAAGCTATTTATGAGAAGGAATTATTGGAAATACTACATGCACATAAGAAATGTGAATGTTACCTAATGGGAAGACAATTCAAGGTAAAAATGAATCATGATAGCCTTAAATACTTTTTAAAACAAATATTATCTTCAAAAGAGTAGAAAAAATGGGTCACAAAGATGTTGGGCTATGACTTTGAAATCATCTACAAAAAAGGCAAGAAAAATGTTGTTGTAGATGCACTCTCAAGAAGATATGAGGATGTGGAAGCCTTGTTTTGTGCCATTTATATGATCCAACCAGATTGGATAAATGAATCAAGGGATGAATGGAAGAATGACGAAGAAGTGTGGGAACTCATTTAAAAGTTGCAGCAATATCCCAGTACATCTGATAAATTTAGCTGGAAAATGATTCATTATGGTACAAATATCACTTATACCTTTGTATGAAATTTCAACTCAAGCAAAACATTCTTCAAGAATTGCACACCACTCCCTTAGGAGGGCACTCACAATTTTTAAAAACTTACCATAGTGCTAAGAAGATATTTTTTTGGGATGGGCTTAAATCTGATATTGAAAGGTTTGTGCTAGATTTTTTGGTTTTTTAACAAAATAAAGTTGAGACAATTAAGACCCTAGGTCTATTACTATCCATTCCAAGTCAACGTTGGGAGGAGGTTTCAATGGATTTTATCACACGTTTCCGAAATGCAAAGGAAAGAGTGTTATCATGGTGTTAGTTGATAGAATTACCAAGTATGCACACGTTTTTGCATTGTATCATCCATTTAATGCCAGTATAGTTGCTACTACATTTATGGAAACAATTCAAAAGCTAGATCGAAACCCGAAGATTATTGTAATTAGTAGAGATCCCATTTTCACAAGAAATTTTTAGACATAATTATTTTGTTGCTTGGGTACTCAGTTAGCTCATAGCTCATCTGATCATCCCTAATCTGATGGGAAAACTGAGATAGTGAACAAATGTTTGGAAGGATATATTCTTTGCTTTGTATTTGATAAATAGACACAATGGGTCAAGTGGTTGCCCTTGGTGAAATGGTCGTATAAAACTTCCTTCCATACTGCAGCAAAAATGACCGCATTTATGGCACTATATGAATATCATCCATTGTCTATCACATCATATTTAAGAGAAAATTCTAAGGTTCAAGCAGTGTAAGATCACATCGAGCATTGACAACAAGCTCTGCAACTCTTAAAGGATAACCTCACTTTGGCACAAAATAGAATGAAACAACAAGCAGATCAACATCGTAGGGAAAGAAATTTTGATGTAGGTGACTGGGTATTTCTACGACTACAACTATACAAACAAATGTCCTTCTAGCAAGCTAAGAAGGATAATAAATTATCACCAAAGTATTATGGTCCATACAAGGTTTTACAAAATATTTGCACTATGGCATACAAATTGGAGCTTCCTACATCTTCATGTGTGCACCCAATTCTGCATGTGTCATACTCAAAGAAGGTTATAGGTGACAAGATCCCATTTCAAACAATATTGCCAGAACTTGATCAGGAAGGGAAAAGCATATTGGAACCTTAAGCGATCAAAAATACAAGAAATCAACAACTATGCAATTGATCAATTTCAGAGTACCTCATGAAGTGGAAGAACTTACCCACTGAAGATTTGACATAGGATGATGACAATTTTATACAGAATCATCCAGAAGTACTCAAGTGTCAAGGACAACACTTTTATGATGGGGAGAGGCATGTTAGGTCCCTATAATACTAATGTAGCCCATTATTTTTATTAGTGCAACTCCCTTATTGTATTATTTTGCCTATGTAGTCCCCCTATTGTTATTGTTGTGCCGCATAGAAGCCCATTATTGTTATTGTTGTCCCCTTAGAATATTATTGTTATGTCGACTCTGATTCTATTGAGACCCCTTAGACTCCTATATATAGAAAGGAGGTCTTGTCAGCTGTATCATCCAATAATTGTTCATTTGTGTAATGTAAAGGAGATTTCCCCCTTGAAGAGGCTAATTTTGAAGTCCTTGATCTATCTTTTCACTATTTTTTGAGTTGGTTGCATAACATTTTTCACAAAAACTCACCCTAGATTCTCCCAGAGCTCACACTTTAATTAAATTTTCCATTGAATGAGTCATCCTTGCCTCACTTTGAACCCTAGCATAAACACATCAATCACAAGTGAGGGATTTTGGAAGTTTTTTATCTTACACATTCATCATTTTTTAATATTCCTAAACCTGAGATCATCCTCCCCTCAAGCCCTTATTGGAGAGCCCATTTTCTTTTTCTAAAAGAAATAACCTATTATCTAAGCCTCTCCTTTGAATGGGCATTTGAAATAATGTTGTGCATCATTATTTATCTCATCGTTCCAGTGATTTCCCTATATTGAGACTCCTCATATCAGTGAAATTTGTAAAGAACAGGGGACATTGATTGAGGTGACAGTGGGTCCTTGTCCCATTGTTGCCACTTGATCTAGTAGTAGTCCTTTGGAACCCCTCCTAGGACCCCTGCTAAATTAAGTGTTAACATTTTTCAAGAACAAGTATAAAGCAGATAAGTCACTTGACAAGAATAAAGCTAGGCTTGTGGTAAAAGGATTTTCATAGAAATAAGGGGTCTATTATGAGGATAATTTTTCTCCCACTACAGAATGGGTTACAATTGAGACACTCTTTGCCTTGGTAGATCAGAATGGTTGGAAATTCCATCAAATGGATGTAAAAAATGATTTCTTGAATGGAGATTTGAGCGTTAATGTTTTTATGTCCCAACCAGAATCATTTGTTGTGAAGGGTGAGGAACACAAAGTATGTAAACTTGTACAATTCTTATATGGTGTCAAGCAAGCACCATGAGCCTAGTACGAGAAGCTAACTGAGCATCTTTTGAAGCAAAATTTCAAACATTATGATCTTGATGATGCAAATTTGTTAAGTTGGAAAAATACTTGTGTACCTTTTGGTGTATGTAGATGATCTTTTGATGATAGAGAACAATGAAAACTACATTGCATCCACAGAGAAAGAAGTGAGGAAATCTTTTCAAATGACAGATTGGAGCTATGTTAACTATTATCTTGGTATTGAAGTAACCCAACATATGAAGTTTATATTCATCCCTCAGAAGAACTAAATTGAGGATATTTTTAACATGTTTGGAATGGTTGAGTGCAATCCTTTAACTCCTCCAATGGAATAGGATGTAAATCTCACATCCATTGAAGGAAAATAATTTGAGGTTGTGACAAAGTATAGACATATCATAGGAATTCTCACCTACTTGACTACTACCAACCCAGAAATTTTGTTTTCTATTGGAACCCTATGTAGGTTTATGGAATATCCTTGTGAGGGTCATTAGTCTGCTAAAAAGAGAGTTCTAATGTACTTGAAGGGAACTCAAGACTTTGGACTCAATTATACACAAGTGTGTGAATTCAACTTGATTGGATACTCTTATTCAGACTTTGATATAGATAAAGAAACTGAAGTATCTAGTTCAGGTTATGTTATGAGTCTTAGATCAGAGGATGTCTCCTGGAGGTCATACAAACAATCAATTCTAGCACATTCCAAAACTGAGGTAGAATATGTGGCAACAACTGAAGCAACCAAGGAAATTGTGTGGTGTTAGCTACCTATATCAATAGGTTTCATATGTCATGATTCGCAAAGAAAGGTCCAAATATGCTCTACTTTGGTGATGCAAAGATCCCATATTTCCTGGAGAAAACAATGTATGTACATAGTTCTTTTTTGACTCATTTTTGTGGGTGATCCAAAAGCCTAATCTGGATCATGCCATGTTTCAATTTTCTGTTGTAGCATAGAGAAAAGAAGTTTGTCCAAACTGTTCAATCTTGGCAGACCAGTAGCTTAGGTAGAGAATTAAGGTTCCCAACTGCTTAATCCGGGACCTTGGAAGCAATAAGGGTAGCATTAGATAGAAAATCAAAAGGAAAAAGCCAAGGAAAAGAAAAAGGCATATAAGGGTCTGCAAGTCTAAGTGCACCCTCCATGAAGAAATAAAAAATGCTAGGCAAACATATGAGTAGGCAGATGGAGTTGCAGAAGTGTCATTCCTTACAATTGAATGTGGGCTAAGCTATTCACAAAGGAAAATCAATGGTTTGAGAAGAACTTCTTCTCCATTATGTTGCATCAAAGCAAAGGAGCATGTCCAACTTCCAAATTTCCCTTTTCACTCCCATTCCTAACATCCCTTCATAAGTTGAGATTCATGGAAGGATTTGTGGTTTTATGATGGTTCCTATTCCTTTAAAAGCCACATTTCTTGTCTAAAATTCTTTTCATTTTGATCTACTCCCTAAGATAAGTGAGTTTCAAATAAACTTAGTGATTTCACCCCTCATTCACCTTTTCCACCCATATTAACCCCTAACTTCTACTATCTAAATCCCCTATGTTACCCTTTCCCTACTATTATAACACTATGGTGTATAAACCCCAAGCATTTTATAAATATCCCTCCCCTTGGCATTATAGCCATATGTTCACAGTCAGGGATTAAATTGGCACCAGGCCAGTTTAAGAACCCGAAACCCTACCCCTCTTCCCCCCTTCAAGAAGTCATTTGACCCATTTAACCCCTTCATATGCTAAAACCTTATAAAAACCCCATTACTATACCCCTAACCCGCTTCGTTTGCGAAATATCCACCAAAAACCCACTTTTTCATTTTATCCAAAGTCCTGGCGCTATGCGCATTTTTACAAAATACATTGAAAAACCATAAAAATCCGCCATATTTCCAAAGTTTTCCGCCTGGCGCTAATCCCAAGAGAAATATTATTTTATTGCTGCCCTCCGCCCGTATCGTCCGGCCATCTCAACGTCCCGTCGACCGTCGGATCGGGCCCCTTTGATCCGACAGCCCTCGTGCATATCGGACCGGCCCCGACGTCCGAGAGTTACCTTCCGATATCTGTCAGAGGGTGACGTCAGGCCTCTGCCACGCGCCACCCCCACAGCGTATCGGAGGTACGTCTGACATTTCTGCCTCCGTATCAAAAGCGGTGCGATATGAAACCGCTAACCACTTCCGGTTTCGGTTGATCCGCCCTGCCAGCGTCACCGCCAGCGTCACCTCCAGCGTCACCACCGTGTCAGCGCCCCGTCCTCCAGTCACCCCCACCTGTCTGCCACTTCACCATCCCCGTGGACCCCTGAGATGCCGCCATGTCATCCGATGACGTCATGCTGACGTCATCCGACCTTGACCCCACCTGATGACGTCATGCTAACGTCATCCAAAAAAAGGCGCCAAAGTCCTAAAAAACTATATTTTGGCCGAAAAGTCGCATTTTTTGCACTTTTTGCAAAAAACGCTGTTGTATCCTCTACATGAATTTCACGTCCGAGCCTTCGCCAACCTGCTGAATTCAACCTCCAGACTGCTGGCGCGCCATTTCACCTGCATCCTTGACCATTGTCGACTGTGTATCAGGTATTTATCTGTGCAAATCCTTTCTGCGCCCAGTTTTGTCTGAAAATTGCCAAATTAACTTAAAGCAGTGAAAAAACAGATAATTCACCAGCAAAATCCCCTCTGCTTGGTTCCCAGTTGCACCTAGAACGTCGAAATTCACCAGCTAAGCCTCGTTCACCTGAAATTTGATTAAAACTGCATTCTGTTCACGCATTCGCGAACTAGTAACCCAAACCATACCAATTTGCTGTAAAAGAGGGAGTAAGGCCAGACATTTGCCTTAGTTGTGTTCAAAGTAGTATTTCAATTGCTGCAACTCACCTTTGTCCTCTGTACCCAAGTAATTCACCTTCATGTTCAAAGAAAGCTCTTTAGTGTTGTTTTGCACAGTAACACTAGTCCATAAACTACAGAAATCCTTAATGCATCCATGGATCCACCAGTAGCCCCGGTGGCATTGAATGTTGCTCCATTGAATGCTCCTCAGAGACAATTAGAGTGGCAGCCTCTAGCAGACCTGGATTATCAGATATCCGAAGAAATGTTGATGCACAGCAAGTACCACATTCATCTGTTGAATGAATTGAGGATTAAACATGAAGCTGGAACAGATGTACTAGGTATTTGGGACTCTTTTCTCCCTATCTGATGAGCCCCAATTTTGGTACAATTTGGGCTCATTTTGGCCTATTCTACTTGCTCAAACCATTCATTTTTTACTGCTTATGCATGAATTTCTTAGTTTATTCATGTTGTTTGTAGGAAGAAGGGTAGGCACTCTATCTATGTGACTAATGCATTGTGATTCCAGGTTTTGGCATTAAAAGGGAGCAAAAGACAACGAAAAGGAGACAAGGAGACAATGAGGTGGCACTGCTGACTTTTAGGAGAGGATGTCCATGGTCTTGGGGACATTCCTCGTGATTCCCACCAAGAACTCCGAGCTCCAATCCATCTCCCCTCCAAGCTTAGAAGCAACCAGCTGTTCTACAGGAACAACAGTTATAAACTGCTCTACAGGAACAGTAGTTATGACTGTCCTACAAGATCAGCAGTTAAACTCGAAGTTGGACAGCCGAGCTCCTAAAATCAAGGATACTTGTTGGATCATCGTTTTTGTATAAGTATAGAGGCCTTAGCCTTGGATAGGTTGTTGAAACTCTCGTCTTGCTATTGTAACTTTCGAGCACATCTCAGTTTTCGTTCCTTTTTGTAAGCCAATTTGGCATGACATCAGATTATGAATAAAGAAGGCAGTTTGTGATCTCCTTCTGAGTTTCTTAAGGAGACTATAGCTCTCAGGTTAGGGCCCAACCTGAGATCCATAGATCCCCTCTGCTGTAGTGTTCTTTCCATTTCATTTCAGCACTTTGAGCTTTTCATGTGCACATGCAATTCGAATTACAGGTTGTTAAGTTGGTCTTTTTCATGAGTTAGATATGATTTGCTTATGGTGAGTTTGTTTATAGTTGTTTAGTGTAGCAGAGGATAGATATAGTCCATTGGAGCTCCAACAAAAAGGGTTGTTAAGGCTCACTGCCGTCTCATTTGGGATTGGGGTGCAGTCCATGACTAACCACCAAAAACACGCATTTCTTTATTTCATGATTGCTGCAAACACAATCACGTTATGTTAGATGCTTCCTTGTCATTCACACCTGCACCACACTCCTTTACCACAGCTTCGTGCACCTTCTCCTTCGCGTTTTGGATTGCTGTTCATTGAATTTATACGCACAAATAGTTTAGGTTGATGCATTTTCGGTTTGGTGACAGTCATAAGCATTTTTTTCACTTACACTGCTCTCTCTCGTCCATTACTTCATTCTCCATCTTGATCACGCATGCAACACATCTCCTCGACCTTTACCCCGCTCTGTTATCTCCCAAAGTCTTTCACTCCTCACGTAACTTCATTTCCTAGCCTTTTGTTGACCTAGCCCTCTATCTTCCAACCTACTGTTATAAACAATTTTGTGCCTTACAGCAACAGACATGAATTGTCAATAATCCAAGGGATCCAAAGTTCCCTAAACATGATGTTCCTACCCCTAGAGGAACAAGGTCAGCAAACCAACAGCTCTCAGATCAGTTCTCCACCTGAAGATACTCAAAAACAAGCAATCCTGAAATCAAAGCAGGTGCTCCAATAGGTTTCTGCGCTGAAACTCAGTTGCTCCATGGTGTACCTGCGTTGCAAAGCAAGTGGGACAAAGGCCACCTGCGCTGAGCGAGATGGGACAAGTGGCACACTGAGTCATTGCTCTGGAATCTTCCAAAAATGACACTTGGATCAGGTATTTCGCCTTGTGATGAGTCAGAGGCTCTGTTTCTCCAAGTGGAAGCAAGGTTCTCCAAGTGGACTCAAGAACTGAAGATCAACTAAAGATTAACTGAAGAAAGAGAGGACACAAGGCAGCTACACATCAGTTGCAAGTTGACTCATCCTTTCTCAATTCATCTATATATTGAGCTCTCTCCTATGAGCTCAGGGGGCTGGAATTTGGTGCAAAGTAATGATATGCTGTTGGTTTCACTATAGAGCTATTGGGTGATTGTTTGAGAGAGGTGAAGAGGAGAAATTCTTTCTGCTGGGAGGTGTTGCTGGATTGGAGCCTTCAATGGTTGTAATACTCTCAGAACCTTTACTTCTTCATTAATAAAATCTATTGAGGTTCTTCTATGTGCTCTTGTTTCAATAATATATTGTGATAATTGCATGTTTGGTTTACACTAATCCTTGAACCAGTTATGATTGCATGCTTCTTGTAGTTTCCTTCTTTGTTATTTTGCAGGATCTCATTGTAGCTGGGCCAGCAAAAGAGCAAAGAGCTGGGAGCAAGCAGCCAAAGAGAAGAGTTTGGATTCGACATTAAGCGCAAGGCAACGATTAGTGCATTTCTCCATTCTCTTTTTCTTTCATAAAGAAGTAAACCTTAAATAGTTTGTTTTACAGTTGTTGCTAAGGTACTATCACCCTTAGAGTGGGATAGGGTCATCCGAGTCGGATACTTTTCCCTACAACAAACTGGCGACTCTGCTGGGGAATCGTATCCGTTTGACTGTGTTTGTAGTATTTTGCTATTCATTTCCTGAACAAAAGAGTACCAAATCGAAAAGCTTTTGACTATATCAAAAGCGAAGTAGAGGGCAGCTACTCTAGCTCATTTCTGAGCAAGTTCATGATTTGAAGAGCTGATCTACAAGGATCCTTGTAAGCTCTTAGTGATAGCTTTTCACCTTCCTAATCATCCCTTTGAGTGTGCTTGACTGATTGTCTCTGATTTGAGCAAAAACTGTGCATTTTTGAGAAAATTATGACCCGGAAACTGTGAAAACGCAAGTTTCATTTTCCAAAGCAGGTAGTACACAGGCTACCTGCTTTGCAACGCAGGTCCCAAAGGGGCTACCTGCGCTGAGAGCCAGATTGGCTGTGCAGCACCTGCGTTGGCCCAAATTTGCCTAGTGCATTTGGGGTTTCCTCACTTTCTCTTGCCTGTTTTCACTTAGATTTTGCTGCTAGGTGTCAGTCTTGTACCTGTTCTGAAACCAATATTACTTGCCATCATTCTGCCTCTGTTATATAACGAAATTGTACTTGTTCTTTGTATTTCTTACTCATTTACAATTTCCCATAACGAAGAGTAAACTAGTCTTGCTTTTGGCCTCTTAGATCTGAACCTGTGTTAGGCATTTTACTGGTCTAAAGAGTTAGCTTGTTTGCTGTCCATAGCTGATTAGTCATTTTACTTTCGTCAGTATGGTTTGATTTCATATATTTCCAGTGATTAAGCAAGTGAATCTTAAGGTGTCTTTTGATTTAGGACAACTTGTTTGTTTTCGCTCTAAATTGAAATCAAAGTTATATAACCACTTTCTTTTTGTAACCCATCCACATTAAGAAAGGGAAAAGAAAATACATGCATTGTGCATTTTGCATTTGACTGTTTGCTTGACGATTTAGAAAAAATGTGCATTTAGTGTGTGCTCTATGATCTGTGAGAAAAGATTTTCCTTTCTCTTCCCTCAGTAGTTAAGGTTTTCAAAGTTGAAAGATTGAAAAGTTTGCTTCTCATCTTAGACTGCATTCAGGAATTTGTTATATACATCTCGTGGTGATCCTTAAAGGCAAACTGCTAAGCAAGATCAACATTAAAATAAATCCAATTTACATAACAACGCTTTGTAACATAACGCAAACACATAGAGGTCTAGGTAGAGACGTGTTCCGGCGTCGTTAAGCATAGTGACTGTCGATCTCTACGAAGGTGGGTGATTCCTCCTGAGAGTCGGTGGCACTAATATGGACTTCTGCTCCCACGTACCGTCGAGTATATATTGGGAGCCCCCTATAGGCAATTATCCTTTATCCATAGGAAGCCGTGTCGGCCGCCCTACTGATCGCGATGCAGTGAACACAACATTCACGAAGATCGACCACCCGTACCGTAAAACGTATTCTGTGGTTTCGCGAAAAGTTTGGCACACCCTCTGCCTAGAACTCCAGAGAAGTTTCTTTTGGCCTTTTTCAAACTCTATAACTGAAAAAGTCCATCCGAGCATTTGTCACTTCGGGCTCGTTAAAACATCGAAGGCGACTAGAGTCATCTTTAGCTTTTTCTCGACTCTTAAAACATGAAAAAGCAAGTTTGTGTCTAAAAGCGTCGTTAATAAAATTTATTTTAAACAGAACATAATCACCTGTTATTCCCACGTTGATCTTTCAATTGAAAAGTATGGAGCCCACCAACCAAGGAGGTAACCTTGGCGGAAGTCCAAATCCCTTCTCCTCTTGGGGAGATGTTGGTGCGCCTCATATGGCCACACTGTCACTTCCAGGATTGACAATCGGCCTACCTGTATGGCTCTTTTCAACTAATGTAGTTTAGATCGCCACTAATCCTGAGCAGTCGAATCAACAGTCAGACCAGTCTAAAACTACCCACCAGCCTTCCACTTCTTACAATTCTTCCTCTGATCCTTCATCTTCACAAGGTAGAGCCGGCAAAAGTCAGCCTCCCATGGAGAAGAAGGAAACGAAGAGAAGAGAAAAGAAGCAGAAGGGGCCTATGGCGAAGGCGACTGGGGGCAAGCAAAAGACAGCTGACAAAAACCCACACACTGCACCGACCGGGCCTAAATCGCCATGTGTCATTTGCAAAGGGACCCACTTCCATCGTGATTGTCCTTGTATTCCCCGGATACTAAGGGACTGGTCCCCAAGGTTGCACAATCCGGTAGCATCAACCTCTGGTAGTCATGTTGATTGCAGTCCGTCAACTAGCGAGAGTGAAGGACGAAGAGGGAGACCAAGATCACCCTGTATGTTGTGTGAAGGTGATTATGCCATCCACCGATGTCCATTCTTAGATGAGGCAAAGAGAGTTTTGGAAGATCGTCCGGTTTCACCGTTACGACTTCCTCCTGGATACCAAAAACTCGCGCCTAATCCCTCGATAGTTGAAAATCCAGCTGACCCGCTCAAGTGGTCGGCTGAAGTGTCGGTCATTGAGAATGAACCTACTGAATCCAGACCAGACGAAAGTCTAAAGGTCGAAACGGCAGTTGACCCGGTTCTTCCTTCAGAGGTTTCATCCTCCAATGACTCCGTCATTGAAGATCCATCTTCAAATGACACCCTCACTGAAGAGGATAAGGATGACACCGTCCATATTCTTTTCATCAACACAGACTCTGATGAGCATCAGGGCAATGCGCCCATTCCTTTATCGCAGGAAGGAACATCGTCAGGGTCGTATCCGGGCGTATATTCGGTCCCACCACCAAGCAACCTAGTCGTATCCTTTGATTGGAATCAACTAGGCAGACCCCGGTTACCAGCCAGTATCCCATTCAGAATCATAGTCCAAATCTACAGAATGGTGATGGCTGGAACTATCATTGATGAAGGGGCATCTGTGAGTATCCTTTCCTCTATTGCTTGGAAAGCACTGGGTTTCCCAGCGCTTTTACCTGAGATGAGAAATCTATCAGGTTTTGATAAAGGAACCAGTCACCCGTTAGGGATTCTCCCCAATGTTCCAGTTACATTGAAAGGGAAGATAGTTCATATGAACATCATGGTCGTCCAGGGACCCTTGGTTTATAACTTACTCCTTGGACGAGACTATATATATTGCATGGAGGCGATAGTGTCCTCCCTCTTCAGAGTCATGTGTTTTCCACATGAAGGAAGAATGGTCAAGCTCGTAGACCAACTTTCATTTCCAGGATCACGCATCGCAAATAGTCAAATACCATCCCTTAACGGTTTATTCACTCAAGGAATGCCACCACCCCCGGTTCTACTTCCCGATGAATGCGAGTAATTCGGAAAGAAAGAACTGGGACCCAGGGGGCATGCACCCTGGCCTGCCTTGGGCAGAGAAAACCTTGGGTATAAAGTTAATTTCCGCAGAAGAATGGACTAGTCCGTACCCCGTCCGAAAAAGGAAGAGAGGGTTGTTCTAGGATAAAATTCTTTTGTCAAAGTTATTTGAAGCAGAAGAATCACTCCCTTTGTCTAAAAAAGTAGGCTCTCCTAAGGAGGAGATCCACTTGTGGTAGCAAGTAGCCACCATCTTTGAATATCAAGCCTCACCCATTAAAACAATATGTTTTGAAGGATAAGTAGGGGCAGTCTCCAAAGAAAGAGATGAAATTGCTGAAACAAGTAGTCACCATCCTTAGCAACCTAATGATAGACATCGCCGAAAAGAGAGTTTAGTTTGCGGCAACAAAGAAAACCATTTTTCGGATAATAAGTAAGAGGACCTCTCCTCCGTAACATCAATGTTTTATTTGTTGCAATCTTGCAAAAATTTAAAAGTGAACTGATGGGAAGACAAGTACCGTCGGCACCGAAAAATAACGAGAAGACAAGTATCGTTAAAAATATAGCAAGACGACAAGTAGAAAAACAAAGGTGGGACAGAGGAGAAGAAGAGCCTTGAAATTATACTTTATACCTGGGGGCATGCGAACCTTTTGGAGTGCAAGCACGGGACGACTATTTATTTTTTTAAATTTTTAGGTCCTCCCTTTAAACCTGTAGGTCTAACCCATTAAACTCGTAGGATTAGCCGTTTCCAGCTTGCATAAAGAAAGGATGAAAGGCAAAAGTTAAAACCTGCCAAATTGGAGTAATTAGTGAGGTATCGCTCCTTAAATAGGATTACCTCACCTAAGGCATTCCTTGTATTAAGACTGGTAATTTGAGCAGTTTTAGCAATGTTCATGCTCGTTAAAAAATAAACGCAAGAATCGAGCAGTTTTTGTGTAGAGTTCATGCTCGTTAAAAAATAACCATAAATTGTGAGCAATCTTTCCCTAGCAGTTCAAGCTCACTCAGAAAAAATGAACCGATAAATAACCATTGAGAAAAGTAACCTTTGAAAGCCATATTAAAACCCTTGGTCGTGTTTATATGCCATCACCTCCATCCGTTCATTTGGCCAATCGTTCATCTCCATATGTTTGTTTACCTATTTTGAGGAACAGCTGCGAAGAGTGATTTCACTTAGCCATCCTTGTGACACTGCCGTGATTGGAAAATTCCAACCTGTACCTGGAATCTGCTGCTATCCCCGTTTATCACTCGTTCCTCAAAAGACGAGTCTTCTTTGAGCTCTTTTCACTGACTTGTAAAATATGAAAAGTTTGCCGAGTTTTGGCCTTCCAGCTCGTTAAAAGGACCGGAAGAGCTATCCCTCCTCTAGATTTTAATCTTTTTGGACCTGAGGGATTATTGCACAAAAAGATCGAGCGCTTGTTTTGATCGGCTCGTTAAAGAAATCGAAAATTCATCCCTTCTGTATGGTTTTATACTTTTTCGGACTTAAGGGATTAGAAGACGAAAAAGGAATTTTGGAGTTAACTTTCCGTACCTTTTCAGACTCTCTAAAAATGAAAAGGACCGAGTTTTCCTTGTCGTTAGACTCGTTAAAATGATTAAATAGCGACAAACTTGTCTTTAGACGAGAACGAGTTTCCCTATCGCTAGGCTCGTTAAAACATAGCGATGGGCTTGCCCGAAGGGCAGGTTATAGAACAAGCATATGTTATCCTCCTCAAGCTTGACAAAAATAAAGAGGTACTGGTCAGCAATGACTGGGGAAAAATTGGGAGAACCTCACAGCATTAATGGTAGCAAGTCACTCTTGAACATGACACTTTGTCCTCCGTATCACATCGGGTTGGGTTGATTCATTCACCAGTCTCATAACCATGGTCCTCGCCACACCATCCACAATTGGGGTAATGCTACAAATCCATCATATCAGTTTCGTTATATGTTCAAGAGATGTGGTTCTGCAAAGAGTCAACCGTGTCCCATCCACTGCCATACATTATCCTTCATCCACTTCATGACCGCCAGCCTGAATCATACATCACAGTTTGTTTTCACCTCATCACAATCACTAGCTCCGTTCCGTGTCACTGATGTGGGATTCATTAAGGCCCTCCTTTGACGGATCGCTCCTTGTCGACATCAGCTCATTATCCAAGGAGTTGATCTAGGAACACCCCCTTCAGTACTTTGAAGCTTGCATGCCTCAATGGCAAGTTTCTCACTTCCGGCGACAGGTATACATCAATGACCTTCGACCAGAAGATTTTGCATGGTGGTCGACACCAAGTCCTTTATTCCCACCATGTGGATTGTACTGCCGTACCTTGAGGGTCATCATCCTTATCGGTGATTCCTCTCGCGCTTGTTAACGATTTACATCATTGACCGGTAATCAAGCGATGTCTTTCCATGTTCGACTTCAAGAAATTCTCACATGGATCGAATTGTACATCGAGTAAGGATCGGAAGAGATTGAAGACCCCGGATCTAGTTTCATCCATCCGGGCTACGATATATATTCAGGACATAAAGACATTTGATATGTACATCATTACAGCAGATGATCATCCTTCTCAAAGGATGATAATTTCAGCAGAGAATTATTAGTCTACAATCAGACGATCGTCTGTTCTATGTACCAAAATGTATTTATAAAAGCTGAGCATGGGAATGCCCGCCTCAGCTAGATCATGAAAATGTATGAAAAATAATGTATTGTACTGTATCTTATTACAGGACACTTCTCAGCAGATTGAATGAACCTCAGATCCTCTCAATAAAGCATTTCACCTGATAAACAACCTCATACTTTAGGGGGCATCTGTTATAGACAATTTTGTGCCTTACAGCAACAGACATGAATTGTCAATAATCCAAGGGATCCAAAGTTCCCTAAACATGATGTTCCTACCCCTAGAGGAACAAGGTCAGCAAACCAACAGCTCTTAGATCAGTTCTCCACCTGAAAATACTCAAAAACAAGCAATCCTGAAATCAAAGCAGGTGCTCCAATAGGTTTCTGCGCTGAAACTCAGTTGCTCCATGGTGTACCTGCGTTGCAAAGCAAGTGGGACAAAGGCCACCTGCGCTGAGCGAGATGGGACAAGTGGCACACTGAGTCATTGCTCTGGAATCTTCCAAAAATGACACTTGGATCAGGTATTTCGCCTTGTGATGAGTCAGAGGCTCTGTTTCTCCAAGTGGAAGCAAGGTTCTCCAAGTGGACTCAAGAACTGAAGATCAACTAAAGATTAACTGAAGAAAGAGAGGACACAAGGCAGCTACACATCAGTTGCAAGCTGACTCATCCTTTCTCAATTCATCTATATATTGAGCTCTCTCCTATGAGCTCAGGGGGCTGGAATTTGGTGCAAAGTAATGATATGTTGTTGGTTTCACTATAGAGCTATTGGGTGATTGTTTGAGAGAGGTGAAGAGGAGAAATTCTTTCTGTTGGGAGGTGTTGCTGGATTGGAGCCTTCAATGGTTGTAATACTCTCGGAACCTTTACTTCTTCATTAATAAAAGCTATTGAGGTTCTTCTATGTGCTCTTGTTTCAATAATATATTGTGATAATTGCATGTTTGGTTTACACTAATCCTTGAACCAGTTATGATTGCATGCTTCTTGTAGTTTCCTTCTTTGTTATTTTGCAGGATCTCATTGTAGCTAGGCCAGCAAAAGAGCAAAGAGCTGGGAGCAAGCAGCCAAAGAGAAGAGTTTGGATTCGACATTAAGCGCAAGGCAACGGTTAGTGCATTTCTCCATTCTCTTTTGCTTTCATAAAGAAGTAAACCTTAAATAGTTTGTTTTACAGTTGTTGCTAAGGTACTATCACCCTTAGAGTGGGATAGGGTCATCCGAGTCGGATACTTTTCCCTACAACACCTACTCCCTACATTCATTTCTCATCTCATTCCTCCACTTCTACAGCCATCACCAGCCTCATTCCTACCTTACACATCTCCCACTACCATTTCATCACTCCTCCATCACGCCAAACACTCACGGTAGGTAATCCTGTAGCCATTTGTAGACATCCTGTAGAAACCAGAGTATCCTGTAGGATCCCCTGCAGACATCCTGTAGGAGGCCACTCTCTTGGCTGCTGAGCTCCTGAATGCGAGGAACCTCTGTGGATGGATGCTAAGGATCCCTAGGGACCTCTCCTAGCCTCCCCAACCTGTCCCATGTTCTCCTTCCTTCTCCATTCCATCTGCACAACCAAACCCTAATTAGCACACAATCACAATCATGCCACACACTTAAAGGAAAAATACAAAAACATGTCTTTTATGATGCAAGCAGCTTAGATCCATGCATTTTCACTTATTAGAGGTAACAGCAGCATTGGTAGAAGTTTCCTTCACATTCTTTGCATTATAGAGGTTAGACTAGTTAAATTAGGGTTTCCTAGGTTTACATGCTTTGATTTGCTTTCAGTTCATTTTTGTCAAATAGATTAGTCTCCTTTGAGCTAGATTTCGTCCATCATCGATAAAGCTTCTTCTGTGAGCCTATAGAAGTTGGCTTGAGCCCTAGCGGACTTGTGCCAGCTGACCAAGTGACAGCTGCGACAAGAGCTAGTACTTGTGCATACAGCACCGTCGCTTCCAAGTTTGTACGAACTACCAGGTTGATAAAATGAGAGACAAGAAGCCCCAGGAGTTGTAGCATTATTGCTACAATACTGGAGCTCACCATCTTTTTGGCGCCATTGCCGGGGAAGCGTTAGAGTATTAGTAATTGTTGCTTTTCTTCTACTTTTGTACTCTTACTTCTGCTCAATAGTTTATTTCATTTCCATTCTGCAAAAGTAGCTTAGTATTTCCTGCTTTCATAGATTAGCATTTCCTGCTTTCATATCTTAGTATTTCCTGCTTTCATAGCTTAGTATTTCCTGCTTTCATAGATTAGCATTTCCTGCTTTCATAGACTAGTATTTCTTGCTTTCCTAGATTAGCTTTCTAATTTTGCAATTTCATTTGAGCAATATAGTTAGTTGTAGATCACTTTGTTTTAGTTTTGCAGGTACCAAAGAAAAAGCAAAGGGACTAAAAAAAAAAAAAAAAGTCCTTTCCCTTTCATGCCTCGTAGGAACCGAGATAGATCAGGCAAATTCCTACCTAACACCCCCACCACATCACTTAGTCACCCTTCACTCTTCGGTGGCGACAGTGATCCAGAGGAAACTATAGGTGAACATCCCGAGACATACAAAAATCCTATAGAAGAAGAAGAGTTAGAGACCACTCCACCCGAAGCTATGGCTGACAATAGAGAAGATGAGAGAATAGAAGGAGCTTTCCCTATCCGAGAGACCAACGGAGAGATGAAAATGAAAAACATTAGCCCCTCTGCTTTGCCTCACTTCCATGGACTGACCACTGAGGATCCTGATACCTTCCTATTTGAGTTTGTTGTCCTCTGTAGAACCTATGACTATACTGAAGATGAACAAAAGCTAAAACTTTTCCCTTCCACTCTCAAGGATGCAGCATTACGCTGGTTCATGGGTTTGCCTGGGAATAGTATCACCACATGGGCTCAGATGCAGCAAGCCTTCAACACCAAGTACCGGGATTATTGTAGGTCCAAGGAAACGAAAGGGGTAATCTTTCGGATGACCATGGGAAACGATGAGTCTTTAGAGGATTATGAGGAAAGGTTCCAACTTAGTTACAAGCGGGCCAGGTGCACACTTGACCCTGAATCCCTTAAGTTGGTTCTGCTCCCAGGAGTACCTGAAGAAGTCATAGATACCCTTCACATGTTAGCTGGGGGGGACATTTACCAACTGCCTTATGAGGACATCAAAACTGTGTTTAGAAATCATTCTAGGGCAGCTAGGAAACGAGGTAGAGGAAATCTCCTCTCCACTGGTGTCCCTTTCTCCAAACATGAGTTTACAAACCAATTAGAATATCTTAAGAGTGAGGTGAGACAGACCATTGCCATGCAGCTGGACACATTCAGGATCCAGCAGAAGAAAGAAGATGCTGAGAGAGCCCTGGCTGTCTTCTGCCCTAGGTGCACAAGAAGACATCCTAAGAACGAATGCCCATTGCATTCGGTTGAAGTGTGTTTTGTTTGTGAGGAGGACCATCCTACCAATCGGTGTCCCACCTTACCTGGGTTTAAAGCCATGTACCAAGGGACTGAAGCCCCCACTGAACCTCTCTACTTCATCAACCAAAGGAGACCACAAGGATCTAGACCCTAGCAGCAGGGAATGCAAGGGGCACCACAAGCCTATTACAACCCCAACCAATTGACTCCTATGCCTTCCTGGGGTCCCCCTGCTCATCCTTCTTGGTCCATGCCTCCTCCATGGTCTTATCCAACTCAGTATCCTACTCAACCCACTACTCACTCATATCACTCACATGCCCAGTCACAGCCTCAGTGGAGTGCACCTCAGTCGGGGTGGAGGCCCCAGTACAACACTCCTCCCGCCATTCTGCCTCCACCTCCAGTGCAGCCACAACCATTACCTCCTGCTCCTCCAAGGCAACCTCGAATGCCTGCTCAACCGAACCCGAACCCCAACAATAGACAGGCTGAGCAGGTATATACTGGGGAGACCTCATGCCCTAGCTATGCTGTGGAGATCCAGGAGATCAATCTTAGATCTGGAAAGACTCTTCCAGATCGCCAACCTCCTCCCCCAGAGGATGAGGAAGACCATCAGGAAAGTGAACCAAAGCCTATTCCACCCTTTCCTGAGAGACTTACAGCCACCACACAACCCAACCCGGAAGAAGATGAGCTTCTGGGAGAGCTCAAGCAATTGTGTGTGAAGATACCCCTTCTCCAGGCCATCAAGGATGTGCCAATCTATAACAAGCTGGTTAAGGAGAATTGTTTCAAACATCCAGGCAGACGGAAGAAAGATGTTTCAACTATCAATGTCATAGGACAACTGTCTGACCTTATGCTAGGACAAGTCATCTGCCCAAAGTACTTAGATCCTGGAAGTCCTGTAGTAGATGTCCACATCAATGGCACCATCATACCCCACACCCTGATTGATCTGGGGGCTTCCATTAATGTAATGACCAGGGATACCATGCTCAAGCTCAATCTTCAAGGTTCCTTGAGGAAGACCTCGACAATACTGCAATTGGCAGATCGCTCCACTGTGACTCCCGAAGGGATTGTGGAGGATGTCTTGGTCTCTATTGACTCTTGGGAGTATCCTGCAGACTTCCTGGTTCTGCAACCAAAGGCAAAGCTTACTGGATATCCCCTCATTTTGGGAAGGCCTTGGTTAGCCACTGCAGATGCCTATATCAGTTGTCGTGCCAGAAATATGACCATCAAAAATGGTCCTATGTCCAAGCAACTTGTCCTATACCCTCCTGCCCAACCCTCTTTGGAGCATGACTTACCACTCTGGTTGGAAGAAGGAGAAGAAGACGAGGTGTATTCAGCACCTCTGTGTACCATAGAAACCAATAGAAGAAATCCCCCAACCGAGGATGATTTGATCGAGAACTTGATCCAAAACCCACCTACCAGTGCACTACCTTTAGAGAAGTTGGTGGAGGATGCCCAAGCTAGCACCTTAGTGGATCTTTGTACAACCAACCCTGTCACACCCAGAGTTAAGAGTGCGGAGTTCGGCCCTGAGAGAGCATTGAAAATCAACTCCTCCCTATCTCCTTCTCAGGAAAAGGAGCTGTGCAACCTGTTGGCCAGCCACCTAGATGCTTTTGCTTGGAGCTATAAGGAGATGAAAGGAGTCCATCCCTCGGTCTGTACTCATCATATATACATCAAAGAGGACTGTAAACCGGTTAGGCAACCCCAGAGGAGAATGAATCCAGCCCTTAAGGACATTGTCAAGGAAGAATTGCAGAAACTGTTGGATGCCGGATTCATCTACCCCATCTCAGATAGTGAATGGGTGTCCCCTATAGTGCTGGTTCCCAAGAAGAATGGGAAGTGGAGGATCTGTGTAGATTACCGTGAGCTGAACAAAGCTACCAAAAAAGACCATTTCCCTCTACCTTTCATAGATCAAGTGTTGGATGGACTGGCAGGAAAGAAGTTCTTCTCTTTCCTGGATGGGTTTAGCGGGTACAATCAAATCCAAATCAACTCGGAAGACCAAGATAAGACCACCTTCACTTGTCCTTGGGGTACCTTTGCCTATCGAGTCCTTCCCTTTGGGCTATGCAATGCTCCTGCTACTTTTCAGAGAGCTGTCTTGAGCATCTTCTCGGAGTTGGTCCATGATGCAGTGGAAATATACATGGATGACTTTACTGCTTATGGGGCCAACTTCCAGGAAGCATTGTCCAACCTGGGGAAAGTCCTAACCAAATGCACCGAGATGAACTTGTCCCTCAGCCCTGAAAAATGTGAACTCCTAATGACAGAAGGGACCGTGCTAGGCCATACCATTTCTTCCCAAGGATTGCAGGTGGATCCTAACAAAATTTCTCTCATCAAGAGGATTCCACCTCCTCAAAAAGTAAGGGATGTTCGGAGTTTCTTGGGATTAGCAGAATACTACCAGAGATTCATTAAGGACTTCAGCAAGTTAGCCTCACCATTGTTTGGTCTGTTGGCAAAAGATGTGGAGTTTAAGTGGACTGACGATTGTCAGAGGAGTTTGAATGAGTTAAAGGACAAGTTGGTGTCAGCACCAATCTTGAGAGGTCCAAACTGGGCCCTACCTTTCCACATCCACATTGATGCCTCGAAAAAAGCCATAGGTGCAGTCTTAGGACAAGTTGAGCAAAAACTTCCATATGCCATTTACTTCGTTAGCAAAAACTTGTCCAAAGCAGAGCTGAATTACACTGTAACCGAGAAGGAATTCTTGGCTGTGGTCCATGCACTGAACAAGTTCCGACATTATATTACTGGTTACCAGACTTTTGTACATACTGACCATGCTGCTATTAGATATTTGATGAATAAACCCGATTTGAATGCTCGTATTATTAGATGGTTACTTTTATTGCAGCAGTTTGATCTAACCATTGTTGATAAACCAGGTAGAGAGAATGTTGTTGCTGACTTTTTATCTAGATTGGATTTGTGTGCAGGTGAAGATGGGACGGTGGATGACCAGATGCCTGATGAGCATCTGTTTGCTATCTCAGTACTCTCTCCATGGTTTGCTGATATAGCGAACTACCTTATTTCAGCTCAGTTCCCTTCGCACCTCTCTTCAAAAGAGAAGAGCAAAATCATCAGAAAAAGTGCCTCATTCACTTGGATCGGGGGCAACCTGTTCAAGCTTGGCCCTGATCAGATCTTAAGGTGTTGTGTAAGGGAAGAGGAAGTCTTTGACATCCTCCTCACCTGTCATGATGGGCCTTGTGGAGGACATTTTGCAGCAAAGAGAACTGCCTTCAAGATCCTGCAGGCAGACTACTATTGGCCCACACTTCATCAAGATGTCAGAAGATATGTCAGCCAGTGTGACCAATGCCAAAGGATGGGGAAACCGACCCAAAGGGATGAGATGCCTCTCCAACCTCAAGTGACTCTTGAGCCATTTGAGAAGTGGGGCATGGACTTTGTGGGTCCAATCAATCCCTCTTCGAGGCAGAGATCCTACATCATTGTGTGTACTGACTACTTGACAAAGTGGGCAAAGACTAAAGCAATCAAAGCAGCAACAGAAGAGAAGGTGGTCGAGTTCTTAAGAGAGAACATCTTCTACAAGTTTGGCTACCCAAGAGAGCTGGTGACCGATCAAGGGAGCCAGTTCACATCCAACTTGGTTGAAGATCTACTAGCTCATCACAAGATCAAGCATAGGACTTCCACCCCCTATCATCCTCAAGAAAATGGGCAGGTGGAAGTCACCAATAGAGCATTAGAAGGGATCTTGACTAAAGTGGCGAGCAGCAGCAGAAAGGACTGGGCAGATCGCCTGGTCGAAGCCACATGGGCTTACAACACCACCTGGAAGACCACCACCGGCTTCACACCTTATGAGCTGGTCTATGGGAAGAAAGCTTTGCTGTCCATTGAGTTTGAGTATAACACTTTGAGGATGGCAGCTTAGCTGGACCTAGATCTCAGCCATGCACAACAAAAAAGGTTATTGCAGCTGAATGGACTGGATGATCACCGCATGCAGGCCCTCCTTCACTCAGAAGTGGTTCAACTTCAGAGAAAGGTGTGGCATCATCAACATCTCCATGACAAGCAGTTCCAGCCGGGAGATTGGGCTTTGTTGTATGACTCCAGATTCAAAGATTTCAAGGGGAAGTTGAGAACCAGATGGCTAGGACCATATGTAGTGGAACAGTGCCATGACAATGGATCTGTCCTCATTCGAACCATTGATGAGGAAGCCATTCCCATGCTTGTCAATGGGCACCGATTGAAGATCTACAGAAGACCTCTCTCAAGACAAGAGTTTATCAGCACTATGGAGAAATCTGTTTTGGTCATAGAGAAGGGTTCTGCCTCCACTTTGGGCATACCCTGAAGAAAAAAAAAAAAAAAAAAAGAGAGGAAAAATAAAGATCCTTGGGTGAAAACCTCTCTGAGGCCCCCAAGGTAGGAAGTAGGAGTGAAAACCTCATTGAGGCGCTCCTATTGTCTTTAAAAAAAAAAAAAAAAAAGTAAAAAAAAAAAAAAAAAAAAAAAAAAAAAGATCCTTGAGTGAAAACCTCTTTGAGGCGCTCAGGGTAGGTAGCAAGGGTGAAAACCTCTTTGGGGCGCCCCTGCTATCTTTTCAAAAAAAAGGAGAGAAAAAAAACAATAAGCACAATAAAAGTTTTGCATGCAGATGTTCTATGGAGGAGAAGAAGCCTCTCCACTCCAAGCCAGGGGCCTTCATCATGCTATCAAAGGATGTCATCAACACCTCCTCCAAGAATAACAATGCTTTTCAAGGTATGTGCAATTTTTATCATGATTTGGATTTTCTACAGGAAGATACAATTTTCTACAGGAACAGACAGTCTTCCTACAGGAAGACGCGGATCTTCTACAGGAAAGTGCAAAATTTCTACAGGAAGCTCTGTGTTCTACAGGAAACTTCCTGTAGAAGGTTGCGACGGCCGAAATGTGTTTCAAGTGAAGATCTAACGACTGAGGAGTGGATTGAATGCATGCATGCCACTGATGGCACCCCTGAACATTGCTATTATCTTTCTCCACCATCCTCGTCGCCATGCAACCAAGATCCCTGCAGCAGCACAACAAAGCAATGAGTTCTCGTGAAAAAAACATCTGTCAAAGAAAAACCAAGCACCGAGAGCCATACCACATCCACGTTATGCATCAGAAGCGCTGGGATCGTGATTGAGAAGCCAGAACCGCCAGCATGCAGCATGTACCCAAGGAGAAAGGACTGTGACAAGACCCCTCGCGGGGATCCTGTAACAGTTCAACCTGCTTGAGTGAATACCGTCCACAGCACCGCCATCCGAGATAGAACACGGGTGCATGAACGCGAAACCATCCACTCCAGCGTCAGCAACCGGTAGCCATGTGCCTCCGGGTCTGTGTAAGCCGCGTGCAGTAGGTAAATCCATCGTCCACAGACTGGAAATCATGTGCAGCCGTGTGCAGGTAAGTGTTCTAATCCTTCTCTCCATCAAATCGCATGGATATTACTTTGATTTGTTTTGCATGGCATAAAGGTGAATGGTTGAGCGGTCGTAAGGCCAGTTGACTGGCCACATCGGCTAGTGAAAGGATAGTCAGATGATGAGGTGGCAGCCATGACAAAAGACACACGTAGCACGCACGTGAAGATTAGTCCCGTCAACCGTGAAACGTGTTTAACCGAAAAGGGCGGCGGCAGATCTGTGGGAATGAATGCGGCAGCAAGCGAATGTGCAGGCGGATGATGGGTGACGTCACCCAACGGTCCGGCGGGGATAGCTCACGCCCCGCACCACGAGCTGCGCCGATTCAAAATCTAATCGGCTCGATTAAGCGTGTATATCCATCAACCTCACTTCAAAACTCGAGTAGCTCCTCTGATTCCCTCTGCATGTTGATACGACAAGCTCTCGGCTACCTGAACGCTGGTAAGGCACCTCTCGACCGTTGTCCAACTATAGCTCCCCCCGAAGTCTGCGCACTGCTCCTACAGGAACAGTTTCTACAGGAACGCAGTCCTACAGGAAAGCAGTCTCTACAGGAAGCTGAAGTCTTCACGTAAAAAAGGTGGCGGAAAAGAGGTAACCCTGAAACTCCTTCCGCAATTGGTTTTCAAAGGTGGCAAGGTCATTATTCACAGTCTGGTCATAAAAGATATTGGATTGCCGTGCCCATACTATCGCTTCTACAGGATAGAGGTATAATTAGACTGTGGTTTTGTGAATTCATTGCATGCTCTGTCTATAAGACCGAATTCCCTTTATACTTACCACCTGTGGTCAAAACCGCCGTGCCCATCATGCCTGGTGGGTTTATCAGACGAGAGCCCACTGATTCAACCACATTGAGGAGAAATCAGGCAGTGGTGGAGCTCTTTACACAAGCACAGTGGATGTCTTTTTGTGATAAGTTGCAGGGGTACGATGAGGAAGTGGCCGAGGAATTCTTGCAGGCCCTGAGGCCAAAATCCAAGGTGCTGGCCACAGTCAATTTTAGAGGCCTAAGCCTCAAGATAACCCCGCAGTCCATCAGTAGAATCACTGAGCTTCCTATGGGTCTCCCGTGGGATAAATAAGAATGAAAACAGAGTCAGCAAGCGAAGAAAGAATTCTTTCCACCTGAGGAAGAATTCTCTGAAGATAAGAATGGAGTACGAAGGAATAGTTTGACACCACCATGGAACGAGGTCAGCTTGCAGATTATGAAATATATTACATGTGAGGGGCGCTATAGCATCGTCTACGGGTACCATTTCCGATTGCTGAACGAGTTAAGGCACCGAAGTGAGCTTCCTGTAGAAAAGAAATTAAGCATTCCTTATTTCCTGTTGCAATCTTTAATGGAATGTGCTACGAAGCTAAAGGGTGGCGTCCCAGATCAGGTGGCACACCATGGGCTGATCAAGTTGCTTCTAGAAGATGCACTGCACTCTTATAAAGTTCCCCTCTCCTGGGAGTCATTTAGAAATCTAACACGAGATGGGGACATCAAAATGCTGGTCGAAGATAGTGGCTCCTCCAGCAGTGAAGACAAAGAGGCAGTGGCCAAAGAAAAGAGGGAACCAGGTCAGAAGACCCCTGCCACGGTGCAAAGGAAGGAACAAAAGAGGAAGCAAGAAGAAAAGGAAGACGAAGAGGAGGGTGACACACCTGTTTTGACAGCAAGAGAACAGAGGCTGAAGAGCAGAATGGACAAAGCGAAGGTGTTCCCTGTCAGCCCAAGCACCTCGTCAGCTCCTGCAGTCAAAGCCAAAAGCAATATCCATGCAGCCAAGCAAGAAAAGGTGGTGAAAGTTGCATCTATAGGGAAACAAATGCAGGCTTCTACAGGAAGCCCCAGAACAACGCCTACAGGAAAGCAGACGAAGGCTTCTACAGGAGGCTCAAAAAAAGAGAAGGGATCTTCTACAAGAGACCCACAGAGCGTAAAGAAAGAGTCTTCTACAGGAAGCCCAAAACTGCTAAAGGAAAAAGCTTCTACAGGAAGCCCGAAAGAAAAAGAAAAGGCTCCTACAGGAAGCCCAAGAGCTAAGGAAGATGCTCCTACAAGGAGCCCAAAACCGGTCAAGGAAAGAAGGGTCTTCTGCAGGAAGCCCGAAACCAAAGGAGGAGGGGCCCTCTACAAGGAGCTCCGAGAGAGCAAAACGCAGGAAAGAGAAGGCTAGCATTCTCGAAAAGGAGGCAGCAGCGGCACTGGCTGCCCTCAGCACACCGGAAAAACCCAAAGAAAAGAGAGAGAGGGAGATCCCTCTACCTTCCGAAGCAAGGAGGAGTCAAAGAATGAAAACAGACAAGTCGCAGCCTCCACCCAGCAGCCAACCCACTTCAGGAGACATCCCTACTTCACCCAGTATAAGAACTCCCTCTAAAACACAGGCCACCCCTGAGAAGGGAAGCCCAAAAGTCACTTCCTGGACGCGAAAAATAGGCCAGTCGCCTTCTGAAGCCCGGCTCAAGGAAATGAAAAAGGGGGAAGAAGCACCACCCTCATCTCCACCTGAGGCAGAGAAAACAAAGGCCCCAAAAGTAGAGAAGAAGGAGCAGGTTCTGGGCCCCAGCTCTCGGCCAAGGACAAGGAGCCGGGGCAAAATTGCTCAAGGATGAGCAAATGGTTCAGCTGGGGGGTGATGATGAGCCCCAATTTTGGTACAATTTGGGCTCATTTTGGCCTATTCTACTTGCTCAAACCATTCATTTTTTACTGCTTATGCATGCATTTCTTAGTTTATTCATGTTGTTTGTAGGAAGAAGGGTAGGCACTCTATCTACGTGACTAATGCATTTTGATTCCAGGTTTTGGCATTAAAAGGGAGCAAAAGACAACGAAAAGGAGACAAGGAGACAATGAGGTGGCACTGCTGACTTTTAGGAGAGGATGTCCACGGTCTTGGGGACATTCCTCGTGATTCCCACCAAGAACTCCGAGCTCCAATCCATCTCCCCTCCGAGCTTAGAAGCAGCCAGCTGTTCTACAGGAACAGCAGTTATAAACTACTCTACAGGAACAGTAGTTATGACTGTCCTACAGGATCAGCAGTTAAACTCGAAGTTGGACAGCCGAGCTCCTAAAATCAAGGATACTTGTTGGATCATCGTTTTTGTATAAGTATAGAGGCCTTAGCCTTGGATAGGTTGTTGAAACTCTCGTCTTGCTATTGTAACTTTCGAGCACAGCTCCGTTTTCGTTCCTTTTTGTAAGCCAATTTGGCATGACATCAGATTATGAATAAAGAAGGCAGTTTGTGATCTCGTTCTGAGTTTCTTAAGGAGACTATAGCTCTCAGGTTAGGGCCCAACCTGAGAGCCATAGATCCCCTCTGCTGTAGTGTTGTTTCCATTTCATTTCAGCACTTTGAACTTTTCATGTGCACATGCAATTCGAATTACAGGTTGTTAAGTTGGTCTTTTTCATGAGTTAGATAGGATTTGCTTATGGTGAGTTTGTTTACAGTTGTTTAGTGTAGGAGAGGATAGATATAGTCCATTGGAGCTCCAACAAAAGGGCTTGTTAAGGCTCACTGCCGTCTCATTTGGGATTGGGGTGCAGTCCATGACTAACCACCAAAAACACGCATTTCTTTATTTCATGATTGCTGCAAACACAGTCACGTTATGTTAGATGCTTCCTTGTCATTCACACCTGCACCACACTCCTTTACCACAGCTTCATGCACATTCTCCTTCGCGTTTTGGATTGCTGTTCATTGAATTTATACGCACAAGTAGTTTAGGTTGATGCATTTTCGGTTTGGTGACAGTCATAAGCATTTGTTTCACTTACACTGCTCTCTCTCGTCCATTACTTCATTCTCCATCTTGATCACGCATGCAACACATCTCCTCGACCTTTACCCCGCTCTGTTATCTCCCAAAGTCTTTCACTCCTCACGTAACTTCATTTCCTAGCCTTTTGTTGACCTAGCCCTCTATCTTCCAACCTACTCCCTACACTCATTTCTCATCTCATTCCTCCACTTATACAGCCATCACCAGCCTCATTCCTACCTTACACATCTCCCCCTACCATTTCATCACTCCTCCATCACGCCAAACACTCATGGTAGGTCATCCTGTAGCCATTTGTAGACATCCTGTAGAAACCAGAGTATCCTGTAGGATCCCCTGCATACATCCTGGAGGAGGCCACTCTCTCGGCTGCTGAGCTCCCAAATGCGAGGAACCTCTGTGGATGGATGCTAAGGATCCCTAGGGACCTCTCCTAGCCTCCCCAACCTGTCCCACGTTCTCCTTCCTTCTCCATTCCATCTGCACAACCAAACCCTAATTAGCACACAATCACAATCATTCCACACACTTAAAGGAAAAATACAAAAACATGTCTTTTATGATGCAAGCAGCTTAGATCCATGCATTTTCACTTATTAGAGGTAACAACAGCATTGGTAGAAGTTTCCTTCACATTCTTTGCATTATAGAGGTTAGACTAGTTAAATTAGGGTTTCCTAGGTTTACATGCTTTGATTTGCTTTCAGTTCATTTTTGTCAAATAGATTAGTCTCCTTTGAGCTAGCTTTCGTCCATCATTGATAAAGCTTCTTTTGTGAGCCTATAGAAGTTGGCTTGAGCCCTAGCGGACTTGTGCCAGCTGACCAAGTGACAGCTGCGACAAGAGCTAGTACTTGTGCATACAGCACCGTCGCTTCCAAGTTTGTACGAACTACCGGGTTGATAAAATGAGAGACAGGAAGCCCCAGGAGTTGTAGCATTATTGCTACAATACTGGAGCTCACCACTATCTTCAAGATCCCATAGGTCAACCAATTTCCTGAGCTAATTCATCTATGTGCTGAATGCTATGACCCTACTTAGAGGGTAGTGCTTGACCCCTCAGGCTCAGTTGTTTTCTATATCACTCCTGAAGCCATCAGAGAGATGCTGCAATTCATAACTCAGAAGAAACTGGTTCCTTTGTCACTGAGTGATCTGATTAAGCAAGGAGCCAGGTTGACAGATGTTCAGGTCACCAAATTAAATCAGCTCTACATTGACTCTGACTCTGTCAAGTATCCTCCTATCAACCATGTATACCTCAATCAACTGGGCAGAGATCTAGTAGATATGATCAGTCCCATCCTGGGCTACAATTCAATTGAGTTTGTTGATGAAACTGTGTTGGTAATGATGCTTATGTTTTCCCCTGGCAAATCTCCAGTCTGCTATGACTATGCCACTTACATATCAGATAAAATGCATGAGCAATTGATGAACCTGGCAAGAGAAAGGGTGTTCAGATACACCTCCTACATCTACCACTTAATGTTGTACTATCAACACGAGAAATTTCATTTTCCTATGAAAAGAGTGGATGCACAAGGAAACCCAAGGTCAGTAGTCTATTGGTCTTCTGCCTTCCACTGCAGATCTGAATCTCCATACACTTACTGTGAATTCATAGATCTCTTCGTCCACCCAGCCATGTCTATACTGATGAGCTCACCTCCTCCAAGACTTACTGATGAAATGCAAAGGGTCCTTCAGTTATCCAAAACATACAGCATTGGGGACTGGTACTTTTACCAACACCACACAGTCATCAGAATATATGGGTGTGAATTGCCTCCCTACAGATTGCCCAGGTATGTACCCATGAGATTGTTTGCCCTGGAATACTTTAGGCAATTTGGAAATGCCGATGTGCTGCACTTTTCAGGCAGAGGAAAGAAAGCACAACTGAAGGTCAGGAACTAACTTGGCCACTTTATCTATAACAAGAGGGAGGAAGGTTGGCGAGAAGCAGATAGAATGCTTGAGTCCCTTGGCCTTCAGACCAGCTTTCTTTGGAAACCCTATGACCCCAATCACTTCATAACTCTAAGAAGGGTCAAGTATAGGCTGTCCGGTTATGATCATGTAAGCATTCCTCACATAGAAAAACATGCAAATCAAGTAAAATGGAGGAGAGGAACCTTAGAGGAGGCTGTCACATAAGAAGAGTTAAATGAGAGAGCAATAAGAAATCTGAGGAAGATAGCTGACCTTGAGCTTTGTTCACAGGTGTTTACTCTTCCAGGCACACAAGTGGGAACAGTTGCCTTCTCCTCAACTGCAAATCAGCAAGCAGCCAAAGCTAGTGATCAAACCTCTAGCAAAGGCAAGGAAAAAGAGATGGAAACAGAACAGCCGCCTCATGAGGAGGTGCAGCAGCAACAGCAGCAGGTAGAGCAACCACAATAGCAGGAACAACAGCAAGAAGAGGGGCAGCATGACAAAGAGCAGCCATTAGAGCAAGAAAGGGCAGCTGAGGCCCCAATTTTCACTGAGCAACAGGCTCAGAATACTGTGCCTCCTAGGCAAGGGACTACTACCGAAGCTTCAGTCCTCCAAACTCCACAAAAGGAGGATGTAAGTAGGAAAAGGGACAGAGGGACTCCCCTCACATCATCCATAAATCAGGGGGGAAAAAGGCATAGGATGAATCCCTTCTCTGAGGAGGAAATGCCCATTGGGCAGTCTCTGGGCATGGTCCCACCTAGTAAAGAAGCATCTGCTAGCTCCTTCCAGCAGGGACAAGACAGAATAGTGGGAGGATAAGTCAGCTCCTCAAGCCACCAAAGAGAAGCTGAAGGAGGAATCAAACAGTAGTTTATTGACATTAAAAGGAAAAATGAGCCACTTAAAATACAGCTCTACAACCATCTGCTGAAAATGGCTCCTACCAACCAGCAAAGACTGATGTCTGCCTATGATGTTCAGGAGGGAAAAATGATCATGAGTCATTTTATGCCAGCTGTACTACAGCCACAGTCCCCTGCAGATTATATAAGGACCAATCTCGAGGTCCTTGCCAAGGACATCCACCCAATGGACAAAATTGAATTGCACAAACAAACGGGTGAGATGGTGTATGCCTCATTGGCAGACAAAACATTGGATAATTACAGGCTAGAAAATAGCCTAAATAATACAACTGCCCAGCTTGAGTTGGAAAGGGCATCCTCCCAAGCAAAGGATAACAGGATCAGGGCCTTAGAAGATATAGTTATAGAACTTAGGCATGATCCGAAGGATATTAAGGCCGTGCAGGCATTGTTGAAATTGAGGGACGCAGACACGGCAGCCCTTAGAAAGATGGTCAAATTTCCAGCAACGATTCACCCACAAACTGAAGAAGTTGCTCAGCTAAGACATGATCAAGATGCCACTGCTTTGCTGGTATCCCTATACAAACAGCTAATCCAGAACCAAGAGAAGTTGGGAGAGTCAGAGGCTGCCCAGGCAGCATTGCAGGCAACATTGCAGCAAAAGGAAGGAGGTCAAACCTCTCAGCCTCCTCCTGAAGTAATTAATCTTGAGGAAGGTCCTCAAACTACTGCTCCCCCTGTTAGGATATTCCGACCCATAGGATATAGTTAAGTTCAACTTGGTCTAGTATAGAGTTAGGTTAGAGTTAGGTAAAGTGTGTTTCTTTACCGTTGTACATTTTGTAACTTACAATCCGATGGTCACGATATGTAGTGATCCGACGGTTCACTCTCACCTCGGTATTACCGACACTTGATCCGTGGCTTGACACCCGATTGGTCCATGAGTTGTATTTAAAGCGCATGGAGGGTCATTTTTCGGAAAATCCGTGCATGAGAGAAGCTTATGTAAATTTTCATTCTTTGATTAATAAATTGCCTGTAGTACCCACGTTGGGACAGGCCGTGGACTGTTTCCCTCCTTGCACTCTGAGGGTTTTAACCACGTCAAAAATACTGGTGTATTGATTTGAGATCTGGTTGTGAGCGGTGTCCTTTTGGTATTCTTTCTGTGGAACTTACCCTGTAAATTCCTACATGGTATCAAAGCTATTTGAGGGCCGCGTCCGTTGGTGATCCAAATCTGAAGCCGGTAGAACTGCATGCGGCTGTCGTTTCCTAGATCTGTTGTTTCTGACTGCTTTCGGGCCGAGAGGACTACTCTGTTGCGTTCGGAGCATCTGTTCCAGTGAGGAACCCCTTTCATTTCACGCGAAAAGGTTTCCGGTAGCCCTAGCTGCGTCATTTTTCAGATCGGGAGGTATACAGTGTTTCTTTTGCAGTTTACTGTTATTTTCTCTCTGCTTATTTCGGTCTCAGTTTATTTAGCCTTTTTTTTTAACCGAATCTATACCTTTCATTTCTGCGTATGCTCTTTTCCCTGCAACTCTGTGCGATCTGGGCAAATGATAAACAGAAAGGAAGGATTTTTCTCATGCGTACGCTCTTTTCCCTGCACCTTAGTGTGATCTCGGAAAATCAGAAACATTGAGAAAAATATTTAGTTTTCCGGCTAAAGCTCACTTTGAGATTTTTTTTTAAAATTTCTAGTTTTTTGGCTAAAGCTAACTTCGAGCCGCAAGGTTCGTTTTTCTTTGCATATTCGTGTTGGGTTTTGTGTTTTGTGTTTTGTAGGGAAAAAGAGCTTTCTCAAGGCAAGCACGCAAACCAAAGCCCCCCCCCCCGCTCTCTCTCTCTCTCTCTCTCTCTCTCTCTCTCAAATTTTTTGTATAGATCAATTGGTTCAAAGCTATTTTAAGAGAGTAGAGGTCTTGGGTTCAAGTCTCCATTTTGTGGGGGCGGATTTTTTCATTCCCGCACATTCGCGCACTTTGCCGGCAACGTCAACATTTTTTTTTCAAAAAGCCATAACTTCTTCATTCGGAAGCCTTTTTCAGAGCGGTTTTTTTTAAAACCGCCTATTTTTTCGAGATTTATCCGTTGGAACACTTACTTTCAGCATCTTCAGCTTCAGTTTTTTTTAAAAATGGAAAGTCCATGCCAAGTCATTCTTGACAGCACTAACTACTTCCAATGGGTAGAATACATGGAAGATTTACTTAGAAGTAAAGGTCTCTTCAGAATAGCCACAAACCAAGAGAAGAAACCAAAAGATGAAGACAAGGTGGCAAAATGGAAAAATAGACAAGATCAAGCACGTGGTTTGATAGGGATGTCTATTTCTCCTGATCTTAGATTCCACATTGCAGGACTTGAGACTCCTCATGAAGCATTAGAAAAACTTGCTAAAGTTTTTGGGATTAAAAATGAAATTAGAGCCCATCAACTTGAAAATGAGCTTCTTACTTTGGATCCTAATATTTTTTCTTGCATTGAAGATTTCTTGTCCAAATTCAAGACCCTTAGATATCTCTTGGAAGGTGTTAAAGTTAAGAAAGAAGATGGTAACCTTATTTATTCCATCCTTACTAAGTTGGGACCAGCCTACTCTGTATTTGTTTCCACTTTCCATTCTACAAGGGAAGCTTTCATTTGTCAAGGACAAGACTACAAGGCCCCTTCCTTTGACTCCTTTTGTGATTCCTTAATAAGAGAACAAGAAAAACTCTTACACCTTGGTCTTCTTAATCTTGGAAACTCTTCCACGAAAGCGTTAGCCGCCCAACAGCAACCAAATTCAAAGAATCCTAAGAAGTCATATCCTCAAAAGAATGGTCCTAAACCATCTCAGCCTCAAAATGAAAGATCATTTCAGCAAAATGATAAGACCAATAAAAACAAATGGAAGAAGACTGATAGACATTGTAACTTTTGTAATCGAGATGGCCACTTAGAATCTAAATGCTTTAAGAAGATGGAAGCCTTGGAAGCCGCAATGAAGAAACATAACATCCATGTGGAGCCTACTTCAACTTCAACTTTCGGAATGGCACTTTCTGCATGTCATTGTCAATCATCTCAGTCTGGTTATGCATTAAATGTATCTTCTTCTTCTTCTCATTCTCATGAGTGGCTCATTGATTCTGGAGCCTCTTGTCACATGGCCAAAAACCAAGCCATGTTTTCTTCTTTAAATGATTGTAACACCAAAAATATATATATTGGTGATGATAGATCTCTTAATGTTGTAGGGACTGGAACTGTTCATCTAGACAATGGTCAGTTTAATGATGTATTATGTGTTCCAACCTTATCCTGCAACCTTCTATCTGTCTATCAGATAACTCATTCAGGTGAAGGTAAAATTGTTGAATTTTCACCTCATGATGTTGTAATCAAGGATCTAAAAGATCCTAAACAGATTCTAGCTACTGGTCTTGCTGATGATTCCAAAAGGTTGTATAAGTTTCACAACTTTGGGTCATCCAATCTTCCCTCAGTATTTGTTGCTCATAATGATGAAGTGAGCAAACTTTGGCATGAGCGATTTGGTCACTTAAACTATCGCTCCCTTCAGCATCTATGTAAAGAAAATATGGTGACAGGTCTTCCTATGGTATCTTGCAGAGATGGTGTTTGTTCCGGATGTGTACTCGGAAAACATCATCGGGACAGTTTTGACAAACGTGCCTCTTGGCACGCCTCAGCCCCTTTACAGCTTGTGCACAGTGATTTATGTGGTCCTCTTCCTGTTGCTTCATTCTCTGGCTGCAAGTACTTCTTAACTTTCATTGATGATTTCTCCAGACGCACTTGGGTATACTTCTTAAAACTCAAGAGCGAAGTATTTAACACTTTTTTGGCCTTCAAAGCCTTTGTTGAAAAACAATCTGGACATCAAATTCTTAAGCTAAGAACTGATAATGGTGGAGAATATGTTAAAAACACATTCATCAACTTTTGCACCGAAAATGGAATTCAAATGCAACATACTGTTCCATACACTCCACAACAAAATGGTGTAGCTGAAAGGAAAAATCGCACCTTAAAGGAAATGGCTAATTGTATGCTGCAATCTAAAGGACTCAGTCTTAGTTTTTGGGCCGAAGCAATTAATTGTGCAAATTATATAATCAATCGCACTCCTACTAAGGTTCTAGAGAATATCACTCCAGAAGAAGCTTGGAGTTCCATTAAACCAGATGTAAGTCACTTTCGTGTGTTTGGAAGTGAAGCATGGGCCCATATTCCAGATGAAAAGCATAAAGCTTTAGAACCTAAGAGTGAGAAATGTACTTTTGTTGGATATTCTGAAGATGTAAAAGGTTATAGACTTATTCCATTTAAGTCCAAAAATGTTATCATTAGAAGAGATGTAAAATTTGATGAAAATAAATCGGCCTGCGAGCCTAGTCCGGCGGATGTGCCACCTCTTCCTATCTCTTCTACTTTTGAAAACATTTCTTCTTCAGATGATGAAAGCGAGGATGATAATCCTCCCCCACCTTCTCAGGATCCTCAACTTCCAAGATGGGTCCGTGCTACTCGGGATGCAGCAGGTGATCTTGCCGGTGATCCTACAGATCAGCGACGTACACGTTCTCAGTTTGAAAGAGCCTCTTCTTTACTGGCTCAAGCTCCAGTAAATCATGATCCTGACACTTTTGCAGAAGCTTCAGGCCATCCACATTGGGAAGCAGCTATGAATGAAGAATATCATTCATTGATGACAAATGATACATGGGATCTTGTTCCTCTACCAAAGGGACGCAAACTTGTTAGATGTAAATGGGTTTACAGAACCAAGTATGGACCAGATGGGAAAGTTGATAAACATAAAGCTCGTCTCGTTGCTAAGGGCTTTTCACAGGTTGAAGGCATTGACTACACTGAAAACTTCTCCCCTGTTGCCAAAATGAACTCTATCCGCCTTGTTCTTTCCCTTGCTGCCTCTTTAAAATGGGAAGTCCATCAGATGGATGTTAAATCTGCCTTCTTGCATGGGGACTTGCAGGAAGAAATCTATATGGAACAACCCATTGGCTTCATACAAACAGACTCCAGCCTTGTTTGTCGACTTAAGAAATCCCTTTATGGCCTCAAGCAAGCTCCTCGGGCTTGGTATGCCAAAATGGATAGCTTTCTTTTAGAATCTGGCTTTTCTAGGTGTCATTCTGACAATACTGTCTACACCAAGAAAGTGGGCAACTCTCTTATCATCCTTGTTCTTTATGTTGATGATCTTATTCTTACTGGTAGTGATCCCAACCTTATAAACCATGTGAAGTCCAGCCTTAAAAAGAATTTGAAATGACAGACTTAGGACACTTACACTATTTTCTCGGTCTTCAAGTCTTGCAATCCCAAGAGGGTATTTTCCTTTCCCAGTCCAAGTATGCTTGTGATATTCTTCGTCATTTTCACATGGAAGACTGTAAGCCAGCCCCTTCTCCCTTTCAGTCTGGAGTCAAACTTTCAGTCTCTTGTACTTCTCCTGAAGTTGATGCTACCTTATACCGTCAACTTGTCGGAAAACTCTTGTATTTAACCCATACTCGTCCTGATCTTTCCTTTGTTGTTGGCCTTGTTGCTCGTTTTATGCAAAACCCCCGTGAAAGTCATTGGAAAGCAGCTAAAAGAATACTTCGTTATGTTCGAGGTACAGTACAGTTTGGGATTCATTACAGTGCCAAAGCAGCTCCTCTGTTAGTTGGTTTCACTGATTCTGATTGGGCTGGTGACCCTGATGATCGGAAGTCTACTGCCGGTTATGTCTTCACTCTTGGTTCAGGACCTATTACATGGGCTTGTAAGAAACAGGCTGCCATTTCTCTTTCGTCAGCAGAAGCAGAGTATCGTGGTGCCGTGGAAGCTAGTAAGGAAGCCTTGTGGCTTCGTCAGATCCTATCAGAGTTTGGCTTTGAGCAGCAGCATCCAACCACACTTTGGTGTGATAATCAAAGTGCCATTCAGCTATGCAAAGATCCAGTCCAGCATCAGCGCAGCAAACACATTGAACTACACATGCACTTCATCAGAAAGCTCATTCATGACCATGTTCTTGAAGTGCAATATTGTCCAACAGATGATCAGGTTGCAGACATCTTCACAAAGGCTCTCACAGAGGCGAAGTTCACTAAACTTCGATATATGCTTGGAGTTCAGGAAGTTGTCACTAAGGGGGGATAGGCTCTAGTGCCTCCTTCCTTCTCCTATTGTGTCATATTTGTAAATCCTTCAATCCTATCCCAAGTTGTTCTTAAGGGGGGATGTTAGGATATTCCGACACATAGGATATAGTTAAGTTCAACTTGGTCTAGTATAGAGTTAGGTTAGAGTTAGGTAAAGTGTGTTTCTTTACCGTTGTACATTTTGTAACTTACAATCCGACGGTCACGATATGTAGTGATCCGACGGTTCACTCTCACCTCGGTATTACCGACACTTGATCCGTGGCTTGACACCCGATTGGTCCATGAGTTCTATTTAAAGCGCATGGAGGGTCATTGTTCGGAAAATCCGTGCATGAGAGAAGCTTATGTAAATTTTCATTCTTTGATTAATAAATTGCCTGTAGTACCCACGTTGGGACAGGCCGTGGACTGTTTCCCTCCTCGCACTCTGAGGGTTTTAACCACGTCAAAAATACTGGTGTATTGATTTGAGATCTGGTTGTGAGCGGTGTCCTTTTGGTATTCTTTCTGTGGAACTTACCCTGTAAATTCCTACACCCCCTACTCAACAAACAGAACCAGCAGCACCATCCACCTTAGCACCAGCGCCAACAAAAGACCAGGCTTCAAGCCTGGACATGCAGAAACTAAGAAATGAAATCCAAGCCCTGGAAGCCCAAATGTCAGAGTTAAAAGAGGCCAAGGAAAATTTGGGCAAGTTGAATGAAAGATATGACAAATCCAAGCATACTGTAGCAGAAAAGGGCAGGGAAATAAAGGCCCTTAAAGACAGGATAAAGGAGATGGAAAAGGAGCTCACATTGGATAAAGTGACAGATGAGCTCAAGACAGTGCTATGGGCCAACATTGGCCAATCCATCACTGACCAATGGCAGTACATCGAGACAATCCATTAGCAGTTGGAGCTCATTGCAAAAGCACAGAGGGAAATCCAGAGATCAAGGGCATCTCTAGGCAATATGCCTGAGGTTGCCAATAGAATGATCAATGTGCTTAACAACAGAACAAGTGCTCAGTTAGCTACTATGGGAATCTCCAAGAGAACTAAGACTATCCAGCTAATAAAGAGGGTCGTAACACTGAGAAGCCTAGTACAGACACTAGAAAGAAGGACCCAGGATATGCAGACCGAGGTCAATAGATTCATGGAAAAATTTGTGGCTTTGCAAAACAGAGGTCTTCCAGGCTTACTAAACAGCGCATGTTATAGACATTTTTGTGCCTTGCATCACTGAGCATGAAATGTCAATAATCAAGGGATCCAAAGTCCCTAAACATGTTCTTCCTACCCCTAGAGGAACAAGGCCAGCAAACCACAACACTTAACAAAAGTTCTCCACCTGAAAACACTCAAGAACAAGGCAATTCTGGATCATGTCAACTGCTCCACTGAGCATCTGCGCTGAATGTCAACTGCTCCATTGTCTACCTGCGTTGAGCGAGTTTGGACAAGTGGCAGAGTCATTCCTCAAGGTGTCAATGCCCAGGAAGCTTCCAAAATGACACTTGGATCAAGGAATTCGACTAGTGATGAGTAAGAGGTTCCAAATCTCCAAGTGGAAGCAAGAACCTCCAAGTGGACTGAAGAACTGAAGTGGGAGAGGACACTAGTCAGTCTCAGGCCAATCTCAAGCTGACTCATCCTCTCTCCAATATCCCTATATATAGATCTCTTCTACATGACATCAGGGAGGCTGGAATTTGGTATTTGCAAAGAATTGCTGTTGGTTTGTGGCTAGAAACATTGGGTGTGTTATGCTTTGAAGGGAGCTGAAGAAAGAATTCCATTCTGCTGGGAAGGAGATGCTGGGTTGGAGCCCTATGGGTTGTATCTCTTCCTGAACCCTGTTACTTTCAATAAAGCTATCTTGATTCTTTCCTATATGCTGGTGTATTTTGTATGATTGCATTAGTGTATTTGATTTACTTCTAATCCTGAATCATTTATGAATATGTATATTTGCCTTTGTATTGTGTTCTTCTCTTGTTGCAAGTAGTTGTTCTCTTGTCATAGGTAGCTGTCCTCTTGTGATCTCGCGGGATTCAAGTAGCTGTTCTCTTGATCAAGCGAGGAGGCAAGTAGTTGTGCACACACAAAGAGAAGAGGATCTAGTTCGAGGGACAACCGGAAGACAACGGTAAGTCTGCCAATCTCCTCTATTTCATATTTCATAAAGGAAGAAATCATGATAGCTGTATTCGTTTGTTGCTAAGGCGCTGTCACACCTTAGGTGGATAGGATCGTCCTGCATAGGCATTTTTCCCCACAACAGCGCAGGAAAACTCCTTTCACATGAAAACTTTGCCAAGAGGGTGAACACCTTTGCCACGAATCAGATCACAGAGAAAGCCAACACCTCAGAGGAAACAGGGCCAGCAACAGGACAAAGTCTCTACAACAGGGTAGAGAGCTTATTTTTTATTATGGATGAGATCAAACATTTGTTTGAAGCGCCTCCCAATTTCTATAAATATACAGAGGCAGATGAGACATTAGATGCAATTGTCAGACACCAATTGCCCACACAGGAATGGTGGACTAAAGCAATACAGATGATATTATGAACCAGAGCCTGTAAAGCAAATTTTGTTATTTATTTTTACAAGTGATCATGCACAGAAAAAACTTGAAATAATCAGCATGCATGAAAAGGGAAGGGCTGAGCCAACTCAGCAGAACTATTCGGCCAACAAAGCACAATTGACAGCTAACAGGTAGCAGGGCCGAAAGTTACAACACGACATGCCGTAAAGACGCATTTTTTCAGAGTTAAAACAGAACAGTCTGACCGACTCATTGGCCTCTAAAGGCCAAAATATCTTCTGACAGACATAAAGAGCATTTATGTTGTATTAAAAGCAGTGATAACTTCTTATCTACTGTTCTGTATAAGTTGGTGAAAACATTTATTTCTCAAATGACTCAACGCCTTAGATATTTTGTATGACCATTTGTATATATTCCCCCCTTGGCATAAGCTTGCAGGGAGTTGTTGTTGATTACTCTTCAAGAGTTCTTTTGCTATAAATTTTCAGAGTTTAATACAAAGGTCGATGGAATTTCCAAAGTCTGTGTTGTCTGAGGGATTGTGATTCGATTTGCTGAGTGCTGCAGGATTCCTGCATGTTGTCATGATTCAATAAGTTTCCTTTAAACTTTCGTTATGTTTCTTTCTGTTATTTTTCATAACTCATCCATGTTCTAGATTTCACAATTAATGGCAGAGAAAAAGACTAATTCCAGGATTTATTCATAGGATACGCTTAATTCAATCTATGCTATTACAAATGTTTTCTTCAGTTATGGTTATAAAGGTGTGATTCTTAATTGCTGCACCTCTACACTGTATCTTTCACAGAAATTATTGTTTAGGAATTCAAGTTTTCTCCTTTACAATACATCTCTTTCTTACAACCTAGCTTAGTGGAAAATTCTTAACTGCTTTCCACTGGTTACACTCATTTCATCATTAAAATAACAAGTTTGTTTCATGAAATATTCAAAAGGCCCTGCAGTTTCAGTAATCGTAATCTACCTCCAGTAACCAAGTAACCAAAGACTCCATTGCCCAATGAAATAGAATTATCTGAAGGTTCACACCTTAGGTACAAAAGACATCCCTCAACCAAAACATAAAACCAAAACCTGAACATCACAGCTAGCCTAAAATACTATCAGAACAGAGACAAATCATAAAGAGAGAGCCCTCTCTGATTACAGTTTGGCTAGAAACTGTAATCCAAAGATTGGTGAGTCGTTACCCCAGCCGTATTCCCTTGGGAGTCATAGGGAACAACCTGGGTGTTAACATGTGGCTCAAGAAAATTTTGGAAGATTTATAGGAGAAAATAGTACATGCAACTCCTCTTTTGATTGACAACACTTCTACAATAATGTTGGTGAGGAACACAAAGTTCCATGATCAAACCAAGCACACCAATACAAAATACCATATGATTTGACATCATGTTGAGGCTAAAACAATCCACCTACTACATTATTCCACAAATGAGAAGATTGCAAACATCTTCACCAAAGCACTTGGAAGGGAAAAGTTTGAAAGATTCATAATGATTCTTGGACTCAACAACACCCCTTCAGATTGGGGGGGGATGTTGACACCTACTCTTTAGGATTAGGAAAGTTTATGTAAATAGAAAAAATAAAGGAAATGAGAAGTTGAAGAGACATTGGGAGGTGAAAGCCAATAATATCCCTCTCCTTGTATATATTCACATTCTCTCTTAATGTAAAACACAATTTCATTCAGATATACAAACATGGCCTGATAGGAAAGACACTTAGAATAACCATATTAGGTAAATGAGAGTAGTTAGCATATGATGGAATGACACCAAGAACAATACTTGGACATTTGTTTTCCTTTTTATGGCATGTGAAGCATCATGTGGCCCACACAAGATAATTTAACAAGTCTAGTCTGAAGAAAAGGGTGATGTGTAGTACATGGGATGAACATATGAGGGTAGCATGCAAGAATGTAGATAGGAACCCATTATAATGGGTTGAATTAGCTAGAGTTGACATGGCGGTGTAGGTCATAAGTCAGGTGAGAACAAAGGAGAAAAAATAACTATTCAGACGGGTTGGGCCAAACAATCATTTTGAAAAGTATGTAATACATAACATTGACCCAGTCGAAATGGAAGGATGAAACCTTCCTCAGATTGAAATTATTTATTGTAAATGCAACAAGAGAGTTAGTTAAGGAAACAAGCATTTGACCAAGTACCATTTGGATTATAAGTGCTAATGTGATATGAAGAGTTGGAGGGGAAATGCATAAATTTATGGGTTTGGATAGTCTATGATCACCCAATGTCTAACATGATTGGGTGGGTCATTGCACAATTCATGACACAATTTTCTTACATGAAAAAGTGTAGGGAGATAAGTTATTATTAGTTAGAGGAAAATATAAGCATGTAAACACAAGACAAAATAAATACACAAGTTTATACTTGAATAAATATTTTCTATTCATTAATTCTTCTCTCATACACATCCACCATGCTACGGATATTATCTCTTCTTTCTTCAAATTACAATGGCACAACCACAAGAATATAAACCCTAACTCTCATTTCCTCACGAAAACTAGGACTTTACGCTTTAACTAAACTTTTCTAACTTTCCTTTAACTTAACTCAACATTTTTCTTTTACTTGACTCAATTGTTCTAGACAAAGAATTAACCTTCTAACTATGGCTCACTTGAATTCTAATATTAGACTCAAATTTCTTTCCTTAACTTAACTCTACTCTTCATGCATTGCATGCATATGAGAGTAACTACTATTTATAAAACTCCCCCTTAATTACGACCATATGAATCAACCTTAACTTAAATGTGACTCAACTATTCATGCTATGCTTGCAATAAAAAAATGACTCAAACAACCTTTTACAATGCAGTTTTTTATTTTTCATTTCTTCCACATTTATACCCTTGAAACCGCTTCATTTTCAGTTGTTCTTTCTTGATGCAAGCTCCATATTTCTTCACTTGTTGCTACTGAAACTTTTCTTTGAATTATTATATATTTCTAATAATAAACAATTTAGCCTTTTAGAGCCTATATTCTATAACTTCCTCTTGAAATTTTCATTCACTCATGGACTACTACCACAACTCTTCATCTTCAAACTATGAACTTTTCCATTGCTTCTTTTGCTTCATATTCTTGATCTTCTTTTTGCCATATTTCTTGATAGTAGAATTTGATCTCTTATTGACTCCATTGTTGAAAGATTGTTTCAATTCTTTCTTCTTTGTCTCTAGAAACTTCTATGCTCTTTCCTACATCTTTTTATTCATCTTCTCTTTTAGTTATAACTGTAATTGGATTGTTGTCTTGTCTACTTGCACACTCAAAATTAATGTTAAAAACATCTTCATTATGCTTTGTAGTGAGATATTTATTTTGTTCCTTTCCTCTTCAACTGCATTGAGGCTATCTTCCAATGTTATGATGTTAGTGGATATTCTCATCAAAAAATCATGAATCACTTTATCCTCTTCTTAATCATTAATTGTTGCTAGATCGCACACTGCTTCATGAAAAATTCTAACTATTGATTCATTAATTACTATTATAGTGATAGCTTCAACCTTTACTTCTTCATAGAACATGGAACTTTCCATATTTCCACACTCAAATTTTTTTTCAAAAAAGAGACCACACATTTCATCAACATAATTTTCGTCCACTCTGTGGTGAGATATCTGAGCATGCATGTGCTCATTAACAATTTCAACTTCACTAAATTCATGATTTGTTTTTGGATTCATGAGAGATGCACTTTCAGCTCTATAAACCATTACTTCAAATGAAAAACTCTATTTTTTATTCTCAAAATTAAATTCCTGAAAATCTAATGAAAATAGGTCATCATTAACTACAATCATATGAACTAGATCACACATGTTATTCACCTTTTTGTTGTAATCTTCACCATCATCAACAAGGTCTATTTTTGGAATCACCAATTCACTGCTCACTTTACAATCACCATACACATGTGTCTCGTCACAGTGAGATTCACCTTAATATTCACCATCCATGTTACAGTGCGTTTCTCGAAAATCTATATGCTCTTGCTCTACTTCACACACAGAGACTTCAAATTCCTACTCTGCCATATCTTTTGCGTCTTCTTCATCCATATGGATGTCTGCATTATGGGTTTCACTTTTATAGTTTTTATCACTATCATCCACATTGGAGTGGCATTCTCCAAGATTTTATTTCCTCTTAGAGTCTTTCTCATTTACTCTAAGACTTGTAGTTGACTGTCTATTGATTCTTCATCATCATGTAACAAAATTTGTTGCTTTATGTCGCTTTCCTTTATACCAAATTCTACTTCTAGTGTCTTCCATGCTTCCTAGAAAGATATAGTTTTTGTTACCTTGCATAAGGAATTCTCATCCAATCCATGTTTTAAAATATCTAATAACACGGAATCACCTACTTCATCATATGGGTTATTAGACCGATACTCAATCAAATCTTTACATCAAATAAAATTTTTCATTTTGACAGTTCCCAAAAATTAAAAAATTATTAGTAAATCTTTGAAGTGTTACTAGATCTATCCTGATCCATTGATCCTGGAATTGTTCTACTTCATATACTTGTCTTTTATATGCCTCGACTTTGGTGAGAACCTCTATGATCTCCTCGAAATACTTTTGCTCTTTCTTGTTATTTATTTTCTTAGTTTGATTTAGTCTTGCTTTGTGACCGATGATATTCGTCTTTATTATATCTTTTTTCTTCTTTCCTTATTGTATCATCCTTCCATAAATGAACGTCCCATACATTTGATTATCTTCAAAACTAAACATTTTAACCTTCACTTTAACGGTGGCTCCCAACAACTACTAGCAAGGTTGTTAAGCTCTTCTATGTAGACCCTTATGGAGGCTCATGTATACAACTTACGATAAAGACTCATTCTTTGCTCAGTTGTAGTGGCTCTTTGCTCTTGATATGGTGGTGGATATATAGGCTACCCACCCTCATATTTTAGTATTTGGGTTTACAAACTCTCAGCGATCTCTAGTTTCTACTTATGGAGCGATGGATGCAAACTTCAATTTGTGGGATACTCGCAATAGCCAAGGCTCTTAGTGGAAGTAGCTCATGACCTTCTCAACTCCTTTAGTTATTTGAAACCCTGCTAAACCTTGCTCTCATACCACTTGTTATTTAGAGGCAAAGATAAACATTCATAGATAAGACAAATAAGTACACAAGCTTCTACTTGAATAAAGAAGTTATATTCGTTAATTATTCTCTCATATACATCCTTCGGATTGTTGTTATTCTCTTCTTACTTCCCATTACAATGACCCAACCATGATTATATAACGACTACAATTTATAAATATGGAATCATGTAAACTCTAACTTTATTTTCCTCATGTAAACTATGACTTGATGCTTTAACTAAACCTTTCTAATTTCACTTAAACATAAAGCAACATTTTTATTTTCCTTAGCCTTTCTTGACAAGGCATTAACATTTTAACCCTAACCCTGACTCACTTGAATTATAATATTAGACTTAACTTGCTTTCCTTCACTTAACTTAACTCTTCATACCTTGCATGCATACGAGAGTACTTACATTTTCTATCAAGTGAAACGTTTTTGATCTATGAAAATGTTGCAATCAATTGCAGTAAATCAAATAGGAAATTTAGGGATAGGTTTGTATGAATTGTATGCTCTTATAATTTTTAAATTACTATAGGAGACTAGAGTTCACTTAGTTGTAACATATTTGAATATTTGACAACTTTTAGGCCAGTTGGGTTGTTGATTCTATAAGATTACTTTCATTCATATCATTTTTATATTGGTTATGATAAGGCATAATTGTATGGAATGATTATCTACATACTTCAATAAGTGTTAAACTTATGAATTTTAAAAATCATGAAATATAAAAAGTGAGGTGTAGTATGGAATAACGTAGTTTCAGATGGAGAGAATCAATGAGATTAAATGAGTCACAATGCACCACAAACCTATAGTGATGGACCATCCAGGTGCACTAAGTGAGTCTCTGATGTGGGTGACTATAGGGGCATGACAATGACTTTTTAGGTTAAATTAAAGTTAATGCTAGAGGTACTCTTTCAACCTCATTAATAATTTATTTCCCTAGTTTGAAATGATATCAATTACTAATATTACTTATTTAGAGGACGTCCTTCAATTCTTGGAGGAGGAGTTAGTTTCTAGTTTCTTGCAAATTTATATCAAAGTTTTAGTTGAAGTAATTTAAAATTTTCATATATTTAAAAAAAAATTAGCTCATGGAGTGTAACTCAATTGACAATCACCTTGTTATGAAGTATTATGTAAAAGCATGAGATTCAAAGTTCAAATCCTCATGAGTTAGGTCAACCAAAAAATAATATTTTTTATCTATTTATTTATTATATTTTTAGAATGTGGTATGTATATTGTAATTGTTTTGAAATCAAATTATCTTTAATTTATTACTTTTATATAATTTTTAATATAATTTTCAAATAAATATACATTAAATTAAATACTTAAAAATTGGTTAAAAATATTCTAACTTTTCAAAATGTTATATTTTAATTTTATAATTAATTAAAAAATTAATATAGATAACATATTCTAATTTTATATTCAATTTTAAGGGATTAATGGAAAAGGAAAATTATAACATAAAATAATGAAATTGATATGATTAAATTTCATGTGGTTTGAATATCTATTTTAAAAAATTAAAAATATAATTATCCCCTATCCACTCATGAAATTTCTATGGAAACTTCCCGGATGTAATGATAGACATGTTGTCTCTAATTGTATTAACAAAGATCGAAGGGACATAAGAGAAATTGATGTCCAAGAAATCTTGCAAGAAAACGTTGTCATGTTCTTTCCATTTAGCTACCCCCACAAAATAAAGTGCCCACAAAATCATTATATTTATATAATATAACATGAATGGTAAGTGAAATAAAAACCTCAATATAGGTGCGATACAGTAGTAGTTTGCAAGCTTGGGGACTTAGGGCACACTCTCCGATTCAATTTTGCAGGTGTTAGATAATATTGTCTTAAATTGACATGGTTTTGTCTTAATTGTTAACTGTCTTAAATGAGTTTCGTCTTAATTTTCATCGTCTTAGATGACCATTGCCTTAAATATAAAATTTTTTCTTAAAATGTTTTTTTCTGAAATAGCTTTTGTCTTAAATATAAAGTTGTCTTAAAATATTTTTGTCTTAAGTTGTTTTTGTTTTAAATATAAAGCTTTGTCTTGAAATATTCTTGCCTTCAACTATTTTTGTCTTAAATATGCCATTTTGTCTTAAAATATTTTTGTCTTAAATTTTTTTTGACTTAAATATAAAATTGTGTATTAAACTAATTTTGTCTCAAACTAATTTTTTATTAAATATAATGTTTTGTCTTAAAATATTATGTCTCAAACTATTTTTGTCTTAAATCTTATATTTAAGACAATTCAATTAATATGAAATTTTAATGAGAAATAACTAAAATAAAAGTAAATTTTTAAGACAAAAGATTTCTTTTGTCTTAAAAAAACGTCTTAAAATTGCGCTTCATGTAGTAGTGTTGTTGTACCATTTAAGTATAGGGGAGACGTGTCACTGTAAAATATAATATAAAACATAAAATGTAATGTAAAATATAAAATGTAAGACACAAAGCTACGAGTTTGACGAAGAAATTGGTATGTCTATAATGTAAAGTTAACATACTAATGTTTATTTAACAAGGTATTTGTTTATACATTATTATTGGTATAATAGTCAATAATATTGATTATTATCATTCAATTATATTTTAATTATAGTCATATGCAATATAACTATTATTATATTAGATGTGAGATATATTATTAACTACAGTGTGGCAATTTTGAATCATATTGATAGAGGGAGAGAGCAAGAGGGAAAAAGAGAGAGAAAAGGGGAGAGAGATACAAAGGGACATATATGGAGTTGGAGGGAAAAAAAGACATAGAGAGGTAGAGGTGGAGAAAGAGAGAGGAAGAGAAGAGCAATAGGGAGAGAGGTGTTGGGTGATAAAAGGTGCTTTTTAAAACTCCTATTTATCCCACATTATTTATCAAACTGGGCAAGTCCTCTTATTTCAAGAGTGTACACAATATGTGCATGATATAATCCGAGAGAGTAATGTTTTCTAAATTGCAGTATAGATCTTTCAAATACAAGAGTAAATAGATGCTTTTAATAAATCCCAATTGCAATTAAAGAAAACTTGATCTTTTAATGAAATCAAATCATACATTCGTCAAAGTAACAACAATCATCAGTTGAGGATATAGTAGTGATAACTCATTCCTCTTTTAACTCATTTAATCTAAATCAAACACAATCCTTACTAACCAATACAAGTAGCAAACGATACCAATCTGAGAGCTTTGACAACGATAGTCAATACTCTTTAAAGTTGATGATCTGAAACAGAATATATAATTAAATAACTGAATCTGAAATAACAGTAAAATGAATCAACAACACTACTACGGACTATACAAAGTAGAAAAATTATGTTAACATTGGAAAATAAGAAACAACAAAGTGATACAATTGCAAAAGGTAAGAATTCAATCAAACCATCAAACTACGAAAATCAGGAATGCATGATAGAGGAACAGCAAGTAAATCGACCAGTAGCTGGGCCTTTAGCCGCCAATGAATACCGCTAGATTTACTTCAGATAAGGCGAATGAATAGCAACCTCAACTTATATATTAATCATTGAACTTGAGTAACATGACAATATGATCGCGTTCTCTTGCCAACACAAGTCTATAAATTAAATTTTCAATTTGAAATAAGAGAGATCCATCCCCTTTCATCCTATCCTATCCTATCGTATCTCTAATAATCCCTATAACAATCTCTCCTACTAATCTCTAGTAATCCATCCCATAATCTCTCTTTGATCTATGTTCTTAATTAAATACACAAAGAACAGGGAGAAGTTATAATAGATATGATAACAATATGATTCCCATTAAAAAATTACATTGTTCACAACAAATTGATTAGCAAGATCATTTCTGAAATATCTTCCCATCAGCATTCAACAGGAACAGGTCGAATTTGGTATTGCAACAGGGATAATTTGGAAACCGGCCGCAACAACAAATCTGAGAAAAATTCTTTAGAGAACCTTCAATTTTTCTTAATACGAACTGAATTTTGGAAAACTGCACAACAGAAAACTAATTTGGTTCGTTCTAAACAAAACCCATGTTTTGGATTTTCCAGATACTTCTTCTTTTGCCCGAAACATCCAATGCAAAACTGTCACTTCTTATTCCAATGAATTTCTGAGTTGGCGCATTCAATGATGAGCTGGAGATCAAATATGCAATATAGAAACTATCTTGGAGGCTAAAATGGTGAGTGAAGATACAAAAAATTTATTAATAAACTATCATTGGTAAAAGCATGCATAATAATTAATTCATTAAAAACAAATGAGAAGAAATAATATTTATCCGTAAGAGAATAAATAATTATAAAACGGAATTATATGATAAAGTGTGATAAATAATGGCAGAAATGGATGAAATAGGTGTTTAAGAGTGATAATAATAATGACAAACTAGCAGCCCAACATACCCCCAAACTGAATATATTGCATGTCTTCATGCAACCGAAAGCCTCTGTATTAGCCAAGCAATAATACAACAATTGTTCATCCCAACTCATGAAATGGATGGAACAAATAAATTCTTCCTCAAATAATGAATATTCAATTTTAGCAATGTTGATGAAGGCGTAACAAGTTTTACATTGACGTTCAACTATATGTATATGAAGTTGCAACAAAATATGACACAGGTAACAACAAACTCCATTAACCATTTTCTCAAAAACTACAAACCAGATTTTGTTGAAATTTTGCATGTAGACTTCTACTATATTAATGCTTCTATGATCCAAGAATCAGATCGTTTTGATGCAGGGATCATGAGTTAGAAGAAAAATGGTTGTAGGTGACAGTGCATGATATCTGAAATTTGGCTTACTAATTTAACTAGAAATTTTCTGGGTTTGTGTATTTTAATGATACCTCTTTGTTATCCAAAAATCACAAGAATTCAGTTCGTAGTCTTAAAGATATACGCCAATCAATTTTTGCACTGTATAAAAATGAAATTGTATGCCTTAAATGAGAAAGAATGTAGAAAACATCCATCATGCGTAGTAATTCCTCCGCCAAACTGAAGAATTAGCATGCTTTCATGCAATGCTAGAAAACAAATAAAGGTGGTCACTACCATCTGTTGAAATCTATGCTTGGTGTAAAACAACATGGAATAAGGGAGGTGTTGAGAATGAATAAGAAGATCAATGAATGATAAAGAATATGAATGGTATGGTCATAATAAATGAATAAATGAAAGGCACACTCCCTCAAACTGAAAGGAGCTATGTTTTTAAAAAGTGGAGAGTGGTAAAGATGTGGAAAGAATGGTTGTAAATAATGCTCAATGGATTTTCATAAAATTCTCCTAAATTCGTAATAAATCAGAAAATTATGCTATTTTACCTCAAGTTTTAACTCCGAAAAGAAAAATGTGGAATGACATGTATGGATTCATATTTCTTGAAGCCGATGTAGGCTGAGCGGATACTGCAAGTGATGCAAAAGGTGGAAGCCATGCAAGCACATCATGTGTGAAGAATTGTGCGCATTCGCGAGTTGCTCAAACCTTTACTGTCAGGTGCGATAGTGTGTCCTTGTTGAGAATAGAATTTGTTGGCATTATGATTCAGGTGTTGTACTTGATGGCAAACTCTTTCAGATGGTAAATCAAGAAGGACGCAGGAAATTTTGTTCAGCAAGTGCGTCCCCGCAGGTATTCCATACAGAACCCGCGTCCAGGGACGCTGGCCAGCCGTTCAGAAGGTGCGTCCGCCCAGTGCACACATTTCAAGGTAGAGAAAAGCTCGTGGGGGCTTCTTGTGTGGTATCTAGCCGACGGTTGCGTGTTTCTTTGGTGTCGGCTCGTGGTATTGTTCCACGCTTTGGGGAGAAGCTTGCCTATATAAAGCAAAGGAGTTCATTTGGATTATGCATCATCTTGGTTGATCATCTCTTGGTGTGATCTAGTCCATATCTTTAAGGGTAAATCTTCTAATGGACTACGATCTATATGGCGCATGATCAGATCTGTGGATCTGAGTGTTTGGGTTGGTTCTGAAGTCCTCTTATCTTCTATATCTAAAAGGACACAGATTCAGTGAAGGGAAAGTGCGCCGGGACGCAGTACAGTAAAGGATCAGGTGCGTCTCTGAAGCGAAGGACGCGGTGCGACTGTGGTATTGGGTGCGTCTCTGAAGCAAAAGACGCGGCGCGATAGTGTTGATGTGTGCGTCGGTCGCAGACAAGAAAAAGTAACAGTGCGTCTGCACGCAGAACAGCATAAGGTATACTGCGTCCAGTCGCAGGCCACAGAAAGAAAATATGCGTCCCTGTCTCAAGATGATCTGTTAACTGTATATTTCTGTTCATAAGGTGTTCTGGGTTGTTTCTGTAATTACTGATCTGATATCTGTAGTAGACTGTATCTGTTGTATACTTGTTGATCATTTTGAAAAAGAAGTAGGGGGTTGTAGCTCCCTTCCAGGAGAAGTCTGGAAAACAAGAAAGAGTTGTAGCTCTTTGCAGGTTGCAGCCTGCGTGCTGGTAAAGGACTGCACCAGTACAAAATCATTGTAAAAAGAATTTCTTGAAAGAAGATAGAGACATTATTGCAGCAGGTGGTTTTTCTCCCGCATTGGGTTTCCACCTTACATCTTGTGTTCTTTGGTGTGACTATCTATTTTCTTTATTCATGCTCATTGTTTTATGGTACTGATATGCAAGAATATTTCAAAAGATCAAATAAGGAAGATTTGGTAAATTGCTAGATAATACTGATTCCCCCCCCCCCTCAGTATTATTTCCAACAATTGGTATCGGAGCAGGTCCTTCAGAACAGCTTGATCGCTTGAAGGTAGATCGTTCATCATGAGCAACTACGAGAGAGAAGCATCAATCAGGCCACCCGTCTTCGATGGAACAAACTTCAATTATTGGAAGGTAAGAGTTACTGCATATCTTCAATCTCTTGGTACAGAAGTTTGGAACATTGTAGAATCAGGCTATGCCTTTCCTTCAGTTACTCCTACAGATCCAGCTGAGAAAAAGCAGTATGAAACAAATGCAAAAGCAGTCAGTACTCTATTAGGAAGTATATCTCAAACAGAGTTCATGAAGGTCATGCACTTCAAATCAGCAAAAGAGATATGGGACAAAATGATCACTAGCTATGAAGGAGATGAACAGGTAAAAGAAGCTAAACTTCAAACTCTCAGGATTCAATATGAGACTCTCAAGATGTATAATGATGAAAGTGTGGCTAATTATTTTCTTCGAGTAGATGAGATTGTTAATTGTATGAAAAATTTGGGTGAAGAAATAAAAGAGACTATAGTAGTTCAAAAGATTCTAAGATCTTTATCTCCCAAGTTTGAATCTAAAGTATCTGCAGTAGAAGAAAAGGAAAATCTCCGTGTTCTCACTATGTCTCAGCTGCATGGAATTCTAACTGCTTATGAAATGAGAAAGGGAGGTCCATCAGACAGAAGGGAAGCTGCTTTTAAAGCATCAGGCAAAGAAGATCACTATGAAGCATGTCATGTTCCAGAAGAAGAGGAAGAAGAATCAAACTTTGTCAGAAATCTTCAAAGGGGTTCTGGAAGGTTCAGAGGAAAGCTACCTTTCAAATGTTTTGCTTGTGGAAGAGTAGGTCATTATGCTGCAAAATGCTCTTATAAGGATAAAGGAAAGGAACCAGTTAGATGGAACAAGAAACAGGGTACAAATAAGAAAAGCTACTACACCCATGAAGATAGCGATGGCTTATCAAACAGTGATGAAGATGAACAAGGTAACAAATATAGATTGTTAATGGCATTTGAAGATGATAATTATGAGGATGCTATAGATGTGGATAACCTTTATGATGAAATTACTAGACTCAAGAGATGTATAGAAGAAAAGAACATGATTATTGATACTCTACAATTTCAGATTGATGAAAAGGAAAAACATCTTGAAAAATTAGAAGGTGAAATTGTTGGTCTTAGAAAAGAAATTGAGAAAACAAAAACTATTAATCTCAAGTTTGTCAAAGGATCTGAAACGTTGAATGAGATTATCAGTGTGCAGCGATCTCCTCTAAATAAGACAGGTCTGGGCTACAATGGAGAAACTTCTCAAGCTTCAACTTCAAAAAGTTATCTTGATGCAGCAAGAAGAAATGAGCAAGAACACAAGGAAGATCATCAGGTAAAGCAGGGACAAACTTCAAACTATCAGGGGCAATCCAGCTTAAGGGTGAACAAAAGCCACAACCAGCCACAGGTAAAACCTTCTCAATTTGGTTCAAGAATAGATGAAAATAGAAATTACAATCAGTCGGCTGGTAGATTCAATAATCGCAGAAACTTCTTCAATGGACAATGCTTTTCTTGCCATAACTTTGGTCACAAAGCAGCCCAATGTGTTGCGTATAAAACAATCATGACTAGGGAAGCTCAAAAACAAAGAAGCATGACAGGGAATACAAAAAGGACCTATAACAATTTTTCAGCTCTTGAAAATGAAGTTGAATGCTCTATTTGCAATAATTTTGGACATGAAGATGTTGAATGTAGAAGCAGGTTTCCGGAAAGAAAGGTACAAGAACAAAAAAGGGAACAAACCTCAGGCACCAAAACATGGAAAATAAAGGAACCTCAAACAGAAAGATGTGGGATAGCATTCTATGCAGAAGGACAAGAAAATCTATGGTACATTGACAGTGGATGTTCAAAGCACATGACAGGTGATAAAGAAAAACTTGAATATTATTCTAATTTAGAAAAGGGAAAGAAAGTCTCTTTTGGAAATGATACTCCTGCAACTATAAAAGGAAAAGGTATTGCTCCTTTAAAAGAAGATGTTAAGGCTGGAAATGTTTTGTTTGTTGATGGACTAAAGCATAATCTTCTAAGTGTAAGCCAGATGTGTGATCAAAGAACCGAGGTTATATTCAGATCAAATGGATGTCTTGTTCGTGATCTTGATACAGGTAAAACAGTTCTCAAAGGAAAAAGAACTTCAAATAATCTATACATTTTTGATGAAGAACAACAACAATGCTATTTAAGCAAGGATGAAGAGCACTGGTTATGGCATCGAAGATTGGGACATCTAAGCTTCTCACAAATAAGGAAAGCTTGCAAATATCAGGCAGTTCGCGATCTTCCAGATATCAAAATTCCTGACAACACCATGTGCAGATCATGTCAGTTTGGAAAACAGACTAGAACTAACTTTCCAGAGAAAGAAGGATCAGCCAGTATGCCTCTTGAGCTAGTACATACAGATGTATGTGGACCATTCAGAAAAAGAACACCTAGAGGAGAGGAATACTTGATATTATTTATTGACGATTTCTCCAGGTTTGTTTGGTTAGGACTTATGAAGCACAAAGATGAAGCTTTCGAAAAATTCAAATCCTTCAAAGCCTTGGCTGAAAATGAATCAGGTCACAAGATTAAGTGCCTCAGATCCGACAGAGGTGGAGAATTTACTTCAAATGAATTTTTCGATTTCTGTGATGAACATGGAATAAGGAGAGAATTTTCTACAGCTAGAACTCCTCAGCAAAATGGAGTAGTGGAAAGAATGAACAGAACAGTCCAGCAAATGGCTCGTGCTATGCTTGATGAATCAGGAACTCCTGCAACCTTCTGGGGTGAAGCTGCACATGCGGCAGTTATTATTCTCAACAAGACAAATGTCCGAGTGAACAGCACTCAAACTCCTCATGAGCTCTGGAGTGGTAAAACTCCTTCAGTAAAGCACTTCAAAATCTTTGGGAGCAAATGCTATATCAAAAATACTGAGGAGCAGCTTGGCAAACTTGATCCTAGAGCAGATGAAGGAATTCTTCTTGGCTACTCTCCACATAGCAAAGCATACAAATGCTACAATAAAAGACTTGGCAGAATTGTTGAAAGCATTGATGTAGTGGTTGATGAGAAAGGATACATTCCTAGGCAAATACATCGTGAAGACATTGAAGAAGATGAAAGCTACCCTCAAAGACAGAATGATGAAGAAGAAGAACCGCAAGAACAATTTCAAGACGGACCTCACGAAGAAGCAGAAGAAAGAACAAGAATAGAAGAAAAGACTCCATCCAGATATGTTCAAAAGAACCATCCAGAATCTCAGATCATGGGACAAAAGGAAGCAGGTATACAAACTAGAAGAACAGTTGCAGAAGCTTCAAGTTATTTGGCATTACTCTCCTCTACTGAACCACAAAATGTGAAAGAAGCATGCAAAGATGAATGTTGGGTGAAAGCAATGGATGAAGAACTTGAGCAAATCGAAAAGAACAATACTTGGGAGCTGGTTCCTAGACCAAAGGATAAGAATGTTATCGGAACAAAATGGGTTTTCAAAAATAAATTGAATGAAAATGGAGAAGTAATTAGAAACAAAGCCAGACTTGTTTGTAAAGGGTATGCACAGCAAGAAGGAATAGACTTTGAAGAAACTTTTGCTCCTGTTGCAAGACTTGAGGCCATCCGAATGTTTCTTGCTCTCTCAAGTTGTCAGAACTTCAAAGTATTTCAAATGGATGTGAAATCAGCTTTTCTGAATGGAGACTTGGATGAAGAAGTGTACATTGAACAGCCAGATGGTTTCATTCTTGGAAACGATCCAAATCTTGTATGCCGATTAAAAAAGGCTCTCTATGGTCTCAAACAAGCTCCAAGGGCTTGGTACTACCGGTTGGACAAATATCTTCATCAACAAGGTTTTTCAAAAGGTTCAGCAGATAGCAATCTTTATATAAAAATTGAAAATGACAAATTACTAATACTTGTTGTGTATGTAGATGACATTATTTTTGGCAGTAATGAAGAAGCTATGAGTCAAAGCTTTGCCTCAGTCATGCAGAAAGAATTTGAGATGTCCTTGCTAGGAGAACTGACATACTTTCTTGGTTTGCAAATCCAACAAAAGAAAGGAGGAATCCTTTTATCTCAAACCAAGTATCTCAAGCAGATTTTGAAGAAATATGGCATGGAAGATGCAAAACCAGTATGTACACCCATGGTTACAGGATGTAGTCTCAGTGCAAATGACGAATCTGCAGCAGTTCATCAACCAACCTACAGATCTATGATTGGAAGTCTACTATATTTGACAGGTACCCGACCAGACATCATGCATGCAGTTGGAATAGTTGGAAGGTTTCAGGCAAATCCAAAGGAGACTCATCTTCAAGCAGTAAAGAGAATCTTCAAATATCTTCAAGGGACTCAAAATTATGGCCTATGGTATCCTAGAGATACAGATCTCACTCTTCATGCTTATACAGATGCAGATTGGGCCGGAAGCGTGGATGACAGGAAAAGCACAAGTGGTGGTGCATTCTTTATGGGTTCTAGACTGGTATCTTGGTTCAGCAAGAAACAGAGTTCAATTGCCTTGTCTACAGCTGAAGCGGAATATGTTGCGGCTGCATCTTGTTGCACCCAACTTCTTTGGATGATGCAGACTTTGCAGGATTATCAAATCACTTGTACACCTCCTATTCCTATCTTATGTGACAACACAAGTGCAATCAGCATCTCAAAGAATCCGGTTATGCATTCAAAAACCAAGCACATACCAATCAAGTACCATTTTCTCCGGGAACAAGTACTTGAACAGAAGGTCAAGTTGGAGTATGTTCCTTCTAAGGAACAAGTTGCTGATATTTTCACCAAACCGTTGCCCAGGGACACTTTTGAATACCTCAGGCAAAAGCTGGGGGTTGTTGATGCATCATCTCACTGTTGACCATCTTCCTATTGATGGTATAGGCTCAGGGGGAGCACATAATGCATTGTTGGCATTATGGAGAAGGAGATCTTGGAAATAGCTGCAATATGTCTCTGTCTCCTTCATGATGGATTTCTGGTTACAAATCTGGAGAAGCATGAGCATAGGGGGAGCATACCCTTTGCTCTTGATGTCAAAGGGGGAGAATGATGAAGCTGAAGATTATGTGGTTGCCATCAAGTCCAAAGGGGGAGTTTGTTGGCATTATGATTCAGGTGTTGTACTTGATGGCAAACTCTTTCAGATGGTAAATCAAGAAGGACGCAGGAAATTTTGTTCAGCAAGTGCGTCCCCGCAGGTATTCCATACAGAACCCGCGTCCAGGGACGCTGGCCAGCCGTTCAGAAGGTGCGTCCGCCCAGTGCACACATTTCAAGGTAGAGAAAAGCTCGTGGGGGCTTCTTGTGTGGTATCTAGCCGACGATTGCGTGTTTCTTTGGTGTCGGCTCGTGGTATTGTTCCACGCTTTGGGGAGAAGCTTGCCTATATAAAGCAAAGGAGTTCATTTGGATTATGCATCATCTTGGTTGATCATCTCTTGGTGTGATCTAGTCCATATCTTTAAGGGTAAATCTTCTAATGGACTACGATCTATATGGCGCATGATCAGATCTGTGGATCTGAGTGTTTGGGTTGGTTCTGAAGTCCTCTTATCTTCTATATCTAAAAGGACGCAGATTCAGTGAAGGGAAAGTGCGCCGGGACGCAGTACAGTAAAGGATCAGGTGCGTCTCTGAAGCGAAGGACGCGGCGCGACTGTGGTATTGGGTGCGTCTCTGAAGCAAAAGACGCGGCGCGATAGTGTTGATGTGTGCGTCGGTCGCAGACAAGAAAAAGTAACAGTGCGTCTGCACGCAGAACAGCATAAGGTATACTGCGTCCAGTCGCAGGCCACAGAAAGAAAATATGCGTCCCTGTCTCAAGATGATCTGTTAACTGTATATTTCTGTTCATAAGGTGTTCTGGGTTGTTTCTGTAATTACTGATCTGATATCTGTAGTAGACTGTATCTGTTGTATACTTGTTGATCATTTTGAAAAAGAAGTAGGGGGTTGTAGCTCCCTTCCAGGAGAAGTCTGGAAAACAAGAAAGAGTTGTAGCTCTTTGCAGGTTGTAGCCTGCGTGCTGGTAAAGGACTGCACCAGTACAAAATCATTGTAAAAAGAATTTCTTGAAAGAAGATAGAGACATTATTGCAGCAGGTGGTTTTTCTCCCGCATTGGGTTTCCACCTTACATCTTGTGTTCTTTGGTGTGACTATCTATTTTCTTTATTCATGCTCATTGTTTTATGGTACTGATATGCAAGAATATTTCAAAAGATCAAATAAGGAAGATTTGGTAAATTGCTAGATAATACTGATTCCCCCCCCCCCCTCAGTATTATTTCCAACAGAATTCCCCCCATACTTGTTGTTCTCCTGTAAACAATTTACTATTCGGAATGCAATTTTCTTGAATCCACTGTGTTAGTTATGGATAGCAATAGATAAGATGCGTGTAAGAAGTTCAATCAGAAAAACTTTTGTATAAATGCCATACTAATATTTTATCAAATCATAAGGCTATGGCAGAGTTCAATAATTATATCGCATGCTATCCCATAATGCATACATTCCCCCCTCCAAATGGAAAAGATATTCCATGACCATAAAGAATATGAAAGGTGTTGTGCTCATGAGAAGGTAAGGGAATGAACACTATGACAGTAAATGAAGCAGAGTACACATATCAATGATAGGATGGTGAGAGGTATGGTTATAATGAGAGCAGAGTGTGTAAACATAGTCATGAATAAGAGATAGGACGCTTTCAATTGATGATAAGTTATGCGAAAAAGAAAAATGATAATAATATGCCAAAAAGATGCTTTGTTGATGGTATTCTAGCTTAAAATAATGCGATTGATCGGAAAACAATTTATCATGCGTAAAGATTCAAAACAGTGAAAAATGAAGGAAATAACTTCTTCGATAAAAAGAGAGAATAAGAAAAGGGTATTATAGTAATAATTGACAATAAGATATAACTTCATTACCATAAGCATGGTCGATGCTACCAACATGCATCCATAGCCTCGGCAGGGTTGCTTTTTAACCCGTATGAGCTAGGATCCTCAATTTATAAATGGAGAGTTCTAGTGTTGTTTTACAGAAGAGATCAGTGTACTGACGTGGTAACCAGATAACCACAATTCCATTCACTGGTATGTAGCAAAAGTGATCAGGTCGGCTCGTAATGAAACCTCTTGTTCCAAGGACATTTTGGCTATCCAACGGATCATAACCTTGGTGTGGTGGCCGTAATGGGAATGTCACTTTGTTACATCCTTATGAGCATGGTAGGCTAGCTCTTAATGAGACCCCCATCCTCTATCTGTAGGAAAAATTTTGTTGTTATTACACATTTTTATGATAAATAGAGGGAGGCTCAATACTCCTTAAGAGTAGGGATGGTGGAAGAAGTTGAACATGTGAAAAGAAAAAAATATACCCATAATCTCATTTATTACAGACAGAGAAGATTATAATGAGGAAGGGTGGAACTAGCATGGTATTAAGATGATCAATTAGTATCATGCACAATAGAAAATAATGTAGTAAAGTAGTATATAAATAATTGTCCCTTTTGAAAATAATCTATCATCAAGAAGTTGTCATGTTAAAGATCATAACGTGAATGATATTAACTCGCTTCAATAGAATCCATAATTCTTGTCTTCATAAAAGTAGTGTACTTCATGCCATGAAAGGGAATCAATAAAATGTGGTTGAGATGAACTAGGAATAATCCCAAAATAGGAAGGAAGTGATGTTCTCGAAAATACTCCCAAAGTGTTGTTCCCTGTAGGGAACAACAAGGAAAAATACTCACAAAAAGAGTTGTTCCTGTTATGCTCCTATACTAATAGGTATCATATTTCATGATTGAATTGATGAGATATGAATATGTTCATACCTTTCCTTGTTGCAAAGGTTTTCCATATTGTCGAAAAACCAAAAAAATATAAAAAGTGTAAAGAGGGTATACCCTAAAACAAAGATCAAAGGGTGAAAAGAAATAAAATGGTCAAAAAAATGAAGAAAAATGAACCCCACTAAAAGAAAGACCAAGGAAAGTGTGCAAGTCTAAATGCCACTACTATTTCATTTTATCCAATAAACCATTGTGTGTAGCTTGTCACTTATGCCACAATTGATGAAGAGTCAAACTGTTTAAACTTGGCTCATTCATTTTCCAATTTCATGCTATAGAGATAGCAAGGAAAATTTTAAGGATGGAAAAATTTCTTGAAGTTTAAAACATTGGCGAATCTCACTAATCCCTAATATGCAAACTATAAAATGTTTATTGATATATTTGTAAAATTATTCAAATTTATAATGATTTTATATATAGCCTCTATACAATGTTGGCGATTTTTAAGGTAAAATAATTTTATATTCTAAAATTTGGGCGAATCGTCTTTTATAAAATTGGAAATTGGCGAATCTTTTTTGTGGAAAAATCACGGAAAATTAGCCCACTGGGCGAACATTAGCCCCTAAAATTTTCCATGAGAGATAGAGAATAAAATCTGACCAAACTATTTAATCTTGGCAGATAAGTAGATAGGTAGAGTAAATAAAAAGGAGCTCAACAGTGTAATCTAAGCCCTTGGATGTAATAAGGTTAGATGTAGATAGACTTCCATATGTAAGAGAAAAAGTGTGATAAGGTTTTTCCAGTCCAAGTGCACCCAAATAAAGAAGAAAAAATGTCAAGTTAAAGTAGGTAGTGTAGGTAGATGGTGTTGAAGAATGATACTTGTGATGGATCATGTCTTTAAATGCATTAACTTTCACTTTTATCACAAGTGCGAAGCAGACATTTTACTTGATGCAGTACAAGCAAAACAAGGTTAAATAATTAACTTCCCTTCACATTTTCCCTAAAGATTTTACTAATTCCCTCTAAAGTATTATGGTCTTTGAAAATTAAAGGGGCTCGGAGCATTTCTCTGACTTCTAGAGGGACCGGACCTCAGCCCAATGATTTAAAAGCCTAAGTACTTAGACTCCTCCATAAATCATTCATTTCATTTCATAAAGTCTTTCCTAAGTAAAATCGTACTTTACTTAGGAAAATACATAATATCACCTGAAAAACCCTTTTCCTACTTTAGCCTAAGTTTTAATGCAAATTTTTAACATTTTAACTTGGCACTTTTCATTTCTTAGTAATATGAACCTTTTAACTTATAGTATATAACTCCCAAATAAACATTTACCTTTCCCATATTATTTAACTATATAAAATCCCCAAGAAATAATATATCCCGCGCTCATTTAAAATATAACCATAAACGCTGTTTAATAGGGATTAATAGATTTATTCGAAATTTATTAATAACCTTCCCCGCCACACGACAATGGAATAAATTAACTCTCTAGGTTAATTAACAACCACCCCTCGACTAATCATATTGATATCAATACGGTGTCGGGCCCGCTGCATTAAATCCCCGCAATATCCATGGCACGTCCACCGTCCGATCATCCTGACACTATCCAATGGTTGACGATGATATCCCCCCCTGGTGACTGCGCTTTAACTCACGATCACCCGGCGGTTTTCTGCCCATACCTCCACCACGCATCACACTATCGGTATGCTCGCTCGCCCCTCGCCTGATACCACTTGACTCCAAAAGCGGTGCGATACAAACCACTTACCACCCTCCACATAGCGACAAAACGTCACATCTCACTTACGTCATCCACCCGATAAAGCCAAAAAGACCCGCGAACCTTGGTTTTGCTAAATAAAACGAACAAAACGTCATTTTCACTGTCATTTGCTGCATACTGTGCTCCCATGTAAAAGAACATCCAATCGGCTATTCGAGCTTTCAAACCGCCACTTGACCAGAAAAACTATAGCAACGCACTCCGCAGCCTGTCATTCAACCTGCCATTGTACAGTTTACCTCCTTAATCCACGTATTTACCCAATTTACCCTACAACCCTGTAATTTCATTTTTTTACTGAAGATTTTACCTATGAAGGCCAAATTCAAGTCTAAAAACAGTCTGTGTTGCCATAAAGAGTTCCCCAAACCTGTTGTTTGGTCTATTTTCCCACAGAAAAGCTGAATTCCAATTTGAATCCATAAGAACCAGAATGGAAACCCCTGTAGCCCTGAATGGCATGCCCCTCAATGCTCCTCATAAAGACTTAGATTATCTGCCTCTGGTTGACAAATATTTTCAGGTAAAAGATTTATCAGGTGATAGAAACCATCTTCAAGCCTTCTGTAAATTCAGGGATATTTATTTGAATAAGTCTGATATTTTTGGATTATGGGAATCTAACCTCTCTATGTATTACCTCCCTTTAGTCCATGTTTTCCCAGACTTAATTCGTCAATTTTGTGCTAATTATGATCCTACCCATAGAGCAGTTATGACCCCATTCCAAACTGTCCTTTTCCCCGTAATGGCTAAATCCATCAATGAAATGATACAGTTCCACTCCACTCAGCCCCTTGCTCCTATTTCCATGGGATATTTACTTGAAAAATCATCTCAGTTGTCCCAAACAGAAATCAGCCGTATTGCTCAGACCTTCATGTAACCAAAGTACCAGCCCAAAGGTCAACCTCCTTATCTGCAGACCTTCTTCACTGAAACTGGAAGACTCATTGTTGATATGATAGCCCTGATTATAGGATTTAAGACTAGTGAATTTGTTGATGATATTACCCTAGTGCTACTATCAATCTTTACTCCAGGACATCCCCCTCCTATTAGATATGACTATGCCACCTACATCGCCAACAAAATTCATGATCAATTCTTGAATTTGGATAGGGAAGGAGTTTTCAAATACACCTTTTTCATATACCATCTCTTGTTGTATTATTATTTAGATAACTTTCCTTTCCCTATCAAGAAACTGGACACCAAAGGAAATCCAAGGTCTGTAACCTTTTGGAGTTCAATCTTTCATGATACCTCTGGGTCCACTTATAATTATAATGAGTTCAATTATTTATTTGTACATCCAGCAACCACTCTGTTGATAAGAGTTTCCCCTCCTAGGATCACTGGTGACATGAAAAGGATTCTCCAGCTCTCTAAGCTGTACAGGATAGGTGACTGGTACCTATACAAAAATCACACACAAATAAGGATGTATGGGTGTGAATTGTGCCCTTTTAAGTTACCCAAGTATGTTCCCATGAGATTATTTTCACTAGAGTATTTCAGATAGATCATAAATGCAGATTTAGTCCATTTTTGTAGTGCAAAAAAGAAAGCTCAGCTAAGGATTAGGAACCAGCTAAGCGCTTTTGTCATCAACTCTAGAGATACATGCCAAGAAGCTGAAAAGATTTTAGAAGACCACCTTAAATTACGAGAGATTTTTTGGTGGGTGCCATATGACCCCAATAGCTTTATATGTGACAGAAGGACAAAAAACAGGTTATCTCCATATATCCACCATAGGATCCCAGAAATTGAGAAATTTACAAACTTGGATGAATGGGTAGAAGGGACCCTAATAGAAGATGTTAGTGAGCAGGAAAACATGGAAAATGAAATGAAATATCTCGAGAAAACTCTTGGCCTGGACTCTTTTGGATAGGTACCATTCAAGCTACCTCAAAAATCAGAAAGTAGTGCATCCATTACTGGAAATTCTCAATAGCCTCCACCAGAAGTCAACAAACCAGCCACAGGAACATCCAAAGGCAAGGAAATAGATACTACAGAATAGCTCACAATGCCAGATCAGTGAGGAATGTCCAAAGAACAGAGTCAAGTGCCAATTCCTCCAACTCAAACTAGTGTGGCAGAAAGTCCAATGCTGCAAACTCCTCTAAATGAGGAAAGGAACAAAAAGAGGGATAGGGAAACCACTACCCCTACCAGTGGGCCTACTGAACAACCTGGGACCAAGAGACAAAGACTGAACCCTTTGTCAGAAGAGGAGATGATGGAAGAAACTACAGACAGCCATAGAGAAGAAAGGGCACTGAGCCAGCAAACATTTCCATTGGGAGAAACATCCCTTAGCTCATAGAGGCAAGAGCTAGAAAGACAACAAAGTTCAGAAGTTTCATCTCGCAGACCTCTAGGAAAAGAGGCCCTAGATATCAAGAAAACATTCACAGAAATAAAAGCCAGAAATGATCCTGTCAGACTTCAAATTTACAATCAGTATTTAAAGATGGCCCCCATAAACCAGCAGAGGTTGATGTCAGCTTATGACATTAAAGAGGGAAAAATGATAATGAGTTACTTCAAGCCAAAGGTGAAACAACCTCAGTCAGTAGCAGATTACATCAGAACAAACTTCGAGGTCTTATCCAAATATATTCATCCTATGGACCAAATTTAACTTCACAAGAAAACTGGAGAAATGGTGTATTCCACATTGGCTGATAAAGCAATGATGGCCCACAAGCTACAAAATTCCTTGGATAATACAACTTCTCAAATTCACTTGGAGAAAGCCTCCTCCCTCACCAAGGACAATAGAATAAAATCATTAGAATAAATCATCATTGGATTGGGACATGATCCCAAAGATGTGAAAGGTGTAGAAGCATTGATTGAAAATAAAGAAGAAGACATTGCTGCCCTGAGGAAACAGCTAAAGCTGCCTACTTCAAGGCATCCACAGATCGTTGAGGTTATAAAACAGAAATCTAAAGAAGAGATGACGGAACTTTTCTTGAAACTTAATTAAAGATTGCATGACATAGAGAAGGCATAAGAAAAAGCACTGAAGGACAGGTAGGAGAGCCGACCTCTCAGCCTTCTGATGTAATCCCCATAGTCTCAACAGTAGTCCCTTCTACACTTGGAACAACTTTGGCTCTAAACATCCAAGCAGCCACAGCATAGGTGGTCACATGTACAACAACATCAAGAATAGGACAGGGTAGTAGTGCTAATATGAACAATGAAGAGTTGATAAAGGCCATGGAAGAAATGGAACTACAAGTTTTAGAATTAAAATAGGTAAAAGAGCAAATGGCTAAGGCAGAAAGATATTATGATATTTCCAAGATAAGAGTTGTGGAAAAAAAAGGGAGATCAAAGCATTAGAAAATAAAGTGAAAACATTAGAACAAGAGCTCACTTTTGACAAGCCCGTGGTAGAGATCAAGAAAATCCTTTGGGCCAACATCACTCAATCTATAAATGGTGTGTGGCCATCTATCCAAGTAATCTACGAATAGATTGATTTAGTGAAAGCAGCATAGGGAGAAATTCAAAAGACAAAAGCTTTGTTAGGACAAATGCCTGATCAATGTTGAAAATAATACTGAGAGGGGGGGTTGAATGAGTATTATTAGGTCGATTATTTTTCATTTCACAAACAAATTTGTATATGCTACATCAGTTAGAAAATACCGCGTATGTATGCAACTTTAGTTAAGGAAACTAGCGTACATTAGCAGACTTGTAATTTAGATTATTCTTCAGATGTGGATCATTAATATGTGCATCAAATCATATGAACAGTAACCAAGAATAGTAAAATAGAATAGGCAATCACACATAAGAGCACAAGATATAAGGTGGAAACCCAATGTGGGTGAAAACCACCTGCTGCAATTCATCTCTATCTTCTTTAAATTATAAACTTCTTTTTACAATGTTTCTGTACTGGTGCAATCTTATACCAATATGCAGGCTGCTACCTATAGAAGGCTAAAACCTTCGCTCATTCTCTAGCTTCTCCTGGAAGGGAGCTACAACCCCCTTAGCTCCTATACTAGCTGAGGTACTAGTATGTAGGTGCTGACCTATAGAAGGCTACAACCTTCTCTTTTCTTCTAGGGACCACGTTTCATAAATTTTCAGACTGGATCCAAGAATATCAATCAAACATCAAGTATATCTGCATTAACCAAACCCCTTTGTACAAACAAATACTGAATCAACCAAAACTTCTCAGAATGCTATAACCAGAAAACAATACAAGAGACCAAACACCAATTCTGAACCCAGAGCACTGCAACAATAAACAGAAGCAGCTAAAACATTTTTCATGAGATGTACACTACTTCAATCTGTGGAAACCTGCGTGCAAACACTTCTGTATTAATGCCAACCAGCGTATACGTTGTTTTGATTTATTGGACCAGCGTGTATACGTGCCTTTGACGTGTCAAACCTACGTAAAGATCTATAAAAGATAATTCACTCTTTCAAATATTCAGACGTCAGTTATACCCAAATTATCATATTTATAGGTCACCTTATCTGCCAAATATAATAGATCGAAAAATTTCACAAAGATACTTCTCTTTAATCTGTCTTAAGATCTTGACCCTTCAATAGAACTTATCCTTCTCCTTGTGCTCAGGTTCCTCCTTGATTCAAATTTAGTTATGCATCATAACCCAATGATAGTATTCTAGATCTTGCTCTTCATAAGATATTCAATACTTCAGTTAACACCTTTGCCAAACGATCTCCTTCCCTTTTTATAGTCTTAGGCCTTACTCAAACCATGCTCCAAAACCATATAGATCCAATATTGGGGACTCAATACCTGGGTTCAACACATTGGATGCAATATCAAGGACCAAAACCATAGGTTCAAATATGTCGGAATAAATACCATCGACCAACCATAAGTTTTCCCACATATACACACTTTTCTTTGCATGAAAGTGCGTGCATACGTATAGGCACATTCTGATCGGTACATCTGCATGTATACGTGACTTTGTTACGAGGAACTTGCGTATACCTCATTTTCTTTCATTCTAAGAGCCTGAACTGTGATCTGCCAATCGAGTGAGTTGCCATCAAGGACAAGACTTATGTCACAGAGTTAAAACTGTTCCAAACCTGTGTCATAATGCCAACAATCTCCCCCTTTGGACTTGATGGCAACCCAAATCCACTCAAAGTAATTCTCCTCCTTTGACATCAAGGGCAAATGGTTATGCTCCCCCTGAGACCATGTTGAAATCTCTGCTCTGCTGTGCTGTCCAAGCTCCCCCTGACTTGTAGGCAAGGTCTACAAGAAGATGTTCTATGAAAGAAACATGACTTTATACATCATAAATGACCTTCCTATCACCAAAGACTCATACACACATCCATCTCCCATCAAATGGGAATATACCAGTATTGACTCATCCACCCAACCAAGTGGGGAAACATGATAAAATAAGAACATTACATCATTCATCCTAGGCATAGTGGGGAAACCAAAATGGGCCGTTTCATGACATTGATAAAAGAAATATAAGACAGAGACAAAATATCTACAACAAGACTCTGACAGTTATCAACAACTAACATCAGCATCATTTGTTAATCATTATTCAAACCAGCACCCATGTTCTCCTTCTGAAATCAAACCAACTGTGAATTTGAACCAAGATCTTCTATGATAATGCCAACAATGCATTATTAGAAGAATATATGCTCCCCCTGAACATGTGTGAGAAGGTCTCTGTCAGACCCATATCAAACTCTATTCATCGTGAGCTTGGACCCACTGCGTTTCTTCAAACCAACATATACATGACTGTACCTTCATAAAAAGGCGTATGTACGCGGATCCTCCTCATTAAACTCGCGTACAACCATTTTTCTCTAAAACATACAAGATTCAATAACAAGATGATGCATCAACTACCCCTAGCTTCTGTCTGAGGTATTCAAATGTCTCCCTGGGCAGTGGTTTGGTGAGGATATTAGCAACTTGTTCCTTAGAGGGAACATACTCCAAATTGACCTTTTGTTCAAGCACTTGTTCTCGGAGAAAATGATATTTGATAGGTATGTGCTTGGTCTTTGAATGCATGACTAGATTTTTTTAAATGTTGATTTCACTTGTATTATCACATAGAATGGGGATAGGTGGAGTACAAGTGATTTTCATGTCTTGTAATGTCTGCAACATCGAGTGGAGTTGTGTGCAGCAAGATGCAGCAGCTACATATTCTGCTTCAGTTGTAGATAACACAATTGAAATCTGTTTCTTGTTGAACCAAGATACTAACCTAGGACCCATGAAAAATGCACCACCACTAGTGCTTTTTTTGCCATCCACACTTCCTAGCCAATCTGCATCTGTATATGCATGAAGTGTGAGTTCTGTACTTCTAAGATACCACAAGCCATAATTTTGAGTTCCTTGAAGATACTTAAAAATTCTCTTCAGTGCCTGAAGATGAGTTTCCTTTCGATTTGCCTGAAACATTCCAACTATTCCCACTGCATGCATAATATCTGGTCGGGTACCTGTTAGATAGAGCAGTCTACCAATCATGGATCAATAGGTTCGTTGATGTACTATTGCTGATTCATTATTTGTGCTGAGGCTACATCCTGTTACCATAGGGGTACATACTGGCTTCGAATCCTCCATCCCATATTTCTTCAAGATCTGCTTGAGATACTTGGTTTGTGATAGAAAAATGTCGTCTTTGTTTTGTTGGACTTGTAAACCAAGAAAATATGTGAGCTCACCAAGCATAGAAATTTCAAACTCCTATTGCATCACCAAGGCATAATTTTGACTCATGTCTTCTTCATTGCTACCAAAGATGATATCATCAATATACACAACAAGTATTAGCAACTTATCATTGTCAACTTTTATATACATATTGCTATTTGCAGAACCTTTTGTAAAACCTTGTTGATGTAGCTATTTATCCAAGCGATAATACCAAGCCCTTGGAGCTTGTTTAAGGCCATAGAGAGCCTTTTTCAGTCTGCATACAAGCTTTGGATCATTTCCAAGGATAAGCCCATCTGGTTGCTCAATATACACTTCTTCATCCAAGTCTCCATTTAGAAAAGTAGACTTCACGTCCATTTGAAATACTTTGAACTTCTGAAAGCTAGAAAAGGCAAGGAACATCCTTATGGCCTCAAGTCTGGAAACTGGTGCAAAAGTTTCTTCAAAGTCTATGCATTCATGTTGAGCATACCCTTTACAAACAAGTTTGGCCTTGTTCCTAATCACATCTCCATTTTCATTTACCTTATTTTTGAATATCCATTTTGTTCCCATGACATTCTTATCTTTTGGTCTAGGAACCAATTCCCAAGTGTTATTCTTTTCAATCTGCTCAAGTTCTTCATCCATGGCCTTTACCCAGCATTCATCTTTGCATGCCTCTCTTACATTTTGTGGTTCAGTGGAGGAGACTAACGCTAGATAACTTGAAGCTTCTGAAATGGTTCTTCTTGTTTGTACACCTGCCTCCTTTTGCCCCAAAATTTGAGTTTCTGGATGATTCTTCTGAATGTACCAGGATGGAGTCTTTTCTTCTATCCTTATCTATTCCTCTGGTGCCTCATGGGTTTCTTCTTCATCATGAGTCTGATTTCTTGTAGAAGGATAGTCCTCATCATCTTCAAACTCTTCATATTTTACTTGCCTTGGAATGTTTTCTTCTTCATCAACCACTACATCAGTACTTTCAACAATTTTTCCAAGTCTTTTATTGTAACACTTATATGCTTTGTTGTGGGGATAGTAACCAAGGAGAATGCCTTCATCTACTATAGGTTCAAACTTGCCAAGGTTTTCATCAGTCTTTTTGATGTAGCATTTTCTCCCAAAAATTTCGAAGTATTTTACCGTGGGAGTCTTACCATACCACAGTTCATGAGGAGTCTGAGTGTTGCTTACCCGGACATTTGTCTTGTTGAGAATAGTAACTGTAGCAAATGTGGCTTCACCCCAGAAGGTTGCGGGAGTTCCAAACTCATCCAGCATAGCATGAGCCATTTGTTGAACCATTCCGTTTATCCTTTCCACTACTCCATTTCACAGAGGAGTCCCTGTAGTAGAGAATTCCCTTCTTATTCCATGTTCTTCACAAAAATAGGAAAACTCATTCGAGGTAAATTCCCCTCCTTGACCAGACCTAAGGCATTTGATTCTGTGATCTGATTCGTTTTCCACCAAGGCTTTGAATGATATGAACTTTTCGAAAGCTTCATCTTTATGCTTCATAAGTCTTATCCAACACATCCTGGAAAAGTCGTCAATGAAAAATATAAAGTATTCTTCTCCTCAAGGTGACCTTTTCCTAGATGGACCACATACATCAGTATGTACAAGTTCAAGTGGCCTGCTAGCTAATCCTTCATTCTCAGGGAAATTAGTTCTGGTTTGCTTACGAAATTGACATGATTTTCATATTTTATTGTCTGAATTCTGATGTGAGGTAGATCACGAACCACCTGATATTTGCATGCTTTCCTTATCTGCGAGAAGCTTAGATTCCCCAATCTTCTATGCCATAGCCAGTGTTCATCATTCTTGCTTAGATAGCATTGTTGTTGTCCTCCCTTGAGTATATATAAATTATTTGGAGTTCTTATGCCTTTGATCATGGTTTCTCCTATATCAAGCTCACGAACAATGCATCCATTTTATCGAAATATTACTTCATTTCCTTGATCACACATTTGACTGACACTTAATAAATTATGCTTTAAGCCATCAACATACATAACATTTCCAGCCTTGACCTTTTCTTTCAAAAGAACAGAACCTTTACCTTTTATGAGAGCAGGGGTGTCACTTCCAAATGAGACCTCCTTTTCCTTTTCTAAGGCACTATATGACTGAAGTTTATCTTTATCACCTGTCATATGTTTTGAGCATCCACTGTCGATGTACCACTGATTTTCCTATCCATCCACATATAAGGCTATCCCACATCTTTCTAGTAGCGGTTCTTTATTTCTCCATGTTTTGGGACTTAATGAAGCTTGCTCCTTCTGAGTTATTTGTCGAAACCTACTCCTGCATTCAGAATCTTCATGATCGACGTTGTTACAAATACAACATTCTATTTCATTTTCAAGAGCAGAAAAGTTATTGTAGGTCCTTTTCATGATCCCAATCATACTCCTTTGTTTCTGAGTGTCTTGTAGGCAACACATTGAGCTGCTTTGTGATCAATGTTATGACAAGAGAAACATTGGCCATTTAAGAAACTCCTGTGATTATCAAATCTACCAACCAAATGATTGTAGTTTCTATTTACATCCATTCTTGAGGTAAATTGAGAATGATTTACCTGTGGTTGGTTGTAATTTTTGTTCATAATTGAATTAGATTGCCCCCGATTTACCTGGTAGTCTTTGTTAATTCTTGAGGTAAATTGTCCCTGATTTACCTGATGATCTCCATTGGGCCTTTGCTGTCGATTGTCAACCTGCTCACTTCTCCTTGCAGCTTCAAGATAACTTTTGGAGGTAGATGGCTTCTGTGCTTGAGATGTTTCTTTGGTATACCCAAGACCTATCTTGATTAGAGGAGAATGTTGTACTTTGATAATTTCATCTAAATTTTCAGATCCTTTAGCAAATCTAAGATTAAGAGGTTTCGTTTTCTCAATGTCCTCTCCAAGTCCCACAATTTCACATTCTAACTTTTCATTGTGTTTCTCCATTTCAGCAAGTTGGGATGTCAGAGTATCTATAATCATATTTTTCTCCTGTAAGCAAATTTTGAGTTTAGAAATTTCTTCATAAAGACTTTCTTCATCTATAGCATCCAAGAAATCATCATCTTCAAAATCCATCAAAAGTCTATAATCATTACATTGTTCATCTTCATCGCTATTTGAAAGTCCATCACTTTCTTCATGTGTGTAATAGCTCTTCTTACTTACATTTTGTTTTTTGTTCCATCTAACTGGTTCCTTAACTTTTTCAAACTTATCTTTATGAGGACACTTGTCAGCATAGTGACCGACTCTTCCACAAGCAAAACATTTGAAAGGGAGCTTACCCCTGAATCTTCCAGAACCCCGTTGAAGGTTTTTGACAAAATTTGACTCTTCGTCTTCTTCCGACATATGTCCCGCGTCATTGTAATCTCCATTTCCTGAGGCTTTGAATGTGATTTCTCTCTTGTCTGATGGTCCCGCTTTTCTCATTTCATAAGCAGTTAGGATTCCGTGTAGCTGTGACATGCTAAGGCTCTCTAAATTCTGTTTTTCTTCTATGGCGGAAAATTTTGATTCAAACTTAGAAGACAAAGATCTTCGAACCTTTTCAACCAAAACAACTTTTATTTCGTCGCCCAATTTTTTCATACAATTAACAATCTCATCTATATGTAAGAAATAGTTAGCCACACTTTCATCATTGTACATTCTGAGATTTTCATATTGAATTCTGAGAGTTTGTAGTTTTTCTTGTTTTACCCCTTCATCACCTTCATAGCTCAGAATGATATTATCCCATATTTCTTTTGCGGTTTTGAGCTGCATAACCTTGACGAATTCTGATTGAGATAGGCTCCCTAATAGAGTATTGACCGCTTTTGCATTTGTTTCATACTGCTTCTTACCAGCCGTATCTGTAGGAGTTGCTGATGGAAAAGTGTATCTTGTTTCCACAATATCCCAAACTTCTGTACCAAGAGATTGAAGATAAGCAGTGATTCTTACCTTCCAATAGACGAAGTTGCTTCCATCGAAAATTGGTGGCCTGATTGATCCTTCTTTTTTGTAGTTGCTCATGAGGATAGATCTTCCTTTAAGCGATCAAGCTTCTTCTGAAGGACCTGCTCTGATACCAATTGTTGAAAATAATACTCAGAGGGGGGGGTGAATCACTATTATGAGGTCAATTATTTTTCATTTCACAAATAGATTTGTATACGCTACATCAGTTAGAAAATTCCGCGTATGTAGGCAACTTCAGTTAAGGAAACCAACATATATTAGCAGAATTGTAATTTAGATTATTCTTCAGATGTGGATCATTAATCTGTGCATCAAATCATATGAACAGTAACCAGGAATAGTAAAACAGAATAGGAAAACACACATAAGAACACAAGATATAAGGTGGAAACCCAATGTGGGTGAAAACCACCTGCTGCAATTCGTCTCTATCTTCTTTCAATTAGAAACTTCTTTTTACAATTTTTTTCTACTGGTGTAGTCTTATACCAGTATGCAGGCTTCTACCTGCAGAAGGCTACAACCTTCACTCGTTCTCCAGCTTGTCTTGGAAGGGAACTACAACCCCCTTAGCTCTTGTACTAGTTGAGGTACTAGTACGTAGGTGATGACCTACAGAAGGCTACAACCTTCTCCTTTCTTCTAGGGACCACGTTTCATAAATTTTCATATTGGATCCATGAATATCAATCAAACACCAAGTATATCTGCATTAACCAAAACCCATTGTACAAACAAATACTGAATCAACCAAAACTTCTTAGAATCTTGTAACCAGAAAACAATACCAGAGACCAAACACCAATTCTGAAGCCAGAACACTGTAGCAATAAACAGAAGCAGCTAAAACATTTTTCATGAGATGTACGCTACTTCAGTCTATGGAAACCTGCGTGCAAACGCTTCTGTATTAATGCCAACTAGCGTATACGCTGTTTTGATTTATTGGACCAGTGTGTATACGTGCCTCTGACATATAAAACCTGCGTACAGATCTATAAAAGATAATTCACTCTTTCAAATATTCAGACGTCAGTTATACCCATATGATCATATTTATAGATCACCTTATGCACCAAATATAATAGATCAAAAAATTTCACAAAGATACTTCTCTTTAATCTATCTTAAGATCTTGACCCTTCAAAAGGACATATCCTTCTCCTTGCGCTCAGGTTCCTCCTTGATTCAGATGTAGTTATGCAACATAACCCAATGACAATATTCTAGATTTTTCTCTTCATAAGATATTCAATACTTCAGTTAACACCCTTGCCAAATGATCTCCTTCCCTTTTTATAGTCTTAGGCCTTACTCAAACCATGGTCCAAAACCATAGAGATCCAATACTCAGGACTCAATACCCAGGTTCAACACATTCGATGCAATATCAAGGACCAAAACCATAGGTTCAAATACATCAGACTAAATATCATGGACCAACCATAAGTTTTCCCACATGTACGCACTTTTCCTTGCATGAAAGTGCGTGCATACATATATGCACATTCTGATCGGTACATCTGTGTGTATACGCGACTTTGTTATGAGGAACTTGTGTATACCTCATTTTCTTTCATTTTGAGAGCCTGAACTATGATTTGCCAATAGAGTGAGTTGCCATCAAGGACAAAACTTATGTCACAGAGCCAAAACTGTTCCAAACCGGTGTCATAATGCCAACAATCAAGCCAACCGGCTCATATATCTCTTGAATAACAGAAGAAAGGAACAACTGGAAGAGCTTGGCATGTAGAGAGGAGAGACACTATTTTAGAAATCAAAAGGGTGCTAAGCAAGAGAACTTTGATGCAGAATCTAGAGAGAAGATGTCAGGATATGCAGGTGGAAATCAATTCTTTTATGAAGAAGTTCAATATTTTGCAGAATAAAGCGCTGCCAAGTCCTTTGGTCATTAGTGATAGATTAATGAAGCGTATTGGTTATGTAAACAAACTAAATAAGTATGCTAGCAATCAAGCTAGCTCATCAACAAGTGCTTCAGGAATAAAAGCACTCCCCACAGGCCGAGTTCTCTATGACAGCTTAGAGAACTTATTCTATATTGAGCATGAGGTAAAGCACTTATTCACAATCCAGCCTAACTTTTTCAGATATACAAAAACTGATGAGACTCTGAGGAAACTTCATAAACACAGATTGCCAGAGCAAAAATGGTGGGAAGACATGTTGGAAATTTTGTAAATTTATCCTTAGTAAAACGTAAATTTTAAGCTATTTATTGTGGTAAGATGAAAAAAGGTGAACAAAGATGAACAGGGGTCAAACAAGTTGAAGTGTATCAGAACAGGTAAAGAGTACCAGTCAAAACAGGGCAGCCAGCACATAGTTACTAAAGAATTCAACAACAAGCGAAATTATAGTGCCTCCCTCTAACACATCCAGCAAGAAAAGGAACAGCACAACATCATCTTACCTTTCTCCTATCTTCGAGACTAGTTGGCTTTATTCTCATGTAGCCTACTCTTAGTCACCCTAGAATATATCTCACTCTGTTATGAGATATTTTTCATAAATATTTATCGTATAAATACCCCCTCAATTGGAGTATTGAGGGTGGATTCTTAGACATTGCTGTAATATTGACTATTTTGGAATAAATTGTTGTTGGACCAACTTTTGTATGGCTTGTTGGATAAAGAATTGAAGCAAAGGACTATTCACAGATTTCTCGAAGCAAACACTGGATCAATAAGTCCTTTATACCTTCTGTTTTAAAGTTTTCCTTGTTTATTATATCATCTATGTTTCACATCTGAATGATAAACGAAAAAGAATAATTCAAAATATGCTTGATTGCACTCTATTTTCAATCATTATTGTTCTCCATGTTTTCTTCTAAATTAGTATAAACAATGAAATCTTAATTGCTCCTGTTTTCTAGTTCTTCCATTTTGATTATTTATTAAAGAATACTTAATTGCTCTTTAGTAGTAATCATTCAATTTCCCTCTTTAAATATGCTGAAGGATTCTTAAGCGCCCTTCATCCATTTTAAGCTCGTTCCATCTATTTCAAGTTGCTATTTGCTCCCTGTTTGACCATCTTGCCCTGTGAAACCATCTTTCGTTAAGAAACCAAATCTAGTTAAACCATCTTCTTCGACTCCATTAGCCCAATGGACTAAGCTACTCAGTTTTACCCCTTTGTTATTGAATCTCACCACCCAAACACAAACAAAACCCGTAAACTTCACAACTAGCATAATATCTTTCAAAACCCTCTTTGAGTACAGATTGGCTAGATTCTGTACTTAAAAGTAGGTTTGTGGTTACCTCAGACCCCTTTCCTCTTCCAACAACTTCTAGGAAAATCTGAGTGATAACATAGTGGCGACTCCACTGGGGACCTAAATAATTTGTATGTTACTATTGTTTACTTTATAAGCTACAGACGGAGGCTGAAGTTAGTCAGGTAGCCTTTGAAATGCTCTTGCTTTGCAATTATAGAAGTAAATTAATGTTGCTTCACTCTATCTCTGATCTAGCTTATGGATTGAACATCTGGTTTTAAATTCTTGATCAGTTCCTCTTATTAAATAAGTCTTTAAGAAAGTTCAAATCACATTCCTTAAGCCTCTTAAAGAAACTGTAAGAAGTTGTATTGTGTAACCCATTTAGAGAACACTCAAAAATATACTTAGAAACCTGGCTTCAGAAAGGATTCATTACACCAGATCTAATCCTGATCCAAATCCACCACCTGTGTTCGAAAATCCCAATTTGATTCCTAGGATTCTTAGGAGACAAGAGAGCCAAGACAGTTCTGCTAGTTCTCGGCCTCTATACAGATCAAGATCCTGTCCTGTGAAGTGGATTTACCTTGAGGATGAACCTTTTGATGAGTGGTTTGAAACCTCTTTATTTGTAACCTTTTCGGAATCTGGGTTAGCCCACACAGTTCATGATCCAATATTTATTGAAAATTTGCAACTTGAAGTTGTCACTTCACACCTTGACAGACATTTACATAACTCCATTCAATCTGAGCTTACCTCTGAAGGAACACCAAACCTTTCTGTTATCACTTCAGCCTATCGAAGTTCATCAACAACACCTCAGACTTCCCAACCTTAAGCCACCCCTTCCACCCCTCCATCTACAACTCATATTCCCATTGTTATCCCTACCACACTAGTTGTCACATCTATCCCTGCAGCTATGGCCAACAGATACACTCCTCTACACTTACCTGCCAATCCAGGGGCTATGCGCCAAGACTATCAAAGTAAGATCACCTCTTTCAATGGCTCTGGTACTTATATTGTACAACAACATACTAAAAAGATGACATATTGTTTTGAGATATATGAGGTTGATGCCGATGATGTTAGAATGAGGGTATTTGCTCAAAGTCTAACTGGTGATGTTAGAACATGGTTTAAAGCCTTCCCTACAAATAGTATCAATGACCTCCAAGCTCTTTATCAGACATTCTTGAACAGATGGGAAAAGAAAAAAAATTCTCTCCATATTTTGTCAGAATATGAAAACTTGAAGAGGGGAACACAAGAAACTGTACAAGATTACTGTACTAGGTTCAATAATGTTTACAATGCTATCCCTCAAAACCTTAGATCTCCTCCAGATTTGGCATTAATCAAATTCTCTGATGGATTTGATTCAGATATGGCATACCAACTTAGGGAATGAGCTCCTCGAACCTTAGAAGAGATGAAAAGTATAGCTATCAGTGTTGAAGCCAACCTAATATCCAAACGAGCTAGAGCCAGAGCTGAAAGGAGGATACCTTTGAAAGAAGAACCCTTAGCCTTTGAACAAAAATTGGATGCTATTATTAAAGGTATGGAGAGGATAGGAGATATAGTAGAAACAATCGAAAGGAAATCCCCTTGGGATGGGCAACCAAGCAACATTGGGAGAAATCCAAATTTTAGGAAGAACCAAAACCAGAACACTGGAAAGACCGACCCTGATCAAAACCTTATGTCCCCATTCCAGGAAAATTATGCTGAAGCCTCAACTTTTGATGAACCAACAGAAGACACCCAAACGAATTTGATGGGACTCAACAATGAGCAACAAGCTTTCTTGACCCAAGAGGATCAAGAAGCTCACATTCTGAAACAATTCCAAACTCAGTCAGGTGAATCATTTGACTTTAGGGAGGGATATGATACAACCATTTTTGAAGTTCATAAATAATATAACCTAAGGAGCAGAAGAATATATATTCCTGAAACCAATAAACAGAAAGCTACAAAGCAGCCTACCAAAGGTAATACCAATAACATCCCTATACATATTCTTTCCAGAATAGATCCTAATCCAAATAACCCAATTATTGAAGATGTATATGATAATCAACCAAATAACAGACAATCTTCCACTTCTATTCTCTCCAAATGAAATGTGGAAGAACCTCCAGAAATCGATTTGGAAACAACTTCAGCTCATAACCCCACTTCTGAAAAGGGGAAAAACACAGAGAATACAGAAGAAAAAGAGAATTCAACTGTCCGAAATACAAGAACTCAGACTGAAAAGCCTTTTAATCTGGAAGTTGAAGTAGGCAAATTAAAAATAGTTGTTCCATTGTCTGAACTAGCTAAACATGATGTTTACATAATCCAAATCAACAAGTCACTCAAAATCTCAGTTAATGAAGATTCAGTAAATGTTTTTCATGATCAACCTAAATTGATTTTTGGCCCTGAAGTGAATGGGAAATCAGTAGATGGAGGAGTTCCTCCTTTCTATGTATGTTTGAACATACATGATAAAATACTTCATAATGCCATGTTTGATTTTGGTGCATCTCACAACTTAATGCCTAAATCTGTAATGGAGAAATTAGACCTAGACATCACTAAGTTGTATAAGGACCTCTTTTCTTTCGATTCAAGTCAGGCCATATGTTTAGGATTAATCAAAGAGTTGTGTGTATCACTACTTCAATACCCTTCCAAAGCAATCTTAATGGACATAGTAGTAGCTGATATTCCACCGATGTATGGCATGTTATTGTCCAGGTTTTTGGGTACAAAACGTCAAGGATCTCTACAATTAGACATGTCTTATGCTACTATTTCAGCATTCGGTCAACCCAAGAAACTATACAGAGAAACCTTAATGAAATATGCTGTAAGTAGTCAGGAGAAACCCCAAAATTTCCCTATCTACTCAGTACACTCTAATATGGATTCTTTCATTCTTTATAATGTTGAAAGTGATTCCTCAAATGAATTGGAAGTTTTAGCAATAGAACCAAAAGAAATTACAAATGAAAAGTCTAGTGTTCAAATACAAGAAATTTCTGAGAACAACGTCACATCAAACACCCAAGAGGAACCGAAAGAAACTAAAAAACCAGATCTCTCTATTAAACAGATTCCTGAGACTCCTGACACCAATTATGAACATGAAATTCTCTCGCACTTAGAATTTTATGGTTCAGTTAACAAATTAGGAGCAGGAGTAGGAGTCTAGGTGCATAATCTTGAAAATGATCATGCTGAAGGCCATGCCTATAGATTAAACTTTAGATGCACCAATAATATGGCAGAATATGAAGCTCTGTTGCTAGGTCTTAAATTGGTTAAGAAATTAGGAGCAATTAGGGTGTCTGTCTTAGGAGATTCTGAGTTAATAGTTCAACAGATTAAAGGACAATATTCAACAAATGATCCCAGAATGAAGTATTACAGAGATACAGTGATAGAGATTCTCAACACATTTTTAGAAACTGAGCTTGCCAAAATCCCAAGAAAACATAACTTGCAAGCTCATAGTTTGGCAATGTTTGCCAGCACCTGCAAATTACTATTCGAACCTAATCATCAGTTCACAGCTAAAATTAGACATAGGCCAGCTATACCTGACAATTTGAAGAACTGACAACTGTTTGATAGTGATAAGCAGATACCTTAAATGAAGAATTTTGTAACATGAACATAGATGTAGATACAGTTAGTGAGTTTGATCAAACAAATAAGATAAAAATAGACATTTCAATAGAAAGTGCAACTCAAATGATCCACCCAACAAAATTTACCAAAAAGGAAATGCAAGATCATCAAGAAATGGATATTGATGAAATTATTGAAGGGGAATTTGAAGTAATCAATTTAAAAGACAATCATTTACCTCAGGGATTAACTCCTTTGGAAGATCTTTTTTATTTCAATGATATTCCAAAAAAACGTAAAATGGAACCCTTAAAAGAAGATATTGAGGATTATAATGTGGGAATTGAGGATGATCCTAAATTGGTAAAATTATCTAAATCTTTGCCCCTGACCAAAAACTCAAATATGTTGAACTAATGAGATAAATACAGGATGTCTTTCCTTGGAGTTATGAAGACTTGAAATCTTTTGACACCTCCATAATTCAGCATACAATACCTCTTAAGGAAAACCAGAAACCATTCAAACAAAAGCTTAGAAGAATTAACCCTGTACCACTGCCCTTAATTGAAAAAGAAATCAAACGAATGTATGAAGCAAGGATAATCGCTCCTATTAGGTTTTCAGAGAGGGTGTCTAATTTAGTACCCACTAGGAAGAAAACTGGAGAAATCAAATTATGTGTTGATTTAAGGAATGTTAATAAGGTTTCTCTGAAGGACAATTACACTTTGCCCAAGATGGATCACATTTTACAAAGGGTGTTAGGTGCTTCTAGGATTTCACTCTGGGATGGGTTCTCAGGCTATAACCAGATTCTGGTTCATCCTGATGACCAGGAAAAGACTGCTTTTACAACACGATGGGACACATTCAAATATGTTAAAATGCCATTTGGACTTAAAAATGCAGGGGAAACTTTCCAAAGAGCCATGGAAATAGCAATTGCCAAAGAAATTCATGTTTTTTGGTTATTTATCTCGATGACCTAACTGGTTTTTCCCAATGAGATTAGCAACATTTGGATCATCTGAGACAAGTATTCTTGAAATGTAGGAAATATGGCATTTCTTTAAATCCTAAAAAGTCTTTATTTGGTCTAGAGGAAGGCAAACTTTTAGGTCACATTATCTCCAAAGAGGGCATCAGAATTGATCTTGCTAGAATAGAAGCAATTCTGCAAATACCCCACCCTAGAAATGTCAAATAATTTCAAGCTTTCCTAGGAAAGATCAATTTTTTGAAAAGATTTATATCTAATTTAGTTGAATTAATCATCTTGCTTAATAATATGTTGAAAAAGGATTCTAGTATTAGATGGACAGTTGAAGCGAAGCAAGCCTTTGAAGAAATTAAAATGGCTTTAACCAGAACACTGATCCTTACAAGTCCCAAGTTTGATAGAGACTTTATAATATTTTCCTTTGCATCAGAACACACCATAGTTGGTGTTTTACTACAAAAGGATGATCAAGGATGCGTAAAACCCATAGCCTTTTTTAGTAAAGCACTTAGGGATGCACCACTAAACTACAAAATCATGGAAAAACAAGCTTTTGCACTGCTAAAAGCTATTAAAGACTTTAGAGTCTACATATTTTATTCCCATGTAACAGCCTACGTACCAAATGCTGTGGTCAAAGACATCTTAACTCATGATGGAATTGAGAGCAAACGAGGTAAATGGATTGTTGCTATATTGGAATATGATACTGAAATAAAACCTACAAAGCTTATAAAAGGACAGGCATTGGCCAAACTCATGACTGAAACAAACTGACAAGCCCTTGATATTAATGAACTGGATAATGAACAGGAGATGGCGACTCCACAAATCAGCCAAGCCTTCTTAGATTCACCTTGGTATGCTGATATAACTTATGTATTATTAAAACTGCAGGCTCCTTCTGGGTTATCCAAAACAAAGAAAAGGTTTTTAAAAATGAAAGCTTCAAAATTTTGTATTTTAGATAATGCTCTTTTTTGGAAAAGTCATGAATGTATTCTATTGAATTTTTTAGTAAAAGAAGAAGCTGACAAGGTTCTCAAAGAATTTCATGCAGGAGACTGTGGTGGGAACCTCTACTGGAAGGCAACTGCAGACAAGATCCGAGGGCTGGATTTTATTGGCCAACCTTGTTCACTAATGTAAGGAAATTTGTCACTTCTTGTCATAAATGCCAAATTTTTGAAGGCAAGAGAAAACTATTACCTTTACCCTTGAGACCAATTTCCGCTGAAAAACCCTTCCAACAATTGGGCCTAGACTTCATTGGAGAAATCCATCCTCCCTCTTCGGGCCAACATAAATGGATTCTCATTGCCACAGATTATTTCACCAAATGGATAGAAGCCATTCCTTCTAGACAAGCCAATGACACAGTAATTATAGGATTCCTAGAAAGCAACATCCTATCTAGATTTGGTTGTCCCGAAAAGATCATAATTGATAATGTTGCTGCCTTTAAATCCAAGAAAATGATAAGTTTCTGTAATAAGTACCATATCACTTTAGCCCATTCCACAGCCTATTACCCTAAAGCTAATGGCCTAGCTGAGTCCTCCAATAAAAGCCTTATTAATATTGTTAAGAAGTTATTGGAAGAGAACAAGAAAAATTGGCAGAAGAAACTTACCAATGCACTATGGGCAGACAGACTCACTAGAAAGAAATCTATTGGAACTAGTCCTTATGAATTAGTCTATGGCATGGAGGTTGTATTTCCTTCATCTTTAGGAGTTCCTGTAATGAAATTATTTCAAGAAGCTCAAGTGGAACTCAATGATATTCAAAGGAGAATAAATAAGACCATCAATCTGCAACAAACCAGAGAGGAAGTATATCAGATATCTCAAGTGGTACAAGAGAAACTTAAGAAAATGTTTGATAAAAGAACCAAGGCAGAAGACTTCTACATTGGAGACAAAGTTTTAAGATGGGATTCCAAGAGAGAGGATAAGGGAAAACATGGGAAGTTCGACTTCCTATGGAAAAGACCTTTTTTTATCCATGCTTTACAAGGGAACAATACCTACTATCTCAAAAACTTGGATGACACAGAAACAGAAGAAGGGCGAGTTAATGGTAGGATTCTGAAGTATTACTATGATCCCACTTTTTAATGTATTCTGATTTTAACATGTAAATACTATATCCTTGATAATGTCATAGTTTGGATTGGATAGTAACTAGCTGGAGTTGAAGCCTGGAGAGAAGGCCCTAAGCTTCAGAAGAATTATTGTCATACATACAATAAGCAACCAGCAGAAGGAGATTTCAGAGCATAGTCAAAGTCATTCAGAAGGCCATCTGACCTACTGTTCTTAACTTTCCACTAGGAAAATCCATCCCCAAGTGGAGCCAGTGTTATGCTCCTACAACAATAGGTGTCATGTTCCATGATTGACTTGATGAGCTACAAATATGTTCACACCTTTCCTTGTTGCAAAGGTTTTCCATATTGTCGAAAAAGCAAAAAATTTAAAAAATGTAAAGAGGGTATACCCTAAAAGAAAGATCAAAGGGTGAAAAGAAATAAAATGGTCAAAAAAATGAAGAAAAATGAACCCCACTAAAAGAAAGAGCAAGGAAAGTGTGCAAGTATAAATGCAACTACTATTTCATTTTCTGCAATAAACCATTGTGTGCAGCTTGTCACTTATTCCACAATTGATGAAGAGTCAAATTGTTTAAACTTGGCTCATTCACTTTCCAATTTCATGATATAGAGATAGAGAATAAAATCTGACCAAACTGTTTAATCTTGGAAGATAAGTAGATAGGTAGAGTAAATAAAAAGGAGCTCAATAGTGTAATCTGAGCCCTTGGATGTAATAAGGTTAGATTTAGATAGACTTCCATATGTAAAATAAAAAGTGTGATAAGGGTTTGCCAGTCCAAGTGCACCCAAATAAAGAAGAAAAAATGTCAGGCTAAAGTAGGTAGGGTAGGTAGATGGTGTTGCAGAATGATACTTGTGATGGATAATGTCTCTGAATGTGTTAACTTTTACTTTTATCACGAGTGCAAAGCAGACATTTTACTTGATGTGGTACAAGAAAAACAAGGTTAAATAATTAACTTCCCTTCACATTTTTCCTAAAGATTTTACTAATTCCCCCTAAAGTATTATGGTCTTTGAAAATTAAAGGGGATCAGAGCATTTCTTTGACTTTTGGAGCGATCGGACCCTCGGCCCAATGATTTAAAAGCCTAAGTACTTAGACTCCTCCATAAATCATTCATTTCATTTCATAAAGTCTTTCCTAAGTAAATTCCCACTTTACTTAGGAAAATACATAATATCACCTGAAAACCCCTTTTCCCACTTTAGCCTAAGTTTCAATGAAAATTTCTAACATTTTAACTTGGCTCTTTTCATTACATAGTCATATTAACCTTTTAACTTATAGTATATAACTCCCAAATAAACATTTACCCTTCCCGTATTATTTAACTATATAAAATCCCCCAGAATAATATATTCTCCCCCCAGTTAAAATATAACCATAAACGTTGTTTAATAGGGAATAATAGATTTATTCGAAATTTATTAATAACCTTCCCCGCCCCACGACAATGGAATTAATTAACTCTCTAGGTTGATTAACAACCACCCCTCGACCAATCATATTGATCCCGATATGGTGTCGGGCCCGCTGCATTAAATCCCCGCCATATCCATCGCCCGTCCGACGTCCAATCATCCCGACACTATCCAACGGTTGACGATGATATCGCGGCCCCCTTGTGACCATGCTTTAACTCACGATCACCAGGAAATTTTTCACCCGTGCCTCTGCCACGCGTTGCATTATCCATATGCTCGCTCGCCACCCGCCCGATACCACTTGACTCCAAAAGCGGTACGATACAAACCGCTTACCATCCTCCACATAGCGACAAAACGTCACATCTCACTGACGGCATCTACCCGATAAATCCAAAAAAGACCTGCCAACCTTGGTTCTATTAAATAAAACGAACAAAACATCATTTTCACTATCATTCATTGCAAACTATTATGCCATGCAAAACAACGTCCAATCGGTTGTTCGAGCTTTCAAACCACCACTTGACTTGAAAAACTACAGCAACACGCTCTACCGCCTATCATTCAACCTGCCATTTTACAGTTTACCTCCTTAATCTGCGTATTTACCCAATTTACCCTGCAACCCTATAATTTTAGTTTTTTACTGAAGATTTTACCTGAGAAGGCCAAATTCAAGTCTAAAAAGAGTCTGTGTTGCCATAAAGAGTTCACCAAACCTGCTGTTTGGTCTATTTTCCGACAGAAAACCTGAATTTCATTTTGAATCCATAAGAACCAAAATGGAAACCCCTCTAGCCCTGAATGTCACACCCCTCAACGCTCCTCATAAAGACTTAGATTATCTGCCTCTCGCCGACAAAGATTTTCAGATAAAAGATTTATCAGGTGATAGAAACCATCTTCAAGCCTTCTGCAAAGTCAAGGATAGTTATTTGAATAAGTCTGATATTTTTGGATTGTGGGAATCTAACCTCCCTATTTATTAGCTCCCTTCAGTCCATGTTTTACCAGACTTAATTCATCAATGCGGTGCTAATTATGGTCCTACCCATAAAGTAGTTATGACCCCATTCCAAACTATCCTTTTCCTCGTAACGGCTAAATCCATCAATGAAATGATAGAGTTCCACTCCACTCAGCCCCTTGCTTCTATTTCCATGGGGTTTTTACTTGAAAAATCATCTCAGTTGTCCCAAGTAGAAATCAGCCGTATTGCTCAGACCTTCATGCAACTAATGTGCCAGCCCAAAGGTCCACCTCCTTATCTGCAGAACTTCTTCACTGAAACTGGAAGACTAATTGTTGCTATGATAGCCCTGATTATGGGATTTAAGACTAGTGAATTTTTTGATTATATTACCCTAGTGTTACTATCAATCTTTACTCCAGGACAACCCCCTGCTGTCAGATATGATTATGCCACCTACATTGCCAACAAAATCCATGATCAATTCCTGAATTTGGATAGGGAAGGAGTTTTCAAATACACCTCTTTCATATACCATCTCATGTTGTATTATCAATCAGATAACTTTCCTTTCCCTATCAAGAAACTGGACACCAAAGGAAATCCAAGGTCTATAATCTTTTGGAGTTCAATCTTTCATGATACCTCTGGGTCCCCTTATAATGAGTTCATTGATTTATTTGAACATCCAGCAACCACTCTGTTGATAGGAGTTTCCCCTCCTAGGATCACTGGCGACACAAAAAAGATTCTCCAGCACTCTAAGCAGTACAGAATAGGTGACTGATACCTATACAAAAATCAAAAATAAATCAAGATGTATGGGTGTGAATTATGCCCTTTTAAGTTACCCAAGTATGTTCCCATGAGATTATTTGCACTATAGTATTTCAGACAGATCATAAATGTATATTTAGTCCATTTTTGTAGTGAAAAAAAGAAAGCTCAGCTAAGGATCAAGAACCAGCTAGGCCCTTTTGTCATCAACTCTAGAGATGCATGGCAAGAAGCTGAAAAGATTTTAGAAGACCACCTTAAATTACAAAAGAGTTTTTGGTGGGTGCCATATCACCCCAACAGTTTTATATGTGACATAAGGACCCTAGAATTGAGCAATTTACAAACTTGGATGAATGGGTAGAAGGGAACCTAATAGAAGATGTTAGTGAGTAGGAAAACATGCAAAATGCAATGAAAGATCTCGTGAAAACTCTTGGCCTAGATGCTTTTGGACAGGTACCGTTCAGGCTACCTCAAAAATCAATAAGTAGTGCATCCGCTGCTGGAACTTCTCAACAGCCTCCACCAGAAATCAACATACCAACCACAGGAATATCCAAAGGCAAGGGATTAGATACTACAGAACATCTCACAATGCTAGATCAACGAGGAATGTCCAAAGAAAAGAGTCAAGTGCCAATTCCTCCAACTCAAACCAGTGTGGCAGTAACTCCAATGTTGAAAACTCCTCTAAATGAGGAAAGGAACAAAAAGAGGGACAAGGAAACCACTACCCCTACCAGTGGGCCTACTAAATAGCCTGGGACCAAGAGACGAAGACTGAACCCTCTGTCAGAAGAGGAGATGTTGGAAGAAACTACAAACATCCATAGAGAAGAAAGGGCAGTGAGCCCTCAAACTTTTTCATTGGGAGAAACATCCCTTAGCTCACAGAGGCAAGAGCTAGAAAGACAACAAAGTTCAGAAGTTTCATCTTGCAGACCTCTAGGAAAAGAGGCCCTAGATATCAAGAAAACATTCACAGAAATAAAAGCTAGAAATTATCCGATCAGACTTCAAATTTACAATCAGTAATTAAATATGCCCCCCACGAACTAGCAGAGATTGATATCAGCTTATGACATTAAAGAGGCAAAAATGATAATAAGTTACTTCAAGCCAAAGGTGCAACAACCTTAGTTAGTAGCAAACTACATCAAAACAAACTTGGAGGTCTTAGCCAAAGATATTCATCCTATAGACCAAATTGAACTTCACAAGGAAAGTGGAGAAATGGTCTATTCCACATTGGTTGATAAAGCAATGATGACCCACAAGCTATAAAATTCCTTGGATAATACAACTGCCTAACTTCACTTGGAGAAAGACTCCTCCCTAGCCAATGACAACAGAATAAAATCATTGGAAGAAATCATCATTGGATTGGGACATCATCCCAAAGATGTGAAAGGTGTAGAAGCATTGATTAAAAAGAAGGAAGAAGACATTGCTGCCTTGAGGAAACAGCTAAATCTGCCTCCTTCAAGGCATCCACAGACCACTGAGGTTATAAAACAGAAATCTAAACAAGAGATGATGGACCTTCTCTTGAAACTTAATGAAATATTGAATGACACAGAGCAGGCATTACAAAAAGCATTGAAGGATAGGCAGGGAGATTCGACCTCTCAGCCTCCTGATGTAATGCCCATAGTCTCAACAACAGTCACTTCTACACTTGGAATGGCATTAGCTCAAAACATCCCAGCAGTCCCACCAGAGGTGGTCACAGGTACAGCAACAACAAGAACAGGACAGGGTAGTAGTGCTAATATGAACATTGAAGAGTTGATAAAGGCCATGGAAGAAATGAGACTACAAGATTTAGAATTAAAATAGGTAAAAGAGAAATTGGCTAAGGCAGAAATAAATTATGATATTTCCAAGATAAGTGTTGTGGTTAAAACAAGGGAGATCAAAGCATTAGAAAATAAAGTGAAAACATTAGAACAAAAGCTCACTTTTGACAAGTGCCTGGTAGAGATCAAGAAAATCCTATGGACCAACATCACTCAATCTATAAATGATGTGTGGCCATCTATCCAAGTAATCTATGAACAGATTGATTTAGTGAAAGCAGCACAGAGAGAAATTCAAAAGACAAAAGCTCTGTTATGACAAATGCCTGATCAAGCCAACCGGCTCATACATCTCTTGAATAACAGAAATAAGGAACAACTGTGAGAGCTTGGCATCGCAGACAGGACACACACTATTTTAGAAATCAAAAGGGTGCTAACCAAGAGAACTTTGATGTAGAATCTAGAGAGAAGATGTTAGGATATGCAAGTGGAAATCAATTCTTTTATGGAGAAGTTCACTATTTTGCAGAATAAAGGGCTACCAAGTCCTTTGGTCTTTAATGACAGATTAATGAAGAATAATGATTATGTAGACAAACTGAATAAGTATGCTAGCAATCAAGCTAGCTCATTAACAAGTGCATTAGGAATAAAAGCACTCCCCACAGGCCGAGTTCTCTATGACAGCTTAGAGAACTTATTCTATATTGAGCATGAGGTAAAGCACTTGTTTACAATCTAGCCTAACTTTTTCATATATACAGAAACTGATGAGACTTTGAGGAAACTTCATAAACACAGATTACGAGAGCAAAAATGGTGGGAAGACATCTTGGAAATTTTGTAAATTTATCCTTAGTAAAAGGTAAATTTTGAGCTATTTACTGTGGTAAGATGAAAAAAGGTGAACAATGATGAACCGGGCTCAAACAGGTTGAAGTGTATCAAAACAGGTAAAGAGTACCAGTACAAACAGGGCAGCCAGCATAGAGTTACTAAAGAATATTGTAGCAAGCCAAATTATAGGGCCTGCCTCCAGCACATCCAGCATGAAAAGGAAAAACACAACATGAGCTTACGTTTCTCCTGTCTTCGAGACTAGTTGGCTCTATTCTCATGTAACCTACTCTTAGTCACCCTAGAATATATCTCACTCTGTTATGAGATATTTTCCATAAAGATTTTTTGTATAAATACCCCCTTAATTGGAGTTTTGAGGGTGGATTCTTAGACATTGCTGTAATATTGACTACTTTGGAATAAAGTGTTGTTGGACCAACTTTTGTATGGCTTGCTGGATAAGGAATTGAAGCAAAGGACTTTTCACAGATTTCTTGAAGCAAACACCGGATCAATAAGTCCTATATACCTTCTATTTTAAAGTTTTCCTTGTTTATTATATCATCTATGTTTCACATCTGAATGATAAATGAAAAAGAATAATTCAGAATATGCTTGATTGCACTCGGTTTTCAATCGTTATTGTTCTACATGTTTTCTTTTGAATTAGTATAAACAGTGAAATCCTAATTGCTCCTGTTTTCTAGTTCTTTCATTTCGATTATTTATTAAAGAATACTTAATTGCTCTTTAGTAGTAATCATCCAAGTTTGCTCTTTAAATATGCTGAAGGATTTTTAACTGCCCTTCATCCATTTTAAGCCCGTTCCATATATTTCAAGTTGCTATTTGTTACCTGCTTGACCATCTTGCCCTCAGAAACCATATTTTGTTAAGAAACCAAATCCAGCTAAGCCATCTTCTTTGACTCCATTAGCCCAATGGACTAAGCTACTCAGTTTTACCCCTTAATCTCACCACCCAAACTCAAACAAAACCCCTAAAATTCATAGCTAGCCTAATATCTTTCAAAACCAAGCTAAATCATAAAGAGAGAGCCCTCTTTGAGTACAGATTGACTAGATTTTGTACTTAAAAGTAGGTTTGTGGTTACCTCGGACCCCTTTCCTCTTCCAACAACTTCTAGGAAAATCTGAGTGATAGCAGTTCCCTATAGGGAACAACAAAAAAATACACATAAAAAAATGCACAAGAAAATGATGTTTCTTATAGGGAACAAAAGTTGTTCCCTATATGGAACAACGAAAAATACATGCAAAAAAGTGTTGTTCCTTATAGGGAACAACAAAAAAATATACACAAAAAAGTGATGTTTCTTAGAGGGAACAACAGATATTCCCTATAGGGAACAACAAAAAATACATGAAAAAAAAATGTTGTTCCCTATAGGGAACAACACAAAAGTATATAAAAAAAATGTTCTTCCTTATAGGGAACAACAAAAATACATGAAAAAAAAAAATGTTGTTCTTTATAGGGAACAACAAAAAAATACACATAAAAAAGTGCTCTTCCTTAGAGGGAACAACAGTTGTTCCTTAGAGGGAACAACAAAAAATACACACAGAAATTATTGTTCCTTAGAAGGAACAACAGATGTTCCTTAGAGGGAACAACAATTGTTCCTTAAGTGGAACAACAATTGTTCCTTAAAGGGAACAACGAAAAGAAAATAAATGCATGCGGAGATTGTTGTTCCTAAGAAGGAACAACAATTGTTCCTTAAAGGGAACAACAACTGTTCCTTAAAGGGAACAACAACCATTGCTTAAAGGGAACAGCGAAAAGAAAAAAATGGCGGAAATTGCTATTCCTTAGAGGGAACAATAGCTATTCCTTAGAGGGAATAATAGTTGTTACTTAAAAGGAACAACAAGAAGAAAGAAAAAAATGCACACAGAAATTGTTGTTCCTTAGAGGGAATAGCAATTGTTCCTTAAAGAGAACAACAAGATAAAATTCACACGAAAATTGTTGTTCCGTGTAGGGAACAACAAAGGAAAAATAAATAAAAATTAAAGTAGAATCTATTATCCAAGAAAATCCAATCAAATAAAAAGAAAAAAGAAAAAAAAATAAACTTATGTATAGGTTTCAAAAGAATAAATTGTTTAGTGGACTGGTGTTATCGAAGAGTTTCGTTTTGCAGCCAGAATTTTTATCGTGGGGTCCTCATTGTTCAATCGCCAATGGAGCGAAAACTATAATTTGAAGGAAGCAACACCTGAAACACAAAAACATAAGAGAAATCAGAAAAGAAAAAACACTTTATTTAAAAACAGTATGTAAATAAATAAATTAAGTTACAACAGCTATGATGTTATTCCTTAGGCAAGGAAAAAAATGATCTCTTTGAAAAATGTTTTGGGAGTAGTGACATGACATGAATTTCAAATGGAAATCAATTCTTCATTTCTTCTGTTATGAATCTATTGGGTAATGAAATGGATGAAATTCCCTTGTTTCATTAAAATTTCTTTCAATAACCGCTCGTCCATAAATTGACCTTCTTTATTCTCCTAGGACCTGCAAAAAGTGAGTGTATACCTGCAATAAAACATTAAATCATGGAGAAAGAGAGGTGATCATGCTCCTCTAATCCAAGAATTATGCAAAAAAATAACAAGTAGTTACTCTGTATAACAAATCCATGGAGAAAGTAACAAAGTAAAACTTATTTGTCACTTGCGGGAGAGTAGTGGCCAATCATGCTAACTTCAGTGTTTTAATCACAACTTCTTTATTTTTCGTCCAAATTGACTGATTCCAAAACCAGATGAGAGCTAATTCAAATTTATATCTCCAATAGAAATAGGTTTTAAAAATTCAATGATTTGATATGTCAATTTTACTTAGAACAACCTGCATAACAGAGTCATTTTCGATTACCCCACTTAGAACAACAATGGATATTTTAAGCATAGATTTTTCGTTTGATGTCATATTCAAATGATTCAAATTGGAAATGAAATTAGATTCATTTATTTATCTCCAATAGAAATAGGTTTTGAAAACAAAAATAGTTGATAGGTCAAATACTCTAATGAACAGCCAGAAAAACAGAGTTTCAAAAGTGTTGATTTATGATAGGCAGTCAGTATTTTAGTCATAACTTTGTCGTACGATATCAAAAATGAGTGATTCAAATTTATTTGTAAACTAAATTCATAGGGAAATATACCATAGAAACATGTTTTCAAAATATAGTCATTTAGGCCTCCAAAAACGTACTGTCCCAACATTGTTCCCAAGCTACCTACTAGACACCCAGTCAATGTTTTGGTTATACATTTTTCGTTTCAAATCAAAATTGAGTGATTCAAATTGGGTTGGAAATTATACATCAATGGATATTTAGGATGGAAACAGGTTTTAAAAATGTTGTCATTTAGGCCTCCAAAAACTGACTGTCCCAACATTGTTCATAAGCTGCCTAGTAGACACCCTGTCAATGTTTTGGTTATGACGTTTTTGTTTCAAATCCAAATTGAGTGATTCTATTAAACACACATGGACAACAAAGGAATATAAATGATAAATCATGAGAGTACAATTTTTATTAACAAATTATTTACATTTATAGTACATGTTGTGACTGTTGTGTTTCACATCCCAAGGTCTCTTGGACTCCTTTTGTCCATTTGGCTTCCACACTAACCCATTGAGGATTAGGTGTCCAACATTCACCCCCTTAATCTGAAGGGTTATGTACGAGTCCAAGAAGAGAGTTGTAATACAAAATGTGCAAAAATGCATGGTAGCACTAGGCCGAATGTGCTCTTTGAAATGTTGGTATAAAGGGCGGTCGTTTAAGGATGACCACCAACACTGGAACGCTTAGTGTAGTTCTCGGAACTCTTCCAAAACTGGAAAGAAGCTGAAGTATTCTGCTAGAAGAAGTTCTCCTATTGTTTTGAAGAGGGAAACCTTCAACCAATAAAGGGAGGTCTCACCCCGTATAAAAAGGAGAACTTCAACCTGAAAAGGGAAGTCTCAACCTGTGATGGTTTAAGGATGACCAGCAACTCTGGAATGATTAATGCAATTCCTGGAACTCTTCCAAAACTGGCAAGAAGCTGGAGTCTTCTGCTAGAGGAAGTGTTCTCAATTTTGTTCCTGAAATTCTTCGGAAACTAACACGAAGCTGAAGTCTTCTGCTAGAGGAAGTGTCCCAGATTACCAACTGAAGGCATGTTTAGGGGCATCTTTGTTTCTGGATACAACTCTGAATCTGGTGTGACAGGTTGTGGCTCAGGCTCGCTTGATATGACTTTGAAGCTTGCAGATGACCATCATTCCCCCCCTGTCAGATACAAGGTGAGATGATGGATAAAACTCAACTGCAAGGCTATTGAGTACTCTGGAACAAGTTCTGACATGTGATTGGAATATCTTCTTGGTTGTTGATGCCCATTGCTAAGAAGCGATCCATCCAAGATGAATCTTTGTTCTTGCAGGATGTTCATTTCTGAAGAATCTGTGTGAAGAATTACTGGCTTTATGATAGTGCTTACATGGATGAAGATCAAAACAGTGATCTTTCAAATGGCCAACTCGGTCACAGTGTTGGCATTTCACAATGTGTTGTTGTTGCTATGGAAGAGGGGCAGAATCTGGAACAACTGGAGGTGAAGTGTCATGAGGAGCAGGTGAACTGTCATGAATGAATCCCACACTGTGAAATTGAATGGGCTTTGAGTAGTCTAGAATATGAAAGGACAAGTCCTTTTCATATCCAAGACCAGTTCTGTGTTTGTTGTGGACAAGCTGTTCCCAAGGTCTGATGATGGGCTTGGGAAGTGCAATCTGAACCTCTACATCTGCATGTAACCTTGCTGCTTTATCTGAATGAACTGTAACATTATTGACTTGATGTTTATTGGATTTTGTTTCAATATTCTGAATAGAAATAGGTTCAGAATTATGACTCCATTGTTGTAATTCTTCCCGCTGTAGTTGAGATTCTAGCTGCAAGAATTCAATCTGTTCTTGTGCATATTGTAGACATGTCTGAATTTATGAAAGAGAGCCTTTGCTGATTTGTAATGTGTCATCAACAGTAGATTGTATAAGAGTCTTCATGAAATCTAATACTCCACCAATTAGAGCCATAACAAGTGCACCACTATTACAATCAGCGTGTAATAGTTATTAAGTTCTTAAGGTAGGAAATGATTGAACTCTCCTCCATAAAATACTGCTTTTAATTTTCAACTTTCTACCTTCAATCTAAGCATATAAGCCACTACTCATCATTACTCATCATATATTGTATATCATGGCAATGTCATCATATACCATACATACGCACTTTATAAAGAGAATTCAACATCTACATTCCCATCATAATGTATAGAAGATACAATAATAACATATAATAAGAGGAATTCAACACCTATGGGGCTCCCTTTAGTGTATAACTTTGATCAACGTTTAGTTTAAATGCCTCACATGCACCATACTAGCAGAATACACCAACACATTCTTAAACATATCAGATCAGCGTACTCACCAAATGGATTAACACACTCACAATTTAGGATAGATGTAAAGACAGTTCATGGCACAAAAATAAAACGTCCAACATATAATAGGATAGCTCACCAACTTTTCCAAGGACTTACCCCACAAGCGCCCGTGTCACCGTGGGATCTATTGTGGTACCCACACCAATAAGGTCGCCAGGATCAAAATACTGTAACTCGTTTTGCTGAGTGTAAACTGAAATTATTCTTGAAAGGATGGGCGTACACTTGATGTTGTCGCTTACAGGGGGTTTCTCTTACCTTCTGAGTCCGAACACACTTTGTGGTAGTTTAGATAGGGTACCGGGACCAAAACTCGCAATTCCTTCAGCTGATTTTTTTTTGTAAGAGATCTAGAACTCGTATGCCGTCCAGGTGATATACCTCTGCTGCCAAGAAATTATCCTAGTGACAGAAAGGAATCAACAGCCTAGATGATATTCCTTTCGGATGGTTATAAAGAATTCGATACCTGATTCACCTTCAAAACGCCCTGCAGTTTACCACTTCCTGACTATGACTGCCAATGTTCTGAACCGTCGCATTCGCCAACTGTACTGTTCATAATAGCTTTAAACATTCAGCTCCAGTGTGTGTTTGCTGGACTAAATATTAATTGTTTCCAATCTTTTGTTTCAAACCGAAGCCTCTATTTCTTTGCGTCCAGTTTCAAGCATAGACACACTAAATGGGAAACCGAATAACTTTAACTTCATGCGCGGCCGAATAACTTTAGAGATGCTCAAATTGAAGATCCACCCACATCTAAAATGTATTATCAACGAATAAAGTATATATATATATATATATATATTGTTAACTCTGGCAGAAAAATGAAAGATGTTCTTTTAAACCGAAATAAGAAACAAAACGACGGCTCGTCAAAGTAGAAAGCCATCGAATAAACAAACTTCTCTATCAAGCCTGGACAACAAAGCATAGGGCTTTCCCATAGTTCCATGCCCTGTATTTAATTCATTGACTCATAAAATTCATCAACAATTCTATGCAGATTTCTGAATAATTAAAACCTGAACGCCACGAAGAATCGTGACGGAATTTCCATCTACTCCTCAACTGAATCAGATGATTCTGTCACCTCTACCGCTTTTAAAAGTTCGAGGTCGGCAAGGGGAAGTAGAACCAGAGCCATATACACATAGGGATCGGCTCTCCCATCTCTGCCAAACCTTTTAACTTTGTTTTCTTTCCCTAACTCTATCTGAGCTTTGCTAGTATCGGGTGAATCACCGCACGCTTCTCGTATGCTTCTCTCAGAGCCGCGGGTATTGTCAAGAAGAAATTTGTGTATCACAATGGACCGAAGATTCAATCAACCTCGTAACGAGAATTCTGATCCCCCAACGGTCTATTTCCACAGAGGATGCAACGCATCAACAGCGTATGGGAGGAGGCGAGGATTGTGCGTATAGGAGAGAGCAGCGTATGGAGCGTTAGAGTTTCAGTCACTAGCAGTGGAGCGTTAGGGTTAAACAATGATAGAGTGACAGGTCTGAGTGATGGCAGGTTTGAGGGGCATTGTTATGCACAATTCGAGCATATATAATTAAGAAAATTCAGGCTTTGATCATAATTAAGACAATTCAGGTTGCCAAATTAGCTTAGTGTTCATAATGGAAAATACAGAAGTCATATGAAATATAAGTTGAAGATCTGACAAGCTTTGGGCGCCCAGGCTCTAATTCAATTTATGTTCAGAGAGAAAACGTTTAACAGCAAACAGTTGCCTTCTGGCAGACAGAGAGCAAACGTTTATGAACAACAAACGTTTTATGGACAGACGGGATAGCCAGAGACCAAAAATAGAGACCTGCGGATTTCAGAGGTCAGGAATGTCAGGGATGGCAGAGCCAACGCGCCAGAACTTTTAACTCTCAACAAAAGGCCACAAGCAAACAATGACTCAAATATGAGTAGGGCCAGAATTAGCCCGCTCTGATACCATGTTAAACACACATGGACAAAAAAGGAATATGAAGGATAAATCATGAGATTACAATTTTTATTAACAAATAATTTACATTTATAGTACATGTTGTGACCATTGGGTTTCACATCCCAAGGTCTCTTGGACTCCTTTTGTCCATTCGGCTTCGACACTAACCCATTGAGGATTAGGTGTCCAACAGATTCAAATTGGGTTAGAGAGTAGACATCAAGGGCTACTTAGGATAGAAATAGGTTTTAAAAATATTCGATTTTGGTCCCTCAAAACATGACTGTCCCGACTGTGTTTTCAGAAATTTCATCAAGCCCACAAGCGAAAAAATATGATATTCAAGCATTTTTTCCAAATTGGTGATAAAAATGAATATGCGTGTTTGTAGAATTTTTATTTTCATTATAATTCATCTACATACACAAATGAATTAAAATGTTTATCATCGATGTTGATTTACACAGTGTGTTGCAACAAAAACAACTATTTTTACAAAAAAACAAAATGTATTTATTTATGTCCTTATTTGTTTTATTTTTTTACACTAACCTACTCTGATTTGAAGAATGAATATCATTACATATAAGAGTACCTCCAGTGGAACTTCTTTTGGAATAATGCTTCAAGTATGTACATACCCAAATTTGAAAAATGCATGTTAATAAATATTAGGGTATGAGAAGCCTTCCCATGAAAAGATGGTATCAAAAATTGTTGAAGTATGGAGTGATGTTGCAAACAAATGATGGAGTGAAACCAATATTCAATATATCCTTTACATTTTTTATTTCCCATAGCCATCATATCATGAATTTCTTGAGCTTTTAAAACGGCTTGTTGATGCAAACTAGAAGAAACCTCATTTTTTTCCATAACCTTTATAATTTTTGAATTTGAAACATTATAAATCTCGTTGTAAGTTTTCTCCAATGGCACGTGTGAGATAGAATGGGTGGCAAGGGTGGGTAAATTTTGCAATTCAACACTGTAAGAATGTTGTACTGGCTTATTTTGATGAGGGTGTGGAATGAGTTGAGCAGGAAATTGTGTACGGAATGGAGCATTTTGATGATGTAGTTGATTGGGTTGAGTGGATGATTTTGGTAGGCAGGCAAGATATTGTGGAAGAGCTGGTGAAGAATATGGAGGATGTGTTTGTGCTACAAGATGAGGGAGAGTAGTCATGCAATCATAAAATGAACCATGCCAAACTTGTAGACATCATTGGTGGTGGTTATATTGAGATGGACATGACTGCCCTAACACATGAGTATTCCATAATGGATTATGCAAGTAAGATAATGGAGATGAAGTGTTTTGAACCATACCTGTAGTCCATGATTTCCATGGTTTTGACCTTGTTGCAGCTTCCCCATCTCTTTGATATGCTACTTCCATCCTAGATAAGGAAGGACAACTATCTATGGGATGCTCCTTTCGGTAATGAGGGAAAAACACTTCATCAAATTCTTGATTTTTCTGAACCTGCAAAAAATCCAATTGTGAATTTAGAGAGCTAATAAAATCAGCTTTAAAATTTTCAAATAAAACATTGATTTCAGCTCTTATATCTCCTATTCTTGTAGCAGATTTGGAAAATGAAGAAGAAAATTCTCTACAATTCTTACCAGCCTTGGAGATTCCTCTTGAATACCATATGCATAATTCACAAACAATGAACATGGTCATATGATAGCTGAAAAACATCACCTTTTCCTATCATATTTAATAATTCTAAAAATTCATCTTTGGTTCCTTCAAGTAGGAGTGTTTTTAAGATCTCTTTTTCCCAATACTTATGCTTTGGTTTTTTAAGGTTGTATCAAAATTGCTCCACATAGTCCTCCAAGCTTTCGTCTTCCCCTTGTATCATATCGAAAATATCTTCATTGAATTTTTGGTAGTCTTAGTACTTCTTCAAGAATATGTTCTTCATGTCCTCCCATGTTTGGAAGCAGTTCCCACCTAGGCTCATGAACCATCGAAGAGCTGCTCCTTTTAGAGTAAGAGGAAACACTTTCAACCTTTGAACATTAGTACAATAATCATATCTTCTACAAAGTATTTCGAACTCAAATAAGAATGTATCTGGATCTTCATTTGTCAAACCATGAAAATTTGGTAGAGAAGATGGGGGAATTATGTGCATTTATGTCACTCCTCCTATATTTTTGATAGCGAATTCAAAAGTTGCAATGTGAGCCATTTCTTACCATAATAGAAGATATTCTTCATGTGTTTCTTTGAGGCTCCTCCTTCAAATTTTCCTCTCAATTAGTTAGTGAAATGGGTGGTGCTTACATCACCACTCTGTATGATATGGCAACACTCTCCTCGGCAACGGTGCCAAAATGTTGGGTGATAAAAGGTGGCTTTTAAAACTCCTATTTATTCCACATTAATTATCAACCCAAGCAAGTCATCTTATTTCAAGAGTGTACACAATATGTGCACGCTATAATCCCAGAGAGTAATGTTTCCTAAATTGCAGTATAGATCTTTCAAATACAAGAGTAAATGGATGCTTTTAATAAATCCAAATTGCGATTAAAGAAAACTTAATCTTCTAATGAAATCAAATCATACATTCATCAAAGTAACAACAATCATTAGTTGAAGATACAATAGTGATAACGCGTTCCTATTTTAATTGATTTAATCTAAATCAAACACAATGACTACTAACCAACACAAGCAGCAAACGACTCCAATCTGAGAGCTTCGACAACGATAGTCAATACTCTTTACAATTGATGATCTCAAATAGAATATGTAATTAAATAACTGAATTTGAAATAATAGTAAACTGAATCAAGAAAACTACTATGGATTATACAAAGCGGAATGATTCTGTTAAGATTGGAAAATAAGAAACAACAAAGAAATACAATTGCAGAAAGTTAGAATTCAATCAAACCATCACACTGCAAAAATTATAAATGCATGATATAGGAACAACAAGTAAGTCCACTAGGAGCCAGGCCCTTAGCCTCCAGTGAATACCGCCAGATTTACTTCAAATAAGGTCAATGAACAACAACCTCAAATTATATATTGATCATTGAACTTGAGTAACATGAGAATATGATCGCGTTATCTTGGCAACACATGTCTGTAAATTAAATTTACAATTTGAAATAATAGAGATCCATCCCCTTTCCTCCTATCCTATCCTATCCTATCTCTAACAATCCCTATAATAATCTCTCCTACTAATCCCTAATAATAGATCCCATAATCTCTCTTTGATCTCTGTTCTCATTTAAATAAACAGAGAAGAGAGAGAAGTTACAACAGATATGATTACAATATGATTCCCATTACAAAATTTGATTGCTCACAACAAATTGATCAGCAAGATCATATCCGAAATATCTTCCAATCATCATTCAACAAGAACAGGTCGAATTTGGTATTGCAACTGGGATAATTTGGAAACCAGCCGCAACATTGAATCTGAGAAAAGAGTCTTTAGAGAACCTTCTGTTTCTCTTAATACGGACCAAATTTGCAAAAATTACTCATCAAAGAAAACTAAATTGGTTCGTTCTGAACGAAGCCCATGTTTCAGATTTTCCAGATTCTTCTCCATTTTCCCAAAACGTCCAATGTAAAACTGTCACTTCTTATTCCAACAAATTTCTGAGTTGGCACATTTAATTATGAGTTGGAGATCATATCTGCAATCTAGAAAATATTTTGTAGGCTAAAATGGTGAGTGAAGTTACAACAAATTTATTAATAAACCATCATTGGTAAAAACATGCATAATAATCAATTTATTAAAAATAAAGGAGAAGAAATAATATTTATCCATAAGAGCATAAATAATTATAAAATGGAATTATATGATAAAGTGTGATAGATAATGATAGAAATGGATGAAATAGGCATTAAAGAGTGATAATAATAATGAAAAACTAGTGGCCCAACAAGAGGGAGATAGAGAAAGAGAGAGATAGAATGAGTGATAAGGGTAGAGATAAGAAAGGTGGGAGAGAGAGGGGGAGAGAGGAAATAACAGAGGGAGAGGGGGAGGGAGAGAGAGATTGAGTTATATGGGGAGAGATCGGGTGAACAAGACATAAATATAGGGAGAAAGGTAGTGATGCTAGAACATTCCACTTCCAATTAAAAATATTTTGAATAGACCTAGGGGTTGATCTGAAATTGGATTAGGTGATTTCTTCCGCTTTTCCAAAATCATATGAAACAAAACTTAGAACCATGTCAACACTTTAGAAGATTGAAAATGAGTCATGAAACAATATGTTTATTAAATTTATCTTCGAAAATGAATTAGTCTTCATATGTAACTGAAAATAATTAACATAGCACACGTAATCCATGAAGGCATAAAGAAGAGAAAGACAAATTTTTGTTAATGGAGTTCACCCCTTCTAGACTACATCTTTGGTCCAGTCAACATGACTAGTCCACTCATATATTCAGTATCAAAATGAAGTACATAAACATTTCATGCAGGTAAATAAGTGGCTATTACCCCTACAATGTAATGTTCTCCTACAAAGAACTCTCAAAACAACAACAAGAACTCAAAAACATCTCTTGAAACATGACATAATTTAACTGAAATGAGTTAAAAATAACATGTGCATGCTTCAATTCCACATTGAAACATATAATCAAAACTTCATGATAAGAGAAGTTGAACCTGGGTTGAACCCTGCTAATTACATCTATTGTAGTAACCTCCTACAAATGAGAATACCCCTACAAGGTCTTCTCTATTTCAAAAAATTTCCTAGAAATGCTTCCCAACATTGACTGGTCCATACACCTTTAGTCTCAAACCTACAGAAATACCTTGTAGGTCTGCTGAAATCAGAAAATAGAGGTTACAAATGGATTCAAAACATCCAAAAACCCCTAAGGATCCTCTTTCTGATCACAATTTTGATCAAATATCCAAATGTTATGAGGTTCCAAGCTCTCTCATGAAATTATATGTTAACCATCCTAAAATTTGACGTAAACTTGGCTTAAGAACCCCAAACCTAGAACTGGCATACAAATTTGACCTACAATCATGATGATAGGCGAAATTGTTGTACACCTAAAATTTCCACTAACCCCTATTTTACAAAAGTTATGGTCCTATGGGGGCACGTGCCTAGGGGCTATGGGTAACTGCCCACTCATGTCGGCTAACCCCCAACGTTCTTGACACCTGGTCATTTTATGTTGGGTCCCTATAATACTAGTGATTACCCCATTACTATTGTAGTTATACCCCTTATTAATATTGTTATGCCCTTATTGCCCCAATATTGTTATTACTGTGCCCCATAGAATCCCTCTATTGTTATTTTTGTGGCTTTATATTATTATTGTTAGGTCGGCTGGATTATATTGTGACTCCTTAGACTCCTATATATAGAAAGGAGGTTTTGTCATTTGAATCAATGAAGAACTGTTCATTTATGTAATGTAAAGGAGGTTGCCCCCTCGAAGAGGCTGAATTCTAAGGCATTGATCTATCTTTTCTATCTTTTCTTGAGCTGGTTTCATAACATTTCGTATCAGAGCTTTGGATTCTAGGGTTTCGATGCTCCAAATAGGTCATCGTGGCATTTTCACTATAAATTTTTTCTGCGACGTTTCAGAAGTTGCAAAAAAAACCCATTTGAGAAGAAATCGCGCTGAAACTCGGGTCTGAATTTCAGAGCTTTTTGCGCTATATTTCCAGAGATATGATCTGAGAAAGTTGGTCTTTTTGCAGACTCCTGAATTACATTCCAAACAGGTGACCTAGGGGAAATCATCATAACTTTCTCTCTGGGGATCAGATTGAAATTTCGTCAGAAGTTACAGAAATAAGATGGACTGTAGTTTCTTGTATGTATTTTTCGAATCCGAAGGTCGAAACAGTAGCTCTGGCACGTCATACAAGTTCGCTCTACTGAACTAGTCCATAATCAAGTCATTGTGGGAGATTTCACATAACTCATCCTTGGAGAATCCAATTTGGGTCAAAATTGTGGCATTGGAAAGAGGACGCAGCAGGATACAATAGGTCGCAATTTCAGAACTAGAGGATCTGGAATTACAAAGATACATCAGATTCAATATCAAGCTTCTACAAAGTGAAAAAAGGTGTGTAGTTTTTTTTTAAATTTTTGCGTAAGCTTGGTTTGAAGGAATTCAAAGGGCATAGTAAAGCATTATTGTCGGTAACTGATTCCCCGAGGAAAGAAAATGCAAACAGCTAGTAAGGAACTTGAAATCTCTAGCACGACTCATGAAGAAGAGGAAGAAATGCTACATGATATACCAAAATTACAAGAACAAGTGCAACAAATGTCACGCTCACAAAAGCTAACAGAAGCTAAGATAAATGGTGTGGAATCTAAAAAAAAGGGCATGGAAACTAAGATGGATGATTCGAAGACTGATTTGAGGAGAGACATGGCAGATTTGAAGACAGATTTGAAGACAGACATGGCAGATTTGACAAATTTTCTACAATAAATACTTACTAATGGTGAAAAGGTTGTAAAGGAAACTCATGATGTGAAAAAAATAAATGTTAATCATGATTCCATAGACTCTAATGTTGGATCGAAGACCCACCATATTCCAAAAATCAATATGAGGAAGTTTGATGGCAAGGATCCCGCAACATGGATATTACAGATGGAGCAATTTTTCGATCTCAATAATGTGAAAAACACACAAAAGGTACGTATGGAAACTTTATATTTGGAACCAAATCAGTTTGTATGGTATCAATGGCTTTGCTGTCGTAAACAATTTATCACTTGGGCAATTTTTATGGAATAATTGATAGCACATTATGAGGATACAAAAAGCAACACTTTTTTAGCCAATTGATAAGTCTCAAACAAAAGGGTTCAATAATGGAGCACATTGAGGAACTGCAAAAATTGAGCATAACGGTAAAGGATATTCCAGAGGAGCATAGGATTGATGTGTTCATAGGGTCTTTAAAGGACAATATCCAACATGATGTTCGCCTTTGGGAACTTGATTCATTAGAGAAGGCATTCAGGTTAGCAAGAAAAATGGAAAGCAAAATTATGGCAACCAGGAAGCATACCACTCACAACTATAAAGACGGAAGTGTTGTTGCCCCTAGTGTTCCACAACCTATAAAGTTGACACCACAACAATTCGAAGAAAAAAGAGAAAAAGGGCTTTGTTACAGTTGTGATAGCAAATTCACTAAAGGTCATAAGTGTGCTGAGAAGAAATTATTCTACATAGATTGTGAAGAGGAAGAAGAAACGAAGCAAGAAAGGTCAAAAGAAGAGGATATACTCCAGGAACAAAGCCTAGATGAAGAACAAACAAATCCAACCATATCTTGTAACGCATTGGCGGGAATTACCACTCCTCAAACCATCAAGATAGAAGGACAAATCAAGAAGAAAAAGGTAATAGTGTTGATTGATTCAGGAAGCACCCACAATTTTATTCGTTGTAAGGTAGCAAAAGAATTGAATTGCTTCCTATATCCAACACCAGAGTTTCAAGTGATGATTGCAAATGGAGGAACAATAAATTTCACTAGAAAGTACCATAATATCAAGCTATCCATGGGAGAATCTGTATTGACTAGCCCAATGCTTTCCATTCCAATGGGAGGTGCTGATGTTGTACTAGGAGTCCAATGGCTACAATCCTTGGGTACAATAGCTTTTAATTTTCAAGAACGTTTCATCAAATTTTCTATGGAAGGAAAGGAAGTTGAATTAAGGGGTATTGCAGGGAAACTAGGAAAGATAATCAGATCTAATGGTATGAAAAAGCTTCTAAAAAAGGAGCAAAGAGGTGTAATTGCATAAATATGTTCGCTAGATGTTTCCACACCGGAATCATCTATTTCTCCAGACCTCCAAAAAGTCCTGGACAATCATTCCAAGGTATTTGAGACTCCCAAAGGTCTCCCACCTATCCGTGATCATGATCATGCTATTCATCTGATTCCAGGAAGTGTTCCTCCAAACATCAGGCCATACAGATATCCATATGTCCAAAAGAGTGAAATTGAATGTATGGTTGCAGAAATTCTAGAGGGTGGTATAATTCAACTGAGTCAAAGTTCTTTCTCTGCTCCAGTAGTATTGGTGCACAAGAAGGATGGATCATGGTGCATGTGTCCATATTATAGGGAGCTCAAAAAGCTCACTATTAAAGATAAGTTCCCCATTCCTGTCATTGATAAATTACTGGATGAATTGCATGGATCAATTTACTTTACCAAGTTGGATCTTCGTTCAGGATATCATCAAATCAGAATGAAGACTGAAGAAATTTTGAAAACAACATTTAGAACTCATGAGGGTCATTATGAATTTTTGGTCATGCCTTTTGGCCTTACCAATGCACCTTCAACATTTCAAGGTTTGATGAATTCAATTTTCAAACCATTCCTTAGAAAATTTGTGTTAGTATTTTTTGATGATATACTAATCTACAACAAGTCTTGGAAGGATCATGTTGAACATGTTGACAGGGTGCCACAACTATAGGAGGAGAAACAATTATATGCAAAAAGATCCAAATGTTTCTTTGGAGTCCAAGTGGTGGAATATCTCGGTCATATTGTATCTCATGAAGGAGTTAAGGTAGACCCTAGAAAAATTAAAGCCATTAAGGAATGGAAAATCCCCACATCCATAAAGCATCTACGAGGATTTCTCAGGTTGACAGGGTATTATCGAAAGTTTGTTAAGAATTATGGGAGAATAGCAAAACCTCTAACAACATTATTGAAGAAAGATGCATTTTCATGGACTCTGGAAGCAACAAACGCCTTTGAACATCTTAAAGAGGCAATGTGCCAAGCACCGGTCTTAGCTACACTAGACTTCACAAAAAACTTTATTGTGGAATGTGATGCTTCAGGAAATGGAATTGGTGTTGTTCTAATGCAAGATGAAAGACCCATTGCTTTTGAAAGTCATCCAATCAAGGGAAAGTTTTTAAGCAAAGCTATTTATGAGAAGGAAATGTTGGCAATACTCCATGCACTTAAGAAATGGAAACCCTACCTAATGGGAAGACACTTCAAGGTAAAAACGGATCATGACAGCCTTAAATACTTTTTAGAACAAATATTATCCTCTGAAGAGCAACAAAAGTGGGTCACAAAGATGTTGGGTTATGACTTTGAAATCATCTACAAAAAAGGGAAGCAAAATGTGGTGGCAGATGCACTCTCAAGAAAGGATGAGGATGTGGAAGCATTGTTGTGCGCCATTTCTATTATCCAACCAGATTGGATAAACGAAGCAAGGGAGGAATGATGAAGAAATGTGGGCACTTATCCGAAAGCTACAACAAGATTCCAATACGTCTGATACATTTAGCTGGAAAAATGATTCATTATGGTACAAAGATCGCTTATACCTCTATAAGAACTCCCAGCTAAAACAAAAGATTCTTATGGAATTGCACACTTCTTCCTTAGGAGGGCACTCAAGATTTTTAAAAACTTACCACAGGGTTAAGAAGGAATTTTTTTGGGATTCCCTTAAATCAGATATTGAAAATTTTGTGGCGGAATGTTTAGTTTTCCGACAAAATAAAGTTGAAACAATTAAGACACCAGGTCTATTACAACCTTTATCCATTCCAAGACAACGTTGGGAGGAGATTTCAATGGATTTTATCACAGGTTTACCCAAGTCTGAGGGAAAGAGTGTCATCATGGTGGTAGTTGACAAACTTACCAAGTATGCACACTTTTGTGCATTATCACATCCATTTAAAGCCAGTCCAGTTTCTACTGCATTTATGGAAACAATTCAAAAGCTATATGGAAACCCAAAGATTATTGTAAGTGACAAAGATCCCATTTTCACTAGAAATTTTTGGACAAAATTATTTTCTTGTCTTGGTACTCAGTTAGCTCATAGCTCATCTTATCATCCTCAATCTGATGGGAAAACTGAGATAGTAAACAAATGTTTGGAAGGATATCTTCGTTGCTTTGTATCTGATAAACAGACACAATGGGTCAAATGGTTGCCTCTGGCTGAATGGTGGTATAACACTTCCTTCCATACAGCAACAATAATGACCCCATTTATGGCACTTTATGGGTATCAACCACCATCCATCACATCATATTTAAGAGAAAATTATAAGGTTCAGGCAGTGGAACATCACATCGAACATCAACAACAAGTCCTCCAACTCTTAAAGGATAACCTCGTGTTGGCACAAAATAGAATGAAACAACAGGCAGATCAACATCGCAGTGAAAGAAGTTTTGATGTAGGTGATTGGGTATTCCTATGACTACAACCATATAAGAAAATGTCCCTCAAGCAAGCTAAGAAGGATAATAAATTATCACCAAAGTATTATGGTCCGTACAAGGTGTTGCAAAAGATTGGTACTATGGCATACAAATTGGAGCTTCTTGCAGCATCTCGATTGCACCCAGTTTTCCATGTTTCATGTTTAAAGAAGGTTATAGGCGACAAGCTCCCAGTTCAAACAATATTGCCAGAACTTGACGAGGAAGGAAAAATTATATTGGAACCAGAAGTAGTCACACAAAAAAGAACTTGACAACTACGAAATCGATCAATTTCAGAGTATCTTATCAAGTGGAAGAGCTTATCCGCTGAAGATTCCACATGGGAGGATGAGAATTTTATGCAGAAGTATCCAGAACTACTCAAGCGTTGAGGACAAGACTTTTTTAAAGGAGAGGGGCATGTTGAGTCCCTATAATACTAGTGATTACCCCATTACTATTGTAGTTATACCCTTATTAATATTGTTGTGCCCCTATTGCCCCCATATTGTTATTAATGTGCCCCATAGAATCCCTCTATTGTTATTTTTGTGGCTTTATATTATTATTGTTAGGTCGGCTGGATTATATTGTGACTCCTTAGACTCTTATATATAGAAAGGAGGTTTTGTCATTTGAATCATCGAAGAACTGTTCATTTATGTAATGTAAAGGAGGTTGCCCCCTCGAAGAGGTTGAATTCTAAGGCGTTGATCTATCTTTTCTATCTTTTCTTAAGCTGGTTTCATAACATTTTATGGCATATTTAGTCCTTGAAATCTAAGGCAAGGGCCAAAATTTTCTCACGGCCAAAATGTTGGAGGGCTCGGTCATGTGAGAGTTCACGTGACCTGGGGATGCCCACCCACCCGATGTGTGCACCTACGGGCTCACACCCTTTGCTTCTCTGCCAAGGTTATATGGTGAGCAATATGTCGGAGGACTAGGCCCTATACTCCACCCATCCAATATGCTCCCTCCTACTCCAACCTATGGTCATGTATGGCCCTGTTGACATGGCTAATTTGTACAATGCCAGCAAGGGGAGCTAACCGAATCCCAAGCCCCAGTTAGACCTGATTTCCTGTAGAATGGCTAGCTTCCACGAGTTTTAAGGGACGTCGTAATCTATTTGAAAATGTTAAAATATTTCTTCTAGGAGGAAGACTTCAATTAAATCAACAAAGATAAAAAAACTAACCTCTATGTATTAAATCCTATCTATCCTACTTCTAACTACTCTAATCTAGTCCTCGCTACTCTACTCTATCCTGCAAGAGCATGATATAGAGGTTTAAACATCATATGTATGTTCAGCAAGAGTGTGATAGAGAAGGTTAAACATCATGCATAGATTCAAGTCCAAGTGAATCAATCACCAAATTCATAGCTGGACAAGACTGTATTAAAGCAAAATTGCAATCCAATCACTCATATAGGAATCCGCATTCTTCTATGGAATTAAAACTGCAACTGATGTTTAATTTAGTTTCAAATCAGAGACCATTCACAGGTTAACCATGAAACTAAATCACATTCAATTTAATACGACTAATAGTGAACTGTAAGTCATCAACATGCACAGATATAAATCACATTTACATTCATGCCAGTAAAAACACTCTGATCCAAAACAATACAATGAGTCTCAAACTAATGGCTCCCTCTTTCCTCAAAAATAGTCCTCCTCATTCATAATAAAGCAACATTATTCTTCTCGAAAATTCAAAGCCATCTCCTTTCTTCGGAGGTAATATTTATGCTAAAAGCCTCTCGCTCTTGGTCTTCCCCGCCTCCTTGCCTTCCCTATCCTTCCTTCATTATGCCAACGAGAAGGAACATGTGAAAATAGTCAGTGTCATTGTTGACATGAAAGGATCGTTTCTTGTCATTAGGGTGCTTCATTTCCCGGGCACTGAATGCTTATTGATTAAAGAGGATGACTGTGTGTCCTGTTCATGACGTGATCTGGAGCAGTTTCATCTTTGGAACATGCAAGCTACACTTGGAAACCAACTGAAAATGTCAAAGGCCAGCTCTTTCAACAAAACACCTCTGTATATAACGGTTTTCAGGATCCACTTGTGCATTTGTTACTCCTGGCCTGTAGAAATAAGTGACACTAGTCACCCTTATCAAAATACAATAAAAATTCTTTAAGACATAAGTATTTCCTATGTTGGAGTAGAGATCGATCTGCGGCCGTATCGGTTCCTAAGGCTGCCTCAAGGGCCAAAGGCGATCCATGCCTTGGGATGTCGACGATCACCATTGTAAGGTATCCTTTAGTACAAGAGCATGTAGAGGAACAACTTTTCTCCCGCAACCAAAAGCCTCAAATACACTCAGATCTGCGTGGTAATGCATCCGTGGGGTTTTCCGTCAAGAGAAATCATCCGATCCTGGACTGGGAACTCTATACAGGGTTCCAACGAGACCACGAGGCGAGGGGATTAATGGAAGCTCACTTTCTGGCGTGGGCACACGAGGAGGGTTTCCTTTTGCGGTGGATCGAGGTCAGAAAATGCGTTTTAGAACAAAGTTGCCTACATGCCGTAAGGAATTTAGAGATCTGGTATCGCAAAACCCAGAACATATGGAGAAATGGCAGGGAGGGACTGCATGCAGCAGATCTGATCCCTCCTACAACGGAGATGCCCAAACGTTGTAGATCCGGCTTGGATCTACATGATCTAGACTATATCCGTACACAGCCAGAGTTCAGGAAGCAGATCGAAGGTATAAATAATAGATCGTGCAAAGCTTTTGCAGATTTAGACATGCAAAAGGTCAAATGCCCAAAAACGGGGCCAAATCTGGAACATTGCTTAGAGCCAGAGCAGGTAACATCTAATCGTTTTCAGATTCTGATTAAACCTCCTCAGGGGAAAACTCGTTTAGTGTGGGTACATGCAGGTAGCACTTCCTTGCAGCTGAAACAACAAATATGGGCAGAAATGGGTTACCCAGTTCAGATACAACATCTGGTCAGTGGTAGGCGATCCCTCCAGGACTGTAGATCGTTGGAAAACTATGAGATTGGTCCAGGATCAATCATTACTCTAAACTTTAGATTGAAAGGAGGGGCCTTGCCTCAGGGACAGCCAAGCTCCTCAGGGGGAGACAAGGGAAAAAAAACGACATCCCAGCAACAATCCAAGGGAGGCTTATCCTACAAAAATATATTACAGGGCAGCAGAGATTCAGGGTCCTCTCCAGATCAAGGCGGACACATACCCAGGCCATACATAGTAGATCAATCAGATCAAACCCCAGCCCTAAATTTAGATACTACAGGGCTTGATGATTTCGTTCAGTCCTATGAAACGCAAGCCTTAATATGCCGTTTCAACAGTTTCTGGCCCAAACCTTTGGATCTCTTCCATTGGATCTTCACCAGCTGGACCATGGAATGCGATATTCATCTATGTTCAAAGGGGTTCTTTATAGTAAAATTTACATCCAAGGAAGTCAGAGATACAATCATCAGTACTGGTCCGTGGTTTTGGGGAACAACGGGGCTGTTTATGACCCCATGGTTTCCAGACTTCGATCCAAACAAAATGACTGTATCTAAAATGCCGGTCTGGGTGAGACTATACAATCTTCCTCTTCATTTTTGGAATGAACGAGTTTTGGAAGGCATTGGGAACAGCATAGGGAAATATATCAAAACAGATCTGGAAAGGATCGATGAAATAATCTACACCTTCGCACGTATATGTGTGGAAGCAGATTTAAGTAAAGGGCTACCGGATAGTATAAGGCTGATCTACAAGCAGCAAAATTGGTTGCAAGTCCTAGATTATGAAAACACCGCTTTCAGGTGTAGGATCTGCAGGCAGACATGACACTTGCAAAGCTCATGTCCAGAAGCCAAGAAAGCAAACAGTAAAAAGATGCAGAAAGGGAAGCAGAAGAAAGGATGGCGATTTTCACCTCCAGATTCAGAGGACGAAGCATCAGAAGCAGAGGAGGGAGAGATCCCCGTAGAGAAGACCGAGGTTTCTCAAGAAATGGAGAACCAGCAAGGAATCACATCGGAAAACAAGGATGCACAGATTCACACAGAGAAGTCAAACGAGGGTATGATTATGGGAGGGATCAAAAGGCATCACCACTCAGATACTTCAGATTCAGACAAGGAAACAGCCCCTCAGAAAGCAGAAACACAGTTGGTCTTAGCATCGATTGAGCCCACTCAAGGTGAGTGGCGCAAGGTCGAAAAGAAAAAGGGGAGAAAAACCTGATGGGTGAGTCCTTACTCACCATCGGAATGTAGTTTTCCCCCTCCTTATCTTCCCTCCTCTCTTTCTCTTTCTCTTTCTCTATTACAGTTTCTTTGTAATGTTGCATGTGGTGCGAAAGCACTGGAGCCCAATGGGCACCTTTTCAGGTATGCTTCAATGCATATGATTGTGTAACTCTTTATTATTTTTTAATAAAAAGTTACTGTTTTTTCCTTTGGAAAAAAAAAAGTATTTCCTGTGTTGAACATTTATCACATTAAACGCAAAATAATCAGCCCCTAATTTCTAGATTTATGCATAGATTAAGCTTAGCAAGCAGACTCAGTTTATACTGAAAACTGCCGCAAAACACTCAGCCGAATCCAAATTGTGGACCTGAAAATTTATGTTCTCAGCTTTCTAATCATCGACGGGTCCAGGAGGTCATGGTCCACTATATGTGTATGTACTGGATCTCGTCGACAACGATAAGTGATTGATCCCAGACCTGAAACATGTATATACTACGGCTAATAAACCATCGGGTACAGAGTATAGTGGAGCACCACATATATAAAAGCCTTGGGACCCCATCGATCACGATATGCGATATGGGAGGCGGACTCGAAAACACATATACGTTAGGTTCATAAATCCCTTCGGGTCCACAATGTTACCATTCCCCTTGGAAAATCTTGATTTTAATGTTTCATCACAAAACACATGGATAAATGGGAAAACCCATGTATGGCCATTGGGGCAGATTTGAAAATTAATATGCTCAACTTTATAATCATCAGTGGGTCCAGCTTCCGCCTCTCCACTAACTGCATGATCCCGGGATCCGTCGATATGTGATGAATGATTGAGAACCGGACCCGATAATGTATAGAGTGCAGTTCATAACGTCAGGTCTGGAGGCCAGGGGCATACGAGATATATGTATGGACCTTGGAATTTGGCCGATTGCGATATGTTATCACGCCTCTGACCCAACATATATATATGTCATATTCGTTAGGCTCACCGGGTCCAACGTGTATGATTTTCTTTGAAAAGCCCAGACCTTAACATTTTTTGCAAGACACAATATTATACGGGAAAACCCGCGACTTGAAATAATACATGCCCGAGTTCATAATCATCGACGGGTCTGGAAGATAGTGGAGTGCCTTATATAAAAGCCTAGGATCTTCCCAATAGCGATAGGTGATGGGGCTTCGGACCCGAAAATACATATATATATCATTTGAAAGGTTTGGTGGGTCTGCCATATTGTTGTGTGTATTGCACATGAGGCCCGGGCATCGGCGATATGCGATGCATGACGGGGCTCCGTGCCCCAAATACATGAATTTGGGTTAATAAAGCCTATCAGGTCCAGAAGCCATGAATACATTGTGTTAATTGTGATAGGCCCCAAAAAGGGATTTATGCATGCTTTGAGAATTTCTGCTTATGAAAGGCCACAACAGGAATAATGATGAGATGGGGGTTTTTGTGATGTTGAGTGCACAAATGGCCATAGTAAGGGTAGGGGTGATTATATGTGCAAGTATAAATGTGCCATGAATGATTATGATGATTGAGAAAAATCCCAATGAAAGATGTGAATGAAAGGCAAGACTGGGTCACGAATGAACCATGCGACAGGGACTTCTTCAAGGGGATTTTGGCCATTTAGAAATTGAAGATTTGACTTGGCAACGAGTTAAAGTCTATGGGATAAAATGGATCATTTGGAGAGGTGGAAGATTAAACTTCTAGGGGGACCCATTCAAAATTGCTACCAGGGAAAATTCGAATAGGTTGGTGGTTGTGGCCACAAAAAATGGCGAACCATTGGGCGAACCAGTTATATCTATTTTCAAATAAACCTTGGATAAATAACACATCAGGGTATTAAGATATACTTGGAATGCAAACTATATAGAGGGACATACATGCACTCTACTTCAACCTTACTTCCTTCAAATGGGATAAAGACAAATAGCTTCTACTAAGTGATAGGGTTTTCACAAGCATTCTCCAATGGTCATTTTATAGGGTGTATTGACCTTCCTTTACTTGTTTCCCACTTTCAAAAATCATTTTGGGGCTTTCACTGGTCTATGCATACCTGCTTAGGTGTGTAGCTCAGCTCTTTATTGCTCGTCAAACTTGATGTAGAAATGTTTATTTTGCACTTTATATGAGAATTTCAGTGCTATATTTTGACTGGTTGAGTGGGGTGCAGTCACAGGTCATGCCATAATTTTAAACTACTTAAGCAAGGCTGGGCTTGTTGTGTCAATCGGTACTCTGAGCCTAGCAACAGTCCTTACTCTAACCGGCTTCCCAAACAACCTACCCTTCTAGATTGGCACAAGGACTTGACATTTCATTTCTTTTTAGATAATTCCTTCCAGTTTTAGGCACAAGGACTAGAGCACAATTGGATTTTCCATTGGGTATATGACATTGAGCTTAACCCATGAAAGGAGGCTTACTTGTGAGTAACAAGTATTGGACAATTTAGTGTTATGCATGGGACAGATGGAGAATGACTGTAAACCTTATAGGCAAGTATATGCTAGCTTTGAGTGGGATTTATTCAAGATGCAGGGTCCTTCCATTCCAATCCAGTTGTAGTTACACATTATTGTTTTATAAAGATGCCCCTACATGCTCCAGATATTTAGGTTATCAATAGATCTCACCCAGCTCTCGACAGATGCCAATGAGTGGCTTGGTTTGAATTCTACAGTTGATTTTCAAGTTCTCATGGGCTGATTGAAAGTCTATTTGATTGCAAGGTAATGATGGATTTAGGATCAGCAGGCTGATGAGTAGGTTAATAAGGGGTGTAAAAGCTGAAGGCAGGGAATGAAAGCAACCTGAAGAGGTTTGAGAGGTGAAAACAAGGCTGGAGGACAGAAATCAGATGGCTGAAAAAGGCTGAAATTGAAAACAGGAAGAAAATGAACTCGCATAAAAACAAGAAAGGGAAAGACAAAAATGTAACTAAACTAACAACAAAAATGAAAATGGATTCTAACCTACTTAGGAAGTAACCACCATTTGGTGGCTACTAGAAGTGTCTCTTGAGATGCTGGCCATTAACAGGGAGTTTTTCAATTTCTCCCTGTAAGGTTTTCATTCTGTAAATTCCATGACTAACTTTTTCCACAACTTCAAATGGGCTGAACCATGAGTGTTGTAATTTTGTGTTCTTACCTGTTGGCTCACTCATGAGAGATGAAAAGTAAATAAATTTCCCGATGAAAGATATCACCTTGTCTTCACTTCTGTTTATAAGTTTGTCAAGCTCACTTTTGTTAATGGTTGTGTTTCTAAGTGTTATCTCACAATGCAAGAACTCACAAATTTGATTATCACCTTCGAGCACCTGCAAATTTGAGATGTTATCAGTTACAGATGATCTGAAAATCAATTGAACATGAAATTTATTCTCATTTAATCTACGATTAGGCAAAATTTTCACAGCCATAGCAGCCATCAGATCGGCATCGTGGTTATACTTTCAAGGTATGTATGTGACATTGAAAGAATCAAAATTGCCAATTAAACTCAATACCTCATGTTGGTACCTCAAAAGGTGTGGCAGAATGTCATGTATCTTTTTCTTTACCTGGTTCACCATTATCTGTGGGTCATCAAAAACTCTGAGATTTTTTATATTCCTTTCAATGGATTTTCTTAGGCCTTTCAGCAAGCCTTCATGTTCTGTTGTGTTATTAGTGTGCACGCATTCTAACTGGCTGGCCATCAGGCGTTGGTTCCCTAGTGGGCCAATGAAAATGCTCCCATCACCTGCACTTTCAAGACAGTTAGAGTCATCAAAGTGGAGTGTCCCGAAAATAAACTCTAATGTTACGCTAAAAGAACTACTTCCTATGAAATTAGTCCTTTCATCTACTATAATAAAAGGTAATTCATCAGTTGGATTATGGGGGTGTTTAATTATTTATTCCAACTTTTGTTTGTCAAAGCCACCTTGACTGTTTCTGCATGGCACTCCCCGAAACAGGTTTCCATGGCATAAACATCGGAACTATAACTCCCAAGGATAGAGTTATAGAACATTACAGGTTCATTGGGGCTGTTTGGTTCCATTACCGCATACTTCGTGTATCTTTCCTAGTCCATTCTCAGCATATCACTTTTTCCCCTCTAAGGCAAGACAAGATGGGACCAATCAGTTGAGAAATATCCACTTAGATTTGATGACCAGTCTGTAATAAGCAACATCCTATAAGCCTCAGGTATATCCACTACCACTATATCAGTGACTTGAGTGTATTGAGGCTTGGCAGCCATCCGAATCAACACATCTTTCAACTCCCTAATAACTCTCAGATTCGTTCTATCCAACTGCATAATTCGAGTTTCAGTTTTATCGGGTATTTCCTGAAGTCTCTTAGCAATAGTGTGAGGCATAACAGTGGCTAAGGTGCCATAGTCTACCAACAAATTATGCACATTCATGTTGAAGATTTCGAATGTGATAAGTAAGGGTGGAGTCTTAGATTTTGATTTCCTCCCTATCATGGCTGCACTGACATCTTGGGGCTTTCGATTCATTTTAGACAATGTGGCCTCCATAGCTGATGGTATTTGGGCTGCGCTAGTCATACTAATACGTTTGGACATTGGCTTCTTGGTTTGGGTGCTTGAGGTGGTGGGGTTTTTGCAGTTCTGCTCATTCATGGATTTCAGCAGCAAATTTCTTTGTTGCATTAATTTCAACAAGTCAAAATATGTGATATTAGCCCTAGACTTCTTGAGATCATCCACAATATTGTAATCAATGTTATAAACATGATATGGCAAAGTAAACATACATGTTTTTCCATTCTTAGATGGGAGTTTACTGTCTTGAGTAGCCTTTGCTGCAGTGGGGGATGCATTTTCTTTCTCTGGCTGATTTGCAATAGGGGCATTCTTGGATTGACCACCAGGTCTACTATTCTCGACAGGAACTTTGGGAGCAGATGCTTTAATAGAGTGAAAATCTCGCTTTGTTTGGTCTAAGGACTTTGTCATATCTGGGAACGACACTTTACTTCGTGTGCGGATGTTATCTCCTTTGTCATCATTCTCATCACTATGGAAATCCCACAGCACATTAATCTGGGTTTCCTCCTCTAAGGGTTCTTCCGCTTGGTATCCTTCCTCGTCTTCTTGTTCTGGTTCAAGCTCCAGTATAGGTTCTTCTTTGTGAAGGAGCAATCCAATAAGAGCCAACTCTTCTGTGTTTAAAGATCCTTCATTAGGTGGAGCAGGCAATGCAAGTTGGCCATGACCACCTTCTATTTTCTTCCAGTAGAAAGGTTTGAAGGGTTTTCTGTTATTATAATCGCCTCCCTTACCACCAGTATTCTCTCCATGATTCCTTCTCATATCAATGACTGTGCTCGTCAGTTTCTTAATGATCTGATGCAACACTTCCACATCTGTGGTGTCCTTGTCTTTAGTTTTAGCCCCTTTGTTATCATTTCCATTATTCTTCTTGGATGTCTCATAGGCTTTCTTTTCTCCAGTTGTAAGGTGGCATGCTGTGAGGCTGATCATTTCATTTTCAACTTTCACCACTTCATCGATAGCACCTTATAAGGTTTGCACATTACTCCTTTTAACCCACATTGCTGTATGAATAGGGAGAGCAGAGATATAGAATTCCATTAGCACCTCTTCAGTAGGTCTAGCAATGATTTGGATTCTGTTGATCAAGGTATTGAACCGGATGTTAAAATCCTTAACTTTGTCCTTACTTTCCATTTTCAAATGGGATAATTCTAAACTAAGGCTGCAGGTGTTTTGTCATCACCAAACTTGTCCAAAAAGATGTGCTGAAAAGAATCCCATGAGGTAATCGACCCTATTCTCAAACTGAAATACCACGTGGAGGTTGCAACAATCAAGGTAAAAGAGAATAGGTGGCACACCAAATCTTCATTGGCAACCCCCAACCTATAGAAGGCTAGGAAGAAAGAGTGAATATGGTTATCAGCGGTATCTCCCCACTCAGGGTCGAAGTTAGGTAACACTCTTTTTGTATTTTTGGGTAAGGGATGTCGATGCCGAGGTACTGCTACAACATCTTGTGCAAGCCATGGAGGGAGTGATCCTGAAGGAGGTGGGGGTTTTTTCCCACCCAGAGGAGGAGGTGGAGGTTGATTCCCACCCGGAGGAGGAGGTGGAGGCTGATTCCCACCTAGAGAGGGAACGATGGCCATATTATGGGTAGGGAAGTTTTGGTCAGAGGCTTCTCCACTAGGATTCTCAAAATCAAGCGAGGAGTTACCTTTAGAAGAGGAATCCTCAAAAATTTCTTCCCAAGGGGTGTGGATACTCTACAAGGATTCTAGCACAATGACTTCAAGAGAAGTGGCTACTGGTGTATCCTCTCTCAGGGTAAAGATCCTTGGCTTTCTCTTAGCTTTCAGAGGTAAGGAGTGAAATATGGGAAGTCGAGAGAGGAAATGAGCATAAGCCTGAGTAAGTGCTCTGACAAGTTGTTCCTGAGTGATAGGGTATTCCCACAGTCTCTCTTCCTTGGGTGACCCAGAAACAGGACTTAGAGGGGTCTATATTTCTTCAAGAAGAGGCTCTTTCAAATGTGTGGCAGGATCTCTCCGACCTTTACAATCCATACATTAATCCTTTTGAATCCATGCGTGGCACCTATAGATGAAATCTTGAAAAGCAGGAAAGGGCAGTTTAGGCCCTCCTTCTAGCACCAATTTGTTGACATGGCTAATGTGCACAATGCCAATGAGGGGAGCTAACCTGATCACAAGCCCCAATTAGACATGCTTTCGTTTGGAATGGCTAGCTCTGACGGGTTTTAACGGACCCTGTAAATTGTTTGAACATGTCAAAATATTGCTTCCAGGAGGAAGACTTTAGTTAAATCAACAAAGATAAAACAACTAACCTCTATGTATTAAATCCTATCTATCCTACTGCTAACTACTCTAATATAGTCCTAGCTACTCTACTCTATCCTGCAAGAGCATGATACAGAGGTTTAAACATCATATATATGTTCAGCAGGAGTGTGATAAAGAAGGTTAAACATCATTCATAGATTCAAGTCCAAATGAATCAATCACTAAATTCATAGCTACATAAGATTGTATTAAAGTTAAATTTTAATCCAATCACTCATTTAGTAATCCACATTCTTCTACAGAATTAAAACTGCAACTGATGTTTAATTTAGTTTCAAATCATAGACCATTCACAAGTTAACCATGAAACTGAATCACATTCAATTTAACAAGACTAAAAGTAAACTGTAAGTCATCAATATGCATAGATATAAATCACATTTACATTCATGCCAGGAACAATACTCTAATCCAAAACTATACAATGAGTGTCAAACTAGTGGCTCCTTCTTCCCTGAAAAACAATCCTCCTCATTCACAGTAAAGAAACACTATCCTTCTTGAAAATCCAAAGCCATCTCGTCTCTTCAGAGGTAATATATATATGCTAAAAGCCTCTCGCTCTCGATCTTCCCCACCTCTTTTCCTTCCCTCTCCTTCCTTCATTATGCTAATCAAAAGGAACATGTGAAAATAGTCGATGTCACTGTTAACACGTAAAGGGCATTTCTTTTAATTAGGGCGCTTCATTTCCTGGGAACTATTAAGAGGATGATTGTGTGTCCCATTCATGATGCGATCTGGGGTGGTTTCTTCTTCGGAACATGCAAACTACACCTAGAAACCAACTGAAAATGTCAAAGCACGGCTCTTTCGACAAAACACCACTACATATAAGGGTTTTTAGGATCCACTTGTGCATTTGTTTCTCCTAGCCTGTAGAAATAAGAGACACCAGTCACACTTATGAAAATACAACAAAAATGCTTTAAAACATAAGTATTTCCTATGTTGAACATTTATCACATTAAACACAAAATAATCGGCCCCTGATTTCTAGCTTTATGCATAGATTAAGCTTAGCACGCCGACTCGGTTTATACTGAAAACTACTGCAAAACACACAGTCGAATCCAAATTGCAGACTTGAAAATTTATGAGCTAGACTTTGTAATCATCGACGGGCCTGGGAGGTTGTGGTGCGCTACATGTGTATGTACTGGATCTTGTCGATAGCGATAAGAGATTGATCCCGGACCCGAAACATGTATATTCGGTGGCTAATAAACCATCGGGTCAGGAGTATAGTGGAGTGGCACATATATATAAGCCCTCGGACCCCACAGATCACAATATGCGATATGGGAGGTGGAATCGAAAATACATAAATGTTAGGTTCATAAATCCCTTCGGGTCTGCAATGTTACCATTCCCTTTGGAAAACCTCGACTTTAATGTTTCATTGGAGAACACATGGATAAATGGGAAAATCTGCATATCGCTATTGGGGCAGATTTGAAAATTAGTATACCCAACTTTATAATCATCAGCAGGTCCAAATTCCACCTCTCTGCTCACTGCATGACCCTGGGATCGGCTGATATGCAATGAGAGATTGAGAACCGGATCTGATAATGTATATAGTGCAGTTCATAGTGTCGTCGAGTCTAGGCGCCAGGGGCATGCCATATATATGTATGGACCTTGGACTTTGGCTGATTGCGATATGCGATGGGGCCTCAGACCCGACATATATATATGTCATATTCGATAGGCTCATCAGGTCCACCGTGTATGATTTTCTTTGAAAAGCCCAAATGTTAACATTTTTCACAAGACACATGATTATACGGGAAAACCTGCTCCTGGACGTAAGGCCGGACTTGAAATAATACATGCCCAACTTCATAATCATCGGCGGGTCTAGAAGATAGTGGAGCACCTTATATAAACGCCCATGATCTTGCCGATAGCAATAAGCAATGGGGCTTCGAACAAAAATACATATATATCAGATTTGAAAGGTTTGGCAGGTCTGCCATATCACTGCACGTATTACGCATGAGGCCCGGGCTCTGTCGATATGCAATGTGAGATGGAGCACTAGACCAGAAATACATGCATTTGGGTTAATAAATCCTGTTGGGTCCATAAGCCATGAATACATTGTGTTAATTGTGATAGGCCCCCAAAAGGGATTTATGCATGCTTTGAGCGTTTTTGCTTACGAAAGGCCACAATGGGAATAATGATGAGATGGGGGTTTTTGCCATGTTGAGTGCACAAACGGCCATAGTAAGGGTAGGGGCAATTATCTGTGCAAGTATAAATGTGCCATGAATGATTATGATGATTGAGAAAAATCTCAATGAAAGATGTCAATGAAAGGCAAGACTAGGTCATGAATGAACCATGTGATAGTGACTTCTTCAAGGGGGTTTTGGCCATTTAGAAATTGAAAATTTGACTTGACAATGAGTTAATGTCTCTGGGATAAAATAGATCATTCGGGGAGGTGGAAGATGAAACTTCTAGGGGGACCCATTCAAAATTGCTACCAGGGAAAGTTTTAATAGGGTGGTGGTTGTGGCCACAACACACCCATGTGGTTTGGGTTTGGCCCACACTCTGAACTCCGTCTGTGGTTCCGTTCTGGTATGTTTCATGGGTTGTGACCATGGCTTTCAGCCAACACTAAGCCCAATTCCACAGGCCTGCCCTGTGATTTTGAGGGTGCAAGGACTAGGGTTGGGGCTTAGCCTTGATTCTAACTCAAAAATACTAATCCACTCACATTTAAATGAAGGTCAAGACTTGTAGACGGTCTTGGTGCTTGGTGCTTGGTTCTGTGTTTGAATCTTGTTGGGTTTCGTTGGCCCTTAAACCAATTTTTTGCATGCCACGAAGAGGCCACATCGAAGCCATCGATTGGCCCACATGGCCTCCAACCATTGGAGCCTGAAAACATAGTTAGCCAAAAGATATAATAAAAAATTTAAAGCAATGAAATTCCAATATTTTTTTTAAACAATATGGAGAGGCCAAGTGGTGGCATGCAATTGGTCCAAAATTGCACAATCAACCTATCACCTGCAATTTTTTTACATGTTTGGGAAAGTGGTCAATGGATGATAACTTGAGCATCCGGTGTCAGATTGAGGTGAAACGAACATAGCTAGACTCATAATGATGGACAATTCGATTTGCAGCTAGTTTCAAAAAGTTCTAGGAACTTTCATTTTCAATCATAAATTTGATCATCTAATCGTACCTCCCCACTAAGAAATTTTGGACTGCAAAATTTTACTTCATTAGTCAATATAAAGAGGTTGGAACTCAAATACCAAAGAACTCAATCCAAACTAAAAAAATTTCTATTGGTGCCCTTCAAGCCCCAATCAAGGTACCTCATTTATCATCCTCATGAAGACCTATTATCCTATTAAGAATTGATCCAATATTGTTATCGTTGTTGCAGGAACAAAATATCAATGAGTGGAATCACAATATTCTCTTTAGGCTCATCTTTGGACAAATCCAGAAACAATTCATCTTGAAGTTTAAATAGTTGAAGGCAAACTTGACTCCATCTTTGAAATTTGAAACAAAATAGATTTTCTTTAATGTCTTCAAGTTGAGCTTGTACAATAAAAGTACACTACTCCACAATATTTCCATGATATGATTGAACTTTCCTACAATACGTAGTCATCTTAGACAATCTTAGAAACAAAGATTTAATTCACACAAGTTCCAAATCAAACACTTGTACCAGTGAACATATGACAAGTTGTAGACAAATTTGACTGACAATCTTGTACATTCACAAATTTCCTTGAAGATGTGGACTTATAACAAGTCACTAAAATAGATCAGTGAAATCATCTACTTGTTGAACATAGTGACCATAATGTTCACTTTACAAAAGTACGTAAAAAGGTAATGACAACAAGTATTTACAATTTTTTTCAAAACAAATTTACAATAAGTGTACCCAAACTTTCACTCTCCTAGGCTTATGGTTTCTCTTCTTGCATTTTCTTATCTTGAAGCCACTTAGGGTTATGGAGGATCCTCTTTGTACCTTTTGTTTTCGTTGGATTATGGAGCATAATATCTTTACATTTCTTTCAACGAAGTTCTAAATGCAACTTCCAACATTGTTCAGTGTCATGTCCATGCACTTTGCAATGAGCACATAAATACTTCTTCTTGTTTGCTGAGATAGAACTTCTCTCATGCAAAATAAAGTTATTATGCTTGATGCCCAAAATTTGTTTCATTCAATTAATATTTATCATAAGTTACTCAAATACAAAGATGCAATGCTAAAAATCATCACAAAATCTAAAAGGATAATGATTCCAAAAGTATTCAAAATTTCCATGCATTGGAAAACACTCTTGAAAGTTATACCTGTCTCTAGAGCTGCAGCTTCGATGGTTGTCACAAGTTGGCGACATCTCATGCTCATATGTTTGATTAACTTCAAGTTTTTTGGGTCATTCTCCAAACTCATTTTTCTTATACCCCAATCCTTAGTACTTCTGTCTTTCCTCAACCATAATCGGGTTGGTAATACCTTGACCATTTGTTCCAAGACCTCGTCCTACATATCTCGTCATCGAGAGAAAATTCATACCTATGCCCTTGGTATGTTGCGTGAATGCTGCGAAATAGTTGTTATGCATGAAACTGGAAGGCATAAAATTTGAGATACTAATTACCATTTTATATTTTTCATTCTTCTTATCATATTTTGATGATGACGATGATGGCCAGCTTGTAGATGACTCTATCCACCTACATTCTCCCTCTGGAATATGGTGTGCTTCTTGAATATGTTGCAAAAATAACATGTAACATCTTCAACATATGGTTCAAAACTACTATTTGAACCATGACCACACACTGGCCTCATTGTAGAGGTTTCCCTTGCTGGTGCCGGAGTAGATCTTTCTGCAACTTGCTCATCAAAAACTTATTGCAATACAAAATGCATGTGTCTCTTCCCCTCTTCATCTATCTCCAACATCATTTTCAATTCTATGTTCTCCATTTGAAGAGCCAAATTTTGCTATTTTAGCCCTTGGAGATCATTTTTGCTGCCCATCTTGCAACTTGGTCAACTAGTGCTCTGATACCAAACTGATTTGAAATTAGATTAGGTGATTTCTTCCTCTTTTCCAAAATAAAATGAAATAAAACTTAGGACCATGTCAACACTTTGCAAGATTAAAAATAGGTCTTGAAACAACATGTTTATTCAATGTCTCTTCAAACATGAATTAGTCTTCATATGTAACTGAACATAATGAACATAACACACATAATCCATGAAGACATAAAGAGGAGAAAGAAAAAGTCTTGTTGAGAGAGTTCACCCTTGCTGGAGTACATCTCTGGGCCTGTCAACATGACTATGCCACTCATATATTGAGTACCAAAATGAGGTACATAAACATTTGTTGTAGGTAAGTAAGTCGCTATGACCCCTACAAGGTAATGTTCTTCTACAAAGAACTCCAAACAAGAGAAACTCAAAACATCTCCTTCAAAGATGACATACTTCAACCTAAATGAGTTAAAAACATCATGTGCATGTTTCAATGCCCCATTCAAACATGTAATCAAAACTTCATGATATGAAGAGCTGAACCTGGGTTTAATCCTATTGGTTACATTTGTTGCAGTAGCATTTTGGAAGTGAGAATACCCCTACAAGGTCTTCTCCATGCCCAAAAAATTCCCAAAATTTCTTACAAACACTGACTTATACATACACATTTAGTATCAAACCTACAAAAATACCCAATAGATGTGCCTAAATGAGAAAATAGAGGTTACGAAGGGATTTCAAATATCCAAAAATCACTAAACAAGCTCTTTCTGAGCTCAATTTGGATAGAAACTCCAAACATTATGAGATTCCATACTCTCTCATGAACTTCTATATTTACCGTCCTAAGATTCGACCTAAACCTGTCCTGAGCACCCCAGACCCAAAATTGATGTGAAAATGTAGCCTACAATCGTGCCCGACGGGTGAAACTGTCAGACACATATAATGTCCACTAACCTCTATTTTCTGAAATTTGTGGTCTTATGGGGGCACATACTGAGAGTCTGGGGCTAAGTTCTCACCACCGCCGATCGACCCCAAGCGGTCTTGATAGTTGTTCATGTTATCGTTTGTTTACTCTTTGAAACCCAGGGCTAGGGCCAAAATTTCTACGTGCCCAAAGTGTTGGAGGGCTCAGTGCGACTAGGAACTCGCACACTCTGCTCCTCCTCCAAGGTTATATGGTGTCCCATATGTCTAAGGGCTAGCCCCGATACTCTATCAATCCAATATGCTCTCACCTACTCTAACCTATGCTCGTGTATAACCCATTTGGCCCAGGGTTGGCCCCTGCTTTGCACCCTAGGGGATGTTCCCCACTCAAAAGTATGAATGTAGTTCCATTGCGCTATGTTGCATGGGATGTGACCATGGATTTGGGTTGGGGATAAGCCCCAGCTTACGATCCCAACCCTTGTTTCTGAGGGCATGGGGACCAGGGTTGGGGTTTAGCCCTGACCCTAACTCCAAAATACGAATGCGCTCACATTTAAATGAAGATCGAGACTTGTATGGGGTACAAAAAATAGCGATGGCACCATGGTAGAGGGTCTTGGTGTTTGGTTCTTGGTTTTGTGTTCAAATTCCATGGGGTTCCCTTCACACTTAACAAAATTTTTCCATGCCACAAGGAGGACACGTGGTAGCCATCCATTGGCTCACGTGGACTCGAACCATTGAAACCTAAAAGCACAGTCAAGCAAAAAATATAATAAAAAAATTTGAACCAATGAAATCCCAATATTTTTTTAACCAATCTAGAGAGGCCAAGTGGTAGCATGCCCTTGGACGAAAAATGCACAGTTAACATGTGACTTGCAATTTCTTCACCTATTTAAGAAAATGGTTACTGGGCGATCACTTGAGAATGTGGTGTTGGATTGAGGTGGAACGAGAGATGTTGGATTCAGAATGACAAGCACTTTTATTTGGCATCAGTTTCAAACATTTCTAGGCACATTCATTTTCAACCATAAATTTGATCATGTGATCAGGGGTTGTTTCGTTTACCAAGGGAGTTGGTTCCCATGTCCATGTAATTAAATGTAATTCATTCATTATGTTTCCTATGTTTGTGAAGAGACTATAGAAATATGTATTTAGGAATTAAATTGTAATCAAATATATTCTTATGAATAGATCTCGAGAATATTGAGAGAGTCAAAGAAAAATGAGGGAGCTTAGATATCTTAAAGGATATAGTGGATCTAGAAGTCCTAGATTAGATGTTCAGGTCAGGAATTTATGGATCTGAGCTAAATTGGTTTAGGATCCTTCTGTATTACACTAAGTAAAATGAATATAGAGAGGGGTTGATACCTATAAACATGAGATAAGAGTAGCACAATGGTTGAAGGATCAGAGTGAATGTCAAAAGCTTTAGCACAGGGAGGAACAATGGTCAAAAGGTATAGGACAAGCAGAAGGTTTGTCGAAATTTTGCAATGCTTAGGAATTTTTAGTCTCGATAAATAATTGTTACTTAATAATGTTGGGATACGAGAGTAGAAAGAGACAGGAGAAAAAAATTATAACACCAGGTTGGAGATGTTACCATAACAATTTCGGTAAAACCTTGTTATAATAGCGTCAGGCTATTGGGAGTAGGTGGACCCTACCTGGAAGAAATACCCCGTAAGAGATATTCCTAAGGTTCCTCTGTAATGAAATTTGTAAACATTTTTTCCCCATCGTACCAGCCTAATTAGGGCATTTCGAAAGCATTGGTCGAATGATAGAGTGTGTGCCGCTCGGAGTCTCTAGCCTACTGGGTTTCTTATGAATACATTCTCAATGGAGTCGAGTTCTTTAAAGAGTGGGCTTATGTGAGGTTATCGATACAGCCGAAGCCATAAGGTGGAAGGGTGGGACAGACCGCAAACACTTTAGGTTGGAGTCTTGAAGAACAATCATTTAAGAAATGGTACACTTTAGAGATCAGGCCTTTATAAATGTCCATCCCAGGACATGGTAGCAAGGAGTAAAAAAGAGGGTCTTTAGTCCTGGAGAATAGGAAAAGGGGTCAACTATTGAAGAGGGGCATTAACGCAGAGAGATTTATTTTACTAATTTGGGAGGGTGAAGTGACATTTTATAAAGAAATATAGAAAATCCATAGAAGTCCTTTGTTAGGATGGAGAATAAAGTGACATGGAACCATTTTCTCTCCTCCCACTGCAATTTATATCGAGGGATCATTAATCCCATAAAGCAATAGTGAGCTAGTTTTAGGGAAGTGCCTCTTAAAGAGTATGGGGACTTGTGGGTAGCAGGGTTGAAATTGGGCTTGCATCAAGTGGTATCAGAGCTGGTTTTTGAACCTTATTATTTGAATGTGTAAGAGACGGTTAACGTGATTACACAGAAGTAAACCAACAAAGAAATATGATAGAAAGTGCATGATTAGTAAGCAAGGTGTATAGCCAGATCAAATATGGAGGATCTAGATGAGGTAATTTGATTTTATTTCAAAATATATATTACAACTAAGGATTGGTGGTTGAAGGGTATAGTTTGAAGAAATTATTGAGGCTTTAATGAGTGAGATAACATTGGAGCCTAACAGTGATGAGAACAAAGCAATTAAAGTGGACTTGTAGGATTTGGAGGGAACACTAAATGATATTGTAGCAATACTTGAATGATTAAGTCAATTTTTTTCTATATTTTATAAAAAATAAAGTTTTATTGGAGATATATCAAGAAATATAGAAAAGCCATAGAATTCCTTTGTTAGGATGGAGAATAAAGTGGCATGGAACCATTTTCTCTCCTTCCACTGCAATTTATATCAAGGGATCATTAATCCCATAGAACAATAGTGAGCTAGTTTTAGGGAAGTGCCTCTTAAAGAGTATGGGGACTTGTGGGTAGCAGGGTTGAAATTGGGCTTGCATCAAGTGGTATCAGAGCTGGTTTTTGAACCTTATTATTTGAATGTGTAAGAGACGGTTAACGTGATTACACAAAAGTAAACCAACAAAGAAATATGATAGAAAGTGGATGATTAGTAAGAAAGGTGTATAGCCAGATCAAATATGGAGGATCTCGATGAGGTAATTTGATTTTATTTCAAAATATATATTACAACTAAGGATTGGTTGTTGAAGGGTATAGTTTGAAGAATTTATTGAGGCTTTAATGAGTGAGATAACATTGGAGCCTAACAGTGATGAGAACAGAGAAATTAAAGTGGACTTGTAGGATTTGGAGGGAACACTAAATGATATTGTAGCAATACTTGAATGATTAAGTCAATTTTTTTCTATATTTTATAAAAAATAAAGTCTTATTGGAGATATAATTGAATCAGGGAACAACGAACGTTCAAGTTCTTTTGAAGTTTCAAAGTATAAGTTGTTTTCGAGTCTGAAAATGATTGCAGAAATATGGAAGAGTTAGTTTGTTAATTGGTTAAAGAGTGAGCAAAGTTGCTACTAGAGGCATTTGGAGGAGAAAGCTATTGAAAGGATAAATGAAAAGGGAAATTGTCTAGTAGATGGTATTAGTAGATATCATATTGATTTGATGATAATTTTGGGTTGTAGGAGCTATGTTTGAAGTAGAAACAAACATAAGTAATGTAGTAGATGACGAAGACAAAGGAAGAATCCATCATAACAACAAAGCAATGAAGAAAGGAAGGAATAAGAAACAAGAGAATTTAAACAAAGGATTGCAACAAAACCTGATAGCAGAAGGTGATATTGTTGAGATGAGGACAACAAAATTCTCAAGATGAGTGACAAAATGAAGTTGCAAAATCCAAATGAGCTTTGGAGGTTGAGGGGGATACATGCTTAGAAGAAGAAGAAGAAGAAGAGGTTCTACTGTAGGGAACCAAAATAAGGGTGACTTCTAATGAGTAGCAGTTGGTTTGAAGTTGCCAGAAAGGAATTTCCATTATGTGTATGGGTAGAAATATCCAAGAAAATACTTAATATTCAAAGAAAATAGTAGACATGTTACAAGGGATATAGCATTATTATAGCTTAGAGGTGAACGAGGAGAGTTCACCAAGGAAAGAGGGAAAAATGGATATTAATGCATGTGTATGGTTCAAGTGGAATTAAAATTAAGAGAGAAGAAAATTTCAAAGAGGTAGGGATGAAGAAGAGGAAGATGAGTGATGAAGGAAAGGAGAGAAAGTTGGCAGAGTTAAGAAAAGATTTTGGTAACCACAAACAACAATTTGCATAGTGGGGATGTTATGGCTAGATAATGAGGAATAAGAATATAAGGGGGCCTTCATTGCATGAAGAATTGAGATAGAGGAAGTATAATGGGTTGAAGGAGGAACTCATAGCAGTTGAGTCTGAAATAAATGAGTTCTTTTTTGTAGAAGAAGCTAAAGAAATTGATGAAGAATATACATATAATATCCAGAAAGAAGAAGATGTAGTTGAAGAGTTGGAAAAAGAAGAGACTTATGTTTTTGAATCTAACATTTTGTGTATGTACACAGGTTTGATAGGTAGTGGTTAGTACTTGACTGATGTATTTATGTAGGCTAATGAAGAAACCACAATTCTTAAGGAAATTGTTGAAATGGAAAGGTTTTGTTAGCACATGCTTAAAACCTTTAAAGATGTTATAGTTGACAAGGAATTTCTTGTGCCAGTGGAAATCAAGGCAATACCATCCTTATTTTGTGGCTTAGAGGAGGATGACGTAACATCATTTCAAGAATATGATGTAGTTATAGAAGATGGAGCAACCTCCAAGAATGAAGCATCATTTGATGAAGGAGGAATATTTTAAGAAGATGTTCTCAAGGAGATTTTAACTAGAGGTCTCATGTCTATCGAAGAATACAGAAGTGAAGGTAAAGAGGAATGACTAGAAAGAAATTCAATGTGATTTTTAATTGTTTGAACAAATGAAATTCTTGGAGTAGAGGATACAAAGCCAAAAACAACAAATTCAGTTTACAAAAGTAGAATTAGAGGAAGAAACTGTCCACAATAAAGTAATCAAGAGGAACACAAGTTAGAATTGAAGCATATTTTGGTAACTCTTGTGAAAGAGGAGTATATGTAGTAACCTAATAACAATGGCAATGGAAGAGTTCAACAAAATTTGTATATTGATGAGGTAATTGAGGATATGTGGAAGTTGATGAGGAAGAAACCTAGTAGAAGGTACAACAAAAAGAAGACCACAACCAACAAAGTATAGCCACTGAATGAGAAAATTAGCTTCAACAATGTAAGTGAGCAACAACACAAATTATGGGAACTTGGAAAACTGACAGCAGAGGAACAACAACATAACAAGGAAGATGTTCTATTACAAACAAAAGTTTGGTATCCACGGGGACTACATCACCATGAACATGGACAAGAGGCTATGAAAATATTTTCAACCTTAGGAGTTTGAGGCAGGAACATTATGTTTCCAAGTGAAAACCTTTTTGTTAGACCTAGGGGATATTTGATTTACCAAGGGAGTTTGTTCCCTAAATCATGTAATCAAATGTAATTGATTCATTATTGTATTTTCCTAAGCTTATGAGGAGATTGTAGAATATATGTATTTAGGAAGGAAATTAAAATCCAATCTATTCCTATGAATAAATCTGGAGAACATTGAGAGGAGTTAGAGAAAAATGATGGAAGCTAGATATCTTAAAGGATATAGTGGTTCTAGAAGTCCTAGATTAGAGGTTTAGAGAGAGGAATTGAGGTTCCAGAGTGGACACAAGACCAAGAGAACCAAATGATGTATTTTCACACCTAGTGAATTTTTAATTATTGTATATAAAAAAAGATCACTCTGTTTTGACTACATGTGTAGTGCAAGTCCTTATTATTATTTAATTCCCAGCCTTAGTTTAGTGTTCGTAAGATTGAAATACACGCATGTATGTCAAATTATTTCATGGCTGTAGATATTAAAGCTCAAGAACGATTAACGCAAAGGAATAATCTGAAAGAGTGCTTAAAGACTGTAACTCATGTGACAAAGGCAGAGAAATACAAAGTCATAGTTGGAGGACCAAAACAATGGAATGTAAGAATAAAGTAGTATTGTACAAGCTTAGAGGCAAGAAGGATATAATCACTTCATTTTTCTTGGATTCAGTTAGAGGTAGAGGACATTTAAAAATAGAGTGATCAACGATCCCTTTGTAATGTAAGACAAGATTAGCATAGTAGTCGAATGATGAGAGTGAGTAGCAAAAGCATTAGCATGTAGAGGGACATTTGCTGAAAATTACAGGACAAGGAGAAGGACCAGTGAAAAATTGCAACACTTAGGAATTTATAGTATTGACAGGAATATGTCAGTCAACACCATTGAGATATGGGCATAGAAAAAATCGAGAGATGGAGAGATGGGATTCATAGCACCGGGCCAGATATGTTAACACATAGATTTTGGTAAAATCTTGTTATGAAAGAATTGACCTATTGGTAGTGGGTGGACCCTACTGGGAAGAAATACCCTGTAAGAGTTATTCGAGAGGTTCCACCCTAGTGGAATTTGTAAATGTTTTTTCCCCATTGCACTACACTAATAAGAGTGGGTCAAAAGCATTGGTTGGAGGAAAGAGTGGGTCCCACCTATTTTTTCTAACCTATAGAGCTTGTTATGAATACCTAAAGAATAGGCGTATGTGAAGTTAGTGACCTAGCGGAAGTGAAAACATGGAACAGTGGGCCAGTCCATAAGGGCTATAGGATGGAGGTTTAGAGAATAAACACTTAAGAAAAGGATGGATGTAGATACTAGGCCTTTATAATACTTTATCCCAAGACATGGTCATAAGGAATAAAACATTGCAGCTTCAGTGTTGGAGAAGAGGAAAATTGGTCGAATATTGAAGAGGGGAATTAATGCCAAGAGAAGTATTGTGGAAATTAGGGACGGTGATGCAAAGGATGGTCAAGGAATATAGAAGGGATGCATAGTTCTTGTGTTAGCATGGATAATAAAGGGCCACACCACCCTTTCGGCTCCTCCCATTGCAATTTATATAAAGGGATCATTATAGAAATTTAATAGAAATTGCAAGCGCTCAAGTCTTCAAACTAAAACAGAAGAGACACAATCCTACTCTATTGATCTGTGGAATGGAAATAATAATTTATAACAACATGCATCGACATGCAATCAAAAAAAACACAAAAACACAATTATTTCTAGGGAAACCCAACTCGAAAAAAACCCTCAAGCCTCTTTTAATTAATTAGTTCAATAGAGAAACTATTACAATTGCTAGCTCTAACTTTGAGCTCAAACTACAAAAGAATAATTGTTCTCTCCTCTCAATGAGAAACTATGGCCAACACATAGCTAATTATTTTCTCACCTACCTCTTATTTCCTTGTAGAAATCTTGAGGATATTGGACCCTAAGAGATAGGAATTTCGTCCAAATTGACTACGCAATTCCCAAGGATTGAGATCCTAAGTAATTCAACACATATACACTTGAAATTATTCTACAATTGATGTTACAGTTCCTTTTCATCTCCACTTTAGCTGAGGAATTCAAATTCCTTGCATGCACAAGCTATTATGGGTTGATTGATCAGTTAATTGATAGATCTTTGAGTTATATTGTTGTCCCATTGCACAACTGACCTTCAACTGACTCTAGGGAAAATTTTAAGGATGAAAATTTGTCTTAAAGTTTAGAAACCAGGGTGAATCTTATGAGTCCACAAATTGAATATTATAAAATGTTTGTTGATATATTTTTTAAAACATTCAAATTTATAATAGCTTTATATATAGTTTTTATATAATTTTGGCAATTTTTAAGGTAAAAGAATTTTATACTATAAAATTTGGGCAAATCATTTTTAGAAAAAAATGGAAATTGGCAAATCCTTTTTTTTCAAAAACCATGGAGACTTAGCCCACTTGCGAATATCATCCCCTAAACTTTTCCATGAATGACTCTATCAATAGTTAGAGGTCATTTACCTAAACACAACTGAAAATAATTGAACCAAATTACTAAAATTTACGAATCATACATGCATAACTGAATTCTAAGCCCACTAACTCGAATTTACAGAGTTCAATAACTACTAAGAGCCATGTCACACTAGTTAGATGCCTCCAAATTGTCTTGCCAATGTGGCAATTTGATTTAGTCAATTTGAATAAGGATAAAGTGAGATGGAACCTTTCTTGCAATAGTTTTTCCCTGCTCCCTCTTAGCAAGAAAATGATTTTCACCATTATTGTCCTGCTCGTGTCGAATTTTAATTTACCTCTTGAAATTCATTTTTCAAGTTGTCAGCATATTTCTCCCGAGTTTGGATATATTGTAGAAACATAATTCTCCTCTGCATAGAGTTCTGCAAATGATGATACTAGATATCAATGTGGTTCGATATATCATGAAATACCATATTCTTAAAGATATTAATTAAAATCTCATTATCATAGTATATCACTATTGGATCCATCTCCTGACTAAAAATCCCCACAAGTATTTTCCTCATCCATATGGAATCAAATGTTTCTTGACTTGCGGCCATGTATTTAGCCTCTTCTAAGCTAGGAACCACATACCTTTTCTTCCTTCTACACCAAGAAATACATGAAGACCCAACACTAAAGATAACACCTAAAATCCCTTTCCTGTCTCATTGAATCCCTACCCAATCTACATTAGTGACGCCTTGAAGCTTGACTCCCTATGTCCTCCTGTACCATAATCCATAACGGGTAGTGCCTCTAAGGTACCATAACACATGATTTTCTTCCTTACATCTTGGTAGGCCTCATTATAGCTTGACTCAACTCATTTATTGTATATCACATGTCGGGTCTTCTGTTCGTAAGATACATCAAAGATCGCACAAGCTGCTTGTTAATAGTAGCATCAATGTCTTCACCTGAAGTGTCATCTCCTTCCTCCAGTTTATAGCTAGAAGTGTTTCCATGGGCTTACAATTTTCCATGTGAAATATTTGAAGTATTTCATAGGCACACTTCCCCTGAGACACAAACAATTCACCATCAACTTGCCATACTTCGAACCCTAGGAACTAATGCATGAGGCCCATGTCTTGTATCTCAAATTCCCTTGCAATATACTCTATGTAAGAGTGGACCAACTGCTCATCACCTACCAATATTAAGTCATCTACATATAAAAAAAGAATAAGAAACTTACCATATACCACAATGTGTTAGCAATTCACATCTACATCAATTTTGGTGCATCCCAATCCACTAAGATAATTGTCGATCTGAGTGTGCCATGCTTAGGGACCTTGTTTGAGACCATAGAATTCTCTCTTTAGTCTGCACACATGCGACTCTCAATCATATGTCTCAAATCTTTATGAACACTCTATGTAAATTTCCTCCTCAAAAAATCCATTAGGAAAGGAAATCTTCACATCCATCTAGTGGATTTTCTACCCCATCTGCATAGCCAATTCTAGAATGGATCTGATTGAGGAATATCTTGCAACTGGTGAAAATGATTCCTCATAGTCCACTCCCTTTATCGAGGAGAATCCTTTGACCACAAATTTGTCTTTCCACTTCTCGATGCTCCTATCAACTGCATTCTTCACTTTGTAGATCCATATTGAACCAAACACTAATTTCCCTTCTAGTCTCATCATGACTTCCCATACATTGTTATTCATGATGGATTCATATTATTTCAGCATGGCATAAACCTAAACATGTTGAGAAACTGCTTCCTCAAATGAGGAAGGATTTGTCTCAATGATCTCTGTTATGAGATCCATGTACCCAGTGTACCTATCAAGTGAGATCCTCTTCTTGCATTGTGATGTTTGGGCTCCCATATTCTCCCTTTCATTCAACAATAATCTATCAGCTTCTAGGGTATGTTTTCTCCCCTCTCTAGAGGATTTTGGCTGAGTGGGTGCTTCCACTTTGCTTCTCGTTTACTCCACTGCATGTGGCTGCTGCAAAACCTCCTTAAGCTCATCATAAGAGTCATCCTTTGAATCTAGAATCTCTTTCCTTGGTGAAATTCTTAGCTCTCATTCTATAGAGCATCCCATACCCTTCTCCTCATCGAACTTGACATATCTCCTTACAACTGTCATCCTCAGTGAAGGGAAATTCACTCGGTAACTTTGTGGAGTTTCAATGTATCCTACAAAAAATCTCAAATTCTCCATATGCATAAGTTTCTTCCTCAAATCCTTGGATACATGGAAATAAACCAAATCTCCAAAAAGTATCAAATGGAACACATCAAGCTTTCTCCCAGAGAAATCTTCCTCTAGTGTGATCAAGCCAAGTATTCTATGAGGACTTTGGTTCTGAAAGTAGACTATTGTGTTTCGTGCTTCTTCCCATAGATGCAATGGCAGCTCTTGATCATGAAACATGGCCCCTTCTTCTCCCACTATACTCTTGTTCTTCCTCTCATCCACCCCATTATGTTGTGGTTTATGGGGTGTTATTTGTTCCCTTTTCATACTTTCATTTGCTGCAAATAATACTCAGACGGGGGGGTGAATCAGTATTAGCAAGTCAATAATATTTCATTTCCATAATCAGATTAATATACACTACTTAAGTTGATGGAACTTGCATGTATACGCATTTGTATTTAATGCAACTAGCATATATCATGCAAACTTATTATTCAGTTAATTTATCATATGTTGTTCTTTAATCAGTGCATCATAACCATGTAAATAGTAACCAGGGCCAGTAAAATAGAACAAACAATCACACACACATGAACACAAATTATAAGGTGGAAACCCAATGTGGGTGAAAACCACCTGCTGCAATCGTCTCTATCTTCTTTTAATAAGAAACTTCTTTTTACAATTTTTGTACTGGTGCAGTGTTACACCAGCATGTAGGCTTCTACCTGCAAAAGGCTACAACCTTCTCTCATTCTCCAGCTTCTCCTAGAAGGGACCTACATCCCCTATCTCTTGTACTAGCTGATATGTTTACTAGTACGTAGGTGCCGACCTACAGAAGGCTACAACCTTCTCTTTTCTTCCAGGCACCACGTTTCATAAATTTTCAGACTAGATCCATCAATAACATTATTCAAACATCAAATACATCTACATCAATCAATCTCCTTTGCACCAACCACAACTGAATCAATAAATCACTTTTCAAAATGTTGTAACCAAAATTCAGTAACCAAAAAACAATAACCAGAACCCAGAACACTGTAACGGCAACAAGAAGTAGCTAAAGCATGTTTTATGAGATATACACTACTTCAATGTGTCGAACCTGTGTACATACGCACTTTTCTCAAGGCAAACCTGCGTACATATTTTCAAATAAAATTTAATATGTATACGTTGTTTTTATATGCAGAACTAGCGTGTATACACTCCTTTTCTAAAGTGAACCTGCGTACAGATCTATAAATGATGATTTAATCTTTACAACAATTAGATATTCAATGCATGAGTGCCTTTGCTTAATGATCTTCTCCTCCTTTTATAGTCTTAGGCCTTACTCAACACCATGGACCAAAACCATTTAGAACCAATACCATGGACCAAATACCTAGGGTCAACACTTTGGACAGGATACCTTGGACCAATACCATGGATCAAAATACCATGGACCAAATACCATGAACCAAAACTAAATTTTCCAACATGTACATGCCTTTCATTCCATGAAAGTCTGTGTGTACACTATACACGCCTTTTGGTTTGTGAACCCGCGTGTGCACCTGACTTGGTCAATGAGGAACCTGAATATCCCTCTCTTTCTTCATCCTGAGAGTCTGAACTATGATTTGTCATCTGAGTGAGTTGCCATCAAGGACAACACCTGTGTCATAGTGCCAAATCCGTGTCATAATGCCAACAATATCCCCTTTTGGACTTGATAGAAACCCCAAGTCACTCTTCCCCTTTGTCACCGAGGGCAAAGGGTTGTGCTCCCCCTGAGTACATGCTGAATTCTTTGATATGTTGAAGTGTGCTGACTGAGCTCCATTCTCCAGTACATGCTCCCCCTGAATATAAGAAAGGTCTACAAAAATATGTTCTAAAAGAAGAAAATGACTCTATAGATACATCACAACTTACCTTCCTCTCACCAAAGGCTCATGCATACATCCATCTCCGAACCAAGTGGGGATATACCAAGTGATTATACATGTCAAAACACGAACATTACATCATCCATCCCATGCATAGTGGGGAAACAAAGTACGTCGTTTCATGACCTTGACATTAAAAGATATACATGACATAGAGACCAAATATTTGAAACAAGACCGTGATAGTTATTAGCAACTATCATCAGCAGCATCTGTCAATCACCATCTAGACCAGCAACCATGATCTCCCCCTGAATCTATTCCACCTGAATAGAAAACAACTGTGAATTTGCACCAAGATCTTCTAAGATAATGCCAACAATGCATTATTAGAAGTATATGGTCCCCCTAAACCTGTGCCAGATGATCACTGTCAGACCCATATCAGACTCCTTTCATCCTGAGTCTGGTCCACTGTTTTTCTTCAAACCAACATATACGCGACTGTATCTGCAGCAACCAGCGTATGTACACGGATATGCTTCATGAAACTCACGTATAACCACTTTTCTCTGAAACATATAAGTTTCAACAGCAAGATGATGGATCAACTACTCCCAGCTTCTGTCTGAGATATTCAAATGCCTCTCTGGGTAGTGGTTTGGCGAATATATTAGCAACCCGTTCTTTGGAGGGAACATAATCCAATCTGACCTTTTGTTCAAGCACTTGTTCATGTAGAAAATGATATTTGATGGCTATGTGCTTGGTATTGGAATGCATGATTGGACTCTTTGAAATACTGATTGCACTTGTATTATCAAATAGAATGGAGATGGGTGGAGTACATGTGATCTGAATGTCTTGCAATGTTTGCATCATCCAAAGGAGTTGTGTGCAACAAGATGCAGCAGCCACATATTCTACTTCAGTTGTAGATAATGCAATTGAACTTTGTTTCTTGTTGGACCAAGACACTAATCTGGGACCCATATAGAATGCACCACCACTAGTGCTTTTTCTGTCATCAACGCTTCCTGCCTAATCTGCATATGTATATGCATGAAGTGTAAGATTTGTATCTCTAGGATACCATAAACCAAAATTATTTGTTCCTTGAAGATATTTGAAAATCCTTTTGACTGCCTAAAGGTGTGATTCCTATGGATTAGCTTCAAATCTTCCAACTATTCCCATTGCATTCATGATGTCTTGTCGGTTACCTGTTAGATAAACTAGACTGCCAATCATGGATCTGTAGGTTGGTTGATGTATTGCTGTTGATTCATCATTTGAGCTGAGACTGCATCCTGTTACCATAGGGGTACATACTCGTTTAGAATCTTCCACGTTGTATTTTTTTAAGATCTTCTTGAGATATTTGGTTTGTGATAGAAATACCATCTTTATTTTGTTGAACTTGTAAACCAAGAAAATATGTGAGCTCACCAAGTAGGGACATTTCAAATTCTTGTTGCATTACCGAAGCAAAGTTTTGACACATGGCTTCTTCATTGCTACCAAAAATTATATCATCAAGATACACAACAAGTATTAGCAATTTATTATTGTCAATATTTGTATATAGATTGCTATCAGTTGATCCTTTTGAAAAACCTTGTTGATGGAGGTATTTGCCAAGATGCTAATACCAAGCCCTTGGAGCTTGTTTTAGTCCATACAGAGCCTTTCTAAGTCTGCATACAAGTTTTGGATCATTTCCAAGGAGGAATCTATTTGGTATCTCAATATATACTTCTTATTCTAAGTCCCCATTAAGAAAGGCAGATTTTACATCCATTTGGTATACTTTGAATTTCTGAAAACTAGAAATAACAAGGAACATTCTTATGGCTTCAAGTCTAGCAACAAGTGCAAAAGTTTCTTAGAAATCTATACGTTCTTGTTGAGCATATTCTTTACAAACAAGTCTGGCCTTGTTTTTGATAGCTTCACCATTTTCATTCAGCTTGTTTTTGAATATTCATTTGGTTCCTATGATATTCTTATCATGAGGTCTACGAACTAATTCCCAAGTATTATTCTTTTCAATTTTCTCAAGTTCTTAATTCATGGCCTTGACCTAACATTCATCTTTGCATGCTTCATTTACATTTTGAGGTTTGATGGAGGAAAGTAACGCTAAATAGCTTGAAGCTTCTATAATATTTCTTCTTGTCTGCACACCTACCTCTTTCTGTCCCAAAATTTGAGTCTCTGGATCATTTCTTTCAACATACCTGGATGGAGTCTTTTCTTATGTCGTTATCTTTTCTTCTGGTGCTTCATTGGTTTCTTCTTCAGAATTAATCTGATTTGATGTGGAAGGATAATCCTCATCTTCTCCACAATCTTTGGTTTTTACCTTCTTTGGATTTTTGGATGCTTCATCAACCACAACATCAATACTTTCAATAATCTTCCCAAGTCTTTTATTATAACACTTATCCTTTACTTCGGGAAGAGTAACCAAGGAAAATGCCTTCATCTGCTCTCGGTTCAAACTTGCCAAGTTTTTCATCAGTCCTTTTGATGTAACATTTGCTTCCAAAAATATTGAAGTATTTTACGGTAAGACTCTTACCATACCAAAGTTCATGTGGAGTTTGAGTGTTGTTTACCCGAACATTTGCTTTGTTGAGAGTAGTGACGACAGCAAACGCAGCTTCACCCCAGAAGGTTGTAGGAGTTCCAGACTCATCTAGCATAGCGCGAGCCATTTTTTGAACAGTTCTATTCATCCTTTCTACCACTTCATCTTGCTAAGGAGTCCTCGCAGTGGAGAATTTCCTTTTTATTACATGTTCATCATAAAAGTCAAAGAATTCATTCGAGGTAAATTCCCCTCCTCGATCAGATCTGAGAAATTTGATTTTGCGATCTGATTCATTTTTAACAAGGGCTTTGAAGGCTTTGAATTTTTCAAGTGCTTCATGTTTATTCTTTAGAAGCCCTATCCAACACATTCCGGAAAAATCATCAACGAACAATATAAAGTATTCCTCTCCACGAGGTGACTTTTTCCTTGATGGACCACATAAATCAATATGAACAAGTTAAAGAGGCTTACTAGCTGATCCTTCCTTTGTAGAGAATTGCGACCTGGTTTTCCTACCAAATTAACATGATTTGCATATTGTATTTTCTGGAATGCAGATATCAAGAAGATCACGAACATCCTGGAATTTGCTTGCTTTTCTTATTTGAGAGAAGCTTATATGCCCCAATCTTTTGTGCCATAGCCAGTGTTCATCATTTTTTCTTAGATAGCATTGTTGTTGTCATCCCTTGAGTATATCTAAGTTGTTTGGAGTTCTTATACCTTTGATCACGGTTTCTCCTGTATCAAGCTCACAAACAACACATCCATTTGATCAGAATACTACTTCATTTCCTTGATCACACATTTGACTGCACTCAACAGGTTATGATTTAGACCATCAACATATACAACAATCTAGCTTTAACTTTTTATTTTAACAAAATAGAACCTTTAGCTTTTATGACAGCAAGAGTCTCATTTCCAAATGAGACCTTATTTTCCTTTTCTAAGGCATTATATGATTGGAGTTTTTCTTTATCACCTGTCATGTGTTTCAAGGATCCACTGTCGATGTACCACTGATTTTCTTGTCCTTCTGCATACAGGGCTATACCACATCTTTCTGTTTGTGTTTCTTTCTTTCTCCATATTTTTGGATTTAATGAAGCTTTCTCCTTCTGAGATGTTTGCGGAATTCATATTCTTCGTGACCAAAGTTGTTGCAGATAGGGCATTCTATTTCATTTTCAAGAAGAGAAAAGTTATTGTAGGACTGTTTCATGATCCCTATCACATTCCTTTGATTTTGTGCTTCTCTAGTCATGATGGTCTTGTAAGCAACACATTGAGCAGCTTTGTGTCCAAATTTATGAAATGAAAAACATTGGCCATTAAAGAAGTTCCTCCACTTATCGAATCTACTGACGTGGTAATTATAGTTGCTATTGATACTCACTCTTGAAGCAGATTGAGTATGATTTACCTGAGGTTTTTAGCTTATGTTCCTCCTTGAAGTAAGTTGAGCCTGATTTAACTGGCTACTTTATGCCTTTGTTGTCGATTGTCAAACTGTTCACTGCTCTTTGCTGCATCAAGATATGTTTTACTGGAGGTTGACAACTTTTGTGCTTTGGATGCTTCTTCGGTATATCAAAGACCTATCTTTATCAGAGGAGAATGATGCGCTTTGATAATTTCATTTAAGGTTTCTGATCCTTTAGCAAATCTAATATTGAGAGCTTTTGAATATCCTTTCTTAGACCAACAATTTCACATTCTAGTTTTTCATTGTGTTTTTCTCTTTCATCAAGTTGGAATGTGAGAGTATCTATAATTATATTCTTTTCTTCTAAGAAGATTTTGAGTTTAGAGATTTCTTCATAAAGGTCATCTTCATCTAAAGCGTCCAAGGAACCATCATCTTCAAAATCCATTAGAATCCTATAGTCACTACTATTTTCATCTTCATCACTATTTGATAAACCATCGCTATCTTTAGGATTATAGTAGCTCTTCTTACTTACACTTTGTTTTCTATTCCATTTTACTGATTCCTTATCTTTATCAAGATTATCTTTATGAGGAAATTTGGTAGCATAATGACAGACTCTTCCACAAGCAAAAAATTTGAAAGGTAGCTTACCTCTGAATCTCTAGGAACCCCGTTGAAGGTTCTTAACAAAGTTTCCTTCTTCCTCTCCTTTTGAAATATGTCCTAAATCATTGAGTTCTTCTCTTCCTGAAGCTTTGAATGTGGCTTCTCTTATATCTGATGGACCTCCTTTTCTAATTTTGAAAGTAGTTAATATTCTGTGCAGTTGTGTCATAGTAATAGTTTGGAGATCCTTCTTTTCTTCTATGGAAGATACTTTTGATTCAAACTTAGTAGAGAAGGATTTTAAAACCTTTTCAACTAAAGTAAATTCTTTTATCTCTTCACCCAAGTTCTTCATGCAATTAACAACTTGATCTATACGTAAGAAGTAACTAGCGATACTTTCATCCTTGTGTGTTTTGAGAGTTTCATATTGAATTATGAGAGATTGCAGCTTTGCATGTTTTACCTGATTGTCTCCTTAATAGATTAGAATGATCATGTCCCATATTTCCTTGGTGGTTTTGAGCTGCATAACTTTGACAAATTCTTATTTTGACAGACTCTCCAATAATGTATTGAAAGCCTTGGCATTGGTTTCATATTGCTTTTTACCTACCGTATTTGTAGGAATTGTTGATGGAAATCTATATCGTCCTTCCACGATTTCCCAAACATCTGTTCCAAGAGATTGAAGATAGGTTATGGTTCTTACCTTCCAATAAACGAAGTTGCTCCTGTCAAATATTGGTGGTCTAATGGATCCCTCTCTTTCGTAGTTACTCATGATGACATATCTTCCTTCAAGCGATCATGCTTCTTCTTAAGGACCTTCTCTGATACCAATTGTTGGAAACAATACTGAGAGGGGGGTGTGAATCAATATTAGCATGTAAATAATATTTCATTTCCATAATCAGATTCATATACGCTACTTTAGTTAATGGAACTTTCGTGTATACGCATCTGTATTTAAGGCAATTAACATATATCCTGCAAACTTATGATTCAATTAATTTTTCATATGTTGATCTTTAATCAGTGCATCAGAAACATATAAATAGTAACCAAGTGTAGTAAAACAGAACAGACAATCACACACACATGAACACAAGATATAAGGTCGAAACCCAATGTGGGTGAAAACCACCCACTGCAATTGTCTCTATCTTCTTTTAATAAGAAACTTCTTTTTGCAATTTTTGTACTAGTGCAGTGTTATACCAGTTTGCAGGTTTCTACTTGCAGAAGGCTACAACCTTCTCTTTTCTTCCAGGGACCATGTTTCATAAATTTTCAGACTTGATCCATCAATAACATTATTCAAACATCAAATACATCTACATCAATCAATCTCCTTTGTACCAACCACAACTGAATCAATCAATCACTTTTCAGAATGCTATAACCAGAATACAGTAACCAGACAATAGTAACCAGAACCCAGAACATTATAACAACAACCAGAAGTAGCTAAAGCATATTTTATGAGATATATGCTACTTCAATGTGTCGAACATTCGTGCATACGCACTTTTCTCAAGGCAAACCTGTGTAGAGATCTGCAAATCAAATTTACGATGTATATGTTGTTTTGATATGCAGAACCAACGTGTATATGCGCCTTTTCTAAAGTGAAACTACGTACAGATCTATAAATGATGATCTAATCTTTACAACAATTCCAGACTTCAGTTATACCCAAATCATCATATTTATAGTCTACAACATGCGCCAGTTATTCAGATAAGAGATCAAAACACACAAAGATACTTCACTTCAAGGCTTAAGATCTTGACCCATCATTAGATCTTATCCTTCATCAAGCACTAAGGTTCATCCTTGATTTAGATCCAGCTATGCATCATAACCCAATAACCCATATTATAGATCTTTCTCTTCATTAGATATCCAATGCACGAGTGCCTTTGCCTAATGATATTCTCCTCCCGTTTATAGTCTTAGTCCTTACTCAGTATCATGGATCAAAACCATTTAGAAACAATACCTTAGACCAAATACCTGGGGTCAACACTTCGGACAGGATACCTTGGACCAATACCATGCATCAAAATACCATGGACCAAATGCCACAGACCAAAACTAAGTTTTCCAACATGCACACGCCTTTCATTCCACGAAAGTGCGTGTGTACAATATACGTGCCTTTTGGACTGCGAACCTGCGTGCACACTCAGCTTGGTCAATAAGGAACCTGCGTATACCTCTCTTTCTTCATTCTGAGAGTCTAAACTGTGATCTGTCATCTGAGTGAATTGCCATCAAGGACAACACCTATGTCATAGTGCCAAATCTGTGTCATAATGCCAACAATCCCCCCCTTTGGACTTTATGGCAACCCTAAGTCACTCTTCCCCTTTGTCATCAAGGCCAAAGGGTTATGCTGCCCCTGAGTACATGCTGAACTCTTTGATATGCTGAAGTGTGTTGATTGAGTTCCAGGCTCAAGTCCATGCTCCCCCTGAATATATGTGAGGTCTGCAGAAAGACATTCTAAAAGAAGAACATGACTCTATGCATACATCATAAAAGACCTTCCTATCACCAAAGACTCATACATACATCCATCTCCCAACAAAGTGGGGATATACCAAGTGATTATACATGTCAAAACACGAACATTACATCATGCATCCCATGCATAGTGGGAAAACAAAATAGGTCGTTTCACGACCTTCACATTAAGAGATATACATGACAAAGAGACCAAATATCTGAACAAGACCATGATAGTTATCAGAAACTACCATCAGTATCATCTGTCAATCAACATTCAGTCTAGCAACCATGATCTCCCCCTGAATTTGTTCCACCTGAATAAAAAACAATTGTGAATTTGTACCAAGATCTTCTAAGATAATGCCAACAATGTATTATTAGAAGTATATGCTCCCCCTGAATCTGTGCCATATGATCACTGTTAAACCCATATTAGACTCCTTTCATCCTAAGTTTGGCCCACTATTTTTCTTCAAACCAACATATGCGCGACTGTATCTGCAGCAACCGGCGTATGTACGCAGATACAATTCATGAAACTCGTGTATAACCACTTTTCTCTGAAACTGATAAGTTTCAATAGCAAGATAATCCATCAACTACTCCCAGATTCTATCTGAGATATTCAAATGTCTCTCTGGGCAGTGGTTTGCTGAATATATCAGTAACCTATTCTTTGGAGGGAACATACTCCAGTTTGACCTTTCGTTCAAGCACTTTCTCACGTAGAAAATGATATTTGATGGCTATGTGCTTGGTCTTGGAATGCATGACCGAATTATTTGAAATATTGATTGCACTTGTATTATCACATAGAATCGAGATGGGTGGAGTACATGTGGTTTGAATGTCTTGCAATGTTTGCATCATCCAAAGGAGTTATGTGGAGGAAGATGCAACAACCACATATTCTGCTTCAGCTGTAGATAACGCAATTGAACTTTTTTTCTTGGTAAAACAAGACACTAATCTGGAACCCATATAGAATGCACCACCACTAATTATTTTTCTGTCATCAACACTTCCTGCCCAATCTGCATCTGTATATATGCATCAAGTGTAAGATCTGTATCTATAGGATACCATAAACCAAAATTATGTGTTCCTTGAAGATATTTGAAAATCCTTTTGACTGCCTGAAGGTGTGATTCCTTTGGATTGGCTTGAAATCTTCCAACTATTCCCACTGCATGCATGATGTCTGGTCAGGTACCTATTAGATAAAGCAGATTACCAATCATGGATCTATAGGTTGGTTGATGTACTGCTACTGATTCATCATTTGAGCTGAGACTGCATCCTGTTACCATAGGGGTACATACTGGTTTAGAATCTTCCATGCCGTATTTTTTTCAAATTTGCTTGAGAATTTGGTTTGTGACAGAAATACCATCTTTATTTTGTTAACCTTGTAGACCAAGAAAATATGTGAGCTCACCAAGTAAGGAAATTTCAAATTCCTGCTGCATTACGAAAGCAAAGTTTTGAATCATGGCTTCTTCATTGCTACCAAAAATGATATCATCAACATACACTACATGTATTAGCAATTTATTATTTTCAATCTTTGTATATATATTGCTATCAGCTGATCCTTTTGAAAAACCTTGTTGATGGAGGTATTTGTCAAGACGGTAATACCAAGCCCTTGGAGCTTGTTTTAGTCCATAGACAACCTTTCTGAGTTTGCATACAAGTTTTGGATAATTTATAAGAATGAATCTATCTGGTTTCTAAATATATACTTCTTCTTCTAAGTCCCCATTAAGAAAGGTAGACTTTACATCCGTTTGGTATACTTTGAATTTCTGAAAACTAGAAAGAGCAAGGAACATTCTTATGGCTTCAAGTCTAGCAACAGGAGCAAAGGTTTCTTCAAAATCTATACCTTCTTATTGAGCATATCCTTTACAAACAAGTCTGGCCTTGTTTCTAATAACTTCACCATTTTCATTCAGCTTGTTTTTGAATATAAATTTGGTTCCTATGATATTCTTATCATGAGGTCTACGAACTAATTCCCAAGTATTATTATTTTCAATTTGCTCAAGTTCTTCATTCATGGCCTTGACCCAACATTCATATTTGCATGTTTCATTTACATTTTAATGTTTAATGGTGGAAAGTAATCCCAAATAGCTTGAAGCTTCTATAATAGTTCTTCTTGTCTACAGACCTGCCTCTTTCTATCCCAAAATTTGAGCCTCTAGATTATTTTTCTGAACATACCTAGATGGAGTCTTTTCTTCTGTTGTAATATGTTCTTTTGGTGCTTCATTGGTTTCTTCTTCGTAAGTAGTCTGATTTGATGTCGAAGGATAATCCTCATCTTCTCCACAATATTTAGTTTTTACCTGCTTTCGATTTTTGCATGCTTCATCAACCACAACATCAATACTTTCAATAATTTTCCCAAGTATTTTATTATAAAACTTATATCCTTTACTTCAGTAAGAGTAACCAAGGAGAATGCCTTAATCTGCTTTGGGTTCAAACTTGCCACGTTTTTCATTAGTCCTTTTGATGTAACATTTGCTTCCAAAAACTATGAAGTATTTTACGGTAGGAGTCTTACCATACCAAAGCTCATGTGGAGTTTGAGTGCTCTTTACCCGAACATTTTCTTTGCTGAGAATAGTGATGGCAGCGAATGCAGCTTCACCCCAGAAGGTTGCAGGAGTTCCAGACTCATCTAGCATAGCACGAGCCATTTGTTGAATAATTGTGTTCATATTTTCTACCACTCCATTTTGCTGAGCAGTCGTTGCAGTGGAGAATTGCCTTTTTATTCCATGTTCTTCACAAAAGTCAAAGAATTCATCCGAGGTAAATTCCCCTCCTCGATCAGATCTGAGATATTTGATTTTGTGATTTGATTCATTTTCAACCAGGGATTTGAAGGCTTTGAATTTTTCAAATGCTTCATCTTTATTCATTAGAAGCCCTATCCAACACATTCTGGAAAAAACATTAGTGAACAATATAAACTATTCCTCTCCATGAGGTGACTTTTTCCTTGATGGACCACATAAATCAGTCTGAACAAGTTCAAGAGGCTTACTAGCTGATCCTTCCTTTTAAGGGAATTGCGACCTGGTTTGCTTACCAAATTGACATGATTTGCATATTGTATGTTATGGAATGCTGATATTAGGAAGATCATGAAGAGCCTGGACTTTGCTTGCTTTTCTTATTTGAGGGAAGCTTTGAATCCCCAATCTTCTATGCCATAGCCAGTGTTCATCATTTTCACTTAGAGAGCATTGTCGTTGTCCTCCCTTGAGTATATATAATTTTTTTGGAGTTCTTATACCTTTGATCATGGTTTCTCCTATATCAAGCTCAGGAAAAACACATCCATTTGATCAAAATACTACTTCATTTCCTTGATCACACATTTGACTGAAACTCAATAGGTTATGCTTTAGACAATGAATATACATAACATTCCTAGCTTTAACTTTTTCTTTTAACAGAACAAGACCTTTACCTCTTACGGTAGCAGGAGTGTCATTTCCAAATGAGACCTTCTTTTCCTTTTCTATGGCATTATATGGCTGAAGTTTTTCTTTATCACCTGTCATGTGTTTCGAGCATCCATTGTTGATGCATCAATGATTTTCTTGTCCTTCTGCATACAGGGATATACCATATCTCTCTGTTTGTGGTTATTTATTTCTCCATATTTTAGGCTTTAATGAAGCTTTCTCCTTCTGATATGTTTGCCAAAATTTATTCCTGCATTCAGATTCTTTGTGACCAAAGTTGTTGCAGATATGGAATTGCATTTCATTTTCAAGAAGAGAAAATCTATTGTAGGACTGTTTCATGATCCCCGTCACATTCCTTTGATTTCGTGCTTCTCTAGTCATGATGGTCTTGTAAGCAACACATTGAGAAGCTTTGTGTCTAATGTTATGACATGATAAACATTGGTCATTAAAGAAGTTCCTGCGATTATCGAATCTACTGACCTGGTGATTGTACTTGCTATTGATACTCATTCTTGAAGCAGATTGAGTATGATTTACCTGAGGTTTGTAGCTTCTATTCATCCTTGAAGTAAGTTGAGTGTGATTTTCCTGGTGATCTGCTTTATGCCTTTGCTGTCGATTGTCAAACTCTTCACTGCTCTTTTCTGCATCAAGATAGCTTTTAGTGGAGGTTGACGGCTTCTGTGCTTGGGATGCTTCTTTAGTATATTCAATGCATGAGTGACTTTGCTTAATGATCTCCTCCTCCTTTTATAGTCTTAGGCCTTACTCAACACCATGGACCAAAACCATTTAGAACCAATACCTTGGACCAAATACCTGGTGTCAACACTTTGGACAGGATACCTTGGACCAATACCATGGATCAAAATACCATCAACCAAATACCATGAACCAAAACTAAATTTTCCAACATGTACATGCCTTTCATTCTGTGAAAGTCTTTGTGTACATTATACACGCCTTTTGGTTTGTGAACTCGTGTGTGCACGTGACTTGGTCAATGAGGAACCTGCATATCCCTCTCTTTCTTCATACTGAGAGTCTGAACTATGATTTGTCATCTGAGTGAGTTGCCATCAAGGACAACACCTGTGTCATAGTGCCAAATCCATGTCATAATGCCAACAATATCCCCTTTTGGACTTGATAGCAACCCCAAGTCACTCTCCCCCTTTTTCATCGAGGGCAAAGGGTTGTGCTCACCCTGAGTACATGCTGAATTCTTTGATATGCTGAAGTGTGCTGACTGAGCTCCATGCTCCAGTACATGCTCCCCCTGAATATAAGAAAGGTCTAGAAAAATATGTTCTAAAAGAAGAAAATGACTCTATAGATACACCATAACTTACCTTCCTATCACCAAAGGCTCATGCATACATCCATCTCTGAACCAAGTGGGGATATACCAAGTGATTATACATGTCAAAACACGAACATTACATCATCCATCCCATGCATAGTGGGGAAACAAAATAGGTCGTTTCATGACCTTGACATTAAAAGATATACATGACATAGAGACCAAATATCTGAAACAAGACCATGATAGTTATCAGCAACTATCATCAGCAGCATCTGTCAATCACCATCTAGACCAGCAACCATGATCTCCCCCTGAATCTATTCCACCTGAATAGAAAACAATTGTGAATTTCTACCAAGATCTTCTAAGATAATGCCAACAATGCATTATTAGAAGTATATGCTCCCCCTAAACCTGTGCCAGATGATCACTGTTAGACCCATATCAGACTCCTTTCATCCTGAGTCTGGCCCACTGTTTTTCTTCAAACCAACATATACGCGACTGTATCTGCAGCAACTAGCGTATGTACGCAGATATGCGTCATGAAACTCATGTATAACAACTTTTCTCTAAAACATATAAGTTTCAACAGCAAGATGATGGATCAACTACTCCCTGCTTCTGTCTGAGATATTCAAATGCCTCTCTGGGTAGTGGTTTGGCAAATATATTAGCAACCTGTTCTTTGGAGGGAACATAATCCAATTTGACCTTTTGTTCAAGCACTTGTTCATGTAGAAAATGATATTTGATGGCTATGTGCTTGGTATTGGAATGCATGATTGGACTCTTTGAAACACTGATTGCACTTGTATTATCACATAGAATGGAGATGGGTGGAGTACATGTGATCTGAATGTCTTGCAATGTTTGCATCATCCAAAGGAGTTGTGTGCAACAAGATGTAGCAACCACATATTCTACTTCAGTTGTAGATAATTCAATTGAACTTTGTTTCTTGTTGGACCAAAACACTAATTTGGAACCCATATAGAATGCACCACCACTAGTGCTTTTTCTGTCATCAACGCTTCCTGCCCAATCTGCATATGTATATGCATGAAGTATGGATTGGCTTCAAATCTTCCAACTATTCCCATTGCATGCATGATGTCTTGTCGGTTACCTGTTAGATAAACTAGACTGCTAATCATGGATCTGTAGGTTGGTTGATGTACTGCTATTGATTCATCATTTGAGCTGAGACTACATCCGGTTACCATAGGGGTACATACTCGTTTAGAATCTTCCACGTTGTATTTTTTTAAGATCTGCTTGAGATATTTGGTTTGTGATAGAAATACCATCTTTATTTTGTTGAACTTGTAGACCAAGAAAATATGTGAGCTCACCAAGTAGGGACATTTCAAATTCTTGTTGCATTACCGAAGCAAAGTTTTGAGACATGGCTTCTTCATTGCTACCAAAAATGATATCATCAAGATACACAACAAGTATTAGCAATTTATTATTGTCAATATTTGTATATAGATTGCTATCAATTGATACTTTTGAAAAACCTTGTTGATGGAGGTATTTGTCAAGTCGGTAATACCAAGCCCTTGGAGCTTGTTTTAGTCCATACAGAGCCTTTCTAAGTCTGCATACAAGTTTTGGATCATTTCCAAGGAGGAACCTATTTGGTATCTCAATATATCCTTCTTATTCTAAGTCCCCATTAAGAAAGGCAGATTTTACATCCATTTGGTATACTTTGAATTTCTGAAAACAAGAAATAGCAAGGAACATTCTTATGGCTTCAAGTCTAGCAACAAGTGCAAAAGTTTCTTAAAAATCTATACGTTCTTGTTGAGCATATCCTTTACAAACAAGTCTGGCATTGTTTCTGATAGCTTCACCATTTTCATTCAGCTTGTTTTTGAATATCCATTTGGTTCCTATAATATTCTTATCATGAGGTCTACGAACTAATTCCAAAGTGTTATTCTTTTCAATTTGCTCAAGTTCTTCATTCATGGCCTTGACCTAACATTCATCTTTGCATGCTTCATTTACATTTTGAGGTTTGATGGAGGAAAGTAACGCTAAATAGCTTGAAGCTTCTATAATATTTCTTCTTGTCTGCACACCTACCTCTTTCTGTCCCAAAATTTGAGTCTCTGGATCATTTCTTTGAACATACCTGGATGGAGTCTTTTCTTCTGTCGTTATCTTTTCTTCTGGTGCTTCATTGGTTTCTTCTTCAGAATTAATCTGATTTGATGTGGAAGGATAATCCTCATCTTCTCCACAATGTTTGGTTGTTACCTTCTTTGGATTTTTGCATGCTTCATCAACCACAACATCAATACTTTCAATAATCTTCCCAAGTCTTTTATTATAACACTTATATCCTTTACTTCGGGAAGAGTAACCAAGGAGAATGCCTTCATCTGCTCTCAGGTCAAACTTGCCAAGTTTTCCGTCAGTCCTTTTGATGTAACATTTGCTTCCAAAAATATTGAAGTATTTTACGGTAAGACTCTTACCATACCAAAGTTCATGTGGAGTTTGAGTGTTGTTTACCCGATCATTTTCTTTGTTGAGAATAGTGACGGCAGCAAACGCAGCTTCACCCCAGAAGGATGTAGGAGTTCCAGACTCATCTAGCACAGCGCGAGCCATTTTTTGGACAGTTCTGTTCATCCTTTCTACCACTCCATCTTGCTAAGGAGTCCTTGCAGTGGAGAATTTCCATTTTATTCAATGTTCTTCATAAAAGTCAAAGAATTCATCCGAGGTAAATTCCCCTCCTCGATCAGATCTGAGAAATTTGATTTTGCAATCTGATTCATTTTTAACAAGGGCTTTGAAGGCTTTGAATTTTTCAAATGCTTCATGTTTATGCTTTAGAAGCCCTATCCAACACATTCCCGAAATATCATCAATGAACAATATAAAGTATTCCTCTCCACGAGGTGACTTTTTCCTTGATGGACCACATAAATCAGTATGAACAAGTTCAAGAGGCTTACTAGCTGATCCTTCCTTTGTAGAGAATTGCGACCTAGTTTTCTTACCAAATTAACATGATTTGCATATTGTATTTTCTGGAATACAGATATCAAGAAGATCACGAACAACCTGGAATTTGCTTGCTTTTCTTATTTGAGAGAGGCTTAGATGCCCCAATCTTCTGTGCCATAGCCTGTGTTCATCATTTTTTCTTAGATAGAATTTTTGTTGTCCTCCCTTGAGTATATCTAAGTTGTTTGGGGTTCTTATACCTTTGATCATGGTTTCTCATGTATCAAGCTCACAAACAACACATCCATTTGATCGAAATACTAGTTCATTTCCTTGATCACACATTTGACTGCACTCAACAGGTTATGCTTTAGACCATCAACATATACAACAATCTAGCTTTAGCTTTTTATTTTAACAAAATACAACCTTTAGCTTTTATGACAGCAAGAGTCTCATTTCCAAATGAGACCTTCTTTTCCTTTTCTAAGGCATTATATGACTAAAGTTTTTCTTTATCACCTATCATGTGTTTCAAGGATCCACTGTCGATGTACCACTGATTTTCTTGTCCTTCTTCATACAGGGCTATACAACATCTTTCTGTTTGTGTTTCTTTCTTTCTCCATATTTTTGGATTTAATGAAGCTTTCTCCTTCTGAGATGTTTGCGGAAATTTACTCCTGCATTCATATTCTTTGTGACCAAAGTTTTTGCAGATAGGGCATTCTATTTCATTTTCAAGAAGAGAAAAGTTATTGTAGGACTGTATTCGAATCTACTGACGTGGTAATTATAGTTGCTATTGATACTCACTCTTGAAACAGATTGATTATGATTTACCTGAGGTTTTTAGCTTATGTTCATCCTTGAAGTAAGTTGAGCCTGATTTAACTGGTGATCTACTTTATGCCTTTGCTGTCGATTGTCAAACTGTTCACTGCTCTTTGCTGCATAAAGATATGTTTTACTGGAAGTTGACAGCTTCTGTGCTTTGGATGCTTCTTCGATATATCAAAGACCTATATTTATCAGAGGAGAATGATGCGCTTTGATAATTTCATTTAAGGTTTCTGATCCTTTAGCCAATCTAATATTGAGAGCTTTTGTTTTCTCAATATCCTTTCTTAGACCCACAATTTCACATTCTAGTTTTTCATTGTGTTTTTCTCTTTCATCAAGTTGGAATGTGAGAGTATCTATAATTATATTCTTTTCTTCTAAGCAGATTTTGAGTTTAGAGATTTCTTCATAAAGGTCATCTTCATCTAAAGCATCCAAGAAACCATCATCTTCAAAATCCATTAGAAGCCTATAGTCACTACTATTTTCATCTTCATCACTATTTGATAAACCATCGCTATCTTCAGAATTATAGTAGCTCTTCTTACTTACACTTTGTTTTATATTCCATTTTACTGATTCCTTATCTTTATCAAGCTTATCTTTATGAGGAAATTTGGTAGCATAATGACCGACTCTTCCACAAGAAAAACATTTGAAAGGTAGCTTACCTCTGAATCTCTAGGAACCCCGTTGAAGGTTCTTAACAAAGTTTCCTTCTTCTTCTCCTTTCGAAATATGTCGTGAATCATTGAGTTCTTCTCTTCCTGAAGCTTTGAATGTGGCTTCTCTTATATCTGATGGACCTCCTTTTCTCATTTTGAAAGTAGTTAATATACTGTGTAGTTGTGTCATAGTAATAGTTTGGAGATCCTTCTTTTCTTCTATGGAAGATACTTTTGATTCAAACTTAGTAGAGAAGAATTTTAAAACCTTTTCAACTAAAGTAAATTCTTTTATCTCTTCACCCAAGTTCTTCATGCCATTAACAACCTGATCTATACGTAAGAAGTAACTAGCGATACTTTCATCATTGTGCGTTTTGAGAGTTTCATATTGAATTCTGAGAGATTGCAATTTTGCACGTTTTACCTGATTGTCTCCTTAATAGATTAGAATGATCCTGTCCCATATTTCTTTGGTGGTTTTGAGCTGCATAACTTTGGCAAATTCTTATTTTGACAGACTCTCCAATAATGTATTGAAAGCCTCGGCATTGGTTTCATATTGCTTTTTACCTGCCGTATCTGTAGGAATTGTTGATGGAAATCTATATCCTCCTTCCACGATTTCCCAGACATCTGGTCAAAGAGATTGAAGATAGGTTATGGTACTTACCTTCCAATAAACGAAGATGCTCCCATCAAAGATTGGTGGTCTAATGGATCCCTCTCTTTCGTAGTTACTCATGATGATAGATCTTCCTTCAAGCGATCATGCTTCTTCTTAAGGACCTTCTCTGATACCAATTGTTGGAAACAATACTGAGAGGGGGGCATGAATCAGTATTAGCATGTCAATAATATTTCATTTCCTTAATCAGATTCATATACACTACTTTAGTTAATGGAACTTTCATCTATACGCATCTATATTTAAGGCAACTAACGTATATCCTGCAAACTTATGATTCAATTAATTTCTCATATGTTGATCTTTAATCAGTGCATCAGAAACATATAAATAGTAACCAAGTGTAGTAAAACATAACAGACAATCACACACACATGAACACAAGATATAAGGTGGAAACCCAATGTGGGTGAAAACCACCCACTGCAATCATCTCTATCTTCTTTTAATAAGAAACTTCCTTTTGCAATTTTTGTACTAGTGCAGTGTTATACCAGTTTGCAGGCTTCTACTTGCAGAAGGCTACAACCTTCTCTTTTCTTCCAGGGACCACGTTTCATAAATTTTCAGACTTGATCCATCAATAACATTATTCAAACATCAAAAACATCTACATCAATCAATCTCCTTTGTACCAACCACAACTGAATCAATCAATCACTTTTCAGAATGCTATAACCAGAATACAGTAACCAGACAGTAGTATTCAAAACCTAGAACATTATAACAGCAACCAGAAGTAGCTAAAGCATAGTTTATGAGATATATGCTACTTCAATGTGTCGAACATGCGTGCATACACACTTTTCTAGAAGAAAACCTGTGTAGAGATCTGCAAATCAAATTTAAGATGTATATGTTGTTTTGATATGCAGAACCAGTGTGTATATGTGCCTTTTCTAATGTGAAACTGCGTACAGATCTATAAATGATGATCTAATATTTACAACAATTCCAGACTTCAGTTATACCCAAATCATCATATTTATACTTTACAACATGCGCCAGTTATTCAGATAAGAGATCAAAACACACAAAGATACTTCACTTCAAGGCTTAAGTTCTTGACCCATCATTAGATCTTATCCTTCATCAAGCACTAAGGTTCATCCTTGATTTAGATCCAGCTATGCATCATAACCCAATAACCCATATTATAGATCTTTCTCTTCATTAGATATCCAATGCACGAGTGCCTTTGCCTAATGATATTCTCCTCCTTTTATAGTCTTAGGCCTTACTCAATATCATGGATCAAAACCATTTAGAAACAATACCTTAGACCAAATACCTGGGGTCAACACTTTAGATAGGATACCTTGGACCAATACCATGCATCAAAATACCATGGACCAAATGCCACAGACCAAAACTAAGTTTTCCAACATGTACACGCCTTTTATTCCATGAAAGTGCATATGTACGATATACGTGCCTTTTGGTCTGCGAAATTGTGTGTACACTCAGCTTGGTCAATAAGGAACCTGCATATACCTCTCTTTCTTCATTCTGAGAGTTTGAACTGTGATCTGTCATTTGAGTGAATTGCCATCAAGGACAACACCTATGTCATTGTGCCAAATTTGTGTCATAATGCCAACAATCCCCCTCTTTGGACTTGATGGAAACCCTAAGTCACTCTTCCCCTTTGTCATCAAGGCCAAAGGGTTATGCTGCCCCTGAGTACATGCTGAACTCTTTGATATGCTGAAGTGTGTTGATTGAGTTCCAGGCTCAAGTCCATGCTCCCCCTGAATATATGTGAGGTCTGCAGAAAGACATTCTAAAAGAAGAACATGACTCTATACATACATCATAAATGACCTTCCTATCACCAAAGACTCATACATACATCCATCTCCCAACAAAGTGGTGATATACCAAGTGATTATACATGTCAAAAAATGAACATTACATCATTCATCCCATGCATAGTGGGAAAACAAAATATGTCGTTTCACGACCTTCACATTAAGAGATATACATGACAAAGAGACCAAATATCTGAAACAAGACCATGATAGTTATCAGCAACTATCATCAGCAGCATCTGTCAATCAACATTCAGTCTAGCAACCATGATCTCCCCCTGAATTTGTTCCACCTGAATAAAAAACAATTGTGAATTTGTAGCAAGATCTTTTAAGATAATGCCAACAATGTATTATTAGAAGTATATGCTCCCCCTGAATCTGTGCCATATGATCACTGTTAGACCCATATTAGACTCCTATGATCCTAAGTTTGGTCGACTATTTTTCTTCAAACCAACATATGCGCGACTGTATCTGCAGCAACCGGCATATGTACTCAGATACACTTCATGAAACTCGTGTATAACCACTTTTCTCTGAAACTAATAAGTTTCAATAGAAAGATAATCGATCAACTACTCCCACCTTCTATCTGAGATATTCAAATGTCTCTCTAGGCAGTGGTTTGCTGAATATATCAGTAACCTATTATTTGGAGGGAAGATACTCCAATTTGACCTTTCGTTCAAGCACTTGTTCACGTAGAAAGTGATATTTGATGGCTATGTGCTTGGTCTTGGAATGCATGACTGAATTATTTGAAATACTGATTGCACTTGTATCATCACATAGAATCGAGATGGGTGGAGTACATGTGATTTGAATGTCTTGCAATGTTTGCATCATCCAAAGGAGTTGTGTGCAGGAAGATGCAACAACCACATATTCTGCTTCAACTGTAGATAACGCAATTGAAATTTTTTTCTTGGTAAAACAAGACACTAATCTGGAACCCATATAGAATGCACCACCACTAATTCTTTTTCTGTCATCAACACTTCATGCCCAATCTGCATCTGTATATATGCATCAAGTGTAAGATCTGTATCTATAGGATACCATAAACCAAAATTATGTGTTCCTTGAAGATATTTGAAAATCCTTTGACTGCCTGAAGGTGTGATTCCTTTGGATTTGCTTGAAATCTTCCAGCTATTCCCACTGCATGCATGATGTCTGGTCAGGTACCTATTAGATAAAGCAGACTACCAATCATGGATCTATAGGTTGGTTGATGTACTGATACTGATTCATCATTTGAGCTGAGACTGCATCCTGTTACCATAGGGGTACATACTGGTTTAGAATCTTCCATGCCATATTTTTTTAAAATTTGCTTGAGAATTTAGTTTGTGACATAAATACCATCTTTATTTTGTTGAACTTGTAGACCAAGAAAATATGTGAGCTCACCAAGTAGGGAAATTTCAAATTCTTGCTGCATTACCAAAGCAAAGTTTTGAATCATGGCTTCTTCATTGCTACCAAAAATGATATCATCGACATACACTAAAAGTATTAGCAATTTATTATTGTCAATCTTTGTATATATATTGTTATCAGCTGATCCTTTTGAAAAACCTTGTTGATGGAGGTATTTGTCAAGACGGTAATACCAAGCCCTTGGAGCTTGTTTTAGTCCATAGACAACCTTTCTGAGTCTGTATACAAGTTTTGGATCATTTCTAAGAATAAATCTATCTGGTTTCTAAATATATACTTCTTCTTCTAAGTCCCCATTAAGAAAGGTAGACTTTACATCCGTTTGGTATACTTTGAATTTCTGAAAACTAGAAAGAGCAAGGAACATTCTTATGGCTTCAAGTCTAGCAGCAGGTGCAAAAGTTTCTTCAAAATCTATACCTTCTTATTGAGCATATCCTTTACAAACAAGTCTGGCCTTGTTTCTAATAACTTCACCATTTTCATTCACCTTGTTTTTGAATATCCGTTTGCTTCCTATGATATTCTTATCATGAGGTCTAGGAACTAATTCCCAAGTATTATTCTTTTCAATTTGCTCAAGTTCTTCATTCATGGCCTTGACCCAACATTCATCTTTGCATGTTTCATTTACATTTTAACGTTTAATGGTGGAAAGTAATCCCAAATAGCTTGAAGCTTCTGTAATAGTTCTTCTTGTCTACACACCTACCTCTTTCTATCCCAAAATTTGAGCTTTTAGATTATTTTTCTGAACATACCTAGATGGAGTCTTTTCTTCTGTTGTAATATGTTCTTTTGGTGCTTCATTGGTTTCTTCTTCATAATTAGTCTGATTTGGTGTCAAAGGATAATCCGCATCTTCTCCACAATCTTTGGTTTTTACCTACTTTGGATTTTTGCATGCTTCATCAACCACAACATCAATACTTTCAATAATTTTCTGAAGTCTTTTATTATAAAACTTATATCCTTTACTTCAGTAAGAGTAACCAAGGAGAATGCCTTAATCTACTTTGGGTTCAAACTTGCCAAGTTTTTCATTAGTCCTTTTGATGTAACATTTGCTTCCAAAAAATTTGAAGTTTTTTATGGTAGGAGTCTTACCATACCAAAGTTCATGTGGAGTTTGAGTGCTCTTTACCTGAACATTTGCTTTGTTGAGAATAGTGATGGCAGCGAATGCAGCTTCACCGCAGAAGGTTGCAGGAGTTCCAAACTCATCTAGCATAGCACGAGCCATTTGTTGAACAATTTTGTTCATATTTTCTACCACTCCATTTTGCTGAGCAGTCGTTGCAGTGGAGAATTGCCTTTTTATTCCATGTTCTTCACAAAAGTCAAAGACTTCATCTGAGGTAAATTCCCCTCCTCGATCAGATCTGAGATATTTGACTTTGTGATCTGATTCATTTTCAACCAGGGATTTGAAGGCTTTGAATTTTTCAAATGCTTCATCTTTATGCATTAGAAGCCCTATCCAACACATTCTGGAAAAAACATTAATGAACAATATAAACTATTCCTCTCCACGAGGTGACTTTTTCCTTGATGGACCACATAAATCAGTATGAACAAGTTCAAGAGGCTTACTAGCTGATCCTTCCTTTTCAGAGAATTGCGACCTGGTTTGCTTACCAAATTGGCATGATTTGCATATTGTATGTTGCGGAATGCTGATATTAGGAAGATCATGAACAGCCTGGACTTTGCTTGCTTTTCTTATTTGAGGGAAGCTTCGATGCCCCAATCTTCTGTGCCATAGCCAGTGTTCATCATTTTCACTTATAGAGCATTGTCGTTGTCATCCCTTGAGTATATATAATTTTTTTGGAGTTCTTATACCTTTGATCATGGTTTCTCCTATATCAAGCTCACGAAAAACACATCCATTTGATCAAAATACTACTTCATTTCCTTGATCACACATTTGACTGACACTCAACAGGTTATGCTTTAGACGATCAACATACATAACATTCCTAGCTTTAACTTTTTCTTTTAACAGAACAAAACCTTTACCTCTTATGGTAGCAAGAGTGTCATTTCCAAATGAGACCTTCTTTTCTTTTTCTATGGCATTATATGGCTGAAGTTTTTCTTTATCACCTGTCATGTGTTTCGAGCATCCACTGTTGATGCATCACTGATTTTCTTGTCCTTCTGCATACAGGGATATACCACATCTCTCTGTTTATGGTTATTTATTTCTCCATATTTTGGGCTTTAATGAAGCTTTCTCCTTCTGATATGTTTGCCAAAATTTATTCTTGCATTCAGATTCTTCGTGACCAAAGTTGTTGCAGATATGGAATTGTATTTCATTTTCAAGAAGAGAAAAGCTATTGTAGAACTGTTTCATGATCCCCATCACATTCCTTTGATTTCGTGCTTCTCTAGTCATGATGGTCTTGTAAGCAACACATTGAGAAGCTTTGTGTCTAAAGTTATGACATGATAAACAATGGTCATTAAGGAAGTCCTGCGATTATCGAATCCACTGACCTGGTGATTGTACTTACTATTGATACTCATTCTTGAAGCAGATTGAGTATGATTTACCTGAAGTTTGTAGCTTCTATTCATCCTTGAAGTATGTTGAGCGTGATTTACCTGGTGATCTGCTTTATGCCTTTGCTATCGATTGTCAAACTCTTCACTGCTCTTTTCTGCATCAAGATAGCTTTTAGTGGAGGTTGACGGCTTCTGTGCTTGGGATGCTTCTTTAGTATATCCAAGACTTGTCTTTATCAGAGGAGAATGCTGCACTTTTATAATTTCATTTAAGGTTTATGATCCTTTAGTAAATCTAAGATTGAGAGCTTTTTTTTTCTCAATATCCTTTCTTAGACCCACAATTTCACATTCTAGTTTTTCATTGCGTTTTTCTCTTTTAGCAAGTTGGAATGTCAGAGTATCTATAATAATATTGTTTTCTTCTAAACAGATTTTGATTTTAGAGATTTCTTCATAAAGGTCATCTTCATATAAAGCATGAAAGAAATCATGATCTTCAAAAGCCATTAGAAGCCTATAGTCATTACTATTTTCATCTTCATCACTATTTGATAAACCATCACTATATTCATGAGTATAGTAGCTCTTCTTACTTACACTTTGTTTTCTATTCCATTTTTCTCATTCCTTACCTTTATCAAGCTTACCTTTATGAGGAAATTTTGAAACATAATGACTGACTCTTCCACAAGGAAAACATTTGAAAGGTAGTTTATCTCTGAATCTCATAGAACTACGATGAAGGTTCTTGACAAAGTTTGCTTCTTCCTCTCCTTCTGAAATATGTACTAATTCATTGAGTTCTTCTCTTCCTAAAGCTTTGGATGTGGCTTCTCTTATAGCTGATGGACCTCCTTTTTCTCATTTCGAAAGCAATTAAGATTTCATTCATCTGTGTCATAGTAACAGTTTGAAGATCCTGCTTTTCTTCTATGGCAAATATTTTTGATTCAAATTTAGTAGACAAGGATCTTAAAACCTTTTCAACTAAAGTAGCTTCTTTTATCTCTTCACCCAAGTTCTTCATGCAATTAACAATCTCGTCTATATGTAGGAAGTAACTAGCGATACTTTCATCATTTTTAATTTTGAGAGTTTCGTATTAAATTCTGAGAGATTGCAGTTTTGCACGTTTTACCTTATTGTCTCCTTCATAGCTTAGAAAGATCTTGTCCCATATTTCTTTAGTGGTTTTTAGCTGCATAACTTTGACAAATTTTGATTGTGACAAGCTCCACAATAATGTATTGATAGCCTTGGGATTGGTTTCATATTACTTTTTACCTGTCGTATCTATAGGAATTGATGATGGAAATGTATATCCTTCTTCCACGATTTCCCAGACATCTGTTCAAAGAGATTGAAGATAGGTTGTTGTTCTTACCGTCCAATGAACGAAGTTTCTCCCATTAAAGATTGGTGGTCTAATGGATCCCTATCTTTTGTAGTTACTCATGATGATAGATCTACTTTCAAGCGATCAAGTTTCTTCTAAAGGACCTGCTATGATACCAATTGTTGGAAATAATATTGAGAGGGGGGGTGAATCAGTATTAGAAAGTGAATAATATTTCATTTCCATAATCAGATCCATATACACTACTTCAGTTAATGGAACCTGCATGTATATGCATCTATATTTAAGGCAACTAGCGTACATCCTGCAAACTTATGATTCAGTTAATTTATCATATGTTGATCTTTAATCGGTGCATCAGAACCATATAAACAGTAACCAGGTGCAGTAAAACAAAATAAACAATCATACACACATGAACACAAGATATAATGTGGAAACCCAATGTGGGTGAAAACCACCTACTGCAATTGTCTATATCTTCTTTTAATAAGAAGCTTCTTTTTACAATTAATGTACTGGTGCAATCTTATACCAGTACACAGGCTTCTACCTACAGAAGGCTACAACCTTCTCTTGTTCTCCAGCTTTTCCTGGAAGGGAGCTACAACCCCCTAGCTCTTGTACTAGCTGATATGTTTACTAGTACGTAGGTGTTGGCCTACAGAAGGATACAACCTTCTCTTTTCTTCCAGGTGTTGTTGGGAAAAGTATCCAATACGGAATGACCCTATCCCACTCTAAGGGTGATAGTTCCTTAGCAACAATCAAAGCAAAGCTATCTAAGATTACTTCTTTATGAGATGTAAAAGAGGGGAGAAAGAGATCCACTAACCGATGTCTTCCGCTAATGATTGATCCAATCTTCTCTCCTTGCTGCTTGCTCCCAGCTCCTTGCTCTTTCACTGGCCCAGCTACACCAAGATCCTGCAAAATGGCAAGAGAGGGAAACTACAGGAAGCATACATTCATAATTGATTCAAGGATTAGAATAAATCAAATATACAAGTATAACAACACACCATTGAGACACATGCATATAGAAGAACCTCAAATGCTTTATTAATGGAAGAAGTAAGGTTCAGGAAGTGATACAACCATAAGAGGCCCAATCCAGCATCACCTTCCCAGCAGAAAGAAATCTCCTCTTCACCTCCTTCAAAGAAAATCACCAAATAGTTCTAAACTCAAACCAACAGCAATTCTTTACATTCACAAGATTCTCGCCTCCCTAGACCTCATGAGAGAGATCTATATATAGGAGTTTTGGAGAAAGGATGAGTCAGCTTGAGGCTAGCATGAAGCTGACTAGTGTCCTCTCCCACTTCAGTTCTTAAGTCCACTTGGAGGTTCTTGCTTCCACTTGGAGATTTGGAACCTCTTACTCATCACCAGTCGAATTCCCTAACCCAAGTGTCATTTTGGAAGCTTCCTGGGCATTGACACCTTGAGGAATGACTGTGCCACATGTCTAAACTCGCCCAGCGCAGGTAGCCTTCTTTGCAGTTGACATTCAACGCAGGTAGACAGTGGAGCAGTTGACATTCAGCGCAGATGCTCAGTGGAGCAGTTGACATGATCCAGAATTGCCTTGTTTTTGATTTTTTTCAGGTGGAGAACTTTTGTTCAGTGCTGTGGTTTGCTGACCTTGTTCCTCTAGGGGTAGTAACAACATGTTTAGGGACTTTGGATCCCTTAGATTATGGACATTTCATGCTTCATGTTGTAAGGCACAAAAATGTCTATCACACCAGGGAGCACATTTCATAAATTTTTAGACAGGATCCATCAATAGCATTATTCAAACATCAAATATATTTGCATCAATCAATCTCCTTTGCACCAACCACAACTGAATCAATCAATCACTTTTCAAAATGTTGTAACCATAATACAGTAACTAGAAAACAGTAACCAAAACCCAAAACACTGTAACAACAACCAGAAGTAGCTAAAGCATATTTTATGAGATATACACTACTTCAATGTGTTGAACCTGCGTGCATACACACTTTTCTCAAGGCGAACCTACATACAGATCTGCAAATCAAATTTAATATGTATACGTTGTTTTGATATGAAAAACCAGCGTGTATATGCACCTTTTCTAAAGTGAACCTGCGTACAAATCTATAAATGATGATTTAATCTTCACAACAATTCCAGACTTTAGTTATAACCAGATCATCATATTTATAGTCTACAACATGCGTCAGTTATTCAGATAAAATATTAAAACACACAAAGATACTTCACTTCAAGCCTTAATATCTTAAACCATCATTAGATCTTATCCTTCATCAAGCGCTAATGTTCATCTTTGATTCAGATCTAGCTATGCACCATAACCCAGTAACATTCTCTAGATGGCTCCCAGCTTCGCGAAAATAGATGCTGGCTCTCTGTCCGCCTCCGGGGGGCAAGCTCCTGTCCATATAGTCAGTGAAGCCCCAACTCCCACTGTCCAGGTGGTCCAGGATTCACTCGATCAGGCTTTGAAGTTCTCTGAAAGTGCCCTAATATGCCGATTCAATGGTTTTTGGCCGCGGCTCACAGCTCTCCACAGTTGGATCACGGAGGTATGGAAGCCTCTAATTCCTGATGTAATTAATATCTATCCCTGTGCTAGGGGTTTCTTTATAGTAGATTTTGAAAACCGTGAAAGCAGACAATGTATTCTAGATTCTGGCCCTTGGTTTTGGGATAAATCAGGCCTATTCATGAGGCCATGGAACCCATCTTTTGATCCCTCAACAACAGTCATAACCTCAGCACCAGTTTGGGTGAGATTGCCAAATCTACCCTTGCATCTCTGGAATTTCTCTTCGCTAGAAGCCATTTGAAATGCAATTGGAAAATTTTACTGCAGGTGCCCAGAAACAGAGGAATATGCCAGAACCACATATGCACGCATCTGTGTGGAAATGGACTTCAGCGCCGGATTCCCAGCGGAAATACACCTAACAAGTAAAGACTATGTGTGGAACCAGAAACTCGATTATGAAAGTGTCCTCTTCAGATGCCGATCTTGCTTTGAGACAGGCCACCTAGCCAAAAATTGCCCAAAAGCCTCCGAGAAAAATTTTGCTAGAAAAAATCACCACAGATCTACATGGTGGGAAGGAGCACAAAAAGAACACTACACTGTCATCCAAGAAGAATACTCTCGAGAAAACTCTGAATTACAAGAAATCGGGCAAGATAGAAACAACTCTCAAGACAAGCAGGGGGAAAGCCCCGCCCAACAACAAAAAGGTGAACTCAACAACCCCTCAAGCATCGACAGTTATGAGGTTTCAAATAACGCGCAAAATAAATCTTCTTTTAACAACAAAGGAGATCTCCTAGACCAAACTTCTTCTCCGACTATCTCCAAAAGGACGAACACAATAGATCGCGAAGCTAAGACACCAATGTCCCAAGAACCAGAAGAGATGAAGGAGATGCAAGATAAAGGAAGTTGGAAGACCACAGAGAAGAAAAAGAAAGCTACATCACCAATCTTGCCAATAAAGACAAGGAGTTAGACAATTAGAAATTAAGAAATTATAGGTCCAATAGACCAATTTGGTCTCAGTGGACATTAACCATCATCGTCATCATCATCATCATTCTAGATCTTGCTCTTCTTTAGATATTCAACGCATGAGTGCCTTTGCCTAATGATCTTCTCCTCCTTTTATAGTCTTAGGCCTTACTCAATACCATAGACCAAAACAATTTAGAACCAATACCTTGGACCAAATGCCTAGGGTCAACACTTCGAACATGGTACGTTGGATCAATACCATGGATCAAAATGGCATGGACCAAATACTATGGACCAAAACTAAGTTTTCCAACATGTACACACCTTTCATTCCGTGAAAGTGCGTGTGTACACTATATGTTCCTTTTCGTCCGCAAACCCACGTCTACACGCGACTTGGTCAATGAGGAAACTATACCTCTCTTTCTTCATTTTGAGAGTTTGAACTGTGATCTGTCATCTGAGTGTGTTTCCATCAAGGACAACACCTATTTCATAGTGCCAAATCTATGTCATAATGCCAACATCTTTCACACATAAATCCTTAAAGGCATGTGAAAAAAATTCACCTCCATTATCGCTTTTGAGAGCCTCCAATTTCTTCCTAGTCTCCTTCTCAAATAATGCCTTCAATTTAACAAATTTTCAGAAGAATTCATCCTTCTTCTGCATGAATAGTATCTACCATTTTCTAGATAAATAATCAATAAAAATCACATATTACTTTTTTTGCACTGGAGGCTATGGAAAAGGGTCTACAAACATGAGATTGGACTCACTCCAAGATTTCATACATTATACTCTCTTGGTCATCGAAAGTGGATTCGACATATTTCCCCATTATGTAGCCTTTGAAGACATCCCACTAGTAAAGGGAGCCTTTCGGGAGACCGATGGTAATTTGTTGCATTATTTTTAAGGCGCCTTGGTGTAGATGACCCAATATCCTATGCCAAAGTTCTCCAACATATCGACTCTACACTTTTTCGTCCTTACTGCTCAACATAGTGTAATCTCCTACCTCATGTTTGTATAGGTTCTTCACTCAAAACTCTATCTGCTTCACTTTCTTGATAGCTCCATGTCTCAAAAAGGTTTTCCCTTTACTACAAATACAAACATGTCCATGATCCTAATATATATATATATATATATATATATGTATATATATATATATATATATATATATATATAAAGATCAGGTTCTTATTCACACCAGCTACAAAAATAACATCTTTGAGGCGAAGAGGAGAGGCTTTCTTATCATACAGGATGAAAGTAGAAATTCTTGTAGCACTGTACTTCCCATGATCCCCCATTTCGATATGCATCTAGAGATCCTTCTCCTCAAGGCTATTGAAAACCTCCTTGTACCCTTCCATATGGAATGAGGCACCAGAATCAAGGCACCACACACTCCCTATAACAATGTTGGTCATGCATGCTAGTAGGGTGAAGTCTAGTTCGAATTTTGAAGCCAGTGCTTCACCTGTTGCTCCTCCTCAACGATTATTGGTAGAATTCTTGTGCAAACATTTTCTTGCATGGTTCCTACATTTGTGGGAATGGAAATATTTTTTCTTCCTCAAGTCTTTCTTCTTGCCATTATTATAGCTAGATTGAGGTTTTGTTCAGGTCTTATTCCCTTGAAATTATTTCAATTTGTAACCAAGGAAAAATTATATTCATCCTCAGCTTTGCATGATTTTCCATCTCTATTATTTCTCTTGAACTCTTATTGAACCAAATCTGACAACAACCTTTCCCAATTCGATAATTTTCCCCTCCATTCACATAGTCATGGTAGCTATTCCAGGATTTTGGAACGACCAGAAGAGCTAGTATGACCAATTCATCTTCTACAACATTCACCCTAACCTCTACAAGCTTATCATGAACTTGAGTAAACCTAGAAAGATATTGTGTAATGGTATCATTCATCTACATTTTAATGTTTTGAAGTTTGTCCCTTAGTGCCAATTTTCTATTGTCACTCCTATTTTTCGAATTTCTTAATTAGAGTATTTCACATAGAAAATGATGTCCCATTTCCATGGATATTTGACACATGGTCTCTCATACATTCCAGAATATTTATCTTGGCCTTTGCAACATCATTCTTCAATTGGGCTAATTGTTGCGCATCATATTCTTGGGGTTTTTCAATGTCAGCTTAAACATATTCTAACACACTATTTCCATTGAGCATTGCTTCCATTCAATCCTTCCATGCTATGAAATTCAAGATACCCTCCATGACATCCTCCAATATCATTCAATTGAAATATACTCCCTTGATATTGAAGGAAATTTCTTGCATTGTAGTTTCGAGATCGAAAATTTGTTGCACTCAACTTGCTCTAATATGATGTAGAAATTTGATATAAATTGCAACTACTTAATGTTTCAAATTGGAAAACCAAAGATACAATTATACTCTACTCATTCACGGAATCAAAATAATAATTGAGAACAATATACATAGACATGCAATAAGAAAAGCCACAAATACACAGTGATTTCTAGGGCAACCCAACTTGAAAAAACTCCTCAAGACTATTTTCATTAATCAGTTGAATAGAGAAACTATTACTATTTATAGCTCCATCTTTGTGCTCAGCCTACAACAAAATAATTCTTCTCTATGCTCAATGAGAAAATTTGGCCAACACGTCCCAATTATTTTCTCACCAAGCCTACTATTTCCTTGCACAAATCGTGACGAAATTGGCCCCTAAAAGATAGGCATTTCCTCCAAATTGATGGTGTAATTTCTAAGGATTTATCTCTTGACTCATGTAATGGCTATACACTCAAAACTAGTCTAAAAATGATGTTAGACTACCTTGTAATCTCCACTTCAGTTGAGAAACTCCAATTCCTTGCATGAACTATCTAATTTGGGTCAATTGATAAGTTAACTAATAAATCTTTGAGTTAGAATGCTATCCCACTACACAACTGACATTCAACTAAATCTAGAATAGTTAGAGGCCAGATAACTGAATACAACTGAAAATAATTAAACTCGATTACTAAAATTTAGCACTCATTCATGTATAACTGAACTCAGAGCCCTCTAACTATAATTTATTGAGCTAACTAAGTGACAAGACCCATGCCACACTAGTTAACTACCTCACAGTTGTCATATTGATGTGGAAATTAAATTTACTCAATTTGACTAAGGTTAAAGTAAAATTGAACCTTTATTGCTACATTTTTTCAACATTCATTAATCGTGTAGAGTAATGGTGAGCTAGTTTGACGGAAGCACATTTTACAAAGTATGAGGAAAATGTGTGGAAGAATCGAAATTATGCTTGCATCAGGTAGAGAGAGAGAGAGAGGGATTGATAAGGGAGAGATGGATATAGAGTGGGGGAGAGAGGATATTAGGGAGGATGAGAGAGAGAAGGATAGAGAGAGGGAGAGAAGGCGAAGGGAGAGATCGAGAAGGGGAAGAGGGAGAGAAATATAGATATGGAGGGGTAGCGCGTATGTTTGTTGGGTGGCATATAGTTACAAAGACAGAGAGAGTCGTGGAGATGGAGATATATGTAGATTTTAACCATCTATATAAATTACTTGCAAATGAATTCTTACAATAGAAAAAATATATAATGCGAAGAACATCAAACAAATATAAATAGAAATTTTCCCCTATATCCCAAAACGGAAACTACCAAATTCATTTTTACCCTAATTTATATATATACATGTCAAAGCATTCATAAAACCCAATTCACTAATCCTAGATTAGCACATAGTCATAGTTCCCTTGACCGGATCTAAAATATACCATGGGAAAAAAACCATCATGGTCAAAACCATGTGAAAATCCCGTGAAAAAAACTATGGGTAGGTATGTCCACCCTCATCCTTGGATCCACATTAAAAAAAATTCCCAGGGTACTATCCCAGACCTTGTGTAAGGGGACTACCACCCCCATTAAAAATCCTCGACAAGGGGGGATGTTTCCCCTCCTATCACCTCACCGCTGCATTCGATGCAACATATATTGAATTCCACTAGTTGTGGAAAGATTATAACACACAAGAAACAATATATATCAAGGGGGGAGAGCAGGAAGATGATAGAGACAGAGAGAGTGGAGGGAGCGAGAAGTAGTGTGTGTCTAGTGGGGTGATATAGAGAGGAAAAGAAGGAGATATGGAGGGAGATATAGATATAGATGGTGGGGGGGGGGGGGGGGGAATCAGGGGAAGAAGAGAGAGAGAGAGAGAGAGAGAGAGAGAGAGTAGAGAAGGACTGGGGGATACAAAAGGAGAGGAGTGAGACAAGCACTAATATGGAGGGGGAGCAAGAGGGGAGCATAAAGAGACATATAGAGATACATACATGTATTATATAGTTTTATACATTTTTTTATTTTTTTTTTGTCGTTAAAAGACTAGCTAAATTTTTCTATTATATTTACAAGAAGACTTTACAGACAGTGATGCAGACATTCCAGGGCCAACAGTTGCACCCTGTATAATTTAACTTTAAGACCAGAAGCTCCCTCGCAGGGGCAGCACCGACAAAACTTTCAAAATAACCAGCCAAACTAATAGAGTTTCTCCCAAAACGAGTTGCTTCTGGAGGCCCAGAAGAAGTGAGAGTCAGCAAGCTAAGGGGCCTCATTACTCTGAGCAGAATCAATACTGCCCATGCAGGGGCTTTCGACATTGTCTAACTGAACCCAACAAGAAACAAAATTGAAACTAGACTCGATATGCATAAACCAAACAGATAGACACAGAAATTGCCAACCAGACAGACGCAGAAGATGCCAGCCATCAAGCACAGTAGAATCCGGAACCGACATACCCGCAGGAGCTTTAGTTCTGTTTTCTGGTGGAGAGAGGAGGAACTGTGTGGAGCCGGGGCTCAGTATCCTGGTCCTCGTAGAGGCTTGGGTCTTCCACCACATAACACCATCCCCTTCCCTCCGGGACTCCTTCCCACATCGCTTTCCACTTGTCCTCATCCATGCCCGGGGGTGCTGGCCCCAAGTCGGGTGAGGTGCCTTGCACCGTCTCCTTCCCCAAATTGTCTGGCTCGCTCGGTGGCAGCTCCTCAAGGCCTTCCTTGCCAGCGCTTTCCTTGCCCGAACTTCCTGGTGGCCTCTCCATTGCATCCTTGCCCGAACCTTCTGGAGGTTTCTCCGCCGTGCCCTCAGGAGTTCCAGCACCGAATTCTTCAGGGATTTTTGTAAAAAGGACAGAAATGTGGGCTTTGACGCCTGTGTTTTCCATTGAGCCTCCCAGAGTGAACACCACCGAGCCAAACGCTGGCAGCAATGGCCCTCCCTCGCTCGAGCTTCCAACCTCCAGGAATTGTCCACATGGGAGTTGGGTGGCTCTTGCTCTCCTATGACAGCAGCAGCAGCAGCAATGGTGGTGTTCGTCTGCTATAGGGGTTCGAGAGGAAGAACCTCTCCCTGGTCCTCGTCTGCTGGGCTGTCGTTCCCGCAATTTGGCCATGTCACCCGCGAATGCCCACACCTGTGAAATTTCTGAGCACCCTCCTTCTGCACACGAATTGACCCGTCTTGCTTCCAATTGAACCAGAAATCCTTCGAGTTGCCTCCCCTGCTTCCGGCCACAGCCTGAATTGCAGCGGCAGACCAGAGCTTGCACTGCGGCAGGAGGCTTAGCATCCACCGACTCACAATTCCTCTGCTCTCGCATCCGGCTGATCTTAACTCTCCAATGCATCCACATCCTTTGCTGATATCGATTTCTAAACCTGCTCTGCAACAGAGCATTAACTGCATTCTGCGCCACCATCGAGAACTCCTGCTCTGCAATGAATTCCCCTCGCATATCTGCTGAACCATTATGCTATGACGGCGGTCGGACCAGGCTCATTAAGATCTCCACGGGGCGGCACATGCTGGGCATGTGGCACGTCCCTCCTTGGCACGTCATCACCCGCATCCGGGGTATATAGTTTTATACATTACCATAAATCCATCTTAACAATAAATCTATCAGGCATTAGGAGGGATCAAATCTCTCGAGATGAAAACCTATCTTTTGAGTGCAAAACTTGAGAAAATGTTTGCAACTCGAGATATTTGTTCCCTCTAGAAAGTTGATCGATCCAAGGTCAAGATGGATATAGGATGATTTTAAATGTGGTAACGTTTGTTTTAATTTAGAATTGTTTTCATCAAAATTTAATAGTTTTATTTTGCAAATGTGTTACAATTAAAATTTTCCTGAATTTTACTTTTAGTAGAGAAATAGATTCAAATATATACAATATATTTATTTTCATTTTAATAGTCGTAATTTTAAATATTATTATTATATTCAAACTATATACTAATAATTTTCTATATTTTAAATAGCAACAATTAGAAAAAAAAAATTATTAATATTTATCTGTGCTTTTTGAAAACCATAAAATATCATTCTTATTAAAAAAACTATTAAAATAAGTATTTGTTAATAAAATATATACTCTAGTATAACCACATTAATAACCACTGATAATGCCATTGGTTGGCACATAAAAGTTGTAGATTCATGTCGATAAATGTATATCAACCACTTTATTATGTGGTTGTGCTATTTGATAGGTGGTGTGCAATGGGCATATGAATAGATCACAGTTTACTATGATTGACATAGTTTGACTATTGTTAAAAATTGTTGAGAAGAGTTGACCATGGTTGACAATGGTTAACCATGGCTATTGAGGGTTTTTTTATCATTGATGATGGTTAGGTATGGCTGGAGAGGGTTGATGAAGTTGAAAAATGGTTGACCATGGTTAACAAGCTCTATCTACATTGAGAATGTTGACCATGGTTAATCATTAATGTAACAATGATTTATGCTATATCAATGCTGAGCATTGTTACATTCATATTTTCAATCATGGTTGACCATGGTTGATAATATATTAGTGTTTATTTTAATTTTACATTAATTGTTGATGAGCGTTGATGAGGTTATCCATGATTGACCATGGTCAACCATTAATATAACATTGTATTTATGTTACATTGATGTTAATTATTGTTACACTAGTTCTAGTCAATGACATTAATGAAGTGGTTGGTATTACATTTCCGTTAATTTCAAGGTTACATTAATGGTTGAAGAGGATTGATGAGGCTGACCATGGTTACCTATAAATGTAACAATGTATATATGTTACATTGGTGAACAAGGTTGACCATAGCTAAACTTGGTGACCCTGTTTGAACATGGTTGACAATGGTTAAATATGGTTAAGTTATGGCTTACCATGAACATGGTAGTCCCTATTTTCCATTTTGACAATAGTTTTCCATGTTGTCCATGAATTTCCATGGTTTCAACATGTTGACCATGGTTGATTATGGTTAATTTTGGTTGGCCATGAATGAACATGGTTGACCATCGTTGAGATTGTTTGAACATGGTTGAGAAAGGTTGACTCTATTTGAACTTGGTGATCACATTTGACGCAGAGGTTCCCCATCTACTAAATCTATGTCATAGTGCCTAGATTCATGACATATTTGGAAATACCCTAATGTAACTAAATACTCATAAAAATATCCCAAAATCATTTCGTTGAACTCCCATGCAATTCAAATTTCTAATAAAAGTCATCCTTATTTTTAACAGTCATTCCCTATTTTATTGAACACCCCTTTTTAACAACACCAATACTTATAATTCCCCCCTAGACCATATCCTCCTCCCCAATACATACAATATATTAACTCTACTCTTCACAATTTAAAACACACCTTTATCAATGAATTTTGTGTGATGTTGATCAACAAGGTGAGTAACCCATTGTTTGACCATGGTTGAGCTCACTTAACCATGTTCGCCCATGGATGAGCTTAGTCAACCATGGTTGACTATGGTCAACATATTACTAACTATGGTTAAACATGGAATATTAGGGTTGTTAGCATTTAGCAAAAGATGACTTTGGTGAACCATGGGTAACCATGATGGAAATGTTCAACATGGTTGACCATGTTCGACCCTGGTCAACCAAAGGAAGATCATGATTAGCATAGTTAAACATGATTAACCATAGCTATCAATGGTTTTTTTTGTTGCATTGTGACATCATCTTTTAATAAAATTGTAATGATGTTTGATGTTAATCAATGGCTAAACATTGTAGACTAGGGTTGTTAACATTTAGATATACATGATTGTGGTTGACGATGGTTGACCATCAACAACCATTTTAAATAATGTTGACCATTCTTAACCATGGTTTGGCCATTTTTAACCTCGGTTAAACATCGTTGGCCATCATGATCTTGCTAACAATGGTTAAAAATGTTTGACCTCAGTCAACTGAAGGAATATCATGGCCAAAAAAATTGAACATGATTGAAAATTGTAGTCAATATTTTTGTTTCATGCATTGTGACATCAGTTTCTGTCCAATTGTAATGAAATATGATGTTTGTCGGATTGTGAGATTGTTTTTTGTACATCACATTATGACGATATTTATGGTTCATCATGGTAGGATGTTTATTATTGTTGATGGCAATTTAACAATATGTATTCTTTAGTAAATTGTGACTTAGATTATTGTTTGACACATTGTTATGTCATTTATTGTTTGTCATATTGTGATAATGTTTATTGTTCATCAAATTGCAATCAAAATTATTGTTCATGACATTGAAACAATGGTTATTGTTAATCGCACTATGACATGTTTATTACTCATCACATTGTGATGTCATTTATTATTTTTCGTATTTTTACTTTTTTCCACATTACGACATTCATTATTTTTCATCACATTGCAATATTGTTCATTCTTCATCACATTGTGATGAAATTTATTGTTCATCACATTCTGACATTTTCTATTGTCTGTTATATTCTGATGATGATTTTTACTTGTCACATTGTGATGATATCTGTTGTTTGTCACATTATGACATCCATTTTTACCATGGTTTTCCATCTTAACCATGCCCACCATGGCTGACAATAGTTAACAATGTTGACCATTGTTGACTGTGTTTTGGACATGTTTGAGCTTGCTTGAACATGGTTGGCCATTATGATTGTGTTGAGTAGATATGGCCACATTATTGCCTATGATTGATTATTCTCCACCACATATAACCATGGTTGATAGTCATTGACCTCTATCAATCATAAATATATTTTATTATGAACCCATGATTTATCGTCTTTAAACATAATGTGAAATATCAATCCTCACAAAAAGTTTTTAAAAGCCTACGAATAGAAATAAATAACTACAAATAAATCAAAGAGCAAAACACAATTGATAACAAAGTTCAGCCAGTGCAGGATACATCTATGGATTTACCTCTAATGGAGTGTCCTCTTCAAATATGATTCCAAACAATTCAAATTACATGAAATCCTTCAATCTCAGTAGTGGTCTCTCTATTTTGTAGCTATACAAAATTCTAAAAAAACCCTCACAACAATCTATCCTTTCTCTGATCTCTAAAAGGACATGAAATTAGCACATTACCACACATATATAATGAAAAGTCTCACAATAGAATTAATGGGTTGGTCCTTATTTTCATAGTCATAGACCTAAGGTGGGTGTATTGGAAAACCTTTAGCATATATAAAGTGTGGGGGTATGCACCTTGGGGTCAAACTTGTAGACGTCTCCAACCCATAATTACAACATATATGTGAATATAATATAATGATGTTAAATATAAACATTTATTCACAACAAATAATATATTTTGTTGGGTTTATAAGAAATATCGATCACACTACCCTTGCTTTGGTTACATTGATCGGTAGGAGTTTAACCTGGTGGCATATTTTGAGAAATGTTGTCTACTTGTGTTAGTATAATTTTTTTATTGTTATAAGGAGGTTGCAGGATGAATCCCACATCATTTCCCCCTTTGGTAACCATTTAAATAAAGACTTAAATATAGTATTGTCTTTTGGTATTCCAACAACCCATGCATGGCCCATTCATGGAGCAATTAGATTACGTGCCAAGGGTCACAACGTCAAGCCCTATTGATTCCACCATTATCCCATTTTTAATTTTGTTATATTACACTTTTCCACCAATATTTGGGGCATATTTCTTAATCCCCCTTGGATTTTCAAAGTCTACCATGTGGTAGCCTTTGATTTTTCCACCTATTTCCTAGTCAAGAACCTTCTCATTATATAATCAATTTCCATGTGTCACCACCTTACCACATTTCCATATGTCATTTATAGAGATTTCCACAGCATTTTCTATGCCATGTTACCTATATGGCATCTACCAAACATCACCTATAAAACCTGCCACATCATCTGTATAGACTAGGCACATCTCCCTCATAATTGCTTTCCATGTGTCACCCTGAGGGATGCCTCATGAAGCCTATATCATTCCTTTGAGCCTATTTGCAAAAAAAATTCGTAATGGAAACATTCTAATATGAGTTCCTTTTGATCCCACTGAATTTGTGTTGGAATTTTCTCATCGAGCACTTGAACATGGTGATATCTTCATCGCTATTTTGGAATATTGAATTTTGGCACATATTCGATCCTCTTAGATCAATCGTATCCATTGGGGAGGTTTTGGACCACCAAAATTCAAATTAATCATCTTATAGTTGAGGTTATTTCGCCCTCACATTCCCTATCCCAATCCACTATGATTTTATTAGATTCATTCCCTTAAGACCCACTCAAATATATTTTACATTTCCATATCATGATGTCCTCAACTTATTGTCTAGAATGACATCTTATTAAAACTCATTATGGTACTTAGGAGTAAAATCATCAATGGGAGGAACTTGAATACTCTTATCCCAATGTATGATCATTGTAGGCTCATAAAATTTCAAGTTCTCCACATTGACAATAAAATAAATTTGCATGTACAATGGTAAATATTAGCATAAATCATTAGCGCCAACCTTATCCAAAATAGTAAATAGGACATATCAAGTTTTCTTGAGCTTCTTACCTTACACTCTTAACTAGTCTTTACTGATATATGGCTAAACCTGATCATTAACTTGGAGGTGATGATCCATCCTATGTTTACCGTGCCTAACATTGTATTGAGCTTGGTAGTTCTACAAGTATTCCTACACTATTTGATGCATCATCTGGAACTTTTGAGTGAATCTTTGGGCTTTATCCTCATGTATCTAGTCATTAGAATAAATATAACTCTGAAATATCAATTCCAATGGGTACTTGGGAAAGTACCCACAACAAGTTTCAAATGGAGAGTTATATGTAGAGGAATGGAATGTACAGTTCTAGGCATGTTTCACATAATGTAGCTATGCATCCCAAAGGTTACAATTCTTGCCATAGTATCCTCAGGAAAAAGGTACCTTCGTCCTATTGACTAGCTCAGTCCTTTTGTTATTTTCTAGATGAAAATAAGTACTTATTTTTAAAATGGTGCACATCTATCTCCACAAGCTTCATCAAAATTTTCCAAAAGAGTGGGAATAATCATCTGAAATAATAAAAAAGGGAAATCCAAAGTATACCCAAACATGGGAAAAGAATAAGTGCACAGTCTATTGGATTATCACTTTCTTGTAACTAGGTGTCAAAATATATTTTTTCTTCAATCTATCCACGACTACATACAGGTCATCATGACCTCTTCTGGACATAGTCAAACCTCCTACAAAAATCCATACAAATGTTTTTCCATTGATGAGAAGGAATTGGAAGAGGTGTATACATACAACAATTTTTATTAGTTGGTTTACTTGTGGCTGACAATAAACACCCTTCTACAAACCTATATATTATTTCCCTCATTTGAAGCTAACACAAAAATCACTGTAAATGAGCTACAATATTTCCTACACCAAAGCTCCCTGAAATACGAGATGTTTGGGCTTCTCTAATTAGATGTATTATTTTGTGCTATAGAATACATTGTTGATTAAAATGATAAAGTAATTTTCCTTGCAAGGGGAAATTGCCACTTGTGAACCATGAGTTACCCTCTCGTACTCATCTTTGAAGTATGAAACCATTGCATATTACTCAACATAATTGTCAAGTGATAAATAATCATTATACAAGACAATATATGCATTGATCAGAGCTCTAGACAACATGTCAACCACTTTTTACTTACAAACTTCTCATACTCGATGACCAAATGAAACTGTAGTAAAAAACTCATCCGCCTGAAATGTCTTGATTTTTGTATCTTTGTCTATAAATTAAAATATTGTAATGTAGTATGATTAGTATGTACCATCGTTTCCCATTACATCAGGTAATCCTTCCACCTTTTAACACTTTGTAATATTGCATAAAACTCTTTATCTTATGTGCGAAAACTAACAACATCTTTAGAAAAGGACTTTGATTTATAACAAATTGGCTTACATTTTTTCATAAAAATGCTCCCATGGCATAACCACTTGCATCAATATTGATCTCAAATTAGTATTTCAAGTCTAGCAATACTAACACCGGTGTTGTTCTAATCTTTTATTTAAATGTTTCGAAGGACTTATGCTACTTGCGCCCCCACTCAAAGACTTGTTTCATGCTAATCAAGGCATGTAAAGGAGATGTAATAAATGAAATGTTAGCAATGATTTCTCCAATATGGGACTGCTCTTAAGAATCTTATAAATTTTGTTGTTAGTGTAGTCTTAGGATAGTTTAAAACTACTTCACATTCAGAGGGATTTATTTAGAGTTTTCCACCCATTATGATGTAACACAAGTACACTAATGATGTATTTCCAAATTCATACTTTAAAAATTTCACATATAACTTCTCCTCTTTGAAATTATCAAATAATTTCATGAAATTGTTGACATGCTCTTTCTATGTTGTACTGAACACAAGAATATCGTGTAAGTAGAAAATAACAAAGTCATCAAAGAAAGGTAAAAAAATGTCATTCATTACATTAATAAAAGTTTCAAAGGAATTGAAAATCATAAAAGGCATCACTATCCATTCAAGCAAAACCTATTTTTTTTTCAAAATCAATTTTCCAAACATCACCTCCTACAATCTGAATATTATGATAACCACTCTGCAAGTATAACTTTATGAAGTAAACTACATCTTCTAATTGATCTAACAAATAATTATTATGAGGAAGAGGGAAATGATTATGTATTGTGATCTTATTTAGTGCATGAAGGTCAATGCATAATCTCCATGTACCATCCCTTTTTAGTACCATCACAATAGGAGATCCATAAGGACATGAACTACTCCTGATGAATCCCCTTTGAAGAAATTCTTACACTTGCTTCTTGATCAACCCCATGATTACAACATATCTAGAAATAGATCATCACTATGTTAATTATAAATATTCGGTTGATCACCAAAATTATATCTCATTGGGCATATAATCAATCTTGATCACATTATCCATTGTCCAATTACGTGGCTTAGTAAGAGTTTAATTTTGTGGCATACTCAGGCAACATTGTTGGTGTTCATTGAAGGATTTATTGTATTGTTACGGGGAGGTCATGGGGTCAAGACCATGGCCCTACCACTTTAGCTAACCAGTTAAATATATATATATAATATTTTTTATGGTATTCCAACAACGCATGCATTTCCCATTGCAAGGGAACTTAGATTACGTGTTGGGGCTCATGGGGTCAAACCTCATTGGTTCCATGAATATTCCATTTTAAGTATGTTATGTTATGCTAGTCCACCAATACGTTTGGCTCTATTATTGATCCCCTTTGGCCTTTCAGAGGCTACCACATGGTAGCCTTTGATTGGTCCAACTATCACCTAGTCAATAGCCTACTTAACATCCAATTTGTATCCATATGTCAATAGATCAACCACATTTCCAATTTCCATCTTTGGATCTTGTCGAATCACCATCCCTACTATGTCACCTATATGACCTCTGCCACATGTCACCTATACATCATGCCACATCAACTCTATTGATCGACCTCATGTCCCTCGTAAATCTTCCCACATGTCACCTCTCTCCTTCTTTCTTTTCTATTGCTACAAAACATTAAAACATGATGATTATCTCATACAAAGTTCATTTGATTACATTCTAGTTGTGTTGTAATTGTATGATCAAACTTCGTGAGTTGGGGATATTCTTAGTAGGATTTACAACTATATAATTTTGAGGCATCTAAGATTCTCCTAGATTAATAAACTAAAGAGGGTTGACATAGTTAAGCATGATTGACCATGCTTTTCAATGGTTTCATTGACCACATTGTGTCATCATTGTTTTAGTCCAACTGCAATGGCAGTTGTTGTCGATGAAATTTTGATGTTCCCTTTTATGTGTAACATGTCGATGACATTAATTTTTCTTCACATTATGATGTTGATTATGATTTGTCTTTTATGTAAAAAAATCACAAAACAAAAGAAAAGATATATCATCGACATGAAAATAAGCCTCTTCAAGGTGAAAACCTCCTTTTACATCACAAGAATGAAAAATTCTTGGATAATTCAAATGACAATACCTCCTTGGTATATGTAGGATTCGAAGGGGTCAAAATAGAATTATGGCCTACAATAATGCTAGGGCACAAGAATAAAAATATGGGGCTTCTACGGGGCACAACAATAATAAAAGTGTGCTTCTATGCAGCACAATATAACAATATTGGTCATCTATGGGGAACAATATAACAATAGTGGGCTTCTATGGGGAAAAAAAGTAATAAAATGGGGTCTACACTAGTATTATAGGGACAAAACATTCCCCTCTCTATGTTTTCCTCAATTCTTGAGTAGCTCTAGATGCATCTAAATCAACTACTACTCCTCCCATGTGAAGTCTTCAACAAGTATGTTGTTCGACTTAATGAGATACTTTGAAATTGTTGTTTTGTAACTATCAAATTCTTTTTTTTTGTGATTTCTTCATGATATAGTTTGAACTGAAGCCTTTCCACATATATCTTTGTTTAAGCTTGAAACATTGTAAAATGGGTGTACTCATGAAGATGTAGGCAACTCTAATTTGTATTCCATAATAACAATCATTTGCAACACCTTGTAAGGGCCATAGTACTTGGGTGATAGTTTATTATCTTTCTTATCTTGCTTCAGGGAAATTTGTTTGTATGGTTGTAGTCGTAAAAATACTCAATCTCCCACGTCAAAATATATTTCACTAAAATGTTGATATTCATATTGTTTAATTCGATTCTACTGTATAGTCAAGTTATCCTTTAAGAGTTGCAAAACTTGTTGTTGATGGTCGATGTGATATTCCTCCGCTTGAACCTTATAATTGTATCTTAAATATAATGTGATATACAGTAGATTATATCCATAAAGTACCATAAATGGGTTCATTTTTTTTAAATATGGAAAGAATCGTTGTTGGGTTGTGTTATATTATTTCCACGACTAGCCCGCATAGTTAACCGGGGGTTAGAAGGGGTGCAGATCGCCCCCTTCGTTGCACTGATTGTGTAGTGGGGGGAGTCACAAGGGGTTTGAGGGTGGAAAGTAACCCTAGTCTATGGTGTCCGAGGCAGCACCTAGGGAAATTTTGGTTTTGGACCCTATGTTAGTTTCGGTGGACCTACCTATGGTTTTGTGCATGCTTTTCGCACATGGTTTTTGACGCGATGGTTTTTCATCCTTGGTTTTGGTTGCAGAAAAGTAATGTTGAAGTTGAAAGGTAGAAGGGTTAGAACACTTCCGGGTGTTCTGCATATTCCTACATTGCCCAAAAACCTACTTTCTGTAAGCAAGCTAGATGATATAGGTTTAAAAACAGTGTTCGAGAAGGATACCTACAAGATGATTCGGGGAGCACTGTTATTGATGCGTGGAGTTCAGATTGGAACTCTATACAAGTGGCAAGGTAGCACTATTTTTTATGGTTGCAACAACATTGTGGTTCCTAAAAGTGGACCAGACAATTTAGTGGTCTTTGGAGAGAGGACCATGCTGTGGCATCAAAGGCTTGGACATATTGGAGAGAAGGGCCTTCGAATACTTCATGGTAAAGGTATGGTAGAAGGTATGAGTAATAACTCTTTGGATTGTGATTTCTGTGAAAATTGTATATATGGGAAGTTGAATCAGGTGAGTTTCCCCTCTGCTGGTAAGAGGGCCAAACAGATATTAGAGCTTGTGCATAGTGATGTGTTTAGACCTGTGAAGGTTCCATCACTGGATATGTTTGTGTACTATGTATCCTTTAAAGATGACTTCTCAAGATATACATGAATATATTTCCTTAAGAAGAAATCTAAAGTATTTGATAGGTTTAAAGAATTTAAGGCTCTGGTGGAAATCTAGATAGAGAAGAAGATAAAGGTGCTGAGGAGAAATAACGATGGAGAGTTTTGTAGTAAGGAATTTGAAGAATTCTATAAGAAGTTTGGTATAGCATGGCAGAAGACTACTCCATAGACACCTGAGCAAAATGGAGCTGTAGAAATAATGAACAAGTCATTGATGGAAAAGGAAAGAAGCATGCTCAGTGGTTCCGGGTTAGGACATGAATTCCGGGTAGTGGAGGTGGAGACAACATGCTACTTGGTTAACAGATCACCTTCATTAGCATTGGAGGGTAACACTCCATAAGAGGTATGCGCTAGTAAGAGACCCTCTCTTTCACATCTAAGGGTATTTGGCTATGATGCATATGTACATGTTCCAAAGGATAAATGAACCAAGTTGGATAGTAAATCTAAAAAGTGCATCTTTATTGTGTATAAAGATGGTTTAAAGGGTTATAAGCTTTGGAACCCAGTAACAAGGAAGGTTGTGTACAACCAAGATGTGGTGTTCAAAGAGGTAAAAGATGTTATTAAACATGAAGTCCAACCAAAGGAACCTGAGAAGATAGAGTTTGAGCTAAAGGAGGAAGAATCAAACTCTATAGTAGAGGAGGAATCAAAAGATGAAGAGTCACAAACTCCGAGTGTGAGAAGATCAGTTCGAGAAAGAAGGCAGCCAGAAAGGTATAGTACATATGCTTTATGTTCAAATTTTTCTTTATCTATTATGGATGATGATCCCAAATTTGTGAAGGAAGAAGTAGATTTAGAGGATAGAAAAGTCACGAAAGAGACCATGGTTGACGAAATGGCATCTTTGCGCAAAAATGAGGCTTGGGATCTGGTGGAGTTGTTGGCTTGAAGGAAACCCATTTGCAGCAAATTGGTGTTCAAGAAGAAGACAAATGCAAAAGGAAAGGTGGAGAAATACAAAGCTTGGTTGGTAGCAAAAGGTTATTCTCATGTGTCAGGAATTGATTTTGGTGATATTTTTTCTCTTGTTGCCAAGGTAACTTCTATTAGATTACTTTTATCTATTGCTGCTGCTTTTGATTTTGAGGTAGAATAGATGGATGTGAAGGCATCATTCCTTCACAGGGATCTGGAAGAGGAGATCTACATGAAGCAACCTGAAGGCTTTGCGGTGAAGGGTAAGAAAGAACTAGTATGCAAGTTAAATAAGTCTCTATATGGGTTAAAACAGTCACCAACGATGTGGTATCAGAAATTTGATACATTTATATAGGGCCTTAGCTTCACCAGAAGTAAAGCAGATCACTGTGTGTATTTTAAATTACTTGGTGATTGTGTTATTTATCTGGTCTTGTATGTGGATGATATGTTTCTTGTTGGAAATGACAAAGAAATTATCTAGGATTTGAAGACCCATTTGTCCTCCAAATTCGACATGGAAGATCTTGCTGCTGCAAACTATATTCTGGGCATGGAAATTCAAAGAGATCAAACAAAGAGGAAGCTCTGGTTAAACCAGAGGAAGTATTTCGAGACAATATTGCAGAGGTTTAATATGCAGGATAGTAAAATGGTGAAGGTTCCTTTTCCTGTAGGTGTAAATTTATCTACTGAACAATGTCCCAAGACACAAGAAGAGGAAGAGGACATGTATCGTGTTCCATATGCAAGTGTAATCAGTAGCTTGGTGTATGCAATGGTCTGTACTAGACCGGACATTGCACATGCAGTGGGAGTATTGAGCAGATTTATGTCAAAATTAGGGAAGGAGCACTAGACAACAGTCAAGCAGATTTTCAGGTATTTGCATGGAACTAGTGATTATAGTCTGTGCTACCAAGGAAGATTAGGATTGGACAGAGTGTTGGATATTCATGGCTTTGTTGGTGTAGACTGGCCTGGAAATCTAGATCAGAGAAGATCTACAAGTGGGTATGTGTTTAACCTATTTGGAGGTGCAGTCAGTTGGATGCTTAAGAAACAATTTGTAGTGGAACTATCAACTATAGAGGCAAAATACATGGGAGCCACTGATGCAAGCAAGGAAGCGATTTGGTTGCAGAGATTGTTTTCAAGTATGGGGTTAGTATAAGGATCTATAATGATATACTGTGACAGCCAAAGTGAAATTTTCTTGGCAGAGAACCCTACATATCATTCAGAGACAAAGCACATCGATGTTCAGTATCACTTTGTGAGGGATATGTTAGAAGACAAAAACTTGTTACTAGTAAAGGTGGACACTTTGAAGAATATTGCAAATGCACTAAAAAACTCTGTGAGCTCTGAGAAGTTATCTTGGTGTAGGGAAACAATGGGCATTGCAGGGCTGGATAAATGACTAAGCTCTCTTGTGGCCACCTCTGGGAAGAAAACAAGAAGTGGGAGAATCTTAGGTCGTGATATATTCTTCCACAATTAGCCCATGTAGTTAATAGGGGGTTAGAAGGGGGCCGTAGCCACCCCTTCTTTGCATCGATTTCGTAGGGGGGGAGTCACAGGGGGTTTGAGCGGTGTAGGTAACCCCACTCTATGGGGTCCGGGTTAGGTTGGGCGGACCTACCTATGGTTTTGTGCATGTTTTTTGCACATGTTTTTGGACCCGATGGTTTTTGGTCCATGGTTTTGACGCAGTGGTTTTTGGTCCATGGTATTAGATGCTTCGGCATGTACAAATATGTATTGTAACGTTGAAAGGAATATAATGAAAAATCAGGCTGGTAGTCCTGGTTTTGGGATCCAGGGGCAAATCTTTGTGTATATGTGTTTTATGTGTCATGCTGTCACATTGCTTATTTTCTGTGTTTTAGAATTCATGTGTAGGTAATTTATGTACGGGGATAAAACCTACAAGCATTACACTCCATTCTGTAAGGGGTAACCACTTGATCCATGATGTTCATTTATAAAGTATAAAACAATGAATAAATCCTTCGCATTTCTTCCTATCTGATTGTTTCCATGAAATTGAGGATGATAAGATGAGCTATGAGCTAATTGAGTACCAATATATGAAAATAATTTTTTCCAAATATTTTGAGTGAAAATGGGATCTATCACTTACAATAATCTTTGGGTTTCCATGTAGCTTTTGAAATATTTCCATAAATGGAGTAGTTATTGTTTTGGCTTTGAAAGGATGAGATATTGCACAAAAGTGTGCATACTTGGTAGGTATCTCAACTACCATTGTGATGGAACTCTTTCCTTCAAAATTTAGTACACCTATATTAAAATTCATTGATACCTCTTCCCAACATTGAGCTAGAATGGCTAATGGTTTTGAAAGATCTGGGGCCTTAAATGTGACAACTTTATTTTGTTGGAAAACCAAACATTCCACCACAAAATTCTAAATATGATATTTAAGACCATCCCAAAATAATTCCTTCCTCACTCTGTGGTAAATTTTTAAAAACCTTGAGTTCCCTCCTATAAGAGAGGTGTAATTCCAAAATAACCTTTTGTTTTATGTTGGGAGTTCTTACATATATATAGGTGATCATTGTACCATAGTGAATCATTTTTCTAAATAAATAAATCATATTCACTGAGCTCTTGCTGCAACATTTGAATGACTTTCCACAAATTTCAATCATTCTTCAACTCATCCCTTGATTCATTTATCCAATGAGGTTAGATAATATAAATGGCATAAAGCAATGCTTCCACATCTTCATACCTTCTTGAGAGTGCATATGCAACAAAATTTTTCTTCCCCTTTTTCTAGATGATTTCAAAGTCATAACCCAACATCTTTGTGACCCATTTTTGTTGCTCTTATGAAGATAATGTTTGTCCTGGGAAGTATTTAAGACTATCATGATTCGTTTTTACCTTGTTGTGTCTTTTCATTTTGTAAGGGTGCCATTTGTTTAGTGCACGTAGTATTTCCAACATTTATTCTCATAAATAGGTTTTTCTAAATACATTCCCTTGATTGGATAGCATTCAAAAGGAATGGGTTTTTTTCTCCGTTTAAATAATACAAATGTCATTTCCTGAGGCATCACATTCTAGAATAAAGAATTCTGTAAAGTCTAGTGTAGCTAATATAAGAGCTCAACACATTGCCTATTTAACATGTTGAAAACCCTTAATTGGTTATGAAATCCAAAATAATGAATCTTTCTTTAGTAATGTTGTTAGAGGTGTTACTATCTTCCCATAATTGTTGAAAAACTTGAAATAATTCCCTATCAACCTAAGAAATCCTTCAAGATTACTTAAGGTTGTGGGTATTTTCCATTCCTTGATGGTTTTAATTTTGTTAGGGTCTACCTTAATACACTCCTTGGATACAGTATGAACCAAATATTCCACTTCCTCTACTCCTAAGAAATATTTGTCGGCTTTTATAGACAAAATTTTCTCCTCTAATATACTGAGTACCCTATCAGCATGTTAAACATGATCTTTTCAAGACCTATTATAGATTAGTTTATTATAAAAACATAATAACACATCTTTTCTAAGGAACGGTTTTAAAGTGGAATTCATCAAACCTTGAAATGTGGAAGGTGCATTAGTAAGGTGAAAAGGCATAACCAAAAATTCATAATAACCTTCATGAGTTGTAAATGTTATTTTTAGAATGTATTTTGTCCTCATTATAATTTAATGAAATCCTTAATGAAGATCCAACTTCATGAAGTAACTTTCTCCTTGTAGTTCATCCAAAAATTTATCAATGTCATAAATTGGAAACTTATGTTCAATAGTAAGCTTGTTGAGCTCTCTATAATCTAGACACGTACACTATGGTCCACATTTCTTGTTCACCAAAACTATTGGAGAAGAGAAAGAGCTTAAGCCAGATTGAATTATAGTTTTTGCTATCATTTCTACAAGCATACATTCAACTTCAGTCTTTTAGGCATAAGGATATATGTAAGGTCTAATTTTTAGAGGAACACTTCTAGGTATTAAGTGAATAACATGATCATGAATGGAAATAAGTTGGAGATATTGGGGAGTCTCAAATACCTTGGAATGATTGTCAAGGACTCTCTCGAGATCTGAAGAAATAATAGATGTTTGAGCATCTAGTGAAAATAATCGTGTAATTACCCTGAGTCATTGCTCCCTTTTCAAAAGCTTGGTCATGCCATTAGAGATTATTATCTTCCAATGTTATCAATGGTACCCGTTAATTTATTTTCCCTACCATCTGAGAATAAATTCAAGAATTTTTTTTGAAAATTAAAAGCTATCATCCGTAAGGATTGTAACCATTGGACCCTTAATACAACATATGCACCACCTTTTGTAATCGAAGGAATTAAACTATTCAATACATATACCCCTAGGGTAATATTGATATTATGGTACTTCTCTGTGCAATTTATAGTTACTCCATTTGAAACTATCACTTGACAACCCAGTATTGGAGAAAGAAAATAATTGAAATCCTTGGATACCTTACAGTGAACAAATTTTGAGTACTACCTAAACCAATAAACACTATTACAATCTTCTCCTTGATATGTCCTTATATATTGAGATTTTGAGGAGTGGTAATTCCTACCAATGAATTACAAGATATGGTCAGATTCATATTTTCTTTGTCATCCCCTAGGAATGGTTCCTAGTGCATACCTTCTTCCTTTTATGTTGCTTGCTCCTTTTCTTCATCCTCTTCAATATATATATAAAATAATTCCTTCTCATAAAACTTTTAACCTTCAGCATATTTTCTATCATAATTGTAAGAAAGCCCTTTTTCTCCTCTTTCCTCCATTTTTTGTGGTGACAACCATATAGGTTCTGGGAAAATAGGAATGAAAACACTACCATATATATAGTTGTGAGTGGTAGACCTCCTTGTTCCCATCATTTTAATTTCAACTTTTCTTACAGCTGTTGGAAATACTCAAAGGGGGTTGAATCATTATTCCTTAGAAATTAGCACTTTTAAATATTTTTAGAACATTAGTTAATCTTCAATTATTATTAATGTTTATGCAGTAATAATAGTAAATAAAAGAACACAGTAGGCAAAATAATTTTAGGTGGAAAAACCCCTCTAGGTGAAAAACCACCAAACGCTTTTCTAATCAATTGTTTAATATTTAGCCCGAACTGAAATTAAAGAAACAACTTCCTAGAATTCTAGAAAAAACATTCTTCTCTATCTCCCATTGGAAGGATTCCCCAACGCCCTAGTTTCTTCAGTAATCAACTGAATACATATTGCAACACCCTAGCAAGACACAACTCGCCTTAGCACCACCTTGACACCCTAAAGTGTTCACAAGTCCCGACCTGTAGGCGATCTCATACACCTGCCTAGCACCTCCCTGTAACCCTATAATGACTTAAATAAGACAAGACTGTGGATTCCCAAACTAGGGACAACAATCCACGATACAATAAGATGGACAATGATTCTCTTGTGCTAGACAAAGTACCCAATCACTCTATGACATGCAACCCAACCATGACATCGTCCCAGCAACGACTCCAAAACCTCCCAACACTGCCTCTTTGACTCTAGACATCATGACTCTTTCACGAATGACTGTTTTACAATCTTTACAATGATGACTCTTTTACAAATGACTCTTTTACAACTTTACAATTATGACTTTTACAAATGACTGTTTTACAACTTTACAATGATGACTATTTTACAAATGACTCTGTTACAATGATGACTCTTTTATAAATGGCGCTTTTACAACTTTACAATGATGACTCTTGGCCTTAACAATACTTCACGATATTTGGATGGATTTCATGTCTTCAAGGACGTCTCGCTGCAATGCTTACTTTGATTTGATACTTTTGCTCTTGAATTATTACTTGATGTTATACTTGAATCTTCTTCCAACTCCATGAAAAATGTTTCCACCGTAACCAATCCCAAAACAGAACAAAATACCCTTCAACTTACTTATTCCTGCAAAACACATGTAAGTTCATAATAATGGATAAATTAAAATTAAAATTGCAATGCATACCTGAAGTGTGATTGTAACTTTTGTTGTTGACTTGTTGTAGCAGTAGAGAAAGACTTCCACTCTTGATATAGGCCTGGACTCTATGCAAGACTATATCCAAAACTAACCTAACGATATATACAATAAAAAATAATGACAGACCCTAGACTTGTGATGAACCAAGTTCTAGGTACAGAAACAGAGACCCTTCTATTAAATATAACAAGACAAGTAACATGAAATTACAAAATCATATAGATTTAGCATACTTGTTGTAGCATCAAGAATATGTAGCACCAAATGTATACTATCAAGAATATGACATCTGAAATGTGTTATCAAAACTGACTATGCGATATAGAAACATAGAGGTATAACTGAGACCATGTCTATACTTACGTTGTCCTGCAAAAACATATGTCAGATATCATACTAAATATTCAAATTTAAACACTAATCATACATACCTTTTTGTAGGAGACTTACCCTTGACTGCTCATGTGTGGTCCTTACTGCAATGATCCTTGAATGAATGCTTTTTCTTTCCTTTTAGCAGCTCGATATTGAATCTGTTGTATAATTGTAATTTCTGATCTCCAATTTATGGAATTTTCACCTGTGGTATCACTCTGAGTCCTTTTTCCCACACCACAAGTCTAATCAAGATTTGATTCTTCAAGAAAGAATTATGCCCAATCTCCCGTGATGACCTAATTATAGACTACTTCCATAGAGCGCACTTTTACGAAGTGCCATGTGTCTCGGTTGGGGCCTTCGGCCCTGAAAATGATACCCAACAAACTACAGTCCATTTGCTTCTTGTCACTATTTACTAAATTTGAATCCAATGCTCATAGGGAATGTTATGATTATTTTCCAAAGGTCACTTGTTTGACATGGAATTGGGGAGCCTAAAAAAACACTAATTTCCTCAGCTCATATCTCCGACACTCAATCGAGCCAAGATCTGAAATTTGGTCACCAAGTTCATGAATATTTTCGCTCAAATGGGTTTTAATTTTAGCATTTGAAACTTAGCAGAAACAAAGTTACAGAGAAAATTCCACGATGGCCTATTTGAAGTCACAAAATCTGTACTAGAGGAGGATATGAGGGTCACCATTTATATGAATGTCTTGGGTTGAGAGGGTCCTCAACAAGTGAACGTTGGAGGGATTTTAGGAGCAAAAAAATATTATTAATTATTGACTATTCAATGACCACGACCTATTATGAGAGCCATGACACAACCCCATAGCATTTTAGCCCACTAACTGGGGCTACTAACTTCAAACATGAATATCTCTCAAATCGTGAAGAATTACAGGGTGTGCCATATATCAACGGATACATGTCGACGCGTAGAATCCATTTAGGAATCCTTGACTCAGAATAGAGTAAGATGTCATGTTAAAATTCTTATGCAACATCTGGGTAGCCCCAGGTGCTGCTTGGGTTGACATTAATGACAACTATTGATCAACAATCTCCCCCTTTGACATTGATGCCAACACAAGTACTCCCCCTGCGATCATGCCACCTATTCCTACAACCTTCTCTTCCCCTTTTTCATCAATAGGAAAGGGTAACTCCCCCTCAAAAATTTTCGTCTTGCGAACATGTACACACCTCCACTCGCCCTTTCAACTTAGTTAGATAAGAGAAATATTCTAATGAAAACATGGGAGAATCCAAAATTTCTGGTGAAGATACTCAAATGCTTTATAAGGTAATGGTATGGTAAAGATGTCAGGAATTTGTTCCTTTGTGCCAATATATTCAAGCTTGATATTCTTTTCCGTGACCTACTCTCTAACAAAATTATATTTGATCAGAATGTGCTTGGTTTTTTAATGCATCACACGATTTTTTTAAATACTTATGGCACTAGTGTTATGAGAGAATATGGGAATAGGCTCATAAAACATAACTTGAAGATCTTGCATGGTTTTCTTTATCCAGCGAACTTGAGGACAGCAAGTTGTTGTCATGATGTATTATTCTTCTATTGTGGATAATGAGATTGAAGACTATTTTTTACTTAACTATGAGACAAGACAACCACCTAGGTAGAACACTACTCCACTGGTACTCTTATGATCACCAACACTTCCTGCCCAATCTGCATTTGTATAAGCTTGGATGACCATATCATTTCCTTTGGGATACCAGATTCCATTGCTCCCTTAAGGTATTGAAGAATTATTTTGACACGAAGAATATGAGTTTATTTTGGTGTTGCTTGGAATCATGCTACTTTTCGAACGACCTACATCACATCTCGTAGGGGGACTCTCACATATAAAAGACTACTAATAATGGATCTATACAACCTTTGGTCCACATCCATTGATGAATCTTTTTGTAACCTGTTACCATGGGGTTAAGGATAGGCTTGCAATATTCCATATTGAATTTCTTAAGCATTTCCTTTATCTACTTGATTTGACATATGAATATTCCTTTATCTTGTTGAGATATCTCGATAATCACTATGTTGTCTTGATCCACTTTCATATAGAGATTGCTGGTCAGTGCTTGGTTTCTTCAATATGTAATACTTCAATTACTTTTCTCCCACTAAACATGTAATAAAATTGCCCTCTTGCTCAAACTACCTGTCTGTGAATCGTAGACTTGTGTCATATACTATTGCATAGAATCCTCATCTTCAAATTTCTAGGAGTCAATAAGCTGAATTATTTAGAATAGTGTGTCATTTAATGGACTGTCTATAATTGAGTCATTAAATGAAGTAGTTGCTCATTCCTCACAACCCATTATGAATCATGAAAGCATAACCATTGGGACCTTATTTCCTTCTTGTTTTTATTTCTCATATTGTACTTGTTCATCCTGTACCTGTTTTCCTTCCCTAGTCTTCTTATTCTCGTTGTCAATATTTTCATTTATGGTTGATTCCATCTTCTACATATATTTACGATATATTTGTCCATAGTTATGTCATTTGTACCATTTGATTTTATTCATAGATGATTTCGTTTGGTGTCTATCTTGTGATCCTGCAAATTTTCTTCTATGGTTTTATTTATAATAGTTGTACTTGTGTGGAACTTCACAATCCGTAGCCATATGCCCAAAATTGTTACATTTGTAAAATTCGACATAATCTCTCAAATGATCAAGTTTGTTGATATTATGTTGAGTTTTGGAATATCCATTTCTGGAGGATCTCCTGCAATTATATTCATTCCAAACATACATGTGACAGTTTGTAGCTCTATGTCCAAACCTTCCACCTGAATAGCAATGACCGTAAAAGATAGGTTGGTGGCTGGGAGGAAATATTCTTTGAGGAATTTTCTTCCAAGGTTCTTCCTGTGAGTCTTGATCTCTTCATTTCACTGAGACATCTATCTTCTTCGTAGATTTTTCATATCCATCTTCTTTAATTGTCATAGAAGGACTCGAGTTATTTTCGAATTTTTATTGGTAACAAAGACCAGTCTTGTTGTTTTATGATCATTGGTTGCCGATGAGTTCACCCAAATTCTTTGAATATTAGCGTATTTTTGATTTTTTTTTCATCTTTTTACTTCCTTTTGTAGACCAACTATTTCAGCTTCCAATGCTTCTCTTTCCTTGTTGTTTTCCTTTAATTCTTTCCTGAGAGATTCTTCAATTTTCTTGTATTCTTCAACCTTGATTTTAAGGTTGAGGACTTGTTCTCTTTCTACCTTCAATTTGTCTCCAAGAGTGTTGACATGCATCTTCTCAACTTTGAGCTCTTTGATAACCCTGATCACTTTGTTTTGAAATTCAACCTCAGTCATTTCTTATGATTCATCTCCTTCTTCGCCAGGTGCCTCTTACTTATTGTGCTTAGCCATAAACAATACTCTTTTGTTGAATTATTCTTCATTATCACTATCTTCTTTGCATGATGAATTATCTTCTTTGGTGAAGAAACTTTTCTTAAACCATTTCTTCTTCCCTTGCTTGTTGAACTTCCTAGGACATTTATTTCCATTCGTAATAGCCTCATTTTTGTGAGGACATTTGGCTACAAAATTCCCAAGCTCACCATAGTCAAAAAATATTAATGGAATTTTACCTTTGTATTTTCCCGTACATGTTCTCATTTTTCGTGTGAAGTAGGTTAATTATTTATCTCAGAGTTCTTATTCCTCTTTTTTCTTCTCTTCATCCTTATAACTACAAGTTTATGATTTCTGAGTCTGATTGTCTTTACCATTTTTCTTGGATATGGAAAATGTTGTTTCTATGTGAGATTTTCCATCCTCTTCTTAAATACAAATTTCATATTGTGTAAGAATTCCATGCGATTAATCTATGTTGAGATTGGTCAATTTTGATCTATCTTCCAAGAAAGACACCTTAGGGTTTAATCTTGCATGCAAGGTTGTTAGAATCTTTCAGACAACATTTTCATCTCAACAGGTTCTCCCAAACCTTCCACTATATTTTTTGTTTCATCAACACACTCAAATTATGTAGCAATATCTTCATCTTCCTTCATTAAAGTTGCTCAAAATTTTCCCTCAAAATTTGAAGGTTTGTTTCTTTCACTATTGAGTCGCCCATATATATGTTCTCAAGTTTGTCCCATACCTCTTTAGGATTTTTACAACTTAATACCTTGAGAGAGACAGATTCAATAAGTCCACTAATAATAAGATCTTTAGATTTTGCATCATGTACCATATTTTTCTTACCTTGTTCATCCCGGGTCGGCGTGAAGCCTTTGTCAACAATTTCCCAAACTTCATATCCTTGCGCTAGTAAATGAAGGTGAATTCTTCCACTCCAAAGTGCATAGTTATTTCCATTGAACAATATAACTCTATTCTTAGTATACTCCATGATTTTCTTCCAGTTTTTAGACTACAATTTAAGGAACCAAGCTCTGATACTAATTGTTGAAAATGTAGAGAGGGGGGGTGACTTAGTATTCCATAGAAATTAGCACTTTTAAATATTTTCATAGCATTAGTTAATTTTTAATTATTATTAATGTTTATGCAGTAATGAAAGCGAATAAAAAAACACAGTAGTCACAAAAATTTTAGGTGGAAAACCCCCTCCAGGTCAAAAACCACTAAACGCTTTTCTAATAAATTCTTTAATGTTTAGCCCCAACCGAAATGAAAGCAACAACTTCCTATAATTCTACCAAATCATTGTTATCCATCTCCCACTACAAGGACAACCCAATGCCCCAGTTTCTTCAGTAATCAACTGAATTGATGCCCCAACACCCTAGCGATCCACAACGCACCCTAGCACCACCCTACCACCCTGAAGTGCTCACAGTCCCCAACCTATAGGTGACTTTGTACACCTACCTACCACCTCCCTGCCACCCTATAATGACTACAATAAGACAAGACTGTGAATTCCCAAACCAAGGACAACAATCTAGAATACAATAATATGTATAATGATTTTCGTGTACTTGACCAAATACACAATCACTATATGACCTGTAACCCAACCATGAAATCATCCCAACAGTGACTCCTATACCTCCTGACACTGCCTCTTCGACTCTAGACATAATGACTCGTTAACAAATCACTCTTTTACAATATTTACGATGATGACTCTTTTAAAAATGACACTTTTACAACTTTACAATGATGACTCTGATACAAATGACTCCTTTACAATGATGACTCTTTTATAAATAAATCTTTTACAACTTTACAATGATGATCCTTGGCCTTAACAATACTTCACGATATTTGGATGGTTTTCATGTCTTCAAGGATGTCCCACTCCAATGCTTCCTTTTATTTCATACTTCTTATGTCGAATTCTTGCTTGATTTTTTACATGAATGTTCTTCTACCTGCATGCAAAATTTTCCCGACGAAACTAATCCCAAAACAGAAAAAAATAACCTTCAACTTACCTCTCACTACAAAAAACATGTAAGTGCATAATAATGAATAAATACAAACTATAATTACAATGCATACCTAAAGTGTGCTTGTAACTTTTGTTGTTGACTTGTTGCAGCAGTAGAAAAAGACTCCAAATCTTGATATAGGCCTGGAATCTATGCAAGAATATATCCAAAACTGAACTAAAGATATATACAATAAAAATTGATGACAAACCCTAGACTTGTGATGGACCAATTTATAAGTACAAAAACAAAGACCATTCTATAAACTACGACAAGACAAGTGACATGAACTTATAACATCATATAGATTTAGCATACTTGTTGTAGCATCAAATGTATAATATCAACAATATGATATCCAAAATTTGGTATGAAACCCTCTCTGACATATAGAGACATAGAGATATGACCGAGACCCTAGATATACTTACGTTATGCTAGAAAAACATATGTCAGCAATGATACTAAAAATTCAAATGTAAACACTAATCATATATACCTTGCTGTAGGAGACATACCCTTGATTATTGATGTGTGGTCCTTACTGCAGTGATCCTTGAATGCATGTTTTTTCTTGACTTCTAGGAGCTCGATATTGAATTTGTTGTATCTATACAATTTTAGATCTACAAAGTCTGCAGTTTTGCCTTGTTGTAGCCCTTTGAGTCCTCTCTCTAGCTCGATATGTCTGATCAAGATTGGATTCGTCAAGGAAGATCTATGCCCAATCTCCATTGATGACCTAATTATACACTAGTTCAATAGAGTGAAAATGTACAAAGTTCCACGTGTCACTGGTGCAACCTTCAGACATTAAAATGATACCCAACAAACTATATTTTTCCTAACAATATTTACAAAATTTAAATCCATTTCCCAAAGAGAAGGTTATGATGATTTTCCCAAGGTCACTTTCTTGATATCGAATTGGTGATCATGCAAAAACCCTCAATTCCTCAGATTCTATCTCCAAAAATGTTGTGGGGAAAAGTATCCGACTCGGATGACCCTATCCCTACTCTAAAGGTGACAGTCTTTAGCAACAACTGAAAGTAAAGCTTTGATGTCTTCCTTTATGAAAGTACAGAGAGAAGGAAGAAGAGATTAACCAACCTGGTGTCTTTCGCTTAGTCGATCCTTATCCTCTCTCTTTGTCTCTTGTTCCCAGCTCCTTGCTCTCTTTGCCGGTCCAGCTACACACAGATCCTGCACAAACAAGAGAGGAAACTACAAGATACAAGTACTCATAACTGATGCATGGATTAGGGTGAATCAAATATACATGTAAATACAATACATCAATGCAATACAAGTATATAGGAGAACATGCAAAACTTTATTGATAGAAGTAACAGGGTTCTGAGAAGGTTACAACCAATGATGGCTCCAATCCAGTAGCACCTCCCCAGCAGCAAGAACTCTCCTCTTCACCTCTACTAAAAAAATCACCCAATAGCTCTAACTGTAAACCAACATCACCTCCTTGCTTTACACAAAATTCCAGCCTCCTTAGACCTCATAGAAGAGCTCTATATATAGGAGAGAAGAAGAGAGGATGAGTCAGCTTGAGACTGACATGAAGCTGCCTTGTGTCCTCTCCCTCTTCAGTTAATCTTCAGTTCTTGAGTCCACTTGGAGATCCTTGCTTACACATGGTGATCAAGTACCTCTTACTCATCACAGGGCGAATCTCATGAACCAAGTGTCAGTTTGGAAGCTTCCTGGGCAGTTGACACCTTGCAGAATGACTGTGCCACTTGGCCAATCTCGCCCAACGCAGGTAGCCTTCATTAGATTTGACTTCCAGCGCAGGTACAAGGAGGAGCAGTTGCATTCCAGCGCAGATGCTCAGTGGAGCAGCTGACATGATCCAAAATTAGCCTGTTTTGAAGTGTTTTCAGGTGGAGAACTGATTGGAAGTGCTGTTGTTTGATGACCTTGTTCTTTTAGGGGTAAGAACAACATGTTTAGGGACTGAGGATCCCTGTAATTATTGACATTTCATGCTCCATGTCGCGAGGCACAAAAATGTCTATAACAGTTACCCCCTAAAGTATGAGGCCGTTTATCGGGTGAAATGCTTTATCTAGAGGGTCCGAAGTTCATTCCAGTGCTGAGGAGGCACCCTGTAATACAATACAATACAATACATTATTTTTCATTCTGTTTTCATGATCTAGCTGAGGCGGGCATTCCCATGCTCAGCTTTATAAATACATTTTGGTACATAGAACAGACGATCGTCTGATAGTAGACTGATAATTCTCTGCTGAAATTATCATCCTTTGAGTAGGATGATCATCTGCTGCAATGATGTACATGACAAATGCTTTTATATTTCCTGAATATGTATCGCAGCCCGGATGGATGAAACTAGATCCGGGGTCTTCAAACTCGTTCGATCTTCACTCTAAGTACAAGTCGATCCATGTGAGAATTTCGCTGAAGTCGAACATGGAAAGACATCGCTTGATTACCGGTCAATAATGAAAACCGTTAACAAGCGCGAGAGGAATCACCAATAATGACGATGACCCTCAAGGTACTGCAGTACAATTCACGTGGCGTGAATAAAGGACTTGGCGTTGAACGCCACGCAAAATCTTCTGGTCGAAGGTCATTGATGTATACCTGTTGCCGGAAGTGAGAAACTTGCCATTGAGGCATGCAAGCTTCAAAGTACTGATGGGGGTGTTCCTAGATCAACTTCTTGGATAATGAGCTGAAGTCGACAAGAAGCGATCCGTCAAAGGAGGGCCTTAATGAATCCCACATCAATGACACGGAACGGAGCTAATGATTTTAGTGGAGGTGAAAACAAACTGTGATATATGATTCAGGGTGGCGATCATGAATGGATGAAGGATAATGTATGGCAGTGGATGGGACACGGTTGACACTTTCAGAATGACCCCTCTTGAACATATAACGACACTGATGCGATGGATCGGTAGCATTACCCCAAATGTGGATGGTTTGGCGAGGACCATGGTGATGAGACCGGTGAATGAAACAACCCAACCCGATGTGGTACGGAGGAAAAGTGTCATGTTCAAGAGTGACTTGCTACCATTAAACTTTGATGTTCTCCCAATTTTTCCCCAGTCATTTCTGACCAGTACCTCTTTATTTTTGTCAAGCTTGAGGAGGATAACATATGCTTGTTCTATAACCTGCCCTTCGGGCAAGCCCATCGCTATGATTTAACGAGCTTAGCGATAGGGAAACTCGTTCTCGTCTAAAGACAAGTTTGTCGCTATTTAATCATTTTAACGAGTCTAACGACAAAGAAAACTCGGTCCTTTTCATTTTTAGAGAGTCTGAAAAGGTACAGAAAGTTAACTCCATAATTCCTTTTTCGTCAGCTAATCCCTTAAGTCCGAAAAAGTCTAAAACAATACAGAAGGGATCGCTGTTCGGTACTTTTAACAAGCCGAACAAGACAAGCGCTCGATCCTTTTGTGCAATAATCCCTCCGGTCCAAAAAGATTAAAATTTAGAGGAGGGATAGCGTTCCGGTCATTTAACGAGCTGGAAGGCCAAAACTCGGCAAACTTTTCATATTTTACGAGTCAGTGAAAAGAGCTCAAAGAAGACTCGTCTTTTGAGGAACGAGTGATAAACAGGGATAGCAGCAGATTCCAGGTACAAATTGGAATTTTCCAATCATGGCAGTGTCACAAGGATGGCTAGGTGAAATCACTCTTCGCAGCTGTTTCTCAAAAGAGGTAAACACACAAATGGAAGTGAATGATCGGCCAAATGAACAGTGGAGGTGATGGATGAAAACACGATCAAGGTTCTTATGGCTGATGAATTTACAATCTCAAAAGGTTATTTACCGGGATAGGTTCATTTTTTCCATGAGCTTGAACTCTGGGGGAAACTTTTGCTCACACTTTTCTATTTTTTAACGAGCATAAATTCAGTCATAAAACTGCTCGAATTTTGCGTTTATTTTTTAACGAGCATGAACTATATCTAAAACTGCTCGATATACCAGTCATAATAAGAACGCCTCCTATGAGATAACTATTTTTTAAGGAGCTTTATCTCACAAAGCTATGCTCCAATTTCGGCAAATTTTACCTTTGCCCCACAGGCTTTCTTCATGCAAGGTCGGAAATGGCTAATCCTACGAGTTTAAAGGGTTAGACCTACAGGTTTAAAGGGAGGACCTAAAAATTTAAAAAAATAAATAGTCGTCCCTTGCTTGCATTCCAAAAGTTTGCATGCCCCCAGGTATAGGATAGAATTTCGAGGCTGCCCCTCCTCTCCCTTACCTCTGCTTTTCTTTGGGTGTTCACAGTTATTTGTCATCTTGCTAATCTAATGTTAACAATACTTGTCTTCTCGTTATTTTAAGGGGTCTTACGCAGTACTCAGGCTTCCCGTCGGCCCACTTTTAATAAACAGCTATTTGTGACAATAGAAGAACACTACTCAAAGACAAAACATTGGTATTATTGAGGGAGGCTTGCCTCTTTCTTATTATCCGAAGAGGGTTCTATTCGCTGCCGCAAATCAATCTCTTTCTTCGGCGGTGTCTATCATTGGGTTGTCCAAAGATGGTTACCCTCTGTCACAACAATATAGTCCCCTACTTTGTAGGCTGCCCCTGCTTATCCTTCAAAAAATATGTTTTAATGGGCGAGGCTTGAATTCAAAGATGGTTACTATTCGTCGCGATAAGGGAATTCCTACTTGGGCATTGCCCACTTTTTTAGACAAAGGTGAATGACTCTTTTGCCAAACACATAACTTTAACAAAAGAACACTATTCCAGAACAACCCCACTTCCTTCTTTCGGACGGGGTACGGACTAGTCATATTCTTCTGTGGAAATTCTTCCTTATACCCAGGGTTTCTTCTGCCCGAAGCAGACCAGGGTGCATGCCCCCTGGGTTCCAGTCTTTCTTTCCGAATCACTCGCACTCATCGGGAAGGAGGACTGGGGGTGGAGGCGAATCTTGAGTGAACAGACCATTTAGGAATGGTATTTGACTATTTGCGATGCGAGATCCCGGAAACGAAAGTTGGTCTACGAGCTTGACCACCCTTCCTTCGTGTGGAAAACACATTACTCTAAAGAGTGAGGAGACTATCGCTCCCATGCAATAAATATATTCGCGTCCAAGGAGTAGGTTATAATCCAAGGGTCCTTGGACGACCATCACGTTCAAATTAACGGTCTTCCCTTTCAACGTGACAGGCACATTGGGGAGGATTCCTAATGGTCGACTGGTTCCTTTACCAAAACCTGAGAGATTTCTCAACTCAGGTAAAAGCGCTGGGGAACCCAGTGCTTTCCAAGCAACAGAGGAAAGGATACTCACAGACGCCCCTTCATCAATGATAGTACCAGCCATAATCATTCTATAGATCTGGACAATGATTCTGAATGGTATACTGGCTGGTAACCGGGGTCTGCCTAGTTGATTCCAATCAAAGGATACAACCAGGTTGCTTGGTGGTGGGACCGAATATACGGCCAGATATGACTCTGATGATGTTCCTTCCTGCGATAAAGGAATGGGCGCATTGCCCTGACGCTCATCGGAGTCGGTGCTGATGAAAAGAACCTGGATGGTGTCATCCTTATTCTCTTCAGTGAGGGTGTCGCATGAAGATGACTCTTCGGCGACGGTGTCATTTGAAGACGGGTCTTCAATGACGGAGTCATTGGACGATAGAACCTCTGAAGGAAGAACCGGGCCAACTGTCGTTTCGACCTTTAGACTTTCGTCTGGTCTGGATTCAGTAGGTTCATTCTCAATGACCGACACTTCAGCTGACGACTTGAGCGGGTCAACTGGATTTTCAACTATCGAGGGATTAGGCGCGAGTTTTCGGTATCCAGGAGGAAGTTGCAACGGTGAAACCGGGCGATCTTCCAAAATTCTCTTTGCCTCATCTAAGAATGGACATTTGTGGATGGCATGATTGCCTTCACACAATAGACAGGGTGATCTTGGTCCCCTTCTTCATCCTTCACTCTCATTAGTTGACGGATTGCAATCAACATGACAACCAGAGGTTGATGCTACCGGATTGTGCAACCTTGGGGACCAGTCCCTTAGTATCCGGGGAATACAAGGACAATCACGATGGAAGTGGATCCCTTTGCAAATGACACATGGCGATTTAGGCCCGGTCGGTGCAGTGTGTGGGTTTTTGTCAGCTTTCTTCTGCTTGCCCCCAGTGGCCTTCGCGAGAGGCTCCTTCTGCTTCTTTTCTCTCTTCTTCTTTTCCTTCTTCTCCTTGGGAGGCTGACTTTTGCCAGCTCTACCTTGCGAAGATGAAGGATCAGAGGAAGTATCATAAGAAGTGGAGGGCTAGTGGGTAGTTCTAGATTGTTCTGACTGTTGATTCGACTGCTCAGGATTAGTGGCGATCTGGACTACATTAGTTGAAAAGAGCCATACAGGGAGGCCGATTGTCAACCCTGGAAGTGACAATATAGCCATATGAGGCGCACCAACATCTCCCCAAGAGGAGAAGGGGTTTGGACTTCCGCCAAGGTTACTTCCTTGGTTGGTGGGTTCCATACTTTTCAACTGAAAGATCAACGTGGGAATAACAGGTGATTATGTTCCACTTAAAATAAATTTTATTAACGACGCTTTTAGACACAAACTTGCTTTTTCATGTTTTAAGAGTCGAGAAAAAGCTAAAGATGACTCTAGTCGCCTTCGATGTATTAACGAGCCCGAAGTGACAAATGCTCGGTTGGACTTTTTCAGTTATAGAGTTTGAAAAAGGCCAAAAGAAACTGCTCTGGAGATCTAGGCAGAGGGTGTGCCAAACCTTTCGCGAAACCACAGAATACGTTTTACGGTACGGGTGGTCGATCTTCGTGAATGCTGTGTTCACTGCATCGCGATCAGTAGGGCGGCCGACACGGTTTCCTAAGGATAAAGGATAAAAGCCTATAGGGGTCTCCCAATATACGCGACGGTACGCGGGAGCACAAGTCCGTGTTAGTGCCACCGACTCTCAGGAGGAATCACCCACCTTCGTAGAGATCGACAGTCACTATGTTTAACGACGCCGGAACATGTCTCTACCTAGACCTCTAGATGTTTGTGTTATGTTACAAAGCGTTGTTATGTAAATTGGGTTTATTTTAATGTTGATCTTGCTTAACAGTTTGCCTTTCAGGGTCGCCACGAGATGTATATATACAACTTCCTATATGCAATCTAAGATGAGAAGCAAATCTTTTCAATCTTTCAACTTTGAAAACCTTAATCTACTGAGGGAAAAGAAAGACACAACTTTTTCCACAGATCATAGAACACACACTAAAATGCACATTTTCCTAAATCGTCAAACACACAGTCAAATGCAAAATGCACAATGCATGTATTTCTTTTCGTTATCCTTAATGTTGATGTAAGACAGAAAGGAAATTGTTGTATAATTTTGAATCTAATTTCAAGTAGAAATAAACAAGCTTGTCCAAAATCAAAAAGACACCTTATGATCGACTTGTTTAAACACAGGAAATGTATAGATCCAAACCATAAAATGAAAAACAAACAAACTCAAACAGCCACGAACAGTAATAAAACTAGCTCTTAAGATCACAAAGACACTTTTACAGTTCGGGATCTAAGAGGTCACAGCTATACTGGTTCGCTTTTCACAATGGGAAACTGTAACTGAAACAAGAAATACTAAAAGAACATTCACAGTTTCATCACACAACTGAGGCGGAATAATGTCAAGGAGAATGGTTTACAGCAAGTACAATGACCAGCAAGCAATCAGCAAAAATTCAGTGAAAACAGGGCTCAGACCCAAAGGGAAACCTCAGCAAGACACTGGCTAACTGGACCAGCGCAGGCTCTGGTCTGTCAAATTGACTTCCAGCGCAGTTCCCGAAGGGAGTACCTGCGCTGTAATGCAGACTGCCTGTGGACAACCTGTACTGAGACATGAGAGTTGCGTTTACAAGGAATTCCGGGTCATAAAAAGCTCAAAAATGCACTGTTTTTGCTGAAATAAAAAGCTATAGGTCAAGTACAGGCTAAGGGATGATCAAGAGGATGAAAAGCTATCACAAAGAGTAAAGAGTCGTTTGTAGATCAGCTCTTCAAATCTTGAATTTGCTCAGCAAATGAGCAAGAGTAGCAGTCCCTCTACTTCGCTTTTGATATAGTCAAAAGCTTTTCGATTTGGTACTCTTTTCTTCAAGAAATGAATAGCAAAATACTACAAACACCAACAAGATACTAGGCTCCCCAGCGGAGTCGCCAGTTTGTTGTCGGGAAAAGTATCCGACTCGGATGACCCTATCCCTACTCTAAAGGTGACAGTCTTTAGCAACAACTGAAAGTAAAGCTTTGATGTCTTCCTTTATGAAAGTACAGAGAGAAGGAAGAAGAGATTAACCAACCTGGTGTCTTTCGCTTAGTCGATCCTTATCCTCTCTCTTTGTCTCTTATTCCCAGCTCCTTGCTCTCTTTGCCGGTCCAGCTACACACAGATCCTGCACAAACAAGAGAGGAAACTACAAGATACAAGTACTCATAACTGATGCATGGATTAGGGTGAATCAAATATACATGTAAATACAATACATCAATGCAATACAAGTATATAGGAGAACATGCAAAACTTTATTGATAGAAGTAACAGGGTTCTGAGAAGGTTACAACCAATGATGGCTCCAATCCAGCAGCACCTCCCCAGCAGCAAGAACTCTCCTCTTCACCTCTAGTAAAACAATCACCCAATAGCTCTAACTGTAAACCAACAGCACCTCCTTGCTTTACACAAAATTCCAGCCTCCTTAGACCTCATAGAAGAGCTCTATATATAGGAGAGAAGAAGAGAGGATGAGTCAGCTTGAGACTGACATGAAGCTGCCTTGTGTCCTCTCCCTCTTCAGTTAATCTTCAGTTCTTGAGTCCACTTGGAGATCCTTGCTTACACATGGTGATCAAGTACCTCTTACTCATCACAGGGCGAATCTCATGAACCAAGTGTCAGTTTGGAAGCTTCCTGGGCAGTTGACACCTTGCAGAATGACTGTGCCACTTGGCCAATCTCGCCCAGCGCAGGTAGCCTTCATTAGATTTGACTTCCAGCGCAGGTACAAGGAGGAGCAGTTGCATTCCAGCGCAGATGCTCAGTGGAGCAGCTGACATGATCCAAAATTAGCCTGTTTTGAAGTGTTTTCAGGTGGAGAACTGATTGGAAGTGTTGTTGTTTGATGACCTTGTTCTTTTAGGGGTAAGAACAACATGTTTAGGGACTGAGGATCCCTGTAATTATTGACATTTCATGCTCCATGTCGCGAGGCACAAAAATGTCTATAACAAAAAATATCATGAACCAAGATCTGAATATAGGTCATGAGGTTCACCAATATTCAATGAAAATGGGTTTTAATTTCAGATTCTAAAGCTTCACAAAAACAAAGTTATAGAAAAAATTCCACGATGAACTATTTGAAGCCACAAAATCCCCACTAGAGGAGGATATGAGGGTCACTATTTATATGAATGTCTTGAGTTGAGAGCATCCTTAACATGTCAACTTTGGAGGGATTTTAGGACAAAAAAACATTATTAACTATTGACTATTCCATTTATGAGTGCCATGCCACAACCCCATAGGGTTTTCGCCCACTAATAGGGGTTACTAATGTCAAACACAAATATCTCTCAAACCATGAATAATTACTTGGTGTACCATATATCAACGAAAACTTATCAACAGTAGAATCCATATAAAATATACTTAATTCAGAATAGAGTAATTTGTCAAGTAAAAATTTGCATGCAACATCGGGGTAGCCCTTGGTGTTGTTTGGGTTGACATTGTTAGATACCTATACCAATAGGTTTCATATTTCATGATTGGCAAAGAAAGGTCCAAATATTCTCTTCTTTGATGATGTAAATATCCCATATTTCCATGAGAAGACAAGGTGTGTATATAGCTTGATATGGACTCAATTCTGATGGATGGTACAACAGCCTAATCTGGATCATGCCATGTTTTAAATTTTCAGTTGTAGAATAGAGAAAGAAGTCTGTCCAAACTGTTTAATCTTGGCAGAAAAGTAACTTAGGTAGAGAAGTAAGGCTCCCAACTGCTTAATCTGGGACCTTGGAAGAAATAAGGGTAGCATTAGATAGAAAATCAAAAGGAAAAAGCCAGAGAAAAGAAAAGGCAAATAAGGGTCTGCAAGTCTAAGTGCACCCTCCAAGAAGAAACAAAAAATGCTAGGCAAATAGATGGGTAGGCAGATGGGGTTGCAGAAGTGTCATTCCTTACAATTGAAGGTGTGCTAACCTATTTCACAAAGCAAAATCAATGGATTGAGAAGGTCTTCTTCTCCATCAGGTTGCAGCAAAACAAAGAAGCATGTCTAACTTCCCAATTTTCCCCTTTCCCATTCATTACTAATATCCCCTCATCAGTTGAGATTCATGGAAGAATTGGTGGTTTTATGGTGGTTCTTAGTCCTTTAGAAGCCACATTTCTTGTCTAAAATTCTTTTCATTTTGATCTACTCCCTAAGCTAAGTTATTTTCAAATAAACTTAGTAATATCACCCCTCATCCACTCTTTCATCCACATTAATTCCTAACCTCTATTATATAATTCCCCTATCTTACCCTTTCCCTACTATTATAACGCCATGGTGTATAAACCCCCAAGCACTGTATAAATATCCCTCCCCTTGGCATTATAGCCATAAGTCCTCTGTCAGGGATCAAATGGACATCTGGTCAGTTTGAGAAACCTAAGCCTTACCCCCTTCCCCCTTCTGAATCCATTTAACCCATTAAACCTTCATTTGCTAAGAAAACCCTATGAACAACCCCTTTTACCCATAACCCGCTTCATCTAGAAAAAGCACATAAAAACCCATTTTTTTTGACTTATCCAAAGTATCGGCGCCGTATTATTTTTATTTTGAAAATGCATTAAAAAACCTTTATAATCCGCCATATCCCAAAGGGTTTCCACCGAGCACAAGTCCCGAAACAAATATTAATTTAATCCCGCCCCCCTTCCATATTGTCCGATCACCTCACTGATCCGTCAACCGTCGGATCGGACCCCTTTGATCCGACGACCCTCATCCATATCGGACCGGCCCCGACGTCCGATAGATACCTTCCGATATCTGTCAGAGGGTGACGTCAGGCCTCCGCCACACGTCACCCCCACAGCGTATCGGAGGTACGCCTGACAATTCTGCTTCTGTATCAAAAGCGGTGCGATGAGAAACCGCTAACCACTTCTGGTTTCGGTTGATCCGCCCGGCCAACGTCATCACCACGTCAGACACACGTCAGTGCCACCCCGCCGCCGCGTCAGCACCCTTGTCTGCCCCTGCGTTAATATGCCTGCCACCTCATTATCCCCGTGGACCAGTCACAGCTTGCCACATCACCCGATGACGTCATGTTGACGTCATCCGGCCTTGACCCCACCCGATGACGTCATGCTGACATCATCCAAAAAAGGTGCCAATGTCCCAAAAAATCCATATTTTGGCCGAATTTTCGCGTTTTTTATACTTTTTTGCCAAAACGCTGTTGCTTTCTCTGCATGGTTTTTACGTTCAAACGTGCACCACCTTGCTGAATTCGACCTGGAGACCTTCAGCGCGTCATTTCTACATGCATTCGTGACTGTTGCTCGCTATATACCAGGTATTTATCCTCGTAAATCCTTCATACACCTGATTTGTCTGTAAATTCCCTCAAAAAAGCTTAAGAAACAAAGAAACTTGCAATTCGCCGGCAAAATCCCTGTGCCTAGTCCCCATTTGCAACTGAAAGGTCGAAAATCATCAGCTGAGCCTTGTTTGCCTAAATTTTCACCAAAAACTGCACTCTGTTCGCGCAATCGCGAACCGGCTACTCAAACTGTACCTACTTGCTATAAGAGAGAGATTAAGACCAGACATTAGTCTTATCCGCACTTTAAAGCAGTATTTCAATTGCTGCAGCTGATCATTTATCCTTTATCCCTGAATAATTCACATTTCTCTGTTAAAGAAAACTCCTTTGTGTCGCTCTGCATAGCAACACCCATCTATAATCCTAGGAGAAACCATGGATCCACCAGTAGCTCCTATAGCGTTGAACATTGCTCCATTGAATGCCCCTTAGAGAGAATTGGAGTGGCAAGAAGCTATCAAAGATATGCTCTGCTTCAGGACTGAGAAGAAACTTGTCCCTCTATATCACCCCAGAAGCTATCAAAGATATGCTCTGCTTCAGGACTGAGAAGAAACTTGTCCCTCTATCACTTGTAGACCTGATAAATCAAGGAGCCAGATTGACAGATGCTCAGGTCACCAAATTAAATCGGTTGTACATTGACTTTGACTCTGTGAAGTATCCTCCTATCAATCAAGTATACCTCAACCAATTGGGCAGAGATCTTGCAGACATGATTAGTCCCACTTTGGGCTACAATTCAATTGAGTTCGTTGATCAAACTGTGCTAGTAATGATGCTTATGTTTGCCCCTGTCAAGTCTCCTATCTGCTATGACTATGCCACCTATATAGCAGACAAAATACATGAGCAATTAATGAACCTGGCAAGAGAAAGGGTGTTCAGATACACCTCTTACATTTACCACTTAATCTTATATCATCAACATCAGAAGTTCTCTTTTCCAATCAAAAGAGTGGATGCCCAAGGCAATCCAAGATCAGTGGTCTATTGGTCCTCTGCTTTCCACTGCAGATCTGAGTCTCCTTATACTTATTGTGAGTTCATAGATCTCTTCATCCACCCAGCTATGTCTATGTTGATGAGCTCACCTCCTCCAAGGCTCACTGATGACATGCAAAGGATCCTTCAGTTATCCAAATCATACAGCATTGGGGACTGGTACTTTTACCAGAACCACACCGTCATCAGGATATATGGGTGTGAATTGCCTCCTTACAGACTACCCAGATATGTGCCTATGAGGCTGTTTGCCCTAGAATATTTCAGGCAGTTTGGCAACGTTGATGTGCTTCACTTTTCAGGCAAAGGTAAGAAAGCACAGTTGAAGGTCAGGAACCAACTTGGCCACTTTGTCTATAACAAAAGGGAGGAAGGTTGGAAAGAAGCAGACAGGATGATTGAGTCCCTTGGCCTTCAAACCAGTTTCCTTTCGAAACCCTATGACCCCAATCACTTCATAGCTTTGAGAAGGCTCAAATATAAGCTGTCTGGCTATGATCATGTAAAGATTCCTCACATTGAAAAATATGTAAACCAAGTAAAATGGAGGAGAGGAACCTTAGAAGAGCCTGTTACACAAGAAGAGCTGAATCAAAGAGCAGTGAGGAATCTAAAGAAGATGGCTGACCTTGAACTTTGTTCATAGGTGTTTTCCCTTCCAAGCACACAAGTGGGAGCAGTTGCATCTTCCTCGACTGCAAATCAGCAAGCAGCCAAAGCCACTGAGAATATATCTAGCAAAGGCCAGGAAAAGGAAATGGAGACCGAACAGCCACCTCATGAGAAGGTGCAACAACAACAATAGCAGGTAGAACAACAACAACAGGAATTACAGCAAGAAGAAGGGCAGCATGACAAAGAGCAGCCCCCACAGCAAGAAGGGGCAGTTGAGGCCCCAATTTTCACTGAACAGCAGGCACAAAACACGGTGCCTCCTAGGCAAGAAACATCAGCTGAAGCATCAATCCTCCAAACTCCACAAAAGGAGGATATAAGCATGAAAAGGGACAGAGAGACTCCCTTAACCACATCAATAAGTCATGGTGAGAAAAGATAGAGAATGAATCCTTTCTCTGAGGAGGAAATGCCAATAGGGCAGTCTCTGGGAATGGGCCCACCTAGTAGAGAAGCATCTGCTAGCTCCTTCCAGCAGGGACAAGACAGAACAATAGGAGGAGAAGTCAGCTCCTCAAGCCACCAAAGAGAAGCTGAAGGAGGAATCAAACAGCAGTTCATAGACATAAAGAGGAGGAATGATCCAATAAAGATACAACTATACAATCATTTGTTGAAAATGGCTCCCACTAACCAGCAAAGACTGATGTCTGCGTATGATGTTAGTGAAGGCAAAATGATCATGAGTCATTTCTTGCCAGCTGTAGCACAGCCCCAGTCTCCTGCAGATTATATAAGAACCAATCTTGAGGTCCTTGCCAAGGACATCCACCCAATGGACAAAATTGAATTACATAAGCAAACGGGTGAGATGTTGTATGCCTCCTTGGCAGACAAAACATTGGACAATTATAGGCTAGAAAATAGCCTTAATAATACAGCTGCCCAACTTGAGTTGGAGAGAGCATCCTCTCAAGCAAAGGACAACAGAATTAGGTCCTTAGAAGATATAATCATAGAGATTGGGCATGATCCCAAGGATATCAAGGGCATACAAGAGATATTGAAGTTGAGGGATGCAGACATGGCAGCTTTGAGAAGAAAGATCAAAATTCCAGCCACAATTCACCCTCAAACAGATGAAGTTGCCCAGCAGAGGCATGATCAAGATGCCACAGCTTTGCTGGTGTCTCTATATAAGCAGCTAATCCGGACTCAAGAAAAGCTGGGAGAGTCAGAGGCTGCACAGGCAGCATTACAGGCAGCTTTGAAGCAAAAAGAAGAAGGTCAGACCTCCCAGCCTCCTTCTGAAATAATTAACCTTGAGGAAGCTGCTCCAACTACTGTTCCTCCTCCTCAACAAACAGAACAAGCAGCACCATCCACCTTAGCACCACCAGCAACAACAGAGCAGGCCTCAAGCCTAGACATGCAAAAGCTTAGAAATGAGATTCAGGCCTTGGAAGCACAAATGACAGAACTAAATGAGGCCAGGGAGAAATTAGCCAAGGTAAATGAAAGATATGACAAATCCAAGCAGACCGTGGCAGAAAAGGGCAGGGAAATAAAAGCCCTCAAAGACAGGATAAAGGAGCTAGAGAAGGAGCTCCAACTGGATAAGGTAGTGGCTGAGATCAAGACAGTGCTATGGGCCAATATTGGCCAGTCAATTACTGACCAATGGCAGTATATTGAGACAATTCATGAGCAGCTGGAGCTCATTGCAAAAGCACAGAAAGAAATTCAGAGATCAAGGGCAGCTCTAGGCAATATGCCTGAAATTGCCACCAGGATGATCAATGTGCTCAATAATAGAACAAGTGCTCAGTTAGCAACTATGGGAATTTCTAACAGGACTGAGACTATTTTGTTGATAAAGAGGGTCCTTACACTGAGAAACTTAGTGCAGACATTGGAGAGAAGGACCCAAGACATGCAGACCGAGGTGAACAGATTTATGGACAAATTTGTGGTATTACAGAACAGAGGTCTCCCTGGCTTACTGAACAGTGCAGGAAAACTGCTTACCCATGAGCAGTATGCCAAGAGGGTCAATACATTTGCCACAAGTCAGATCACTGAAAGGCCCAGCACCTCAGAGGAAACAGGGCCAGCTACAGGGAAAAGTCTCTACAACAGGGTGGAGAATCTATTCTTTATAATGAATGAAATTACACACCTGTTTGAAGTGCCTCCTAACTTCTATAAATACACAGAGGCAGATGAGACTATGGATGCAATTCTTAGGCATCAACTGCCCACACAGGAATGGTGGACAAAGGAAATACAGATGATCTTATAGACCAGGAAGCCATTCACTAAGTTTTTTTCATCAAAAATACAAGGTGGCATGCACAGGAAAAGCTAATAAAATAAGCATGCATAAAAGGTGAAAGCTGAGCCAACTCAGTAGAACTTTCGGCCAGGATGTCAAGATGGACAGCTACAGGTGACAGGGCCGAAAAGTTGCAGCAGAGCATCCACGAAAGCGCATTTTCCAGCATTTAAAGTAGATCATTCCAACCGACTCAGTGGCCTCCAAAGGCCAAAATATCTTCTGATTGATAGAAATGAACATTTATGATGTATTAAAGACAGCAATAACTTCTTATCTGCTGTTCTGTACAAAGTTGGTGAAACATTTATTTCTCAGATGACTCAACGCCTTAGATATTTTGTATTACCATTTGTATATATTTGCCCCTCGTATAAGCTTGCAGGGGTTGTTGTTGATTTCTTTGGAAGAAGTTCCTATGATGTAATCTTTGCAGAGTTTAATAACAGAAGTGATGGAATTTCTAAAGTTCTAAGTTATTTGAATGCGTTCATGGTGTTTTGTTGAAGTTTGCAGGATCCCTGTGCATCTCACATACAATAAGTCTTCTGTAACTCTCTTCATTTTGTGTTTCAATCTTTTACAACCCATAAATGTTTCTAAGTTCTTAGTATTTAGTAGCAAAGAAAAAGAATAGCCTTCAGGATTTATTCATGGAATACCCTGGGCTCAATCTATGTTGGTAATAAATGTTTTCCTCAGTTATAATCTTGATGAGTGTAATTCTTAATTGCTACACTTTCAGAATATATCTTTCACAGTCACCTTTGTTTCAGGAATTCAAGTTTGCTCCTGAACAATATATTTCACTTTCACAGCATTAGTTTAATGGAGAATTCTTAATTGCTTTTCATTGGCTAAGCACGCATCATCATACATCATCACTTAAGTTTTAAGTTTTGTTTGTTGGGATACCCAATAGGCCCTACAGTCTGAACATTCCCACTGAAGCATATCAAACATTTCAGAGCTCTAGACTCCATTGCCCAATGAAATACAACTATCTAAACATTACATCTTAGGTATTGAAAGACATCCTTCAACCAAAACATAAACAAAAACCTGAGCATAATAGCTAGCCTAAAATACTATCATAACAAAGACAAATCATAAAGAGAGAGCCCTCTCTGATTACAGTTTGGCTAGAAACTTTAATCCAAAGATTGGTTAGTGGTTACCCTGGCCGTATTCCCTTGGGAGTCATAGGGAACAACCTGGGTGTTAACAGACATCAATAACAACCACTGATCAAGAACAACCCTGAATGGATTTTCTAGTGACAAAGGTTAGCAAACGCGAACCTCATTTTCAATGTTATCCTTTAAAGTCCCGATGGATATATCGATTAAATGCTTCTCTCTAGTATCAGTTACCTTGATATTCAATGTTTTGAATTCTTCATTGTCCTCCCCAACTAAACCCACTTGTTTGAGATTTATCATTTTTCTAAAGAAGGTATCGCTCTTTGTATACTCATAATGTGCTATCAATTGCTCCATACCTTTTTTCAAAGTGACATGTTCTTTATGGTAAAAAAATCATCAATACCATACAAATTGATTTAGTTCTAAATATAAAGATGGAATTCATACCTTTTTGTGTGTTGCACATCATGTAGATCAAAGAATTTCTACATATATAGTATCCATGTTAATAGATCCTTGCCATAAAACTTACTCATATCAATATTTGGAATTTGGTGGGTCTTAGACCCAACTTTGGAATCTCGAAAATCATAATTCATATTCCTTTTGTCCTCATCGTGATTTTTATGGTTTACATTTTCACCATTAGGAAGCCTTTATTAAAGCAACTTTTTCAACCCCTCCAACTTGACATTCGCATCCAAGTCTACTTTAAAAAATTCCATGTGTGATTTTAAACCATCCTTTAAGCTTTCAATGTTTTCTTTTAATCAATCAAATTAATTTTTGGTTGCTCTTTGTGAGACTGAAATTTGTTTCACTTGGTCCCGTAGTTTTGATATATCATGTTGCATTTCTTCGTCTTCTTAGTGGATCATAGTAGATATTTTTGTTGTTTTACTGGGTGTATCCATTATTTCTTTGCGAGACATATTGGAACTAAATAATGATATCTATGGTTCACTATTCCCTTTGAATAACTTCAAATTAATTTTTTATAAAAAATTTATGCAAATTACAAAAGACACACATTTCCAAAGCTTTATTTTGAGCTTGTTTATCATGCTAAAATTGAAACTATTGTATCGCTATGATTTCAACCTCTAAAGGTCTAAAATTGTGTCGTAAGGTAGCCATCTATGTATTCTTTCCAACCCCACTACTTCTACTAACATTTCATTCTTCGGGATGTAGTTATGTCAAATCTATCATTATGGGCTGATTATGGACTAGCTCATGAGACCTAACTTGTACACTATGCCACTTCTCCTTGTTTTAACCTTCGGCCCTGAAAATGATACACAACAAAATAAATTCCATGAAATTTCTATAACATTTTATGAAATTCAAATCCAATACCAAAAGGGGATGTTATGATGATTTTTTCTGGGAATGACTATTCACAACAAAATTTTGGAGCATGCAGAAACTGTAACTTCCTTGGACCATATCTTTGAATATAGAAAACCAACGTTAGAATTTTTCACAAGATGTTTAGCATGATTTTCACTCCATGTGGTCATAATTTTAGCTTCTGAATCCTCACAGAAAAAAATTATACTGAAAATTCGAAGATGACATGTTTGATGTAGTGAAACCCTAAGATGCAAAGCTATGATACAAAATGTTATGTAACCAAATGACAAAACAAAAGAAAAGGTAGATAATAAAAAAGTATCCTCTTCGAGTGTGAAACCTTCTTTACATTATATAAATGAAAAGTTATTGGATGATACAAATTACATGACCTCCCTTGTATATATAAGAGTCAATGGGTCACAATATTATCATAGCCTACGTAACAATAATAATGTAAGGGCACAACAATAACAATAGTGGGATTATATGGGGCACATAAATAAAAATAGTGGGTTTCTATGGGGAACAACATTAATAATGGTGGGCTTCTATGGGACACAATAATAACAATATGGGGACTGACCTAGTATTATAGGGACCTAGAATTTCTCACATTTTGATGACGTTTATTGTTCATAAAATTGTGAACCCATTTGTTATTTGGTATATTGCAATGTCCTCTATTGTTTCTCTTACTGCAATAACAATTATCATCTATCACATTGCACCTTAATTTATTATTCATCACATTGTGATGTCATTTGTAGTTCATCAAATTGTGATGATATTTGTTATACATCACATTATAACATTTTCAGTTGTTTGCCACATTGTTTGTCATTCATCATGTTGTCATGATATTTTTTGTTTGTCATCTTTCCATGATGTTTGTTGTTGTTCACATTATTCTATTGGAAATAATTGGAGATGTATGTGTTCCTCTACTTTTCCAAATACAATTAGAGTATTGTAACTATTTTATTTTCTAAATATATATCTAATAAAATTAATAAATCATAATCAAAATTAGTAAAAAGTGTAAATAAAACATTTCCCAAATAAAAACCGTAAATTACTTCATCCTAAATTTAGTTATATTTAGTAACTTTACCAAACACTTTTAAATATGGTACAACTCTCACTAAATTATGATGATAATAATTAATATCCACTGAGACCTATGTAGCCTATGAGAGCTTAAGAAGGTAAGAGATTCTTTAAAATCTTATTTCCATACTCAAAGATAAGTCAGAGAACAATTATGATATCTCCATAGTTTTGTTGAGTTAAAGGGTCTAAAAGTTTGGTAGTATTAAAAATATTTTTAAAATTACACCGAATATGAATATAGGATGTAAAACCTAAGAGAAAGTTCTTTTCATCATCAACCTTCTTTGCATTTCATAAATGAAACTCTTTCATCCCATGGCATTATTGACCAATACCTAGTTTCATTATTAAGTTGATGAGAATTTTCGAATTTAGGCTTTTGTGACCCATAATGAATAAAGAAAAGTCTTTCGGTAGAAATCACATAAGAGAAAATTTTGGCTGACGATTTTTGAACTAACAAGTGTGGTAACCACACTTTTCGTTTCGAAATGCGTCAGCCAAAAAAAAATCTTTTGTGATTTCTACCGAAATACTTTTCTTAGCTCATGAGAATTATTTTTAATCTTAGCAATATTAGTTTTCTTCCTATAAATAGTAGGGGAAGAAAAATGATATTGGTTTCCTGTATTGGCGATGATCACCTCCTTCTAATATCACATTTTCATTCTTTTCCTATAACTCAATTTATCCTTAAATTTTGGAAGTAATAATGTATATGTTGTCATTGCTACAACACCATCCAAATTTTCACCTATATTCAAACTTTGGAGCCTCTATTTAACCATGTTTTTTTGTCTCTAGATATTATAGTTATTACATAATTGTTTTCCATGTTTCTATGTCCCTTTGTAAAGAAATTCCAAGTATCATATTTTTGCCATAGGGGGTGTCACCCTTTGCGAAAAGGACTTACAGTGCATCATTAAAAGGTAGTTTTAGTGTTTTCAGTTGTACTAATGGATTATATCTATCATAGAGATATGCATTACACCTATTCCCATATTATTGTGCAATTTCATGCTGAAGTCGACACCTGTGTCACAAAGTGTACCTTATGTGTCGCACATGAAAGTAATTGTTATTTTGTTGTTGTTTCAAAGTATGCATGCTTTTTTTAGGTTTTAAGTGTTTTTTAATCTGATCGATCATTTTTAAGTGCACGAATAATTTCAAGATTTGTTACTTTTTTTGGGCATATATTTCACCTCACTGATCCCACGCTTAGTCAATTTCTCAAGTGTTTTATTCTTTGCATCTTCCTCAACCAACCACTCCTTATTTCTCTCTCTCGAACTATGCAATGTGAAATTTCAATGCCCAAGCATCGATTCTTTCCTCCTAAAACTACACACTCCATAGTCACTACCTCTAAAAACTACATAATGAGTAATCGTAGTGTCTAGCCTATGCTTCTTGCACTTGATCACTACAAAAGCATTGCCCAGTCAGGCCTCAATTGGGAACTATGTATTCTAAGTTAGCATTAAATAATGTCTCAATCCTTGACTTTATCTACTACACAATTCACTATCTCAGTCCTCCCAGACCTACACATTGCATAATCACTATGAGCAAGCCTGCCTAATTACATCACTAACTCCCTCACCTATGTAATCCTGCCTTCCAGTCCCTCATCTATTGTGAATTTTGTAGTCATATTTACTGGACCCTCATCACTTCCTCCTAGAACTACACAATGTGCAATCCTAGAGCCTCCTCCTTAGTCTTATTCTTTTTCCCAACCCAATTAGTGTGTTGCATGAAGAACAAGATAAACTAGGAGATTTTAGGACTAACTTTATCCTTTCAAGAGTAAATTCCATCTGCATGTGCTATTATCTTGACATCATAGAATGATGCTCAAGTACGATGTTAATAAGGTAATGGGAGAATAAACGACTTAGAATACACTTGTGAAGATGAAGATATAGAGAAATCATAAATCCAATAAATGAAGAGACACTAGATAAATCCAATAAGTAGCCTCTTAGAGGATGAAGATAAATTACTTGTAAAATCTATAATGAAGTACAAAGATGGAATCAAGGAGGAAATATTGACATTAACACATAAAAATGAAGTTCCATGTCATTACTTCCAAATCATGGTTTATCCAAGTCTCACCATGAGACTCTCATGTGTCATTGTATTTTTTGACATCGTTGGTGGGTGTAATCATGTAATTTCAAAAAAATGAGAAATTTAAAATGTGTGGAAGCCCAAAGGTCACACATAGAATGTGAAGAGCCATGTAGAATTTGAAGGGTGTCATAGGAAGTTGACAGGTCACATGGGAGCTTAAGAGTCATGACAGAAGCTCAAGAGTCACAAGGGAGGTGGAAAGTCACCTCATTCATTATATATACACCCTCATAGCTCAAGAAAATGACTTTTTCTCCTTGGCCTCTCAAGCTAGGCATATGAGAGAATATTAGTCTTTTGAGAAGTAAGTAGTTTCTTAATTTTGCACCATTGGAACCATTGTTACATCATGGTTAATGTGTATCTTCAAATTTTCACTTAATAATCTGAAGCTCTTGGTGCTAGCACACTTTTCATGCATCTGTCGTAATTCTTGTAAGAGTATTCTTTCATTGTTTGCAGTATATGTTTATGTAAGCACATGCTAATGAAGATTCACTATTTCATTGGCTTTAGTATGCATATTTGAATCATCTGTCTATTGCTTTCATAATCCTTATTACTTTGTGAACTATTTCAAAAGATTATTAATGATTCTTTCAGGAATATGTGTGTCTTTATACTAGGATAGTGTTATTACTTTTCTCTTAAAGACTAACTTTATCTTCTTTCTTCATGAAAGAACCATTATACACTTTACAATTGAATACATCACAAGGATAAATTTTTCATTTACATATAAAGTACATGAAATTCTCTTGTGTTGTTTATTGAAGCGAAGGAGAGTATTTAATATTATGTAAGCTAACATGATTTTCTAGTTGGGGCTCCTAATACAAAATATGTGAGGTCTGATTGGGATCTCATATCAAGGAGACTCCCTTACTCTTAGTGGCTTTTGGCATAGTCAACAGTTCTGGTGTTAGAAGGAGGGTAAGCATTTTATGGCTGACAATTCATGTCATTCACGTAAAGAAAGTTCTATGAAAGGTAGTAACTGTCATACCTCAAATCCAACTCATATATCTATGAAGGAAGGGCCACCTCACCAAGGTCCAAAGAATTCGTATGAAGTTATGCAAGAGAAACTTAAACACTTTAACCTATTACTTGTAAGTTTTATTGAGCTCTTCGATTGCTTTTTCTGACATCCTTTCTTCGTCATAAGAAAAAAATGAAAGTGACAACCCACTGAGGTGTGTTGGTTTCTCTAGTGGAAACATGGATTAACACAACCCTTGAATATTTAACTAACCTTTATAAAGGCATATATCAACAACGGGATCTTACACCACCTATTAGGAAAAATCTAGATGGTGATGGGGACGATTTTCATTTTTGTGATGAAGAACATTACAGTGAAGACAAAGAAGTTGATAATAACAAGAATTTAAATGGTGAAGGAGAAAAGTCTCAAAGATCGAAGAGTTAGGAGGAGGAAGAGAATAAAGTAATTCTTTATGACTAGTTAGATTGGATGGACTATGGGCCTTTTGATACTTTGGGTAATCTCCATCAGTTACCTAAGATCTTGGAAATATTGTTTACCATAAATTACCCTGATAAAAACCAAAGCATGATCATCATATTGGTGACTTGTATAAATGGACGTTAGAGCTAAATTTTGATGATGTTTCTTGTAGATTATTTCCATACACTCTAGAGGGTAGAGCATCAGTTTGGTATCATAGCCTTCCATCATATTCCATTGATAATTGGAGGGAGTTTAAATAGTTATTCTTAGAAATGTTTGTTGATGATAAAAATATAGCCATGTTACTTAAAGAACTTATAAACATTAAGATGTGGGATAAATAAATGGTTAAGGATTTAAATAAAAGATTCATTCATATTTTAAATAAATTCCCCATAATTGTACAACCACATGATTATATTACTAAAGATTATTATGTTGTTTCCATTCCTACTAAAATTTCCATTTTTGTCAAGAGTGTTGCAAAAGATATTTTGGCTCTTAACTTTATAAAAGTAATTACTGTTGAGAAGGACATAAGGTCTATTAGGTTCATTTTTTATTAGGAATATTCAAAAGACTCTAAAGACACTTGTAAAAAGTCCCAAGCCTCTTCGACTAAATCTAAAGAGAAATACCCTTTTGAAACGGATAAATTCACTAAATCTTTGAAATTTCTATCCAACAAATTATCAAAAATCAAGAAGAATTCAAGTGAGTCTTCTACTAAAAACAAGAATTTTAATTCGTTTCTTTGGAATAATTTCAATCAATCGACTAAGTCTTGTACAAATTTTCATTGTTGTATTCAATGTTGACAACTTGGGCATGGATAACTATTGTACCTTTGATCAAAAGTCTTCTTCAGAGAAAAAATTCCCTTAATGGAAACTCAAAATGAATGTTATGGTTGCAAATGTCATGAAATGATTGTTAGCAAAGGAGAATTTAGAATAGACTCAAGAGACTAATGAGACTACCCCAACAGAGGAAAAATGAAATGTTGGTGATTCAATTTTAACTTCTTACCCTATATTCAATAATGATTAGCAAGGTGTCGATGAGTATTTAGTGGGTAATGCTCCTCCCCAATAACCTTCTAAACAATATAATTTGAGGAGCAAAGGATAGGTGCTTGAGAAAGATGTGGGAAAGAAATTATTATGAAAGATCTTACCTCCGATTAATCCTACTCAGGTAATATAATAAATCTAAGAGTATGTAACCTCAGTCAAATGCTTCTAGAAATAGTAAGAACAAGTCAATCACATGTGAGGTATCAAACACCAAGAACCACTTCAGCATACTCTTCTCAAGGCAAAGGGATTTGTTACAATATTATTAAGGATATAAGGAAGGCTCCTGTGAATTGGTAGGTCTATGTCAGATATATTCTCTTGTTCATTATGCCAGATGTAGTAGGGGGGTCAGAGGAGAGATGCAACCCCGGTGTTAGGGGGTTAGAGGGGGGCAGTATCCCTCTTGTACAGTGTCGAAGTAAGTGCCTCAGGAATTTTTTGGGGACCCTATATTAGGTGAGAAGACCTAACTATAGTTTTGTGCATGGATTTTGCACATGTTTTTGGGAATGATGGTTTTCCGCCCATGGTATTATGTGAATCTCGTCAAGGGAACTACAATTATGTTCTAATCTAGGGTTAATTGATTGGGATTTCCAACTGCTTCGACATGTATATATATGTACTAAAACTAAAGTTAGGGTCCTATAATATAGGTAATTTGTTTGGGCAGTTATCTATTTTGTGAAGTTGTTGGTAAAGTTTATCCTATGAGTCACTAGGTGTCATAGCCTAAAGGTTGCATGTCCAAGAAGCCATTTAGTTTTTGAAGTCCGGTGGCTAAGACAAAGTATGGATGTTTGGGATATGTCGTGCATATAAAGTCTGGTTCATTTCATGCTATAGATGTTCATGGAAAATTTCTTAGAAACATCTTTCCAACGATATATATGGTGCTTCAAACCGACTTCTGGATGAAAAGGTATGGAATGTTAAAATATGATCCTCAAAACCACAAAACAAAGAAAAATGCCTAGGTAAAATTATTGATTTTAATTACGAAAATTAATTCAAAAATAATAAAATCTATAAACTATATATATCATATTTATCTCTCATACTCCAGCAAAAGTCAAAAATCCAAAAGTCAAAGTCTATGGCCCACGCCGAACTTAAATATTAAGCAACCCTACCCTTTCATGCATCGAGATATGTTCCAATTCAAATCAATGGTTATAAATATATTACTGACCCCCCAACCCCTCCGACATTTAACAAAAGGGGGAGTCTATGAAGTTGTTTTCAAATTTACTGCCTTTTACAGTTGTCAGCTCTTGCGTCACTCAACAAACCCCCTCCTAAAAACCATTTACTACCTACCAGTCCCCTCCGGAAAACCCATTTTTCCTATACATTTAAATTATGACGGGAAAGTATATCAAGGGAAATTTCATACGTTATGAAATATGTTTACGAATGAAGGAGAATGAATCAAATGTGACTGAGGTGTAAGGGAATTTACAGGTCATAAATTTATGAAATAAATTTACAAGTACAAGTAAATGAAGCTATAGGTGAAATAAATTTTTGGTTGGAAAGTATATAAAGAATTTTTTCATACATTTATGGAATACTTTCATGGACAGGAAGCTGAGAAAAAATGATACTCATGTAAACGAGTTTTACAGATGTCACGCTAAGTAAGAATAGAGATGAGATAAATGAGGCCAGAGTGAGATAAATTTTATAGGTACATGTGACTTTGAATTCACTAGTGTCGGTGAATTGAGATTATAGATGAAAGTAAGTAGAGGATGAGTAAAAAAATAAGTTTTGACAGAGAAGGTAAAACAACGCATGGTTTTGCAAAATTCTTGGGGAGAGAAAAGAAGCAATGAATTTACAAAACAACACATGGTTTTGAAGTCCATGGGAAGACATAAAAGCACTTGGATTTAGAGAACAAGGCATCTACTTACAAGATGGTTTATTAAATCATGCAAACAAATATGTTTGAAATTTTAATTATGAAATTCATTTAAGGATTTAATCTAAATATTTTGAAATATTGTTTAAAATATATATTTTTGCCCAAATATTTTTTGACAATAAGAAAGTATACAAAAGATGATGAAAGGAAAAAATCAATCAAATAGAACTCAAAGGCAGAGAAATCAGATTTAAGAAGGAAGTTACTTGATTTTGTGAAGAGAGTTTCAACCTGTTTCTAGATTTTAAGTGCATGAAGATCAGTCTAAGACACCTAGTAGTAGAAGATCAACTAATTGAGGATCATTTTTTCTGATTTCCAATGGTTAGTGAACCAATTGTAGATTTCAATGCAAGATAGTTGCAAAGAGTTCAATATTTCCAGTAGATAACTTGGAGATATTATGTTCTTTTTAGTTTATTAAATAGATTTTTCCAAAAATTGTTAGAGAATATTTTGTAAACAATTCCTTTTTTGGAATTTGAAGATAGTTTAGTAGAAAATATATAGATATGTTGTAGTAGGACTTAGAGTGTGTTTATTTTTGTATGGAAGAAAATGATTATTGATGTAATGTTGCTCCACAAGTTCCAGTGGAAAAATTTTCAGTAAGGCAGAAGCTTTTCAAGATTCCTCTATTAGATTTTTTTGGTGAAGTGATATTCTGTCATGTTATTGTGTTTCCCTTTCTTTGTAATTTCACATGTGCTTCTGAACTATTTTTTTTGAAGAAAATAAAGAATGAGAATTTGTTTAAATATTACTCAATTTTGTCTTTTGAACAATTTCGATGTTTTCAACCAAAGTTAAGTAATAGAATTCTTAATTTCTCTATGTTTAATGAAAAATAAATCATTTTGTATTTCACATATCATCAAATATATAAGGTCTAATGAATCTGCCTACATAGCCCTGTTAAACTCATCTGCCACTACTGAAAGGATCCACCTAAAGCAAATTGACTCCATTTCCCAATGGTCCATTTTTACATTATTAACCAAACAACTAAACAATCAATTCAAAAACCAAACCTTGAACTTTCAAATCTAGCCTGAAATTCTAAAAGAAAACAAAGTTAAATCTAATAGAGAGATCCCTCTCTAAGTTTTGGGGGGCTAGCTTCTAGACTTGAAAGTGGTTTTGTGGTTACCTTTTACATTTCTTTCATAGTCTTAAGAAATACAAAGTGCTAACAACATTGAAAGGAACATAATCAAAAACAAATCTCATAATCCCATTTTTGGGATCCAAGGGAAGATATATGTATGTATTTCTTTTATATTTTACATCCTCACCATTGTTATTTTCTATTTTTAGAATTCGTATGCAGGTAATTTTTGTACAAGGTTAAAATCTACATTTTTTATTAGAGATGTTTTGGCTTCAAGGGGACGCCTTTACTGCTAAGGGGATTTTCTCGAGAATGTGGTAGACCATGTTCAGTGGGAGATATGAGTGATCAATTCTTATTGTGAAAGAGGATGTTGAGTAGTTGAAAGATAGAGATTGAGAAATTTAATGGTCAGAGTTTTTATTTGTGGAAGCTCAATATGGAGGATCTACTAGTGGATAAACATTAGTAGATTGCGATAGATCCGGGTACTAAACCAATGAAAATGTTAGATTAAGGCTAGGTGAAGTTAGATCATAAATAAAAGAGCAGAATATGGTTCTGTATTTGAGATTTAGTATTGTTGAATGTATTAAGGGAATCTACATCGAAGGATTTGTTGGACAAGTTAGGGAATATATACCAATCTAATTCTCTAGTGAACAAACTGTTCCTATGGAAAATGTTGTATAACCTGAGGATGAAGGATTGAACCTCGGTGATAGAGAATATGAATGCCTTTAATATTGTGGTAATCTAGTTTTTATATGTTGATATTAAAATTTCATATGAATATAAGTGAATCAGTTTGTTTTATTCTATACAATATTTGTGTGGTAGTGTGGTTGTTGTTATAGGTAGAAATACAACTACATTGAATTCAGACGAAGTAGTCTCATCCTTACTGTCAGAGGAGATGAGATGGAAAAATATGGAGGTCTGGAATGGATATGCCTTGTCCGTATGAGGAAGGTCACATAAAAAAGGACTATAGATCTAAAGATCCTAAGAAAGGAAAGGGATATGATGATGTCCCTTCTATAGAAGTGAAAACCACCTCAAATGAAGGTGGGGATGTGTACTTGTCATGTTCTTCAAGTACACATGTAGATCATGAGGCAGGGTTGGTTGAATTAGGTGCATCCTTTCACTTTACTCCCCATAGCGAGTGGTTCTGCGAGTATGAGAAATATTATGGTGGTGATGCCTTCATAGGGGATGACAAGAAGGCAAGAATTGTCAAATGTAGAAAAATCATGCTAAACTTACAAGGTTGAAGGATTAGAACACTTCTGAGCATTATGCATGTTACTGCATTGGCTAGAAATCTGATTTTTGTAAGAAGATGGATGATGCAGGTGTAAAAATAGTGCTCAAGAAGGATACCTATAAGATGGTTGGGGAGCATTGGTATTAATGCAGGGATTTTGGATTTGAACTATGAACAAGCTTCTTGGTGGCAATGTTATTGATGTGTGCAATAGTTTTGTGGTTCCTAAAAGTGGAGCAAAAAGTCTAGTGGTCTCTAGAGAAAAGGCCATGATATGGCATCAATGGCTTGGACATATTAGATAGAAGGGCCTTTGAATACTTCATGGTAATAGTATGGAAGAAGGTATGTCTAATTTCTTTCTAGATTTATTTTTCTGTGAACATTGAGTATATAAGAAGCATAATTGGTCGAGTTTTCTCGTTGATGCTAAGACGATGAAAGGGATATTAGAGCTTGTTCATAGTGATGTGTTTGGACCTGTGTGAGTTTGATCGTTGGGTAATTCTATGTACTATGTACAATTTATAGATGACTTCTCAAAAAATACATGGATATATTTCCTCAGGAAGAAATCTGAAGTCTTGGACAAGTTTAAAGAATTTAAGGCTCTGGTGGAAAACCAGACAGAGAAGAATATGAAGGTGTTGAGGACAAATAATGGTAGAGAGTTCAGTAAGAAATTTTGTATAGCATGATATAATACTAATCCATACACACCTCAACAAAATCAAGTTGCAGAAAAAATGAATAAGACGTTCATGGAAAAATCAAGAAGCACGCTCAATGGTGTCAGGTCAGCATGCTCGATGGTTTAAAAGGTTATAAGATTTGGAACTCAAAAACAAGGAAGGTTGTGTATGGTCTAGATGTGGTGTTTAGAGAGGTGAAATACGTTATTGTACATAAATTCCTACGAAATGAACCTATGAAGATAGAGTTTGAGCTAAAGGAGGAAGAATCAAACTCTATAGCAGAATAAGAATCAAAAGATGAAGAGCCATAACCTCCAACTCTGAGAAGGTCAGTTTGAGAAAGAAGGCAACCAGAAAGATATAGGAGATATTGTTTTTGTTCGTTTTTTTCTTTGTTTATTACTAATGATGATCACAACAGTGTTAGGGAGGAAGTAGATTCAGGGGATGGAAAACTCTGGAAAGAGGCAATGGTTGATGAAATGGAATCTTTGGACAAAAATCAGGCTTGGGATATGGTGGAGTTTCTAGTTGGAAGTAAACCCATTTGAAGAAAATGGGTGTTTAAGAATAAATGTAGAAGGAAGGGTGGAGAAATACAAAGCTCGATTGGTAGAAAAATGGTATTTCTAGGTTTAGGGAATTTATTTTGGTGATATTTTTTCTCTTGTTGCCAAGGTAGCTTCTATCAAATTAATTTTATCTATTGATTTTTATTTTGATTTTGGATTAGAACAGATAGATGTGAAGACAAAATTTCTTCATGGGGATTTGGAAGAAGAGATCTACATGAAGAAAACTGAAGGCTTTGTAGTGAAGTGAAAGAAAGAACTAGTATGTAGGTTAAAAAATTCAGTGCATGGGTTAAAACAATCACCAAGGATGTTATATGTAAAATTTGATACATATATATGGGGACATGGCTTCACCAGAAGAAAAGAAGACCAATGTGTGTATTTTAAATTAATTGGTCACTGTGTTAGATATGTGTTCTTATATGTGGATAATATGTCTCTTTTTGGAGATGACAAAGAAATTATCCAGGATTTGGAGACCCAATTGTCCTCCAAAATCAACATGAATGATATTGGTGGTACAAACTATATTTGCGGCATGAAAATTAAATGAGATCGGGAAAAGAGGAAGCTCTGGTTAAACCAGAGGAAGTATATTGAGACAATACTGGAGAGGTTTAATATCAAGGATAATAAACTGGTGAAGGTCCCTATTCTTGTATGTGTAAATTTATCTGTTGAGAAGTCTTCGAAGACACAAGAAGAAGAAGAGGACATGTGATGTGTTCGATAAGAAAGTGTAGTCAGCAGCCTTATGTATGTAATGTTTTGTATTAGACAATACATTGCACATGCAGTGGGACTATTGATCAGGTTTATGTCAAAACTAGCGAAGGCGCATTGCATAACATTGAAGCTGGTTTTTAGGTATTTGCACAACATTAGTGATTATGATCTATGCTACCAAGGCATATCGAGATTAGACAAAGTTTTGGAAATCCACAGCTTTGTTGATGTAAACTAGGCTTGAGATATGGATCAGGTAATATCTACAAGTCAGTATGTGTTTAAGCTATTTCGAGGTGTAGTGAGTTTGATGAGAAAGAGATAATCTATTGTGGCGCATTCAACTATAGAGACAAAATACATGGCAGCCACTCATGAAAGTAGTGAAGCAGTTTGGTTGTGGAGATTGTGTTCAAGTATGTGGTTAGTACAACTATGTATAATGATAGACTATGACATACAAACTGAATTCTTTTTGTCAAAGAACCCTACTTTTCATTTAAATAAAAAGAACACTGATGTTTAGTATCACTTTGTGAGGGATATGATTGCGGGAAAAAATGATTTGCTGGTAATGTTGGACACTTTGAAGAAAGTTGCAGATGGATTGATGAAGTCTCTGAGAACTGAGAAGTGTTCTTGGTGTAGAGAAACAACAGGTTTTGTGGGTATGGACCAATGACTAAGCTCTCCTGTGCCCCCCTGTGTGGAAAAGAAAAGAATGAGTGGGAGAATGTTGGGTGTGTTTTATATTATTCCCACTATTTGAACACACGGGGGGGTCATAGGGGGGATATAGGCTGCCCCTGTTTGTTGTGCTGGGTGAAACATGAGAGTCATTAGGGGGGATCACCACACCCTGTCGGGGGGTTTAAGGGGGAAAATAGACCAGCTACATTGCGTCGAGGGCAGTGCCTCGATAAGTTTTTTTTGGACCCTATATTAGGTGGGCGGATGTACCTATGGTTTTCTGCATGGGTTTTTCACATGTTTTTGGATATGATGGTTTAATGCATATGGTATTTTGTAGGTCCATTCAAGGTAACTATGGTTATGTTCCAATCCAGGGTTAATGGATTGGGGCTTATGAATGCTTCAACATGTATATATATGTATTATAACATTCAAATGAGCATAACGAAAAAGGAACCTGGTAGTCCCTAGGATCCAGGGGAAAATATTTGTCCATACCTGTTTTATGGTTTATGTTCTCACCATAAACCTACCCAAATATTTCCATATTTGAACTAGTTATGTTCTGAGGGAAATTTGAGTTGATCATTCAAGCATTTTCATATCAACCTCCCTCAAGTAGACTAGTTTCTACTTCTCAAGCATCATCTGGTAAGTCTCCTACCATTTCGATTTTTAATGTAGATAACATAATGCTTGAATCATTCAGTTAAATAGATCTTTAGGACATGTAATTATTGAGCTTAATAATGCTATAACACATTTATCATCAGACAACAAAGTTCCCCAATGTATCAATATTTTCATTGTGGATATTCTAAAAGATTATGGATTGCTTTTGAGTAGAGATTGGTATAGCATGTTACAGGGATTCGTTTCTATATACTAGTCACATTCGTGGATTTCGTATAATGGAAATAAGAAACAAATATGATTCGAGAGTGGACCTTTCATGTAACATACTATCACGATGATTTAAGATCTTATTGAGCCTATCAGTTTTGTGTTGGAAATAATACTGAGAGGGGGGGGGGGTGAATCAGTATTATCACATTAATAAAACTTTTTCAATTCCATAATCAGATTCATATATGCTACTTCCACAACTTCTTAAGATTAAGTTAATCGATCTTCAATGAGTGCATTAGGACATTATCAACCATATTATCAGTTAACAGATGCAGTAACATAAAGTAGATCATCACACATAAGGCACACATATGAACACAATGATATAAGGTGGAAACCCAATGCGGGAGAAAACCACCTGCTGCAAGTCATCTCAATCTTCTTCTTAATAAGAAAATTCTTTTACAATATTTGTACTGGTGCAGCCTTATACCAGTACGGGAGCTACAACCCCCTTTGCTCTTGTACTAGCCGATCCATTTACTAGTACGCAGGTTACTACCTGCTACAATGCTCCAAAGATTTCTTTTAGCTCTTGTACTAGCTTAGATACTAGTACGTAGGCGCCGGCCTACAATCTTCTCCCTCTAAGTACCACGTTTCATCAATTTTCATACTGGATACATTGAGGCACAACTCATAATCTTGAAAGGCCACATTTCATCCAATTTTCATACTGGACCCAACAACAACATTGAAGCTCAAACAACCTTCTGAAACACCCAATCAACTGTAGTAACTAGATCAACAATAATAGGACCAAACCCAGGATGCAACAATGATAAACAAAGATTTTAAGAGAAGGAAGCACCCTGCTCAACTGCTAGCCTGAGTCCAGACTCACCCTGCTCAACTGCTAGCCTGAGTCCCGGACTCACCCTGCTCAACTGCTGGCCTGAGTCCCTGGACGCACCCTGTTCAACTGTTAGCCCGCGTCCCGGACGCACTCTGCTCAACTGCTAGCCTGCGTCTCTCGCTCTGAGTCTTTTGAACTGCCTGCGTCTCGGCGCACCTGAACCCTTCTGCGCCTGCGTCCGACGCACCTGAACCGGTTCGCTCCTGCGTCCCGGACGCACCTGAACCCTTACTGCACCTGCGTCTCTTTAGATATGAAAGATATAAAGACTTCAAGACTAACCCAAACAGTCAGATCTACAGATCTGATCGTGCGCCATAGCGATCATAGTCCATTAGAAGATTCGCCTTCATAAATCTGGACTAGATCTCACCAAAAGATATTCAACAAAGATGGTACTTAATCCAAATGAACTCCTTTGCTTTATATAGGCAAGCTTCTCCCCAAAACATGGAACAATACCACGAGCCGACACCATACAAAATGCAAAACCGTCGGCTAGATACCACACAAGAAACCCCCACGTGCTTTCCTCTGCCTTGATATGTGTGCACTGGGTGGACGCACCCCCTAAACGGCTGGCCTGCGTCTCTGGACGCGGGTTCTGCATGGATTACCTGCGGGGACGCACTTTCTGTAAGGTGTACCTGCGTCCTTCATAATTTCAACAATATTTGAGCCTCTGCTTACAAAGAGCTTGCCATTTGATTCCTTTGAGCTATCCTGTAATATGTCACATCTGATATCTCTTCTGTAGATTCATCTGAATGTATATAAGTGAGATGATCTTCTATGAGAGTGTTGCCATCAAGTACAACATATGCATCATAATGCCAACAATCTCCCCCTTTGGACTTGATGGCAACAACACCGAATCACTCTCCCCCTTTGACATCAAGGGCAAAGGGGTATGCTCCCCCTAAGAACATGCTCCCTTTGACTATGAGCCAGATCTGCTGAAGTCTCTGAATGAGCTCCCCCTTTGTATATGTCATGGTGCTCCAATCTGATAATGGTCTTTCTGAGAACAAGCTGAGATGTCTGCTCTGCTGTATAGTGCTTGTTCATGCTCAAACTCCCCCTGACTATAAGCAAGGTCTGCAAAAAGATGTTCTACAAGAAGAACATGACTCTATATATCATAAATGACCTTCCTATCACCAAAAGACTCAATACATACATCCATCACCCATCACAATAAGGATCATCCATCCAACCAAGTGGGAATACATCAGAAATATGAAAACCAAATACATTACATCTTCATCCCATGCATAGTGGGGGGGACAAAGGCCGTTACATGACCTGAAGAGATGACTACGATAGGCCATTACAACATGAGTTTTGCTATGACCTTTCAAATGACAAACATCATCAACAACACTGTATAATCTGCTCCATAGTATCTGTCAACATCAACTCACAACCATCCAGATCTACATGAATCAAGAGTCATCAAATGAGAGTATCAACATCAATCAACATATGTATGAATAATCATCCCTGTATCTAGCCAACAATCCTCATTCATTTGTGCCAAGAAAGAAATCATGCATCATGCACATGTCAACAGCTGCATATGAGTGACTCATCATCGTCATGTCTTCAACAATGCAACTTTGAATAATCATCCATGAAATCAGCCAACCTCATCTATGTATGTGCCAAAGAAAATAAAGACTCCATGCAAGCATCATTAGAGAATCAACCATAAATCTGATCATGTGATCAACTCATAACCATAGCAAGATGAATCATAAGCATTGTCACCAAGGACCATAATGCCAACAATGCATTCAGGACATATGCTCCCCCTGAACCAGTGCCATCTGTTAAATCTGATCATGCATATCAAGAAGAATCAGCCAATAAATGCTTTGAGACGGGTACGCACTTCATCTTCTGCTGCGCTGCGTCCTGTTGCTGCAGGGACGCACCCAAAAACACTATCGCGCCGCGTACTTTTACTCAGGGACGCACCCAAAATTACTATTGCGCCGCGTCCTTTTGCTTCAGGGACGCACCTGATCCTCAGTCGCTCTGCGTCCCCACGCAGATTTTCAGTTACTGAACTGCGTCCTGGACGCACCTGGACTTGGTCTGGCCTGCGTCCGCACGCAGGTCTCCTGTTACTGCACTGCGTCCTGTACTTTCAGCTTCCTCTGATTCTGGTATGTCTGTACATTGTACTGTGCCATCCTTTTCTGACTGTACTTCCTTTTTCCTCCATATCTTCAAGCGTGATGATGACATTTTCTCCTTTTGATATGGTGCCCAAACTTTGTTCCTGCATTCCTTGGCTATATGTCCAAGCTTGTTACATGCATAACATCTTACATGTTTCATATTCCTCCTGTAACAATCAGTAGCTTTGTGACCAAACATATTGCAAGCAAAGCAATATCCATAAAAGTACCTTGATTGAGATGACCTTTCTGCATAATGGTCTTGAACTCTTCTTCTTCTACATCTAGCTGCAACATGTCCAAGATTATGACATACATAACATTCAACATTATTCATAGGAGGAGTAAAGGATTTTCTTTGAGGAATCTCTTTCCTTGGTTGATGATGAGATTGATCTTTCACTTCTTCGTTGATCACTTTAGATTTCCTTTTAGAGTTTCTTGCCTCACCTTGTGAACTAGATTCACCTTCAACAGATTCATGGAAACCAAGACCAGTCTTTATAGCAGGGGACCTTTGACTACTAAGAATATCATCCAGTACTTTAGAGCTATCTTGAAATCGTAAAAGCTTATCCTTTTCCTCTAGTTTACCTTTCAAGATATCTACCTCAACCTGAAGCTGTTCTTCCTTTTCAAGAGATTTCTTTTTCAAAACTTCTTCAGCTTTCATTTGTTCCCTTAGTTTGAGAATCTCTTTTTCTTGTTCTTCATACAGATCCTGCTACATTTGACGAACTCGGAAGGCACATTCTAGTTGAGATTTTAAGCTGGTGACTTCGTTTTCTTGTTTTGCAATAGCTTGGAGTAGATCTGTATTCTGCTTCTTTGATTCTTCAAGATCTCCTTTTAGTGAGAGGATTGTAGCTTCAAGATTTTCATAGTAGCTGGATCTATCTTTGAGTTTCTTGATGGTTGTGCTTCTTTCGTTGACTTCTTTTCTTAATGATGTCACTTCATGCTGCAATTTTTGACATTGGTCTTCCTTGTCCTTGAGTAGCTTTCTTACCTTGTTTCCTTCTTCTAGTTGGGCCCTTAGTTTGGTAGCTTCTTCTTTGAAATCACATTCCCTTTTGTTCAATAGATCTTGTTGATCTCTAATTTTGTCTGTCAGCTTTTTAAATTCTGCCTCTATTTGATATCTTTCTTGTTCACCCATAAGAGCAAATTCAATAGTTTCGCTATCACTTTCATCTCTTTCACAAGGAAATATAGCTGGAACATCAGAGGATAACACATTCATACCTGATACTGATTCTGAATCTGATTCTGAATCTGAAGAGCTTCTTATGCCTAATCCCCAATCGATTCTTCCACTATCATAGTTCTTCTGAGATGACTTCTTTTTCTTATGAGCTTTCTTCTTAAGCTTCTTTCCCATTGTTCCACGGATCTCCTTCAAGCGATCAAGCTTCTATCAAAGGACCTGCTCTGATACCAATTGTTGGAAATAATACTGAGAGGGGGGGGGTGAATCAGTATTATCACATTAATAAAACTTTTTCAATTCCATAATCAGATTCATATATGCTACTTCCACAACTTCTTAAGATTAAGTTAATCGATCTTCAATGAGTGCATTAGGACATTATCAACCATATTATCAGTTAACAGATGCAGTAACATAAAGTAGATCATCACACATAAGGCACACATATGAACACAATGATATAAGGTGGAAACCCAATGCGGGAGAAAACCACCTGCTGCAAGTCATCTCAATCTTCTTCTTAATAAGAAAATTATTTTACAATATTTGTACTGGTGCAGCCTTATACCAGTACGGGAGCTACAACCCCCTTTGCTCTTGTACTAGCCGATCCATTTACTAGTACGCAGGCTACTACCTGCTACAATGCTCCAAAGATTTCTTTTAGCTCTTGTACTAGCTTAGATACTAGTACGTAGGCGCCGGCCTACAATCTTCTCCCTCTAAGTACCACGTTTCATCAATTTTCATACTGGATACATTGAGGCACAACTCATAATCTTGAAAGGCCACATTTCATCCAATTTTCATACTGGACCCAACAACAACATTGAAGCTCAAACAACCTTCTGAAACACCCAATCAACTGTAGTAACTAGATCAACAATAATAGGACCAAACCCAGGATGCAACAATGATAAACAAAGATTTTAAGAGAAGGAAGCACCCTGCTCAACTGCTAGCCTGAGTCCAGACTCACCCTGCTCAACTGCTAGCCTGAGTCCCGGACTCACCCTGCTCAACTGCTGGCCTGAGTCCCTGGACGCACCCTGTTCAACTGCTAGCCCGCGTCCCGGACGCACTCTGCTCAACTGCTAGCCTGCGTCTCTCGCTCTGAGTCTTTTGAACTGCCTGCGTCTCGGCGCACCTGAACCCTTCTGCGCCTGCGTCCGGCGCACCTGAACCGGTTCGCTCCTGCGTCCCGGACGCACCTGAACCCTTACTGCACCTGCGTCTCTTTAGATATGAAAGATATAAAGACTTCAAGACTAACCCAAACAGTCAGATCTACAGATCTGATCGTGTGCCATAGCGATCATAGTCCATTAGAAGATTCGCCTTCATAAATCTGGACTAGATCTCACCAAAAGATATTCAACAAAGATGGTACTTAATCCAAATGAACTCCTTTGCTTTATATAGGCAAGCTTCTCCCCAAAACATGGAACAATACCACGAGCCGACACCATAGAAATGCAAAACCGTCGGCTAGATACCACACAAGAAACCCCCACGTGCTTTCCTCTGCCTTGATATGTGTGCACTGGGTGGACGCACCCCCTAAACGGCTGGCCTCCGTCTCTGGACGCGGGTTCTACATGGATTACCTGCGGGGACGTACTTTCTGTAAGGTGTACCTGCGTCCTTCATAATTTCAACAATATTTGAGCCTCTGCTTACAAAGAGCTTGCCATTTGATTCCTTTGAGCTATCCTGTAATATGTCACATCTGATATCTCTTCTGTAGATTCATCTGAATGTATATAAGTGAGATGATCTTCTATGAGAGTGTTGCCATCAAGTACAACATATGCATCATAATGCCAACATTTTGTTCAAATGAATTTTGGAAATTTCTTTCTAGAAGTTTATCACGGATGTTATCTTGTGCAGCCATCACTTATACCACTAGATACATAATTGGAACTCCTTCATTGCATTCCAACTGGTCCTTATGGTTTTTGTAACATAGATGGAAATAGTACTAGTGTAGGAACTAACCCTGTTGCTGCTAACATTTAGACTTTGTATCTTGACAGTTTGAAAACATAGGAGGATTATAGAGATGGCTATATTTTGAAAAACCCACAAAAGAACAAATATCTGATCTCATGCCACTTGTAATTGGAGTGCACAAGCAATGTTACCAAATATGAAGCATTGATTTTGGGTAGGTACAAAATACTATTCATTGTGTGTCACCTAATATTAGGATCTACCAACAAAAGGTGTGGCATCTCATTTCACCTATTTGATATTTTAATATTAATTTCATTCCTAGAATTCATAATGTAAATTTAGAGACATTACCTAACGTTGATTCTAAATTATCACCATTGAGTGATTTTTTTTTAATTGAGATCATTTATAAGCCATTTGTGCCTGATCATGTTACGAATTTTTTTGTTTCCAATGATGACAATTAGATATTAGATTTCGTAGGAAATGTCGACGTGTTTAAGTACGCAACAATTAGTGAATATGAGTAAAGGAAATCCCATGCCCAAGGGTCTCATATAAACTAGATGACCTCCATAATTGTTTTTGTTAAAATTATGCAAATGCGGTCAAATTACACTTTGGATAGCTCGTATTATGAAGATAATAATTGCAATGGATTCCTCTTTTCCACAGGACCAAATTTTCCCTAAAGATCACCTCATTTGGATAAGCATAAGTTGATTTATGAATTTATTTTATCTACTCATGTATATTGGATCAGGCTAGTCCTATGCATTTGTACAATTGGATAGGTCGACCTCAACATCAAGTGGACGCTCATGGAAGCATATAAATAGAATAAACCTCAATCTCATTTGGAAAAATTGATCAATCCATCTGCACTTCTCTTCTATTGTCTTGGTTCACATAGGTCTAGCATATGAAGTTCGCACAAGGGTTCGAAAGTTCAGGTTTGAAGCTCGCATAGATCTAGGGTTTCTATTTCTCGGATGCACACATATAACTATGTATTTTCAACCCCAGATGCAAACACAAAGTGGTCAACGATGTGCCTAGGAAGTCTCATATGCTTGCACATTAGCCTAAATGGATCATCTAGGTGTTTGAGGAAGATTTGAGTGTGTTCACCATGGAGCATCCAAGGCTGCAATAGATGCTCGCACAACTCCTCCTCCATGCATCTGAGAATAAACATGAAATTTCAGTGTTTTGACGACTCTGCTAAGGGACAAAAATGTTCAATACTTGACTATAGACAGTGACAACATATTACAGTCCTTAGAATCAGGGATTTGAGTATAAGCATGATTAGGTTCATTTCATGCATGTCAATATTATTTTTCTCGATAGTTTAATAGACGAAGATGTGGATCAATGTACTCTCTTTTTTTTCAATCATTTGATGATGATATGAGAAGAAAAATTTACAAGGGCTTTCCCCAAAGTGGGTTTTTCCCTGGTCTTGATCCAATCCAGGTGTCTCTATGTGTGCATGCTTTTCTTTTGTTGTTCCTTTATGTTCTGTTGAATTTATGATGATCATGATGATGTTATTTCTACATAGTTTCATATGCTGACGAATAATTATGTAAATATGAATAATTTAATGATGATATTGAGTGAACTTAATGTGGTAATGAACAAATGCAATTATCTAAGCAAAGAATAATATAGGCATAACAAAAAATAACATGGTATTAGCGGTAGGTTGAAGAAATGCCATGGAGATCACTCCAATGATGACACCATTGATAGATGAAAGAAGAGGATGGTGGAGACATAAAAAGATTTTAGGGTTTGAAGAAAACCTTAGACAATTTGTGTTTTAGGGTTTTATGGATATTATGAGGATATGGTTTGAGAGAAACCATGATTTATGGAAACGATATTAGGTATGAAACCTAAGCATGGTGAATGTGAAGATGCTCAATCACTTCTGAAATATTTGATGAAGCCCTAGACGGGATAATCCCTAGTTGTCCTGGTTGGTGGACTGAAGGCAACATTGGTATGTGGACAACAGACATGAATGGCTCTTGAATATTGTCTCAAGAGGGATATGATCACCTCTCATTGAACATAAGTATCTCTTGACTTATGATCCTTCTTACTTTTGTTTTGACTTATGGATCTCATTATTATGATTATTTTTTATACTTATTGCATATGTATTTCAGTATATGGATGTTTCTAACTTCCTTAATGAGATGTGATGAGTGGATCCTCTTAATGATCACTTGAAATATAGAAAAGATGGCTAAAATTTTGAAAAGTTAAAGAAGAACTATATGAAAATGTGACACAGGCTGCCTATGTCTAATGAGAAGGCGCACATATATTTTTACACTACAGTGTATTGTTTCAATGTTATGTTTCAACTACTAAGCCCCTAAGGTATGATGAGAATATCTCCTTCTCAAATGGTCCATGCATATGAAAGTGACTTTGATTTATGCTTCCAATAATGAAATGGTGCACCTATTATTGAACATTTTGAATTCTATGCGGCTACCTAATGTTGATACATTGATATACATGATGTTTGGCTAACATCTATGTCTTGGATATGTTGATCCTATAAAGAAGGATGGCACCTTGAATCTAATAAATGGTACTCTTAACACTTGACATGTATAAGACATGATGGATCTCATATATAATGTTACCTCATCGATTTCCATATAAAATGGTATTGATAATGCTTGTGATGAGGATGATGAAATTATTCAAAAAGGTTTGACATTCTCGATGTTTTGGTAATGTTTTATTGAATGACCTGTCTTGATCCTATTGATCATGATAAGCATGGTAATAGAATTGTAAATATGAGATTGGAATTCCAAATCCTTCATTAACCATGGTTATGTTTTGATTAGTAACTATGGAATATGGTAAATGTAAATGCCCTAACTTGATGGATTGACTTGATAGAAGTGATATTTCATTGATGATATTTGAAGTGTGATGTCACACCTATCAGTTTCACCTATCATATGACTCTAAGCCTTGATGAAAGATTGATTTCGTGATGTGATGATGTAGTAGATGACGTGAGCATGTTATGACCATGAAGGTTATATGTTTGACTCTATGATCTAACAGACCTGCTGATGCATTTTAGACAGGTTGATGGCATGAATGAAGATGAATGACGGGGATTCCCATTCATATCCCTTATCCTGATGTTATTTTCATGATATGTATATTATGTACTATTCAAATATGGTTTATGGGAGTGGATGGATATATATTTGATATTGATGGTCTACAACAAACTTTTGATCTATGGAAATAGATTTTTTCCTTGCTCTATGTCACATTCGCATGGAAGAAGTCTTACAAGTGCGACTATAGTCTCCCATTTTCATGGATACAAGCTCAAGGGTGCATCCAAGGCCATGAGATAGGTTCTAGGCTTATTTGACCATAGTCACTTGTATAGCATCTTGAAGAGTGCGGCGGTGTGTCCCTGTCACATAGAGGAAAGCCTATGGGTGCATCTATGCCTACATAACACAGAAAAATCAAGATTTATGCATGCAATCAGATGTTCACCTTAAGCATGTGAGTCCCGCAGACATGAAGAAGACAACAAGAAGCTCTGAAATCATGACACTCTTGAATGTTTTCCGTAATATGAACATGAAGACTGAACTTGTGCTTGCAGGTGACCGAGACATACATATAGATATGTCATTATGTTTGAAGTTTGTGCTACAAGAGTTTGGCATGATTTCGATCATTTATATATATGAGCAGTGTTTTTATTTTTGACAAGATGGTTGACAGTGACTTAGAACTTTGACTTGATGATTTAGATATGTTTTGGACTATGGATCTCCATACGATAGGAAATTTGGATTTGACCTGATGACTGATGCTTTTATTTGACGATTGTTGACTTGCAAGCATATCAATGATATATGAGAATAATGACTTCTAATGAATTATATGGGTATTTGAAAATTGTTTTGTATTCACGTCCTTGTTCCTTGCACAATTGATAGTTGTGATTCAATATGAAGATGGAACTTGCATATGCCTTTGTATCTAGTGACAACGATGACTTGTATTATTATTATGAGAATGAATTGATGAAGATTAGATTCGTACCTCATGATATATGAAAAAAAATTTGGCATGATATCAAGACTCCATATGAGCTCTACCTGTCACCTGGTTGAAGGAATTGATATTGTAATATTGATGCCTTTGATAATAGCTTTTATCACGCCCATGGGGCTTTGGATTGACGGTGAATGGGTGTACTATTAAGGCACTCCTTGCGATAGGTCACTGGTTCAAATCCCCATGGGTGCTTAGGTAGCATTATATAGAAAAAAAAGATAATAGCTTTTATCACGCTTATGAAAATTAATGAGATGACTTTGTTGATGTGATAATACTAACACTGATTATGTTGGATTACTAAGTCCTTATGTTTACAAAGAGAATTGCATGCAACCAGGTTTGCGATCGAGATATGTCCACATTTGACAGTTATTTGATGAAGCCAGGATGATTATTTCCAAGGTATGGCTTTGATTTTGATTATGATTTTGGTTTTATATACTGATGGTCTACTCTTGATAGGTGATGAACCTCTGATGATCTAAGAAAGAAGGAGATGCTTCTAAATATAGAAATGTTGTATCATGGCATGATGAATCAATTTATGGAATTTCTGAAAGAAATTATATATTGCAAAGCTAATGATTTATTTTTTTGAATAATGGAAATGCAAATCCTTGGACACTCTCATTTGAAGTTCAATATGTTGTTGAACTTGACATGGCATCTAAGAATTGATTCAAGCATTGATGTTCCATTTTTCAACATCCGTCCATATATATGATGTGCATAGGACCTGAATGAGTTCATGATTGAGCTGCTTCATTCACATTGAGTTTCCATCAAGCATACTTTGAGATATTTGGATAAGATGATCAATTCTTGATCTAAGATATTCCTTTTATGATATGTGACTACATGGATGTATTTCTTCTATTTGAGATCATTGTTGATGAGCACACTTTGATGTTGCTTTAGTATGAGATATTCCATGATATCTTGGATCAGAGGTCCATAGCATGACTGAGCTTGAGTAAAATGTTGCTAGCACAACTAGCTTTGAGGTGGGATGAAGAAGCTCCTTAGACAATTGTCTGAGCATGACATGGATATGACATGGATACATTGTGATGACTAAGAATGGGATCTGATCGGAAGAAAATACCATATATATAGTTGGGATCGAGATACTTTCATATATCGAGTCATTGCAGCTATGAGAAATTCTTAGGCTTGTAATTGAAACCTGCTTGAGAGAGAGGATGATTATGGTATCCTTTGTAATTTATATGGCTATTTATGATCTAACATGATATTTGATTTGATGTCCTATATGAACATTAAACAATTTCTATTGATACAAGTAGATACCATATTTGAGTATGAGGAGAGCAACACTGATTGAGGACACTAAGCTAACTCTTCCTTGCTATCTGAGCCTCTATGGTGAGAAATTGAGATAGAGGGCTCCTGGTGTTGAGGGAACTGTAGACAATAGGGTATGAGCCCTATCTATTACCCATAAGGTTGGAGATGTTGCTCCCCTATCTTCGTAGGGTTAAAGAATGTTGTTCCCTTGACTGGTCTTTCTAGAATATACCCCACTTGCCATCATACCAACAAGAACAGCTTGTCGGGAATACCGCTCCACATTGCCCAATGAGTTGAGAGTGTACTTGGGGTGTACAAACCAAGTTGATTATGATGTAGGTGCTCTACCACATTATTATTCAGGGTCATCAATGGGAAGATCAATATGCAATACGATGGGTTGAGATAGCCCTATGCAGTTCCAGGTTGAGATTGGGCTCCCTAATTTGATCTGAGGGTCGAGATGCACTCCCGTACGTGTTTGGATATGCTATTGATAGATATTGGTTTGAAGATGTATATTTTCCCATGAGATTCTAGGTTGATATTGAGCTCCCTAATGTTGTTACAGGTTGAGATATTCTCCCTTGATGGTATGCTCTTCGATGATGATACAAATCACACATTTAGCTCCCTGTCAATATCACAGATAGTAGCCTATTGGTAAATTTTTCAAGTAATATCCTGACAGATAGAGGGTGGTAGATTGAGCTCACCTCCTATGACAAATTCCTATTCTTTTAGATTTGAGAATGTTTAGCATATGAATAGGACTTATCAAGAGATAATCAAGAATAAGCAAGGGATAGATCAAGATGTACATTGATGATTTCTGATGGCGAGATACTTGAGATGGTCATGGCATGACGACTAAATGACATATATCATCAATGAAAATATGTGATGACACTTGAATGGCACATTGGTTGATGGAAAGATATTGGCACGTGGAATTCTCCCTAGTTGATAGGGAGCGTTAAAATTATGCAACTGTGGTCAAAATCCACTTTGGATAGCTTATATCCCAAGGATAATAATTGAAATAGATTCCTCTTTATGCGAGTATCAAAATAGACTTAAATATCACCTCATTTGGGTAAAATAAGTTATTTTTTGAATTTATTTTATCCACTAATGTATATTGGATCAACTTAGCCCTATGCATATGTACAATTGGATAGGCCGACCTCAAAATTAAGTCGGCCCTCATGGAAGCCTATAAATAGAAGAGACCTCAACCTCATTTGGACACATTGATCAAGCGATATTCACTTCTCTTATATTTCTTGGTTCATAGAGGTCTAGTGGAGGAAGTTCATATAAGGGTCTGAAACTTCACAGTTAAAGCTCACACAGGTCTAGGGTTTTTTTTCTCGAATGCAAGCACATAAACGAGTATTTTTTACCCTAAAACCACATACAAACTTGTCACTGGTAGGTGTGGGAAGTCTTAGATTCTCACACATTAGCCTAAAGGGAGCTTCTAAGGGTCTCAGGTAGATGTAAGTGTGTTTTCTCCCTAGATGCACACATACTGTTCACCAGCGAGCATCCAAGACTACCATAAATGCTTGCACAACTCCTCCTCCCTACGTTTGTGAATACAATTTGAAATTTTAGTATTTTGAAGACTCCTCTTAGTGACAACATTCTTCAACAATTGACTATAGATAGTGACAACACATTAGAGTCCTTATACGTAGGTTTTTGAGTATAGGAATGATTATGTTCATTGTATGGATGCCATAGTTGTTATTTTGGTTAAATAAAAAGATGAATATATGGACCAATGTACCATATTTTATTGAACCATTTGATGATGATATGAGAAGAATAATTTGCAAGGTTTTTCCCAATAGTGGGGTTTTCCCTGGTCTTAGACCAATCCTTGTGTCTCTATGTGTGCATGTTTTTCTTTTATTATTCCTTTATGATCTGTTACATTGATGATTATGATGATGATGTTCTTTCTACATAGTTGGATATGATTATAAGTAATCATGTAAATTTGAATACGGTAATGATGATATAGGGTGAACTTAATGTGTTAATGAAGAAATGAAATTATCTACGCAAAGAACAATATAGCCCTAAGAAAAGTTAATAGTTTTAAGGGGTGAACCAATGCTAAGACCCACGGTTCTACACTGTTAAATGAACAAGTAAATTTTGGTACAAAAGAATATTTGAAATATGTCAATCTCAATACATGTTATACACCTTGAGAGTGAAAATCCTTTATCCATATTTTTAAGTAGTATCAGGATTTACTCACATGGACATACGATGAATTGAAAACTTATGGTATGCAAATTATCCAGTATGCAATACCAGTAAAGGAAGGGGTTAAACCATTTCAATAGAAGTTAATAAAATTTCATCATACGCTTGAACCCCTCCATCAGAAAGAGCTAACAAAATTGCTAGATGCTTGGATCATATTTAAAGTTTGTTATTCTACGTGGGACTCTAATTTGGTTCCCATAAGAAAGAAGTTTGTAGAGATATGATTATGTGTTGATTTCCAATATCTAAAATAGCCTTCAGATAAGGACTGCTATCTCATTCCATTTATGGAGAAGATACTTGAAATGATATCTCGATCAAAAATGCTTTTGCTATTTGATGTACTTTCTAGATAAAACCATGTTCTAATACCATATTTAGGGCTAAATGGGGTATATTCACATTTCAGCATATGGAATTTTGAATCATCAATGTCGGTGCTACCTTTCAATGGGCTATGGACATCAAATTCCACATTCTCATTGGAAAAAGTGTAGTAGTGTACTTGCATGATGTTACATTATTTTCAAAGAAAATATTTGATCACTTTGTCATCTAAGGCATATTTTTCAGTGATTTCGAAGACATGAAATATCTTTAAATCCTAAGAAGAGCATATTTGGCATGTATGAAGGGAACCTCTTAGGAGACATTATAGCTAAGAGTAGGATTAAGGTAGACCCAAATTGGGTCAAGAATATTTCTAAAGTTCCCTTTCCTGTGAATAAGAAATACATGCAATCCTTGTTGGCCAAGATTAGCTTCCTTCGAAATTTCATCTCAAATTATCCACAGATTGTTAAGTAATTACAAGAGATGATCATGAAGGATGCAATTTGCAAGTCGGATCAACGAGAGAAAGATATCTATGACTAGATTAAACACAAAATTACTAAAGCCCCAATGTTGTATAGTCCATATTTTGGAAAATATTTCTTGTTATAGACATTTGCTTCTAAAACATCTCTTGGAGTCATTCTTACTTAGAAGGATGGTCAAGGAAATGTGAAGCTAATATCATTCACGAGCATTGGCTTACAGGGATCCGAATTGAATTATCCCCCCATTGACATATAAGATTATGAATTTTACAAGGTGGTGAATCATTGCAAATCTTATCTCTTGAAAATTCATGTTACATCTTTCTGCCTTACCCAGTGGTTAGATCAATTTTTATGCAACAAGAGTTGGCCGAGAGGAGGGAAAAATGGAGACAAGTCTTCAAGAATGCAATATTGAATTTAGCCAAGTTCATCTGATAAAATTCCATGGTCTCTGTCATCTTGTAGTAAAATATATTAATTCACTACAAGAGGAATCTTTTGGATGGGTACAAGAAATCGAAGTGTAGAATATCGGACAAGCTACCCCTAGAAACATATTCATGTATTAGTACAATGATGTGCAACCCTATCTAGAGGACAATACCTTACCCTCACACATAAGAAAAATATAATAGGGCTATTCAACTTAAATCTTTATCATATTAGCTTGTATATTATGTGCATTTTCGGAAGCATCATAATGGTGTCTTGCTCAGATGTATAGAAACAAAAGACTCAGAAAGGGTATTAAAAGAGCTTCATGATGGGAAAGTTGTTGGGAACTACATGAGCATTACTACAGCTCATAAATTCATGTGAGATGGTTAATATTGGCAGAAATTATTCAAGGATGCACACGACTATTTTTGGGCCGTTAATATGCCATTATTATTATCATTTTTGAACACTTATTCCACCCATTTCTACTATTCTTCATCATGTCATTTATTATAATTTATTATATAAATCCATTTTATGATGATTTATGCTTTTACGAATGTATATTATTTATTCTCCTTTATTTCTAATAAACTGATGATTATGCATGATTTTATCAATGATAGTTTTAATAAATCAGTTGTAATATTATTCACCATTTTTAGTGTCCAAGATAATTTCCAGATTGAAGATTTCATCATTAAAAGTGTCAACTCAGAAATTCGCTGGAATAAGAAGTGATGGTTTTGCGGTTGAGATTCTGAGCAAATGAAGCAGAATTTGGAAAATCCGGAACATGGGTTTTGTCAAGAACGGACCAAATTAACTTCAACCAAGAACGGTTTTCCCAAATTCGGCTTGTACTGAGAGAAATGCAGGGTTCTTCGAGCACAATTTTCTCAGATTTGTTGTTGCGGCTGTCCTCCAAATCTCAGCTGCAAAGCCAGATTCGTCTTGCTCTTGTTGAAAGATGGATGGAAATATATCTTCTTTTTGATAAATTGGTTAGAAGCAAACCAATTTTGTAATAGAAATCATGTTGTAGTTATCTTTATTGTAACTGCTCTCTGATCTCTCTTTATTTAAATCAGAACAGAGATCAGAGGTGGCGAGGATTGGAGGGATTCGAATGATGGAAAAATGATGGAATTGAGGATTTAGAATTAGAGATTTAGAATTAAAAATTCATGATAGGATAGGAGGAAGAAAGGATTGTTTCAGGCTGTAAATCTCAAAGCTGCCACTGTTGTAATGATTTTACCATTTAATGATTAATACCTGATTTGGGAGTTGTTGTTCATTCTTTTCATCTGATGTAGCCCAGCAGCATCCGCTGGCAGCTAATGGCCCAGCCTCTGGTGGAGTACGCTGCTACTGTGTATCATATCTTTACAATTGTTTCTGTGTGATGGTTTGATTTATTTCCTATTCTTTTGAATTGCATTATTTTACAGTTTCATGTTTTAATAGCGCGCTGTTAGAATATTTTATGGAATTGTTTTATTGCACAAGTTGAGATTGAATCGCGTGGCTATTCTTTTCCATAATAACAGAGATTATTATCCTTTTCAACTTATATTGTTATGCTATTCATTTCAAATGTAAAGCTTCGTTGTTCATTTCATATTGTTGGTTATTTGATTCCACTAATCAAAGTTTGCTGTTCATATTTATTAAATATGATTCGTTGTTTAATTCCTTTAATTATAAGTTTGTTGTCAGTTTACTTCGTTGTTTAGTTTGGTTTATTAATTGCAAGAGTTTGATTTTAAAGAGTTTTCCTATTTTTCTTTCAATAGTAGCTTTAGTTCAATTTCAATTTCCTTTTGATTGGTTTAAATCAGGACTGTCAACTGTAGAGAACATTGGTTATTGCTTCCTTGTTCCCAGATTGATTGTCTTGTTCTGGTTTGATTTCAATTGCATCAATATCCAGAGGAATGAGTTATTTCTATTGTATCCTCAATTGATGGTTGTTTCTTGCTATTCCATTTCTTAATTGTTGTTCCATTTCTTATCTGCCGTTCCATTTCCTCTTATTCACATTATCTTTGCTTTGTTGTGAAGAATGATCTGAAACTGTAGTGGGCATTGGCATTTGTTGTCTAGTCCCCAGATTGACGTCTGTTCCTTGATTACTTTTGGTTACATCAGTTTCCAAAGGGATGGGCTATTGTTGTCGAACCCTTGACTGATACATTGCTTATTTTTCTGAATTCATCATTTAAGTCTTAAAGTGTTTTGTTGTAAGTAGATTTTATTTCCATCTTTCATTTACTTTTGGATTTTGAGCACTATACTGCAAAACATTACTCTTGAGTAAATAGCTGCCTCAGACTGAGTACACTCTTGAAATAAAAAGTTATCCCTGGGTTGATAATTAATGTGAAGGTAATTAGGAGTTCAAAAGACACCTTTTTATCTCTCCACAGCTATGCCCATAGGTGTCCCTTTGTCAAAGACATGTCAATGTCAATCACAATAGGAAGTCAACTACCCCATTACAACCCATTTCTATTAAACAACCTTTTCAACAATGGGGATTAGATGTTATGGGAAAAATGTTTCCACAATCACCAAAGAAAAAACTATATATCGTAACCTCTATAGAAGTGGGCTGAAGTAATTCCATTGAGACAAATGTACAAACAAGAAGATATCAATTTTGTTAAGTAGAATATCATCACTAGGTTTGGTGTTCCTAAGTAACTTGTTTTCGATAATCCAGCCTACTAATCATGATTACAATTTTATTATTTTTCATTAGATAATGCTATTGTTTTAAAGAACTCATCTAATTACTACCCAGAGGGAAACAATTTAGCTAACACTACCAATAAGAATTTAATTCACATCACTAAGAAAATATTTTACTCTAAGAAAAGTAACTGGCATAAAAAATTTGTGAATGCAATGTGGTCTAACTGTGTCACAGCAAAACCATGTCTAAATACTCCCCCTTACTTCCTAACATATGAAATCAAGGTTATCCTTCATTTGAACATACGCCTCCCCACCCTTCAACTTCCTTAAGAGTCCTGACGTAACCATGTCTTTTTTTTCAGAGCAGGATAAAAGCCCTTTCAATGTTATAGGATGGAAGGTGGAAAAGAAAGAAACGTTTTCTATCTATCTTATTCGTATCATGTGTTGTTTTTACAACAAATCTAAAAGGAACAAGGAGCTCAGTGTGGGAGAGCTAATATTGAAGTGGGATAAATCCATTGAAGAGAAAGGTAAATACACAAAAGTCTGATCCCTGTGGATCAGACACTTTATTGTTCATGATAAGGTCAACCACAATACTTATCACCTCTAATCCTTAGATGGAAAGATGAATTCTTTTCCTATCAATTTTCAAGATCTTAAATGTTATTTCCAATAGCAGCTTAGGGTTGTGTCCCTACCTTTGAACATTTTTCTTTCCTTACCCTTTTCTTTGTTTTGTTTCGTTAATGTCATGTGATGTCCTCTCCATCACATTTTGTTTTTTCTGTCTTGTGAAGAAAAGCTTTTGTTAATTTATTTTTTTTTAATTCTAACATATGCAAAAAAACATTAGAAGGGATTTTTGACATACAACAACACATGTTTAAATTTAAACCACTCTTCTTTGTCTTAGTTTGATATATTTAGGTTCAATTATGTCTCTATAGAGAACACGATCCATTAAATTTAATTATTTAAGTAGAACACATGACAATCACATCTATTTTACGATCTTCATTCCTCAACATAGTGTTTTAATTAAGAGTTGTTTTGAATGCTGATCCAATGGAGTAGAGAAGGGAAAGAGGGAAACTAATAGTGAGCATATTAATTTTAGAGGTATATGACACTATATGAAGGAACAACCTCTCTTTCTCTCAATATGTTGATATCCTGCTTCCACCTTATTGATATAAAGGTTTATAAAATGATAATGAGCATATTAAAATAACAAAAGAGGCAAAATAAGGGAAACGTTTCCTACACTAGGAGGTGAAGTAACTAGCTGAGCGAGGGTACTAAAAAAGCTTGCTGAAAGCGAAGAAATGCTTGTGTTCTTGTGGTGACTTCACTAAGATACTGAATAGTCTAGATAATTGTAGAGCAACAATGGAGATGAAACTAAAACTTTGATCATTTCAAACTCACAACTACATACTACCCTCCTCCCAGATCAAAACAACTTTGGTATCACAAGATTTGTGAATGTGCTCAACTCAGAAAAGGAATATAATATACTGACTCTATAAGCTGCTTAAATCAGGAAGCTAAGCTGATCAAGAAAATGAATCAATACTTCCTAAAAACTAGGCCTTGTGCCTAAAGCTAGACCATAAAAGAGAAATTGGAGTTTTACCATTGTGTCCCCAAGTGTTGTCACTACTATAAAACCCTCCAAAATTTGGTCTATATTTAAAATTTGGAGCCTCTCTTTAACCATGTGAGCTATCATCTATAGTTATTAAAGCTATCTCGTACTTGTCTTCTATGTTTCTAAGTCCTTTTCTGAAGAAATTGCAAGTGTTTTCTTTTGTTAAGGGAAGTATTGCTCTTTTTCAAATAGATTTATAACACATATTTAAAATGAATCTTTACTTTTTCTCTTATACCAATGGGTTTTATATATCATACATATATGAATTTAGTCTATTTCCAGAGTATTGTGCATTTTATTGTTGTAGTCAACACTTGCGTCACAAAGTGTACCTTAAGTGTTGCACTTGGAGGAAAGTCTTGCTTTGATATTTTTCAATGGATTCATGTTGATTTTGGTTGATAATTTTTTTATTTTCATGTGGCTAACCATTTTTCAGTGTGTGATAATGTTAAATATTTGTTACTTTTTCTAATCCAATCTTTTTCCTCACTGATCCCACATTTAGTCAATTTATGAGGTGTTTTTGTATTCACAACTTATCTGACCAGCCACTCCTTATTGTTTTCACCTGGAATGCACATTGCATAGTCTCAAGGCCCAATAAGCCATATTTACCTCCTGGAACTGTGCACTCTGTAATCACTGCCTCCTAGAACACTGCATTTTGTAATCCTAGTGTCTAGTGTATGTCTGTTGTACTTTCTCGTTGTGAAGGAATTTCCTATTCACACCTCAACTACAGGTTAGACATTCTTAGTCAGCATTAAAGCATGTCTCAGTCCTTGACTTGCTCAATTGCATAATCCACTATCTGGATCTTCCCAGAATCGTACATTGCATAATCACAATGAGAAAGCTTGCCCCACTACATCATTGAATCACTCAATTATGTAGTCTTTCCTTCTAGTCACTTAGTCATCGTACATTTCATATTCATAGTGACTATAACATCATCACTTCCCCCTAGAGCTACAGATTATGTAATCACTAAGCTTCCTCATCATTCTTAGTCATTGTCCTAACCCAATCAGTATGTTGCATGAAGAACGAGATAAATTAGGAGATTTCCACACTAATTTCATCTTCTCATGAGTGAATTCCATCTGAAATTGTTGTTATCTTGACATGATGGGATGATTCCATAGGAGTATTTCAAGGATATCATCAGAGAATACACTTGTGAAGATGAAGATAACAAAGAGATCATCTAACGAAGAAATGATCACTAGCTAACGATAAAAAATTGAAGATAAAGATCACAAGCAAGACTCCATATCAACTAGAGTCTTGGAGGATGAAGATAAAGTACTTGTAAAATCTATCATGAAGATACCAATATGTCGGGAAGGAGGAAAGCTTGAAATCGACACATCAAAATGAATTTCAATGGCATTACTACAAAGTCATGTATTTTCCAAGTGTTACCATTAGAGTCTGATGTGTCATTGTGCTTTTCCACATCATTAGTAGATGTAGTTATGTAATTTCCAAAAAAAGATAAATGTAAAAGGTACGTTAGCCCAAAGGTCAAACATAGAATGTAAAGAGTCATGTAAAATCTCATTGGTCTCATAAGAATTTGAAATGTCCCATGGGAGAGCAAGAGTCATGAGGGAAGCTCAAGAGTCACAAGGGAGGTGGAGAGTCACCTTATTTGTTATATATACACCCTCATAGCTTAAGAAAAGGACTTTTCACCTTTTCTTCTCAAGCTACACATAGGAGAGAATATTATGGTTTTGAGAAGCATGTAGATGCTTAACATTCCACTATTGGAACCCATGTTGTATCAACATAATGGTATATCTAAGAAAATTCATCTAATAATTTGAAGCTCTTGTATCCTCTGCACTTTTCATGCATATGTCATGAATGATTTTAAGACTATGATTTCATTATTTGTGATATATGTTTATGTAAATGTATACAAATGAAAATGAGCTAATTCATTGTCTTTTGTATGCGCCTTTGAATAATGTTTCTCTTGCTTTCATGATCATTATTCCTTTGTGAACTATTTTGCAAGATTATTAATGATTCTTTTAGATAAATGTGTGTGCCTTTATTAGAATTGTACTATTACTTTCATCCTAAAGACTCACTTTCTCTTCCTTTTCATCAAAGAACCATTAGACACTTTACAGTTGAATGCTTCACAATGCTAACTTGTTTATCTCGAAATAATATGTGTTTCTCTTGTGTTGTTTATTGTAACGAAGCAAAATCTTTAATATTATGGCAATCTCCCTTATTACTCCAATGTTGTGAGGTCTAATTGAGACATCATATCAGGGAGGCACCTTACTATTGGTGGCTTATGACACCATCAATGGTATATTATCAGGGTTCTACAATATGATCTCCTCCTTTATTCATTGATGGTCTCACCAAGTCTATGCATCCTTATTCCACCCTCACTTGAGTTTAAGGTGGGGGATTTTGCTATAGTTAGAAGAATGTTTAGGACAAATCTTGACATGCATAACATTTTATTATATATAGGATACCTAGTGATAACCATGATTTCAACTGGGGAAATGCTTACTTCAATCAAGAGAATAGAGTAGAGAATATTTCGTTTAATCTCGAGGTTGTAGGTTATAAATTACTTTTGAATCTGTTGAATTTTACGCCATTAATCTGTGAATATAGTATAACCACAAACCTAAAATCCATAAAAATAATAGGAGTGATCAGATTATCAAAGAGGATTTTTTTTAATCTCAAATACAAATATTTGTCAACTTGTAATTATTTTCAAGCTCATAGTAAGCTATCGAGCATCCATTTATCCTTTTATTAATGCTATAATGCTACTTGAGATTATGATGGAAGTTGATTCCTAGACATTTGTATGAAGGAAATTCCTCTCAGGAGTTGTTACCATGAATAAATGTATCATAGGTGATATTTTTTGTCTTAATTATGATGAATTTATTTTTTCTAGTAGTTACAATCATATCCGTCTTGGAGAAGATTATAGTGTCCCCTTGCAAAAGGAAAAGTATTAGCATAAAGGAGAATATTTATGACCATATAAGTGAGCATGGCGCCAACACAACCTTCATCCTCCAAACACTCTTCGAGATTATCCATATATATATGCCGAAAAGGTTAGGGGAAAAGGGGCTCATTTTCTTGTCTCGAAAATTACATTTAATTATTTTTACGAACCCTACCGAGTCCTAATCTTGGAAATAACATTATCTTATGTTTGTGTCACAACAACCCTCATCTTAATAGGGACCATTATCTTTTCAAGTCTCTTCAATAACTTTGTTTTATGAATGGTGTCAAAAGTATTTCTAAACTCAAAAAAATAACAAAAGTGATATTCTTTATATATTGTCATTATTCTACAATTATCCTTAGCAAGGGAATATGATCCATGGTAGAATGTAATCTCGTAAACACATCTTGGCCTTTAGCTATTTTACAGTGGATTTCAATCTAAAGGCTAGTATTCTTTTCCAAAATAAGTATATACAACATGGCTAAAATGTGGTTAATCATAATGGTCATATAATTCGAGGTAATGTTCTTAGCCCCACTCATAAATATATGCACAATAAGGCATTACGTCCAAGGCCTAGGGATGTCTTGCTTTTGTGTGTATGGAATGCACATAGATTCTCCAATTATAAAAAAATTAGATACGTACCCTTTAATATCCTTAGCTTTCCCATTAGCCAGTTGCTTAATCCCAAACTCAATGTCTCCCAAGGATAAGATATCATCCTCAGTAAGGGATTTAAATGGATTCCATGGCATTAGAGGATTAATATAGGTTTTTAAGGTAAATATGCTATTTCTTCAAGGGAAATAAATGATTCCCTTTAGTCTTACACATAAAAAAATTCATCCAAATCTTTATAGGATCAAATTCAAAGAGGTCCAATAACTACTCCTTTGTACTTAAAGAACATATTTTCTTCCTTTTAATAAAAGACTTGTGTGTATTTATCTTATCAAGTTTTAGGGTTTCATTAGAAGAATCCCTAATGGATTTTCCAACAATTTTACAGTCATTATCATACCAAGAGTAGGGATTTGTATTAAAATTATGATAGATGTTTTCTATGTTATCCTTATAATTTAAGAGGCATAAGTCCTATTTAAATCCTTTAAGGAGAGATCCATTTAAATCTTGTCAAAAATATGGTTGCCTTAACTCTTGCATTTATCATGCAACATTCTTATTATATAGGATAAAGTTTAGAGTTAAAGTTAAAGATATATGATCAAAAATAGAGTTTAGGCTTCTGTGATCCATATTAAGTTAGAGAAATATTTCGGCGAAAATCACATGGAATGTCATTTGTCGACGCGTTTCGAACCAACCAGTGTGGTTCATCATCAGGACAAGTTAAGAGGTAAATGTTGTAAGACTCATCATCATTTAAGAGGTAAATGTTTACAATTTGGTTGAAAAAAAGGATACCAAATATCACATAATGCATGACATGTTACATCCCTATAATATTATTGATTCCCCCATTACTATTGTCATTATAGCCCTTATTGTCATTATTCTGCCACTATTTTCCCCATATTATTATTATTGTGCCCCATAGAAGCACACTATTGTTATTATTATGCCCTTATATTATTATTCTTATGTCAACTTTCTTTATATTGTGACCCCTTCGACTCCTATATATAGAAACGAGGTTCTTTCATTTGTATCATCAAAGAATTGTTCATTTTTGTAATGTAAAGGAGGCTTCCCCCTCGAAGAGGCTAATTTTGAAGTCGTTGATCTACATTTTCTATATTTTTGTGAGTTGGTTACATAACATTTGGTATGAGAGCTTCGGATTCTAGGGTTTCGCTACTCCAAAACAGGTCATTGTGGAATTTTCGCCATAACTTTTCTTTTTGCAGCGTTTTAGAAGCTTAAAAAAAAAACCATTTTGAGCCGAAATATAAATGATCCATGGCTCCAAATTTCAGACGTGTCTCGCTAGAGTTTTGGATATATGATCCAAGAAACTTAGGGTTTTCACAAGATCCCGAATTACATCCAAAACGTGTGACCTTGGTAAAATCGTCATAACTTTCTCTTTGAGTATCAAATTGAAAATTTCTTAGAATCTATAGAAAGAGGACAGATTGTATTTTTCTCTGCATATTTTGTAAGGATGAATGTAAAAACAGTGACACATGTCAGTTTGTACAAGTGCGCTCTACTAAAAAAGTGTATAATCAGGTCATATTGGGAAATGGGAATAACACCTTCTTAGAGAATCCAATTTTGATCAGATTGGTGGCATTGGAAAGAGGACTCATATGGCTAGAATAGTTCAAAATTTTAGACCTTGGAGATCCAAAATTTCAGCGATACATTAGATTCAATATCGAGCTCCTACAAAGTGAAAAAGGTGTCTATGTTTTCTAAACTTTTGCATCAGTTTGTTTTGAAACATTAGTTTGAAGGAATTCAAAGGGAATATTGAAGAATAATTATCTATGATTTATATCTCTGAGAAAGAAAATGGAAACTTCTAATAATCAACCTAAACTCATGACGAAAAGGAAGAAATGAAACACCATATATCAAAATTACGAGACCAAGTGCAACAAATTTCACTCTCACAAAATGTAACAGAAGGTAAGATGGATTGTTTAAAGAATGGTGTGGAAGGCATGGAAGATAAGATGGATGGTATGAAAGACAACATTGAATATTGGAAGAAGGACATGGAAGGTTTGAAAAAATCGCTACAACATAAACTTCCTAATGGAGAAAATGTAGTAGAGAAAATTCAGAATGAGAACAAAATAAATGTTAATCATGATTGAAAGAATGACAACATTGGATATTTGAAGAAATATGTGGATGGCTTGAAGAAAGGTTTGACAAAGTTTCTACAAGAAAGACTTCCTAATGGCCAAAAGGTAGTAGAAAAATCATGATGAGAACAAAATAAATGTTAATGATAATTGCATAGACTCTAATGGTGGATTGAAGACCAACCATGTTACAAAGATCGATATGAGGAAGTTTAATGGAAAGGATCCCGTAACATGGATACTACATATGGAGCAATATTTCGATCTCCATAGTGTGCAAAACACACAAGAGGTACACATTACAATTTTATATTTGGAACCAAACCAATTTGTATGATATCGATGGATTTTCTCTTGTAAACACATAGTCATTTGGGAAATTTTTACGGAATAAATGATAGCACATTATGAGGATACAAAAAGCAACACTTCTTATAGCCAATTGATTAATTTAAAAAAAAGGGTTTAATAATGGAGCACATTGAGGACTTCTAAAAATTGGAAATAGGGGTAAAACATATTCGAGAGGAACATAGGATTGATGTGTTCATAGGGAATTTAAAGGATAGAATCCAAAATGAGGTTTGCCTTTGCGAACCTAATTCATTCGAGAAGGAATTCAAGTTGGCAATAAAAATGGAAAGAAAAATTAAAGCAACAAGGAAGCCTACCAGTCACAACTATAAAGATGGAAGTGTTTTTTCCCCTAGCTTTCCACAACCTACAAGGTTGACACCACAACAATTGGAAGAAAAAAGAGAAAAAGGGATTTCTTACACTTGTGATAGAAAATACACTATAGGTCATAATTGTGCTGAGAAGAAATTATTTTACATAGATTGTGATGAGGAGGAGGAAAAGGAACAAGAAACATCAAAAGAAGAGGACATACACCAAGAGAAAACCGCAGAGAAAGAAGAAATGAATCCAACCATAGCTTGTAATGCATTTGACGAAATTACCACTCCTCAAACTATCAAGATAGAATGACATATCAAGAAAAAAGGTAATAGTGTTGATTGATTTGGGCAATACCCATAATTTTATTCATTGTAAGATAGGTAAGGAATTGAATTGCTTCCTATATCAAGCACTAGAGTGTCAAGTGATGGTTGCAAGTGGAGGACCCATAAATTTCTCTGGGAAGTGCCATAATATCAAGCTATACATGGGAGAATATGTATTGAATAGCCCAATTCTTTCCATTCTAATGGATGGTGCTGATGTTGTACTAGGAGTCCAATGGCTACAATCCTTGGGTACAATATGTTTTAATTTTCAAAAACTTTTGATGAAATTTTGTTTGGAAGGAAAGGAATTTGAATTAAGGGTTATCACAAGGAAACCAAGAAAGACAATCAACTTTAGCAGAATGACAAAGCCTATAGAGAAGGAACAGCAAGGTGTAATTGCACAATTATGTTTGCTAGATGTTCCGATGCTGAAATCATCTATTTCTCTAGATCTCCAAAAACTCTTGGACAATCGTTCCAAGGTATTTCAGATTCCCAAGGGCCTCCCACCTATCTGTGATCATGATCATGCTATCCATCTGATTCGAGGAAGTGTTCCTCCAAACATCAAGCCTTATAGACATCCATATGCCCAAAAGATTGAAATTGAACATATGGTTTTAGAAAAGCTAGAAGTTGGTATATTTCAACCTAGTCAAAGTTCTTTCTCTGATCCAGTAGTATTGGTTCACAAAAAGGATCGGTCATGGTGCATGTGTCCGAATTATAGGGAACTTAACAAGCTCAATATTAAATATAAACTTCCCATTCTTATCATTGAATAATTGTTGGATGAATTGCATGGATCAATTTACTTCACCAAGTTGGATCTTCATTCAAGATATCGTCAAATCAGAATGAAGAATGAAGACATTCTGAAAAAAACATTTAGAAGTCATGAGGGTCATTAGAAATGTTTGCTCATGCCTTTTGGCCTTACTAAAGCACCTTCTACATTTCACGGTTTAATGAATTCCACTTCCAAACCCTTCCTTCGAAAATTTATGTTAGTATTTTTTAATGATATACTAATCTACAACAACTCTTGGAAGGATAATTCTCAACATGTTGAGAGGGTGCTCAAACTATTGGAGGAGAAAAAACTATATGCAAAATGATCCAAATGTTTCTTTGGAGTACAAGAGGTGGAATATCTGGGTCACATTTTATCTCGTGAAGGTGTTAAGGTAGACCCTAGAAAGATTATGCCATTAAGGAATGGAAAATCCCCACATCCATAAAGCATCTACAAGGATTTCTCGGGTTGACAAGATATTATTGCAAGTTTGTTAAGAATCATGGGAGAATAGCAGCACCTCTAACAACATTATTGAAGAAAAATGCATTTTCATGGACCCGAGAAGCAACGAAGGCTTTTCAACATCTTAAAGAGGCAACGTTCTAAGCATTTGTCTTAGCTACATCGAACTTCGTAAAAAACTTTAATGTGGAATGTGATTCCCGAGGAAATGGAATTGGTGTTGTTTTAATGCACGAAGAAAGATCCATTGCTTTCAAAAGTCATCCAATCAAAGGAGAGTATTTACACAAAACTGTTTATGAGAAGGAAATGTTGGGAATACTACATGCACTTAAGAAATGGTGACCCTACCTAATGGGAAGACAATTCAAGGGAAAAAAGGATCATGATACTCTCAAAAAAGTTTTATAAAAAAATATATATATCTTTAGAAGAGCAGCGAAAATAGGTCACAAAGATGTCGGCTTATAACTTTAAAATCATCTACAAAAAAGAGAAGCAAAATATTGTGGGAGATGCACTCTTAAGAAAGGATGAGGATGCAGAATCATTGCTTTGTGCCATTTCTATTATCCAACCAGATTGGATAAATGAAGCAAGGGATGAATGGAAGAATGAGGAAGAAGTGTGGGAACTCATTCAAAAGTTACAATAAGATCTTAGTGCATCTGATACATTTAGATGGAAAAATGATTCGTTATGGTAAAAATATTGCTTATACCTAGGTAAGAATTCCCAACTCAAACAAAATATTCTTATGGAATTGCACACTTCTCCCTTAGGAAGGCACTCAATATTTTCAAAAACTTACCACAAGGTTAAAAAGCAATTTTTTTTGGGATGGCCTTAAATTGGATTATTCAAATGTTTGTGGTGGAAGGTTTCGTTTGCCAACAAAACAAAGTTGAAACAATTAATACCCCATGTCTATTACAACCTTTATCCATTCTGAGCCAACGTTGGGAGGACGTTTCAATGGATTTTAACACAAGTTTACCCAAGTCCAGAGGGAAAAGATTCATCATGGTGGTAGTTGACAGGCTTACCATGTATGCACACTTTTGTGCATTATCTGATCCATTTAAAGCCAAAACAGTTTCTAGTGTATTTATGAAAACAATTCAAAAGCTACATGGAAACCCAAAGATTATTCTAAGCAACACACATCCCATTTTTATTGCAAATTTTTGGACAAAAGTATTTTCTTGCCTTGGGACTCAGTTATCTCATAGCTCATGTTATCATCCTCAATCTGATGGGAAAATTGAGATAGTAAACAAATGTTTGGAAGGATATAATCGTTCCTTTGTCTCTGATAAATAGACACAATGGGTCAAATGGTTAACTCTGGTTGAATGGTGTTATAACACTTCCTTTATAACAAAAATGACCCCATTTATGGCACTTTATGAGATATCATCCACCATCCATCACATCATATTTAAGAGAAAATTTGAAGGTTCAAGTAGTGGAAGATCACATTGAGCATCAACAACAAGTTCTCCAACTCTTAAAGGGTGACCTCACATTGTGTTGCAAAATATTAGAACTATGGCACACAAATTGGAGTTTTCTGTAGCCTCACGAGTGCAAAGAGTTTTGCATGTTTCATACTTAAGGAAGGTTATAGGTGACAAGCTCCCAATTCAAACAATATTGTGAGAACTTCACGAGGAAGGAAAAATCATATTGGAAACTGAAGTAGTCAACAAGAGCTCGACAACTATGAAATCGATCAATTTCAGTGTATCTCATCAAGTGGAAGAACTTACCCGCTCAATATTCCACATGGGAGGATGAGAATTTTATAGAGAAGCATCGAGAACTACTCAAGTGTTGAGGATAATACTTTTTTGAAGGAGAGGGGCATGTTAGGTCCCTATAATACTAGTGATTCCCCCATTACTATTGTCATTGTAGCACTTATTGTTATTGTTGTGCCCCTATTGTCCCCGTATTGTTATTGTTGTGCCCCTATTATCGCCATATTTTTATTATTGTGCGGCATAAAAGCCCACTATTGTTATTGTTGTGCCCTTATATTATTATTGTTATATCGGCTTTGATTATATTGTGACCCCATAGACTCCTATATCTAGAAAGGAGGTCGAAAAATTGTTCATTTGTGTAATGTAAAGGAGGTTGCCCCCTAGAAGAAGCTGATTTTGAATTCTTTGATCTATCTTTTTGATCTTTTTGTGAGCTTGTTTCATAACATGATACTACTTCCAAATCAATGGATACAAGTCACATGGTTGTATTTGACCACTTGATTATGCTATTGCAATTTACAATCTCTTGAGAACTACAAAATTTGACAAACTCTTTATCAAATAAATTTTTGTTTATGTCTAAAGAAAACTCTTTATCAAATAAATTTTAGTTTATGTCTTAAGAGTTTCTTATGTATCTACTAGCTAAATGAAGCTCCTTATCTAGCCAAAGGGGATTGGGGTTTGAAACATTAATTTAGATGAATTTATATTAAAGCCTCATAAGAGGAAGATAGTAGCTTCATTCCTTAGATTATTTATATCTCACTCTAAGATATCATAAGGGAAATTCCTTTCGAGATTGTTTTTATGAGGATATTAGGTTCATTCCTTAGATTATTGATATCTCACTCTAAGATATCATAAGGAAAATTCCTTTAGATATTGTTTTTATTATGAAAGATAGAGTTGATAGTTGCAAATAACAAATTGCTACATAAATCTTTTAGTGTTAATTGATGTAAGTGATTTTGATTGAAATGTAGGGAGGAAGCAAAGTGTATAGAGACATTTTTTTAATATAAAAAGCTATTCCTTCAAAACCTCTGCTGGGAAAAAAATCATTCCAAACCAGAGACAAAATTAATCCGTCTATGAAAGAGAATTTAAACTTTCACTTAGAATAAAACCACTGGTTCAAATACTTGGAAGTAACTATTAGTGAAACCAATTATTAAATTTTCTATTCATCATCATTAGAGTCCAATTTAAAAGGTTGATATGTGTATTCACAATAAAGATAAGGATGATTTGCCCTTGGTCAGATCAATTAGTGAAGAACCTGGCTGGCACTCGAAATCGTCATACTTTCAATCATCGAACGTTCAAGGTCAATTTGTGAATTCGCAGTCGACATAAGGATTATTGTTTTCTAAACCGTAGATTTCATAAGGATGATTTCGTCTTGGTCATAACAATTACTGAATTTACCGTCAACTTTCATGGTGGATATGTGAATTCACAGTAGAGATAAGGAATATTTGTTTCTGAACCATATAAAATAAAATATTTGTACAGAAATGAAGATGTAAAATAAAGTTTTGGTAACTTTGATTAGCACTTTTAACGAAAATAAAATTGCCTTCTCAACCTGTAAAACGTTATAATCTTTTCATTTTGAGTATGACGAACATTGAATATTAAAAACCTCATTTATCTTCATTCGATACTGAAGACACAGGAATAATAGCAGGGTTTCTAATGGCCTGCCACGATGGTGCACGCTGACCATATCAGTGTAGTTTAATATATGCATCACCTCTTTGAAACTTAAAATAATTTCGAGGAAGAACGATGTTCATGTCAAGAAGTAATTATTTAAGGCATGTCATAGTTTAGTGCCTGCAGAAGTAAATAAAGAATATCGCAAACTATCAAGGGACTCACTAGACATGTCCCTTTCAAATAAATAGCATTTAATAAAACCTACTAAATAATAATGTCATGATGGCCATGCTTTTCAACAAGTAATGAGTTAAAGCATGTCATAGTTTAGTGCCTGCATAAGTAAATAAAGAATATCGAAAAATATCAAGGGACTCACTAGACATGTCCCTTTCAAATGTGGGAAACAAAATAGTATTTAAATAAAACCTACTAAATAATAATGTCGGTCATGCTTTTCAAGAGAATATATTTTATAATTGATGGACAGACGGAATAGGGATTATTTGTTTAAGAAAAATATAGATTTTATATATAGGAAATTGAAGATGTAAAACAAAGCTTTCATCACTTTAGTTATATCGTTTAACAAAATAAAAATAAATGCAATGCAAAAGTGGTGTAAATTCTTTTTCTTATAACTTCGGTGAATATACATCATCATAGCATGTATGTGGACACATTGTTGAAAATATAATTTCAACGCGCTATGTATGCAGCCTAAAACCAGCAATCAAAACCACAAAACTGCCCAGGATCATATCGCACCACCATCCATGAAAAGTGGTTTCCGTATGGTTGTGCTCCGATGCGTTTTGGTGAAGGCACGTGGGTCTCACCTGACGTACTCAACTTTGACCCATCGGGAGATATCGTTCACTCATGTGAGGGCTTCCGATATCCTTCTCGTCCGTAGGATCTGCTCCCGTATTTTCGTCCGTTGATCCATTGAAGCTGCATACAAACCAAGGTCAAATCATATTTTGCGTGGAGTAAATTAAAAGCATGGTTGACCATACGTTTTAATTAATGAACTGTCATATGCGTAGGTGAAGTTTTAATGTTTCTTTTATGCGGGAGGTATGGGCATAAATTTTATGTGTGTTATATTTTAAATCGAGCGTTGACCATATGTAGTGTAAAAAAAAAAAAAAAAAAAGGCCACGGTAATATTTTTTTTTGTATTATGTTTTATATGGCGAGCAAAAACATATATGCTTGTGTCTTGCTCATTGTTTTTTTTGAAAGGGGAAACACACTGCAGTGTGTAGAGAAACAAGAATATGTATTGCACACGGGAGTAAAGAGAAAACTGGTTTTTACGGCAGTAAGAAGAACCAGAGGGTGTATGCACAGCAGTGCACAAATATGTTGTAATGTTTTTGTGTGGGCATTGAAAAACAGAGGTGAAGGAAAACCATGTATGGTTTTGCAAGTGCATAAAGAAAATGGTGGAGCGTAAGTTGTTTTACACACCAGTGAATGTAAATTTTGTTTTACAGCAGTAAGCTCATGTAAACTTTTGTTACAGCAATAAGTTGTTTTTCACAGCAGTGAATATGAAAATGATTTTACAGTGGTAAATCCCTCTCAGAAAAAGAGGATGTATTAGTTTCTTTTTGTTTTAATGAATAGAAATCTTTTATGGTGGTGAAATCCTCTGTTACTCAGTGAAATTTTTTTTAAGCTGTCTGTGTATAAAAATCCTGTGGAGGTAAAACAGAGCATTGCCTCTGTGTTTAGTTTGAATCTTGGTTTTGGTATTTTCCCCATTAAAAATACCCAACAGTGGTATCGGAGCAGGCTTAGGCTCTTTGAAGGAGACAAAGAAGCTGAAGGGAGAAGGTTGTTGCTGCAGCAAAACTTCTCAGGCAGACAGAAAACTCAGACAACAAAGGATTCAGGTATTCTTCATTGCTATCTTGTTTGTTATTGAAGAGACAGTCAGTGTTTTAAATACACAGTCAAGGAATGGCCAGCACAAGCACTGGTATGGGTTTGTTTAACACCCAGCTCCCACAGTTTAATGGGAAGAACTATGACTACTGGTCAATAACTATGACAGCCCTGCTTGCTTCCCAAGATTTATGGGAAATAGTTGAAGAAGGTTTTGAAGAACCAGCAGATGAAACTGAGTTCAATGCATTAACTCAGGGAGAGAAGGATCTGCTTAAGAACAATAGGAAGAAGGACTCAAAAGCCCGTGTGTTGTTGTATCTAGCAGTAGACCAGAGTATGTTTCCAAGGTTAGCAGCAGCTAAGACAGCCAATGAAGCATGGCAAACCCTTAAGACAGCCTATCAAGGCATGGAGAGAGTGAAGACAGCAAAACTACAATTGCTGAGAAAGGATTTTGAGAACTTGAACATGAAGGAGTCAGATAACATTGACTCATTCTTCACTCATGTGATTGGTGTAATCACACAAATGAGAACTCATGGAGAAACCATTGAAGATAGAAGAATAGTGGAGAAAATATTGAGGGTCTTACCCTCAAGGTTTGATGCCATAGTCACCACCATTGAAGAGACAAAGGATCTCTCAAGTTATTCAGTTGATGAGCTACATGCATCACTGATAACTCATGAGCAGAGGTTGAGTAGGAATGAAAACTCATCCCTTGAGCAAGCCTTCAAGACCCAGATGTCCTTTGGAAGAGGAAGAGGTCAAGGCAGAGGAAACAAAAGAGGAAGAGGCAGAAGCCAGAACAGAGGTGGAAGGAACAGCCCATCAAATGCACAAGGAAGAGGCAGCAATACAAATCAGAATCAAGGTCAAGGCAACAGCCAACAAAGAGATCAGTATCAAGCTCAAGGACAAAGGTATGATAAATCTAATGTTCAATGCTATTATTGCAAAAAGTATGGACATTATGCTAGTGATTGTAGAAAGAAACATCATGATATGAACAGCAGACAGAATGCAAATGTTACAAGAGAAAACAACAGTCAAGAAAATGTCCTATTAGCTTGTAACATGGCTGAAACACATAGTGAAGACATATGGTTTTTAGACTCAGGTTGCAGCAACCATATGACCGGAAACATAGCCTTCTTTTCTGCCCTAGATAAAAATGTGAAATCAGAAGTCACACTAGGAACTGATAGTAAAGTGTCTGTTATGGGAAAAGGAGAAATAAAAATACTTTCAAAGCAAGGAGAAAAGAAAACCATAGCAGATGTATACTATGTCCCCGGAATGAGATGTAACCTCTTGAGTGTTGGACAGCTTGTCCATAAGGGGTACAATGTTTTCTTTAAAAATGATGTATGCACCATCATGGATATACCACCCAGCAAAAGATGCATTGCTGAAGTGAAGATGACAAGGAACAGGATGTTCCCCTTGAGGATCAGGGCAGATTTGAAAAACAAAGGAGAAATTGCAGCAGTTACCCAAGAGGCTTTCCAAAGCGTGCCAAAGGATGAGAATTGGTTGTGGCACTTGAGATTTGGACATCTCAATTTTGGAGGTCTGAATTTGTTGAGTAGGAAAGGAATGGTGAAAGGATTGCCATTGATAGAGAAGCCGGACAGCCTATGTGAAGGTTGCATTTTGGGAAAACAACATAGAGAAAGTTTTCCATCAGGGAAGAGCATAAGGGCAAAGACACCCTTAGAGATCATCCACTCAGATTTGTGTAGACCAATGCAAGCTCCATCATTAGCTGGCAGCCTATATTTCTTGACATTCATTGATGATTTTACAAGAAAGACATGGATATATTTCCTCAAGAACAAAAGTGAAGTGTTTGTGAAATTCCAAAATTTCAAAGCACTTGTGGAGAACCAAAGCGGGCTGCACATAAAAGTATTGAGAACTGATAGAGGAGGTGAGTATATCTCCAAGGAATTCCTAAAGTTTTGTAGAGAAAATGGAATACATAAACAGTTCACAACTCGGTACACCCCACAGCAAAATGGAGTTGCTGAAAGGAAGAACAGAACCATCATGGAGATGGCAAGGAGCATGTTGAAGGCAAAGCATTTGCCAAATGAGTATTGGGCTGAAGCTGTACATTGTGCAGTTTATATACTGAACAGGTGTCCTACAAAAGCAGTCATGAACAAGGTGCCAGAAGAGGCATGGAGTGGGAGAAAGCAAGGAGTCACCCACATGAGAGTTTTTGGGTGTGTGGCCTATGCACACATTCCGGATCAGCTAAGGAGGAAGTTGGACAGCAAAGGGGAGAAATGCATCTTCATTGGATACAGTGATGAATCCAAAGCCTACAGGCTGTACATTCCATCTACCAAGAAGTTCTTTGTCAGCAGGGATGTTCAATTCATTGAAGAGGAAGCTTGGGATGGAAGCATAGAGAAAACAGTGAATGTCAAGAACTGTTTGTCTCATGATGAAGATGAAGAGGAAGTGGCTGAAATGAATCCCCAAACAGCAGCGCCAACACAAGGACAGCAAGGTACACCATTGAGGATCAATGAGAGTGCTTCTCCAAGCACACCACAAGGAGGAAATTCAAGTGCATCTTCAAGCACTTGCACACCAAGTGAACGAGGTAAGAAGTTTAGAAATCTAAGTGACATTTATAATGAAGGAATGAATTCCTTATTTGCCTTATATTGTCATGTTGATGATCCTATTCATTTCGAGGATGCAATCAAAGATAGGAAATGGATAGAAGCTATGGATGAGGAAATTAATGCCATAGAGAGAAACAAAACATGGGATTTGGTAGAGTTACCAAAAGGCAAAGAAGTCATTGGTGTGAAATGGGTCTACAAGACCAAAAGCAATGCTGAAGGCAAGATTGAAAGGCACAAGGCAAGGCTGGTTGTCAAAGGCTACAAGCAGCAGTATGGGAGAGATTATGAGGAGACTTTCGCACCGGTTGCAAGGATGGAAACCGTGAGAGCAGTGCTGTCCATAGCAGCACAAAACAAATGGAAAGTCTACCAAATGGATGTGAAATCAGCATTCCTAAATGGAGTGTTATTGGAAGAGGTCTATGTGGAACAGCCTCTCGGATATGAGAAGAAAGGTGAAGAGCACAAAGTGTGCAAATTGAAGAAAGCTCTTTATGGGCTGAAGCAAGCACCAAGAGCATGGTACAGCAGGATAGACTCATATCTATTGGATAATGAATTTGACAAATGTGAAGGAGAACCCACAGTCTACATCAAGGAAAAGGATGGTAAAATTTTAATTGTTGTCTTGTATGTAGATGATGTTATTTTCACTGGAAATGATATTTATCTTATTGAGAATTTTAAATCAGTCATGAAGGATGAATTTGAAATGACTGACATGGGTTTGTTGAGATACTTCTTAGGCATAGAAGTAGATCAAAATGAAAAAGGAATTTTTATATCTCAAGCAAGATATGTAAATCAAATTTTGAGCAGATTTAAGATGGAAGAATGCAAGGCAGCAATCACTCCCACAGTGATGGGATTAAAGCTCAGCAGAGAGGACAGCAGCAAGGATTTTGATCCTAGCCTATACAAAAGTATTGTAGGCAGCCTTATGTATTTAACAGCAACTAGGCCTGATTTAATGTATGCTGTTAGTTTAATTTCCAGATTCATGGAGAGGCCGAAGGAGGCACATTGGCAGGCAGCAAAGAGAATTTTGAGGTATGTCAAAGGCACTAAAATGTTTGGAATTTTATATCATGCCTCAGAACATTCAGATTTGGTTGGATACACTGACAGCGATTGGGCTGGAAGTGTAGATGATCGGAAGAGCACTTCCGGTTATGTTTTTCATATGGGTTCAGGAGCCATTTCATGGGCTTCTAAGAAGCAGTCCATTGTAGCATTGTCTACAGCAGAGGCTGAATATGTGGCAGCTACAGCAGCAGCGTGTCAAGCAGTGTGGATGAGAAGAATGTTGAGAAGCTTAGGCCAAGAGCAGGCAAAAGCGACAGTGATATTTTGTGACAATAGCTCAGCTATTGCATTGTCAAAGAATTCAGTGTTTCACAAGAGAACGAAGCACATTGATACAAGGTTTCACTACATCAGAGAATTGGTGAACAATGGAGAAATTGTCCTAGAACACTGCAGGACTCAAGAACAAGTTGCGGACATCTTGACAAAGCCACTGGATCAGAAAAGCTTTGAATTTTTGAGGAAGTGTTTGGGTATGACCGAATGCCCAGCAGTTGAAATTAAAGGGGAGTGTTGAAAATATAATTTCAACGCGCTATGTATGCAGCCTAAAACCACCAATCAAAACCACAAAACTGCCTAGGATCATATCGCACCACCATCCATGAAAAGTGGTTTCCGTATGGTTGTGCTCCGATGCGTTTTGGTGAAGGCACGTGGGTCTCACCTGACGTACTCAACTTTGACCCATCGGGAGATATCGTTCACTCATGTGAGGGCTTCCGATATCCTTCTCGTCCGTAGGATCTGCTCCCGTATTTTCGTCCGTTGATCCATTGAAGCTGCATACAAACCAAGGTCAAATCATATTTTGCGTGGAGTAAATTAAAAGCATGGTTGACCATACGTTTTAATTAATGAACTGTCATATGCGTAGGTGAAGTTTTAATGTTTCTTTTATGCGGGAGGTATGGGCATAAATTTTATGTGTGTTATATTTTAAATCGAGCGTTGACCATATGTAGTGTAAAAAAAAAAAAAAAAAGGCCACGGTAATATTTTTTTTGTATTATGTTTTATATGGCGAGCAAAAACATATATGCTTGTGTCTTGCTCATTGTTTTTTTTGAAAGGGGAAACACACTGCAGTGTGTAGAAAAACAAGAACAGGGCGTGAATTTTTTTTTTGGTATGTATTGCACACGGGAGTAAAGAGAAAACTGGTTTTTACGGCAGTAAGAAGAACCAGAGGGTGTATGCACAGCAGTGCACAAATATGTTGTAATGTTTTTGTGTGGGCATTGAAAAACAGAGGTGAAGGAAAACCATGTATGGTTTTGCAAGTGCATAAAGAAAATGGTGGAGCGTAAGTTGTTTTACACACCAGTGAATGTAAATTTTGTTTTACAGCAGTAAGCTCATGTAAACTTTTGTTACAGCAGTAAGTTGTTTTTCACAGCAGTGAATATGAAAATGATTTTACAGTGGTAAATCCCTCTCAGAAAAAGAGGATGTATTAGTTTCTTTTTGTTTTAATGAATAGAAATCTTTTATGGTGGTGAAATCCTCTGTTACTCAGTGAAATTTTTTTTAAGCTGTCTGTGTATAAAAATCCTGTGGAGGTAAAACAGAGCATTGCCTCTGTGTTTAGTTTGAATCTTGGTTTTGGTATTTTCCCCATTAAAAATACCCAACACACATGACTTTCAAGAACCACCTGTAAAGTGTTATATTCCTGCCGTTCAACCTTAAAAGGCTATGATCTTTGCAATTTGTGTATAAGTGACGTTGACAGTTCAACAGATTATTCTTCTTTGATTATAAAGGACCCATCAACAACAACAAATATGCCAGACACTATGGTGATGGTGCAGGCTGACGAGATCAATCCAATTTAATATATGGATCACCTCTCTAAAACTTATAATGTTCATATTATAAAGCATTTATTAAGACATCTCATAATTTAGTGCCAGCCGAAAGAAATAAAGAATATTGCAAATCGAAAGGACTGGCTACACATGTCCCGTTCAAAAATGGGAAACATAATATTATTTACTTAAATGAAATCTGCTAATTATTAATATCACAACGATGGCCACACTTTTCACAGTCATAGGAGAGTGAAATTCTGAGGGCCACACGATTAGACGTATTTAATTTTGAAGCACTGACAGTTTATTCAGTTTTCCTATTGAAAATGTCTGAAAAGCATTGCCAATGGACATAACCTGGATCACAAAAATGTACAACAGATGCTATGTTTTAGAATTTTAAATAATGGACGGTTGGAGCCTGACGCGAATGCGTGGAAGTCGTCCATTACATTATTTTAATAATGGACAATTGGAGTCTGAGAGTAATGCGTGAAAGTCGTTGCTTCGAGCTCATAGTTCTAAGTATCGGGTTAATTCTCGAATCTCCCTTATAAATAGGGCTCAGAGACTTGCTCGAACATCATTACCAGATAGTTCACAAGCTACATGACATCGAAACTTCGTGTATTACTTATTTCTGTTTATCACGATTGGTGTAGAGTTCAATTGTGTGAAGAAACAAGAATTTGAATTTATTTGCAGAATGAAGGGTGGGTTATCTTGCAAAACCTCTTCCTTTCCTCTGATTATTCTCACATATTGTTTGCTCTGTTCCTTCTCGTTCAGTGAAGCTCGTGATTTGAGAACCGATGTAATCCCTCCTCGAGGAGTAGGGCCTGTGATTTCGTATCCAGAAAAGGCGCCATACGAGGTTGTTATTCAGAAGCGAAAGGTCGGCGGTTTGAAGTTGTATAAACCGATAGTCAAAATCTCTGGAAATCACCCCCTGAAAAAGTTGATGTTGACACTATTGTCAGAATGATGAAAGAAAACGTAATGGCCACAGGTGATCCAATGGATCATAGCCCAGGAATAGGACACGGCGGTCCTCCTGTTCCGCGACCTTAAGTCTATAGCTAATCGATGGTTTGAACATGACATGTGTATTCCTTTCTATATTTTCGTGTATTTCGGCAAAGCAACGATAAACGTTGAATATAGATTTTCTAAGTTAGGAGAGACATGATGGTTCTCTTAGACTCTGTCGTCGTCACGGTCTCTGAAACAAATATTCAGCGATGAGCTTTTTATCGTAACCAATTAGAGCTGCGACCATGTAATGTCTGGCACATCATCTCCGTAATATATGCTTTTGATATGCGTAAAGCTATGATTATTGAAATAAAAAGAGATAACTTAATGCTTTAAGTCGCAATATGTGGTTAGACATTGGTTAAATCGCACTGTAAGTCCAAATGCAACTATGCATTTTAATGAAAACTGTGTATGTCAAATAAAAGTTTTTTCCGCTTTTAGATGAAGAAGCAGGATTTTTTCAAATAGGTAGCATTAATACGTAAAAACGTTTTTCTCTTTTGAAATAGATGTAATGGCGCCATGGTTATTGTGAAGGATATAATTTGTATTCTAATTTTTTTAATTAAAACCCAGTTGTATCAGTAATATATTTTTGAAATTTGATTGAACAGGTTAGATTTATTTCAATTTTGAATCTATCTTCCAAGCATTTAGAGGAATCAAATCTCTTTTCATTTTAAAGAAGGTTAGCATATCAAAAGATTTGATCGTGTTAGAAAAATTTGGCAGAGGAGAAGAGACTCGCTCAGAAATCCTCAGAAATCAGTTGCTGGAAGTCAAAACTCCAATCGTGGAAAGAATATCGCAACTACACACAAGCTTAATTAAAACAGAAATTTAACCCACCAAATAGAGTAAAAACCAAAATGGTTGCGGCAAATCTACTTATGAATGTTGCAACAAACTAAATTATTATATAAAGTTTATGTAAACAGATTCACATGACAAATTATTATATAAAGTTTATGTAAACAGATTCACATGACAAATTTAGAGGCTCCCACTACAAGTAAAAAACAAAAAACTTAGTGCTGTTTAAGCTTCATTGGGGTTGAAGAATAACTTTCTGTAAAACTCCTTAAAACTTGTTTTCACTGAACCACCCATATTTCTTTCACTATTTTCTCTCCTCAGTACCTCTTAGACTTACACACTCTACTCCTCTCATTTGCTCAACTCTACAAAATGACTTTTACATTTATATTTATGTCAACAGACAACTTTAACATTAATACAAAGAGAAAATCATTAAGACATATGATGGGCCATTTTATATAATAAATGGTTTTTTGAACTTGCGGGTGTTGTGGAGTGTAGGTACCACTCTCCAAGTAAATTTTTTTCGGTGCCTATTTACCAAAATTCATTAAGTGCATTAAACTCTCTGTTGTAATACAAAGTCTCAACCCTAAGTAGCTCATGAGGCAAGCATCGTGTTTGTCCTCCGGTTTAGATTGACATGGCAAGCATGGTGTAGATTAATATTTCCAAAAGATCCCTCTTGGCCCTTGGTAGACCTAGCTAAAATGGATATAGGCTTATTTTAATACCGCGTTTAAATTCACTATATTCCACCATTAATTTTAATTTTATTTTTATAGGGTTATTTTTATTTTTTTATTTTATTTTAGCCCAATTAAAATCTTCACAACACTTTTATCTTATAATTTAATTTAATTTAATGAGTTTATTTTTTTATGTAATTTGATTTAGTCAAATTGTTATATATTAGATAAAACATATCCACCACACTATGTTGGAGAGCACCTCTTTGTGCAAACTAAAACATAGTGTTTCTTCTTCCCAAAAAGCATAGTCTTTCTACCTCCAAAAAAAAATGAGTTCTTATGTATATCCTAAATTGTTAAAATAGAATATAGCTTCTTAGATACTTTATAGGGAAGCTATTTCTATATTTTATTACTATACACCAAATATTTATATCATCATGAAGGTAGTGGAAGAGCATTCTAGTTTTGAATTGAGCTATATTATGAATGATACATTATATGGCAAAACCGCTTCCCATTATATCCTTTCCTTTCCTTCTTGCTCATTGAGGATCTCTGATTTGGAGGAATAGTGCTTGCTATTTCAATCCTAGAGTGCAAGTCATACGAGGGTACTATTGACTTTGAACAAGTCAGTGGTTTGATGTTGTATTCGAGAGTTGAAGCCAAAAGTTAAGCAATCCAAAAATATTCTTGTAGAACAATGGTCATTATGGTGGAAACCTAAATGGAAACACCATGGTTGTGTTTTCTGATGGATCACAACTCAGTTTATAGGTCACAACACTCCTCCCTGTTCACCCCATTGATTATGATTATGTTGTAAATCTAGTAGTAAATAAACCGAAAACACAAAAGCCTTGTACCACAAGGTTTTTCATAAACATGGATGGTATACCAAAGATAGGGGTAAATGTTAATTAGTGAAAAACAATGTCTCCAAACCTAGTTGAAAGGTGTTTGGATGGGTTTCGTGGGGAATTTTATTGGAATCTTGCACTTCCCTAGTTGGCATTGGGTAGAGAAACATTCACGCTCTTTGGAAAATATCCAATACCTTATGTAGTAAAAGGTTATTTATCCTTTTTTTTGAGGACTACGAAAATATAATATTCAAGAGCAAACCTTGTATTGTGGGTTTTCATGGACTATAGCTGAAGAAGTGGATATCTTATTTTAACTCAGAGAATGATATTCCCCTGACAAGCATATCTGGGTCAAGCATTCCCACTGAATGAGTACACCTTTTGAAACATTGGAAATGTGATAAAATAATACATAAATTTGGCTCAACCATGTGATGGGATGTTGGCCTATGCATGGATCTTTCTTGAGAACAGTTTGAAAAAATAAATACAACTAATTTTAGACAATTGGACCCTCTTGTAGTAAGTTGATTATCACCCTATTCATTTTAAATGTAATTCATGCCAAGAATATAGGCATTTTGTACAAAATAGCCTAAAGAAAGAGATTCAATAGAAGCAAGCGAAAGGGGAGGAGTAGTGGAAGTAGTGAAAAGTATGTAATAGGGAAAACAAATAAGTAAAAAACCAAAAAATCAAGGTTTAGAAACAACTAAGGAAATTCTAGTTCTGAAGATCTTGACAGAAGGGCCTGTTTCCTCCTTTATCATTCCAAAGAGGATAAGTTGTAGGTAAACAAACATGTTTCCTTGAGAAATTTGGAAGGCAATGAGGAGAGTCAATATATTAATGATCAAGAATTCCATCATCAACTAGAAGGAACTAAGGAGACATTAGAAGGAATGCCTCAAGCTGAGGATGCATCAACTCAAGAAAAAATAGGAGGTTTTATTGTTGGTATGCTAAATTGCCATATTTTCTACCCCATTTCCATCAATATCAACCTATGTTTTGCCTTAATACAAGACCCTTCCTCCCTGCACCAGTACAAGATGGTTACCCTTTTCCTGCACATTCTCATAGTTTACATTAAGATTTGCTGCAACACTTTATTAATCTTTTTATGTAGATTTCATGCTATTTACATATTTGTGCAACTCATATTGATTTCCTAGAAGTAATCATGGAATGTAATATTAATAATGTATGAGTTGACTAGTGCAAGAAGATCCTTGCATGACCACTATCTCAGATTCCGAGAGTTATCTTCCACGAGCACAGATATCGATCTTCGACTCTGAGTTTAACTGTTGATAAACTGAAGTAGGTGGTGCGCATCCAGGGATTTTTCTCCAAAGATAGATCATGGCCCAATGAAGCTCGTGTTGTTATAACCATTGGCCAAGTTTGTAATTCGGTTTCTAAGTCTATTCGGCCGAGAGGCCTGAACAAAAATTATCTATAATTAGTGTAAACGACTTAGAGCCGAAGGATATATATGATGTAAATTGTAGATAGGAAAACGAGCGAACCATCAGTTATTATTTTGGTTTATGTAATTTGGTTATCGCCTCGTTCTGGGGCTGGACTGCTTCATAATGTAATTTTCCAAATCAAGTAAATACAAGAGGATCATTATGGTTTGCACACACAACGTGTAATTTCATCTTTGATGTGTTATTTGAAGTGTTGATCGCTTTCGTTCCTTAGAAGGGGAACGAGCTGGTTGGCTAGGGCCCGACCAACCCAGCTTGTTGACCCCTCTTGCTTTCATGATTTGGGAAGACGATGTGTTTATTTCATAGCAGCTGTGTGATGAAATAGTTTAATCATTAATCTTTGAGTTCTGAATTAAATTATCTTTTGTAGCCTATGTGTGGAATAGATCCATAGTTTGCAGAGTATTTGTGTTCATTTCTATTTATAAGATATCTTTTACACATTTACTTTATTCTTGCTTTCTGTTTTAATTCATTTTCGAAGCAGATTGTGCGAGGAACTCTTTCCTTCACCAGTGCGTGTTGTTTCTTGCACCGCGCTCAGTCATTCGTTGCAGCAAACATTAAATCACTCACCTGCATTTTATTTCCCATTATTTCGCAAGTGAATGAATCAATAAATCAAGTAAGTCTTTTTTCTATTAAAATTTCATTTCTAAAAATATCTAGAAGCAGTTATATTAACTACCAAATTATACTTGCAAAGAATATCATTATTGTGGGTGAAGTACCAAAATTGGTTAACAAATGCAAAGTACTTAAGCTATTGAATGATTCTTTTGTAAGTGTTTTATCTCATGAAGTTTATTTCCCTTATGAATTTTAATGAGTTGAATCATTTTCTTTCTCACAGCTAGTTAATTCAAAATTTCATTATAGTTGCAATTCCTTTTCAACATATCTTTTCATCTTTCGAAAGTAAACTGGAAACTGAGTAAAGGGAACCCTACTTTGAGGCAAGAGCAAGTCTCTTGACACCAGAACAGAGTGTTGCAAGCACTGAGGCTTAGAGAACCTTCACTCAAACATAAGTCTTTAGTAAGGAAGATTGGATATACTCTTAGAAATATTGTACCTGCACTAGTGCAAGTAAGATTGCAACTATGCAATGATAGGTTATTTGTGTGGGAGAAAGATCAGAAGAAAGGTAGAACTCTGCAAGGGCCCACTTGTCAGACTGCTTATCATCCATCTGGAGATTAACATATTGTTTCATTCAACATTTAAGATTGTTTCTGTTGTGTGGAATTTATTTACTTGATTTACTTGCAAATTGTCTTTTACATTCTAGCACTAGATTTGCCTTGGTGTAAATTTCCTTTCCAATTGTTTTCTATCTGATTCTGCAAAACATTCCCTTCAAGAAGTAGGATTAGAAATAGGAAAATTTCATACCATTTCTGGAATTGCTTGTGCTTTGTCTCTAAGTTTATGAAACCCTCGGGTTGACAACTAAGTGTTGAGGAGTTTTCTCAAGCACAATTCTTATACCCAACATTTTGGTTCCATTGCTAGGGAGGCGATTTGAATTGGTAAGAATTTTCCATTTTTTTGCAATAGGGGTAAGTCTGCTATCATTTTTTCCATAGTGTGCTTCTATTGTTTGAAGGAGTTCATAGGTGCTGATTTATTTCTAAAACTTGCAGCTTTTACTTTTTGAATTTCGTTTGTCATTTTTTCTGAAATGAATGCCTAAAAGAGGTAGGGGTTTGAAGCCCACTAGGGGCCAATGAAACACTGAAAAATCTGAAACCAAAACTCATATTGGGCCTTATTTTGCAAGCAGAAAGTCCAAACAAACTCGGACTCATCATGGAGGAACAACCCACCTAGGCTCTGGTAGCAGCAGTTCAGGTGTGACACAGCCCATAAAGGGGAAGAAGGGGACTATTGGAATCCATAGTCAGGCTTCTCAGCCTATTAAGAGTGATTTGTGTGGAAGAAAAACAATGGAAGATATGGAAGACCACGGAGAACGAAGTGGTGAAAATCAGGTAAATGAGAAACAATCTTCGTTTAGATTCCCTATTATGAATCCTAATATACAAGCACAAATGAAAAATATTTCGCCATCAGCTCTTCCTCATTTCTATGGTAAGGTACATGTAGATCCAGACTCTTTCTTATTTGAGTTTGATATTTTGTGTAGAATTTATGATTACTTGTGTGATGCCCACAAGTTAAAGTTGTTTCCTTCAATTCTCAAGGACACAACACTCTGCTGGTTCATGGGACTAGGAGGAAACACTATAAATTCTTGGGAGAAAACAAAGAAAGTTTTTTATCAAAATATCAAGAATATTGTCAAACTAGAGATATCCAAGATGAAATCTTTACTATTGTGAGAAATGATGATGAAATGCTAGAGGACTATTTGGAGAGGTTCATGTATATTCTCTAAAGGTGAGAGAACAAATTCGATATAGGTAATATTAGAACTTGTTCTTACGTGGACTTACTAATGAATCTAGGAATAATATAAATCTATTAGGAAAAGGGGATATTGCTCAAAAACGTTTTGATCAGATCTATGACTTGCGCAGGAAATTCTTGAGGAACCAATACAGATGCAGTAAAGGAATTCGAAATAAAAATAGGAAAATTGAATCTACTGATGCTATGATTGTTGGATTAGAAAATGAAATGGACAATAAGAAAATTGAAATAATGAATATTGTTAGTAAAAAAAAAGACTCTTTGAAGTTTCAACAAAAACTTGTAGAAGAGAAAGAAACATTGTCTATTTTTTGTTCAACATGTAGAAGAAAGCATCCTCTAAGAGAATGTCCTCTAGATACTAAAGATACTAATAAATGTGCAATTTGTGCAGATAACCGTGCCATAGAAAAATCCCCCTCCATACCTCAGCTAAAAGCTTTATTCGAAGGGGGACAACGTGAAGCTGAATCATTACATGCAATGGAAGCATGAAGAAATTAGCCTCAAGTGAGTGAAAGTATGGTTCTTGAATCTCCACCACATTTTTTTGGTTATAATGCACACTCATATTCCTATCCTAACACTGGTCACTCTCAGCATTGGCAACATGGGAATCAATATCAATATGGATAGTGCTCTCAATCTTGGAAACAAGGATGGAGAGAGCCAAACCATTCACATCATTCACATAATTCCTATCATGCACCGATGCAATAATGTCCTCCTAGATATGCACCTTATGCAATGCCTCAACCATCATTACCTCATCTGAGTCAACCTACGCCACCATTACATTTACCTCCACAGTTTTGACCTTCTCAGCTACCTGCTCAACCTTTACCTAATCCTAATAATAAAGCACTACAGATGATCCACTCTATGACACCACTTTATTCATCGAGATTTCAGACTAAACTAGCTGGAGTCAATGATCTCCAATTGAGATCGGGGAATGTCTTAACCTTAGAAAATCAAAAGCAGCCCATGGTGATTATCAATGATAAAGGAGAGGAGGAAACTCCTCACCATTCTGGGAAAGATGACACCATCCAGCCTATCATTGTACATTATCAGCCCTTGTCATCTTCTTCCAACTGACCTCCCTATGCAGAGAGGTTAGTTCTGGAGAAGAAAGGCCCCATTACCGAGTCTAGCGTGGCTTCTAAGATGAGGAACCTTTGCTCTAAGTTATCAAAGAGATCCCCATCTGTACAAAAATTATTAGGGAACTCTGCCTCAAGAATCCAAGGAGGAGAATGTTGGTACCCAAAACCATTCAATTTGTTGGTAGGGTAGCAGAGTTAATGACGGGATGTATGAACATGGAAAAATATGCCAACCCGGGAAACCCTATTGTCTCTCTTCAGATAGGTGATATCCATGTCTCCAATGTACTTATAGACCTAGGGGGAAACCATTAATTTTATGACCAAGAAAACCATGGATCAACATGAATTGGTCCATATTCATCCTACTTTGATTGTGCTTGAACTAGCAGATAGATCTAAAATCAAGCCAGAAGGAGTATTGGATGATGTGATTGTTCCCATAGATTCTTGGGAATATCCTGCAGATTGGGAATATCCCATAGATTTCATTTTGGTTCAACCAAAGAATCCTATAGGAGGGCATCCCTTGATCTTGGGATGACCATGGTCTGCTACGGGTGATGCTTATATTGGATGTTGTTTTGGTGATACATATATTTCCCATGGAGATTCTAGAAGGAAAGCCACCCTATATCCACCTGCTAGATATATTCACGAGCTTTGGGACACTTTATGGTTAGAATATAGTACTGATGGCGAGAACCAACCTGTTTCATTGATACATAAGAATGTTGAGTCCTCACAGGAGGGTGAGATTCAAGACTTCATAAACAATCTAGACACCATGCCTAGTTTTTAGTCATTGAGTCAGATTTTTAGTCTAGATTTTCACGAAGGATATGACTCTTTACCTCCATCATCAGCACCTCTAGCAACACCTTTGTGTACTCTGGAGCCTGACACTACTCTTGTTGATATTAGTCCAGGGAAATCCTTGTATATGAGTTCAGACTTGGACCCTTCTCAATGAGATTAGCTTCTAAATTTGTTGCGAAACCATATTGATGCCTTTGCATGGGGTTATGAGGATATGGAAGGCATCCCTCCTAAAACTTGTACACACCATATCTATACTCAGGATGGAGCCGGACTTGTCCGAAAACCCCAGAGGTGAATGGAAACAACTCTAAGAGATGTTGTAAAGGAGGAATTGCAAAAGCTCTTAGTCGTTGATTTTATCTATCCCATTTCTGGTAGCCAGTGGGTCTCTCCATTAGTGTTAGTCTTGAAGAAAGATGGGAGATGTCGCATTTTCATTGACTACAAAAAATTAAATCAAGCCACTCTCAAATATTACTTCCCACTTACTTTCAATGATTAGGTACTCGATACCCTTTCTAGTAAAAAGTACTTTTCTTTTGTAGACGGCTTTAGCAGATACAACCAAATACTGATAGCACATGAGGATCAAGAAAAAGCAACTTTTACATGTCAATGGGGTACATTTTCTTACCGAGTGCTTCCCTTTGTGCTATCTAATGCCCCAGCTACCTTTCAAAGGGCGGTCTTAACTATTTTTGCTGACCTTGAGTGTGTGGAAATATATATGGATGATTTCTCTGTGTTTGGTGATTCGTTTCAGGAAACCCTCGGGAAGCTAGAGAAAGTGATTCTTCACTGGTAAGAAGCTCATATTACCTTAAGTGACAAGAAATGCATATTAATGTGCAAGGTAGGAGTAGTTCTTGGCCATCTTATTTCCGACAAAGGTATCTAGGTTGACCCTGCCAAGATAGAAGTCATTATGAGTCTTCCTATACCTTAAACTCAAAGGGAAGTGAGAGGTTTTCTAGGATATGAGGGCAACTATAGGAGATTAATTGGAAATTTCTCAAGGATAGCTGCCCCACTTTTCTGACTTTGGGCTAAATATAGTGAGTTTTCTTGGTCTATAGCTTTCCAACAGTCTTTTGACACATTGAAGGAAACATTAGTTCAGGCACCAGTTTTGAGAGGACCAAACTGGTCCCTACCATTTCATATTTCCTCTAATGCCTTCGATATTACTATTCGTGCATATTTAGGACAACAAGAAGACAAATAATCTTATGCTACTTACTTCATTAATAAATTCTTGTCACCCATTGAACTCAATTATATTGTTACTATGAAAGAGCTTTTAGCTGTAATTTTTTCTATTAATAAATTCAGACATTATATTACAGGATATCAAGTTTTTGTACATACTGATCATTCCACTATAAGATATTTGATGAATAAACCACTAACTAGAGGTAGAGTGACTAGGTGGTTTCTACTATTACAGGAATTTAATATTACTATTAGTGATAGACCAGGGAAATCGAATGTAGTAGTAGATTAACTTTCAAGATTAAATAATCCTGGTGAAGCAATTCTGGTTGATGATGACTTTCCTAACGAACATTTTTTTTCTATGTCAACAAAGTGTCCATGGTTTGCTGATATAGCTAACTATTTAGTCATTCAAAAATTACCTCCCCACTTATCCACTCGTGAAATGTAGAATATCATTCAAAAAAGTGTTGCATATTCCTATATGCAAGGAGACCTCTTTTACACTGGAGAAGATCTCATTTTTCGTAGATATGTAAGAGAGGAAGAGGTGTTTGATATCTTAAAATCTGCCCATGATGAACCATGTGGTGGTCACTTCATTGATAAGCGAACTGCATACAAATTGTTACGAGCTGGCTATTTTTGGCCTTCCTTGTTTAAGGATGCCAAACAATACGTCAAGTGGTGTGATAGCTATCAGTGAATTGGCCAACATAACCAAACCAATGAGATGCCTTTATGTCCTCAAGTTATGATTGAGCCTTTTGAAAGTTGGGCTATTGATTTTGCAAGAGCAATAAATCCTTCATCATCAAATAAAAATCATATCTTGGTTTGTACAGATTTTGTTACAAAATGGGTAGAAGCTAAAGTTGTTTCCTTTGCTACTGAAAGAGTTGTTGCTTATTTTCTTTTTACTCAAATCCTTACTAGATTTTTTGTACCTAGAGAAATTGTTTCTGATAATGAATCACAGTTTATTTCTAACCTGGTACATGGTGTAATGGAGCAGTACAAAATCTGGCACAGGAAATCCATACCATATCACGCGAAAGCAAATGGCCAAGTAGAATACACAAATAAGGTGATTGAGTCTATTCTCACAAAGATGATAAATATGAATAGAAATAACTGGGATGACAAATTACCAGAAGCATTTTGGGTCTATCAGACCACTTGGTGAAACAACACGGGACACACACCATATGAGCTGGTGTAAGGGAAACAAGTCATTTTGTTGATATAATTCTAGACCAATACTTTCAGGATTATAGTCGAATTGGGGCTAGATCTCTCTGAGGCACAACATCAATGCCTTCTACAATTGAACATGTTAGATGAAATCCGAAGGGATTCTGTTCAACAGAACATCTTGGTTCAACAAAAACACAAGACGTGGCATGACAAGTCCATTCAGAAAAAGGAATTCCAATCAGGTGATTGGGTGCTCCTTTATGATTCAATATTCAAAAATTTTAAAGGAAAATTCGGTACACACTGGATGGGAGCCAATGAGGTGGTCAAAGTGTTCGAAAATGGAGAGGTAGAAATCGAAACTATTGATGGACAAAATTTAGTGTTCCTAGTAAATGGGCATAGATTGAAGGTGTATTTTCGGCCCCTTACTAAAGGATATTTTATGCAGCAAGTCCAACACCCATTTGAAAAGGAATTGGTAGGCTATAACACTAACCTGTTGAAGAATTGATTCCTTCTTGTCCTTATTTTAAAGAAAAAATAATCAAAGAAAAATAAAAAGAAAAAATGACAAAAATAAAAAGTATAAAAAGAAAAAAAATTCCTGTAATTGTGAAAATCAGTTGACTGACATGATTGCAGAAGGATCAACCTGAAAACTAGCATGTTGGTAGGAAGATCAAAATTTTTCATAAAAAGGGAATGTTACTTGAATTTTAGATATGCTGGCTACCACCAAGAAGAAGCAGGTTCACAAAACCGAGCCCTTACCCAAGTTTGGGGTAACTAGCATGGACATTTTTTCCAAGTAAATGCTTACTTCCCACTGCAGTTATTTTTCCTACACCAGTGCAGGCAGACTTCAAGGTAAAATCTTCTTCTATTTCCCATTTCGAAATGTCCCACTAGTTTCTTTTCTAAATTCCCCAATGAATTACCTTCCTCTTTCTTCCAAGAAACCACCCTTACCCAATTCGTAGAATCCCTCTTCTCCCTTGAATTTTTTTCCCACATCCCATTTCGTTTATCCCTCTTGATGATATCATTCTGAAATTATTGTTGTAATATTCCTTCCCATTCTGAAATTTTTACCCCTTTCCCACTTCTTTATTCCCTCAAAAGTTGATTACAAAATTTAATGCAGTCATTCAGAAGGAATGTCGAGAAGCACCAAAGGATGGCGAATACATTTTTCTTGTATAATGAGGAAATTTTTTTAAAAGTCTAGCTACAAAAGTATGTCCTATCAGAGTTTCTATTTGGTAAAATTCTCTGCTGCAAGCACATCACAGTGCAAGCACGTCTGGTCCAGAGATACAATTAATTTTTGGAGCAATCTACATAGTCCTGAAATGGTTTACCAAAGATCTATGGGCCTGTATTTTTGTACATATGTTGATATGATAACTCACTCCATGTTTTAAATTGATGCTTTGTTTCATTAATTACTAATCTAGGGATAAATCTTTAAAGTGCAAGGTGTGTAAGGCTGAAATCTAATCTTTTTTAATAAATGTTGAAAATAAGTTTGATTGAATTATGATGATGACTGTGGAAGGGTACTCCATCCGATAACCTACACTCACCCTCTTTGCAATTATTTCGCACTATCCTACCATCATTAACCTACCTGTGATCAGATCATTCTAGTCATTGCATCACTGCTGCCCATACCACCACTACATCCAATCATCGTGATTCACCTATAACGATGATCGCTGACACGGATCTACATCCGAAGTGGAAGGATTGTTCCATCATAGCTGAGTAAGTAGGTATTCAAAGACGGAAGGGAGGGAACCTTTGTTACAGAATTCTTGGTGAATGTTGGAGTTACCCTGGAATTTTTTCGAAGGTCTGATCGATGAAGTGGAATAGGTTTGAAATGGAACCCATGAGGAGTGAACCACTATCGCTATAGGAGATTGAACAAAGTTTCGAGTAAAAGAACAGTCTTGCGCTTTTGCAAATAACTGGGTTCCTAGCCTTTCTCCAAAAAATTGACAGATTCAACATGGGCATAGTGCTAGAGTTTGCAAGAACTTTCAAGGAAGGCGAAGTTACGGTTATGTCCATAAAATTTAAAATCACTAAAGGGTTCATTTCACAGGCCATTTACAACTGAGCACTAGTTTAAGAAGAGCGGTTGACAAATAAGCATTCAGAGTGGTTCGTTGTCGATATGAAGATTGAGGTCTATTGGAGAAAGGGACTACCACATACCACCTTTGTCAAAAAATCATGAGATTTACTATTTATATTACAGAAGTTTGTCATAGGTGAAGGATGCTATGCCTTGGAATTCATATACCACCTTCGACTGCTGTCACATTTCGAGTCAGGAAAAATAATTAATTTCCCTCACTTCTTGCTCAGGAGCCTCGAAAATATGGTGACAAATGTGCAGAGCGCAAGTGCAAGCCAGGTTGCAACCAAAATTTTCCACCATGGACTCATTACGATGCTGGTCAAGAAGAAGTTAGAGAAAAAGGGAATAGCATGGTAGGAATTTCTGAATGAATTCCAGGCAATGGATGCAAAAGAACCTGCTAACACAAGTGCAAGAAAAAGATAAAGGTAGAGACATTGTCTCTTACCAACCAATGAAGCAAAGGCTCACCAATGCAAGCAAAGAAAGTGGCCGTTGGAAACACTCCACATGTAGCAAAGACGAGGAAAATTATGACCACTGTGAGGAGGAAATTTGTCCACCAAGGAACACATCAATCGGGCTCCCCAATTGTAATCAACAACTCGCCCCAAGTCTCCCACATTTCACAATTTCTCGGTTCTTGTAGGTGCAATAGCACACACTCTGGAGGATGAGGAGAATGCAGAAGACAACGTGTTGTTGTAATCATTCCTCATCATGTTAAGGAGCAAGAGAAAAATGTCGACACCAAACACTGGTGAAGTCCAAGCAAAGGAGGATGAAGAAGAACAACATGAAGAATCTCCTGACAATTTTAGTGAATCGAAGGTGGAGACCCTTAATGATTTTGAGGACAGGGGAAATGAAGACCCTACGATTTTTTAAGGATAAGGCGCTGAATACCCTACAAGTTGTGAAGATTAGGGTACTGAACACAGTGTAATTTTTTAAGATCAGGGCATTAAAAACCCTGCGGTGTTCGAAGGACAGGGTATTGAAGTCCCTATGGTAGTAGAAGAATGGGGAATCGAAACCCCTATTGATTTGGAAGGACAGGGTGTGGAATCCCTTGAGAAAATGGGAGAGAAAGTTAAGAGCCCAGAGGAATTAGGTGCACAGGGTATTGAAACCCCTAGCACAGAGATTGGTGAGGGTATCCAAACCCTCAGCGACAGCAAAACCCTGAGCATAGAAACCCTCAACGATGTCTTAAAGCAAACTTTTGATAGTCTTAACCTTGATGTTGAGTTTGTGGAAGAAAAGGCATTTGCTCCTGAATATCTCAGTACAACACCATCCACTCTCTTCCTTAATAATATAGTAATGGACTTGGAGTAACAAGTTCATTACGTGGAAGCTCTAAACCAGGTTATGAAAGGGTAGAGTTGGTAGAAACAGAGTGAGGAGGAATTACAGGATGAAGTAAGGAAGCAAAAGAAGCAAGTAAAGGTGTGGAATAGCCAGGCTTCCAGATTCTAAAGACACTTGAAAAAGGTAAATAAGCAGCTATGAAAAGCCTCGGACATGAAGCCAAAGATAGTAAAGACATGAATAAACATTGAAGTGCAGAACTGAGGTACGACCAGTCATTTTTGAAGGTTTTTTTGTAGAGGTAAAATGTTGTGTGAGGAGACAACAACTTAGGGATGGGTGGATGTTTGTATCCTAAATTACCCTATTTTCTACCCCATTTCCATCAATATCAACCTCTGTTTTAGCTTAATACAAGACCCTTTTTCCCTGCACTAGTACAAGATGGTTACCCTTTTCTTACACATGCCCATAGTTTACATTAAGATTTGCTACAACACTTTATTAATATTTTTATGTATATTTCATGTTATTTACATATTATTGCAACTCATACTGATTTCGTAGAAGTAATCATGGAACGTAGTATTAATAATGTATGAATTGGCTAGTCTAGGAAGATTCCTGTGTTACCGGTGTCTGAGATTCTGAGAGCTATCTTCCATGAGGACAGATCTTGATCTTCGACTCTGAGCTTAACTGTTGATAAACTGGAGTAAGCGGTGCGCATCCAGGGATTTTTCTCCAAAGATAGATCATGGCGAAACAAAGCTTTTGTTGTTATTTCCATTGGCCAAGTTTGTAATTCAGTTTCTAAGTCTCTTCGGCCAAGAGGCATGGACGGTAATTATCTCTAATTAGTTTAAACGGCTTAGAGTCGAATGATATATATGATGTAAATAGTAGATAGGAAAGCAAGTGAACTATCAGTTGTTATTTTTCTTTATGTAATATGGTTATCGCCTCGTTCTGGGGCTGGAATGCTTCATAATGTAATTTGCCAAATCAAGAAAATACAGGAGGATCATTATGGTTTTCACACACAGTGTGTAATTTCGTTTATGATGTGTTATTTGAAGTGATGATCGATTTCGTTCCTTGGAAGTAGAACGAGGTGGTTAGCCAAGGCCCAACCAAGCTAGCTCGTTGACCCCTCTCGCTTTCGTGATTTCGGAAGACGGTGTGCGTATTTCATAGCAACTGTGTGATGAAATAGTTTAATCATTAATATTTGAGTTCTAAATTAAATTATCTTTTGTAGCCTATTTGTGGAACGAATCCGTAGTTTGCAGAGTATTTGTGCTCATTTCTGTTTATAAGATATATTTTATGCATTTAATTTATTCTTTCTTTCTGCTTTAATTCATTTTCAAATCAGCTCGTGCGAGTATCTCTTTCCTTCACCAATGGGTGTTGTTGCTTCCACCGCACTCAGTCATTCATTGCAGAAAATATTAAATCACTCACCTGCATTTTATTTCCCATTATTTCGCAAGTGAATGAATTAGAAAATCAAGCAACTTTTTTTGGTATTAAAATTTTGTTTCCAAAAACATCTAGAAGCAGTTATATTAACTACTAGATTATACTTGCAAAGAGTATCATTATTGTGGGTGAACTACCAAAACTGGTTGACACATGTAAAGTACTTAGGCTATTGATTGATTCTTTTCTAAGTGTTTTATCTCATGAACTTTATTTCCCTTATGAAGTTTAATGAGTTGAAGCATTTTCTTTCTCGTAGCTAGTTAATTCAGAATTTCATTACAGTTGCAATTCCTTTTCATCATATCTTTTCAGCTTTCAAAAGTAAACCAAAAACTGAGTAAAGGGAACCCTACTTTGGGGCAAGAGCAAGTCTCTTGACACCAGAACAGAGTGCTCCAAGCCCTAAGGCTTAGATCACCTTCACTTAGACGTAAGTCTTGAGCAAGGAAGATTGAATATACTCTTACACAGAAATATTGTACTTGCACTAGTGCAAGCACGATTCAAACTGTGCGAGGATAGGTTATTTGTGTGGGAGAAAGATCAAAAGAAAGGCAGAACTCTAAAAGTGCCCACTTGTGAGGCTACTTATCATCCATATGGAGATTAGCACATTGTTTCATTCAGCATTTAATATTGTTTCTGTTGTGTGGAATTTCTTTACTTGATTTACCTGCAAGTTGTCTTTTACATTCCAGCACTAGACTTGCGATGGTGTAAATTTCCTTTCCAATTATTTTCTATTTGATTCTTCAAAACATTCCCTTCAAGAAGTAGGATTAGATATAGGAAAATTTCATACCATTTCTAGCATTGCCTGTTCTTCGTCTCTAAGTTTATGAAACCCTGGGGTTGACAATTAAGTGTTGAGGAGTTTTCTCAAGCGCAATTCCTGCAGCCAACATTTATATCACCTAGAAAGCAAAGGAATGCGCAAGCACTATATTTTGTAGATATTGTTGTTTAAAATTTTGAAGGGGAGGTAGTGAGAGAGGAAATAAAAAATAAAGTGTCAAGGAATGTTGGAAGGAAAGCTAAGACGAATATCTAAATCGAATAAGTTGAGAAGGATAAAGTATTATGAAAAATATATACAATTGATGAAGTATTCAGAGTAATGAAAAACACAAGGAAAAAATGATGATAGACAACTATTCAAAGGGGAGCTTGAAAAATCCCTACTAAATGATGAAGATAATCTCTTGGAACTATAACAAGTTGGTGAGTTAGAAGAAAATTTTTAGAAGTAAGAAGCTTAATAAAAAGGTAGTAGCCTCAATTATCTTTCTGCAAGAGAAAAAATGGGTGAAAGATAAAATCCCCTAGAAAATTAAAACTATATCATGTACATGTTGGGAATCAACAGTAATTCCTAAAGATTCCTTAATATGTCTCTTTACATGTGGTTAGAGACTTATTTCCAAAAAAATACAAAATAGAGGGAACAACATTGGCTTCAATCTCTAAGGAATGAGGTATTGACATTTGTTAATGTATATATCCCTGTAGCATGCTAGGAAAATTTAAGTTGTTTTGAATTCTTAATTGAACAAGATGCTTTGCGAGAGATTTTTCGGCGAAAATCACATGAGAAACCATTTGTCGACGCGTTTCGAACCAACCAGTGTGGTTCAACTATTTGAAGTAAAAGCATACAATTCTTTTCAAGGATCTTTTAATTAGCTATAAGCAAACTAAGGACTAATTTGTTCATAATCACAAATCAGTCAAAAAACAACCAATTTTTGTTTTCTTTTCTAAAAATGAAATCCAAAACTTTTAACACAAGTCATTTCGAAGTTTCTTAAAGAGAAACACAAGATGGATTCCTCCAGAACGGTAGATTTTGCAAATGGTTAGACTCATAAGAAGGCGAGTAAAAACCAAGGTGATCTGGGGCTTCTAAGGCGTCTAAGCTTTTAGCTACAACAAGACCAAAATGAAAATCAAGCCCGGAAACCAAAACTTCTATGAATTTCACTTAAAACCCTAATACCAATCGAATTAACCTAAGAAAAGTTCCTGACAAGTCACATTCAGGTCTGGGCAAGGAATAACAACACCTAAACAAATCCTAAGCTGACTGAAAGAGAAAATCTTAAGTTTTTCAAAATTTTGACAGGGTCCGCAGGTCCACAGTCCACACAGGTGCAGTACTGCTCTATGTGTAAAACAAAAGTGCGGATAGGTCCACACTGTGTTACAAGCAGAGGGTGCGGTCCTCTCCCAAAATTATGAAAAATAAAATAATCCAAAATCTACTAAATCTACCCAATTCCACACACAACAAGCCAAAAACAGAAACAAAAATTGAGTTTCTCAAGTCAAAGTAAAGAAAATCAAAAAATCAAGTCCCCAGCGGAGTCGCCATTTTGTCACACGGAATGAGTTGTTCTTGTGGACAAGACCGACCTCCCTAGTATCTAATGATATCTAGTGACAAGCAAGCCAATCAAACTCTATCTTTCTCTAAATATGCAATTTATAAACAAAGGCAAACAAGTGTTTTAGGCCTACCTTGGGTCCAATGCAAGTTTGTGGAAGCCTTGCTCCTTTGATCCAAATGAGCTCCTTTGTACCGAATCTGCAAACAAAAACAAGCACACAAATTATATAGCTCCTGAAAAGCCAATATAATAAAGCATACTTATCATGATGATCAAGGAATTCATGAAACAAAACACATAAGACAATTTGTTGAGAAAAATGAATCTGATTGTATTAATTCAAATCAAAGAAGAACTTTACAACCTATCCCTTGATGCTATACAAGCTCCTCCCAGGGTCCATCAAGAAGTCTCTTTTACTTTGACAAGTTTCACTCTCTTCCCAATGAAGCCAAAAGGTATGTGATCTCCCCTCTCAAGCTTAACTAGGAAGTCTCAATTCCACCAGTGTTTACCCTCAAAAATGTTCAGCTTCTAACCTCCCTAGCAACCAGCCCAATGCCTTAATTTATAGTGCAATGGAGGGAAGTTACTAGGTCCACCTTCAAAGGGATAAAGCCCTCCTTCAAAGGGATAGCTCCTCTCATCAATGGATTAGCTCCTTCACTTTTGGGATGCATGAACCACCTAGGAGTGAACCATCGATGTCAAGATTCCTTCTAGAATCATCTAGAATTAACCCAGAGTGAGTTTTTAAGAATAAACTTGCGCCTTTTTGACTTTCACAGGGGTCCACACCCACTCCTTTAGAGATAGAGTGAGCAGGTATATAGGTAACATGAACAGGGAGTGCGGGACCGCAGGAAATAGTGAGAGAAAGTGTGGAACGAGAGGTTTATTGATTTTTAATGTCCTTCTCTCATTTTCAAAGCTTGACATGAAGAGCTGAAGTTTGAGACTTGCTTAGGAGGACAGTATGAATGATGATATACCCATACTGACTGCAAATAGTCATGGTGACAATATTTTGTGTAACAATCGCTAACGGAAACCATGACAAACAAGTACACCTATTGACGCATCTTCTTTCTTTTAACCCTCAAAATATAATTCAGAACAACACCCAGGAGCTATGTGGTAGAACCAACCACTTTTTCCTAATTGGTCACAGTAACCATTCTCTATGCCACCTTGGTCCAACAAATCAAATCAAAACAACAATTGGCCAAATTTGTCTTACCTCCCACCATTCTAGCAGAATAACGCATATCAATCTCAATGGCCACCCTCCACTTCACAAAACCAAAGTTGGCAATCAAGCTGGCAAAGACCTACAAACCAATCAGTAGGAACAATCCCCCCACCTCAACCTACACTTCCATCACCCTACACATTGCAATAGAACCCTCAGAGAAACCTACGCCCACAGCTCCCAACCCAGCCCAACCCGAACCCCAACAATAGACTAGTCCAATCTGTGCAAATTATTGAAGGACCAGAGCCAAAAACTGAGTTGAGGGAGTGTAATGAGCTTAAATTAAGGTTTGGATGGATAATAGAGTCAGAGGGGGATAAAAATATACAAACTGAAGATCCGTTACCTATAAAACAAACACCACAAGTGGAGAATACTGTTAAACATAAAACTCACGATTAAACTATTAACTCTTCTCCACCATTCCCAGAGAGATTAATTATACCCCACTCGATCGAATATCCTGATTTTGATTTTCTCAGAGAATTGAAAAATTTGTGTGTAAAAATAACTCTCCTCCAATCTATTTAGGACATTCCAATTTATGCAAAAAATATTAAGGAATTGTGTTCAAAAAAGCCGAAGAGTAAAATAAAAACAACCCCAACCGTCCATATACTCGAAAGTTTGTTTGATTTATTATCAGGCAGAGAAACACCGGTTAAATATGAGGACCCATGAAACCCTATAGTCATGGTACAAATAAATTGATGCTCCTTCCCCAATGCATTAGTTGATCTAGGATCAACAATCAATATTCTCACAACAACAACTTGTCAAAATCTTGACATTACATCCTTGGACCCAGCAATGACCTTGTTGGAACTGGTTCACCAATCGGTAGTCAAACCGGAAGGCACATTACAAGATGTAGTGGTGTCTGTAGATTCTTGGGAATACCCAATAGATTTTTTGATCATCAATCCTAGAAACCAGCTAGACAGACATCTACTAATTCTAGGTAGACCTTGGCTAGCAACCGCAGATGCTTACATAAGTTGTCAAACATGCAACATGACTACAGCAAGAGGAAGTAACGTGAAGAATTTAACTTTATATCCTCCATCTCAACAAAGTTTAACAATAATAAAAACTACAAAACAACCTATATCATATTTAATTGAAAATGTTCGATCACCAATAAGTATATAAGATGCTCCCAAATTCAAGGATCCAACAGAAGGTGACATCATTAGCACTTACATTAACCAACCAGATGTCATATCCAATATAAAGTGTCACATGATCGAAGCAACCCTGGATAATGAAATTGAAGAAGATCCCTTAAAATATATGAATGACCAATCAATACCAACAACTTTTGCTTATAATAGCAAAACCATAGAAATTGAGTAAGGGAAAGCCTTAAATATCAACAAAAACCTGATTGATGACCAAGAGTAGAGGCTTGTTCAACTTTTGAGAAGATATAAAGAGGAATTCGCATGGGATTTCCCAGACATGAAAGGGATTGATCCCCATGTATGCATGCACCACATCTATACAGAGAAAGATGCGAGGCCCATTCAACAACCTCAATGGAGGTTAAACCCTCACCTTAAAGTTATTGTTAAAGACGAACTACAAAATTGTTAGATGTGATAGCAAATGGGTTTCTCCATTAGTCCTACTACCTAAAAATAATGGAAAGTGGCATATATGTGTTGACTATATAGAGCTTAATAAAGCAACCCAAAAAGAACATTTTCCCCTTCTCTTCATTAACCAGGTCTTGGACACATTGGCAGGAAACAAATTCTTTTCTTTCCTAGATAACTTTAGTGGCTACAATCAAATTCAAATTGCCCCTGAATACTAGGATAAGACTAACTTTACTTGCCCTTGGGGGATATTTTCTTACAGGGTCTTACCTTCCGGATTGTGCAACACACCTACCACATTCCAAAGGGCTATACTCAACATTTTTTCATACATGATAAATGAAGGGCTCAAGGTGTACATGGATGACTTTAAACCTTACGTACATGACTTTGAGTTAGCATTGCAAATGCTAGAGAAAGTTCTGCAAAGATGCATTGCTACCAGGCTCTATTTCAGCCATGAAAAATTCCACATGATGGTGAGTGAGGGCCTCATCTTGGGACACTACATCTTAGCAGCTAGAATTCAGGTAGATCCAGCAAAAATTTAGATAATTCTTTTAATACCTACCCCCTCCACAAAAATAGACGTACACATTTTCTTGGGATTTTCTAGACATTATAGGGGATTTATAAAGAATTTCTCTCAAATTGCTGCACCATTATATCCATTAACAGGAAATATCAATTTCACGTGGACTAAAAAATGTGACACCACTTTTGAAGATTTAAAATAGCTTGTATCAACAACCCGAGTATTATGGGGCCGAAACTGGGATTTTCCATTCAAGATTTCATCTGATGCTTCAGATACGACCATTTGAACAATTCTCAGCCAGGAGGAAGATAAGAAACATTATGTGATATACTATATTAGAAAAGATCTATCTTTGACTGAGTTGAATTACACTATGATCGAAAGGGAATTTCTGGTTGTAATCTATGCTATTACTAAATTCATACATTATATAATAGGATACCGTTTGGTTTTGTTTATTGATCAGTCTGCTATTAAATATCTAGCTAATAGACCTGTTACAAATGGAAGAGTGACAAGATGGTTGATCGTTTTGTAGGAATTCGACATAACAATCAAAGATCGACGAGGAAAGGAAAATCCAGTAGCAGACTCGCTTTCACGTATGCGAAAGATAGAGGACTCGGTAGCAGTAGAAGACCAATTCCCAGATGAGCACTTATTTGTTATAACCATGAAAACACCATGGTAAGCGAATGTCACAACTACCTAGCAGGGGGGAAATTACCCAAGCACCTAATGACGAGTGAAAGAAAACAAATAGTGTAGTGTAGTAGTCGGTTCTCATGGATCGGAGGATATTTATTTCATACAGGAGCTGATATGCATATTCGAAGATGTGTCACGGAAGACGAAATCTTCGATATCCTGAAAGCTTTCCATGATGGGCCTTGCAATGGACATTTTGCAGACTGCAGGACCAGTCACAAAGTATTACAAATGGGCTATTATTGGCCCACTATTTTTAAGGATGCAAAGAAGTTTGTCCAGGCATGCGATAGTTGTCAAAGAATGGGATGCCCTGGGCAGTCTGATGAGATGCGCCTGCATCCACAGTTAGTCACTCAACCTTTTGAATGATGGGTGTTAGATTTCATTGGTCCAATAAACCGATCATCTAATCAAAAGATATATATACTAGTCGCAACAGACTATATGACTAAATGGGTGGAGGCAGAAGTATTACCAAGGGCAATGGTTGACTCAGTAATCCACTTTCTTTTCCAACTGTTTGTGCAATATGGCTTTCCTAGAGAAATAATAACGGATGGAGGGCCACAATTTATAGGCCATAAGATTGCTGCGACATTAAAAAATCATCATATCATGCACAGAATCACAACTCCATACCACTCGTGGGAAAATGGCTAGGTAGAAATTATCAATAAAGTAATCAAGGAAATAATCACAAAGACAGTTTCATCATATAGACGTGACTAGGCTACCCGATATCCAGAAGCCCTATGGGCATACCGCACGACATGGAGAAATACCACGAGATATTCCCCATATTATCTAGTGTTTGGAAAAGAACCTATCTTCCCAATCGAATTTGAAATTGAGACATTGACGATAGCTCAGGAAGTAGGCTTGTACTTAAATGAAGCATAGATTAATAGGCTACATCAAAGCAATGAATTGGATGAAATCTACCTATCAGCTCTTCAACATATTGCACTGATCAAACATCAAAGAGTGAAACGGCATGATGCCCTCATCAAGAAGAAGATATTCCACAAAGGTGATTGGGAATTTCTGTATGATTCTAGGTTCTAGGATTTCCTGGGAAAGCTTGACACCATATGGTTAGGCCCCTATGAGATACAAGAGCTGCATGAAAATGGAACCCTCACATTAGCCACCATTGATGGGTCTGGCTACTCTTTTAAAGTGAATGGAAATCAAGTACGCCTCTATCACAAACCGCTTACCAGGGAGTCCTTTTGTGAACAACTATGGGAAGACCACTATACAAATTATTGCTGAGGAGGGAAACTCGTCCACAACATCGGTCCAGTGAAGAAGTTATTTATTTTTTAAATTTGTACAAAAATTTCCCTTTATGTTTGATTGAATTTTCATGTATAATAGATTGTATATAAGTTGTTTTTTCTTCTAATTTTCCTTTGTTGTTCCCTCTAAGGAACAACTGTTGTTGCCTCTAATGAACAACAATATTCGAGTGGATCTTTTCTCTTTGTTGTTCCCTCTAAGGAATAGTAATTTCACGTGCAATTTTATTTTTTCTCTCTTTGATGTTCCCTCTAAGGAATAGTTGTTGTCCCCTCTAAGGAATAGCCATTGTTCCCTCTACGGAACAACAATTTCACGTGCAATTTTTTTTCTTTATTGTTCTCTCTAAGGAACAGTTGTTGTTCCCTCTAACTAACAACTGGTATCCCCTCTAAGGAACAATAATTGTACCCTCTAAAGAACAACAATTTTGTGTGCGATTTTTTCTTTTTTTGCTTTTCCCAACAAGGAACAGCTATTGTTCCCTCGAAGGAATATTTGTTGTTCTCTCTAAGGAACAACAATTTCGGTGTGGAATTTTTTCCTTGTTGTTCCCACTAACAAACAACTATTGATCCCTATAAGGAACAACCACTGTTCCCTCTAAGGAACAACAATTTCCGTGTGCAAATTCTTTTTCTCTTGCTATTAATTAGAAGGAATAGTTGTTGTTCACTCTAAGGAACAATTGTTGTTTGCTCTAAGGGACAGTTGTCATTCCCTCTAAGGAACATGCATTTTTCGCTCTAAGGAACAACAGTTTCGGTGTGCATTTTGTTTTTCTATTTCCCATAAGGAATTTTTTTTTTTTTTTTGCATTTTCTTCGTTGTTCCCGATAGGGACCAACAATTTTTTGGCGTGTATTTCCCTTGTTGTTCCCTCTAAGGAACAACAACCTTTTGCGTGTCTTTCCTTGTTGTTCCCTATAAGGAACAACATTTCTTGTGTGAGGTTTTCTTTTGCAGTTTCCTTTAGGAAATAACACTTTGTGAATATTTGTTTGAGAACACCCTTTCTTTCCTTTTCTCACTCTTTATGATCCTCTATAAGGAACAAGTGTACAAATATATAAGGATATAAAATTGAAAATTACTGGAACAAGCAAATATATTGAATATTATCATCTTTAACAAGATTGCTTTGTATTGATCGAAAAATAAAGGACACAACCACCTATATCACTTCACTATCCTCATTTCCACTATAAATCGAATTGATTGATTACTTGTACCATGTTGGTTCTCCCCTAACCCCTATAATTCTCTTTATTCATTATCGTCAAATAAGGTTAAGGGTATACTTTTTCTATTGATATGTTCAGACTTCTTCCATCATCCCTACTCGTAAGGAGTGTTGAGACACCCTCTATATATAAATAGGAAGTTTTGTTCAAAAAGAAAAAAATAGAAACATATACATATGTTTGCTAACAATTCTATGATCTTTACAGATGGAGGATAGGGGTCTCATCTCATCATGAGCTAGCCTACCATGATCATAAGGAAGCAGTGAAGTGACATTCCCACTATGGCCACCACAATGGGGATATTATCCAATGGATGCATTAAGAAATAAAGTCCTTGGAACATGAGGTCTCATTACTAGCCGACCTGTCCACTTTCTACTTCTTCCCAATGAATGGCGATCTGTCCATCTGGTTACCATGCCAACACATTGGTCTCTACTGTGATATCATAATGCACTTCCCCAATTATACATAGAGGATCATGGTTCCAAAGGGTGAGAAAACAATTCTATCGAGGCTATAGACACTGTAGGCAACAGAAGATGTTGATGGTATTGAAGTCATATTTTCAACATCAATAGTTATTATAATTCCCTTTTCTTATCTTTTATCTTTGCTACTGAGAGATTATGTTCCTAATTTTTTTTGAAACTTTATGCATGGATATCTTTGAAAAATCAATCATAAAAGCTTTAAGTGGAATGATGACAGTAAAGTATATTTCCTATGTTAGTTGTCCTTTTTCCTTTTCGAATCACCTCACGACATGTCCTCACTTATTGATAATTTTCGTTATGTGCATTGATTTCATCACTCCAATATCTTTTGGGATCCTTTCATTAATATGTGTACCTTGCCACTTTCATCATCCTTGTACTTTGCCACCAGCACATTATTCCTTCACTCATTCGGTCGAAGGCGACCAATTATTTCAAAGGGGGGTGAAAAGCAACCTCCAGTGTACTTATGCATGCTTGTCAGCTCTTTATTTGATTTTGCAAGGCAATACAACATTCCAAGATCACAGAGGATGTGGTATAATAACAAATCCTGGATAACGATATTTATGCTTGTAAAGTATCATCTAATATAACCATTATAATGACATGTTGTTCCATCACTCGGCTCTATCTATTGCTGTGCTATCTCTACTACAATAACTTTATGTAGAATTTAAGCATTATGGGAGGAAGAAAAATGCGTAGGGAGTTGATAATACTGGTTGTTTCTAATGCATCCAGAGAAATTTTAACCCGAGTTGGGTGGAAAACATACTTCACCCAATTTCAGCCACCCAATGAAGAAATTTCCATTGAATTCCTATGAAATTTACAAAATGGACAATCTATGGTAAGGGGTAGACAAATCACAGTATCGATGCTATGATAGCATAAGTACCAGGATTGCCATCCGAAAGAGTCTTATGGGCTAATAAACGATTGAGGTTGCATGGCACCATCGAAGCCTTTAAGGATGAAGGACAAGAGTTGATTAAGAAAGGGAAAGCCATTCAACCATCCTCGCTTGGAGAACCATGGGGAGAGTTAGAAAGGAGCATTCAGAATTACATCACATGCGACAGGCAGAAAGATGTGGTAAATTCAACTTAAACTCTTAGTTTTTCTGAAACAAAAATGCTCTGTAAATTTACCTACATTATTGAACTTTTTACTCCATGACACCACCGAGAGGTTAAGACGGTCCCAACATATAGAGACCATAGTAAGCCACCACTGTTTCATTAGGCTAATAGTTAGCTACAACCTCGCCCAGCACCAATGAGTTGGGATGAACAAATATTTGCTCTTGAAGGAGGTTTTTCTTTTCCTACACCTAACCATATTTTGAAAAGGAAGAGGACTACCCTTGTAGAGAACATTCCCCAAAAGCGTAGACATTCTGCTAGGCTGAGGACAAACTTAGGAGCAGTCGAAAATCCCCAGGGCAGTATTCGCCAACCCATGGAACTATTGAGTCTAGGAAGTGAGCAATACATGCAAATATAAGGCCAGGATAACCTTGAATCAAACCATGGGGAAGAAACAGGGTGTTCTAAAAATGAACCAAGAAATGAACTTGGACTTTCCTCAACACCAAGCATGAGTGCCCAAGGTAATTTATTGCATGATATTGAATTGGCCAAGACCTTGGCCAATATGAATGATTTCATACACCATGAAAGCCTGCTCAATTTGAATTTGGGAGCAACCCAATCTCTAGAGAACTCTGGCCATGATAGAATTATATAAAAAAATGTAAGCTACGGAGTAGAAACAGGCACATAGGCCATTCAATTAGAGGTGAACCAACCTAGTGACATGCCTCCAGGAGAACCCAGCCAGTTAGGCCTAAACAAAGAAAATATAGGCCAAAAAAGGAGTAGAAATAAACCAGGAAGACAACTACCAATCTGGGGACACGGTTCTTGTAGAACAGAGTTAGGATGAGTATTTGGGTTCTTTAGGAGCAAATAATATTAACAGAATAGTTTCTCCCGCAAAAAAGTACAAAGAAAAAATTAAAAATCTTAGGAAGGAACAACAGGGGCTTCGGAAAATAGTAAAAAGGCTCAAGAGAAACATAAAAGAAATATCACCGGGGAAAGTTCCAGACAAAACCCTGGAGATAGTAAATGTGGTAGTTCAAACTGAATTATACGAAAGAAGAGCTATAAGGACTCAAATGGAGCGCATACTAGCTCAACCTATTAAGGAACAACATGCAATTCTTACAGAAGTAGCTACCTAGACAGAGGGTGTACCCTCTTATAACATAGTTATTCAGATGGATATGGTACCATTGTATAGCATGGCCACCCAAATAGAGGTTTGGACCTCCCATCATAAAAAAAAATAGACAGTAGGTATTCATTATCATAGAAGAAGTACTCAAACAACCATTCAAGCCAAAAATATCATGACAAGAAATGACCCTAGTATATTGAATCTTCAGGTAGATTTTCAGGAAGATTTAGCATAGGCTCGACTTGCCGTTGAATGGCTTGAACAAGAAACTGTCTCCCAACAAAAATAGCAAGAGTTACAGAGGTAGTTTTGGGACATGAATACATCAAAAAGTGAGACCTTTGACAAATATCGGAAAGAAGAAGAGAAAATTTAGAAAACTAAGCTCACATTAGATAAGGTCATGAGTCAAAACTAGACTATCTGCTCATTATACACTGATGTTTTGGCATGTAGATCACTTGCAATAATTATGTCTTATTTTTATTAGAATGATAATGGTTATTAAAAGTTAAAGCCATGAGAGCTAGAAAACCCATCGAAATAAAAACAGTTGAGGATTTTATAAATTGTTGCAAACAACATGGGATAAAAGTTCAATGGTTGCTTTGTGAATTCTACTTACACAATTTTGTATTAGTGGAAGAGGAGGAAAAGAATCCCAACCCTTTTGTGGGGGATGTTCAATTCCAAGCCTTTATCTCATTTGTTGTCAATCAACTAAAGTGGTTCAAGTCTCATAACGCATTCCAAAGACAAGAGCACGGGCTGCATCTTTGGGTTAGAAGTGAGCCCAATCACCCTTTACAAATGCTGGCCAATCACAAGAGTCTAATGACAAGGGAAGGAGTGATCAAAATTTTGGGGCCTGTTTAGAAAGAGATTGTACAGAAGGTAGTATAATACCTCCTCTCCATTAATGAAAGCTCCTTGGTTGTAGCCAATCTCAGGTGGATAGTCTCCACTAGTAATGTACAGAATAGAAAGCCTTTTAATTATAAAAATTTTAAGCTAGCTACAGACTGTTTTGTTACAGATAGAAATCTCATTTTGAGAGAAGGTCCCTATTGGCTAGGATGTCGCTTCCATAGCCCTATCATTTCATATCCCACTGAAGGTTATCAGGTTATATACGAATTGCCTGAAGGAAAGACAGGGCCCATCTTTCAGCTCTTAGCCAAGAACCATGGTTTTAGACCACTTTATGAAATTCCTTCTCTAGCTTATTCTTTTAGTGCTCTGCATATAAATTACTTTCTTTTCATGAGGCTATGAAAAAGGGTAAGTAGAGGAGTACGTTGAGTCATGGAAAGAGTATGTGTTTACTATTAATCTCATCATCCTTTTCCTTTATTCTTATCTATCCTATATCCTAATGCAGTAATATATTGAGAAATTATGGTAAGAAATGAAGGAATTATCTGCAGTTATGATTTAGCTAATTATTACCATTCTTTATATTGGAAAACAACAAAAGGACAATTGTTGTTCCCTATCGGAGGAACAACAAAAACCAACAAGCAAACAGAAGAATGCGGTAGTTACGGACAAGACCAAAGGAAAATCAGAAGGATCAACGGGAGAAAGGAAACGATGTCTAAAGTTAGAAATCTATTTCGAATCCCTTAGGATCGAGAGATCCTGAGGAATCTCATTTACCATTTATCTTTCACCCTTTCTGATTATAAAAGGAGACAATTGTAAGGAGAAAGGGAGGAATCTTTGTTATTATTGAATTTGTAATTTTAATTATAGACTCTTGCTATTGAGAGAACATGATTATATTGTAATGCTATATTCATTTGATGATCAATACATAAGTGAAGTTGTTGTTCCCTCCGGTTAATTGAAGTAACTTAGTAGTGTTCGCTGCCAGATAAGGGCCCAGCCTCTGGTGGATTCAATTGGTTTCTTTGTGTCATACATTTCCAATTCTTTCAAGTGTGATGGTTTGATAGTATTCTTGCTTTCTGTGACTTTATCTCCTTCGCTATTTATTGTTTTCCAGTGTTCAGAGAATATCTTTGCTTTGTGTAACTTACAATATTGTCATTGATTCAGTTCATTTTCATTTCGGACTCTCAGATTTATATCATTATGGTTTACATTATTTATTGAAGAGTGAGTTTGATTTAGATACGAGTTATTGCTACTATACTCTCAACTGATACGAGATACGAGTTATTGCTACTATACTCTCAACTGATGCCATTTCTAGTTGAGTTGTTTGAGTAAGGATTGATTATGATTTCGATAGAATATTGAGTCTTGAGGTTTAGATGTTATATCCCCTTTAATGATTGCAATTGCATTTTATTAGATGCATCCGTTTACTCTTGTATTTAAAGATCTATGTTGCAATTTAGGAAACATTAACCTCTGAATTAAATAGGAGCCACATATTGTGTACACTCTTCAAATAATAGGACTTGTTGGTCGCTCCCTCCAGACAAGACTGAAAGAACATGGCGCTGACATCAGGAAAGGAAGATCTCGTACCTTAGCCTTGGCAGAACACTCGTTGAAGACTAAACACCACATCTGCTTAGAAAACGCCTCAATCATCGCAAGAGAGGAGCAGCATCAGAAACGGAAAATCAGAGAAGCCCTTGAAATCTTGAAGCATCCTTGTAATTTGAACAGAGACGGCGGTTTGGAGATTAGCGGAAGCTGGCTTCCCCTGATTAGTGAAATCAAGAAACGTCAGCCCGGCCCCAGGTAAGTTGTCTAACATGTAAGTTGTCTAAGCAGGTAAGTTGTCTAACACGTAAGATAGTTATCAAGATAGATATGAATTTAAGTTTCCATAGTAATTAGAGACAATGGCAGTGTTTTGATGTTCATAGTAATATTATCTTCAGGTTATTTATATTATATTATATTAGAACCCTAATTATTAATACAATCTCATGGTTTGTTTTTAATATTATTTAGGCATTAATGCATGTTCTTATTATAGTCTAGTCTTTAATGTTGAATTAATATAAAATTTAGGTTTTATTAATTATTATTAATTATTATTAATTTGAATTTATTTAGATAGTGGTTAGGTTTTTATTAATATTTCATATTTTAAGCTATTTAAGACTTTATGTTATAAAAATAAAAAAGTTTTAAGTCATATAGTGATCTAGGTTAAAAAGTTTTTAGGTTATATAGTCATTAGGTTATTTATTCATATTTAGATTAATATTAGAGTTATATAGCAATATATATTATTATTATTATTAAGTTATAGGTCTTATATATTAGCATTATTTTGTCATATAGTGTCATTATCTTATAGTATCATATTTATTAATATTAATATATTATTAATATATTTACATTAGTTTTAGATAATAAGTTTATATAAAGATTATGTCTTATTAATGTTATGATATTAAAATATTTATTTTAGTTTTTTGTGATTGATATAAGCTTTAGGGTTGATTTTGATTAAATTTAATATATGCATTTGAAGTTGTAGGCTTGATTGTTTGTAATTCTAATATATATATATATGAATTTATTTAGACCTTAGGTTAGATAAATATTTAGATAAATTCTTAGTTATGTCTTTAAGTTATATAAATATTAATGTTTTTAGGTTTTGATTTAAATATTTAAATATTAAAATTTATATTCTAGTTTCTAGATATTATTACCATTAGGGTTTCAGGTTTTTAAAAAATATTTTTTGATATTTTTATCATTATCTATTTTAGTATCTAGATAATTATTTGATTTTAAAATTATTTTAAAATGTTTAGTTTAATGTTTTTGTTTTAAAGTTACTAAATAAATAAAATTAATTTATTAAAATTAAAATTAATTTATTAAAATTAAAATCAATAAATAAAATTAAAATTAAAAATTAAAATTAAAATTAGGTTTCATTATTTTTCCAGCCGACCTGTGCTTTACCTCTATCATTCTGCCCTCATAAGTATATATTCCCTCCATCTGGCTCTTCTTTTTATCCTCTTTCTCTTCATCTTTCTCTTTTCCCTGATGATGGATCCCATTTGGGATTCGAAACGTTGGTGTAAAAACTCCATTACTGTGGGTTCTCCGATCAGAAATTCAAATAACACAAACCACAGATCTCTGAAATCCAAATGTGGGATAATTAGGAGTTCTTAAAGGAACCTTTTATCAACCAACATGTCAGAATTGTTGTTGGGAATGTACATCCTCCTTCCACAATTTCCCAGACATCTGTTCCAAGGCATTGTAGATAGGCTTAGGTTCTTATTTTCCAATAAACAAAGTTTCTCCCATCGAAGATTGGCAGTCTGATGGGTCCCATTCTTTCGTTATTATTCATCTTGATGGATCTCCCTTCAAGAGATCAAGCTTCTTCAGAACGACCTAATCTGATACCAATTGCTAGAAATAATATTGAGAGGTGGGTGAATTAGTATTATGAGATCAATAATTTTATTTCCTAAACAGATTTATATACGCTATTTCATTGAACTGAACTAGGCTGTACATGCAACTATGATTAAAGAAACCAACGTATATCCATGGAACTCGTGATTTAGACAATTTATCATGTGCTGATCTTAAACTAGTACATCAACAACTTATTAGACAGTATAGTGAAAACATAATAAAACATCACACATAAGCAACACACATGAACACCAAGATCTAAGGTGGAAACCTAATGTGGGTGAAAACCACCTTCTGCTGTGATCTCTATCTTCTTTTAATAATAATAAAATCTATTTACAATCTTATACTAGTGGTGACTCATACCAGTACATAGCCACCCACCTACAGAAAGCTACAACCTTCTCCTATTTTCAAACTTCTACTAGAAGGGAGCTGCAACCCCCTCGCTCTTGTACTAACCAATATGTTTACTAGTATGTAGGCACCGACCTATAAAAGGCTATGACCTTATTTCTTCTTCCAGGGACCATCTTTCAAGAACTTTCAGATTGGATAGTCCTGGATCACAACACCAAAATCTGAAGGCCACGTTTCATCCAATTTTCATACTGGACCCATAAAAAACTTTTTAAACTTAAACTGCATCAACCAACATTCAGTTAATTTGAACAATTAGATCACTAACACAAGAACACTGTGCTAAACCCAGAACCCTACATCATCATTCAAAATCTAATGTAACCTCAAAAATCATGCATTACAGTGTATACGTTACTTGGTTGAACCCAAACTGCGTGTATACACTACTTCCATTAATCAAACCTACATATACCTTCAAAACTACTCCAAAAATAAAATTTTGAATCAAGTCTGTACCAACCAGCAATATAATAAATATCTACTATCAACTTACAAAGCTTTACACAGGCAGGGACAGAGATTACCTCTTCTCACTTATACAATTAGTCAATCAAATGCTAGCCTCCTTATGCATTCAGTTTTACATTTAGATCAAAAAAAGAAGCTTTTCTTTTATGTACGCTACATGACAGAACATAACTCTATATGTTGTTTGGTTGAGACAAACCTGTGTATAGATCTACAAATGTTGAGTCAGAACTTTGCAGCAATTCTAGACTTCAGGCAAACCTAGATCATGATAGATAATGAATAAAACAAGCGCAAAACATCAGATCTAGTCTCAACTAATATCAGATCATTCAAGAATAAGTCATTTCAGGTCTCATGATACTATTCCAATATTGAACTCAAGGTGCACATGAATATTTCAGATCTAGTCCGAAACATAACCCTGCTTCATAAAATATACTTCATATACATGTATTCCTTAGAATCTTATTGCTTGCACACTTCACCTTATGATCTGCTCCTCTTTATATAGCTTTAGGCCCTTCGTCAATACCTTGGACCAAATACCTAGGGTCAAGACCACACACCAAATACCTTGGACCAAAATCTTGATTTTCCATCCCATACGTGCTTTCCCTTCTGCGAGAGTGCATTTATACATATACATTGTGCTTAGATTATCTTTCAGATCCATGGCATAAGGATTCTTTTTCATCGACATTTCCAATTATATATAGAGATGCCTAGCCGACAGATATAATTAATTTAATTATTCTTTTTTACTTTTAGGTTTTATGGTTATATTAATTATATTTGTCTTAATTTTCTAATTATATAATTAATTTAATTTAATTTAATTTTAATTAATTATTTCTATTTTAATTATTTTAATTTAATTTTTAATTATTACTTATTTTAATTATAATTATTTCTTATTTTAATTTAATTCTTTTAATTTATTAATCTTAATTTTAATTATTATTTATTTTAATTAATTTTAATTTTAATTATTTATTTATTTTGATTATTATAGTTATTATAATTATTAATTTTAAATGTTGCAATTATATTGATTCTATAATTTTGTTTTAACTGTATAAATTTTAATTATTTTTTATTTTAATTATTATTTTAATTAATTATTAATTTTTAATTTTTAATTGTTAATTGTTATAATTATATGTGTTCTAATTTATTTATTAATTATAATTATAAATTGAAACTGTTCTCATATATTTATAAATTATAATTATAAATTTAATTGTTGTAATTATATTTATTTCAATTTATTTATTTATTAATTTATTTAGTTTTTATTAATTTATTTATTAATTTTAATTGTTTTGATTGTATTTATTTTGATTATCTATTTGTTTTTAATTATTATTCTAATTAATTATTAATTTTTAATTTTTAATTGTTAATTGTTATAATTATATTTGTTCTAATTTATTTATTAATTATAATTATAAATTTAAATTGTTCTAATATATTTATTAATTATAATTATAAATTTAATTGTTGTAATTATATTTATTTCAATTTATTTATTTATTTAGTTTTTATTTATTTATTGAGTTATTTTTACCTTGTATTTGTATTAGTTTTAATGATAAGTCATGATTATTTATTAAGGCTCCCTATAGATTGTCCTATGTTGAGGAGTTTATTCTAGTTAAGATATTTTTGATTGATGTTTAATTCCTCTGATTATTATTTATTTATTTATTTTTTGAAATTCTATTTTATTAAGGTCAAAGTGTGTTATTAAATTAAATTGGATTAGATCTATTATGTTTGTTCTAGGTTAATTAGGGGAGGATTCTGGTTAGGGGTAGATTTGGATGATAGGATTGGAACCCAGTTTTTTCTTATGGTCCATCCATCATCTCTATTGAGGTTATTATGGTGTTTGCTAATTTCTATGGCTTCTCTGAATTTCCTTATGAAGTAGTGATTGCTCCTGGTTAAGTTCCGGGTGTCTTCTATACGTATTTGGTCAGTTTTATCAGAATGTTCAGCTAGGGCTGAGGATTTGGATCGATTGTGTTTAATGTCAGCTGAGTGTTCCTGGATTCATGTGTTAAAGGATCTTCCAGTCTCACCTACATAGGGTTTGCCACATGAGCAGGGAATTAAGTAGACCCCTTTATGGCATTTAGGGTCCACTTTTTATTTCACTGGGTTAAGGCAATTGCGGATCGCGTTTAAGGGTTTGAAAGTGGTTAGAATTCCATTGTTTTTCAGTATGCGGGATATTTTGTCTGTAGACCTCTGTATGTAAGGGAGGTTGACTTTGCCTTTTATATTGTCAAAGTTTTTATTTTTGTTGGGTCGCGGTTTTGATTTATTTATGGCTTTGATAGCTTGATGTTTATTGTATCCATTTTTCTGGAAAAGTTTAATAAGGTGTTATATTTCTGTTTCTAGGTGTTCTTTATCAGAGATTCTAAGGGCTCAGGTTGCTAATGTGTTGAGGACTCCTAGTTTGTGGATAGGGTGATGATGTGAGGAGGCATGTAAATATTGTTCAGTGTGAGTCTTTTTTCTATATACCTGGTGGGATATAGAGCCATCCTCATTCTTAGTGATGAGGATATCGAGGAAAGGGAGGCTTTTTTTTACGTCCAATTCCATAGTGAATTTTATGGAAGGGGATAAACTATTTAGGTGTTGCTTGAAGGTTTCCAAGGTTTCTCTTCCATGAGGCCATATGATGAATGTGTCATCCACATATCTTTTCCACAATTTAGGTTTTAGGGGTGCCGTTTTAAGGGCTTTGTCTTCAAAGTCTTCCATAAATAAATTGGAAATGATAGGGGATAGGGGTGACCCCATGGCCACTCCACATGTTTGTTCATAAATATCTTCCATGATGCTGAAAAAGGTTGATCTCAGGCAAATTTCTATGAGCTTAGATGTGTCAGGGTCTGTTAGTTTCTAGATAACCTCCATGGCATCATCAATGGGGATATTGGTATATAGCGAGGTGACATAAAAACTAACTAAAATGTCATCTTGATCAATTTTGATGTTCTTGATTTCTTCAATGAAATGGGTTGAGTCTTTGACAAAAGAGTCTATGTTTCCCACTAGTGGTTTTAGTTTTTTGGCTAGGTGTTTTGCTAGATGGTATGTAGGCCCATTAATTGTGTTAACTATCGGTCTTAGAGGGATGTCCTCCTTGTGAATCTTAGGGGCTCCATAAATTCTTGGTGTGTATGGATTGCTCACTATGAGATTTTTGTTATCTTGTATCTTACTAGTTTTTATTAGGTTGCATATTTTCTTGGAGATATTGTTTAATGGGTTTTTGTTGAGTTTTCTGTAGCAGCCACTGTTATTTAGATGATCTAGCACGTTTTCTTTGTAGTCACTTTTGTTCATGATAACAGTGTCTCCTCCTTTGTCTGCTTTCAACACTACAATATCAGGGTTGGAGTTCAAGGTTTTGAGAGCTAGATACTCTTGTTTGCTGATATTGCTTTTGGGGGGTTTTTCTTTTCTAAGGGTGATTGAAGAGTCTTGTCTGATTTGTTCTTTTATGTTTTCATGAAGGTTCTTGATACCATATTCAAACAAAATGTCTTCAACAGGGATTTTTCTTGGTGTGATGGAGAAATTTAATCCTTTTCTTAATAAATTTATGATGTGTTCATTTAATTGTATGTTAGATAAATTTATGACCAAATTGTCTTTTTTATTAGGTTTATTATTGTTATCGTTATTAGTGTGTGATATATGTTTGCTATTATTGTATTGTTCCTGTTTATGTGTTGTTGCAGGTTGGGACAGCGTAGGCTGGAAAGGAGGCACGGGTGAGTCTGGCAGCTTTGGTTGGGTTGTTTGCTGTGGATAGGGGTTATTATATAAAACTGCGTGCTGTTGATTGTTATGAAGACCTGCGTGCTGATGACTGCATGGGAAAGACTGCGCTTGTTGGGTGGGAGACTGCGTAGGCTGATGATTGCAATGCTGGCTGGGGGACTGTTGCGTGGGAGACTGCGTGAGTGGAGATTGTATAAGACTCCGTGGGGGTGTGTAATACTGCGTGGAGAGTGGAGCTGTATTGTATTGCATGGAGAGTGGAGCTGTATTGTAATGCGTAGGGGTTGTATTGCATGACTGTGTATTGTATTGCGTAGGGGCTGTATTGCATGACTATGTATTGTATTGCGTAGGGGCTATATTGCATAGCGTGGGGGACTGTGTATTAAACTTGGGTAGGGCTTTATGGTGTGTGCAAAATGTAGGCTGGGCTTTATGCGATGGCTGAGTGGATTGTGAAGGGGCTAGGTTGCTTTCTGATTGCGTTGTCAGTTTATGAGGCTGCGATGAGGCTGGGTTGTGTGTGTTGACAGGTGAATTCTGCACAAAGGTAGAAGGTAAATTGTTGTGCGTTGGGTTTGTTGTTAGGTCTAAGTTTCCAGTGTTTTTATTGTTATCGATAGAAAGATTATGATTGATGAGGGATTTTAATGAGGAAATTTGCGAGGTATTGATTTTAGAGTGAGAGCCGAAATCTGTTACATTGTGGAGTGTTTTTTTGTCCATTAGTTTGGAGAATTTTTGAGTTTGTTTAGTGATTGTAAGTTGCTCCAGTCTACTAGTTTTTAAAGTAGAAGCCGAGTCAATTAGCACCCATAACTCAGGTTTGATTAAATTAGCTAAATTTTTATGAAGATTATAAGTTTTTTGGGATATAGCGTTGAGTTCAGACCTCGTTTTTTCTGATTTCTCTTCGAATCAAAGCAATGCTAGCTTTGATGAATATTTCATTATTGCGCTGGCTTCTCAGACAATGATTGATTTTGGCAAAGGTAGGAATAATTGATGAATCTCTGCATCTCTTTAGAAATGTAAGGTCAGTCTTCTTTTTCATTAAGAGCCATCTGTTTCGTTCAAATCTGTGAACTTCTTTCATAATCTCCCTTCCGTATTGGGTGAGTAGCTTTTCTTTGAGGTTTGTGCGAGTTTCATCATTGCTTAGATTATCTTCACCCCACCCACAAACTAGGAGTCCTCAACACATTAGAAACCAAAGCCCTTAGAATCTAAAGAGCACCTAGAAACAGAAATAGAACACATTATTAAAGTTTTCCTGAAAAATGGATACAATAAACATCAAGCTATCAAAGCCATAAATAAAGCAAAAATGCGACCTAACAAAAATAAAAACTTTGACAATATAAAAGGCAATGTCAACCTCCCTTACATACAGGGGTCTACAGACAAAATCTCCTGCATCCTGAAAAACAATGGAATTCTAACCACTTTCAAACCCTTAAACACGATCCGCAATTGCCTTAATCCAGTGAAAGACAAAGTGGACCCTAAATGCCATAAAGGGGTCTACTTAATTCCCTGCTCATGTGGAAAACCCTATGTAGGGGAGACAGGAAGATCCTTTAACACAAGAATCCAGGAACACTCAGCTGACATTAAACACAATCGATCCAAATCCTTAGCCCTAGCTGAACATTCTGATAAAACTAAACACCAAATATGTATAGAAGACACCCAGATCTTAGCCAGGAGTGATCACTACTTCATAAGGAAATTCAGAGAAGCCGTAGAAATTAGCAAACACCCTAATAAACTCAAAAGAGACGATGGATGGACCATAAGCAAAAACTGGGTTCCAATCCTATCATCCAAATCTACCCCTAACCAGAATCCTCCCCTAATTAACCTAGAACAAACATAATAGATCTAATCCAATTTAATTTAATAACACACTTTGACCTTAATAAAATAGAATTTCAATAATAATAATAATAATAATAATAATAATAATAATGAGAGGAATTAAACATCAATCAAAAATATCTTAACTAGAATAAACTCCTCAACATAGGACAATCTATAGGGAGCCTTAATAAATAATCACGACTTATCATTAAAACTAATACAAATACAAGGTAAAAATAACTCAATAAATAAATAAAAACTAAATAAATAAACTGAAATAAATATAATTACAACAATTAAATTTATAATTATAATTAATAAATATATTAGAGCAATTTAAATTTATAATTATAATTAATAAATAAATTAGAACAAATATAATTATAACAATTAACAATTAGGTATTAAAAATTAAAAATTTATTAGAATAATAATTAAAAAAAAATAATCAAAATAAATGCAATCAAAACAATTAAAATTAATATATAAATAAAAAAAAACTAAATAAATAAATTGAAATAAATATAATTCAACAATTAAATTTATAATTATAATTAATAAATATATCGAAAAGTTTAAATTTATAATTATAATTAAAATAAGAAATAATTAAAAATTAAATTAAAATAATTAAAATAGAAATAATTAATTAAAATTAAATTAAATTAAATTAATTATATAATTAGAAAATTAAAACAAATATAATTAATATAACCATAAAACCTAAAAGTAAAAAAGAATAATTAAATTAATTATATCTGTCGGCTAGGCATCTCTATATATAATTGGAAAAATAAGACGAGTCTTTCAATATTTTCACATCCTAAAGATGAACCACCATTGCTGGTTCGAAACGTCGATGAAAAAGAATCCTTATCCGATGGATCCGGAAGATAATCTAAGCAATGATGGAACTCGCACAAACCTCAAAGACAATATATACACTCTTTTTGATCTGTGTTCCTATGTGTATACGCTACTTTGACAAAGTGAACCAGCGTATACCTCTCTTTCTTCAATCTCTAGAGTCTGATCTGGAATCCTTTGTTGTTAACCTATTGCACTATGAAATTTCATCTCTATGAGTTTCCATCAAGGACAACACCTCTATCATAATTCCAACATCAACTTGTGCACTAAATGCATTCACATTACGGGACGAAATCTTCCAACCATTTACAACCTTCTTCGCTTTTTCTGCAATCCTCTAGGAATTTCCAAGCTAATTTCCTTCAGAACACCAAGAGGAATGATGAGAAAACGCCATTAAATCCCTTATTCACATGCATCAGACAGTCTCTATTCTATTAGGGCCTACAACCACACCCAGATCATTGTGTCCATGTGATTGGATCCTTCTAGTCACTCCCAAATGCTTAGCTCCATGCAACTGTAGCTAAGGAAAAGGAAAGTCATCAAGCCTTGATTTGAGGACCTATGCCGTCTATTGGATCCTCTTCTCGAGAATCTGTACTAGACTTCAGACCTTTCACATCACCTTTGAAACATATATAAGTGAATCAAACGAGTCTCCCAAGTGTCACTACTAAAGTGACCTTGAATCCTAACAAACAAGGTTGGCAAGAGTGCCAAGAAGTCCTCCACTCTCCACCAATCATCAGCATCAACTGCAACATATTTGAAAAAAACTACAATACTCTGTAGCACCAACATTAAATGAACACATTAGACCAACAATTCAGCCACCTAAGAAAAAACATGAAGACGTAATGAGGATGTAGTTGAAAAGTCAACTAGTATTCCATCAATCATCACCATCACATGTAGTCTTCATGATCAATTTGTAGCAACATCATCATCCAAGCTAATGCCATACTCTAACAATCATAAGTGCTCCATCAAGTGTGATCAACATCATCCCAACGCATACAGACACACACCAATTTCTGAATCAATCTTCTTCTTAATGAGGTTGACATAACTACATGACCTCATAAGAATAGACATCAATACCAACAAAACCATCCAATTGTTAATATAACTAGCTACAACCATGCTACAACAAAGACATTTGTACATAACCTGGTCTACAAGTTCTTAACATCAATGCCAACATGAGCTAGTTATCATCATGAACTAATGAAAAAATCAACTAGCTAGATCCATGCATAGAAAAATACCAACAATGTGCCCATAGATGCCAACAAAAATAATAAGAGTGATAAGAGTATGAAAGAGGAACTCTTTTTATCTCAAATCTAAATATTTGATGTCTTTTAATTCTTTTTAATGTGATAGTAATGTTTACAACATACTTTTATCCTTTTTCTCAACGTTATAACACCAATTGAGCTTCTGATGGATGTCGATTCCCAGATATTTTTACAAATTAACTTCCACCAAGCAGTTGTTATCATGAATAAAAGTATCATAGGTGATTTTTTTAGACTTGATTATCATGAATTTAGTTTTGTTGATGTTTACAACCATTTTCATCATGGTGTAGAAATCTTTTATAATTTTAAGTTTCCTTCTAAGATCATAATATCTCTTTACAAAAAGAAAGTAACACTAGCATAAAGGAGAAGAGTTATGACCATATTAGTGAGCGTGGGCCCAACACAACTTACATATTTCAAGCACTCTTCTAGCTTATCAATACATATTGCCAAAATGGTAGGCGATAAGGGGCACATTTTCTTGACTCCAATATTATATTTAATCTCTTTTGACCAACCCTTAGTGGTCCTACTGTTGGAAATAAGATTCTCTCATAGCCTTCTCACAGCAACAGTCAACTCAAGAGGAACCATTATCTCTTTGGGCCTCCACCATAACTTTGTTCTACAAATGCTGTCAAAAGTGTTTCTAAATTCAAGAAAATAACAAAATTGATCACTTTTATATAGCAATATTCGTATTCAATTATCCTAAAAGTAACAATATGGTTCATGTCATGGTTGAATCTTCTCTCCAAAACCCATATTGGCCTTTAGCTATTCTACCATGGATTTCAATCTAAATGATATTATTCGTCTCCAAAATAATCCTATACAATTTGGATAAATATTGTTGATCATAATGATCCTACGATTAGGGGGAACAATTATATCCCCACCACTAAATATATGAACAACAAGGCTTGAGGTCTATGGCTTAGGGAACCATTGCTTCATTCCTAAATTAAAGAGCATGTGTATGTATGGGATGAGTATAGATTGTACTTAAAACATTTATCTTGGTAGCCTTTAATATCCTTCTCATTCCCATTATCAAGTTGCTTAATCCCAAAGTCAATGCCTTCAAAGGAAAATTTATCATCCTATATGGGGGAATTCGAAATGGAGTCCATGGATTTAGGGGATTCATAGATTTTTTTAAGGTAAATATGCTAGTTTTTCAAATGAAACAAATGAATCTCTTTAGTCTTCCGAATCAAAATTTTCCTCTAAAACTTTATAGGATCATATTTAGAGAGGTTCAAATAACTACTCTTTCTTTCTACATATATACAATGGCATTACAATGGCATTATGTTACAAGTGTTTCCCTTGATGGCAACTCACTCAGATGATAGTTCACAATGCAACAGGTTAACAGAAAAGGATTACAAATCAGACTCTAGAGATTGAGGAAAGAGAGTAGTTTAAGAGGTATATGTTGGTTCACCTTGTCCAAGCAATGTATACACACGAGTTAACAAAACAAAAGGAGCATATACATATACATGTGCTTTCAAAGGAGGAAAAGCATGTACATGTTGGAAAACTAAGGTTTTGTTCCAAGGTATTTAGTCCAAGGTATTTTGGTCCAAGGTATTGATGCAAGGTATTTGGTCCAAGATATTTTGTCTGAGGTATTGAGCCTAGGTATTTGGTCCAAGCTATTGGGCCTAAGTGGTTCTGGTCCAAGGTATTGAGAAAGGCATAAAACTATATAAGGAGGAGAAGATCATTAGGCCAAGGTGTGCAAGTATTGAACATTTGATGAAGTGTTAGACCAAATATGCAGGTTATGGGTTTCTGATGCTTTGCTTGATCTGAACTAAGGATGCACCTATGTGGTTGATGACGGATGAGAACTAATGATGGATCAAGATCATAATCACTTATCATTATGTGATCTGCCAATGGATAGGCTAGATATGATTGCTAATGCACGTTTTATCCTTTATATATGATGATCTGCATATGTCTGATGTCTAGAATTGCAATGAAGCTATATGTAAGTGTTTGTAGATCTATACACTGGTTCGCTCTGGTGAAGGTGCATATACAAACTGGTTCGGCTCTTCCAAGTAGCGTATGCAAAAGAAAAGCTTGATGTTCAGGATGACTCGTCTATCAGATAAATATTGTTGTTTTACTACCATATTAATGTTGTTTGTCAATGATGTCTTCTTAGATCTGAAAGAAGAACTGATTGTATAAGGAAAGTAAGTCTGATTGATTGATTGATTGAGAAGGAAGCGTGATCCATATTTCTCTCTATTTAGAACTTTGTAATATGACAATAGATCTTCAAAATCTCACTGGTTGGTATAATTTGTGATTCAGTATCTTAAAGGTATACGCAAGTTAGAAAAAAGGAAGTAGCATATACATGCAGGTTTGCTTCGTTAAAGGAGAGTATACATTCTGACACATGCATTTTGAGGTTACAGTTTCTTTTTGTTGTTGATGGAGTTTTCTGGGTTCATATCTGTGTACTGATTATAGTGATCTCTCTGTTCCAGTTGATTGGATGAATCTGATTAAGTTTGAATCAATGATTGATTCAGTTGTGGTTGATTAAGATTTTGATGATTGAGTTTCAATGATTGGTTGATGCAGATGCATTTGATGGTTATGGTGATTGATTCTAAGCTTCAATGTTTTTGATGGGTCCAGTATGAAAATTGGATGAAATGTGGCCTACTATAGTGTTGTTGTGTACGAGGAGTATCTAGTCTGAAAATTTATGAAACGTGGTCCCTGGAGGAAGAGAGAAGGTCGTAGCCTTCTGTAGGCCAACACCTACATACTGGTAAATATATTGGCCAGTACAAGAGCTAGGGGGTTGGAGATCCCTTCCAATAGTAGCTAGAAAATAAGTGATGGTTGGAGCCTTCAGTAGGCCAGTGCCTACGTACTAGTAAACTTATTGACTAGTACAAGAGCTAGGGGGTTATAGCTCCCTTCTAGTAGAAGTTGCAGAATGAGAGAAGGTTATCAGCTTCTGTAGGTAGAAGCCTGCATACTAGTATGATTCTACACCAGTACAAGGTTGTAAACAAATTTTCTTATTATTAAAAGAAGACAAAGATGACAACATCACGTGGTTTTCACAGACATTGGGTTTCCACCTTAAATCTTGGTGTTCATTTGTGTTGCTTATGTGTGATGGTTTATTCTGTTATTACTGCACATGGTTACTACTTAATGTTTAATAAAGTACTGTGCACTGATTAAAGATCAACATATGATGAATTAACTGAATCATAAGTTCACGGATATACATTGGTTTCCTCAAGAATAGTTGCATGCACACGCGAGTTCCCTTCACTGATGTAGTGTATATAAATATGATTATGGAAATGAAAATGTTATAGATTGTAAATACTGATTCACCCCCCCCCCCTCTTAGTATTATTTCCATCAATTCGAATCAGAGCAGGTCCTTTGACAAAAGTTTGATCGCTTAAAGGAGATCCGTAGAAACAATGGGAAAGAAGCTAAAGAAGAAAGCACCTCAAAAGAACAAGGGATCCGAAAGGAACTATGATACTGGGAGAGATGATTGGGGATTATGTGGAAGAAACTCTTTAGATTTAGAATCACCTCAAAATGATGATGAACAAGCCAAAGAACTCTCAAGTATGAATTTGTTGTCCTCTGGTGATACATCTCTCTGTTCATTTGAAAATAATGAAAGTAATAGTGAAACAACTAAATTTTCTCTTATGGGCAAAAGAGAAAGAGATCAAATAGAAGCATAATTTCAAAGGCTCATACATATAGTTAAAGATCAAGAAGATATAATTGATAAAAGGGAATGTTCCTACAAAGAAGAAGTTACCAGATTAAAATATCAGTTGGAGGAAGGAAACAAGGTAAGGAAGGAGTACAAAGAAAAGGAAGATCATTGTCAAAAGATGCAGGATGAAGTGACATCATTAAGAAATGAAGTGAAAAGAGTTCAACAATAAAAAAGCTTAAAGATAGATTCAGTTATTATGAAAGTCTTGAAGCTAAGATCCTCTCTCTAAAAGAAGATCTTGAAAATCAAATAAGCATAATGAAGAACTACTCCAAGCACTTGAAGAATAAGAAAATGAAGTTCTCGAATTAAGGAAACAAGTGGAAGAATGAAGAAAATATGAAGAAATCATGAAGAAGCAGTGCCTTGAAAAGGAAAAGCAATATCAGGTTGACGTAAATATCATAAAAGGTAAATTAGAAGAATAGGATAAGCTTTTATGATTTCAAGATAGTACTAATATTTTGGATGATATTCTTAGTAATCAAAGGTCTCCTGCCATCAAATCTGGTGTTGGTTTTCATAAATCTATTGAAGGTGAATCTAACTCAAAAGGTGAGACAAAGAACTCTAGTGAAAAATTTGAAATGCTCAACAAAGAGATGAGAGGTCAACCCCATCAACAACCAAGGAAAGAGATTCTTCAAAGAAGATCATTTACTTCTAACTATGGAAGTGATAATCGGTTGTTTCCTCTGATGAATAATGTTGAATGTTTTATATGTCACAATTTTGCACATGTTGCAGTGAGATTCAAAATTAGAATGGTTCAAGCTAATAACCATCACATAGAAATGTCATCAGCTTCCAAGTACTTCAAGGGATATTGTTTTTCTTGCAATATGTTTTGTCACAGAGCCATTGAATGCTATAGAAGGAGTCTGAAACATTTAAGATACTATGCATGTAACAAGTTTGAACATATAGCTAAGGAATGCAGGAGAAAATTTTAGGCACCATACGAAAAGGAGGAAACAACATCACACTCGAAGAAATGGAAGAAGAAGGAAGTACAGTTAGAAAAATGTGCCATGGCACAATATACAAACATAACTGACTTAGGGGGAGCTAAATGTGTAAAACTTCAGTGTTCTAAATGTCATATGCAAGTTTCATGAAGATAATTTGTGTATATATGCGAGCTCAAAGCTACACAGTCACGTATATGTTGGTTTGACAAAAAAGAAGTGGGACAAACTCAAGAAAAAGTGTCTGATATGGTTCAGTCAATTATCTGCTTTGTCTGATGATGGTTACAATCTGTTGATGATATGTGGAAATGTTTTGGTCCTCATAAGCTGTTAAAAATTTGATGTATATATGATTTTTGATTATTTTTTATGATTCTTACTGATATTTGCAATGATCATATCTAACAATGAACAGTTGGCACAGGTTCAGGGGAAGCATATGCTTATAATAATGCATTGTTGCCATTATGTTTATAAGTCTTTGGTACCTAATGATTCTTATCAATGTTGATGATGCTTATGTGGCTAAAGTGTTTAAATGATACATCATGCTATGTTATAGTTATGAGTTGACCATGGTGAAATCTCAGATGATACTTGTATTTCTTGGGGTTACATAGTTGTTATTTAGATCACATTTGTGGATGATTGTGCATGACTTTTTGATGATACAAAACATATATGTTGTTTGCATTGTGATCTTCATCACGACAAGGAGGAGTACAAATATTGAGTACACAAATTCATTATTTGATGATGAGCCACTCATTTCTTTTATGTTGGTGTCATCATGCCTTCGAATATGCATAAAATTCATATGGTGCGGTTATGACGCAGGATTCCTATCGTTCTTGGCTCTCACATGGTTTAGGATTGTTGTTTTTGATGGTATCAAGAAATCTTAACAAATGATCATGAGCTCATGGTTTGGGAGATACATAGTTGATGGATACACATGATGTTGGATACATCGATGATTACTTAAGTTGCATATTGATAAATATCATTGGTTGGACAAGAGAATGGTGTTAATGTAGGTCTCATGAAGACATAGTTATTTGAATACATGGATATTCAGAGACATGGCTTACTTACTCACAAAATGATGATGACTTATTACTTTATGATGTTAAGTTTGATACTGGCACATGTTGATTATCATGGTTGATTCTTATCAAATGTGGGATATTCCCTAGTGATGGTACATGGTTGATATATTGAGGGCTCTTGTGGAAAGATCATTATGTTCTCGATGATGATGTTATGATCATAGATGATGACTATGGTGTTTTTACATACATATGATAAGCTGTGAATGATTTTGTGCTGATTCATGGAAGGTTATGATAAGGCCCTTTCTACTAAGGAAACAAAGAAAGTTGATCTTGATGACATCAAGAGGATGAGTTGATATCTATATATGACATACTTTGTCACATGTTTATGATATTTAAATTGTCATATCTTGAGAAGTGATGATGGACATATACAGGTTGTTGGTCTAGATGTTGTTGACAAATGGTTATGGTGTAGATATATGGTATATGATAGTTGCTCGTGACTATCATGGTCTTGTTTAGGTCTTTGGTCTTTGTTAAAAATGTCATGTATATCATTTGATGTAAAGGTCATGTAAAGGCCCATGATGTAGTAATATTTCTATGTTTGTCATAGTCTTTTAATGAGTCCTTTTTGGTCATATGATGTAGTTTGTACCCCAAATATGCATGGGAAGGATGATGTAATAATTACCACATTTGAGTCATGTATAATCAATTGGTATATCCCCACTTGGTTGGGAGATTGATGTATATATGAGTCAATGGTGATAGGAAGGTCAAAGTCATATAGTTGAGTTATAGAGTCATGTTATTATTTGGGAAAATATTTTTGCAGACTCTGCGTGTACCTAGGGGGAGCGTGGATGGTATAGTGCAGCTCAACATGTACAAAGGGGGAGTTTAATAAAAAAAGTCAGCATGTTCCTAGGGGGAGCATGACCAATGTTCATATTCAGCTATTCAAATATTTACCCTTGATATAAAAGGGGGAGAATAACTTGGCCCGCCCTTTGCCCTTGATGTCAAAGGGGGAGAGTATTTTGATGTTGCTTGTTATCTCTAACAATTTCTACAACTTTCACTAATCAACACCAACATGGCTGCCATCAAGTCCAAAGGGGGATATTGTTGGAATTATGAAGCATGTGTTGTACTTGATGGAAACCCACTTGTAGCAGAACAACTGAATTATATATGGTAACTAAATGAATCTGCAAAAGAGATATATGATGTGATAGAATGCATGGCGATTGTCTTTACAAATGTGATAGAATGCATGGCAGTTGTCTTCACAGATGTGACAAAATTCAGGGCACTACAAAGGAATATATTCAGAAGTAATGTACAGTGGAATTATGATACGGGTGTTTCCCTTGATGTCAACTTACTCAAATGACAGTTCAGAGTACAACAAGTTAACAACAAAGGATTATAGATCAGACTCTAGAGATTGAGGAAAGAGAGTAGTTTAAGAAGTATACAGTGGTTCACCTTGTTCAGGCAATGTATACACATTGGTTAGCATAACAAAAGGAGCGTATACATATACATGCACTTTCAAAGGAGGAAAAGCATGTACATGTTGGAAAACTAAATTTTTGGTGTGGGGTATTTAGTCCAAGGTATTCTGTCCGAGGAATTTGGTCTGAGGTATTGACCCTAGGTATTTGCTCCAAGGTATTGGTCCTAAGTGGTTCTTGTTCAAGGTATTGAGAAAGGCCTAAAGCTATACAAGGAGGAGAATATCATTAGGCCAAGGTGTGCAAGTATTGAATATTTGATGAAGCGTTAGATCAAATATGCAGGTTATGGGTTTTTGATGCTTTTCTTGATCTGAAATAAGGATGCACCTATGTGGTTTATGATGGATGAGATCTAATGATGGCTCAAGATCATAATGACTTATCATTATGTGATCTGACAATGGATAAGGTAGATCTGATTGCTAACACATGTTTCATCCTTTATATATGATGACTTGGGTATGTTTGAAGTCCTGAATTGCAGTGATGTTATAAGTAAGTATTTTCATATCTATACATCAGTTTGCTTTGGTCAAGGTGCGTATACACGCTAGCTCGACTCTTCCAAGTAGCATATACAAAATAAAATCTTGATGTTTGGGATGACTAATCTATCAGATCAATACTGCTATTTTATTGATATATTACTGTTGTTTTTTAATGATGTCTTCTTAGATATGAAAGAAGAATTGAATGTATAAGGAAATTGAGTCTAATTGATTGATTGCTTGGGAAGGAAGGGAGATCCTTGTTGATATCTATTTAGAAGTTTGTAATATGATAGTAGATCTTCACAATGTCACTAATTGGTACAGTTTTTGATTCAATATATTTAGAGGTATACACAGGTTGGATAAAAGGAGGTAGTGTATACACACAGGTTTTCTTCATTAAAGGACCATATGCATTCTGACACATGCATTTTGAGGTTACAATTTATTCTGGTTCTCGATGGAATGTTTTGGGTTCATATCTATGTACTGGTAATAGTGATATGTTTGTTCTAGTTGATTGGATGAATTTGATTAAGTTTGAATCAATGATCGATTCAGTTGTGCTTGATTCAGTTATTGATGATTGACTTTCAGTGATCGGTTGATGCATATGTATTTGATAGTTACGGTGATTGATTCTAAGCTTCAATGTTGTTGATGGGTCAAGTATGAAAAGTGGATGAAACGTTGCCTACATATAGTGTCGTTGTGTACCAAGAGTATCCAGTCTGAAAATTTATGAAACGTGTTCCCTAGAGGAAGAGAGAAGGTCATAGCCTTCTGTAGGCTAGCACCTACGTATTAGTAAACATATCAGCTAGTACAGGATCCACGGGGTTAGAGCTCCCTTCCAATAGTAGCTAGAAAAATACTGAAGGTTGGAGCGTTGAGTAGGCCAGTGCCTACATACTAATCAATGTATCGACTAGTACAAGAGCTAGGGGTTTGTAGCTCCCTTCTAGTAGAAGTTGGAGAATGAGAGAAGGTTGTAACCTTATGTAGGTAGAAGCCTATGTACTGGTATGAGTTTGCACCAGTACAAGATTGTAAACACATTTTCTTGTTATTAAAAGAAGACAAAGATGACAACAACACGTGGTTTTCACCCACATTGGGTTTCCACCTTAAATCTTGGTGTTCATGTGTGTTGCTTATGTGTGATGGTTTATTCTATTATTACTGTACATGGTTACTATTTAATGTTTAATAAAGTACTGATGCCTGATTAAAGATCAACATATGATGAATTAACTAAATCATAAGTTCACTGGATATAAGCCAGTTTCTTCAAGAATAGTTGTGTGCACACATGAGCTCCCTTCACTAAGGTAGCATATATAAATCTAATTATGGAAATGAATAAGTTATATATTGTAGATATTTATTCACCACTCACCCCCTCTCAGTATTATTTCCAACATTTATGTGTACAAAAATGAAGTTGTAAAATAAAGTTTTCGTAACTCTTATTAGGACATTTTAATATATCTATCTATCTATATATATATATATATATATATATATATATATATATATATATATATATATATATATATATATATATATATATATATATATATATATCATGGGAAAGGATATGAAATATCATATTTCATGCTATTCAACCTATAAAAAAATTATAATATTTGCATCTATGTATGACATTGAGCATGTTGGAAAATTAATCCCAACCACCGTGTTAAACACATTGACAACAACCATACTTGTCATATGAATTTTGTAGGTTGCAAATTTGTTTACAGATTGAATGACAGAAGGTTTTACCAGGAGCATGAGTTCTCAATTCCACAACGCATAAGACCATTCTGTAAAACACATCAACCATTTAAGAATGAATTTCAATTTAATATAGGGATGGTAATTAAGTATGGTCAAGTATTTACTCCCCCAGTGAAATATCTACTCTGCAACATGGATATGAACAATCACCCATCTTGTTTCTTAATGTTTCGATGACTGATTTATTAATCACTCAAAATGTATATTTTGGATAAATATGAATGTAAAATTATTTTGTATAGTCGAGGAGTTGATATGGCGTAATTCTGAGAGTTCGTGGGTAGTTACTGTGTTTTACTTTGTCTTACTATCCAACCCCTAATGAAGTGTAAATTTCCATAAATATTATTTTTTACTTCGTGAATGAGCCAAAATCTCATATGAATGTATTTTCATGCATTAAAATTATAAGCTAAATTTCTATTGTATTGCTCCAACCTTTGCTATGTTTTTACTCTGTTTTATGTCGGTTAAAATTTCTATGTTATTTTAGGCCTCTGTCTAGTTGCGATTTGCTTGTCACAACTAGAGATTTGTACTTCGCAATTGAATATTTGAAGGAGATTCCTCTCCCTTCCCCCCTGTAAATTTTTCAACATGGTATCAGAGCAGGTGAAACTTTGTTAGTGTAAAAACAAGTGTTTTTACTCAGTGTTAAAATTTGTTTTAAGGGAAATTTTTTTTTGAGCATATTTGAGTGAGAATTTTTTTTACAGTGATAAATGGAAGCATCAAGAACAAGCTTGAATAATCCTTAGATACCTCAGTTTAATGGAAAAAATTATGACTACTAGGCTATAATAATGAACGCCTTGTTTTCTTCTCAAGACATTTAGGATTTGGTGGAGAATGTTTTTCAAGAACCAGCAGATGCAACAACATACAATGCCTTGACACAACCAGAAAGGGATTTGTTGAGGGACAATAGGAAGAAGGATGAAAAATCCCTCTTCTACATCTTTCAAGTATTTAATGAAATTATTTTTCCAAGGATCACAACCACAACAAAGTCCAAGAAACCATGGGATACCCTCGAAACAACGTACCAAGGCATGGAAAAAGTAAAGACATTGAGAAAATTTGTGTGAAAGAGTATGAGGATTTAGACTCATTATTTACACATGTAATTGGACTCTTTACTCAAATCAAGTCTGATGGTGAGACACTTGGGGAAAGGATAATAGTTGAGAAATTTTTGAGAAGTCTACCAACAAGTTTTGATACCATTGTTGTGGCCATAGAAGAGACACATGATATCTCACAATTTTCTATGGATGAGCTTCACATCACTAATTCCTCGTGAACATAGACTGAATAGAGCAACAAGCTCCTCACTCGAGCATGCCTTCAAGACAGAAGTTTCACTTGGTCAAGCTAGAGGCAAAGGAAGATCATATGCTAGAGGAAGAGGAAGAAGCCCAAACAAAGGTGGAAGATGCAGCCCTTCAAGCTCAAGTGGAAGAGGTAGCAATCAAAATTCAAGTCAAGGCTACACCTAAAGTCAAGCACAATGTCATAGATATGATAAATCTCAAGTCCAATGTCATTACTGTACGAAATATGCTTACTATGAAAATGAATGTGGAAAGAAGAAATATGACATAAGTAACAAACCAAGTGTAAATTTCACAAAGGAAAATGAGAACCATGACAACATCTTTTTAGCTTCTAATGTAGCACAAGAAAAATAAAGTGATGTATGGTTCCTAGATTTAGGGTGTAGCAAACACATGACAGGCAACATAGAAATGTTTTCCAATTTAGTGTGAAATATGAAGTGACATTAGGGAATGATAGAAAAGTATCTATCATGGGAAAAGGAAGATTAAAAATTCTAACAAAGAACAGGTAGAAGAAGGACATGTTAGATGTTTACTTTGTCCCTGGTTTGAATCACATTGTCACAAGCATTGGACAACTCATGCAAAATGGATATAATGTTTTTTTCAAAATCAATGAGTGCATAATTTTGGATAAGCATACAAGAAGGAAACTGATTGGAAAGGTTTAGATGACAAGCAATAGAAAGTTTCCCCTAAACATAAAATCATATTTGAAACAAGAAGGTGCACAAGCACAACTATAAATGAACTCATGAGAGGATTGAAGAAAAGATGCAATTGTCACACAAGTAAACTATGAAGCAGAGGTTGGACATGAAAATTGGTTATGGAATTTCAAATTTTTCATCTCAAGTTTCAAGGATTAAATTTGATACATAGGAAAGGCATGGTAAAGGGATTTCCACTCATAGAAGAGCTGACCAGCCTATGTGAAGGATGTATCTTGGGAAAACAACATGGAGAGACATTTTCAGTAGGAAAGTCAATAAGGGAAAAAGCACCTTTGGAGATTGTCCATTTAGATTTATGTGGCAAATGCAAACACCATCAATTGTTGGAAGCCACTATTTTTTTACTTTCATAGATGATTATGCAAGGAGGACATGGATGTACTTCCTAAAATAGGAAAGTGATGTGTTTGAACACTTTCGTCATTACAAAGATCTTGTTGAGAAGAAATGTGGAAAATAAATCAAAGTATTTAGGACTGATAGAGGTGGTGAATACATGCCAAATGGCTTCCTTCTATTTTTCATGGACCATGGAATTCATAAGAAATCTACAACAAGGTATACACCTTAGCAAAATGGTGTCATAAAAAGGAAGAATAGGACTATTATTGAAATGGAAAGGAGTATGTTGAAGGAAAAACATTCGCAAAATGATTATTTGGCTGAAGTTGTCACTTGTACAACATATATCATGAATAGTTGTCTAACCAAAAGTGTCAGGAATGTTGTTCCTAAAGATGCATGGAATGGAAGAGAGCATGTTGTCACTCACATGAGAGTGTTTGGATGTGTTTCCTATGCACATGTCCCGGATGTGTTAAGGAATACGTTGGAAAATAAGGAGGAGAAATGCATATTTGTTATATATATTGGTGAATCCAATGCATAAAAGCTCTAAAATCCATTAACCAAGTAGGTCATAATCAACAGAGATATGTAGTTCATAAAATATAAAGCACAAGATTGAATTTTAGGGAAGACAATCAATGTGAAAGCATGTACCACATGAGGAAAAAGAGGAATTGACAACATCAAGTAATTCCTCAACAATGACTCCCTATACTCCTATTCAATTGCAACAAAGCAGGAAATAAGTGAAAGCATCAAAAAATAATAGGACAACATCAAGTAGTCAATAAAGTGTTTCTCCAAGCATGCCGCAAAGCAAAACACTAAGTGACATGTCAAGCCCATCTTCTGCAAGCATAGGAAGAAGAAAATTCAGAAATTTAAATGGAATCTATGAGCAAGATGAAGTTGATAGTAGCGCTAGACTGAATTCCTTATTTGCATTGTTTTTTCATGTAGATTCCCAATCCATTTTGAAAATGTAGCCAAAGAAGAAAAATGGGTTGCGAAAATGGAGGAATAAGTACAAGAAATATAAAAGAATGACACATGGGCGTTAGTGAAACTTTCACATGGAAAATAAGTCATTGGAATGAAGTGGGTCTATAAGAACAAGAGAAACGTTGAGGGGAATATTGAAAGGCAAAAACCAAGGCTAGTTGTCAAATGATACAAGATGAAACATGGAAGACATTATGCAGAGACATTTGTGTCAGTCATGAGGATGGCCACAATGCATACAGTCATGTCAATTGAAGTGCAACATAAATGGAAAGTGTATCAAATGAATGTGAAATTATTGTTCTTGAATGGAGTGTTGAAAGAGAAAATGTATGTTGTGCAACCACATGGTTATGAGGCAGAAGGACAATAAGAGAATATGTATGGGTTGAGGAAAGCTCTTTATGGGCTGAAGCAAGCACCATGAGTATGGTATAGTAGGATAAATTCTTACATGTTTGACAATGGCTTTGAAAAATGTGATGGTGAGCCTACTCTCTACATCTAAGAGAGTGATGGTAAGCTTCTTATTGTTGTATTATAAGTAGATGATTTAATTTTTATAGGAAATGATGATTTCCTCATCGATGATTTCAAAGAATTCATGAAAAGTGAGTTTAAAATGACTAACTTGGGGTGGTTAAGATATTTTTTGGGCATAGAGATGAAGAAAATAGAAAATGACATTTTTATTTCTCAAGAAAAGTATGTAGCAAACATTTTAGAGATGTTTAATATGCAAAACAACAAGCTTGCACCAACTCCAACTGTCATGGGCTTATTTATCTAAGAGACTGTTTGGGATTTTTCTGACAAAAGCTCTGAGCAGAAGTATGAGTTCTCTGTTTCGCAACACATCAGGCCATTCTGAAACACACATCAAGAATCTAAGAACAAATGTGAATTTAATGTAGGACTGGTAATTAAGTATCATCAAATATTTACTCTACTAGTGAAATATGTACTCTATAACATAGATATGAACAATCGTCCATCGTATGTGTTAATGTTTTTATCAGTCATGTATTGATGAGTGAAAATCTATGTTTTGGATAAATATGAATGTAAAGTCTTTTGTATAGTTAAGGAGTTGAGAGGCTGTAAGTATTAGAGGTGAATAAAAATGTTAGGATATTCCGACACATAGGAAATCATTAAGTATAACTTCGTCTAGTATAGAGTTAGGTAAAGTGTGTTTCTTTACTATGTGCTTTTGTAACTTACAATATAACAGTCATGATATGTTCCGGACATGAATTGATCTGATGGTTCATTCTCTCCTTGGTATTACTGACACTTGATTCATGGCTTAACACCCGATTGGTCCATTATCTCTATTTAAAGAGCATGGAGGGTCATTTGTAGGGTTTTCTTTCATCAGAGAATCTTATGTATATTTTCATTCTTTTATTAATAGATTGCTTGAAGTGGCTGTGTTGGATCAGGCTGTGGACTATTTCCCTCTTTGAGGATTTTAGCCATATCATCAATATTGGAGTATTGATCTTTGAACTCTTTGTGAGCAGTGTCCTGTGGTGTTCTATCTAAGTAACTTACCCTATAATTTCCTACATGGTATCAGAGCTATTTGAGGGCTGCATCGATTGGTGATAAAAATCTGAAGTCGGTACAACTTCATCTGACTATCATTTCTTAGATCTATTGGTTCAGACCACTTTCGGGCTGAGAGGACTGCTCTATTGTGTTAGGAGCATATGTTCCAGTGAGGAACCCCTTTCGTTTCATACAAAAATGTTTTTGGTAGCCCTAGCAACATAATTTTTAGGATCTTGAGGTATATAGTCTTTATTTTCAATTTTAGTTATTCATATCTCTGTTTATTTCAGTTTTTTTATATCCTATTTTTTAATTACCGGATCTATATCTTTCATTTCCATGTATGCTCTTTGCCTTGCGACTTAGTGTGATCTCGGAAAATCAGAAACATTGAGGAAAATATTAAGGTTCTCATGAAAGCTAACTTGAAGCCATAATGTCTTGAAGCCATAATGTTTGGATTTTTTTGTATGTCCGTGTTGGGTTCTGTGGTCTTTTGTTTTTTAAGGTGATCGTTCATGAAAGAGTCTTATGTAAATTTTCATTCTTTTATTAATAAATTTTCTGAAGTGGTTGTGCTACCTCATGTTGTCCATTGTTTCCCTCTTTGAGGGTTTTAACCTGGTCAAAAATATTGGACTATTGATCTGTGATCTCTTTGTGACAGGTGTCCTCTCGGGTTCTATCTGAATAACTTTCCCTATGATTTCCTACATGGTATCAGAGCTATTTAAGGGATGCATCCATTGGTGATCCAAATCTGACACTGTTAAAACTGCATCTGAATGTCATGTCCTAGATCTATTGGTTCAGACCACTTTCAAGCTAAGTGGACTGCTTTATTTTGTTAGGTGCATCTGTTCCAGTGAGGAACCCCTTTCATTTTGCAAAAAAATGTTTTTGGTAGCCCTAGCTACATCATTTTTGAGGTCTCGAGGTATATAGTCTTTATTTACAGTTTTAGTTATTCATCTCTTTGTTTATTTCGGTTTATTTCGGTTTATTTAGCTCCTATTTCTTTTATTACATGTTCTATACCTTTCATTTCTATGTATGATCCATGCCTTGCGACACTGTGCGATTTGGAATAATAAAAAACAGGAAGGAAGGATTTTTTCCATGTGTATGCTCTTTTCCATGGCACCCTAGTGTGATTTGAAAAAATTATAAACATTGAGGAAAATATTAAGGTTCTCGGGAAAGCTAACTTGAAGCCATAAGGTTTGATTTTTTTTTATATGTCCATGTTGGGTTTTGTGGTTTTCTATTTTGTAGGAGAAAAGAGTTCCTTCAAGTAAGCATGCACCCCAAAGCTTCAGTGACTTACAAAATAAAGAAAAAAACCTTTCATCTTTTCAAAAAATTACTAACCTTTTAAAGTACCTCACTTGGTCCAAAGTTACTTTATGAGAATAGTGGCCTTGAGTTCAAGCCTTTATTTTTGTTGAGTTACTTTTTCAAAAAACACATGTAACTTAAGCTTTAAAGTTACTTTATGTAAAATTGTTCTCACCCATTATAAAAAGTGAGTCACTTACAATTATAATGTCTCTTTATCTTTTATTGAAGTTACAATTTAGTGTGTAGCTCATAAAGAACCATTGTAGAAGTGACTTTCAGTTATTTATAAAAGTGGGTGACATAATTTTCTTTTTAAATGAGCTAATTAGATTAAGTTTGGAAATGTGGGGTAGGGGGGGGTTAAATATAACATTATCATTCACATCCAGACATTCGCACACTTCATCGCCATCTTCAATAATTTTTCTTCAAAAAGTGATAAATACTTCAATTGGAAGCCATTTTTAGAGCTTTTTTTTTTTAATCAGCCTAATTTTTCGAAATCTTTCCAATGGAGCACTTATTTCCAACATCTACAGCTTTAGTTTCTATTAAAATGGAAAGTCCATGCCAAGTTATTCTTGACACCACCGACTACCTCCAATGGTGGTCCTATATTATGGATTTACTTATAAGTAAATTTATTTACATAATAGCCTCGGGCCAAGAAACTAAACCTAAAGATGACGATAAGGTAATGAAATGAGAAAATAGGTAAAATCAAGCATTTGGGTTGGTAGGGATGTGTATTTATCTAGACCTTAGGTTCCATGTTGGAGAACTTGATACCCTTAATGAAGCAATGAAACATCTAACTAAAGTTTTTGGAATTAAAAACAAAATTAGAGCCCATGAACTCAAAAATGAGTTTCTTATGTTGGACCCCAATACTTTTTCTTCCATTGAAGATATTTTTTCCAATTTCAAGACCCTTAGACTTCTCTTGGAAGTTTTTAAGGCTAAGAAAGAAGATGGTAGCCTTATCTATTCCATCCTCACTAATTTGAGGCTAGCATACTCTGTGTTTGTTTCCACCTTCCATTCTACTAGAGAAGCCTTTATTTCCCAAGGACAACACTAGAGGTCCCCCTCTTTTCATGCCTTTTGTGATTATTATTAATTAGAAAAAAAGAGAAACTCTTACATCTTGGTCTTCTTAACCTTGGAAACTCTACTAAGAAAGCCTTAGCCACCCAGGGACAACCAAATTCAAAAAACCCTAAGAAGAAGTATCCTAAAAAGAATGGTCCTAAATCAAACAAGGATCCTAAGCAATTTCATTGTCAAAATGAAAAATCACTTCAACAAAATGATAAGGTAAATAAAAACAAACAGGAGAATACTGATAGACATTTCCACTTTTGTATTTGAGATGGCCACTTGGAATCCAAATTCTTTAAGAATATGGAAGCCTTGGAAGAAGCAATGAAGAAGCATAACATCCATTTGGAGCACTATTCAACTTCAACTTCATCTTCAGGAATAACTCTTTCTGCATGTGGTTGTCAAGCATTTCAGTCTGGTTCTGCACTAAATGTATATTTTTCTTCTCATTCTCATGAGTGGCTCATTGATTCTGGAGCTTCTTATCACATGGCCAAAAACAAAGCCATGTTTTCTTCTTTAAATGATTGTAACACCAAAAATATATATGTTGGTAATGATAGATCTCTTAGTGTTGTAGGAACTGGAACTGTTCATCTAGACAACGGTCAATTTAATGATATATTATGTGTTCAAACCTTATCCTGCAACCTCTATATGTATATCAGATAACTAATTCAGGTGAAGGTAAAACCGTTGAATTTTAACCTCACGATGTTGTAATTAAGGACCTAAGAGATCCTAAACACATTTTAGACACTGGCATTGTTGATGATTCTACAAGGTTTTATATGTTTAACAACTTTGGTTCATCAACTCTTCCCTCTGTATTGTTGCACATAAATATGAAGTGAGAAAACTTTCGCATGAGCGATTTGGTCACTTAAACTGTCGCTCCATTCAAAATCTATGTAAATAAAATATGGTGACATGTATTCCTATGGTATCTTATAGAGATGGTGTTTGTTTCAGATGTGTACTCATAAAACATCATCGATATAGTTTTGAAAAATGTGCCCCTTGCCACGCGTCAACCCCTAAAAGCTTGTGCATAGTGATTTATGTGGTCCACTTCCAGTAGATTCATTCTCTAGCTACAAGTATTTCTTAACTTTTATTGATTATTTATCTATATGCACTTGGGTATACTTCTTAAAACTCAAGAGTGAACTATTTAACATTTTATTTGCCTTTAAGGCCTTTGATGAAAAACAATTTGGCCATCAAATTCTTAAGCTAAGATCTCGTAATGGCAGAGAATATGTTAACAACAAATTCATCAACCTTTTCATTGAGCATGGAATTCAAATGCAACATATTTTTCCATATACTCCACAACAAAATGCAGTAGCTGAAAGGACGAATCACACCATAAAGGAAATGACTAATTGTATCCTTCAACCTAAAGGTCTTAGTCTTAATTTTTGGGGAGAAGCAATTAACTGTGCAAATTACATAGTAAATCTCACTCCTACTAAGGTTCTAAGGAATATCACTCTAGAAGGAGCATGGAGCTAAACTAAACCAAATGTATGTCACTTTTGTATTTTTGGAAGTGAAACATGGGCCCATATTCCAAATGAGAAACATAAATATTTAGAACCTAAGAGTGAAAAAATCTATTTTTTTGGATATTTTGAAGATGTTAAGGGATATATACTTATTCGACTTAAGTCAAAAAATGCTATGGTTAGAAGCAATGTAAAGTTTGTTGAAAATATATCATCCTACGAGCCCAGTTCGATGGATGTGCCAACTCTCTCCATCTCTTCTACTTCTGAAAAGATTTCTTCTTCAGATGATAACAACAAGGATGCCAATCCTCCCCCATCTTCTTAGGATCCTCCTTCAGCTCCTCAGCTTCCAAAATGGGTTTGTGCTATTCAGGATGCAGCAGGTGTTCGTGTAGGTGATCCTATAGATCATCAACTTACATGTTCTTAGTTCGATAGAGGCTCTTCTTTATTGGCTCAAGCTCCAACGAATTATGATCCTAACACCTTTGCAGAAGCTTCAGGCCATCCAGATTGGGACACAACTATGAATGAAGAATATCGTTCATTATAGGCAAATGATACATGGGATCTTGCTCCTCTTCCAAATGGATGAAAATTTGTTAGATGCAAATGGGTTTGCAGAACCAAGTATGGACCAGATGGAAAAGTTGATAAACATACACTAGTAGAAAATGAGAAATTAGTGACTAGGTGACTAAAAACGTTAGTCACCACAACTTTTTCCAAGTGAAATACTACCAAAAATTAACAATATTAAGCAACCGAAGTAAAAACAACTAACATAAATCACTAATTTAGTCACCGGTTAAAATACATGACTAGCTAATAAGTAATACAACTAAAAATGACTAACATGAATGAATAATTTAGTCTAACAACAAAAATGCAACTACCTAACAAGTACTAGAATAATATGAATCATATTTTTATGTTAGTCATCTTAATTGTGTCAAGCAATCTAAACTTACAATTCGTATGCGTTTGAAAGGTTCTTAAAGTTTGGTTGAAAGGTAATCCTTCCTTAGGCACTTCTTCATCCTCACATGGTGTATAGGTGAGCCAACTTTGCACTATGTATCTCTAATAATTTGTAATTTTAAAAATATTTTTTTTAATAAAAAAATATTTTATGTATTTTTTAAAAATATATTCATTGAATCTAATTGGATCTAGTTCTAATTTGGAATTAATTTAAAGGGAAATTCTAATTTTTAAGACTATAATATCAAATAAAAACTACTTTAATTTCATATTAAACGACCTACATCCATATTAACCCCGGATCTATTAAGTCTTGAGGGGTGTCCAAAAACTCGAGGTGCAAACTTTTTTTTCTAGTGCAAAACATGAGGAAATGTTTTCACCTCGAGAGATTGGATCCTTCTTGGAACTTGACAGTTATAGGGTTAATATGGATCTAGGTTGGTTATATAATACTAAAAATTATCTATATTTGTATTTGTGTCTCTTTGTTATTCCCTTTCTCTATCTCACCACCCAAACATACACACACTATTTCTCCCTCTCTTCCCCTTCTCTGTCTATCTCTCCCTTCCCCTTCTCTCCCCCTCTATCTATATACTTATCTCTATTCCCTCCCGCTCTCCTCTCTCCCTCACTCTCTATCCATAACTCCCTTGTAACTTCCTCTCTCTCTCCACCCTTATCCATCTATGTTTTTCTTTCTCCCTCCCTCTCCTACCCCCCTCTAATTCCATCTCTCTCTTCTCATCTCTACCCTCCTATCCCTCCATTCCCCCCCCAAAAAAATCACTCTCACTCTCTCTCTCTATCTCGCTTTCTTCCAACTCTACCACTCTCTTGCCCCCTCCCTATCCTTCTCCATCTCTATGTCTCCATCTCTCTCCCTTCTCATTCTATCCATATCTATATCCTCTCCTCTTATTTCTCTTCCCTCCTCTCCTCTCTCCCTCACTCTCTCGCCATCTCCCCCTTCTCACTCCACTCTCCCTCCACTTATATCTCTCAATGTATTTGTTATTTCATCCCTCTCTCTACGAGTCCAACTCCATCTCTCTCCCTCTCTCCTCTCTCTTACTTCCTCTCGCTACCTCTCTCCCACCTCACTCTCTCTCCCACCCATCACTCTCTCTTTATCTCTCTCTATCCTCTACCTTTTTCACCCTCTCACTCGCTCTCTCCACCCCTCCATAACTCTCTTAAATTTTATCACATTGTATTATGTTTAAGAAATTATTTAAATTAGAAAAACTTAATTGGTTGTAAAATATTAAACCTATATTTTGGATCAATCATGTCAAAGAAAATGAAATAATGAATTACTTTAAAAAATCATGCACTATATTTAATCTATTATAATTAGTCAATTTCACTTCTCCCATCCCTTGGATCCTTAGCTATGATGGATCAATGTCGCTTCCTTATATATATATATATATATATATATATATATATATATATATAAAGAACTCTCATTGATCCATATTATCTTAGTTTTATAAAAACCTTATTTTAATTTCTATGGGAATAATTTTAGTAGTCGTCATGATAGAGGGTTTATATATATCTCAAATTGTAACATTTTCCCTTTTCGATTCAAGTAAAATAATGTTGTAAAACTTAATTAAAATAGCATATTTCTACTATGAAATAAGCTAAAAAAAATTTGCATGTGGTATTAATAAGCCATGGTATTGGCTCATGCTATTGTAACATAGCAAATTTACAAGTTAATATCCATGGTAATGTGAGGTTAAACATCCATGGTTAACAATCTTACAATATTGTTATAAAATATTTGATTGTTAAATAACTTATGTTTTTGGGCATATGGTATTGTTATAAAATATTTTGATTGTGAAAAAAAATATGTTTTTTTGGGCATGTGGTATTGATAATACATGGTATTGACCCATGGTATTGTTAAAAAGGCCCTTTTTTAGAAGCTAATAATATCTACCATAATGTGGGGGTGAATATCCATGGGTAAGAATCTTGTCATATTGTTGTAACATGTTTTAGTTGTGAAATGAGTTATGGTTTTTGGACTTGTGGTATTGATAAGCCATGGTATTGGTTATAAAATATCAAACCTATATTTTGGATCAATAATGTCAAAGAAAATAAAAAAATGAAAAACTTTAAAAAATCATGCACTATATTTAATCTGTCATAATTAGTCATTTTGCTTGCTCTCATTCCTTGGATCCTGTTAGGCCCCTATACTACTAGTGTAACCACTTATTGTTATTAGTACAACCCCCTTATTATATTGATGTACCCATGTAGTTCCCATATTGTTACTACTGTGCCCCATAGAAGCCCACTATTGTTATTATTATGCCCTTACATTATTATTGTTATGTCGGCTCTGATTATATTATGACCCCTTAGACTCCTATATATAGAAAGGAGGTCTTTTCATTTGTATCATCCAAGAATTGTTCATTTATGTAATGTAAAGGAGGTTGCCTCCTCGAAGAGGCTAAATTCTAGGGTGTTTATCTCTGTTTTCTATCTTTTTTTTAGTTGGTTTCATAACATTTGGTATCAAAGCTTTGAATTCTAGGGTTTTGTAGCTCCAAACAGGTCATCGTGGCATTTTCTCTATAACGATTTTTCTGTGACATTTCAGATCCTAAAAAAAAAGGCCATTTGAGCCAGACTCATTCTGGACTACATGTCCAAATTTTGGATATTTTCACACTATATTTTTGGAGATATGATCTGAGGAAGTTTGCATTTTTGTAGACTCTCGAATTACATTCCAAACAGGTGACCTGGGGAAATAGTCATGACTTTTTTTTTTAGCATCAGATTGAAATTTCTTAAGAAGTTACATAAAGAGGATGTCCTGTAGTTTCCTATGTATCGTTTTTAGATCCTAAGGTCGAAATAATGACACATGGCACTTCTTACAAGTTCGCTCTTCTCGATAGGTATATAAGTAGGTCATATTGGGAGATTGTGCACAACTCCTTCTTGGAGAATCTAAATTCAATCAGACTGGTGGCATTGGAAAGAGGACATAGAGGGCTACTGCAGGTTGCAATTTTAGAACTAGAAGAGCCAAAATTACAGAGTTATATTCATTTCAATATCAAGCTCCTAAAATCAAGAAAAGGCGATATGAGGAAGTTTGATAGCAAGTATCTGCTAAATTGGATACTTCAGATGGAGCAATATTTTGATCTACATGGTGTACCACTATTACAAAAGGTATGTATTGCATCTTCATATTTAGAACCAGATCAATTTTTATGATATAAAGGGCTTTGTTCCCGTAAACAACTTGTTACGTCGTCAATTTGCATGAAGGAAATGATAGCACATTATGAGGATACAAAGAGAAACAACTTATTTAGAGAAACACGACAAGAATTGGAAAGAGTAAAAGAGCTTTGTTACATAGTGGAAAGTAAAGTTATGGCAACAAGGAAGTCTACCCCTCACAACTATAAAGATGGAAGTGTTGTTTCTCCTAGCCTTCCACAACCTACAAGGGTTTCTCCACAATAATTGGAAGAAAAAAGAGAAAAAGGGCTTTGTTACAATTGTGATAGCAAATGCACTAAAAGTCATAAGTGTGCTGAGAAGAAATTATTTTACATAGAGTATGAAGAGGAGGAAGAAAAGGATCAAGAAACATCAAAAGAAGAGGATATACACTAGGACCCAACCCCAGAGAAAGAAGAAATGAGTCAGACCATATCTTGTAAAGCGTTGGCAAGAATTACCACTCCTCAAACTCTCAAGATAGAAGAACATATCAATAATAAAAAGGTGCAAGAAGTGAAATATCACATCGAGAAAGAGGAAATGAATCCAACCATATCTTGTAATTCATTTGTCGGAATTACCACTCCTCAAACTATCAATATAGACGGACATATCAAGAAGAAAAATGTTGAAGTAGTGAAAGATCACATCGAGCATCAAGAAATGAATCTAACCATATATTGTAAAGGATTGGAAGAAATTACCACTACTCAAACTCTAAATATAGAAGGACATATCAAGAAGAAAAAGGTTCAAGCAATTAAAGATCACATTGAGTGTCAACAACAAGTTCTCCAACTTTTAAAGGATAACACCACTTTGGTGAAAAATTGAATGAAACAATAGGTAGATCAACATCGTAGTGAAAAATGTTTTGATGTATGTGATTGGGTATTTTTACTGCTACATCTAAAGAAAACTATTTACGAGAAGCAAATGTTGGCAATACTACATGCACTTAAGAAATGATGACCTTACTGAAAGGGAAGACACTTCAAGGTAAAAATGGATCATGTTAGTCTTAAATACTTTTTAGAACAACTATTATATGTGGAAGAACATAAAAAATGTGTCACAAATATGTTGGGTTATGACTTTGACATCATCTATAGAAAATGGAAGCAAAATTTTGTTGCAGATGCACTCTCAAGAAAGGATGAGGATGTGGAAGCATTGTTTTGTGTTATTTCTATTATCCAACCAGATTGGATAAACGAAGCAAGGGATGAATGGAATAAGGATTAAAAAGTATGGCAACTTATTCAAAAGTTGCAAAAGATCTCAATTCGAACAATATTGCCAGAAATTGAAGAGGAAGGAAAAATCATATTGGAACCTTGAGAAGTCATAGAAAAAAGAACCCGATAGCTACAAAACCAATCAATTTTAGAGTATCTCATCAAGTGTAAGAACTTACACACCAAATATTCCACATGGGAGGACAAGAATTTTAGACTAAATCATCAGGAACTACTTAAGCGTTGAGAACAACACCTTTTGAAGGAGAGGAGCATGTTAGGCCCCTATACTACTAGTGTAACCCCTTATTTTTATTAGTACAACCCGCTTATTATATTGATGTACCAATGTAGTGCCCATGTTGTTACTATTGTGCCCCATAGAAGCCCACTATTATTATTATTATGCCCTTACATTATTATTTTTATGTCTGATCCAGGTGGATATTGGTGGCCACCTGCCCAGTCCACCTGGACCCCCACTGTTATAGACATTTTTGTGCCTTACAGCATGAAGCATGAAATGTCCATAATCTAAGGGATCCAAAGTCCCTAAACATGTTGTTCCTACCCCTAGAGGAACAAGGTCAGCAAACCACAGCACTGAATAAAAGTTCTCCACCTGAAAACACTCAAAAACAAAGCAATTCTGGATCATGTCAACTGCTCCACTGAGCATCTGCGCTGAATGTCAACTGCTCCACTGTCTACCTGCGCTGAATGTCAACTGCAAAGAAGGCTACCTATGCTGGGCGAGTTTGGACATGTGGCACAGTCATTCCTCAAGGTGTCAATGCCCAGGAAGCTTCCAAAATGACACTTGGATCAGGGAATTCGACTGGTCATGAGTAAGAGGGTCTAGATCTCCAAGTGGAAACAAGAACCTCCAAGTGGACTCAAGAACTGAAGAATAACTGAAGTGAGAGAGGACACTAGTCAGCTTCATCCAGCCTCAATCTGACTCATCCTTTCTCCAAAACTCCTATATATAGATCTCTCTCATGAGGTCTAGGGGGGCTAGAATCTTGTGAATGTAAGGAAGTGTTGTTGGTTTGAGTTTAGAACTATTGGGTGATTTGCTTTGAAGGGGGTGAAGAGGAGATTTCTTTCTGCTGGGAGGTGATGCTGGATTGGGCCTTTTATGGTTGTATCACTTCCTGAACTTTACTTCTTCCATTAATAAAGCATTTGAGGTTCTTCTATATGCATGTGTCTCAATGGTGTATTGTTATACTTGTGTATTTGATTTATTCTAATCCTTGAATCAATTATGAATGTATGCTTCTTGTAGTTTCCCTCTCTTGCCATTTTGCAGGATCTTGGTGTAGCTGGGCCAGTGAAAGAGCAAGGAGCTGGGAGCAAGCGGCAAGGAGAGAAGATTGGATCAACCATTAGCGAAAGACATCGGTTAGTGGATCTCTTTCTCCCCTATTTTACTTTCATAAAGAAGAAATCTTAGATAGCTTTGCTTCGATTGTTGCTCAGGTACTATCACCCTTAGAGTGGGATAGGGTCATTCCGTATTGGATACTTTTCCCAACAACAAATTGGCGACTCCACTGGGGATCGTATCTTGTTGGTTGTTTGTGTTTTTGCTATTCATTTCCTAAACACAGGGAGTACCGAATCGAACTGCATTTGGATCTTTCAAATGCAAAGTAGAGGGCAGCTACTCTAGCTCAGTTTCTGGGCATGTTTATGATTTGAAGAGCTGATCCACAAGGACTCTGAACAACTCTTAGTGATAGCTTTTCATCCTCCTTTTCATCCTTTAGTGTGTACTTGATTGATAGCTTTTGATTTGGCCAAAAACTGTGAATTTTTGAGCAATCTGTAACCCGGAAACCAAGAGAAACGAGAGTTTCTCTCTTCATTGCAGGCACTGTGAAGGCAGTCTGCATTTCATCGCAGGTCCCGAAGGGGCTACCTGCGCTGAATGTCAAACTGACAGTGTACTACCTGCGCTGAACCAGTTTTTCCTTGTGCAACTGGGGTTCCCTGCTGTTTGTTGCCCTGTTTTCATCCTTGTTTTTGCAGCCTGTTATCAGTCAATGTACCTATCTGAAACTACCTTTCCTTGCCACTATTCTTCCTCGGTTGTATAAAGAAACTGTATTTGTTCTTTGTGTATTTCTTACATCATTTGCAGTTTCCCATAACGAAAGTGAACTAGTCTTGCTGTGGCCTCTTAGATCTAGACCTGTGATAAGTGTCGTTTTGATCTTAAGAGTTAGTTTGTTTGCTATTCATAGCTGATTGAGCATTTGCTTTCGTCATATGGTTTGAGTTTATGTATTTCTAGTGTCGAAACAAGTAAATCTTAAGGTGTCTTTTGATTTTGGACAAAAGCTTGTTTGCTTTCACTTGAAATTGAATTCAAAGTTATACAACAGCTTTCTTTTTGTAGTACATCAACATTAAGAAAGGGAAAAGAAATACCTGCATTGTGCATGTGCATTTTGACAGCTTGTATGTTGATTTAGGGAAAAGTGCATTAGTGTGTGCTCTATGATCTGTGTGAAAAGATGATGTCTTTCTTTTCCCTCAGTAGTTAAGATTTTCAAAGTTGAAAGATTGAAAAGCTTGCTTATCATCTTAGACTGCATTTAGGAAGTTGTACCATACATCTCGTGGTGATCCATAAAGGCAAACTGCTAAACAAGATCAACTTAAAATGAATTGAATTTACATAACAACGCTTTGAAACATAACGCAGACACATAGAGGTCTAAGCTAGAGACGTGTTCCGGCGTCGTTAAACGTAGTGACTGTCGATCTCGAAGAAGGTGGGTGATTCCTCCTGAGAGTCGGTGGCGCTAATACGGACTTGTGCTCCCACGTACCGTCGCGTATATATTGGGAGACCCCTATAGGAACAAAGCCTTTATCCATAGGAAGCCGTGTCGGCCGCCCTACTGATTGCAATGCAGTGAACACAGCATTCAAGAAGATCGACCACCCGTACCGTAAAACGTATTCTGTGGTTTTGCGAAACGTTTGGCACACCCTCTGCCTAGATCTCCAGAGTAGTTTCTTTTGGCCTTTTTCAAACTCTATAACTGAAAAAGTCCATCCGAGCATTTGTCACTTTGGGCTTGTTAAAACATCGAAGGAGACTAGAGTCATCTTTAGCTTTTTCTCGACTCTTAAAAACTGAAAAAGCAAGTTGTGTCTAAAGCGTCGTTATAAAATTTATTTTAAACGGAACATAATCACCTCCTATTCCTGTGTTGATCTATAGGTTGAGAACATGGAACGCCCCAACCAAGGAATTCCCCATGATGGAAATCCTAGTCCTTTCTCCTCTTGGGGAGAAGTTGGTGCGCCCCACATGGCCACATTGTCACTTCCAGGACTGACAATTGGCCTGCCAATTTGGCTATTCTCAACCAATGTAGTTCAGAACACCATGGTTCCTGAACAGTCAAGTCAACAGTTAGATCAGTCTAGAGCTGCCCACCAGCCTTCTACTTCCTATAACTCTTCCTCCAATCCTTCGTCTTCGCAAGGTAGAGCCGGCAAAAGCCAAGCTCCCATGGAGAAGAAGGAGAAGAAGAAGAGAGAGAAGAAGAAGAAGGAGCCTAAGGCGACTGGGGGGAGGCAAAAGACATCTGACAAAAATCCACACACAGCACAAACCGGGCCTAAATCGCCATGTGTCATATGTAGAGGAGACCACTTCCATAGAGATTGTCCCTGTATTCCCCGGATACTAAGGGACTGGTCCCCTCGGTTGCACAATTCGGGAGCATCAACCTCTGATAGACATGTTGATTGCTTACCGTCAACCAGCGAAAGTGAAGGTTCAAGACAAAGAGGGGGAGCAAGATCCCCCTGCAGATTGTGTGAAGGCGATCACGGCATCGACCGTTGTCCCTTCTTAGACGAAGCGAAGAGAGTTTTGGAAGATCGTCCGGTTTCACCGTTGAGACTTCCTCCTGGATACACAAAACTCGTGCCAAGTCCTTCGTTGGTTGAGAACACAGCTGGCCCGCTCAAGTGGTCGGCTGAAGCATCAGTCATTGAAAATGAACCTACTGAATCCAGACCGGACGAAAGTCCAAAGGTCAAAGCGGCAGTTGACCCGGTTCTTCCTTCAGAAGTTTCATCGTCAAATGACACCGTCACTGAAGATTCATCTTCAAATGACACCCTCACTGAAGAGAATAAGGATGACACCATCCAGATTCTTTTCATCAGCACAGACTCCGATGAGCATCAGGGCAATTCGCACATTCCTTTATCGCAGGAAGGAACATCGTCAGGGTCATATCCGGCCGTGTATTCGGTCCCACCACCAAGCAACCTGGTTGTGTCCTTTGATTGGAACCAACTAGGCAGACCCCGGTTACCAGCCAGTATACCATTCAGAATCATAGTCCAAATATACAGAATGGTAATGGCTGGAACTATCATTGATGAGGGGGCATCTGTGAGTATCCTTTCCTCTGTTGCTTGAAAAGCACTGGGTTCCCCGGCACTTTTACCTGAGATAAGAAATCTCTCAGGTTTCGATAAAGGAACCAGTCGACCATTAGGGATCCTCCCCAATGTGCCTGTTACATTGAAAGGGAAGACCGTTCAAATGAACGTGATGGTCGTTCAAGGACCCTTGGATTATAACCTACTCCTTGGATGAGACTATATATATTGCATGGGAGCGATAGTCTCCTCACTCTTTAGAGTAATGTGTTTTACACACGAAGGAAGAATGGTCAAGCTCATAGACCAACTTTCATTTCCGGGATCACGCATTGCAAATAGTCACATACCAACCCTAAATGGTCTATTCAATCAAGAAATGTCTCCACCCCCAGTCCTCCTTCCCGATGAGTGCGAGTGATTCGGAAAAATGGGACTGGAACCCAGGGGGCATGCATCCTGGTCTGCTTCGGGCAGAGAAAACCTTTGGTGTAAGGTAGAATTTCCGTGAGAGAATATGACTAGTCCGTACCCCGTCTGTAGAGGAAGAGGGGTTGTTCTGGAATAGGATTCTTTTGTCAAAGTTACGTGTTTGACAAGAGTCATTCACCCTTGTCTATTTCGGTAGACAATGCCGAGGAAATGTTTTTGTTTGAAGAAGTTAACGAAACAATCTTTGGGTAACCAGAAAGAGGTAAGCCTCATCCTTTAAAACAAATGTTTTGATGGATAAGTAGGGGCAGCCTTGAAATTGTATTTTATACCTGGGGGCATGCAACCCTTTTGGAGTGCAAGCAGAGAGCGGTTATTTATCTATTTTTTGGATTAGTCGTTTCTGAACTTGCATAAAGAAAGGAATGGAGTAAAGCTTAGTGAAGATGAAACTACTTAAAAAATAGAGATCTCACAGGGGACATTTCTTATCTTATGACTGGTATATCGATCAGTTTTAGCATAAAGTTCATGCTCGTTAAAAAATAAACGCAAGATCTGAGCAGTTTTAACGCGGTCTTCATGCTCGTTAAAAAATAAATAAAAGCAGTGAGCAATGTTTCCCCCAGAGTTTAAGCTCATTTTTAAATAAAAAATGACACTATTCCGGTAAATAACCTCTGTGATCGTAAATTTATCAGCCATAAAAAGCCTTGGTCGTGTTTGCACCTGCCACCTCCACCGTCATTTGGCCGATCGTTCACCTCCATATGATTGTTTACCCATTTTGAGGAACAACTGCGAAGAGTGATTTCACCTAGCCATCCTTATGACACTACCGTGATTGGAAAATTCCAACCTGTACTTGGAATCTGCTGTTATCCCTGTTTATCACTCGTTCCTCAAAAGACGAGTCTTCTTTAAGCTCTTTTCAACTAACTCATAAAAGATGAAAAGTTTGCCGAGTTTTGGCCTTCCAGCTCGTTAAAAGGACCGGAAGAGCTATCCATCCTCTAGATTTTAATCTTTTTGGACCTCAGGGATTATTGCACAAAAAAGTCGAGCGCTTGTTTTATTCGGCTCGTTAAAGTTATCGAAAACTCATCCCTTCTGTATTGTTTTATACTTTTTCGGACTTAAGGGATTAGATGACCAAAAAGGAATTTTGGAGTTAACTTTCTGTACCTTTTCAGACTCTCTAAAAATGAAAAGGGCCAAGTTTTCCTTGTCGTTAGACTCGTTAAAATGATTAAATAGCGACAAACTTGTCTTTAGACAAGAACGAGTTTCCCTATCGCTAGGCTCGTTAAAACATAGCGATGGGCTTGCCCGAAGGGCAGGTTATAGAACAAGCATATGTTATCCTCCTCAAGCTTGACAAAAATAAAGAGGTACTGGTCAGAAATGACTGGGGAAAAATTGGGAGAACCTCAAAGCTTTAATGGTAGCAAGTTGCTCTTGAACATGACACTTTTCCTCCGTATCACATCGGGTTGGGTTGTTTCATTCACTGGTCTCATCACCATGGTCTCGCCAAACCATCCACATTTGGGGTAATGCTACCGATGCATCACATCAGTGTCGTTATATGTTCAAGAGATGTTGTTCAGAAAGAGTCAACCGTGTCCCATCCACTGCCATACATTATCCTTCATCCATTCATGACCGCCACCCTGAATCATATTTCACAGATTGTTTTCACCTTCATTAAAATCATTAGCTCCGTTCCGTGTCACTGATGTGGGATTCATTAAGGCCTTCCTTTGACAGATCGCTCCTTGTCGACATCAGCTCATTATCCAAGGAGTTGATCTAGGAACACCCCCCTCAGTACTTTGAAGCTTTCATGCCTCAATGGCAAGTTTCTCACTTCCGGCGACAGGTATACATCAATGACCTTCGACCAGAAGATTTTGCGTGGTGTTCGACACCAAGTCCTTTATTCACACCACGTGAATTGTACTGCAGTACCTTGAGGGTCATTATCATTATCGGTGATTCCTCTCGCGCTTGTTAACGGTTTACATCATTGACCGGTAATCAAGCGATTTCTTTCCATGTTCGACTTCAGCGCAATTCTCACATGGATCAACTTGTACTTAGAGTGAAGATCGAACGAGTTTGAAGACCCCGGATCTAGTTTCATCCATCCGGGCTGCGATATATATTTAGGAAATATAAAGACATTTGACATGTACATCATTGCAGCAGATGATCATCCTACTCAAAGGATGATAATTTCAGCAGAGAATTATCAGTCTACCATCAGACGATCGTCTGTTCTATGTACCAAAATGAATTTATAAAGCTGAGCATGGGAATGCCCGCCTCAGCTAGATCATGAAAGCAGAATGAAAAATAATGTATTGTATTGTATTTTATTACAGGTCACCTCTCAACGATTGAACGAACTTCGGATCCTCCTAATAAAGCATTTCACCCGATAAACGACCTCATACTTTAGGGGGCAACTGTTATAGACATTTTTGTGCCTTACAGCATGAAGCATGAAATGTCCATAATCTAAGGGATCCAAAGTCCCTAAACATGTTGTTCCTACCCCTAGAGGAACAAGGTCAGCAAACCACAGCACTGAATAAAAGTTCTCCACCTGAAAACACTCAAAAACAAAGCAATTCTGGATCATGTCAACTGCTCCACTGAGCATCTGCGCTGAATGTCAACTGCTCCACTGTCTACCTGCGCTGAATGTCAACTGCAAAGAAGGCTACCTGCGATGGGCGAGTTTGGACATGTGGCACAGTCATTCCTGTCAGGCAGAAAGAGTCGATAGTGCGGACACAACCAACCTCCCTAGGAGCCTAAGACTCTCTAGTGACAAACAAGACAAACAAGAGAAATCCTTCTCTAAATATGCATTCACTATATAAGAAATCAAGTGTTTAGATCCTACCTGTAATCCAACGCTGTTGTAGCAGTCCAGCTCCACTGATCCGGATGAGCTCCTCCTTCACTTTGAAACCTGCATCCACTAACAATCAAACAATTAAATAGCACTTGATAATCTCATAGAATAAAACATATTTAACACATAGGCCAAGGAGTACATGAAATAACTCATAAATAACAAGTTATTGAGAAGAATGGACTCATTTGCATTAATAGGTAACAAAAGGAACAATTACAACCTGAGCCTTGGTGTTGTGCAAGTCCCTCCCAAGGTCCATCAAGAGTTCTCCTTTACTTTGACAAAGCTCACCCACTTCCAAATAGAACAAGCAAAGATGGCAATCTCTCCTCACAAGCTTCTAAATGGGAGTCCTAATTCCAGCAGCATCTACCCTTAGAAATGTACAGCTTCCAACCTCTCCTCCTTCTAGCCCAATGCCTGTATTTATAGTGGTCTAGAGGAAGTTATTCAGGTCCACCATCAATGGGATAATCCCCTCTTTGGATGGGATAGCTCCCTTATTGATGGGATAAGTTCCTCTTTGGTAGGGGTACATGAACCATCTGGAGGCGGTCAATACGCGTCGGACAACCTTCTAGAATGCTCTAGAAATAACCACAAGTAACTTTTTAAAGATGAAACTTGCGCATTTTGACCTTTACAGGGGGACACACCTGCCCCTTTACATACAGAGCTTACAAGGACGCAGCTTTTGTGAACATTGGGTGCGTACCCGCAGGTAAGGTTGAGAGAACCTGCGTACCCAGAGATAAATACATTTATAAAGACTTTCTCTCTTTTTGGAGTTTAACATGGAGAGCAGAGGTATGAGACTTGCCCAGGAGGATAGCATGACTGTTGATAGAGCCATACTAACTGCAAATAGCCATGGTGACATTTTTTAGTGTAACAAATTTCCCCCTAAAGTGCGAAGCCTATAATAGAGTAGGGTTTTGTATTATCTAGGAAGGGTGAAGCGCTTTATCATTTCAAGGATTATCTCGTGGAGAGCCTGGTCAGAACCTGCAATTTTCAACACAAAATACATGTATAAGATTATATCATCACTGAGGTAGGCATTCCCATACTCAGATGAAAACATTAACTAATAGACTAACTACTCTGATACAGGAATGATCTTGCAGTACATCATAATCATAGACTTTTGTAGACACAGTATGGGCGCAGCCATCTGTTTATGATTAGTCTACTTAGATAATGAATACAAAACTCCTCGCAGCCTGGATGGTGGAAACTAGATCCAGGGTCTTCATTTCTACTTCCCGAATTGGTACGATTCTAGCCATGCGAATAAATGAGTTGATGTCGAACATGGTAGAAACCACTTGATTACCAGTCGATGATGTAAACTGTTAACAAGTGTGAGAGAGACCACCAGTAATGTCAATGGTTCTCAAAGTACCCAGTACAATCCATGAGATGTGAATGAATGAGTTGATGTCGAACATTTCACGGAATCCTTTGATCGAGAGTCAATGATGTAAACTGACGTCAAAGGCGAGAAACCTGCCATTGATGCATGCAGACTTCAAGGTACTGAGATTTCTAAGTCATCTCTCTAGATAATGTGCTGATGTCGATAGAAAGCGACCCGTTGCAGGCAAGCCCACAACACGAAATCATTGTTCAAGTTGAAGAAATGTTGCTGTAAGGACTGACTCAGGGATGGTTAAATGGATGACAAGTATTTTGCAGATGAAAGTTTTGTTTGCAGACCTCTTGAACACATAACGACACGATAGATGGCTTGCTGATGAATGACTCAAAGTTAATCCCCGGAACCTGGCTGAAGAATTTCAAAGTGGTTTGATCAACTGTGAGGTAAAGGATTTCCCAACCCAGGTGAATGAAAAGTGTCGTGTTCAAGAGTGGTAATAAAGTTTCTTCTGAGACAAAAGATAACAAATAGGCTCATTCTTCTCTCTTTTCCCCCACCATTTCTGGCAAGTACCTCTTTATTTTTAACAAGCTTGAGGAGGATAACATATGCTTGATTATAAGCTCATCCTTCGGATGAGTCCAACCTAGTTTTGATTCGAACCCTAGGAAGGAGTGGTTCGTTCCTGTTTGTAATTGAACAGGTCCTTTACTGTGAAATGTTTAACGAGCCCAGTATAGGAAAAACTCGGCGTTTTTCAATTTTAGAGAGTCTGAAAAACTTAAGAAGACTCCAAGTTGAACTTTTTCGTAGATTTGTGTCCCTCAAGCCCGAAAAAGTGTAAAATAATACCTGGGGGAACCGCTTGATCTTGCGACCAAGGAGTACTTTCATAATTAGTGCCACTGACCTGAAAAGTAAAAAGCGATCAAGGACACATCGTTTTATTTCCAGTATCGAGTTTGAAACGACAAAAACCCGGCAATCTTTTCCTGATTTTACGGTCAGAAAAGAGCTATAAGGGGACCGTCTTTTAATTCCGTTTTAACGAGTGTAAAAGAAACGCTCGGCAATCTTTTCATATTTTAGGAGTCAGAAAAGGGCTGAAAAGATGACTCTGATATTTTGGTTTGTGAAAAATGACAATTTTCCCTCTAAATCCCTTTGTCCTGCACAAAAACGACACATTACTCATACCTGTTTAAGATAGGCAAAAATACATTGAAAAATATCCTTCCATGGTGAAAAATAAACAAACCTAGCATTCATTCATCCAAAAAACCTATAAAAAGACTTTTTACCATGTCATTTTTACCATTTTACTGTTGAGGTTGAAAAAAGGGCTTTTAGCAAGAAACTTCCTATGGTCGTTGCGGAGAATCCAACCGTCAGAATCGAACGCCGTCTCTTCCAAGTATTTCACAACATCCTCCTCTTCAATTTCATCCGATTAAAATTGTGTTTTAGGTTTTAGTTTTGATTTTTGGGGGGTTTTAGGTTTTAAAATCCGCTCTGCGGGGTACGCAGGTGCCCTAAGGGTGACCTGCGTCCCCCGACCGTTTCCTACACAGGAAAAAGGTCGGGGTACGCAGCCCACCTTCAGGCCAGCTGCGTCCCGACGCTCTGTGTCCTAAACGCGGGGTGCGTCCCCCGCGAAGGGCGGAATTTGAAACCCCAAACCCCAAAAATAACCATTTGAAATTTCCCAAACTAATTCTAATCATTATTTCTTGGTGTGTAGGGCACTCACCATGTTGGATTGGAGAGAAAGAGAGCACGAGGACGTTGATTTAGCCGCAATTAATCATCAACCTTCCATTGATGCCCTAAAAGCATGCGGACTATATAAATACTGGGCCATACCTGGCATGAGGGCTCAGGTGAGATTCTTGGAGTGGCTGGTTGAGAGATGGAACATTCATGAGCAATGCTTTTACATCGGAGGGCACCAGCTCGAGATAGAGCCCTCTGACATATACTTTCTCACTGGCTTGCCAAATAGGGGTGAGCAACTCAATCTAGCCGGGACTAGGCCGGGTGGCCAATCCCTCGCTAGTCTCCGGGAAGACTGGTGCATACCCAATCAACACCATGCGAAAGGCGTAGAAATCAAATACATCTCTCGGCGTGAACTCAAGGTTATAGCTTTCACGGTTACCAGAATTTGCGGTGCAACCGCTTTACATATTGCCACCGGGTCCCAAATGCGGATGGCGATTGACTGTTTCCGAGGCACCATCTTCAACTGGTGCGATGCTGTGTCGGCCAATATGAAGGGCCAACTGACTAGGGCAAAGAACGGACAACTAAAGACCTTTGGATATGGGCCTCTAGTTGTGAGATTTGCCTTAGAGAGAGTTCTGATGCTGATCCCTCAGCAACTCACTATTGATATCTTGGGTCCTCGGGAGCCAAAGCTGATACGATGGGTTACGGTGATGGCCCGACATCCTGACGAGGGCGCGGCAGTTGTTCGATTCCCTGATGGTTATTTTCACTGGTTAGAGGACCAGGTCTTTGCTATTCAGGACTTTCTGTATGCCGGAGTAGATTTTCGAGGTGATCCGGACATGGTTCTTCCACAGGGAGAACAATGGGACGACAGAGGTACTTTATTTTTCACAAGTTTTAAATTTATCTATTTTTTTTTTTTTTATATATATCGTCTCAAAACTGACAGTAAAAATTTTCAAAATGCAGATGTTGGTCCACAGCGCCCAGCCAACCTCTGGCCTTTTGAGAGGAGAGTACCAGTTGTACCAGCACCACCCCCACAGGATGCGGCCGCAGAGACCTTAGCCGAGCTGGAACAGGATCTAGAGCGTCTGACGGCGGATATACTAGAGACCACCATAGATGACATTCCCATTCGACTTCAGCGCTATGTGGTCGCAGTCCCAGGACCTTTTAGGAGGTTCTTGTGTAGGGTAGCGTGGGCAGTGGTTTCGTATAGAGAGCACCACCAGTGATTGGCTAGTCACTTTTGTAGACACATATGACATTTTTGACTTTTTGTACTTATCATTTTTGCCGATCATAAGGTGCTTTTCAACCTATGATCGAAGACGATGTATATTTTTTGACACACTCCTATCTATATATATATCATTATTACCGGCTTATCTTGTTTAACATATGTGATGAAATGTTTTTAAATTTACTTGCATGATTATCGTAAATGTCTGTCCAACATTCGAGAAGAAATTGCATCTGCTAATGTATTTAAAGACCTTGGAATATGCTGATATTCAATGTAATCAAATTCACGTTCCAAGAGACGCACTCTCAAAAACAACCTTAATAACACAGGATTTCTAATGGCATATACTCTATTAAGCTGTAATACAACAAGTTCAGAATCTAACCTCACTATCAAACGTCGAATTCCAAATGAAATGGATTCAGATAATAATTCAACCATTGCACTGTATTCTGCAATGTTGTTCGTCGTTTGACCGAGGCTTACCCCATGCATAGAAACTAACTCATCAGAGGGCGAATAGATAACCCAAGCTGCGGAAGAGATATTCCGTGTACTACGACAAGCACCATCAGCAAATCTGATGTATGTTTGGAGAGGCGTCGACATCTGCAATATCAAGAGTAAAACCAAGATAAGCCAGAATAACGACGAAAAACACACTCTCTAAGCTAAGCACACTAACTAAACTAACAAACATACTAGCTAGAAAGAAAACCTAACCTAACTAAAAATTCTCCATACCCACCATTTAAGCATAATACTTCTTTAGGTAAAGTCCATTTCTGGGTTTACCCAAAGAGTCCCCATCAAAATCTACCAGCTCATAAGCCCCTTTTGCTAGCTTTCGCTTTACAATGTAGGGTCCATGCCACATAGGAACGAATTTTCCAGCACCTAGCTTATCGTTAGCTTGATCATATAATAGCACTAGGACTCCTTCCGAAAAACTTCGAGGGGTCACATTTCTATCACACTGAGCTTTCATTCACTTCGCGTGAGTCTCGATTTCCAATGCAGCGTCACGTCGAGTCTCATCTAATTTAGCTAAGTATAATAAACGCTTCTCCTCTTCGGAAGTAGCTGGAAGTAATTCGACGGCCATTTCAAGTGATGGGATTTCGCATTCAATGGGTAACACAGCTTCCAAGCCATAAACTAGCTGGAAAGGAGTGGACCCTGTTGAAGTTTTCACTGAGGTTCGGTATGCCCATAGCGCTGAAAATAACATGTTGTGCCAATTCGACCGATGAATACCAATGGTTCGTCGGATCATGATAACCAGAACTTTGTTGATAGACTCAACCAAATCGTTGGCTTGCGGATAATAAGGAGTAGAGCTATCATGGCGCAAACCAAGCTGGCTTGTAAGCTCGGTCATCATGATGTTTCGAAAATGGCTCCCATGGTCAGTAATGATTGCTTGTGGGACACCAAACCTATTTATAATATGATTGAATACGAAAACTGCAGCTGTTTTGCCGCTTGCGTCGAATGTAGGCATCGCCTGGACCCATTTAGTAAAATAATCAACCGCGAGGATGATATACGCATGCCCCCCGGCCGAGTGAGGGTTACAAGTAATAAAATCGATACCCCATTTGGCAAATGGACCAATGGCAATTATAGGGTGGAGAGGAGCAGGTGGTGTGCGCATCTTGCGATCAAACACTTGACAGTTGTGGCACTTCCGGACTGCAATGATACAATCTTTAAACAGGGACGGCCAGAAATAGCCAGCGCGCAACACCTTCTGAGTTGTGGCATACCCAGACATATGACCGCCACATGCTCCAGAGTGACAATCATTCAAAACCCTCTCAGCCTCTTCGTGAGTTAAACAACGTCGAAAAAATAAGTCTGCCCCCCGGCGATAAAGTGTATCTCCAATAATCTTGTATTGCTGGGATTGAAACCGAATTTTTCGACGTTCCGACTTTGAAGCTTCAGGCCGAAAGGTTTGGGTTTGGAGATAGATGATTATATCCCCGTACCATGGATCTAAAGTACTAATAAGAAACAAAGATTCGTCCGCAATGGACTCCTCTGCCACAGTTTCTGTGTCAGCACGCGGGAAATCACACATCAATTCCGCAAAAACTAAGGATTTCTTAGAGTTGGACTTTTCAAACTCCAAGTCGAACTCTTACAGGATAACGATCCATTTAGAGTACTTGCCCCCTAGTAGTTGTTTTGTCAAAATATAAATCATAGGGTTGCAATCCGAAATAACTGTAGTTTTACGGAGAAGAATGTAGTGACGAAAACGTTGGACAGCTTGAACAGCTGCCAGGGCCAATTTCTCCACATGCGAATATTTTAGCTCAGTGGGGTTTAATGTCCTACTAAGATAATATATCACATCTTCCGCTCCAAATTCATCTTCTTGAACTAACACCATTCCAATGGTGGAATGCGAAGCTGCAAGGTATAAGAAGTAGTCCTGGTTGTAGTTGGGAGGATGCAACAACGGTGCATGGGTCAACGCGTGTTTAAGTGCATCAAAAGATTGTTGGGCAATCTCGTCCCAAAAGAATTGGGCGTTCTGTTTCAACAACCGTGTAAAACCTTTAGTGACCTCAGCGTAATTTGGAATGAATCGGTGTAAAAAGTTTGCTTTCCCTTGCAAACTTTGGAGTTGGCACAAACTCGAAGGAGGAGGCAATTTGATGATAGCTTTGACCTTCTAGGGATCGACGTGAATGTCGGCTTTTGAAACAACAAATCCTAGCAATCGACCCATCTCTATACAGAACACACACTTGTGGGGATTCAACCAAATTCGATAATGCCTACACCTCATAAAGATTGCTCGTAAGTGGACAAGGTGATCAACTCGGTGTAAAGAATGAGCAGGAAAATCATCGAGGTACGGTTGCACAATGTGCTTGATGTCATGAAATGCATAAGACATCGCCCGTTGAAAAGTGGCTCCGGCATTCTTAAGCCCAAAAGGTAATTTGCAATAAGCAAATGTCCTCCATGGACAAATGAATGCCGTTTTTGGTTGGTCAGCAGGTAGAATATTGATTTGATTATAGCCCGAAAAACCATCCATGAAGGAAAACATTTCGCTTCCGGCACAATCATCAATAATTTGATCGATATAAGGCGTAGGATAGTTGTCTTTTGGACAAGCTCGATTTATATCCCTAGAGTCGATACAGATTCTTATTGTTCCTTGTTTCTTGTTGACCGGAACAATATTCGATACCCAGTCCGTTAACGGGATTGGATAAATGAAACCTGCTTTTAACAGTTTGTCGACTTCTGCTTTAATTGCATCCGCTTTCCGAGGGTGAATTTGACGCAACTGTTGCCGGACGGGTTTAGCATCCGGGTAGGTATTTATTTCATGAACAACAATGGCAGGGTCGATTCCCGGCATTTCCTCGTAAGACCAGGCAAACACATCGCGACATTCTTGGAATAGGGCCTTGTAAGTTTGGATTTCATCTTCTGTACATGAGGCACCTATATGAATGTTTTCCTCAATTCTGGGCTTCACTAAAATATCAATGGGAATAGTACGAGAAATATTCCCTAAATTCAACTCTGAATCAGAATGTTTCGTTGGATTCTGAGCGTCTTTGACATATTCAGCGGTAAAGATAGATGAAAAATCATTTTTGAAAGCATCATCCTTAGGTAAAAACGAAGATCTGTGATGAAGATCTTTTTTGATTCATGATCCGGATTAACCACAGTTCTTAGTTCATTTTGCCAACGTTTCAAACCCCAAAGGGGGTCCATCATCAGGACAAATAGAAAGAATAGGAATGAGAGAATATTGAGAGAGAAGAGAATGCGACCTGGAAATAAATACAAGAACCCTAAATTCATAGAAAAAGGCCGACATATGATTTAAACTAGTTAATATAAATTAATAATATGATTTATATAATTAATATGATTAATATAATAATCAATATAAATTAATTTTATATTAATTTATATAATTAATATAATAATAATATAAATTTTTGCTTTAATTGTTTTTATTCTTTTCCTTTAATTAATTAGATTAGGATTTTATTATTTAGATTTTTATGAATAAACTTTTTATCATAAAAATATATTAATTATTAAATTATAAATGAATAATTTTTTTTATTTTTTTTTTAAAAAAAAACCTATATTATAATTTATTTATATTAATTAATATATAGCTAAATTAATTTATTTTATTTATATTAATTAATATGTAACTAAATTATATCTAATTATATTAATATATTTAAAAATATTCAATATGTATAAATTATATTTAATTTTAATTTGATTGATATAAACTATGCTATAATTCATCTATATTAATTGATGTAACCAAATTTATATTAATTATATTATTATAATTAATATATATAACTAATATATCTAATGTAAATTTTAATATAATTATTCTAATTAATATAATTACTTTAATTTAACATTAATTGATATCTTTAATATAGTTTATAAGAATTTTTAAGATTTTAATATAATATAATTAATATAAATTAATAAGATTTATATAATTAATATAATTGATAAGGTTAATGTAAATTAATTTATATTTATATAAATAATATATTTTAATATAAGTTAATTAATTAATATAATTTAATAAAAATTTTTAATTAATATAATTTATAAGATTTAATAGGATTTTAATAATATAATTAATATAAATTAATAAGAATGTTTAATAAAATTAATTGATATAAATTAATTCTATTTCTATTTTATTCTTATTTTTAATTTATTAATATTATTAATATTAATATACTTATATGAATTATTAATATAATTAATAATTATTAATATACTTATATGAATTATTATATAATTAATATAATTAATAAGATTAATGTAAATTAATTGATATTAATATAAATAATATATTTTAATATAAGTTAATTAATTAATATAATTTATAAGATTTAATAGGATTTTAATAATATAATTAATATAAATTAATAAGAATGTTTAATAAAATTAATTGATATAAATTAATTTTATTTTTATTTTTATTTTATTAATATTATTAATATTAATATACTTATATTATTTTTAATTTATTAATATTATTGATCCTGAGCTTCCAAGGGTTCCGGGGGGGTGTTCATTTGTTTAATTAGAGGAAGCCAATTTCCACTGATTTCATTCCCATTGTCCCTGTTGAGGTTCCGGGGGTACTTCATAATTTCAATGGCCTCCCTGATTTTCCTTTTATGATAGTTGTCTTCTCTTGCAATCACCCTCGCGCTTTCCAAACACACCTGATGTTTGGTTTTGGACGAGTGCTCAGCAAGGGCTGATGAGCGGGATCTTTCATTCTTTATGTCCGCGGCATGTTCTTTAAGCCTTATTTTCAAAGATCGACCTGTTTCCCCGATATAACTCTTGCCACAGGAGCAATCGATCTTGTACACCCCCTTGAGCTGCTGACGATCAATGTTATCCTTAACCGACCTCATTATTTGCCTTATTGTTCCACAGGTTGTAAATTGAGTGTGAATGTTCTTCCTCTTTAAAATTTTTGCAATCTTATCTGTAATCCCTTGGATGTATGGAAGGTAAACCTTCCCTTGATTTTCTTTTTTGTCTTTAGGGGGATGTTCAGAGAGCGCCTTATCCCGGGCCCTTCTTATAGCTTTCTTGATGTTCCACTCCTTGTATCCAATGCTTTTGAAGACAGAGGTCAAGTGATCTATTTCATCCTTTATGTGATCAGGGTCAGAGATCCTAAAAGCCCTCACAGCAAGGGTATTTAAGACTCCTGATTTCTGGGAGGGATGATGATAAGAGTCAGCGTGAAGATAGCTCTCAGTATGAGTTTTCTTCCTGTAGACCTGGTGACCCAAGGTACCATCCTCCTTTCTACTAATCAGAACGTCCAGAAAGGGAATCTTGCCATTCTCCTCAAGTTCCATCGTGAATTTGATTTCGGAAGATATAGAGTTAAGATGATTGAAGAACCTCTCAAGCTCTGCCCTACCATGATTCCAGTTCAGGTTGGTGTCATCTACGAATCTTTTCCACCATGCTGGCTTCAAGTGGAAGGAGTCAAGGGCTTTTCTTTCAAAGTACTCCATGTAAAGGTTGGCGACAATGGGTGAGAGTGGGGAACCCATGGCAACTCCAGAAATTTGCTCATAATAGTGATCTTGAAAACTGAAAAAAGTGGACCGTAAACAGATTTCTGCAAGCTTTGCTGTTTCCGGATCGGTGGCCATCTTTATGACATAAACAGCTTCATCAAGAGGAATCTTTGTAAACAACGATACGACATCGAAGCTTACAAGAATATCATCCTTCTGCACCATGGTAAATCGTCTACACTTAGGATTTCGCGAAGTTGCTCGTCAGATGACACGACTTCGGGAAACGCTATCCGTTCTAAGGTTGATGTGAAAAGTGATTCTTCACTGACCACATTCATTTGGTCGAGCTCGGTTGAATGCGAGTCGGTAAAAGACATGACAGCTTCATAAGCAATTTCATATGGACTCAAAGGTACAGCATCACCGAATGAGTCTATTTCAGATTCATATGGGACAATCCAAGGATCATCATAAATAATGTTGTCTGATGTAATCATATGAATTGATGCAAATGAAGGGTCTGCGTTGATTGGAGGGAAAGGAAAAGTTCCCAGTAAACCGGAATCTTTAACTAAACCTACGCCAACGTCCCTATAGGGGATTGTCGTCTTACCGACATGCTGGATACTCTCTGAAGAGGCTGGGTCGGATGAAAAGTATGTCAGCTGATCAATCGTCACGATCTTACCGTTATGTGGAAACTTAATTACTCTGAAGACCGATGAAACGACCGCTGTCATAGCATATGACCAACTTCGACCCAAAAGAAGGTTGTAGTCTAGAGGGGCATCAACCACTTCCACATCCAGACTAACGGTTTTACCTTCTACCCCTATAGGAAATTCCTGTAGAATACCAAACGGACGGAACCCACGGCCATCAAAGGCCTTAAGGATGGTCGGGGATTGGTTCAACGAAGGAGAACCAAGAGATCTCCAACATTGAATCGACATAATACACGTAGAAGCTCCCTCATCAATCACAGTCCGATGAATAGGCCTGTTTTTGACTATCACTGGAATTTGGAAAGCCATTTGATGGGGTAGACGCGGTGTACTATTTTCTAGATCGAAGATTATTAGATTTGGGTCCTGAACATCAACAGCTCCGATAGCCGACAAAAGTAATTTTCGTTGTGCTGGGCATGATTGCAGCACTTCTAAAGCCGACATTGCTGAGGGTGAAACAGCTAAGTCCTCAACAATGTTGTAATTCTGTGCTGCTCTCGCATGTGGATTGAAAGCAGACCTTCGAAGTACACCCTTGGCGGGCAGTTTGATTACTAGATCTGGGTTAGGTTTCTCGATCTGTATTGGATCGGAACCGGGAGCTGAGGTTGATGGAATAGAATGAGAAGATTATGCTTCCTTACCATCAACAGGAGCCTTACTACCATAATCTTGCGATCGAGTCGCAATCCTCACATGAGACATCATCAAAATGGGTTCTTCACTGGCAGTCGAGGAAGAACCTATCATTTTACTTTCCTGCTTTGGAAATGGATCTTTTAACACAGCAGGAGTGGGAGACCCTTTGACTATTTTCACAACCTCGGCTCGATGAGGGCAATCTCTCATAAAATGATCCTCTTCACAAATAAGACAAGGATATCGAGGTTTGCGCTTTTCGTCATTGGTTTCCGACTTTTCCGTTTTCTCCTTCGGAGCCTTGTCTGCTTTAGCCTTCTTCTTTCCTTTCTTCTTTCCACCGTTTTTTGATTTGGCCGTAGATGACTCTACAGCGTGAATATCGGCGGAAAGTTCAGGAGAAGACTCTCCGGTCGGGGAATCGGGCAAAGTGATTATAGGAGTAGTTGAAGCCTTGGAAGACTTCTTCTTGCTCTTTGTATTCACGATACCAATCATACCATCAGCGGCATGAGATCCCGAAGGAGCAGCAGCGATTTGATTCGACTTTGGAAGATCTGGAATCTTCTCGTGTAACGTACCCAACTGAATATAAACTAAGTCAAGGTATTGCGCCTGAGCAATGACTTGCTCCTCAGTAACTACTCCGGCCTTAGCTACATCTTCAGTAATCTTCGGTAATAATGATTTAACAAACCATTCAGCTAAGATTTGGTCTGGGATAAAAACTTTCACTAGCCTTCTTCGACGTCTCCACTCATGAATGTGATCAGAAATATACGTGGACGTTGATTGTTTTAGTGAAGTTAATAACTTCGTTCCGTTATCGTATCTGACCGGCAACTGAAAGTGAGTTAAGAACGAGGTAGCTAACTGGCTGAAATTGTAAAAAGAGGCCCGTGGTAACTCAATGTACCACTTGGCCGCGAGACCAATGAGTGTACGCTAGAAAAGACGTAAGCGGATCGAATCATCCGAGATAGAATTTGAAGCACACCAGAGGTGGTAAGTCATCACATGATTGGACGGATCCTCTCCAGACTTACCTTCGAACTTGGGTATATCACTGGGCAAGTTATTTGGCATTGGCGGCCAGAACGGAAGATATTGAATTGGATCGTTCGTTAGGCACGTCAAGTCTGGTAAATCCAAAGTTGTGATAAACGGTAACTGCCGGTTAGGATCTCTAAAACTCTGGGTCACAAGACCAGTCCCAGGAGGAGGATATCCAGGATAACTAGGAACAGGAGTCGCATTAGGGATATTATATCCTCCTGGAAAACCAGGATTAACCGGACCGTACTGGGGTTGTTGAGGTTGTTGATAAGTGTACCCAGGATACGGCTGATACTGGTAAACCGGTTGTTGGAAAGCTTGCCCATGTTGGTACTGTCCCTGGTACGGTTGATGAACAAATTGAGGTTGATTAGTGACAACCGTACTTATACCAGGCTGACCTGTAGGCATATGGACCGTGGTTTGAATCGTAGATCCAGACAACGGTAAAGATGTCTGAGGAGTGGTTGCAGAGACAATAGAAACTGGAGTTGTCGATACTCCATAATTAAGTGCGGCAGATGTAGCGGTAGTTGCAGCAGCCGTTTGAGATGGAGTACTAGGTGCAATTGGCGGCTGAGTAACTACCGAAGTTACAGAAGTTTGAACATTTGACTGGACAGGTTGTGGTTGCTGGGGTGGACCAGAAACTATGGGTTGTCCAGCTTGAGGTACCAACTGTAAACTTGGTTGCAACACCTGTTGACCCTGTGATAGATCCCACACTAACATTTCGGGGTATTGACCCGTAACAGGTTGAGGATACTGAGATCCATAACCGGATTGAGGATAGGATTGATAATTGAAAGGTGCAGTTCCCATACCTTGAACATATGATTGACCTTGAGATGGTTGATAACCTAGACCTGAGTATTGACCTTGAGGTTGATAACCTTGAGGTAAATATGGATACTGGGGTTGACCTTGACCTTGAGGTTGATACCCTTGAGGTTGATACCCTTGGGGTTGATACCCTTGAGGTTGATACCCTTGGGGTAAATATTGATACTGAGGTTGACCCTGGGGTACATATTGAGGTTCGGGTTGACCTTGAGGCATGTATTGCACCATAGGTACATACTGACCTTGAGGTTTCCCCCCAGACACGATTTGTGTACCTTGAGGTTGCCCCCCAGGCGTTAACTGAGGCTGCCCCCCAGGCGGTAATTGGCCACATTGAGGTTGGGAAACGGGAACTGAACCTAACATCATGTAAATGTCTCCTACACCCAATGGTACATTACCATTGTTTCCAGCTAATAACCCATGATCAATGGGTTGAGGAGATGCCCCCGCAAAGGTACCAGAAAGTGACTGATACCCAGTAGGAACAAAAGGACCGTCGTGTAAGAAAGATTCAGGAGCTTGAGTAAACACGGACAACTGACCAGACATATTTACAGGAGTATAAATACCTCCAGGTGGAAAAGGAGTACGAGGTGTAGAAAAACCTACCCCTGAGTTGTCTAAATAATTGGTTAACGAAAGGTACCAAGTAGTAATTCTAGGAGGACTGTAAAAGATAGATTCACGCTCCCTGAGATCAATAGTAAGTTGATCTTCAAGGTTAGAGACGCCTATTTCTTCCTCTGGAGCAAGTTCTTCGATAGCAATCAGACCAGTAGGAAGATTTTCGGTGATAACTCGTTCTACTCTTGGTGAATCTGGAACACTAGAAGTCGAAGTAACAGGTTCAGATATTTCAGGTTCTTCGCCTGTATCACTAGCAGACGAAAAACTACCAACAAGCTCAGAAACTGTAACAACTTCGGGATTATAACCTGTCTCTAGGCCTTGGTAATCTGAATGGACTACCAAGGAAGATTCTCCTTCTTCAGGTGAACTTACTCTACTGCCACTAGGAGGAGTTACAAGGACCTTTAAACCGTCTAGATTACTAGGGTCGTCTCGAGGAGGTTCACCCCGAAGTCTACGGGATCTTCTCAACAATTCGGCCACAGAAACAACTTCAGGAGACTGGCCCCGAAGTCTACGGGACTGTCTCGGTAATTCCGCCACAACTAAAAACTTTTAACTACTACACACGAAAACAAAGTAAAATCTCAAATCAAACCACCTAAAGTCTCTAAAGAACCAAACAAATTTGAGTCACACGCCTAAAGAATCTAGGGCGTCAAACCAAGCACGAACAGTAGCCTTCCAGACCGAAAACGCTAGTTGGAGATGAAACCCAACATCGCCGGATTCAGTACAGAAGTGGCGGGTCGAACAGTTACCCCGGAAACCTGCTTAATGAATAGACCGGCACAAGTTCCTCCACTTTAACCGTCTCGAGTGAAGTGAACCCCCCGGAAAATCCAAGTGAGTCTAGCCGACGTCTGTTCCAGGTACAGTGGAATCTTCCCTCCACTGTCACCTCGGTAGAATCCTAAAGATAATGGTCACTAAGGTTACCAACTGCAACAAATGTACCTGGGGGAACAGTCTACACTCCGACAGCACGCAAGGGCAGAGTATCAAGCTCAATCCCCTTGCCGGTTCCTTGACAATAATCCAAGGTTTACCGACAAGTGACCCCTGGCTCCTTGACAATGGTTAATCCGAGGTTTACCGTTTGTAATACGTGCGTGTCTGGCGTCATTCCCAACGAGGGGGGATTGATCCCCTCACTGGTTCGGACATGAGCTCGTGCTTCTCCTTTAATGAGCTTTCCCAGAGTACAAATGAGACAATTGGATTTATTCTATCACAAGATAAGCTACTTGTTTGGTTTTGTTGTCTTGGAGAGTTAATTACTCTCCTACTCCAAGACACTAGGCTGATCTAAATTGGTGTTTCAGAGCCCTAGTAAATAAAAGTTACTACGTTGATTTTACTTTAAGCGTTAATTTTATGGTTTTTCTTAAAGACAAAAGGTAGCGAAAGTGAAACCAATGGTGTGTAGACTCGACTCAAACCACTACAAAGATGCACCTAAGATGATTTACGCTACTTTTTCCTTTCAATGAAATTCCTAACTAAGAGAGTTGAGAAATGCAAATTTTATAGAAAACAACTTTCTTAGTAAAGACAATCAAAGAAACAATTCTCTTTATCTTTTCAAGCATACAAACATGACCACTCCTTACGTGCACGAAAAACTCTTTTTCTTTCAAAACTCTTCAAAGCTACTTGAAACAAAACTTTTCAAAGGAGATGTTTTTGTATTTTCTCTTATCTAATAAAGCATATAAATCTATTTTAACGAAAATCAATCTCAAAAATTATAAAATCTATGAAAACTTGACTCACAAGAAAATCAAAAAGAAATTTACTCTAAGAAAACCTAACGAGGCAAAAGCCTACAAGGATGATTCTAGGTTGTTTTACTTGACCAGCATCAAGTCAAGGACCAGCTAATGCAGAATCAAAAGACCAGTCAAAACAAAACTCAAATCTTTTTGTTCTTTTTGTAAAATGGAATTGAATACTCAATCAACAAGTACTTCGAAATTTGCCAAAGAGACTACTCAAAGGTGAGTTGCTCTCACAGGTAGACTTTATGACAGGTCTGACTTCTAAGAAGGCTGACAAAACCAGAGAGATCTAAGGCTTCACAACTTCTACCGCCAAAGTCACTACAAGACCTACTCAAAAATCAAACCCTAGGGCTTAAACTTCTATGAAATCCACTAAAACACTCAATGCTATCGAAACAAGTTCAGGTGAAGATCTTTGATAAGAGACTAATGAATCTGGGCAGTAAAAACTAAGAAAAAGCAAAATCTAAGAGCAAAAATGCAAAAAATGGAATTTTCTTAAATTTTAGCAGGGAACGCAGGCAACCCGTTAAGACAGGTGCGGGCCCGCTCTGTGCACACAGCGACAGTGCGTACAGGGACGCACTGTGCAATACTCAGAGGGTGCGTCCTACTGGAAAATTCAAGAAAAACTAGATTCAATCTAACCCTAAGCTAACCCACCCAAAAACAAAGTCACAGAGCCAAAAACCAGAAAATAAATGACTTTTCTCAGATCAAAGTTGCATACAAAGGAAAAGACTTTCACATCAATGGAATCCCCAGTGGAGTCGCCAATTTGTCAGGTGGACAGAGTCGATAGTGCGGACACAACCAACCTCCCTAGGAGCCTAAGACTCTCTAGTGACAAACAAGACGAACAAGAGCAATCCTTCTCTAAATATGCATTCACTATATAAGAAATCAAGTGTTTAGATCCTACCTGTAATCCAACGCTGTTGTAGCAGTCCAGCTCCACTGATCTGGATGAGCTCCTCCTTCACTTTGAAACCTGCATCCACTAACAATCAAACAATTAAATAGCACTTGATAATCTCATAGAATAAAACATATTTAACACATAGACCAAGGAGTACATGAAACAACTCATAAATAACAAGTTATTGAGAAGAATGGACTCATTTGCATTAATAGGTAACAAAAGGAACAATTACAACCGGAGCCTTGGTGTTGTGCAAGTCCCTCCTAGGGTCCATCAAGGGTTCTCCTTTACTTTGACAAAGCTCACCCACTTCCAAATAGAACAAGCAAAGATGGCAATCTCTCCTCACAAGCTTCTAAATGGGAGTCCTAATTCCAGCAGCATCTACCCTTAGAAATGTACAGCTTCCAACCTCTCCTCCTTCTGGCCCAATGCCTGTATTTATAGTGGTCTAGAGGAAGTTATTCAGGTCCACCATCAATGGGATAATCCCCTCTTTGGATGGGATAGCTCCCTTATTGATGGGATAAGTTCCTCTTTGGTAGGGGTACATGAACCATCTGGAGGCGCTCAATACACGTCGAACAACCTTCTAGAATGCTCTAGAAATGACCACAAGTAACTTTTTAAAGATGAAACTTGCGCATTTTGACCTTTACAGGGGAACGCACCTGCCCCTTTACATACAGAGCATACAAGGACACAACTTTTGTGAACATTGGGTGCGTACCCGCAGGTAAGGTTGAGAGAACCTGCATACCCAGAGATAAATACATTTATAAAGACTTTCTCTCTTTTTGGAGTTTAACATGGAGAGCAGAGGTTTGAGACTTGCCCAGGAGGATAGCATGACTGTTGATAGAGCCATACTAACTATAAATAGCCATGGTGACATTTTTTAGTGTAACAATTCCTCAAGGTGTCAATGCCCAGGAAGCTTCCAAAATGACAATTGGATCAGGGAATTCGACTGGTGATGAGTAAGAGGGTCTAGATCTCCAAGTGGAAACAAGAACCTCCAAGTGGACTCAAGAACTGAAGAATAACTGAAGTGAGAGAGGACACTAGTCAGCTTCATCCAGCCTCAAGCTGACTCATCCTTTCTCCAGAACTCCTATATATAGATCTCTCTCATGAGGTCTAGGGGGGCTGGAATCTTGTGAATGCAAGGAAGTGCTGTTGGTTTGAGTTTTGAACTATTGGGTGATTTGCTTTGAAGGGGGTGAAGAGGAGATTTCTTTCTGCTGGGAGGTGATGCTGGATTGGGCCTTTTATGGTTGTATCACTTCCTGAACTTTACTTCTTCCATTAATAAAGCATTTGAGGTTCTTCTATATGCATGTGTCTCAATGGTGTATTGTTATACTTGTGTATTTGATTTATTCTAATCCTTGAATCAATTATGAATGTATGCTTCTTGTAGTTTCCCTCTCTTGCCATTTTGCAGGATCTTGGTGTAGCTGGGCTAGTGAAAGAGCAAGAAGCTGGGAGCAAGCAGCAAGGAGAGAAGATTGGATCAACCATTAGCGAAATACATCGGTTAGTGGATCTCTTTCTCCCCTATTTTACTTTCATAAAGAAGAAATCTTAGATAGCTTTGCTTCGATTGTTGCTGAGGTACTATCACCCTTAGAGTGGGATAGGGTCATTCCGTATTGGATACTTTTCCCAACAACATCCACCATTGTCTTTCTCAGCATTTTCAATTTCCTTAATTGTAGCACAACTTACTATTTTTAGCAGTTTTTTGGGTCCTGAACTTCCGGAGCCGTTTTGAGGCCCTAAACGACGTTTTTTGGGGAATCCAGGGGCAACATGGGTCCATGGAATGGACCATGTTTCCCGTTCCAGCAATGATAGTGCTCGGATAGATCTTTCTAATGAGCTATTGTACGCGTCAAATGGAGATCATATGCCAAAGTTACGACCCCGGGAAGTTGATGTACCAACTTACCCCCAAACGGGGCCCACAGTTTGGCGTTTCATCTCCTAGGGTTAGGTTTTGGAATTTTAAAGGGTTTTCCATTGTTTCTCAACAATAAATAGGCCTTCGAGCCTCATTGTAACACAGTTCAGAGGCATGTAGCCCTCACATCTCTTCTCAGAGATAAGCTACGATCGCCCTAGCTGGTTTATTTCCATTTCTGGTTGTAAGCATATTTCAGTATTTTCCATTAATAAAATGAAGTATTATTTCTGCTGCATCTTTGTGTATATGGTTATCTCTGTAATTTGTTGCATTCCTATTTAAATCCGGATCAATGGTATCAGAGCGGTCTGCTTTTTCTCTGTTTTTCTTTGCATGTCCCCAACAAGGTCGGGATATAAGGAGTTAGGGCTTGAACTGGTTGAACCTTTGCACGACCAGCCTCGCAAATCCTGACGGCCTCCCATGGCAGACGAGAAGAAAGGCGAGGGGGAAGGAGATCCCATCAAAATCTTGCTCGAAGAAGCCCTCGAGCGACAACGGAACGCGATGATGGATAGCTTTGCCCAGATCCTTCAGCAGCTACCCAGAAGCAACGCATCGGCTTCCAGCAGCTACTCTGGAAATGCCACACCCTTTAAGGTACAAGTTAATTTTGAAATCCCCATATTCAAGGGTCAGATAGAAGCAGATGCCGTAGATAAATGGTTAAATCTGCTAGAGGGTTATTTTTCTGTTCATGAATTTTCGAGTCGGGAAAAGATTGTTTTTGCTCTCCTCAAAGCAGCCCCCCACGTCAAGGACTGGTGGGAAACCTACTGCGAGCAGAAGGATGAAAGTACTGGCTCACTATTTTCAGCCGCACCCACCTGGGATTCGTTCCAGGATGCCATCAAGGAGTAGTACTACCCTGTCGGGAGCTATGAGGATGAATACATAAAGTGGACCATGCTGCGGCAGGGAAGGGACCAAGACGTGCCGAAGTTCACCAATCTTTTCCATACCCTTCGCACAAAGTTGGGTATCAAGGATTCGGAGCAACATTTGATACTCAAATACCGTGGCTGCCTGCACAAGTACATCCATGAAGAAATACAATTCCTAAACATCCCCTCGCTCTGCGCCGCATACCGGTATGCCGTCAAGGTCGAGCAGAAGTTTAAACAAAAGAAGCGAGACTTTGGATCTGCGAATCCAAAGCAGGGGAAAGGTGCTCCTAAACCACAGAACAAAGGACAAATCCAAGGCGGGACAGTCCAAGACAACCAGCCGAAGCTGCAAGCAAAGAACAGCGCCGCGAAGCCGAGAAAGGACACTGGAAAATGGTGCGAGTTCCACAAGAGCTCCACTCACAACACAAGTGAGTGTCGGGCCAAGCAGTCACTGGTGGCTGAGCTAAAGGTTTCAGAATCAGATGCATGTTCCGACTCTGAGTCAGAACCCGATAAGGGGTATGAAAAAGGGAAGCGGATCATTGATGCGGACGCCAGCGCCACTGTTGCTACCGCAAAGATCCAGAAAAATGAACCCGAAGATCCAGAGGAGGAGGAGCGTCTCTTCCACTCCCATATGTGGGTAAAGAGCTCCCCGATACAGTTCATTGTTGATAGCGGGAGTCAAAAGAACCTCATTTCAGCAGAGGTCGTGAAGCGGTTGGGCTTACCGACCACAGCACATCCACAACCATACAACATTGGGTGGCTTCACCAAGGACGAGATCTTCGCGTGAGCCAGCAGTGTCGCCTTCCATACAACATCAAGCCCTTCACGGATGAGGTATTGTGTGACATTGCTCCCCTTGAAGTTTATGATGTATTACTAGGACAACCATACTTGTGGAAGCGACATGCTGTGTATGAATCAAGGCCCCGTGCTGTTATTATTACATTGGGAAATAAGTTGTTCAGGATACCAGAGGTAGCACCACCTGCCGCCCTCTCTTTGATTACTGTAAAACAATGCAGTAAGATCATTTCCAAAACCAGGAAATTTGTTTTCCTAATGATACACCCTCAAGGAAAGAAGAAGACAGTGGCCGCGGCCTCCAAATGGGGCCCCTCTGCACGACAACTACAGATGGACAAGATTGTGGAGGAGTACGAGGACATCTTCACCTCCCCGGCAGGGGTTCCTCTGCACTGTCAAGTCAAGCACTCCATCGATCTGACCGCAGGTGCGCCACTACCCAATGGACCAATTTATCGGTGCTCCGTTCTGGAGAACGATGAAATCAAGAGGCAGATTCAGGAGCTCCTGCAGAAAGGTCACATCCGTCCGAGTTCATCGCCCTGTGGGAGCCCGATTGTGTTGGTACAGAAGAAGGATGGGACGTGGAGAGTCTGTATTGACTATCGGGCGCTGAACAAGATCACTGTCCGTAATCGGTACCCGATCCTGCGGATTGATGACCTCCTAGAACAACTAAAGGGGGCGAAATATTTCAGCAAGATCGACCTGAAGTCGGGATATCACCAGGTACCAATCGAACCCTCCGATGTGTGGAAGACTGCCTTCAAATCCAAGGAGGGCCTCTTCGAATGGTTGGTCATGCCTTTCGGATTGACGAATGCTCCTGCAACCTTTATGAGGCTAATGGATGACATCTTGCAGCCATTCACAAACTCCTTTGTAGTAGTATACTTGGATGACATTCTGATCTTCAGCCAGAGTTGGGAAGAGCACCTCCACCACATCCGACAGGTTCTCCAAACACTGTGGCAACACAAGCTATGTGCCAATTTGGAGAAATGCACTTTTGGCATGACCCAGGTTCAGTATCTGGGATACATCATGGATGAATAGGGGGTTCATGTCGATCAAGCCAAGATCCAAGTCATTTGGGATTGGCCCTCTCCAACCACTCTAACAGAGCTCCGCAGCTTTCTAGGTCTTGCCAACTTCTACCAAAGGTTTGTGTTGGGGTTTTCTCATATTTCTTGGCCCTTCAGTCAAGTCACCAAGGGCGGGGCGAAAGAAAAATTCTTTTCGTCTGAATCTCAACAGAAGGCATTCAGGGAGTTGAAGGATCGCCTCTGCACGGCACCAGTGCTCGCGTTACCAAATTTACAACAACCATTTGAGGTCGAGACAGATGCCTCTAACTATGCTATTGGGGCAGTCCTTACTCAACATGGACATCCAGTGGCATATCACAATGAAACACTTTCAGACACAGTCCGGAAGTACCCCACTTATGATAAAGAGATGTATTCCATTGTACAGGCCTGCCGATAATGGAAGCATTACATTTTGGGGAAGGAAACGGTCATCCACACAGACCACCGACCTATGCAGTTCATACAGACCCAAGGGAAATTGCAGAATGATTGCCATCAGATGTGGTCTACATACCTGCAACAGTTTCACTTGAGTATCAAGTATAAAAAGGGCAACACCAATAATGTTGCAGATTGCCTCAGTCGACCAGCGATCATGGCGCTAACCACCGTGCTCAACTCTTGTGGGCACAAGACTTCTGATTGGCCACTTCTCTACAAAAGCGACCCAGAATTCGGCCACACATACCAGACACTCTTGGAGGGTCGACAGGTTGCAGATTTTCACCTCCAGGATGCCCTATTATGCCACCTCGGTCACCTTTGTGTTCCTTCAAGCGAGCGTGCCAAGATGATTTGGGAAGCACACTACAGTCGGGCTGCTGGGCATTTCGGGGTCGAGAAAACAGTGGCAGTACTGCAAAATTATTTCTATTGGCCGAATCTTTGACAGGATATTGGGAAGTACATCCGATCATGTACTGCCTGTGCCATTGCCAAACCGGCCATTAAGAAGCTCGGCCTCTATACCTCGTTGCCTACCCCTAGTCGACCTTGGGAATCCATCTCCATGGATTACATGTCAGGCCTTCCTTCCACTAAGCATGGAAATGACTGTGTTTTTGTGGTCGTCGACAGGTTCTCGAAGATGGCCATTATGGTGGCCTGCAAGAAGAATATCACAACAGAAGCCACTGCTAAACTCTTCTTTGAACGAGTATGGGTGCACTTTGGGATCCCACAGTCTATCATCTCAGATCGGGACAGTCGGTTTCTCAGCACATTTTGGTCCAGTCTCTGGTCAATGCTGGACACCAAACTCACGAAGTCCACAGCCTTCCATCCTCAAACTGATGGCCAGACAGAGGTTGTCAATAGGATGATTGTGCACATTATGCGCATGTATAACTCAAAGCATCCACGCACATGGGACGAGAGCCTCCCCTATGTTCAGCACAGCTACAACTGAGCTCTTCATAGCTCCACTGGCCATAGCCCTTTTCAGGTGGGTTTGGGATCCAGCCACTATGCCCCATTGATGTGGCCATGCCACTTGCAGCTACTCACATGAATTCAGCTCATGTCCAGTCCGAAACAGATAAGGCCACCAGCTTCATTGAGCGCATCCAACATATTTGCTAGTAGGTCCATGACATTCTTGAGAAATCAAATGCCAAGTACAAGCAGCGACATGATCAACATCGAGTGCCACACAAGTTTCAGGTGGGCGACAAAGTCTGGTTGCATTTGCAAAAGGAACGCCTTACTGGAGCCTATCGAAAATTGAGACCACTCCGATATGGTCCTTACACCATTACTAAGGCTATGGGAGATAATGCATTTGAGCTCAGCATTCCTCCATTCCTTGGCCTGCACCCAGTGTTCAATGTAGACCACCTTCGGCCATACTTTCCACCATTGCTAGACACATCCGACATTGCAGAACAGCTCAAACCCACAGAATTAGATCCAGATTGCATGGAACAAGCTGCAATTGATCGGATCATGGACACACAGATCAAGAACACTCGCCAACATAATATCCAACTGTATCGAGTTGTCAAAGCAGGCCAACTCCTTCAGCAGGGCAAGTGGCTCACCAGGGAACAAGTTGAGCAGAAGTTTCCTCATCTCATGGAGGAGCTCAACGCAATGGGGACCATTGCTTCCTAAGTGGGGAGGAATGATCCAGGTGGATATTGGTGGTCACCTGCCAAGTCCACCTGGACCCCCACCATTGTCTTTCTCAGCATTTTCAGTTTCCTTAATTGTAGCAAAACTTACTATTTTTAGCAGTTTTTCGGGTCCTGAACTTCCGGAGCCGTTTTGAGGCCCTAAACGACGTTTTTTGGGGAATCCGGGGGCAACATGGGTCCATGGAATGGACCGATGTTGTCCGTTCCAACAATAATAGTGCTCAGATAGATCTTTCTAATGAGCTATTGTACGTGTCAAACGGAGATCATATGCCAAAGTTACGACCCCGAGAAGTTGATGTACCAACTTACCCCCAAACGGGGCCCACAGTTTGGCGTTTCATCTCCTAGGGTTAGGTTTTGGAATGTTAAAGGGTTTTCCATTGTTTCTCAACAATAGATAGGCCTTCGAGCCTCATTGTAGCACAGTTCAGAGGCATGTAGCCCTCACATCTCTTCTCAGAGATAAGCTACCATCGCCCTAGCTGGTTTATTTCCATTTCTGGTTGTAAGCATATTTCAGTATTTTCCATTAATGAAATGAAGTATTATTTCCGCTGCATCTTTGTGTATATGGTTATCTCTGTAATTTGTTGCATTCCTATTTAAATCTGGATCAATGTCAACTCTAATTATATTATGACCCCTTAGACTCCTATACATAGAAAGGAGGTCTTTTCATTTGTATCACCCAAGAATTGTTCATTTATGTAATGTAAAGGAGGTTACCCCCTCGAAGATGCTAAATTCTAAGGTGTTTATATCTCTTTTCTATCTTTTTGTGAGTTGGTTTCATAACAAATCCTTAGTTAAGTTTGATCTATGTTGATTCTTTATATATATATATATATATATATATATATATATATATATATATATATATATATAAAGAACTGGCATAGATCCATCTTAGCTTAATTTTATTAAAACCATAATTTAATTTATATGGGAATCTTTTTAGTAGTCGTGAGGATAGAGGGTTTACATATATATCAAATTGTAACATTTTCCCTTTTAGATTTAGTTTAAAAAATGTTATAAAATTAAATTAAAATAAAATGTTTTTACTATGAAATAAGTTATGATTTTTTGGCATGTGTTATTGATAATCCATGGTATTGTAACAAAGAGGATTTACAAGTTAATACCCATGGTAATGTGATGGTGAATATCCATGGTTAACAATCTTGTCATATTCTTATAAAATATTTGATTGTAAACTAATTTGTGTTTTTTGGGCATGTGTTATTGATAATCCATGGTATTGACCCACGGTATTGTAACAAGGGCTATTTTTTACATGTTAATAATATCTACGGTAATGTGGGGGTGAATATCCACAGTTAAGAATCTTTTCATATTGTTGTAAAATATTTTGGTTGTGAAATAAGTTATGTTTTTGGACTTGTAGTATCGATAAGCCATGGTATTAGCCCATGGTATTGTCAAAAAGCATATTCACAAGTTAATAAAAAATCAAAATATAACAAATTAAATTTTATTATTTTTAATAATTTAGCTTTCTATTATTAATTAAGGTGATATTTAAATATTTACACTCATCCCAATATCATTTTTAACTTCTTCTTCTTCTTTTTAATTTAGCATCTTGGGAAAAATAACAATTCTTATTAAAAATAAATAATTTAACCCAATTGCAAATTATATATTTTATTTTATTTTATAAATATTTCTTTAATTTTCTATTATAAATGTTTATTTTCTTTTTCATTTCCAGTTTAGTGCTGGGTTGAAATAAAATATTCACATATTACAACATGAGATTGCAACGATGCATTTTTCTCGTCTTCTCTATATCTGCGCATGGAAATTCCAAAAGAAGGAAGACCATCAACATGATCTATGGATTTCATGGGATTTGAACCCAAGATAGAGTTTGCATGGGAAACACCTTAGGAGAGCATCAACGATTAGATGAAGGAAGGACAAGGTCACTTGGTGTGGATATTTTGGTAATTTGTACATGGGTATGAATTTGGACTATGTTCTTCCCTTTTACTAAAGATGATTTTTGTTTGTATGGGTAAATAACTTCTATGGTTTATATGATCAATGCATAAATTTCATCTAGTGTTTAGGATTTAATGATTATGATAAGGGGAAGGTCATTGGGCGTGGATATTTTGGTAATTTGTACATGGGTATGAATTTTGACTTTGTTCTTCCTTTCTACTAAAGAGGATTTTGGTTCTTACGGGTAAATAATTTCGACGGTTTATATGATCAAGGCATAAATTTTATTTAGAGTTGAGAGTATAATGATTATGATATTTCGGTAATTTGTACATGGGTTGAATTTGGACTCTGTTGTTCCTTTTTACTAAAGAGGATTTTTGTTCTTATGGGAAAATAATTTTGAGCGCTTACATGATCAAATCATAAATTTTACCTAGAGTTGAGAGTTTAATGATTATGATAATGCAGATCTTGATTTCGGCCAACAATTCATCAAAAGACAATGCACAATTAAGCATTTTGGATGTCCTTATTGTACAAAGGGTTTAATGATTATCATAGAGAATGCACAAGTAAGCATTTTTCATGTCCTTATTGTACACTAGGTTTAATGATTAGGATAATGCAGATCTTGATTACGTCAAATAGTTCATCAAAAGACAACAGAGAAGTAAGCATTTTGTATGTCCTTATTGTATAGACCAGTTTGCTCCTCCCTAACATTTCTAGGGTCAGAATGCATGAAATTTTATTTTTTATTTTCACCTTTTTTCTATTGGTTCATTGTTTGTGTAATGAACTCTACCATGCCCAAATCAAAAGGGCTCAAGTGATGCAAGAAAATTTTCTGGTATGATGCATATGCTAGACCTTCCTCAAAAATTTTTACATGAAATTAAAATTTCTCGTACTCATGAACATAAATTTTTTTATGTTTCATCCTTGGATTCTAATCTCAATGCCTACAGTTTTAAACAATATTACTATATTTTAAGTAGAATATTCTTATATCCATTAAACCTTACAACTTTGCAAAGCTTAGGTTAATTTCAGCTAAAAATAAGGAACCTGAACGACTTTTGCAATTTGGATTCAATTCTTACAGACAATGATTAAAAATGGAAGAACTCAATGGTCTGATAACTTTTACACACCCATAAATTTCGAAGACCTTTGGTATTATTCTGAACCTAAACCGAGAGAGTAGAAGAAGAGGAGCCTCGATGAGGTAGACCCTGACCTCCTTGATACCTTTCAAAATTTGCGCATGCCCTTGACTAGAGGAAGAGATTGACCAATGTAGTTGTAGATGTTGTTTTCGACAATGTTTTTATTGCTACAATGCATAGTTAGACTCCATAAGTAGCTGAGGTTATCTTTTGTTCGTTGTAAGACGTAATTCAAGAGTACCTTTATCTAGTTAGGAAGTAGCTTAGCATGGTTGTGTCTCCTGCTGATAACTATTATGCTGCATTGTATTTTTATTTTTTTAGTGATAGCTCCTTCTATTAAATCTCCAAGAATACCTTGTCACTAATGGAAATATCCACTTATTTCAGGATGAATGAGATGGAGACCAAGGATTTTGAGAGGACTCTTATTTTTGTAGCCTAGAAGTGTTCTGTGAGGTGACAGGAGTTTTGTGACATATATTGAATGATGAAATATACCGTTTTATGACACCAATCATCTCCATGGCATAGTAGTGGATCTCTATTCCACCAAGGGAGCAAGGATAAAATATTCTACTGAAAAGAATTGGTATGTGGGGGACGAGGAATGCAGATGTGAGATTTGTAATTGTATTACGAAAATAGGTTTTTACAATGGAGACAAATCAAGGATTTCATGGACCTGAGTAAATATTGGTTCACCAATCACCTCGAAATACTCAAGCGTTGTTTTGAAATGGAATGACATAATTAGAGAGTTCTATTTTGTTGCCTTCGAAAATAGCTATCAATAAGGGGGGACAAAGATGATCCATATAGGGATGAATTGTAGGAGTTGGATTGTTTCTAAAATTATATCTATAGGCAAGTCAACAGACTACTACAAAGGATTAGTGCAGGTGCAACCAAATTATCATAATGCAAGGAATTTTTCATAGTGTGATTTGATGCTAATCGGTGATAAGGAAGCTACAAATACTTATCGTTACATTCAGGTAGAATTGGTTGCATTCTAAATCCTCTAATTTCATTTATTTCTTGTCCTTCTTATGTCCTTGTCTCTCTTAATTTAATTTTGGTAGGATTGGAATGGGTTAAAAAATCAATCACATCATTGAGTCAAATAGACACCCAAATGTCACTACATGTCATTGTGCATACTCTTTGTTTTTTATACAATTAGAAGTGAGCAATATGATGTGTGCACAGACAAAAAAATCTATCATGCATGATCAATCCCCATCCAATTCCATTTTCTATGGTGACATTTTATTTACTTTTTTTATACAGGTCATCTAGCCACATAGTGTCTGCTATTGAATGTTGAGGTATATGTCATATAAATCTTTATAGTCTACTTATTTTATATTCAAGTATTCATCATATTTCATGTCTTATACTCTGCATTGTATCTTCTTTCATTTTCAGGAGAGGAAATCAATATTGATGGTAAGAAGCAACAATTGAAGTAAGAGGATAATAATAATACGAGAGGGACAAATGAAAAATGAGAGACAAAAGAGAATATGTCTAGTGATACCGTTAGAGACAATATCTTGCATAAGACACACTCATAGAGAGTCATGGTCAAGCCTTTAGAGTTGGTGAATTCACTTGCGATGCTTTGGAAAAATAGTGATAATGTTTTGAAATGATGAAACAATATTTCATGTGTAAATTGTAGTCCAACCCATATTAAGTTGAAAACTCATATTGTAATACTTGATATTTTATATAATAACATTTATATGGTTGTAATTATTTTTATTTACACTTGATATTATTTAGTCTTGTAATTAACATATGTAGCTTTTTGTTATCATATTAGATAAACCCACACATTGTATTGTATGACATTTTCTTAGAATTTAGTCGCAAAATCTTACTCATTAATTTATGGTGATTAATAATAAATGCATACAATCAATCTAAAACTACTAAATTAGCAGTTTATATTAATTAATGATGAACATAGATAAAATAAATATATGGCTAAATTAGTCGTTTCTAATGATTATGAATGAAAATAAATGAAATGAATAGAAACTAATAAATGAGTTGTTTATATAATGAATATGAAAATAACAAAAAAAAGATAAATGACTACTGCGAATGATAACTTTTTTATTATTATATGATGACTAAATTTCGCATATAAATGACTATTAGTAGTTAATTTACAACATCTTATAACATGATTAGAATGTAGTCATATTTCTTTGGTCATTAATTGGTTTTCTCGAGGATTCATATAGTAATATACTTTATTATATATTTGGTCATTAATTGCGACAATTAATGGCTAAACCAATGAAAAATTTATGATCAAATTTATGACTATATACTACTAGATGGTAAAATTGAGGAAATCAATTAATGACTAAGCTAAAAATGACTAAAATTTGGTCAAGATATAAGAGACTGTAAATTAGCTACTGTTGGTCACTCACTAAAAAATGGTTGTTTATTTGCAAATTTTAGTTGTTTTTTAATAACCAATTAGTCATTTTGTACCAGTGATAAAGCTCGTCTTGTTTCTAATGGATTTTCAAATTTGAAGTCATTGACTATATTGAAACCTTCTCGCCTATTGCCAAAATGAACTCTATCTGCCTTGTTCTTTTCCTTGTTGCCTCTTTCAAATGGGAAGTCCATCAGATGGATGTCAAATCTGTCTTCTTGCATGGGGACTTGCACGAAGAAATCTATATGGAACAATGTCCTAGCTTTATACAAACAGACTCCAGCCTTATATGTTGGCTTAAGAAATCCCTTTGTGGTCTCAAGCAAGCCCCTCAGGCATGGTATGCCAAAATGGATAGCTTTCTTTTAGAGACTCACTTTTCTAGGTGTCATTCTCACAATACTGTCTACACCGAGAAAGTGGATAGGTATCTTATCATTCTTGTTCTTTATGTTGATGATCTTATCCTTACTAGTAGTGATTCGAACCTTATAAACCATGTGAAGTCAAGCATTAAAAAAAAGTTTGAAATGACAAACTTAGAACACTTGCATTATTTTCTCGGTCTTCAAGTCTTGCAATCCAAGGAAGGTATTTCCCTTTCCCAGTCCAAGTATGCATGTGATCTTCTACACCACTTTCACATGGAAGAATATAAACCAGTGCCTTCTCCCCTTCAGTCTAGAGCCAAACTTTTAATCACTTGTACTTCCCCTAATGTTGATGCTACCTTATACCATCATCTTGTAGGAAAATGTTTGTATCCGACCCACCCGTCCTAACCTTTCCTTTGTTGTTGGCCTTATTTCTTGATTTATGCAAAACCCACATGAAAGTCATTGGAAAGAAGCTAAAAGAATACTTCATTATATTCAAGATATAGTTCAATTTGGGATTCATTACAGTGCAAAAGCATCTGCTCTATGGGTTGGTATCATTGATTCTGATTGGGCTAGTGACCCTGATGATCAAAATTCTACGGAAAGTTATGTCTTCACTCTTGGTTCTAGACCTATTACATGGGTTGGCAAGGAACAAAGTTCCATTTCTCTTTATTTAGCAAAAACAGAGTATCGAGGTGCCGTAGAAGCTAGTAAGGAAGCCTTGCGGCTTCGTCACATCCTGTCAAAATTTACCTTTCAGCAGTAGCATCCGACTACACTTTAGTGTGATAATCAAAGTTCCATTCAACTATGTAAAGGTCAAGTTCAACATCAACGCACCAAACACTTTGAACTACACATGTACTTCATGAGAAATGTCATTCATGACCATGTTCTTGAAGTGCAATATTGTTGAATCGATGATGAAGTGGGAGACATATTTACAAAGGCTCTAGAGAGGCGAAGTTTACTAAACTTTGATTTATGGTTGGAGTTCACGAAGTTTACACAAAGGTGGGATAGGTTATAATTCCTCCTTTCTTCTCCTGTTGTGTCATATTTGTAAATCCTTCAATCCTATCCCAAATTGTTCTTAAGGTGGAATGTTAGGATATTCCAACACATAGGAAATAGTTAAGTATAACTTGGTATAGTATAGAGTTCGGTAAAGTGTGTTTTTGTACTATGTACGTTTGTAACATACAATGTGATGGTCCCTATATGTTCTAGACATGAAGTGATTTGACAGTTCATTTTCTCCTCAGTATTATTGACACTTGATCCATGGAATAACACTCGATTGGTCCATGATCTCTATTTAAAGAGCATGTAGTGTCATTTTTAAGGTGACTCTTCATGAGAGAAGCTAATGTAAATTTTCACCTTTATTAATAAATTGGCTAAAGTGGTTGCGTTGGCTGAGGCCATGGACTCATTCCCTCTTGATTTTTTTCACCACGTCAAGAATACTGGTGTATTGATATATGATATGTTTATGAGCAGTGTCCTATCGTGTCCTAGCTCATAAACTTACCCTGTAAATTCCTACAAGAAAATCATGGGTAGCTGCTCTATTTTACTATGTGTTACTCCATAACCCCTCATGAGGTGAATATCACCATAATTCTTGTTTTCCACTTGGTCAATGAGCCCCAGTCTCATATGAATTTATTTTCATGCATTAGAATTATAAGGTAAAGTTTTATTGTGTTGCTCCAAGCTTTACTCTACTTTTATTCTATTTTTTGTGGGTTAAAATTTCTAACTTATTTTAAGCCTCTGTCAGTTTGCGATTTTCATTCCACAGCTTGAGATTTCACCTCCACAACTAAATATTTGAAGGAGACTCCTCTCCTCTAACGACTGTAAAATTTTCAAGAGAGCAAAGGGTTCGAGGTCCTATATATCATGCCACACTTCTTTCATGGGGCCGAATGTTGGGTCCCTATAATACTAGTGATTACCCCATTACTATTGTAGTTATACCCCTTATTTATATTATTGTACCCCTATTACCCCCATGTTGTTATTTCTGTGCCCCATAGAATCCCTCTATTGTTATTTTTGTGGCTTTATATTATTATTGTTAGGTCGGCTGGATTATATTGTGACTCCTTAGACTCCTATATATAGAAAGGAGGTTTTGTCATTTGTATCATAAAAGAATTGTTCATTTGTGTAATGTAAAGGAGGTTGCCACCTCAAAGAGGCTAAATTCTAAGGCGTTGATCTATCTTTTCTATCTTTTCTTGAGCTGGTTTCATAACATTTGGTATGAGAGCTTTGGATTCTAGGGTTTCGCTGCTACAAATAGGTCATCGTGGCATTTTCACTATAACTTTTTTTCTGTGATGTTTCAGAAGTCGCAAAAAAACCCATTTGATAAAAAAATTGCGCTGAACCTTAGGTCCGAGCTTCAGAGATTTTCATGCGATAATTGCGGAGATATGATCTGAGGATGTTGGTCTTTTTGTAGACTCCTCAATTACATTCAAAACAGGTGACCTGGGGAAAATCATCATAACTTTCTCTCTGCGGATCGGATTGAAATTTCGTCAGAAGGTACAGAAAGAGGACATGTTGCAGTTTCTTGTATGTGTGTTTTGAGATTCAAAGGTTGAAACATTGACTCGTGGCATGTCGTACAAATTTTCTCTACTAACTAGTATAAAAGAAAGTCACTGTGGGGGATTTCACATAACGCTTCCTTGGAGAATCCAATTTTGGTCAGACTTCTGGCATTGGAAAGAGGACGCAGGAGGCTACTACAGGTCGCAATTTAAGAACATGATGATGCAAAATTACAGAGATACATTAGATTCAATATCAGGCTTCTATAATGTGAAAAAGGTGTGTAGTTTTTTTTTAATTTTTGTGTAAGCTTGGTTTAATGGAATTCAAAGGGCATAGTAAAGCATTATTATCAGTAACTGATGCCTCGAGGAAAGAAAATTCAAACACCTAGTAAGGAACCTGAAAGCTCTAGCATGACTCATGAAGAAAAGGAAGAAATGCTACATGATATATCAAAATTACAAGAATAAGTGCAACAAATGTCACGGTCACAAAAGTTAACAGATGCTAAGATAAGTGGCATGGAATCTAAGATAAATGGCGTGGAATCTAAGATAAAGGGCATGGAAGCTAAGATGGATGATTTGAAGACAGATTTTAGGATAGATTTGAAGACAGACATGGCAGATTTGAAGACAGATTTGACAAATTTTCTACAAGAAATACTTACTAATGGTGAAAAGGTTGTAAAGGAAACTCATGATGTGAACAAAAGTAATGTTAATCATGATTCCATAGATGCTATTGTTGGATCGAAGACCCACCATATTCCAAAAATCGATATGAGGAAGTTTGATGGCAAGGATCCTGCCACATGGATATTACAGATGGAGCAGTTCTTCAATTTCAATAATGTGCAAAACACACAAAAGGTATGTATGGAAACTATATATTTGGAACCAAATCAGTTTGTATGGTATCAATGGCTTTGCTCTCGTAAAAAAATTATCACTTGGACAATTTTTACAGAAGAATTGATAGCACATTATGAAGATACAAAAACAACACTTTTTTCAGCCAATTGATAAGTCTCAAACAAAAGGTTTCAGTAATGGAGCACATTGAGGAGTTCCAAAAATTGAACATAAGGGTAAAAGATATTCCATAGGAGCAGAGGGTTGATGTGTTCATAGGGTCTTTAAAGGATAATATCCAACATGATGTTCGCCTTTGGGAACCTGATTCATTAGAGAAGGCATTCAAGTTAGCAAGAAAAATGGAAAGCAAAATTATGGCAACAAGGAAGCATACCAGTCACAACTATAAAGACGGAAGTTTTGTTGCCCCTAGTCTTCCCCAACCTATAAGGTTGACATCACAACAATTGGAAGAAAAAAGAGCAAAAGGGCTTTGTTACAGTTGTGATAGAAAATACATTAAGTGTCATAAGTGTGCTGAGAAGAAATTATTATACATAGATTGTGAAGAGGAAGAAGAAAAGGAGCAAGAAAGGTCAAAAGAAGAAGATATACTCCAGGAACAAAGCCTAGATAAAGAACAAATAAATCCGACCATATCTTGTAATGCATTGGCAGGAACTACCACTCCTCAAACCATCAAGATAGAAGGACAAATCAAGAAGAAAAAGGTAATAGTGTTGATTGATCTAGGAAGCACCCACAATTTTATTCATTGTAGGGTAGCAAAAGAATTGAATTGCTTCCTATATCCAGCACCAGAGTGCCAAGTGATGATTGCAAATGGAGGAACAATAAATTGCTCTAGAAGGTGCCATAATATCAAGCTATCCATGGGAGAATATGTATTGACTAGCCCAATGCTTTCCATTCCAATGGGAGGTGCTCATGTTGTACTAGGAGTCCAATGGCTACAATCCTTGGGTACAATAGCTTTTAATTTTCAATAACTTTTCATCAAGTTTTCTATAGAAGGAAAGGAAGTTAAATTAAGGGTTATTGTAGGGAAACCAGGAAAGATAATCAGCTCTAGTGGTATGAAAAAGCTTCTAAGAAAGGAGCAAAGAGGTGTAATTGCACAATTATGTTCACTAGATGTTTCCACATCGGAATCATTTATTTCTCCAGATCTCCAAAAAGTCCTCGACAATCATTCCAAGGTATTTGAGACTCCCAAAGGTCTCCCACCTATGCGTGATCATGATCATGCTATTCATCTGATTCCAGGAAGTGTTCCTCCAAACATCAGGCCGTACAGATATCCCTATGTCCAAAAAAGTGAAATTGAACGTATGGTTGCAGAAATGTTAGAGGCTGGTATAATTCAACCAAGTCAAAGCTGTTTCTCTGCTCGAGTAGTATTGGTGCACAAGAAGGATGGATCATGGCACATGTGTCCGCATTATAGGGAGCTCAAAAAGCTCACTATTAAAGATAAGTTCCCCATTCCTATCATTGATGAATTACTGGATGAATTGCATGGATCAATTTACTTCACCAAGTTGGATCCTCATTCGGGATATCATCAAATCAGAATGAAGATTGAAGACATTCCGAAAAAGGCATTTAGAACTCATGAGGGTCATTATGAATTTTTGGTCATGCCTTTTGGCCTTACTAATGCACCTTCAACATTTCAAGGTTTCATGAATTTGATTTTCAAACCATTACTTAGAATATTTGTGTTAGTATTTTTTGATGATATACTAATCTACAACAAGACTTGGAAGGATCATGTTGAACATGTTGATAGAGTGCTACAACTATTGGAGGAGAAACAATTATATGCAAAAAGATCCAAATGTTTTTTTGGAGTCCAGGAGGTGGAAGATTTGGGTCATATTGTATCTCATGAAGGAGTTAAGGTAGACCCTAGCAAAATTAAAGCCATTAAGGAATGGAAAATCCCCATAAAGCATTTGCGAGGATTTCTTGGGTTGACAAGGTATTATCGCAAGTTTGTTAAGAATTATGGGAGAATAGCAGCACCTCTAACAACATTATTGAAGAAGGATGCATTTTCATGGACTCCGGAAGCAACAAAGGCCTTTGAACATATTAAAGAGGCAATGTGCCAAGCACCGGTCTTAGGTACACCGGACTTCACAAAAACCTTTATTGTGGAATGTGATGCTTTAGGAAATGGAATTGGTGTTGTTCTAATGCAAGATGAAAGACCCATTGCTTTTGAAAGTCATCCAATCAAGGGAAAGTTTTTAAGAAAAGCTATTTATGAGAAGGAAATGTTGGCAATACTCCATGCACTTAAGAAATGACGACCCTACCTAATGGGAAGACACTTCAAGGTAAAAACAGATCATGATAGCCTTAAATACTTTTTAGAACAAATATTATCCTCTGAAGAGCAACAAAAGTGGGTCACAAATATGTTGGGTTATGACTTTGAAATCATCTACAAAAAAGGGAAGAAAAATGTGGTCGCAGATGCACTCTCAAGAAAGGATGAGGATGTGGAAGCATTGTTGTGCGCCATTTCTATTATCCAACCAGATTGGATAAGTGAAGCAAGGGAGGAATGGAAGAATGATGAATAAGTGTGGGCACTTATTCAAAAGCTACAACAAGATTCCAGTACGTCTCATACATTTAGCTGGAAAAATGATTCATTATGGTACAAAGATCGCTTATACCTTTGTAAGAATTCCCAGCTAAAACAAAAGATTCTTATGGAATTGCACACTTCTCCCTTAGGAGGGCACTCGGGATTTTTAAAAACTTACCACAGGGTTAAGAAGGAATTTTTTTGGGATGGCCTTAAATCATATATTCAAAAGTTTGTGGCGGAATGTTTGGTTTGCCAACAAAAAAAAGTTGAAATAATTAAGACACCGGGTCTATTACAACCTGTATCCATTCCAAGCCAACGTTGGGAGGAGGTTTCAATGGATTTTATCACAGGTTTACCCAAGTCTCAGGGAAAGAGTGTCATCATGGTGGTAGTTGATAGACTTACCAAGTATGCACATTTTTGGGTATTATCACATCCATTTAAAGCCAGTACAGTTTCTACTGCATTTATGGAAACAATTCAGAAGCTACATGGAAACCCAAAGATTATTGTAAGTGACAGAGATCCCATTTTCACTGGAAATTTTTGGACATAATTATCTTCTTGTCTTGGTACTCAGTTAGCTCATAGCTCATCTTATCATCCTCAATCTGATGGGCAAACTAAGATAGTAAACAAATGTTTGGAAGGATATCTTCGTTGCTTTGTATCTGATAAACAGACACAATGGGTCAAATCGTTGCCTCTGGCTGAATGGTGGTATAACGCTTCCTTCCATACAGCAACAAAAATGACCCCATTTATGGCACTTTATGGGTATCAACCACCATCCATCACATCATATTTAAGAGAAAATTCTAAGGTTCAGGCAGTGGAACATCAACAACAACTCCTCCAACTCTTAAAGGATAACCTCGTGGTGGCACAAAATAGAATGAAACAACAGGCAGATCAACATCGCAGTGAAAGAAGTTTTGATGTAGGTGATTGGGTATTCCTACGGCTACAACCATATAAGCAAATGTCCCTAAAGCAAGCTAAGAAGGATAATAAATTATCACCAAAGTATTATGGTCCGTACAAGGTGTTGCAAAAGATTGGTACTATGGCATACAAATTGGAGCTTCCTGCAGCTTCTCGACTGCACCCAGTTTTCCATGTTTCATGTTTAAAGAAGGTTATAGGCGACAAGCGCCCAGTGCAAACAATATTACCAGAACTTGATGAGGAAGGAAAAATTATATTGGAACCAGAAGCAGTCACAGAAACAAGAACTCGACAGCTACGAAATCGGTCAATTTCAGAGTATCTTATCAAGTGAAAGAACTTATCCGCTGAAGATTCCGCATGGGAGGATGAGAATTTTATGCAGAAGTATCCAGAACTACTCAAGCGTTGAGGACAACACTTTTTTGAAGGAGGGGGGCATGTTGGGTCCCTATAATACTAGTGATTACCCCATTACTATTGTAGTTATACTGCTTATTTATATTCTTCTACCCCTATTACCCCCATGTTGTTATGTATGTGCCCCATAGAATCCCTCTATTGTTATTTTTGTGGCTTTACATTATTATTGTTAGGTCGGCTGGATTATATTGTGACTCCTTAGACTCCTATATATAGAAAGGAGGTTTTGTCATTTGTATCATAGAAGAATTTTTCATTTATGTAATGTAAAGGAGGTTTCCTCCTCGAAGAGGCTGAATTCTAAGGCGTTGATCTATCTTTTCTATCTTTTCTTGAGCTGGTTTCATAACACCGAAGCTTCTTCGTTCATGGCATTGTTGGAATCATTAGTTTCCCTTATTTTTGTGTGTTGTTCAGTGGCCTGCTTCACCCTCTTATGGTTTGCTTTGGGCTTTCTTCACTGACTTTCTCTCCTACCAGTGTTAGGTGTTGTTGTTGCTTGGGTTGTGCTTTGTCCGTGCCATTGCTCTTTGTTGCCTCACACTCGTCATTCGTGATTCCGTATATGTTCTTGTTGTGGGTTGTATAGTGGGCATGGATGCTCTATTTTCTTTTTCTTAGTTGCTTGACATTTCAATCTAATTGTGAAGGGTTCCCTCGGTAGACTATGCCCAAGTTCCCCGTAGTTGTGAGTGTCTTGTTTTTGTGGAGGAATTTTGTCTTATGTCATTGGGCTTTTGACCTAGTCTTTGTTTTTACATAGCTCTTTGTATGTTGGTCCTCTTGGTGCTTTTCTTGAGGCCTATGTGCTCTATTTTCTTGCTTTGTGAAAGTTGTAACCTAAGGTTTATCTTCTCCTTATGCTTTTTTGTGTCCATTAGATTTGGCACGTGAGTGCATTTTCTTCATTAGATGTGGCAGGTTCCAGTCCATTTTCTTCATCTCTTTTGACATCTTAGCGGGTAAGAGCCGGAGTGCATTTTCTTCATTAGATGTGGCAGGTCGGAGTGCATTTTCTTCATCTCTTTTGACATCTTAGCGAGTAAGAGCCCCAGATATCTTTCTGCTGATTTTATGGGATAATTTACATGTCTGCATGTGATGAGACATGTTGGAGCATCTCGAGGAGGAGAGCATCTTTAGGTTGTTTTCTTATTTGCATGCCTTGCACCTTTTCTTCTTTCTATTTTATGCTCCCGTCTCTTGACCCACATTGTAAAGATTGGCTGCCCGCTAATGATCCCTACAAGGTATTATGGTGAGTGTGCAATCATGTTTCTTTCACATTTTATACAAACAATTTCAATTTTAATGAAAATTGTTGAATTTTAATTTGAAAAAACATAAAATCAAATTATGATAACCTTAATTAACATTATTCAAAATCTAATTACAACCTCTAAAGATGAACTCACTTTAAAGTCCAAAAAAATGGATTTCAAGAAAAAGGTCATCAGCGTTTTTTCCACGTCTTCTTACTGAAAACTCAGTGTATGGAATAATTATTTCAAATTCAGTTAACATTATTTAATAAAAGTCATCACCGTTTTTTCCACGTCTTCTTACTGAAAATTCAGTGTATGGAATCATCATTTCAAATTCAGTTAACATTATTTAATAAAAGTAAATGCTATGCAACAGTATTGTAAATTATATTTCTTATAAATTTGGTGGATATACATCATCATAACATGTATGCCGACACATCCATATCATGAGACCACCTCTAAAATGTTATATTCCTTGCCATTCAACCTGTAAAAGGCTATAATCTTTGCAATTTGACTACGACGGACACTGACAAGTCAACAGGTCAGTCCTCTTGATTACGAAAACCCAGCAACAACAGCAAATTTTCTATAACGCCATGGTGATGGTGCAGGTTGACGAGATCACTCCAATTTAATATATGGATCACCCCTCTCCAACTTATTTTAATAAGTTGCAAGAACACTAATGTTTATATTATAAAGTAATTATTAAGACATTTCACAAGTTAGTGCCAACCGAAAGAACTAAAGAAAACCGCAAATACAAAGAACGGACTAGACATGTCCAAGTCAAAAATGAGAAACAAAATAGTATTTAAACGAAATCTCCTAGATACTATTATCACTACGATGCCTATAGACATTATATATTTAACAATGGCTGGACAGTCATAGTAGAGTGAAATATAGAAAATATATATTTTATAATTGTTGGACCGATATAGTAGAGTGAAATTCAGATGTTTATTTAGCTTTTCTATTTAAAGGTTTATGAATATAGTTATTAGAGTGTTTGAATAATTTTTTTTTATATTGGAAATAGATTCAGTATCATTAAAACCATGAAACACTTAAAATCAGAATCTTAAAAATATTTAGCGGAGTTGCAGCATCCTTAAACTACTCTATGAGCATAACCTGGATAACAGAGGCTAGTTTTCTAAAATTTTAAATAATGGACATTTAGCGGAGTTGCAGCATCCTTAAACTACTCTATGAGCATAACCTGGATAACAGAGGCTAGTTTTCTAAAATTTTAAATAATGGACATTTGAACTCTGACGGGAATGCGTGAAAGTCGTTTATTAAATTATTTTAATAATGGACAATTGGATGCTAACGGTAATGCGTGAAAGTCATTGATTACATTATTTTAATAATGGACAATTGGAGTGGTCGATTCGAGCACATAGTTCTAGGTATAGTGTTAAATCTCGAATATCCATGATAAATAAGGCTCAGAGACTTATTCGAAGACGAGAAGCAGGTAGTTCACAAGTTATGTTACATCGAAACTGTGCCTATTACTTATTTCTGTTGATCACGATTGGGTTAGAGTCCATTTTTTTAAAGAAATTAGAATTTGAGTTTATTTACAAAATGAAGGGTGGGTTATCTTGCAAAACCGCTTCCTTTTCTTTGATTAGTCTCACATATTGTTTGCTCTGTTCCTTCTCCTTCACTGAAGCTCGTGATATGAGAACCGGGGTAATCCGTCCTCGAGGAGTAGGGCTTGTGATTTCGTCTCAAGAAAACAAGCCATACGAGGATATTATTCAGAAGCTAAAACTCGGCGGTTTGAAGTTGAATCCGATAGCTGAAACCTTCAGAAGAATCAGGAAATCTCCCCCTGAAAAGGCTGATGTTGACACTGTTGTCAGAAGTATGAAAGAAAATGTAAATGAAACAGGTGGTCCGACGGATCATAGCCCAGGAATAGGACACGTCAGTCCTCCTCTTCGGGGCCATTGAATATAATGCTGAGTGAAATCTATTGCAAGTCGATGGTTGGAACATGACATGTGTACTCCTTCTTATATTTTCGTGTATTTCAGGAAAGCAACGATAAATGTTGCCACAACACGTATCACATATAGATTTTCTAAGTCTGGAGGAAAATTATTGTTGTCTTAGACTTCGTTGTCGTCACGGTCTCTTAAACCAATATTCAACGATGATATGGAGTAACGAATTAGAGATGTAACAAAGTAATATCTCGCAAATCTTCTCCGTAATGTATGCTTTCGATATGCTTAAAGCTATGATTATCGAAATAAAAAGAGAGAACTTCGTGCTTTAAGTTCCAATTTGTGGTTAGGCATCGGTTAAATGGCAGAGTTACAATGTCCAAATTGATATATGAAATTAAATTTAAACGAAACTTTGTATTTCTCACATAAATGGGTTTCCCGTTTCTAGATGTCGAAACCAGAATTTTTGAGGTAAAAAGTAACAATAAGCAGAAACGTTTTTCTTCTCTTTTGAAAGAGATGTAAGGACATCATGGTTTTCTTTAAAGATCAACTAAAAAATTCCGTAATTTTAAAATTAGAAAAGGGTTGCAAATTCTGGACATTTATATGATGAAAATATAGCTTTTATGGTATGTATATTTCCACAGTTAAAAACATAATGGTGTTGAGAATTTCATTTTGTGTATTTTGTTTGAAGAACAATTTGGGTTTAACACTTCACCCATGGTCAAAATCTCCACCTTCCCAAAAAGATTGAGTCCTCATGCGTATCTCAGATTTTAACAACCTAACATAGCCTCTTTAAATGGAAACTATTCATATCAGTTATTATTCTGTACCAAATATTGCTTTCGTCATGGAACTAGTGAAAGAGCATTTTAATTTTGAACTCGAACGGTAGTTTATACTAAAACCACTTCTTTGGATGCTTATGCTCATGTCATGTCTTTTCCTTTCCTTCTTGCTCATTGAAGATCTCCCGTGTGGAGGAATAGGGCTTGTTATCTTAACCCTAGGGTGCAAGAAAGTCGGCGATTTAATGGTGAATCCGAGAGCTGAAGTCAGGAAACGGTCCAAAAAGATGCTCGTGGAAAAATGGTCACTATGGTGGAACTCTGAATGGAAACACCATCGTTGTGTTTTCCGATGGATCATAGCCCAGTTTATAGGCGGTAGCGCTCCTCACGTTTCGTAACATTGATTACGGTAATGCGGTAATTCTGGTAGCAGATGGACCGAAAACGAAGAAGCCTTGTACCGAAAGGTTTGTCATAAAGCTGGATGATATATCAAAGACAGTGGTTAATGCTAATCATTCGGAAACAATGGCTTTGCTGAAGGGGTTCCGGAGAGGTCTGTTAGGGCAATTTACGGAAATCTGGCCCTCCATTGGTTCCCTAACTATTGGGTAGAGAAACGTTGTCGCCGTTCAATGGAAGGAAAAATATCTAGTACCTCCTATGGTAAAAGATTATTAGCCTTTTTCTTTGAGGAGAACCACGTAAATGTAATACTCAGGAGCGGAATCTTTTTATGGGTTTTCATGGACTATACCTGAAGAGGTGGAACCCCTGTTTTAGCTCAGAGAATCAGATCTTTACGATACTAACTATTTTGTTCAAGCTTCCCCACATCCCATTACATTGTGGGCATGATAACACTTTCCAAAGCATTCAAAATGCATTGCGGAAATATATTGATTGGGCTAACCTATGTGATGTGATGTTGCCATATGTGTGATCTGTGTGGACTATCTTTTGTAAAATTTTCCGATGAGAAATTGGAAGGGAAGGCAATGAGAGAGGCAACAATGAATAAAGTCTCGAGGAAAGATGGAAGGAAAGTAAAGCTAGTAGGGATATTCAATCGAATAAGGTGAGAAGGATAAGGTGAGAAGGATAAAGTATTAGGGAAAATATCTACAATTGATGAAGTATTTACGAGAAGAATGAAAAATCCAAGGAAAGGCGGAGGGTTGACCCTGCTCATAGGAAACTTGAAAACCACTAGTAAATGATGAAGGTAATCTCTTGGAAGTGCAAGAGGTTAGAGAGTGACAAGAAAATTTCAGAAGTAACAAGCTCAATAAGAAAGGAGAAGTGTTTAATCCCCTTTCTCCAAGAGACAATATTGGGTAAAGATGAGATCCACCAAAAGAGGTAAAACTATATGGCATACAAGTGCGGTATCAATGACTAATTCGAGAGATGTGTCAACCCTACTCTATACAATGTGGTCAACATTTTTTTGAAAAAATTACAAAATAGAGGACACAACATTTGCTTTCTATGCAACTACTTCACACCCAAGCAATGAGGTATGTACCTTTGTTAATGTATATGCCTCTGTAGCATACTTAGAGAAGTTAAGATGTTGCAATTGTTTAATTGACTAGGATGATGGTGACATCATTGTGACATCATTGCTAAGAGGATCATAGAGAGGGTTTTTAATACTACCATTTTCCTTTCGAAAAGAAGGGAGGGAGTGTTGTAAGAGTGCCATTGAGAAAAAATTTTGAAAATCTAGTTTCAATTCATAAGTTAATAGTTATTGTTCCATGCCAAGGAATGTTTACTCGGAACAGTAAAAGAATTTTTCCTAGCCTTATAACAACTAGGATAGACCAATTTCCTATGAGAAAAGATATTCTCATTGAATAGGTCTCATACTCTTTTGAGATCTTGGCCTTGTGTATGTCTAACCACAAACCAATAGCGGTAACTCCCTTTATGTATGATTACTATGCTCGCTTTCCATTTAGATTTAATGCATTGTCATTGAATGCTCAAGGATTCCAGTATGTTGTAGTTAAAGCCTAGGGGGCCTCCACTTTTGGGTCTCCCAAGTATATTTGGGAACAAAAAACTAAATAAGTGAAAGTTGATATAAATGCATGGATTAAAGATAGGTTTCAAGATCACATTAAAATTTTCGAGACTCATCAAATGTGCCTCGAAGATATACACCAAAAAATGGAATAGGAACTTGTCACAAATGAGATACTACAAGAGGGAAGCAAGGAGTTCTTCGTTCTCCACAAAGATTTAATAGTGGAGAACGAATCTTGGTGGTTAAAATTTAGGAGTGTGTGTCTAAGTGATGGGTATCAAAATGCTTTTTTTCATAATCAAGCTAAAAGGAGATAGTGGTGGAACAATACTAAAAACATTAAAGTCTTGGGACAAAAACTCAACTCCTATTAGGAAATGAAAGAGGCCACAATTGAGCATTTTGGAAATAGATACAAAGATCAAAGAGAAGGAAATAAGGGAGGAAGAGATGAAATGTTGGAGTGTATTACAATGTCTATATGACATTTAGAAAATGAGAATTTGGCTAAAGAAATAATGCAAGAATGAATTTGGAGTGTCTTAATATCATTCAAATTGGACAACACTCAAGGGCTTGATGGATTTTCGAAGAATTTCTACCAAGCATGTTAGAATATAAGAAAAATTTACTTCTATAGAATTGTGGATATTTCTTCAAAGCTCAATATCTTTGGTAAGGGATAACTCATAATTCATAAATCTTTTCCCAAAAGAAGTTCTTCATCCTTTGAAATATTTTGTCCAATTTCTCTATGTAATGTAGCATACAAAATCATAGCTAAATTAATTGTGTGAAAGATAAAACCCCTTCTTCCCATGTTAATTTCTAAAAAATCAAGGATTTTTTGTTGGGGATAGAGAGATTGTGGAAAATATAATATTAGTTCAAGAAGCTACTCATCATGGAAAATTTTAGGGGCTAATGTTCGCCCAGTGGGCTAATTTTCCATGATTTTTCCACAAAAAAGATTCGCCAATTTCCAATTTTATAAAAGACGATTCGCCCAAATTTTAGAATATAAAATTATTTTACCTTAAAAATCGCCAACATTGTATAGAGGCTATATATAAAATCATTATAAATTTGAATAATTTTACAAATATATAAATAAACATTTTATAGTTTGCATATTAGGGATTAGTGAGATTCGCCAATGTTTTTAAACTTCAAGAAATTTTTCCATCCTCAAAATTTTCCTTGCTACTCATTGAAGTAAAAGTAGGAAAGATTGTTTATCCTAAAAATTGATATGTCCAACATCGTTGACAAATTCAACAACTCATTCTTCATTGAGGTATTGCGAAATTTTGAATTTGAGAAAAATTATTTAAATTGGACACCAACCTTCATGTTGGGCTTGGGTATTTCCCCTCTATTTAATGGATAGTCTTCTTGTTTTTCTAGAGCCTCAAGCGGTATGAGGAAAGAATGTCCCCTTTCACCTTATCTTTATATTATAATGGCTAATTATTTGAGTAGGAAATTATAATATAAAAGAAGAATGTGGTTTCTTTTGGAAATAAGGTTTTCCAAAGGAGCCGAAAGTATAAATGATTCCCAATTTGAAAATGACACATTGTTGATGGGAGGAGATTCTATAATATTTGTTTCAAGGTTTAAGAAAATTCTTTAGGTTTTTGTATTAGCATTACGATGCTTCATAAACAAAGGAAAATTCCAAATATACACATCAAATGTAAGTAAACCAACATAGAATAGAATCACTAGAAAGATGTAATTTTCTATGGTTGAGGCTTCGAGATAATTAAAATACATAGGAATTCCTATCACTCTCATGTGTACCCCTCATTTGTCATAGGAACTTTTGTTGCTGGAATTAAAAAAAAAAAAGTTCATCAAATGGGGAGCAATCTGGTTGAACCCAATAGGTAACGTGGAATACATTAATTATGTTCACTTTGACGTCTTTCTTTTTCAGTTCATGGATATTCTAGCACTTGTAGCAATTTACATAGTAATGGTTGTACATATAGGAAACATTTTTGGAAAGGTAGCAAACGTAACTCCAAAATGTTCCATATAATAAAATAGGTTCTAGTGGAATCCTCTAAGAATCAAGGGGGGCTAGGAATTGGAGATCATTCCTTTAGATATTAGTTTCTAAGAAAAATGAATGATGGAAACAAGTAATTAGGAAGAAATCATTTTTAGGAGAATGTGACTCATCTCCAAATTATTTCTTCAGAAATTAGGGTGGATCTCAAATATCAATGATTGTATTCATGTCTACTCCCTTGATAAGATATTTCTTAACATAGATTCTCAAAAATGGTAGAAACATCAATATTTGGAATGATAGAATCATGGGACATAAGCCTCTATCCATTTTATCCTATTTGATGCCTCCATGGGAGTGGTTGGTTGGAAGGTTAAGCTTCTTCTCTTTGATATTTTCTGATGGAACGAAGGTAACTTTTGGAAAAAATGGGATGGTGGAGAGATTCCTACCCATCTGCATTGTTTGATTCGAAAATTGGGAAATCATCTCGAATACCATCATCTAGTATGCCTATGATACCATCATGATCCAAGATCTTTTATTTGGTTATTGTTAGAATAATTGTATGAAGGAACATGTAAAAACTATATGACAACCACTTAAAAAAAAAGGAAACATAAAGGAGACCATAAACAAAATGCACACAAAAGTATGATAATGGAGTTAATCTAGTGTGAACTACATCTCTCGGCCCTGTTTCAATAGTGCTGATGCCTCTTCGTTCATCTCAAAAAAAATGAAAATGAGTACATGTAAAAATAAAACATTATACCTCCAATCCTAGGAGTGACCTAAAAATGGGCTTCTTGGATCCATAAATAGGCTGCACTAGTGAAATCCTCTCAAAATATTTAGGAGTATGAGTAGAAAATTTACTATATTTTGTCACTTGCAACTCTGACCCCTTGGAGAATATTAAGATTCCATAACAAATTCTTTGTAGGAGTATTCATGGTATATTCTTGGGAATATTCCCATAGAATATACTCTTTCTTGAAACTAGCTCTCCATGGTTCTATTGAAGAGTTTCGTCTTTGTCAAAATTTCTAGTGTGCAGTTTCCTTCTCCACCCATTGTCCTCCCTTCAGTAAAGAAAACGATAACGCTTTAAATAATGTTGGGTTAGCAGATATAAAAAATTTGTTGGTTGGCGAGCCTTGCTAGTGCATGTATTATATCCCATTTAGAGAGTGGGCATTGTTGATTCAAATTGCCCCCAACAACTTATGTTTTTTATTGAATATAATATGACAAATTATAACCTTTAGCTCACTCCTTTCACCATCGAGATATATAGATATGTAATGAAAATTTCTAATTAGTCGACTCACAAATCATTTAAATTTCCCACCACCACTTGTCCACTGACTATTAAAAAATTGACAAACTTGTCATTCATGAATTTGAGGCCAATTTCGTCCACCCACGTGGTCACATATCATTGGGCCAGTTAGCATGTCGAGTCACGCCCATTCATGCCTAGTCTTTGCTATGTGTCATCATAGTGTGCTTCCATGATGCAACCATACCTACTAACAGCGATGCCACATGGTATCCTGAAGAAGTGACACATGGAACCCTAAGGGGCACCCGCAAAAAGTTTTTTACTTTTTGATGCATACCTCATATGGGCATCACCATCACATATAAATGTGGATTCAAGTGTTTCTCATGTGGTTTGGAAGCTCTCACCGAGATCTACGATTTGATGTGGGCTTCCCTAATATATGAGGACATTCCATTTTGGGCCTGTTAGAGATCCTCCTCGATCTTCTCTCCCCAATGAAGGAATTTTGGTCCTCCAAAAGTATAAACAATATTTCAAGCTTGTTTTGCATAAAAAATGTATATGATAAGCCACCTTTCCTTTCCTTCACCTTCGTACTTCCGAACTACGAATGATTAAGTTAACACCTATATCAATATGCAAATTTGTAGTTTCCAATATATGTTCAACTTGCAAGATTCCATAGAAGACCATAATCACCATGAGTTTATAGAACACTCTTCGATAAGTTTTACAATAGAACCCATATAGTTTTCTATTCAACTAATGAAAAAAAAACACTATTTTACATTCATAAGTGATGTTATACTTTAATCACTTTTGTTACAAGCCATTTTGTCACATCTAGTCAATAGGGCTGCAAACTGTATCAATCAACATCTGTGAACATGTTGTTATCATCCCTAAGCATGACCTTTCCATCTGGGATTAATTTCTCAAAATCAAGGTCTTTTCTCAAGTGCATCTTGGCCCTTTATCCGCCTGCCTTCAGGGCTAGTTGTAACCATCTGTATGAGCACCTTTCGCCGTTACTCCCTTCTTTAGGTACGTTAATTCTAGAAATTTAGGAAAAATAAAAAAATATTTCCAAAGCTTCATCTTCCAAAATATCCAAGGTAGTTTTAACCATTTACTATGTATACAGAATTTGAACCTTACATTAGAGACCTCACCTCTTATCTCTTGAGCTCATCCTCCCATGATAAGTGGATCTTAGGCCAAGACTGGTGATTGGATAATAATTCCTAAACTACCACACTCTTATAAATTTATTACCATCCATATATTGAGGGTTCACTTTTGGAGACTGATAGTTCTCTTTTGTTGTTGCCTTGATCCTGAAGGAGTCATCATATTCATGAATTATGGTTGATATTGAGGAGTGATTTATGACAAGGACAGACAACTCAAATTGGGGAGACATCTACAAAATTAGCTACTATTTATGGTTGTAAAATCTCTCATATTTCTATTAATACAAAGTGTATCATTTTTTCCTATATCTCTTTTGTTATATTTGCACTCATGTATTTGAATGCCTTGCTAATTCATTGAATAAAGGTGTTAGATTATGTTACTTAGTTGTAGTGGATCCTTTGCTTACTTTAGTCGTGTGTGTAGGTTATAGTTATAGAACTTGGAGCTACAAGTGGAGCTTACAAATCAGGAGGAGAAGAAATATATTTACAGATTTGAGGTAGGCCTATTTCCATTCTCCAACTTCTCTAAGGAAAAATATATGATTTTTTGTCTTCACTTGTTCTAGACTAGCCCACTAGGTTCACAAAATTCACCTTTGCCTGCAAACATAAATTCCTCATATCAAATTGGCGACCATGTTGGGGACCGATTTCATCCCTTAGTTGCTTCTTTGAGCTTATAACTTTAATCACCTCTTAAATAAACCTTGATCGATTCACTCAAATTTTGATTGACACTAGGAAAACCATTCTGCTAGCTTGACTTCATTATTTTTGTTGTAATTTGGTCAAACCTGCCTCACCTCGCTCCCCAGTCTAGAGACAAAGTGCTTCAGCGTACCCTCTCCTTCTTAGCAAATGTGTTGTAAAGCACTAGTGGTTGTTCTGCAGCTGTGTTGATCCCTGTAAGATGAAGAAAAAAATTTCTTTCCTTGTCCAACATGTTTTCCTTTTGTCTCTCAGTGTGTCCTTGTCTCTAAAAATCCTTCACTTAGTTTTCTTTTGGTTTTATTAGCCTCTGATAAGAATTTGTTTGAATTTCTCTTTGTTCTTGTCAATTAGTCATTGGAAATCTTTTTCTTGATCATTGATTGTTTAAAGAAATTGATATTATAGTAATCATTTTGTGTGGTTTCTCTCATGAGTAATTTATAAAGAATCTTATTTTCTATTTCATTCTAATATTAATAGGATTGAAACAAAAAATCTCATTATTTTGCATTTTGCATTAAGTTTAGGGTTTTGCACGTGAAATGAGAAATTGGAATGGTTGCTTTGGGGAAATTTACTTAACAATTTTTTGTTGCATTTTAGATGATCCATTACTATTTGTTTCTTCCCTCCCAAATGTAGATATTCATTGAAGGAAAATATTTCATTTTTCATCCTACATTGCATCTTTAGGATATCAAGGTGAAATTCGTGGTGAGCCTTGAAAACTAAAAGCTAATTCAAGATAACATTTATTTTATTTGGAATCAATCTTAATGAACATCTGAAACATTAATGCAAGCATCTAAAGGTACCAGCTACAAACATTTTCTGACATCTATAAACATAGGACATGTCATTTTTTTCCAGTGTCTCATTTCGGGGGTGATATCTCATTCCATGTACATAAGTATATAGGATTGTTCTCCACACACCTACAGGTATATTGGATGGCGTTCCACCCATGAAAGGTATATGTGAATCATCTCATCATATGGTTACCGATTAAAGAACACTAACTTAGATTGAACTTCCACGTACCTTTGGATATATTTTGGAAGTCCACACTAGGCTATTATCCTAACCTTAGGTAACAAATTTGGTCGCCTTGTATAGTGTGATACATCAAACACAACATTTAGGGAGATTTCCTTATCGTATGAAAATCCTTGGTTCTCCAAGGTAATATGTTGTAGTTCACAATTGCTTGATAAACCATTTTTCCCTGTTACCGCTTTTTGACTTATTTTTTATTATTTTTATTTGATTTATCAAGCCAACATGGAATAACAACCCTCTCAACCTCGTCATTTGTGTAGGATGTAAATATTTCCTCCTCTTCCTCATGAGGTAGCTCCTAGACATCATGAAAAAAATAAACTGATGTAAACTACCGAATTTGGTACCTCAAAAGCTACTTCTTCTCGACCTACATCCAAAATTGACCAACGAGAATCATCTCTTCCTATGACTACTAAACTCGAGATTACTTCCCACTTGGTTGGTGAGTCTGACATAGTCAAAATAGAAGCACCTGAGATTTTATTACTCGATGTTATTGAACCTAAGTATCCTAATCCATACACATTTTAACCTAAGGTTATACATCCTAAGGCACCTTAGGTAACTGCACTTGTTACTTTAGGACCTTCCTTTTCTCTTCCTCTATCTTTGACTCAACCACAACCCACATGTCTTGGACCTGGTAATGAAAAGCTTCCACTTGATCTTGTGAGTATCGAGGATATCCCCCAATAAAAACTTCGAAATTCTACCCCTATTCATTTATGAGGACTTTATCTTTATTAAGTCCCTCCTCCTCATACTACATCAAACAATCCTTTGTCTCATTCATATCATTTCAACTGACCCTTGAGTTTCCATCAACAATCTTCTTTGGGGAATTTAACCATGACTGAGTCTGCTATGGTTTCTGAGCTTGTGTTTTCTATTATGGCCGAGACAACCAATGTTGCAACTTCTTCTATGTTTACAACATCACCAGAGACACATTTATATCGTAATCCACCAGTCCCATCTAGTTACTAATTATTATCTGGTATCGTTTCTGGTGCAATGTCGAATCCACAGACTTCTCCCATGTCATCTTCTTCTGAAATCCCATCTGGGACTTGTTTGATGAGCACTACACAATATTCTATTCCTCCTCCATCCAAACCTTAAGTAGATCACTAGTCTGACCATTATGGTAGTGGGTATGGAAACCTACAACAACTCAATCAACCTTATATTAGGTACCCTCCTCTTGGGGGGAGGTTGCCTTCGTATTACCCTCCTCTTTTAGTATGGGGGAAACAAGACATTCCCATCTTCTAATCAAATACTACAAGCTAGTTCTCAACCTCATTCGAGTCCTCCATATCTAGGGATGGCTGCCAATCCTTTGAATCCTACATTTTCCATACAACATGGCCTTCTTGTGAATCAAGTTCAAACCTCTCGACCTGTTGCATATACATCTCATATTCCTATTTTCCAACCTATGTGTCAACTTGTTCAAGCTCAAGTTTATGTAAGACAACCTTTGTAGAGTGCACCTCAAACTCAATCTCTTTCACCGATATCTAGGGCCTCCCAAGTCCCACTTACCCAACCTCTTAAAGGTGTCTTAGAACCTTGATCACTTGGTCAAGTTATTCCTAAAATACAAATGGTTCAACTTGTATATGGCATGACACCGACCTAGCTCGCCTTAGGTAGGGATGACACAAAATCCCACAAGGAAACCATATCAAGGTATTCCTAAAATGCATTAGCAAGGACGAAAAATGAAAACTCATCCATTTCAACCTTTGTAAAGTTATCCTGGAACTTGAAAGCAAGGTTATCGTTGATCTGGGCAACAAGGTTATGCTTATCCAGGTTATCAAAATCCTCCCTATTTAAGAGTGTAGATACCTACTTCTCAAGCCATCCCATCTTATCTAGGATAGCCCCACCAAAATTTAATCAATACTTTCCATTTGTGGTGACCCTTGAATTTCCATATCTGACTTGACTTACAAATGATCCCATTTTTCACTCTTCCTGGTGGTCGTTTTTCTTACACATTTTCCTAGAGATATCCCAAAGTTCAATGTAAATCCTAGATAATACCTTTCAACACACGTCATGACGTATGACTTATGGTGTTCTTTGAACTCTTTAAATGATGACTCTATTCAGTTATGTATTTTCCACTGGAAACTTTTACAGCAACAAAGTGAAATATTTAATTTCCACGAGCTTTGTTCAACAACTTGACTGCCTCATAAATCACATTCTTTACTCATTTTTAGTTTCCAATTCACTATGAAACTAGAACTGAACTTTTGACCTCCTTCAAGCAATCTGGTTTCACAAATATTTTTTATCATATTCATCAGTAGTGATGTCACCGTCAATTAGTAAAAACCTTCATTCTTGTCCAATTGTTATCTAAATGGTTTATTGATTATTTTCTACCAACCATAACAAAATATTTTTCTAAAGGTGGAGTTTTGACCAAAGAGAAAGTAATTAGTCGTGACTGATATCTTTATTTGATTTATACCCATTCCGACATGCTCTATGATAAAATATCAAATACTCCATGACCTTCAAATACTATTCCACAACCTACTGGTAAAGAATCACATTTTGCTGATGTCATGATTGGTTATGCTAGCCAATATTCAGTGAGTAAACCATCTGATTTAACTCCTCATGTGGGTACCAAAATCGCGTCTTCCATTACTCTTGTGGCTTCTATTTCCGAGATCAATGATGTCCAGTACATGAAAGTAAAATATTAGCAACAAGGAAGTAAGGATAAAGTAAAATGTAAAAAGAAGAAAGGTAATCCTCCATAGGAGAAACAAGATAAAAAAATATTCTAAAGAAAAATGTAAACCTCATTCTCCTTGCTAAATATGTAATGAGCAGCATTTCACTTGTGATTATCTACATTGGATGTAAGTAAATCAATTCCTTAAATCATCTATTTCTGATGTTGTGTTGATGGATTCCTTTCCTAATCATGAGAAAAACTGGGTTTCTTAGGACTCTGATTCCTCTTCACCGGTTATGATGATTTCCTACACCAATGGAAATAATGATGTTATGGTGGAAATGAGGAATAAGGACTATGGTAATTCAAATCCCTCGACTGGTTAGGCTATTAATCAACCTATCAATTATACCTCATCTTCTTCACATCCTACACTAAATATGATTTCCGTTGAATTACCAATCAAACCTCCTAAGGAAATTATTCATAAATCCACATTCAACCCTTATGCGAGAGATGAAAAAAATTACAACATAGTTGAGGAACTAGATCAAGTTATTTCAACTATGTCGACTCTCAAGGTGTTTCAAAATTGTCTCACCTAGAAGAAGGATTTACTTGCTTCAATTGGAGTTGTTGATCCTTCAAGTTCTAACCTTGTAGTCTTTAATCGTGAGACTCATACGTCCACAATTCCAACACAATTGGGTTTCATGATTCAGGTTATTTTTCAAAGTAAGACCATCCATTGAACCATTGTTGACAAAGGAGATTCAACCTGTATCATGTCACATTCTTGCTAGAAGTCCATTAGCTCTCCTCAACTCAATCAGTGACCGACTACTCTAAAGGCCTTTAATTGAAGAGGGTTCAAGCCTTCTAGATTTTTTAGTTCCTTACAAATTGAATTATGCTTCACGACAATGTTAGTAGAAGTCAAATTTATTGACATACCGTTAGATTATAAACTTATACTAGGTCATACATGGTTTTATGCTATGGTTTTTGTCGTTGTGACTTATCTAAAAATTATACCACTCCCTCACCACGGGACCATTGTGTCCATTGATCAACTCACATTCTTTTCCAATCATTCTCAAGTTACTAGAAGCATATCTCTCATAGGAGAAACCCCAAATCCATGTTAGCATGTTGGGTTGGGATTTCTTATGGATTCCTCCCTTATGGGAGCTTTTTCCTTCCCCCCTCCTTTTTTATATACCCTTCCTGACAACGTGAACAAGGTCTCCTACATCAACATGATATCCTCTTGCACTAATCTATCTAATCATTGGATAGTACCTGATGTATTTAATATTGATACTTTGGTGACCACATGCTACTCAGTCCTATTGAGCTCGAATATGAAGCGATCTATTTGGCTTGTTCAACACAATCTAATTTTTTCTTTTCAATCAATTGGGTTGATCGTTCCTTAGATTATGGTATGACTTCTGATCCTTTCTTTAGTAAATTCTCTACCGATGAAATCATCATGGAGATCATGATTCCAAATGATGTGTCATGGGATGAGAATCATTATCATTCTTCCTTTCCATATTTCTCCAAGGTTAATCTTAGTGATATCTATTCACCCAATATCATTGATATATATGTGAATTACACATTTATCCATGATATCGATTATGAGAAGAATATTATGAATATTGAAGAAACTATCCCTATTGATATTTCGATTAAGCCCATAATTGTTGTGAATGTTCATGTTGGTTCAGATTGCCTTCCCGATGAGATCAGTATCTATAAATTCCTTTTCCAGGAATTTCGAGACATTTTCTCTGGTTATACGAAGATATTCTAGGTATATATCCAAACATTGTTGTAGATGAAATCACAACATATCCTGATGCTAACCTAGTTCAGCAATTCCTATGTCCAGTCCATCCTAAGAAGGCTTCTATTATTAAGGCCGAGGTTAAAAACATTCTTCGTGCTAGTTTCATCTACCTAGTACCTCTAACTGATTGGGTGTCAAACATTGTTCTTGTCATGAAGAAACAAGGAAAAATATGGGTGTGGGTTTATTATTGGGACATCAATCGTGATTTTTCTAAGAAAAATTATACTAACCTATTTATCGATCATAATGTTGATGATTTTACTAGAAGTGAAGTATTTTCATTTATGGATGGTTTTTATAGCTACAACCATATCAACATTCTCCCATTGGAGCAACATAAAACTGGTTTATTCATCCATGGGGCACATTTCCATATTGAAAGCTCCCTTTTATATTCAAGAATATTGGGGAAAATTTTCTAGAGGGCATTGGATTATTCCTTTCATGACATTAAAAAAATTATAAAACCGTATTTGGATGACCTACCTTCCCACTCGAAACATCGTGCAGATCATCCCATGCATCTTAGAGCTATATTTATGTGTTGTCGAAATTATAACATCAGGCTCAATCCATAGAAGTGCATTTTTTGTTAGAAATCCACTTAACTTCTCTGCTTAATTGTGTCGAAGCAAGGAATTTGGATCGATCCACTAAAAGTCTAGGTGATCCTATATCTACATGATCCTTCCTCTCTTGTTCATCTACAATGAATCAAAGGAAAGCCTAAAATTATATGAATATTCATTCCCAATTATGTAGAATTGACCAAAGGATTCACTTGATTGTTGAAGAGAGCAGTTCACTTTCATTGGGATGAAATTTCCCAAAAGGCATTTTATTCATTGAAAGATGTTATGGTTCGAGCATCATTGTTGTATCCCCTAGATTATCAATGTGATTACTACATGTAGCTTTTTTATTATTTTTATTTGATTTATCAAGCCAACATGGAATAACAACCCTGTCAACCTCGTCGTTTGTGTAGGATGTAAATATTTCCTCCTCTTCCTCATGAGGTAGCTCCTGGACATCATGAAAAAAATAAAATGATGTAAACTACCGAATTTGGTACCAACTCTTCTAGTTGATGAATTAATAGCTCATAACTTCCTTGCCAAGTATTGAGGAATAGTAGCTGAAAGAGTAAATGCTGCAGTAAATATTAATGTATTAGATGTCCATTCTGTCAGAGAATTTTTTACTTTTGTGACCAACTGAGTCGGCTGGGGTTGCGCTTTTAAATCTACATTTTCTCCTTTTCGGGCTTGCTATCCTAGCATTTTGCGGAGTCACTGCTCCCACTTAATCTGCCTTTTGTCTTCATGCTGCGCCTGGTGCCTGCATATTCAATTCTGTTGACCTGTAGATGACCTGAGGTTGACCAAAAAGAGAAAGGACTGAGATCACTTTGGCAAAATTTCCAGCATTGCTTGCCACCAATCTTCTTTAGGTAGTTGATGTCTTCGTATCATTATCAATGTCGCATCTGCCTCGGTATACCTGTAAAAATTGGGTGGGACCTCAAACAAGTGATTGATTTCATGTTCAATGTAAAATAAATTTTCCAGCTTATCATAAAGGTTATGTCCTGATGGGAGTCCTGCTTCTTCCAGGGTACTTGTGGATGCTGTGATCTGATTTGAAATAAAGTTACTCATCCTGGTGGCATACTGGTCACGGGTCAGCAGTTTTCCAGCTCCGGTTAATAGGTTGGGCAATCCTTTGCCTTGCAATGCTCCCATCCTCAACTTGTAATCATCTACCTCTGCCTGCATTTCCTAACACTTTCTCTCCAAACTTTGCACAAAATTTCTAAGGGTCAGCACCTTTTTTGCTGTTAAAACAGTTTTTGTCCTGTTACTGATGTCTAAGGCTGCCAACTCCTCTTTAGTGTGAGTGTTCAGGAAGTGAATCATTTTGCTAGCCTGTTCAGGCATATTTCCTAATGCTGCTCTAGCCCTTTGACTCTCAATTTGGGCTAGGCCTATTATTTCGATGTGTTCATGCACAGTTCAGATTGATTTCCACTGTCTAGTGATAGAGTGGTCAATTCTCGTCCACAAAATCTTTTTTATTTCAGCTAGAGTCTTTTCTAAATTCAGCTCCTTCTCTGAGGCCTTTATTTTGTCCTTCAGGGCCTTAATTTCCCTTGTCTATTCAGCCATTGTCACCTTGGATTTATCATATTTTCCTTCTAGATCAGCCAGCTTTTCTTTGGCCTGTTTTTTTATCTCTGTTGCTTGAAGCTCTAACTCCTTGACAACTTTTTTAAATTCATCCATGCTCATGCTAGACTCGGGAGCTGTTGTTGTTGCCGCTGCAACATCTGTAGTTTTTGTAGTAGCTGTTGTAATAGGAGGGGTCACTGCTTCTTGTGTAGGTGGAATAGCAGCAATAGTTGGAACCATTTGAGGTGGTTGGGAGGTCGACTCTCCCTGCTTGCCTTGCAGTGCTCTCTCCAACTCTCCCTCCATTTGAACTATTCTATGGCTCATTTGCATTAGTAGGTCCATTGTATCCTCAGCTTCTTTCGCTTGAACCAGTTCTGCTATTTGTGGGTGCATAGTCGAGGAGAGCCTCATTTGCTTTTTCAAAGCAGCAATATCATCCTCCTTTTTATTCATTAGGGCCTTGATAGCTTTGGGATTCTTAGGATCATGCCCCGGGTCCACAATAATGTCCTCCAATGTTTTAATTCTTTTGTCTTTGGTTGTGGAGGACATTTTTTCCAAATCAAGTTGAGTATTTGTGTTCTTCAGAGATTCCTGCAATTCATGGGCCAGTGTGGCTTTGTCTGCAAGTGTGGCATAGACCATTTCCCTTGCTTGCTTATGTAACTCTATTTGATCCATGGGGTGAATGTCCTTGGCCAGGACCTCTAAATTTGTCTTGACATAGTCTGCAGCTGTCTGAGGCTGCTGAACCTTGGGACTAAAGTGGCTGAGAATCAGCTTTTCTTCTTTGATGTCATATGCTGCCATCAACCTTTCCTGCTTGGCAAGTGTTGCCTTAAGAAATTTGTCATACTATTGTACTCTTAGTAGTTCATTTTGAGCCTAAATTTCTTTAAAGGTGGCCTTGATGCTAGCCGGCCTCTTACTTTGCTATGTGGAGGAAGACACGTCCATGCCATGCTATTTGTCTTGCTCTTGTTGGAAAGAGCTTGTTGGTGTTTGTTGACTCCCTTCTTTGTCTTTCTTTGGACTTCCAAGGACTTACTCACTGACTTCCTCCTCAAATGGAGGATCAACTCTTTGCCTTTTAGCTTCAGGATACTGTGTAGACCCACTAGCACGTGTGGAGTCTTCTTGGTCTCGTTTTCTGCCTCTTTCCTCATGGGCAGGAGTCTGTAAGGCAGGCACTTGTGCTGCCTCTGTTTGCTGTGGAGGAGCCTGTCCTTGAGATTGCTCCATTGAAGTAGCAGGCTACTCTGTGATCACTTCTTGCTCTGCATCCATTACCTCTTTCTCTTTTGTTGTACCTGTTGCTGATGTAGATGGTCCCTGGGCGGCTTGTGTGGCTGCAGGAGCAGATGTGCCTTCTCCAATTTGTTGTGGAAACTTGAATGTTACCTACTGCAAAGAATCCAAGTCAAGAGTTTTTTCTAAATCCTTGACATTTTTCTCCATTATTTCCTCTTGGGTCAATTTCTCAACTAATGTGCCTTGCAGCCGCTCATCTTGGTTGGCATATTGTTCAATTTGTGGAAATTTACAATGGTCATAGGCCAACAGCCTGTATTTAACTCTTCTGGCACTGATAAAACCCTCCGGGTCGTAAGGGACCCACCAGAAGCTCCTCTTCAACTTATATTTGTCCCTCAAAATTTGATCAGCATCTTGCCAACCTTCTTTCTTGTTCATAATGAAGGGGCCTAGATGGTCTTTGAATTTCAGGTGAGCTTTCTTTTTGGCACTATGAAAATGAGTAAGATCGGAATTAATGAGTTGCCTATAGCAATCCAAGGAAAGCAGTCTCATTGGTACATATCTTGGGAGCCTGTAAGGACAAAGCTCACATCCATAGATTCTAATGACAGTGTGATTTTGATATAGGTACGAATCACCTATTTTGTAACTCTTGGATAGCTGTAAGGTCTTTTGTATGTCATATGACAATCTAGGAGGAGGGGATCTCATTAGGAGACAAGAGACTGGGTATAAAAATTGGTCAATGAACTCACAGTAGGAAAATGGAGAGTTTTGAACCTCATGGAAAACTGATGACCAAAAGATGACAGACCTCCTTTCACCCTTAGAATCCAGCTTCTTGATGGGGCATTGGAAGCATTCAGACTGGTAATACATGAACAAATGATAGATATATGATGAATATTTAAAGACTCCCTCCCTATCCAGTTTTACTAGCTGGTCATGTATTTTGTTGGCGATGAATTTGGCATAATTATACTTGTAAGCAGGAGGCTATCCTAGACTGTATGCAGATCATAACCCCAACACTGTTTCATCAATGTGCTCACTTGTTTGAAAACCCAGCACATAAGAGATCATACCAACTAGGAGTTTTCCCACCTCATCGAAATGGACATAAAGGAATGGAGGTGGTCCTGTAGGCTAGAAGTCTGCCCTCATGAATGTCTTGGTAATTTTTGCAATTTTAGAGCTGGAGAGTTCGAAGCTTACATCAAGCAAGTAGTTGATAGCAAAAGGGAACAATAGCTAAGTCTATTTGAAGTTAAGCATCTGGTTGATGGAGTTAGGAGTAATATAAAAAAGTATGCTCCCAGATGGAGACTTAACAGCTCTCTGAGTTGGCTCATAGTTCTCAACACATAGACGGATAATCTCAGGAAAAATATTGACAGAGGGAAGAAAGTAATAAGGAAAATTGGACTCCCATATACCATACATGTCACAGTTGTTTAGGAAGCTATTTCTCAACTGGCAGAAGGTCTGCAAGTGATTTCTGTACCCAACTAAATCTTGAATGAGGTAATCCTTATCAGTGAGAGGCATGGCTTCAAGATCTCTATTTGGTGGGTTCATAGGAGTGATACTAAGAGCTGTTGGAGTGGCCATTATAAAACTTTTCTGTATTTGTGCTTGGAATAAAGATTAAGGTAGCAACTGGTTGAAAAAACTTTCTTGTGAGGATTAGATGAGGAACTGGAGACTGAGTTCTGATGAGGCAATGGTCTCCACTTGTTTGTAGATGCGACGTAGAGGCAAATAGTGGAAAATTTGAAGAGGTCTTCCTTTCCATTTTATGGAGCTAGTAGTTTGGGTGGGCAGACTGCAGAGGACATGAAAATTCTCTTTGACCCAGGTAGGTGAAAGTCCACAGAGGAATTAGGTAAAAGGGGTAATGCACGGGCAGTATGAATTAATAGCTCATAACTTCTTTGCCAACTCTTGAGGAATAGTAGCTGAAAGAGTAAATGCTGCAGTAAATATTAATGTATTAGCTGTCCATTCTGTCAGAGAATTTTTGACTTTTGTGACCAATTGAGTCGGCTGGGGCTGCGCTTTTAAATCTGCGTTTTTTCCTTTTCGGGATTGCTGTCCTAGCATCTTGCTGAGTCACTGCTCCCACTTTCTCTGCCTTTTGTCTTCATGTTGTGCCTGGTGCCTGCGTATTCAATTCTGTTGACCTATAGATGACCTGAGGTTGACCAAAAAGACAAAGTACCGAGATCACTTTGGCAAAATTTCCAGCATTGCTTGCCACCAATCTTCTTTAGGCAATTGATGTCTTCGTATCATTATCAATGTCTCATCTGCCTCGGTATACCTGTAAAAATTGGGTGGGACCTCAAACAAGTGATTGATTTCATGTTCAATGTAAAATAAATTTTCCAGCTTATCATAAAGGTTCTGTCCTGATGGAGGTCCTGCTTCTTCCGAGGTACTTGTGGATGCCGTGATCTGATTTGAAATAAAGATACTCATCCTGGTGGCATACTGCTCATGGGTCAGTAGTCTTCCAGCTCTGGTTAATAGGCTGGGCAATCCTTTGCCTTGCAATGCTGCCATCCTCAACTTGTAATCATCTACCTCTGCCTGCATTTCCTAACACTTTCTCTCCAAACTTTGCACAAAATTTCTAAGGGTCAACACATTTTTTGTTGTTAAAACAGTTTATGTCATGTTACTGATGTCTAAGGCTGCCATCTCCTCTTTAGTGTGAGTGTTCAGGAAGTGAATCATTTTGCTAGCCTGTTCAGGCATATTTCCTAATGCTGCTCTAGCCCTTTGACTCTCAATTTGGGCTAGGCCTATTAATTCAATGTGTTCATGCACAGTTTGGATTGGTTTCCACTGTCTAGTGATAGAGTGGTCAATTCTGGTCCACAAAATCTTTTTTATTTCAGCTAGTCTTTTCTAAATTCAGCTCCTACTCCAAGGCCTTTATTTTTTCCTTCAGGGCCTTAATTTCCCTTGTCTGTTCAGCCACTGTCACCTTGGATTTATCGTATTTTCCTTCTAGATCGGTCAACTTTTCTTTGGCCTGTTTTATCTATATTGCTTGAAGCTCTAGCTCCTTGACAACTTTTGTCAATTCATCCATGCTCATGCTAGACTTGGGAGCTGTTGTTGTTGCCGCTGCAGCATCTGTAGTTGTTGTAGTTGCTGTTGTAGTAGGAGGGGTCACTGCTTCTTGTGTAGGTGGAATAGCAGCAACAGTTGGAACCATTTGAGGTGGTTGGGAGGTCGACTCTCCCTGCTTTCCTTGCAGTGCTCTCTCCAACTCTCCCTCCATTTGAACTATTTTGTGGCTCATTTGCATTAGTAGGTCCATTGTATCATCAGCTTCTTTCTCTTCAACCAGTTATGCTATTTGTGGGTGCATAGTCGAGGAGAGCCTCATTTGCTTTTTCAAAGCAGCAATATCATCCTCCTTTTCTTCATTAGGGCCTTGATAGCTTTGGGATTCTTAGGATCATTCCCCAAGTCCACAATAATGTCCTCCAATGTTTTAATTCTTTTGTCCTTGGCTGTGGAGGACATTCTTCCCAAATCAAGTTGAGTATTTGTGTTCTTCAGAGATTCCTTCAATTCATGGGCCAGTGTGGCCTCATCTGCAAGTGTGGCATAGACCATTTCCCTTGCTTGCTTATGTAACTCTATTTGATCCATGGGGTGAATTTCCTTGGACAGGACCTCTAAATTTGTCTTGACATAGTCTGCAGCTGTCTGAGGCTGCTGAACCTTGGGCTTAAAGTGGCTGAGAATCGTCTTTTCTTCTTTGATGTCATATGCTTCCATCAACCTTTCCCGCTTGGCAGGTGTTGCCTTAAGAAATTTTTCATATTATTGTACTCTTAATAGTTCATTTTGAGCCTTAATTTCTTTAACGGTGGCCTTGATGCTAGCTGGCCTCTTACTTTGCTGTGTGGAGGAAGACACCTCCATGCCATGCTGCCTGTCTTGCTCTTGTTGGAAAGAGCTTGTTGGTATTTGTCAACACCCTTCTTTTTCTTTCTTTGGACTTCCAAGGACTTACTCACTGACTTCCTCCTCAAATGGAGGATAAACTCTTTGCCTTTTAGATTCAGGCTGCTGTGTAGACCCACTAGCAGGTGTGGAGTCTTCTCGATCTCGTTTTCTGCCTCTTTCCTCATGGGCAGGAGTCTGTAAGGCAAGCACTTGTGGTGCCTCTATTTGCTGTGGAGGAGCCTATCCTTGAGATTTCTCCATTGAAGTAGCATGCTGCTCTGTGATCACTTCTTGCTCTGCATCCATTACCTCTTTCCCTTTTGTTGTTCCTGTTGCTGATGTAGATGGTCCCTGGGCGGCTTGTGTGGCTGCAGCAGCATATGTGCCTTCTCCAATTTGGTGTGGAAACTTGACTGTTACCTGCTGCAAAGAATCCAAGTCAAGAGTTTTTTCTAAATCCTTGACATTTTTCTCCATTATTTCCTCTTGGGTCAATTTCTCAACTAATGTGCCTTGCAGCCACTCATCTTGGTTGGTATATTGTTCAATTTGTGGAAATGTACAATGGTCATAGGCCAACAGCCTGTATTTAACTCTTATGGCACTGATAAAACCCTCCTGGTCATAAGGGACCCACCAGAAGCTCCTCTTCAACTTATATTTGTCCCTCAAAATTTGATCAGCATCTTGCCAACCTTGTTTCTTGTTCATAATGAAGGGGCCTAGATGGTCTTTGAATTTCAGGTGAGCTTTCTTTTTAGCACTATGAAAATGAGTAAGATCATAATTAAAGAGTTGCCTATAGCAATCCAAGGCAAACAGTCTCATTGGTACATATCTTGGGAGCCTGTAAAGACAGAGCTCACATCCATAGATTCTAATGACAGTGTGATTTTGATATAGGTACCAATCACCTATTTTGTAACTCTTGGACAGTTGTAAGGTCTTCTGTATATCATATGACAATCTAGGAGGAGGGGATCTCATTAGGAGACAAGAGACTGGGTATACAAATTGGTCAATGAACTCACAGTAGGAAAACGGAGCATTTTGAACCTCATGGAAAACTGATGACCAAAAGATGACAGACCTCCTTTCACCCTTAGAATCCAACTTCTTGATGGGGCATTGGAAGCATTCAGACTGGTAATACATGAACAAATGATAGATATATGATGAATACTTAAAGACTCCCTCCCTATCCAGTTTTACTAGCTGGTCATGTATTTTGTTGGCTATGAACTTGGCATAATTATACTTGTAAGCAGGAGGCTGTCCTAGACTGTATGCAGATCATAACACCAAAATTGTTTCATCAATGTGCTCACTTGTTTTAAAACCCAACACATCAGAGATCATATCAACTAGCAGTTTTCCCACCTCATCGAAATGGACATAAAGGAATGGAGGTGGTCGTGTAGGCTGGAAGTCTGCCCTCATGAATGTCTTGGTAATTTTTGCAATTTCAGAGCTGGAGAGTTCGGAGCCTGCATCAAGCAACTAGTTCATAGAGAAAGGGAACAATAGCTTAGTTTGTTTCAATTTAAGCATCTGGTTGATGGAGTCAGGAGTAATATAAAAAACTATGCTCCCAGATGGAGACTTAACAGCTCTCTGAGTTGGCTCATAGTTCTCAGCACATAGACGGATAATCTCAGGAAAAATATTGATAGAGGGAAGAAAGTAATAAGGAAAATTGGACTCCCATATAACATACATGTCACAGTTGTTTAGAACACTATTTCTCAACTGGCAGAAGGTCTGCAAGTGATTTCTATACCCAACTAAATCTTGAATGAGGTAATCCTTATTAGCGAGAGGCATGGCTTCAAGCTCTCTGTTTGGTGGGTTCATAGGAGTGATACTAAGAGCTGTTGGAGTGGCCATTATAAAACTTTTCTGTATTTGTCCTTGGAATAAAGATTAAGGTGACAACTGGTTGACAAAACTTTCTTGTGATGATTAGGAGAGGAACTGGAGACTGAGTTCAGATAAGGCAATGGTCTCCACTTGTTTGTAGATGTGACATAGAGGCAAATAGTGGAAAATTTGAACAGGTCTTCCCTTCAATTTTATGGAGCTGGTAGTTTGGGTGGGCAGACTGCAGAGGACATGAAAATTCTCTTTGACCTAAGTAGGTGGAAGTCCACAGAGGAATTAGGTAAAAGGGGTAATGCACGGGCAGTATGAAGCTTCTGTCGGCAATACGATCTTAAAACTTGTTTTTTAATGGTGGAATTGGAAGTGGGCAAGGGTTCACAGGATTTTCTTTGAACAGGGGGGGGGGACAATGAATCTTAGGTAGCACTCAAGTGCGGCAGAGTTGTTAATTTTGGAATATGAAGGCTTCAAGCATGAAAATGAAGAAAAATGGGAAGAATAGGGGCAAAAGGGGTGAAATTGGAAAATACCTGGTAAAAATAGCATCGGGGGCAACTGAGCTGGTATGGTGGCGAACAACGGATGTGAAGTTGCAGGCGATTGTGACTTCAATGGTTCGAATTCGAATTCTAGAGGTAAAATTACATGGAAGAGTGTGCACAACTCTCTAACACAGCGATGAAAATGACATAAAACGGTCGAAAATGCGTGTTTTTATAAAAAATTTGACATATTTGTGCTTTTGGCGCTTTTCCATGATGACGTCAGCAAGACATCATTGGTGGGTCCCGGGTACGGCAGGGTGACGTGGCGGGCTGACTCGGGCACCGACGTGGCGATGACGCGGTGGCAGGGTGTGGACGCAGGTGGACGAATTGACAGTGATGTGGAGCAGCGACGGGGACACGATGGTGACGTCACAAATGATGTGGTTGCTGACGTCAGGGGACGAAGGGTGGTCTCCGATTTTCCCTGCACCACCTTTGAGTACAGGCGGTATTGGGGGAGGGGCCTCTGAACATACCGGGTGGCTGACATATGCTAGGGCTACGGCAGGGAAACCACCCATCCCCCCGACGTTAACCTTCGGCATATCGGGGGCTCAAAACGACTCCCCATCGTTGGATCTGGAGTGTCGGCGATCAGACAACTGGCGGGTTAATTGGGGTGGTGTGCAACTTTTGAATGGGGCCCGCCCTTTATTGATATTTTATTGTAAGTGGAGGGGGGGTCCAAAACTTTGGAAATGTGGGTTTTTATGGGATATGCGCTGGTGGTGCGTTTAATGTTTATTTAAACATTTTTCACACTAAACCTTAAACGCTGAGCGCAAGAGGGTAAAATGGCAAAGTTTATGGTAAAGGGGTGGGGAAAGAGGTTATTAACTTAACCAAATGTTGATTTAATTCCAGGTTAGAACATGGAAGGCTTAATAGTAGTCCCAGATGGACTATTATTTCCCAAGACTGTATTATGTGGCTATAATGCCATAGGGTGGGATATTTAATATATTTTTGGGGTTTTTTACATAGTTTTTTGTAGAAAATAGGGGTGGGAAAGTAGTTAGGGAGCTATACAATAGAGTTAGGAGTTAATATGGGTTTGTGAGGTGAAGTGTAGGGGAGAGGCTAAGTTTGTGAACTGAAACTTAGACATAAGAATGAATGGAATGTGGAGAAATGACTTCTACACAAGAAATGTGGCTTCTCTTCATTGAGGAAAGCCAAAACTTGACTTGATTTCCTCAAGAATGAAGTGAGAGTAGGACTGGTTGGGTAGATCCCAAAGTCCTCAAGGGGATGTTAGTGAGAAACTTTTAGTGGGAGTGAAAGGGAATTAGACATGCTTCCATAGTTCTACCATTAGAGAACTGCTTTGACCTTTCTTTCATTGATGAGATAAGATCTTATTTATAACACATCAGGTGATCCAAACCTTACTTCTGCAACCTCAAACTACCTACCCAGCCTGATACACCAAACATTTTTTCTTCATTTTGAATGGGTGCACTTAGCCTTGGAAACCCTAATTATCCTCTTTCCTTTTGACTGCCCTCCTATCTAAATTTACCCTTATCTCTTCCAAGGGCCCAGATTAAGCAGTTGGGCTCCTTAATTTCTCTACCTAGCTAGTCTTTTGCCAAGCTTTAACTGTTTGGACAGATATTGCTTCTCTATTTTACAACCTCAACTTAAACATGGCATGGTCCAGATTGAACTGTTGGGCCATCCATCAAGCTAGAAGTGGCATCTTGGCTAGCCACTTTCCTGGTCATTCTTTGGGGTTCATTTTTATCATTTTTTCTGACCAATTTACTATTTTTTCCCTTTGATAATTCTTTTAGGGCATACCCTCTTCACATTTTTTAACTTTCCTCTAATGCCTTTTTACAAAATACAGAACCTTTGCAGCATGAAAAGATGAACATATTTGGCACTTCCACTGTCAAACATGAAAAAATGAAACCTATTGGTATAGGAACCTAATAGTGGCTCCACTTGGGGATGGCTTTTCCAGATGAAAAGCCAAGAACAACAGGTCAGATTGCCTTATTTTTCAATTCTTGCTACAGTCTGAACCTTCCTTCTGTTAGAGACCATTGATCTGAATCCTTGTAACTTGTATGAAGTACCCTTTGAGCTGCTCTGCTGTGAAATTACAACTTTGTATTTGTTGGTTTCTCTAAGTATTCATCATCATATTTGGCCTTCTGTTGTTGGGAAAAGTATCCATTCGGAACGCCCCTATCCCACTCTAAGGTGTGATAGTGCCTTAGCAACAAACAAGGAAACTTATTTGAGTATTTCTACTTTATGAAATGTAAATGAGGAGGAAGGATGTAACTAACCTGTGTCTTCCGCTAGTTTGTTGATCCAATCGCTCCTCTCTTCAGCAGCTCCCAGCTCCCTGCTCACTCACCGGCCCAGCTTCACCGAATTCCTGCAAGATCACAAGAGATAGAAACTACATGAAGATATAGATATACATTCATAAAACGCTCAAGATCAGATTAAGCTAAACATACACATATAACAAAACATCATTGATATACAGCATGTAGGAGAAACTCAAATAGTTTATTGATAGAATAAGAAAGTCCAAGAGGAGATACAACCAAGTGAGTTCTGATCCAGCATCTACCTCCCAGCAAAGGAATCCCTTCCTCTCCTCCAACAAAGCATAAATCACCCAATTTACTAATCTCAATCTCAAACCAACAGCAATTCTCTGCAAAGTACAAAATTCCAGCCTCCTGAACCTCTGGGTGAGAGATCCATATATCGATGTAAGCAGAGAGGATGAGTCAGCTTATGTTTTGACTTGTGGCTTCTCTCTATTAGTTCTTGCTTCCACATGGAGGTTGAGAGCCTCTTACTCATCACTAGTCGAATTCATTGAGGCAAGTGTCATTGGAGAAGATTCTGGAAGCTTCCAGGGTCTTTCCACCTCATTCAATGAGTTTTCCATTTGTCATTTCCCACTCAGCACACCCTGGTAGTGCTTTTAGGTGCGTTGAAATGCACCCAGCTAGTGTACTGGGGTGCACTGCAACGCAGGTAGCTAGAAGAGCTTCTGAATTGATCCTGAATTGACTGTTTTTGAGTTGTTTTTGGTGGAGAACTTCTGGGAGAAGCTGTCATTGGTTGACCTTGTTCCTTTAGGGGCAGGGACAACTCTTTTAGGGACTTTGGATCCCTTGGATTATGGATGTTTCATGCTCAATGTTGTAAGGCACAAAAATGTCTATAACAGTTGCCCCGTAAAGTGTGAGGCCGTTTATCGGGTGAAATGCTTTATTAGGAGGATCCGAAGTTCTTTCAATGTTGGGAGGAGACCTGTAATAAGATACAATACAATACATTGTTTTTCATACTATTGTCATGATCTAGCTGAGGCGGGCATTCCCATGCTCAGCTTTATAAATTCATTTTTCTGTACATAGGACAGACAATCGTCTGATGGTAGACTGATGATTTTGATGAAATCATCATCCTTTTGGTAGGATGATTATCTGTGCTGCAATGATGTACATGTCAATGTCTTTATTTTTCCTTAATATATATCACAGCCCGGATGGATGAAACTAGATCCGAGGTCTCTAATCTCGTCTGATCTTCACTCTAAGTACAAGTCGATCCATGTGAGAAATGTTCTGAAGTCGAACATGGAAAGACATCGCTTGATTACCAGTCAATGATGTAAACTGTTAACAAGCGCGAGAGGAATCACCGATAATGATAATGACCCTCAAGGTACTGCAGTACAATTCACGTGGTGTGAATAAAGGACTTGGCGTTGAACACCACAGAAAATCTTTCGGTCGAAGGTCATTGATGTATACCTGTCGCCGGGAGTGAGAAACTTGCCATTGAGGCATGCAAGTTTCAAAGTACTGAAGGGGGTGTTCGTAGATCAACTTCTTGGATAATGAGCTGATGTCGACAAGAAGTGATCCATCAAAGGAGGGCCTTAATGTATCCCACATCAGTGACATGGAACGGAGCAAATGATTTTTATGGAGGTGAAAACGATCTGATGATATATGGTTCAGGGTGGCGGTCATGAAAGAATGAAGGATAATGTATGGTAGTGGATGGGACACGGTTGACTTCTCTGGATGACTTCTCTTGAACATATCGGCGACACTTATGTGATGGATTGGTAGCATTTACCCCAAAGATGGATGGTATGGCGAGACCATGGTGATGTGACTGGTGAATGAAACAACCCAACCCGACTCAGGCACGGAGTGCAAGTGTCATGTTCAAGAGTGACTTGCTACCAATAAAGTTCTTTGAGTTTCTTCCCAATTTTTCCCCAGTCATTGCTGACCAGTACCTCTTTATTTTTGTCAAGCTTGAGGAGGATAACATATGCTTGTTCTATAATTTTCCCTTCGGGGAAACCCATCGCTATGTTTTAACGAGCCTAGCGATAATGAAACTCGTTCTCGTCTAAAGACAAGTTTGTCACTATTAATGTTTTTTAACGAGTTTAACGACAAAGATAACTCAGTCCCTTTTCATTTTTAGAGAGTCTAAAAAGGTATGTAAAGATAACTCCAAAGTTCCTTTTTCGTCATCTAATCCCTTAAGTCCGAAAATGTATAAAACAATACAGAAGGGATGAGTTTTCGATAGTTTTAACGAGCCGAACAAAACAAGCACTCGATCTTTTTGTGCAATAATCCCTCAGGTCCAAAAAGATTAAAATCTAGAGGAGGGATAACTCTTCCGGTTATTTTAACGAGCTGGAAGGCCAAAACTCGGCAATCTTTTCATATTTTACGAGTCAGATGGAAAGAGCTTAAAGAAGACTCGTCTTTTGAGGAACGAGTGATAAAATGGGTAGCAGCTGATTCCAGGTAAGGGTTGGAATTTTCCAAGCACGGTAGTGTCAAAAGGATGGCTAGTGAAATCACTCTTCGTAGCTGTTCCTCGAAATGGGTAAATAATGATATGGAGGTGAATGATCGGCCAATGAAAAAGTGCAGGTGACAGTGCAAACACGACCAAGGCTTTAATGGCAGATAATGTTACATTCATGGTGGTTATTTACCGGAGGATAGTTCATTTTTTAACGAGCTTAAACGTGGGTTGAAACACTTGCTCGATCTTATGTTTATTTTTTAACGAGCATGAACTATGTGCTAAAACTGCTCGATGCGGGTTTATTTTTTAACGAGCTTGAACCCTGCAGTAACACTGCTCATGGCGGGTTTATTTTTTAACGAGCTTGAACCCTACAGTAACACTGCTCGTGATAAGTTTGCATGCCCCCAGCATAATAACGCAAATCAAGGTGCATGCCCCCCAAGCTTCATTGCATTCAACTTGGTGGTTGGAATGAAGGTTTACCTTTGAGATTTGGAAAGGGGATTGTTTCATTTTTTAATGAGGTTGACACAGTAAAAGAACTATCCTCATGACTCCTTGTTTCATTTTTTAACGAGGTTGACACAAGATAAGAACCGTCCTTGAAGCCCACTGTATTTACAGTATTTGATAGAAAATCGAAAACTGAAGGATGATAAAGGTCATCTTGAGTATCTTCTCCACAATCCGGGAGAAGGGAACGATGGTGGGAATCATTCCATGGTGCCCCGTCAATTACTATTGATTGGACAATTCCTTTGTCGGTGACACGCACTTGCGACCAAGGATCTGAAGGGGTACCATATTCTTTAGATCTATCTATCCAAACGCTTGATGAGCGTTGATTTGGGGTTGCCCCCCAGGCCAAGAAAATTGATTGCTACAATATTTCTAAAATGGCGATGATCCATGCTGACAAAATGTTCAGGAATCTTTGGAATCCATTAGATATAGAAGATTTCATATTGTAGGTTTCCACTGTGGCCACTTCCGCCAGATTACTCGCAGGCGGTAGGGCAAAAGTACCCATTAAGGCAGGGTCTTTTAGGAGACCTACTCCAATATTTTGAAGTGAATGATTGCTTCCGTGGATCATTGGAATACTTCCCGTAACTTGTGAACTGTTGGGGAGGAAAATTTGTTGGTCGACGACTGTAATTCCTCCTTGAAAGGGAAATGAAATCTTCCTGAAGTAGGTCGACACAACTGCGGCCATGGCATATATCTAGGGCCTTCCCAGTAGGATGTTGTAATCGAGGTTTCCATCAATTACTTCAACATCAATTCCTACAGTTTTGCCCCCTAGTTCAACTTGCAAGTTACTTAAAATCCCATATGGAGTGTATGATCATCCATCAAATGCTTTTAACGTCGTTGATGATCTCGACAAGGGTGGTGAGCCTAAATTCTTCGAGCAACTCATCGACATAATACACGTAGATGCCCCCTCATTAATAATTGTTCGATGAACAGTTTTGTTGAGGTCTTTCACTTGAATAAGGAAAGCTAGTTGAGCTGGTAACTGAGGGTCATATCCTTTATGATCAAAGGCCACAAGATTGGAATCCCTTGGGCCAATCCCACCTATTGTTGACAATAAAGCTTGCTCTTGGGAGGGGCAATTTTGCGGTACCTCAAGTGTCGACATAGCGAACGACGATTGGACCAGGTCCTCTATTATATTATAATTCTATGCTATTTTTGCACGAGGATTAAATGTCGATTTGTGTACTATTCCCTTTGGCGACTTTATCATTTGTTCAGGAATGATGGGTGGCACAACTTTGGTCAAAGTTGTCATCGAACTACTAGTTTGTTCATTAGCCTTGTTATTCGACAGCTGTGGATTCCCGTAATCTTTATTCCTTGTCAAAGCATCATTTTGCTGCTTTGAGATAGAAAACATAAGCACTTAGGATCGGGAAGCATTTTGATTAGCAACCAGCTTCGTTCCCGGGTTTGGAAATGGATCAGTCAAAACTGCTGAGGTTTTTGAACTCTTAAAGAGTTTCTTAACTTCACCTTTATGTAGAGAATCTCTCGTCCGATGATCCTCATCACATATATGACACCCCACAGGGGGTTTCCTTTGCCCCGAAGGGTTTGCAGAAGCTTTTTCAGGAGATGACTCATCATGCTTCTTTTTTCTCCCTTTCTTTCTCTTCTTGCCCCCTGGTTGCTTCAGTTTTCTGCCCTTGTCGGTCGACATGGCATTTACTTCCGAGGCGAGAAGTCCCTCATTTGCATTTTGACTGGAAATCTTAAGGGCCCTTTTAGATGTAGCCTTTTTTGATTTCGTGTCTGTTGCGCCAATCGCGCCATCGCCGGCATGAGAGTCATTGTTTGATTTAGGAGGAGGAGGAATTGAGAATTCCGGTCTAGGGGCGTCAGGTATTTTGTCGTAGAGCGTGCCAGACTGAGTATAGATCAAGTCCAGATATTGTGCACGATCTATAACTTGCTCTTCTGTTACGACTCCCCCCTTTGCCACATATTCCGTTATAGCAGGAAGTAACGACTTGATAAACCATTCAGCTAATAGCTGATTGGGAATGTACGTTTTTACCATCCTACGATGACGTCGCCACTCATGTATATGATCAGATATGTGAGTGGTCGTTGTCTACTTGAAGTTGGTTAGGATTTCCATTCCCATTTCATACCTTATCGGTAATTGAAAATGGGTTAAAAAAGTCGTGGCTAAGGTACTGAAGTTGTCGAACGAAGCTCTAGGCAATTCAATATACCATTTTTCCACTGGACCCGTTAACGTCCTCTGAAAAAGGCGAAGCCTTATCGAATCATCGTTTAGGGTGTTTGACGAAAACCATAGATGAAATGTCATCACGTGGTTCGATGGATCTTCACCCGGATTTCCATTAAATTTAGGAATATCTGATGGAAGTTTATGTGGAATCGTTGGCCACCAAGGGGCATAAGCAATTGGATCATTCGTCAGCCGGTTTAGATCTGGTAATTCTAGAGTTGCTACAAAGGGCAAATGTTGATTCAGGTTAGGCGAAGCATACCCAGGATAAGATGGAATCGCCTGAGCAGTGGGTCTTTGCATACTAGCATAATGCTGGCAACTTTGACAAGGTTGATGGGCATAACCATTATAGTATCGTTGCCCATTACTTACAAAGACTTGTTGCTCAGGTCCTTGATATGATTGTTGATGCCCCATACTGGATGATTGACCAAGATGAGGAGTCATAGTACTTGTTTGAGCCTGAGTCGCTCGAAATAAGGAGGCACTAACCTGAGGGTGTGATTGAGTCGTTGAGACAAGAGGCTGTTGTATTGCAACCAAAGAAACTTGGTGTTGACATACAGCAGGTAGAGCTTGTACTTGCGATGCAGTCACCATAACAGGTATAGTGGGAATATTCGACACAGGGTGGACTAGTTGCATTGAATATACAACCCTTGGTTGCTGAGGCAGTATTGGTACCCAACCGCTGGATGTAATTCCAGTTTGACCTGAAGTTTGTTGTAAACTCGCATATGGTTGTTCTCTGGGAGGGAACAATGAAAAGGCATACTGCCCTCCATATGGTGGAAATCCAGTGCTTAAAGGGTAGATTCTCCTTTGAAGACACATTGGATCAATTTGTTGAGTTCCAACATAAGAAATCCCAGATGATAATCCAGATGAAGAAATTGGAACTAACCATGTCGTCAAAGTAGTCCCTGATTGGACTCCGGCTTGTTGTTGATAACTTGCCGGGACAGATGGTATACCATTGAACATCGTTGGGGTAGCAGCAGGAGACTCTGCCGCTGCTGTGTCAGATGACACAGTCCTGGATGTCGACGGTTGTTCAGACATATCTAGTCTATCCAAAAGATTTTCTAGCGATTCTACAAGAACTTATGATGAAAAGAGACTAAGTTCGAAGATCAACGAGGGAATGGTGATGATTATTCCATTTAAAATAAATTTTAACGACGCTTGGACACAACTTGATTTTTCAATTTTAAAGAGTTGAGAAAAAGCAAAAGATGACTCTAGTCTCCTTCGATTTTTAATGAGCCTGAAGTGACAAGTGCTCAGATGGAACTTTTCCGTTAAGGAGTCTGAAAAGGAATGAAAGGGACTGCTCTGGAGATCTAGGTAGAGGGTGTGCCAAACCAATCGCAAAATCGCAGAATACTTTTTAAGGTACGGGCGGTCAATCTTCCCAAATGCTATGTTCTGTGCATTGCGATCAGTAGGGCGGCCGACACGGCTTCCTATGGATAAAGGTTTTATGCCTATAGGGGTCTCCCAATATATACTCGACGGTACGTGGGAGCACAATCCGTACTGGTGCTTATCGTCTCTTAGGAGGAATCACCCAACCATCAGTGAGGCCGACAGTCACCAGGTTTTACGACGCCGGAACACGTCTCTAGCCTAGACCTCTATGTTGTGCGTTAAGTTCCAATGCATTGTTAAGTTCATTCAATTTATTTTAGGTTGATCTTTCGTAGAAGTTTGCCTTTTTGGATCACCATGAGACGTATGATACAATTCCTAAATGCAGTCTAAAGATGATAAGAAAGCTTTTATATCTTTTCAACAATGAAAATCCTAGCTACAAGGGGAAAAGAAAGACACAATCTTTTCTCAAAGAGCATAGAGCACACAGTAATGCACTTTTCCCTAAATCAACATACAAACTGTCAAAATGCAAATGCACATATGCATGTATTTGTTTTCACTTTCTTAATATTGATGCCTAAAAAGAAAGTTGTTGTACAAATTTGAATTCGATTTCAAGTGAAAACATAAACAAGTTTCATTTTGAAAACAAAAAGACGATTACGACACTTTATGATTTTGAAGTAAACACTTGTTTCGACACTAGAAATGCATAAATTCAAACCAAAAGAAAAAAGTAAAAGCGTAATCAACTGTGAACAGCAAACAAACTCACTTCTAAGATCAAAACGACACTTACGACAGGTCTAGATCTAAGGGCGACAGTATGACTAGTTTACTTTTGTAATGGGAAACTGCAAATGATGTAACAAATACACAAAGAACAAATACAGTTTCTTTATACAACTGAGGCGGAATTGAGGCAAATAAAAGGGGTTTCAGATAGGTACACAGACTGATAACAGGCTGCAAAAACAGAGACAAAACTGAGCAAAAGGAAGCAGGGAACCAAAGCTGCACAAGGCAAGGGCTGATCAGCGCACCCTCAGCACAGAGAAACTGAACTTCAGCGCAGGTATCCTTCACGGGACCTGCGTTGAAATGCAAAACCTCTTCACAGAGTCTGCGCTAAAGCAGAAACGAGAATTGTCTCTGGGTTCTGGGTCACGGTTTGCAGTTTAATCTACAGTTTTTGGCCGGATAAACGTTATCAATTAGGTACAATTAGGAGGATGATTTAAAGGAGGACTAAGATCTATCACAAAGGGTTGTTAGAGCATTTGTGGATCAGCTGTTCAGATCATAAAAAAAGGCCCAGTGAGTGGACTAGAGTGGCAGATCTCTACTTTGCATTTGTAAATGGCAAATGCATTTCGATTCGGCACTCCTGAGTTTATGAGAAGAACAACAATAGAAACACAAATAAACTAACAAGATACGTTCCCCAGTGGAGTCGCCAATTTGTTGTTGGGAAAAGTATCCATTCGGAACGCCCCTATCCCACTCTAAGGTGTGATAGTGCCTTAGCAACAAACAAGGAAACTTATTTGAGTATTTCTTCTTTATGAAATGTAAATGAGGAGGAAGGATGTAACTAACCTGTGTCTTTCGCTAGTTTGTTGATCCAATCGCTCCTCTCTTCAGCAGCTCCCAACTCCCTGCTCACTCACCGGCCCAACTTCACCGGATTCCTGCAAGATCACAAGAGAGAGAAACTACACGAAGATATAGATATACATTCATAAAAAGCTCAAGATCAGATTAAGCTAAACATACACATATAACGAAACATCATTGATATACAACATGTAGGAGAAACTCAAATAGTTTATTGATAGAATAAGAAAGTCCAAGAGGAGATACAACCAAGTGAGTTCCGATCCAGCATCTACCTCCCAGCAAAGGAATCCCTTCCTCTCCTCCAACAAAGCATAAATCACCCAATGTACTAATCTCAATCTCAAACCAACAGCAATTCTTTGCAAAGTACAAAATTCCAGCCTCCTGAACCTCTGGGTGAGAGATCCGTATATAGATGTAAGCAGAGAGGATGAGTCAGCTTATGTTTTGACTTGTGGCTTCTCTCTGTCAGTTCTTGCTTCCACTTGGAGGTTGAGAGCCTCTTACTCATCACTAGTCGAATTTATTGAGGCAAGTGTCATTGGAGAAGATTCTGGAAGCTTCCAGGGTCTTTCCACCTCGTTGAATGAGTTTTCCATTTGTCATTTCCCGCTCAGCGCACCCTGGTAGTGTTTTTAGGTGTGTTGCAACGCACCCTGCTAGTGTACTGGGGTGCACTGCAATGCAGGTAGCTAGAAGAGCTTCTGAATTGATCCTGAATTGACTGTTTTTGAGTTGTTTTTGGCGGAGAACTTCTGGGAGAAGCTGTCATTGGTTGACCTTGTTCCTTTAGGGGAAGGAACAACTCTTTTAGGGACTTTGGATCCCTTGGATTATGGACATTTCATGATCAATGCTGTAAGGCACAAAAATTTCTATAACACCTTCATAAGTGCTTTTCTTGATTTCTTATGGTAGATTCAAAAAATATATATCAAAATGGTGCAGTTCGCTGATTCTCCTCAAAATTTGCTACATTTAATCCCTTGTCTAACCGCTGTAAATAAAAATGCTGGAAATACAAATATTTATGTACAATATACAGCTGTGTTGTGTTCACCAAAGGGGTTCAAAATAATGTTTGAGCATTCTCCCATTGACTGGGCCTTCCTCAGTATTTGATCCATCCAAACTCTTCAGAAAATAGGTGTTATTACCTTGTACAGCATAAATCAGATAAGGTCCCTTCCACAAGAAATCAATCTTGCCATGTTTCCCTTTGTCCTCTCTCCTAGAATCCCATCTCAACACTTTGTTTCCTATGAAGAAGTCTTCAGCTTTGGTTCTTTTGTCAAACATCTTTTTCATCTTCTCTTGTAGTACTTGGGTTCTATGATACACTTCCTCTCTTGTTTGCTGCAAGTGAATGGTCTGATTGATCCTTCTTTGAATATCATTAGGCTCAGCTTGTATTTCTTGCAGCAACTTGATTACAGGGATTCCCAAAGATGAAGGGAATCTTTCCTCTATTCCATAAACTAGTTCATATGGACTTGTACCAATGGATCTCTTAGTGGTCAATCTATCTGCCCATAGTGCGTTCACCAACTTCTTATGCCAATTCCTTTTGTTCTCCTCCAAGACCTTTTTGATGATGTTGATAAGGCTTTTGTTGGAAGACTCAGCTAGGCCATTTCCTTGAGGGTAATAGGCTATGGAATGGCCCAAGGTCATATGGTATTTATGGCAAAAGTTGATCATTTTTTTGGATTTGAAAGCAGCAACATTGTCTGTAATAATTTTATCTGGACAACCAAACCTGGACAAGATGTTGGTTTCTAAAAATTGCATAATAATGGAGTCATTGGCTTGCCTACAAGGGATGGCTTCTATCCATTTGGTAAAGTAGTCTGTAGCAGTCAAAATCCACCTATGTTGGCCAGAGGATGAAGGGTGGATTTCACCAATGAAGTCTAAACCCCATTGTTGGAATGGTCTTTCAGTTGAAATAGGTTTGAGTGGTAAAGGTAAAAGCTTTCTCTTGCCTTCAAAGATCTAGCATTTATGGCAACACATTACAAATTTTTTTACATCAGCAAATAAGGAGGGCCAATAAAATCCAGCCCTTAGGATTTTATCAGCAGTTGATTTCCAGTATAAGTGTCCTCCACAATCACCTGCATGAAATTCCTTAAGGACATTGTCAGTTTCATCCAATGTTAGGCAATTAAGTAAAATTCCTTCATGATTTTTCCAAAAAAAAGAACTGTCTATAATACAAAACTTTGATGCTTTCATTTTCAAGAATCTCTTTTTGGTTATGGACAACCCTGGAGGATCTTGCAGGTTTAACAATACAAAACATATGTCAGCATACCAAGGGGATTGCAAAAAGGCTTGATTGATCTCTGGAGTCACCATCTCCTCTTCGTTGTCCAATTCATTGATATCAAGGGATTGGAAATTGGTTTCAGTCATTAGTTTGGCTAGCCCTTGTCCTTTTATCAGTTTTGTAGGCCTGATTTCAACGTCATATTCTAAGATATTGGAAATCCATTTGCCCCTTTTTCCTTCAATTCCTTCTTGTGTTAAAATTTCCTTAACCACTGCATTTGGGACATAGGCAATCACATGAGAGTATAAAATGTAAATTCTGAAATCTTTGATGGCCTTTACAAGGCCATAAGCTTGCTTTTCCATAATCTGATAATTTAAGGGAGCATCTCTAAGAGCTTTGCTGAAGAAGGCAATGGGTTTCTCACATCCTTGGTCATGTTTTTGCAATAGGACAGCAGCAATTGTGTGCTCAGAGGCAAAGGAAAAAATGATGAAATCCCTATAAAACATGGGACTTGTGAGGACTGGTGTATTTGTCAAAGCTCTTTTGATGTCCTCAAAGGCTTGTTTGGCTTCCATGGTCCACTTGAATTTAGAATCTTTCTTCAACATATTTTTTAACAGTCTTATGAGCTCGGCCAAATTAGGAATGAGTCTTCTCAAAAATTTAATCTTCCCAAGAAGAGCTTGTAGTTCTTTGATGTTTCTCGGATGAGGCACTTTAAGGATAGCTTGAATTCTATCTGGGTCAATCCTTATGCCATCTTTTGAGATTATATGACCTAGGAGCTTGCCTTCCTCTAGGCCAAACAGTGATTTCTTTGGATTCAAAGATATGCCATATTTTCTGCAAATTAGGAACACCTGTCTTAAATGTTCTAAGTGTTCTTGGTACGATTTTGAAAAGGTAGTGAGATCATCAAGGTAGACTACTAGGAAATCATGGATTTCTTTGGCAAAGGCTATGTCCGTTGCTCTTTGGAAAGTGGCCCCTGCATTCTTAAGCCCAAAAGGCATTTTGACATATTTAAAGGTTCCCCAAGGTGTTGTAAAGGCAATTTTGTCTTGATCATCCGGGTGTACTAAAATTTGATTGAATCCAGAGAATCCATCTAACAATGAGATCCTAGAGGCTCCCACTACCCTTTGTAGGATATGATCCATTTTTGCTAAGGGGTGATGGTCCTTGAGAGAGACTTTGTTCAAATTCCTTAAGTCAACACACAGTCTAATCTCTCCCGTCTTCTTCCTAGTAGGCACTAGATTTGAAATCCACTCTGAGAACCTAATTGGAGCAATGATCCCATCTTCGTACATTTGTTTAACTTCTTTTTCAATTAGGGGAAGGAGGATAGGGTTGACCCTTCTAAGCTTCTATTCAAAAAGTTTTTGATTCTCTTTCAAAGGTATAGTGTGTTGGATGACTGAAGTATCATAGGACTTGAGGTCCTCATAACTCCAGGCAAAGATATCTTGGAACTCTTTGAACAATTCAATGTATTTCAACTTCTGATCAGCTGGTAATGCCTTGGATAGTTTTATCATTTTGGGATTTTCTGTGTTCCAATGTTGCAGTCCTCAATTTCAGCATTTAGTGGTTGCATTTTTGGCTTCCTTGAGATATCATTAGAATCGAATAAATCCTCCAAAGGGGTTAAACCTATGGGCAAAAAATTATCTTTTAGATCAATTACTTCAGCTTCTGCCTCAGCTATTTCATCAAAATCTGTTTGCTTCAGCTCCTGTAAATTGTTGTCATCAAAAGTAGTTGGACGCAAAATCAAATTTGTTGTTTCAGCTGATATGTATTGTTCAATTTTGTGCCTTTGTTGTTGGTCGTCCATAGTGCTTGTATCAATGTTCATGTTGGAGAATTCCTCTTTCAAAGTGAGGAAGTTATTTATCTGTGTATCATTTTCAAAAATCTGCCAATTCTTAACATTATCATGGATAGCAGGTCTATCTTTTATTATGGCAGTGAAACGGTGGTTGGGTTCTAAAGGTAGCTTGCAAGTGCTGGCGAAGGTTGCCAAGCTATGTGCATGTAAATTGAGCTTTCTCGAAACTTTAGTTAACTCAGATTTTGAGAAGGTGTCAAGTATTTGAATGGCTGCCCGTCTGTAAGCTCTCAATCTTAGATCATTTGTGACAAAATTTCCCTTCATCTGTTGTATGATGAGATCTGAATCCCATAGAATTGAGACTTTGGTTGCACCTAGATTTTTGATGAGTTTGAGACCTAACAAGAGGGTTTTATACTCGGCCATATTGTTTGTGCATTGGAAGTTTAACCTATATGTGTGACCTTCAGCCTGGTCATTCTGCATGTTGTGAACCCAAACCACTGCCCCTGGTCCTAATTTGTTTACTGAGCCATCAAACTCTAAATACCATAAGGTTTCATGGTCAAGATTTGCATTGAGAGTTTTAAAAAGTTGCACCATGGGCAGATTGGGTTGTTGTAAGTCATTTGATGTGTCATTTTTCTTGATTGCATTAGTCATATAGACAATTTTTAGATCTGAATCAGTAGATTGTTGATTGATACTCTTTGGTTGTGTTGTTATCATAAGTTTGGCATCAGTTTTGGTACACATATTAGCATTATACAAAATGAACGAATCCATGTCAGAATGTATTGAATAGATGGGGAAGTTTTTGGGCTTTTCTTGACTACTCAGCACATAATTCATTAATGTTTCATGGTATAATCTCTTTGGTTACGCAAAGACTGAAATAGTGGCATAGGACATGTCTAGTTGCAAGGATCCTTGGAGTTTGGCCCCCCATGATCTGGATAAAAGCATGCCCTATTTGGGTGGAATATCAACTACCACCACATCCATCAGAATCGTTTTGGCTAGGTATTGGACCAAGGAAACACACAAATCTTTAATTAGGCCTAGACACCTGACTTGGCTGGAATCAAATGAGAGCAAATCTTTGTATGGTCTTGTGATATCTAGGTCTAGTTTTTCCATCACAGATTTAGGCATTAGTTTATGTGAGGCCCCAGAATCAAACATTGCATTGTGTAACACCTTGTCATGACTGTTTAAACTTACATAAAATGGAGGTACTCCTCCATTAGCTGTCTTTCCATTAACTTCAGGACCAAAAAGTAATTCAGGTTGATCATATAGAACATTCACAGCATCCCTATTGTCTGGTATTCGGAGTGACCTATTGCTTTTCTGTCTATACACTTCATGTTTGGCCAATTCAGAGAGAGGAATAGCTATCTTTAGCTTACCTATTTCTGTCTCCAAGTTGAAGGGTTTTGCTATCTAAATATTTGTGCTAGGGACAACAAGCATTTCTTTTTCAGCTGGGTCTTCAATGACCCTCTCTTGATCATGGGTATGATTTTGAATTGAACCTGTTTTGAATTTATTTTCAAGAGTGCTGTTTGAACTTGATTTTGAGGGGACAGATGAGAATGTAAGATTTTTAGAGGGTTGTACATCTGATATATCCTCCACAGTGACTTCTTTTAGGTGTGGGTCTGTTTTATCAGAGGATTGTGTGAGACTAGCTTTGTCTTTTGTCTTTTTTAGCTGTTTATTATCCTTTGGTTTGATAGGTTCAGGCACATCTATGGTTCTACTCCTCAGTTTATACTATTTATACACCTCATAAACTGCTGCATCATAGCCTTCCCTAAAGTCAAATGACTCTCCTGATTTGGTTTGAAATTGATTGCAATTATGGGCCTCTTGATCGTCTTGTTTTAGAATGACCTGATGTTCACTGTCCAACCCCATTAAGTTGATGTGGGGGTCCTCGGTTGGTTCACTAGATGTTGAGGCTTCAGCATAGTTTTCTTGAAAAGGCAGTCTAATGTTTTGGTCGGGACCAAAACTTCCCACATTTGGATTTTGATTCTTTCTAAAGTTTGGGTTTCTAACAACACTTGGTTGACCTTCCCATGATGATTTTCTCTCGATGGTTTCCAGCCTATCCCCAAGTCTGTCCATGCCTTTGATGATTGCATCCAATTTTTGTTCAAATGTTGAAGGTTCTTCTTTAAAAGTAGTTCTTCTCTTAGCTCTTGCCCGATTTCTTTTAGCAATAAGGTTTGCCTCTACACTAACAACTATGTTTTGCATGTCTACTAAGGTTGGAGGGGATCTTTCCCTCAGTTGATATGCCATGTCAGAATCAAATCCATCAGGGAATTTGATTAAGGCTATGTCAGGTGGTGGTCTAAGGTTTTGAGGGATGGCATTGTAAACATTGTTGAATCTTGCACAATAATCTAGGACCGTTTCTTGTGGGCCTCTTTTTATTGTGTCATAATCAGATAGAATGTGCAGTGGATCTTTTTTCTATTCCCATCTCTTGAGAAATGTTTGTTTAAGGGCATCCGGATTGGCTATGGAATTTGCAGCAAGTTCCCTAAACCAAGTTATTACCTCACCTGTTAAACTTTGGACAAAGATTTTCATTCTCACATCATCATTATCTATCTCATAATTCTCAAAGTAGTCTTGCATTTTCTTTGTATGCTGTAGGGCAGTATAGGTACCTGTACCATCAAAATAAGTGATCTTACTTTGGTAATCCTGAGGCATAGCCCCTGGATTTGCAGGTAGCTGCAAAGGGGCATAACGATTTGCCATATTTACAGGAACAAATGGAACAACAGGAAGGAATGGAACAACTGGAACAACAGGGACAACAATGGAAATTTGTGCAGAGGATGAAGGTGTGAAGAATATGTTTTAAGAGGTGGATGAGGAAGAAGGAGAAGAAGGAGCAATGTGAGGACGAATTGAAGGTTTAGCAGGGGTTGGAATATAGTTTTGCGGAACTGTTTCAGGGCTTGAATCAACAAAATCTTCTTGTTCCTCTCGCTTCCAAAGGATCTTTGGGATTAAGTTGGGATTTCCAAAAACAACTAGAGGGTATGGGTCAGGATTTGACCTAGTATAATGAGTTTTCTTCTTTGGAGCCAGCTTCCGAATTTGTTTTTGGTATTTTCTGAGAAATTTCTGCTTTTATGAAGGAACTGATCAAATTTTTTGGAACAACTGTTTAAAGCTTAAAACTAGAATGAGGATTGACTGAAGTAGCTTTTATTTAATCCTATAAATGCAAAGCAAGAACAGTTTCAAAGGCTGCCTGGCTGACATTCAGGCTTCATCTGTAGTTTTAAGGAATAGACAACAATTGAAGAATTCGTTCTGGTCCCCAGTGGAGTCGCCAATTATGTTATCACTCAGGTTGTTCCCTTTGACTCCCAAGGGAATACGGCCGAGGTAACCACTAACCAATATTTTTGCTACAGGTCCTAGCCTACCTGCAACCAGAGAGGACTCTCTCTTTATGGTTTAGCTTTGTTTTTGAAGTATTTTTTAGGCTAGTTATGATGTACAGGTTTTTTTTTTGAATTTGGTTGGGTGATGATTTCAGTCAGAACTGGTATGTGATCTCAGAACAGTGTAGACCATTGGGCAATGGAGTAACGCTTTCGTACCGCTGAAAGTGCTTATTGGGCAAGAGGTAACACTACAGAGCCACATAGGTATCCATGGAACAATTCTTCAAATCTGGAATATGATGACATGAAAACAAGGAATGAAAGGCAGCTAAGGATCTTTCACTATGCTGATAGAGAGAAAATGTGAGAATATTATCCAGGAGCAATTAAGAATTCCTAAACATCATTCATAATGAGAGAATCAGTACAAACATGAGCAGTTTAGAATTTATATTTATGATTAATTCTGAGGAAAACACAGTTAACAACAAAGATTGAGCAGAGGGTGCATTCAAGCAAGTCCTGAGCTATTCTTCTTCTCTATTGCTAAGATAATGAAACATATATGTGAATTAAGCAAACATAGAAAGACCAAAAGTGGTTTAGAATAACTTATTGTTCCATTCAACAACACAGGAATTCTGTAGCAAAACACAGATCATCACTTTCACATCCAAACAGAAGAGAGACCATGAACTTTCCTAGCCATTTGTATAAGATAGTCTGAAAATTTACAATGCAGTGTCTTAGAGAGAAAATCACTAACCCCAAATATGTTCTGTGGGGAGGTATATATAAAAAAAATAAGATACAAAATATCTAGTTGATAAATTAATAGCTCATAACTTCTTTGCCAACTCTTGAGGAATAGTAGCTAAAAAAGTAAATGCTGCAGTAAATATTAATTTATTAGCTGTCCATTTTGTCAGATAATTTTTAACTTTTGTGACCAACTGAGTCGGCTGGGGCTGCGCTTTTAAATCTGCGTTTTTTCCTTTTCGGGCTTGCTTTCCCAACATTTTGCTGAGTCACTGCTCCCACTTGCTCTACCTATTGTCTTCATGGTGTGCCTAGTGCTTGCATATTCAATTCTGCTGACCTGTAGATGACCTGAGGTTGACCAAAAAGTGAAAGGACCGAGATCACTTTGGCAAAATTTCCAGCATTGCTTGCCACCAATCTTCTTTAGGCAGTTGATGTCTTTGTATCTTTATCAATGTCTCATCTACCTCGGTATACCTGTAAAAATTGGGTGGGACCTCAAACAAGTGATTTATTTCATGTTCAATGTAAAATAAATTTTCCAGCTTATCATAAAGGTTTTGTCCTGATGGAGGTCCTGCTTCTTCTGAGGTACTTGTGGATGCTGTGATCTAATTTGAAATAAAGTTACTCATCCTGGTGGCATACTTCTCACGTGTCAGCAGTCTTCCAGCGTCGGTCAATAGGCTGGGCAATCCTTTGCCTTGCAATGCTCCCATCCTCAGCTTGTAATCATCTACCTTTGCCTACATTTCTTGACACTTTCTCTCCAAACTTTGCACAAAATTTCTAAGGGACAACACCTTTTTTGTTGTTAAAATAGTTTTTGTCCTCTTACTGATGTCTAAGGCTACCAACTCCTCTTTAGTGTGAGTGTTCAGGAAGTGAATCATTTTGCTAGCCTGCTCAGGCATATTTCCTAATGCTGCTCTAGCCCTTTGACTCTCAATTTGGGCTAGGACTATTAATTCAATCTGTTCATGCACAGTTCGGATTGATTTCCACTGTCTTGTGATAGAGTGGTCAATTTTGGTCCACAAAATCTTTTTTATTTTAGCTAGAGTCTTTTCTAAATTCAGCTCCTTCTCCAAGGCCTTTATTTTGTCCTTCAGGGCCTTAATTTCCCTTGTCTGTTCAGCCACTGTCACCTTGGATTTATCATACTTTCCTTCTAGATCGGCCAACTTTTCTTTGGCCTATTTTATCTCTGTTGCTTGAAGCTCTAGCTCCTTGACAACTTTTGTCAATTCATCCATGCTCATGCTAGACTCAGGAGCTGTTGGTGTTGCCGCTGCAACACCTGTAGTTGTTGTAGTTGTTGTAGTAACAGGAGGGGTCACTGTTGCTTGTGTAGGTGGAATAGCAGCAACAGTTGCAATCATTTAAGGTGGCTGGGAGGTCGACTCTCCCTGCTTGCCTTGCAGCGCTCTCTCCAACTTTCCCTCCATTTGAACTATTCTCTGGTTCATTTGCATTAGCAGGTCCATTGTATCCTCAGCTTCTTTCTCTTGAACCAGTTCTGTTGTTTGTGGGTGCATAGTCAAGGAGTGCCTCATTTGCTTTTTCAGAGCAGCAATATCATCCTCCTTTTTCTTCGTTAGGGCCTTAATAGCTTTGGAATTCTTAGGATCATGCCCCATGTCCACAATAATGACCTCCAATGTTTTAATTCTGTTGTCTTTGGCTGTGGAGGACATTATTTCCAAATCAAGTTGAGTATTTGTGTTCTTCATATATTCCTTCAATTCATGGGCCAGTGTGGCCCTGTCTGGAAGTGTGGCATAGACCATTTCCCCTGCTTGCTTATGTAACTCTATTTGATCCATGGGGTGAATGTCCTTGGCCAAGAGCTCTAAATTTGTCTTGACATAGTCTGCAGCTGTCTGAGGCTACTAAACCTTGGGCTTAAAGTGGCTGAGAATCATCTTTTCTTCTTTGATGTCATATGCTGCCATCAACCTTTCCTGCTTGGTGGTTGTTGCCTTAAGAAATTGGTCATACAATTGTACTCTTAATAGTTCATTTTGAGCCTTAATTTCTTTAAAGCTTTCCTTGATGCTAGATGGCCTCTTACTTTGCTGTGTGGAGGAAGACATATCCATGCCATGTTGTCTATCTTGCTCTTGTTGGAAAGAGCTTGTTGGTGTTTGTTGACTCCCTTCTATATCTTTCCTTGGACTTCCAAGGATTTCCTCACTGACTTCCTCCTCAAAGGGAGGATCAACTCTTTTCCTTTTAGCTTCAGGCTACTGTGTAGACCCACTAGCAGGTGTGGAGTCTTCTCGGTCTCGTTTTTTGCCTCTTTCCTCATGGGCAGGAGTCTGTAAGGCAAGCACTTGTGGTGCCTCTATTTGCTATGGGGGAGCCTATCCTTGAGATTGCTCCATTGAAGTAGCAGGCTGCTCTGTGATCACTTCTTGCTCTGTATCCATTACCTCTTTCCCTTTTGTTGTACCTGTTGCTGATGGAGATGGTCCCTGGGTGGCTAGTGTGGCTGCGGCAACATATGTGCCTTCTCCAATTTGGTGTGGCAACTTGAATGTTACCTGCTGCAAAGAATCCAAGTCAAGGTTTTTTTCTAAATCCTTGACATTTTTCTCCATTATTTCCTCTTGGGTCAATTCCTCAACTAATGTGCCTTGCAACCACTCATCTTGGTTGGCATATTGTTCAATTTGTGGAAATTTAAAATGGTCATAGACCAGCAGCCTGTATTTAACTCTTCTGGCACTGATAAAACCCTCCGGGTCATAAGGGACCCACCATAAGCTCTTCTTCAACTTATATTTGTCCCTCAAAATTTGATCAGCATCTTGCCAACCTTCTTTCTTGTTCATAATGAAGGGGCCTAGATGGTCTTTGAATTTTAGGTGAGCTTTCTTTTTGGCACTACCAAAATGAGTAAGATCAGAATTAATGAGTTGCCTATAGTACTCCAAGGCAAACAGTCTCATTGGTACATATCTTGGGAACCTGTAAGGATAGAGCTCACATCCATAGATTCTAATGAAAGTGTGATTTTGATATAGGTACTAATGACCTATTTTGTAACTCTGGACAACTGTAAGGTCTTCTGTATGTCATATGACAATCTAGGAGGAGGGGATCTCATTAGGAGACAAGAGACTGGGTATACAAATTGGTCAATGAAGTCACAGTAGGAAAATGGAGAGTTTTGAACCTCATGGAAAACTGATGACCAAAATATGACACACCTCCTTTCACCCTTAGAATCCAACTTCTTGATGGGGCATTGGAAGCATTCAGACTGGTAATACATGAAAAAATGATAGATATATGATGAATATTTAAAGACTCCCTCCCTATCCGGTTTTACTAGCTGGTCATGTATTTTGTTGGCTATGAACTTGGCATAATTATACTTGTAAGCAGGAGGCTCTCCTAGACTATATGCAGATAATAAAACCAACATTGTTTCATCAATGTGCTCACTTGTTTTAAAACCCAGCACATAAGAGATCATATCAACTATCAGTTTGCCCACCTCATTGAAATGGACATAAAGGAATTGAGGTGGTCCTGTAGGCTGGCAGTCTGCCCTCATGAATGTCTTGGTAATTTTCTCAATTTCAGAGCTAGAGAGTTCGGAGCCTGCATCAAGCAAGTAGTTCATAGACAAAGGCAACAATAGCTAAGTCTATTTGAAGTTAAGCATCTGGTTGATGGAGTCAGGAGTAATATAAAAAGGTATGCTCCCAGATGGAGACTTAAAAGCTCTTTGAGTTGGCTCATAGTTCTCAGCACATAGACGGATAATCTCAGGAAAAATATTGATACAAGGAAGGAAGTAATAAGGCAAATTGGACTCCCATATACCATAAATATCATAGTTGTCTAGAAAGCTATTTCTCAACTGGTAGAAGGCCTGCAAGTGATTTCTGTCCCCAACTAAATCTTGAATGAGGTAATCCTTATCTGCGAGAGGCGTGGCTTCAATCTCTCTGTTTGGTGAGTTCATAGGAGTGATACTAAGAGCTGTTGGAGTGGACATTATAAAACTTTTCTTTATTTGTGCTTGGAATAAAGATTAAGGCAACAACTGGTTGAAAGAACTTGCTTGTGAGGAATAGCAGAGGAACTGGAGACTGTGTTTAGATGAGGCAGTGGTCTCCACTTGTTTGTAGATGTGACATAGAGGCAAATAGTGTAAAATTTGAATAGGCCTTCCTTTCAATTTTATGGATTTGGTAGTTTGGGTGGGCAGACTGCAGAGGAAATGAAAATGCTCTTTGACCCAGGTAGGTGGAAGTCCGCAGAGGAATTAGGTAAAACGGGTAATGCATGGGCAGTATGAATCTTCTATCGGCAATACGATCTTAAAACTTTTTTTTTAATGGTGGAATTGGAAGTGCACAAGGGTTCAGAGGATTTTCTTTGAATAGGGGGGGGGGGAATAGTGAATCTTAGGCAACACTTAAGTGCGGCAGAGTTGTTAATTTGGGAATATGCAGGCTTCAAGCATGAAAACGAAGAAAAAATGGAAATAACAGGGGCAAAAGGGGCGAAATTGGCAAATACCAGGTAAAAATAGCGCCAGGGGCAACTGAGCTGCTATGGTGGCGAACAACGAATGTGAATCTGCAGGCGGTTGGGGCTTCAATTGTTCGAATTCGAATTTTAGAGTTAAAATGACATCGAAGAGTGTGCACAACTCTCCAACAAAACGATGAAAATGACATAAAACGGTCGAAAATGCGCGTTTTTATAAAAAATTTGACATATTTGTGCTTTTGGCGCTTTTCCGCGATGACATCAGCATGACATCATCGGAGGGTCCCGGGTACAGCGGGGTGACATGGTGGGCTGACTGAGGCGCCGACGTGGTGATGACATGGTGGCAGGGTGTGGACGTGGGCAGACGAATTGACAATGACATGGAGCATCGGCGGGGACACGGTGGTAACGTCACAAATGACGTGGTTCCTAACGTCATAGGACGCAGGGTGGTATCCAGTTTTCCCCGCACCACGTTTGAGCACAAGCAGTATTGGGGGTGGGGCCTCCAAACACGCCGAGCGACCGACACGTGGCGGGGGTACGGCGGGGAAACCGCCCATCCCCCGGACGTTAACATCCGGCATATCGGGGGCTGAAAACGACCGCCCATCGTTGGATCTGGAGTGTCAGCGATCGGACAGATGGCGGGTTAATTGGGGTGGTGTGTAACTTTTGAACGGGGCCGACCCTTTATTAATATTTTATTGCAAGCAGAGGGGGGGTCCAAAACTTTGGAAATGTGGGTTTTTATGGGATATGTGCTGGTGGTGCGTTTAATGTTTATTTAAACATTTTCAACACTAAACCTTAAACGATGAGCGCAAGAGGGTAAAATGGAAAAGTTTATGGTAAAGGGGTGGGGAAAGAGGTTATTAACTTAACCAAATGTTGAGTTAATTCTAGGTTAAAACGCGGAAGGGTTAATAGTAGTCCCAGATGGACTATTATTTCCCAAGGTTGTATTATGTGGCTATAATGCCATAGGGTGGGATATTTAATACATTTTTGGGGTTTTTTACATAGTTTTTTGTAGAAAATAGGGGTGGGAAAGTAGTTAGGGAGCTATACAATAGAGTTAGGTGTTAATATTGGTTTGTGAGGTGAAGTGTAGGTGAGAGGCTAAGTTTGTGAACTGAAACTTAGATATAGGAACGAATGGAATGTGGAGAAATGACTTTTACACAAGAAATGTGGCTTCTCTTCATTGAGGAAAGCCAAAACTTGACTTGATTTCCTCAAGAATGAAGTGCAAGTAGGACTGGTTGGGCAGATCCCAAACTCCTCAAGGGGGTGTTAGTGAGAAACTTTTAGGGGGAGTGAAGGGGAATTAGACATGCTTCCACAGTTCTACCATTAGAGAACTGCTTTGACCTTTCTTTCATTGACGAGATAAGATCTGATTTATAACACATCAGGTGATCCAAACCTTACTTCTGCAACCTCAAACTACCTCCCCAGCCTGATACACCTAACATTTTTTCTTCTTTTTGAATGGGTGCACTTAGCCTTGCAAAACCTGATTATCCTCTTTTCTTTCGATTGCCCTCCTATCTAAATCTACCCTTATCTCTTCCAAGGGCCCAGATTAAGCAATTGGGCTCCTTAGTTTCTCTACCTAGCTAGTCTTCTACCAAGCTTGAACTGTTTGGACAGATATTGTTTCTCTATTTTACAAACTTAGTTTAAACATGGCATGGTCCAGATTGAACTGTTGGGCCATCCATCAAGCTAGAAGTGGCATCTTGGCTAGCCACTTTCCTGGTCATACCTTGGGGTTCATTTTATCATTTTTTCTAACCAATTTACTCTTTTTGCCCTTTGATAATTCTTTTAGGGCATACCCTCTTCACATTTTTTAACTTTCCTCTAATGCCTTTTTACAAAATATGGAACCTTTACAGCATGAAAAGATGAACATATTTGGCACTTCCACTGTCAATCATGAAAAATGAAACCTATTGGTATAGGAACCTAACAGTGGCTCCACTTGGGGATGGCTTTTCCAGATGAAAAGCCAAGAGCAGCAGGTCATATTGCCTTATTTTTCAATTCTTGCTACAGTCTGAACCTTCCTTCTGTTAAAGACCATTGATCTGAATCCTTGTACAAGAATAATGTACAAGAATATAATCCTTGAAACTGTCTCCACCCCTTCTCGAACTAGATAGTGAGATAGGAGCACCTCTCCTTGAAAACCCTATCAAGAAATAAATTTAGTCCACCTGTATGCTGAGAATATGTTCTTCAAGCCTTCATTATTGTTCCTACACATCCCATGCCATAACAATATACTCCAATAGTTCCATTTGTGACATCATCCTAGGACACCAAAAGAACTTGAGAATCCCATAGTTTCTTAATGCCTGGATGGCTTCTTGATAATTTTCAGCATGCATGTCTTAGTCTTCATCTTCTCTTTCTCACCAAATCAATGCGATTTAATTCCAATGGATACTTGAAACATAAGAAGAAAAATCATTAGAATAAATCTCATCCAAAAATATGAGAGGAATTTCAGTGAAAAGAGTAAAAAAAAAATAAATGTGCCGAATGCACCCTACTAAAGGGAGATAATGCACTATAGTTCTCTCCACAACTATATCTTTACCGACCCATCACACTTTATGGCATTAATATGGTGCGCTGGAGCTAGGGAAAAAAATTAAATCCCTAAATCACTCAAAACTTGAAACATTTTGCGTGAAATGAAATAACTAGAACTATGAAAAGAAAGGGAAAGGTAATATCTCCTGCTTGGAAGTGACAACACCAAATATTATCCATCAAATTAGCCACAATGAATGACTGAAGATCAAGTAAAAAATGCACTAATAGCTCACTCACCAAGAGGTAAAATGTGAAACGTTTAGAATAAAATTAATTTTATCCTATTTATGGTCATTTTTATGATTATCTAATTATATTTTATTATTTCGACATAAATTTGACCTAGGTTTACCATGTATCAGATATTTTTAATCTTTTAGTGATGCTATGAGTAGGTTAGCCATTGTTTGAAGGAATTGATGACGTTTTTGGGTGAAACTAATAATTTTGGCTATCCATCATACTTTTATCACTTTTTCGGTCTTTATAAGCTTGCGTAAAATGAAGCCCCTAGATTGCTATTTTAGATATTTTCAAGCTCCTTAAATATGAAAATATTACAAAGCACTTGTCTTTTCAAACTCGTTAAACTAAATGAAAAGTAGTCTACTTAGTATAAGTTTAACCAATTTCCGAAATGAGATAGACTATTTATGAAAAAGGAATACCTTAGTTGAACATGGCTAAGAGGTTCTCCTGAGTATTGTTTTCTTCCTTTATAGACTCAAGAGACAATTTTACGAAAATTAGCCTTTGGAGTTTTCTTGTTCCCGTCCTTTTTACAACTTTCTAACAATGAAAAAGGAGTCAAGTTAGGCCTTTGCTAGAGTCGTAAAATAATAAAAAATGGTGGACTCATTGAATGTGATTGAATCAAAGCATTCATTCTTAATGTTTTTTAAAAATACTTAGAGGGATTCATCCGAAGGATGAACTTATAGACTAAACATATGTTATCCACCTCAATATTGTCAAAAATAAAGAGGTACTAACCATAAATGGTTGGGAAATTGGGAAAATAGGGTACTCGACCCATCAATGGTAGTGATTCGGTGTTAAATAAGACACTCTTTCACTTCATCTCCATGACTATTGGGTTAGCAAATCTAGTTGTCTTTTTGCTTCATCACACCATATCAGAGCCTCGATATTCGGTTTTGGGTCCATGCTACCAACTCCATAAAGTTTAGCCAATATATTCAAGAGAAGTCCTTCAATTAATATCTACTACAACACTCTTAAGCCTTCATTCATGTCTGTCATTCCTCAACCAAATCCACATCAACATCATTCTATTTAAAATAGTGATACTCATTTCATGTCGTTAATGGGGAATTGATGAAGGCCCTATTGTGATATGTTGCTTCCTATTGACATCAGCTTATGATCTAGGAAGTTGACTTAGAAACTCCCTTTGGTAGCTTAGAGGTTGGATACATCAATGAGAAGTTTTCTCACTCCCGATGACAGGTTTTCATCATTAGCCTTCGACTAGAAGATTCTGTGTGGTGTTCAAAGTCAACTAATTTACTCACACCATATGTCCTTACTAGTTTCTGGCATGTGTGTTAACGACTTACATCATTAGCCAGTAAGAAGGTGGTGTCTACCATGCTCAACTCCAAATCATCTATTCAGATGGTTAGACTCATACATTAGATGATAAAAGACCATGTATATAGTTCCATCCATTCGGGCTATGATTTCAACATTAATACAAGATTACAAAATATGATGGCTATGATCAGACAAGCATTCATCCAATCATGGGTCCATTCTTTGTCATTAGTCGAAACAAATTTTTTATCATTGTTCATGTAATGTTAGCTTATGTGTTGAGCATGGGTATTTCTCCCTCAGCAAAGTTGTCATGATGAAAATTTATTTTAACAGATGATGATCTCAACAAGTTGTTATTGGGCAGAACTTGTCACAAGGTAAAGCACTTAAGTCATCAGCTGCTGTTTCAGACTTTTTACATTAGGGGGAATATGTTACAGGCCATTTTGTCAGATCCAAACAATAGGCCTACAAACTAGATCAATCAAAATCCATGAAGATTTTTTCATCATCCCTCCAAAAATCCCTAAGGATGACCATTCCAAATTTTTTGAGTTTATGGGATTAATTTTTGAAAATAAAGGTTTTTAGCCCCAGCAAACCCTTCCCATTTAGCCACATAATGCAACATTGGTTTCTCCATTTTGTAATAGTTATGGTTAACGCTTGTTTCTCCCTTCTACAAATGTGTTGATTCTAGAAATTCAGGAAAAATAAAAAATATTTCTGAAGCTTCCTCTTCCAGAAGATTCCAAGGTAGTTTTAAGAATTTACAATGGATAGAGAATTGCAGTCCTCTCTTGGAGACCTCATCTCTTATCCCTTGAGATCATCCTCCCATCATAAGTGGATCTTAAGCCTAGATTAGTAATTGGATATGAACTCCTAAACTACCACACTCGTATAAATTTATTTCCATCCATAGCATGAGGGTTGCGTTTTGGATATTGAGAGCTCCCTTATGTTGCTACCTTGAACCTAAAGGAGTCATCTTATTCATGCATTAGGGTTGACATTGAGTTGCTCTTTATGACAATGGAGTACAAGTCAACTTGGGGAGACATCTAGAAGATCAACTACTATTTATGGTCGTAACATCTCTCCTATTTCTATTAATACAAATAGTATCTTGTTTTGCTATATCTGTTCTGATATATTTTCACTGATGCATTTCAATGCCTTGTGATTCATTGAGTAGAGATGTTATATTATGCTACTTGGTTGTTGTGGATATTGTGCCTTCTTTAGTCATGTCTATAGGCTCTAATTATAGCACTTGGAGCTACAATTGGACCTTACAAGTGATGACAAAAAAAAATCTTGCTACAAATTCAAGGTAGGCCACTTTCGAATTCTTTAACTTCCATACGGAAAAATGTATGCTTTTTTGTCTTCTGATGTTCTAGACGAGTTCACTAGATCTAGGGAATTCACTTTTGTCTGCAATCATAAATTCCAGATAATAACTTTTAGAAGCATTTTGACAACATGTTATTTACAATGGTGGCCATAATCAACTAATTAAAAGGACTACCCATCTCTTACCTAACCAGGCTAATGGTATTTTTTCCTTTAGTTGGCTTCCTTGTTGAACTAGTTCATCAATCGGTTCCTTCACGGGTGGTTCCATATGTTCTTGGTCCTTCTTTGGTCATAGCTATGGATGGAACTTCCAACATGTGGATTTTTTATGGCAGCCATTGTTGAAATGGATGCAATGGTTCTTCTTCCTCCAAAATTTCTTGATCTTGTTTCTTGAATGGTTGTCTTTGGTATGGGCTTGGTCAGGAGAGCTTTCCTTAGTTCTCCCTTTGACATGTTCGCTATCACTAGAAGGTTTTGATGTGCTCCCAACATCTTGCACTATCTCATACTTTTCGCTTGAAGAATATCTTGTCTCCATTTCTTTGGAGGGTCTTTCATTGGTGATCTTAAATAATCTTCCATCCTCCTTTTTGACATAGCCTAGTCCCATGTATCAAGGTAGTTCGATCGCCTGGATGGGATTCACAATACTGTGGCCATTATCTCTTAGGCCCTTTATTTCATATCCCTTCTTCTTCATTAGATTAGAACCAATTCTTGTAGTGTGTGTTTCAAAAGAACCAAAATCACTATCATAATGAGAACATGAAACTAAAGAATCACTAAAAATATTTACCTCACTTTGCAATTTTGGAGACGGTGAGTATGGATTTTCTAAGCCTTCATTGCAGTTCAAATTTTCAAGATCTCCCTTGTGTCTTATAAAAAAGGTTTCAATCCCTATTTTTCCTCTTTTGTTTCTTGTAGAAGTATTATAGGTTCGATATTATGTACTTGAATGCTTCAGGTGATATATTCAATTTCTTGGGGCCATGCACTCATTGGCTATCTTATCATATTTGATGCAACACCTACTACATTCTTTGTCTCATCACGTCTATCAAAATATAGGTCAATTGGTCCATCACCTGCAATCCCAACAACTGTGATCTCCATCTTATTTCCTAAATCGAAGCCCATGTCAATTGGTTCAACACCTACAATCCTAGTAGTTGTAATATTCATGTCATTGTTTGAATAGGATCCAATGTTTTGTTGCATTGTAGCAACCATCTTCCACTTCCCTTTGTCCTCCTTCTCTTATGGCTTGAATTCTGGTGCAGTTTTCAATAATTATGCTCATCATCTCATTCTTTCTCGCGATGACTGCAAGAGGTCTTTTCTTCATTTATCTTTGTCATCATTGTCTTATTTTCATGGTTGTCTTGTTCATACTTTCCCAACTTTCAAGGTGAATGATTTTCACACTAGCCACATGAAGAGTAGTAGGCTCAAACAAAAAAAATGAATATCAAAGGTAATTATGTAAAGGACCAATACATTTGAACAAATTATCAACTGAATCTAAACAAATTCCCAATTGTCAATGCTTGCATCCTAAATTCTTATGTGAAAAATTAAACATCTTGACCTTTGCCTTGTCTCAAATGTTGTCATTGTATCGTGGATTTTTGTTGATATCCCAATGGATAAAATAGTCCTTTTAATGCATAAATAAATATAGACCAAGAAGAAAGGAGTTTACATGCATTCTTGCTACATTTCTAAAGTTTTGTCTTGCACTATAGTTTTCTAGATATTTGCCTCATCCTCTTCAATCTGTTTTATCCAAAAATACAATTCAATCTTTCTAATCCAATTGTTTATCTTTTCTGTATTAGATTCTCCATTAAACATGGGCATATAAAATTTTACATCCAAATTGAAAAAATGTTTTTTAGAAGCATTTCTAGGATTATTAGTGTAATGATGAGAATAATATGAAGAAGTACGTTATTCACTTGAATATTGAGATGGAGGTTATCGAGGTCCTCCTCCATTTCCCTAATTCACCTAAGAATCATCCTATGTTTTTTCTTCCTTCTTCTTTTCCTTTTTCAACAATTTCTTCTCCTAATTTGCAAACACTTTGTCTCCCTTTTCTTCCATGTTGTAGACATATTTACAGAAAGCTTACTCCTCCTTAGTATGGGCATCGCCATCTACCATTTTCCTTCTCCGTGTTTCACATACAATATTTGGGTCAACTGAATTAAGTTTTCATTCACCCTTTTTGAGCTTGGTTATGGTTATCATTCACACTCACAATTCACTTCAGTAAGAAGAATGCTTTGATACTAAACATGATGTGGTATGCTTGTGATACCAACATGATCCAAAATAATTTCTTTAGTTGATCATAGTATAATCTCCTGAAAGAGCATGTAAAAACCATATGTGAAAAAACATAAAGAAGAGGAAACACAAAGGATACCATAAATTGAATGCACAACAAATTTTGATAATATATACCATCTAGTGTGGAATACATGTCTAGGCCCTACCGCAACAGTGGAGAGGCCACTTCATTCATCTCAGAGAAAATTGAAATGAGTAAATGGAAAAATACATAATTATACATCTAATCCTGACAATGACCTGAAAATGGGTTGATTAGACCTAGAAGCATACTACATCAGTGAAATCCTCTCAAAATTCCGAGTAATATGAGTATACACTTGACTATATTCTATCAGTTGCAATTCTAACCCCTTAGACACTCTTAAGATTCCACAACAAATTCCCTAGAAGAATATTCCTAGAATATTCCATTAAAATATACTTTGTCTCAAAACTTGCACCACATAGTTTTGCCACATTGTTTCGTCTCTGCCAAAATTCCCACTACAAAGTTCCATTTCCTGCTTGCCACTCCTCCTTTCCATCACACAAATGATAGTGATTTAAATAATTTTTGGTCGGTGGAGATAACAAAGTCGTTGGTTGGGTGGCTCAACTACCATGTGTATTGTAGTGCATTTGGGGAGCGGGTGTTGTGGGTTCAAACCCGGTGGACACCCAAACACTTGTATTCTTATTGCATATAATATGGTTTTTTGTAACCATTGGCTCACTCCATTAACCACTGGTATATATAGGTATTTAACGACAAATGTTAATTATTCCACTCGCTAAACATTTGACATTACCGCCATCACTTGTCCATCATTTTTTAACAAACCGAAAAATGTCATTGTCTTGTTAGGGGCCAATTTTGGCCACCTATTTGCTTCCATGTGGCACCATTAAATTTTGTTGCATGGCCCCATATAATTTTGCCACTTAACATGGCAATTCATGCTCAATCATTCCTGGTTTGTACTACGTGTCATCATTGTGTGCTATCACGTCTTGACCATACCTACTAAGAGGGTGCCACGTGGCATCCCGAGGGAGTTCCATGTCACACCCTAGGGTGCACCTGCAATTTTTTTTTACTATTTCACACAAATTTTAGGTGGCCATAAATTTGACATTTCGACTCAGATTCATGTGTCATTCACATTATTGGAAAGTTCTCCTTGAGCTATATTATATTATGCTAGTTTGGTAGAGATATGAGGATTTTGAATTTTTGGCCTTTAGGGATCCTATTGGATCACTAAAACTAAACAATTAAATAAGGCTATATATCTCTTCATTTTCCAAATTCCCATTTTCTGAATGCAAGTTTTGGGACAATATTTTGAATCGGGTTGATTTTCAAAATAATCAATAACTTTTGTTTGACACATAACCTATAAGGTTTTAAATGTTGAAAGTTTGAAAAAATAGGAATATATGGGTCTTCTAAATGCCCATTTTTCCTTAGTTTTGAAGAAATAATAGTTCATTTATTCATAAATAATCGATTCATAATAAAGGTATGGAACTAGCCTTTGGATCATGTTTCCTTTAGATAAAAAGTGGCTACTCTTTTGGTATAATGTTTTGAGGTTTTCGATAAGACTACATGGAAAATTTAAAAGGGAAGCCACTATTTAGAAGATTATGGAAAAAAAATCATAAATATGTATTCTAGAAAGTTATATGGTTGGCTAGGAATAGTGCTTGGTAGGGGTTTGTTAGATTACTAGGACTAGTATGTTAGATGTTATGAGACTCAAAACTTATGGTGGGATACATTTAGAAAGGAACTAACCCACCCAACATGAAATTGAAAGCCATATTCAATAGAATCAAATATCTCCTTGGGAAGTTTAGTGAACACAACTACAAAGTCCAATGAAAAAGTGACTAAGGAAGATAAATTAGAAAATAAGGACATTGATTTCATGATTTTTTCAATGTTAATAATGAATATTTAGCTTTTAATACAATACATTAAGGCTTGCATGGTTTGTAAGTGTTAGAAGTTTAGTTTCATATTGTTGAAACACAAAGGGGAGAAGTGAAAAGGTTGGAACCTCACATTTCTCGATGAATGGGAGATGACTTTCTGAGAGATCGGGTGTTTGGTGGTATCATCACAGTAGGTGCCATATGTGATAGATCTCATATTTCCTACAATTTCATGCTACATTTAATGGAAATTGAGTATTCATAAGCTTGGCGCATTGAGAGAACAAAAGGACATCATTTTAATGAAAGTTAAAGTATAAATAATTACATGCGAAGGGTATAATGGAGGCTCCACAGTTTGAATCCTCTATGGGAAAATGAGGATAACACTTCCGTAATTACATTCTATTGAGTAGTAAAAATGGTCTTTTTCACCTCTATTTACCCTACATTAATTATCAATCTAGGTACGATTTGTTATCTCAAAGAGTGTACTCAGTTTGAGACGGTAATTTGTCAAAGTAATGCTAGTAGTACAGTGCTTCTGCAAAAGTAACTAAGTGTTGAAAACAAACTTCTAAATGTTATGGAAAGAAATAGAAAAGCTTCTAACTAAATCATTCAATGAAGAAACTACAATACCTCATCAGTCAAGGGTTCAGTAACAATAACTCTTCCCTTTGTAAATGGATAATTGAAAAGCAATCAAAGAAGATATCATCATCCTGGGAACGGGACACAATAGTCAATGTTCACTAGAGTTTCAGATTGTTTTGTTCACACCAAAGTAGTGATAATTCAAATAATAGAAAAAGCAATAGCAACTAATATATTTAACAAGATTGAACAACAAACCTTTAGTCTACAGAAATTAATGAGGCAATAAGTGTAATCTACATGAATTAAGCAATAATCTTTATCTCAGAAATGATTTAAATAGTAAAGAGAAATGGGACAACAAACTAAATTGAGGTATTGAAATATTGAAAAGCAACCTTGATCAAATGTAAATGCACAACAAACCAGATCGAATATTACACAGAAAACTTCTATATTGAAAGAAACAGTAATAGTTATTAATCACGGTTATGAAGAAACAACAATTGTGATCACAGTGGAACAACAATCCCAAATGAACAACAATCACGCTTAGAAGTAAACCATAGATAAATACACAGTAATAGTGATTTCTGAGTACACAGTTTGGTTACTCTGTAAATGAACAACAATGGTAATCTCGAATGAATGGAAATGTTATACGATAATATCAGTTCATTAAAGGAACGGAAATGCGATACAAGTTTATAATGAATAGCATAACATTCTTGTTGTAGAGAATAACATTACAATTCAAATAGAAACGAAATATAACATAACCGATATGTGAAATAATAAGGAACAACAGATTACTAAATAGAGCAAATAAGAGAAATCAAACCACACACTAATCAGAAAATAATGGTACAGGAGCAAATGATCCACCGAGGCTGGGCCCTTAGCCTCCAAGGATGCACTGCTTAAGATTACTCCAGAATCAAAGATGGAACAACAACTAAAATTTATATATTAAGCATCAAAACAGAGTTACAACAATCACTCTTTTGAAGAGAGTCGATGATCAAAGTTTTAGTCACAATAGTGAATTTCATAAAAACAACAATAGTTCGTCCTTTGGGCTAGCAATGCTATCCCTTCTTATAGCAGTCGAGTGGAGATATCAATGATACAGAGAATCGTTAAGGTAGCGATCCCCCAGGATCAAAGGATCCTGAGGGACTTGCCATACTATTAGCTCTCAATTATCTTCTTGTTCTCTTGCTTCGATTTGGTATCTCCTCTTCCTTTTCCTGGCTTATACGCTCCAATTTAGATTGCCTCGTTTGGATGTTGTTCCCTGTCAAAGGGACAACAGTTAACTTTGTCTTGTCTTTTCCTTTGGAATGGCAATCTTCCATTTTCTTCTTTTTTTGCATCGATAAAAAGTAATTATTAGTCATTTTAGGTTACACACAAATCTTCTAGACTTTATCATAATCTTTCACCGTACACTTATTTCATAATGTAAAGAAGTTATCAATTTAAGTAAAAGATGACAAAATAAGTGGTAATTACATACCTTCTCTAGTGCTCAACACACCCCCCTGCTTACCCTTTTTCATACCCTCATGAAAACATTGTAATTAACATGCAAGGAAGTTAGGGAATAGGCTAGAGAAGGGATCTCATGAGGTGGACTACAACCATGATGGCTAGCTAGGAATTCAAAAAAATGTCTTGCCTGACCTTTAGGCATTTCATATAAGGCTTGATATCCAGGTGCAAGGTTCCAAATAATTGGACTTCTGAACCTACAACCTAACCAATACGAGCATTCTCTCAAAACGAGGTAACCGTAGATACCCAATCGATCAACAGCTAGGTTGAAGTTCTCATAATTTAATGGTTCTCAGTTTTGGATGTTCAGATTAGAAGTCTTGTATCAAAATTTGGCTGCTGCTATGGCGAGGCCTTTGATAGTAAAAAAGTATTCTACCCCTTGCCGCATGAATGTTGTGTCGATAGGTCCCAATGCGTCAATCACTCCGTGAGTTCTCATTGGGCTCCTATGTTTACTCCATAATTTTTGTGGGTCTTTGGGTTCACCTCTCACCCATAAGTCTAATACATTCTCCTGTCTTTGGAAGACATTGTAGGCTTTAAGCCACTTTATCTGATTAACACCAAAAGGAATAAATGTCTGCAGTTGTACATCACCCACAAAAGGGCTAGGGTTCTGATTTGTTTCCCCATCTAATACAATATTGTGCAAATAGAATTCACAAAACAGTCGCTGAACTTTCACCCCGTAATGCTTACAACAATTTATGAAGTCATCAATGGTGTTTATCTCTATAGTTACTCCTGCTTTGACATCTTTAATTTTCAATTGTAAATATCTTTCCATTAAACCCAAAGCATAGTTCTTAGCAGGTGCCCTACATGCTAGAATGTCAATATACAGAGAGCATAAGCTATCCATTTCTTTGATGACTATGTCTAGTCTATGAGTTACCTTTTTGACTCTTTCTTCTGCCTTTCGACATCCTTCAAAGGCATATATTTTGGATATGTTAACATTCCTCAGCTGTTGTTTTAATTTCTCATATTTTTCTTGGGGGACAGTCTACTCTGTAAGTTTCTCTATTGTTTGCTAGGCTTGTGTCAAATCCTTTCACATAGTTACTGTCCTCTGGTCATTATCCAACATAATAGTTGTAGGCTGGAGATCTACTTGGATCTTCTTATCACATCGTATCATCTTTATGGTCCAAGTTTCCTTATAGGATAGTGCATCTATCTGAATTTCCTTGTCACAGGCTGATACGTTCTCTATTTTTACTTCGACATGGACAATAGCCAGATGTTGTTCCTTTTGGTTTTGAATGGCAAGTTGGACTTGAGTCCTCTTAATCTTTTTTTTAAGGAGTTTTGTCTGAGAGGTTGTATTCTTTGCCATAACAATCCCTTTCAATTTTTTCCCCATTTTCAAAACCCTTATCTGTTGTCAATTTTTCTTAATTACGTTAAGCAATCTCTATTGTTCCTTTCGCAATATTTTAATTTCCTCTATTTTCTTGGAAGGAATAGTCGTTCGTTTACTACGTCCTAGGCTTTGTACCTCAACTGTTGCGCCTTCATCTTGGCCAATTTCCTTATTTTATTCTCGAGGTGCTTCCTCAGTGCTATGTTGACGAGGTTGTTCAGGGGTAGAAACCCTAGCTTGCTCTGTTGCTTCCTGTGTAACCTCTTCTTCTACCCCTTCTTCATCAAGAAATTCTTTTGGTGTATTCTGACAAGGAACAGATTGTTCCTCTTCTCCATTCTCCTCACTCTTCTTCCCAGATACACTCTCAATCATGAGTAGAGTGATCCTCTTCTCCTTCTTCCTCATCACACAGTTCCTTAGGTTCACTTTTGTCATGAACAGAGTGCTCCTACGGTCCTTCTTCGGTGTGGGGGTTAGGTGGGCTATGATCTTGGACATATTCACCCATATTGGCCTTAATCTAGGCAATTCATTTTCTTGTAGCAGGTTTTGTAGTGGACATTCACTGCATTTCTCTACTTCCTTTTCCTCCTGACGGGATTGCTCAGTCTCTTCCTCCGGTTCTCCTTCACCATTTTCCTCCAGTTCTTTTTCATTCTCCCCACCTTCCAATTCTGGGGGTTCTTCGTCTCCTGAATCATGTATCTCCACAGACTGACTACTCTCTTCCTGGCAATTTCTCAGCATTCCCCTGATCCTTGCCAATCTAACAAATTTTCTTTGTTTCAGTGGCCTACTCGATGTACAGGCAACATGTTTTTGTTTTGGGGTTGGCAAAGCAAGTCCCCTATCTATTGCGAAAATCAGTTCTTCCCAACTACTTTTTTGTCGGACAAGACTGTGGCTGACTATGAGTCGTATTAACCCATGGTGGCTTACTACTGACTCTAGATGGCAAGATTTTTTCAAGCTTAGGGAAACATCATGTAATAAACAATTTAAAAACACAAGCAAATTCACAGTGCACTTTTGCTTTAACACAGCTAAGAGTTTAAGTTGTCGTGGTCTTACCCCATCTTTCCTATCGTCAGAAGTGATGTATTTATGGATAATTATCGCCACTTCTGCCCATGGCTCTCCCAAGGTTGCCCGTAAAACTCCCTTCCCTTTTACAGTCAGGTTCTGCCCATCATCCTAGAAGATTTTCATAGCGTCTCGCAGTCTCACCTTTTTCAGAGTCCACACAGGTCCAGTGGCTGGCAGTTCCAAAACCTCTGCAATTATATCGTCAATGACTACTATTTGTCTCCCTCTCACCATGGAATAATATTCATGCAGGTTTTGTAGAAACTCAATTTCCACCGTCTCATTGCATTGATGTAGATGGTTAAGATAAACTATCCATCCTGCCCTCACTAGGATCTCTCGTGCAGCATCGGAGACCATCAACACCTATGGATTACTATGAATTGATCTTCCTCCCATGCTTAGCACACTGTAAAAAAGACAGAGACGGCAATGGAACAACAAGCTGTTGAAATTTTTAGCTCAGTGTTAGCAAACACAGAGAATATGATGGAACAACAAGTTGTTCAAATTTCAAACTTACTACTAACTTTTGTAGAGAAAAACACGGAAATAACTTCGGAACAATGATCCATGCATATTGGGAAACAAAATAATGTTAAGCTTTGCTATTCTCGAGTTATTAATTCTCTGAATGATAAGCTGACACATATGCTAGAAAATTATTTGGATCATCTGTGCCCCCCCTGCAATGTGATAGGCCATCCTCAACTGTCAAATGAAGGAGCAGTGTGCTCAACTGCCATAGTACAGAGTCATAAAGGAACAACATATACAGAAATTGTTGGAAATAATACTGAGAGGGGGGGGGGGGTGAATCAATATTATCAAGTCAAATATTTTCTTTTTCAATCCAGATGATATACGCTACTTCTGTTAATAAAAACCGCGTATATATGCAACTACAGATAAAGAAACCCGCGTATACAAAGCAGAATTATAATTTGATTTATCTTTCAGATGTAAGTTATTAATCTGTGTAGCAGAAGCAAATAAACCGCACCAGAAACAGAGCAGAAGACAGTCACACACAAGAACACAAGATATAAGGAGGAAACCCAATGTGGGTGAAAACCCCCTACTGCAATTCATCTCTATCTTCTTTTTAATTAGAAACTTCTCTTTACAATGTTTTGTACTGGTGCAATCTTTACCAGTATGGAGGCTGCAACCTGCAGAGAGCTACAACTCTCTCTCGTTCTCTAGCTTTCCTGGAAGGGAGCTCCAACCCCCTAAGTTCTTGTACTAGCTTGAGATACTAGTACGCAGGCTCCTACTTGCAGAAGGATGCAACCTACTCTTTGCTTTCAGGGACCTCGTTTCGTTAATTTTCAGACTGGATCCACAACTAACATCAATCAAACATCAGGAATTTTTGCATGACCCAAACTCCTTTTCACCAATCAAAAGTTGAACCAAATAAACACTTCTTTGATTGTTGTACCCAGAACACAGTAACTGTAATCAAACGCCAATTCTCAACCCAGAACACTGCAGTAACAAAACAAAAGCAGCTAGAACCTAAATCAAGATATATACGCTACTTCACTATTCAGCAACCTGCGAGTATACGCCTCTCTACCACAACCAACCTGCGTATACGCTTCTTTCACTCATAGAAAAAGCGTGTATACGCACCTGCAATTCACTAAACCTGCATACAAATCTATAAAGGATAATTTATTCTTTTAAGCATTCAGACATCAGTTAACCAAGATTTATAGATCAAGAGTGCGCCACATATAACAGATCAAAATCATATAGAGATACGAATGTTGAAGCCTTGAGATTTTGATCCATCAATAGTCCTTATCCTTCTTGCGCTCAGGTTCCTCCTTCATTCAGATCTAGATCTGCACCATAATCCAATCACCAGTATTCCAGATCTCATACATTATTAGATATTCAATAATAATTCAATTGTTCACTTGTCACATGATCTCCTTCCTCTTTTACAGTTTTAGGCCTTCCACAATACCACGGTCCAAAACCATAATAAACCAATACCAAGGGCCCAAAATCTGGGGTCAACACTTCTGACGAGATACCATGGTAAAAAACCATAGGTTCAAATTCCAAGGACTAACAACCATGGACCAAAAATAAGTTTCCCACCATGTACGTGCTTTTTTGTGCATAAAAGTGCGTGTATACGCGACTTCTAAACATATAACCCGCGTGTATACGCGTGTTTGGCAAGGTGAACCTGCGTATACAAGATTTCCTTCATTCTGAGCACCTGAACTAAGATCTGTCACCAAAGAGAGTTGCCATCGAGGACAACACCTGTACCATAGCACCACTCCTGTGCCAAAATGCAAACAATCTCCCCCTTTGGACTTGATGGCAACCCCAAGATCCTCAAAGTCATTCTCCCCCTTTGTCATCAAGGGCAAAGGGCTATGCTCCCCCTGAGTATATGTAGATATCTCTGCTCTGCTGTGCTAAACATGCTCCCCCTGTAGGCAAGATCTGCAAAGGATGTTCTTTAAGAAGAACCAAGACATATACATTATGAAAGACCTTCCTATCACCAAAAGACTCAATACATACATCCATCACCCAACCAAGTGGGGATACATCAGAAATTTACATATGACAACCAATCTCATTGCATCAATCATCCCGGGCATAGTGGGGAAACCAAAATAGGTCGTTACATGACCTTGATAAAAAGAAATATACATGACATAGAAACGAAATATGAAGACTATGCAAATCACCAATAACTACTATCATCAACATCTGACAATCACTGTATATATAAGCAACCATGTTGTTCTTCTGTTCTCCTTTCTGCAGCTGATCCACCTGGAACAAACTAGAATCAAGAGCTTCTAAGGTAATGCCAACAATGCATTGTTAGAAGATTATCTGCTCCCCCTGAACCTGTGCCTGATGGTCTCTGACAGACCCATATCAGACTCTCTTCAACTAGAGTCTCTTCTTGCTGATTTTCCTCAGAATTCCATATATGCGACTGCACCTGCATAAATCTGCGTATGTACGCGGATTCCCCTCATCCAACTAGAATACACCAATTTTTTTTTAAAACAGACAAGCTTCAACAGTAGGATGAAGCATCAACTACTCCCAGCTTCTGTCTGAGATATTCAAAAGTTCCCTTGGGCAGTGGTTTGGTAAGGACATCAACCATTTGTTCCTTGGAAGGAACATACTCCAACTTGACTTTTTTCTCGAGCACTTGTTCCCGAAGAAAGTGATATTTGATAGGTATGTGCTTGGTCTTTGAATGCATGCCAAGATTCTTTGAAATGCTTATTGCACTTGTATTATCACATAAGATAGAGACAGGTGGAGTACAAGTGATTTGAAAATCCTACAAGGTTTGCATCATCCAAAGAAGTTGAGCGCAACAAGTTGCAGCAACCACATATTCCGCTTCAGCTGTAGATAAAGAAATCGAACTATGTTTCTTGCTGAACCAAGATACTAATCTGGAACCCATAAAGAATGCACCACCACTTGTGCTCTTCCTATCATCCACGCTTCCGACCCAATCTGCATCTGTGTAAGCATGAACTGTGAGATCTATATCTCTAGTGTACCATAAGCCATAGTTTTGATTTCCTTGAAGGTACTTGAAGATTCTCTTCACTACCTGAAGATGAGTTTCCTTTGGATTTGCCTGAAATCTTCCAACTATTCCCAATGCATGCATGATGTCTGGTCGGGTACCTGTCTAATAAAGTAGACTTCCAATCATGGATCTATAGGTTGGTTGATGCAATGCTGTTGATTCATCATTTACACTGAGGCTGCATCCTGTAACCATGGGGGTACATACTGGTTTTGAATCTTCCATGCCATACTTCTTCAGAATCTGCTTGAGGTACTTGGTTTGAGACAAGAAGATACTGCCTTCATTTTGTTGGATTTGCAATCCAAGAAAGTATGCCAGTTCTCTGAGCAAAGACATTTCGAATTCTTTCTGCATCACCAAGGCAAAGCTTTGACTCATACCTTCTTCGTTGCTGCCAAAGATAATATCATCTACATACACAACAAGTATTAGCATTTTTTCATTTTCAATTTTTATATAAAGATTGCTATCTGCTGATCCTTTTGAAAAACCTTGTTGATGAAGGTATTTGTCCAAGCGGTAGTACCAAGCCCTTGGAGCTTGTTTAAGGCCATAGAGGTCCTTTTTAAGTTTTCATACAAGATTTGGATCATTCCCAAGGATAAAGCCATCTGGTTGCTCTATGTACACTTCTTCTTCTAAGTCTCCATTCAGAAAGGCTGATTTTACGTCCATTTGAAATACTTTGAACTTCTGGAAGCTAGAGAGAGCAGGGAACATTTTGATGGACTCAAGTATAGAAACGGGAGAAAAAGTTTCTTCAAAGTCTATTCCTTCCTGTTGAGCATACCCTTTACAAACAAGTCTGGCCTTGTTTCTAATCACTTCCCCATTTTCATTTAACTAATTTTTTATGATCCATTTTGTTCCTATGACATTTTTGTCTTTTGGTCTAGGAACCATCTCCCAAGTGTTATTCTTTTCGATCTGCTCAAGCTCCTCATCCATTGCCTTAACCCAACACTCATATTTGCATGCTTCTTTTACATTTTCAGTTCAGTGGAAGAGAGCAATGCCAAATAGCTTGAAGCTTCTGCTATTGTTCTTCTTGTTTGTATACATGCTTCTTTCTGCCCCAAAATTTGAGATTCTGGATGATTCTTCTGAACGTACCTGGATGGATTCTTCTCTTCTATCCTTATCTATTCCTCTGGTGCCTCTTGGGGTTCTTCTTCATCATCTGTCTGATTTGGAGAGTAGTCTTCATCCTCATTGATTTTTTCATGATCACTTCCCTAGGGATGTATCCTTTTTCATCAACCACTACATCAATTTTGTCAACAATTCTTCCAAGTCTTTTATTGTAACACTTATATGCTTTGCTGTAGGGAGAATATCCAAGCAGAATGCCTTCATCTGCTCTAGGTTCAAGTTTGCCAAGCTGCTCATTAGTATTCTTAATATAGCATTTGCTCTCAAAAATTTTGAAATGCTTTACCGAAGGAGTCTCACCATACCAGAGTTCATGAGGAGTTTGAGTGTTGTTCACTCGGACATTTTTTTGTTGAGAATAACAACCGCTGCATATGCAGCTTCACCCTAGAAGGTTGCGGGAGTTCCAGACTCATCAAGCATAGCACGAGCCATTTGTTGGACTGTTCTGTTCATCCTTTCTTCCACTCCATTTTGCTGAGGAGTCCTAGCTGTAGAGAATTCCCTTCTTATTCCATGTTCTTCACATAAATCAAAAAATTCATTTGAGGTAAATTCCCCACCTCTGTCAGACCTGAGGCACTTAATTTTGTAATCTGATTCATTTTCAGCCAAGGCTTTGAAGGATTTGAATTTTTCAAATGCTTCATCTTTGTGCTTCATAAGTCCTAACCAAACAAACCTGGAGGAGTCGTCAATGAATAATATAAGGTATTCTCCTCCTCGAGGTGACCTTGTCCTAAATGGACCACATACATCTGTATGGACTAGCTCAAGAGGCCTGCTAGTTGATCCTTCCTTCTCAGGAAAGTTAGTTCTGGTTTGCTTACCAAACTGACATGATTTGCATATGGTGTTGTCTGGAATTTCGATATCTGGAAGACCATGAACTGCCTGGTATTTGCATGCTTTCCTTATTTGTGAAAAGCTTAGATGCCCCAACCTCCAGTGCCATAACCAATGTTCATCATCTTTGCTTAAATAGCATTTTTGTTATCCTTCATAAAATATGTATAGAGTATTTGGAGTTCTTGTGCCTTTGATCATTGTTTCTCTTGTATCAAGATCACGAACACTACATCCATTTGATCAAAATATTACTTCGGTTCCTTGATCGCACATCTGACTAACACTCAGTAGATTATGCTTCAAGCCATCAACATACAAAACATTTCCAGCTTTGACCTGTTCTTTCAACTGAGCAGTGCCTTTTCCTTTTATGGCTGCAGGGGTATCATTTCCAAAAGACACCTTCTTTCCCTTTTCTAATGCAGTATATGATTCAAGTTTTTCTTTATCCCCTGTCATATGCTTCGAACATCCGCTGTCGATATACCATATATTTTCCTGTCCTTCTGCATAGAAGGCTATCCCACATCTTTCTGGTTGTGGTTCCTTCATTCTCCATGTTCTGGCACTTGAGGTATGTTCCTTCTGAGTTGTCTTCCAAAACCTGCTCCTGCATTCAGAATCTTCATGACCAAAGTTATTACAAATAGAACATTCAACTTCATTTTCAAGGGCTGAAAAGTTGTTATAAGTCCTTTTCGTGATTCCATTCATATTCCTTTGTTTTTGAGCTTCTCTAGTCATGATTGTCTTATAGGCAACACATTGAGCTTCTTTGTGACCAAAATTATGACAAGAGAAACATTGGCCATTGAAGAAACTCCCACGATTATCAAATCTATCATTCAACCGATTGTAGTTTCTACTCACATCCATTCTTGAGGCAAATTGGGAAGATTTTACCTGTGGCTAATTGTAGCTTCTGTTTGTCCTTAAGGTAGCTTGTCCCTGATTTTCTTGATAGTCTTTATTCATTCTTGAGGTAAATTGTCCCTGATTTACCTGATGATTTCTATTAGGCCTTTGCTCGCTCTTCTTCGATGCATCAAGATAACTTTTCGAGGTAGAAGCTTGAGATGTTTCTCCATTATATCCCAGACCTATCTTGATTAGTGGAGAATGCTTCACATTGATAATCTCATCCAGAGTTTCAGATCCTTTAACAAATTTAAGATTAATAGCTTTTGTTTTCTCAATCTCCTTTCTAAGACAAACAATTTCACATTCCAATTTTTCAAGATGTTTTTCCCTTTCAGCCAGTTGACATTGTAGAGAATCAATAATTGCACTTTTCTCTTCTAAGCAGATTTTGAGATTAGTCATCTCTTCACAAAAGCCTTCTACATCTATAGCATCCATGTAGTCATCATCTTCAAAAGCCATTAAAAGTTTATACTTATTACCTCGTTCATCTTCGTCATTATTTGAAAGTCCATCACTATCTTCATGAGTGTAATAGCTTTTCGTCTTTGCATTATGCTGCTTGTTCCATCTAACAGGTTCCTTCCCTTTGTCAATCTTATCCTTGTGAGGACATTTGGCAGGATAGTGACCGACTCTTCCACAAGAAAAGCATTTGGAAGGTAACTTACCTCGGAACTGTCCAGTACCTTGTTGAAGATTTTTGACAAAATTTGATTCTTCTTCTTCTTCTGACACGTGTCCTGACTCATAGTACTCGCCTTTGCCTGAAGCCTTGAAGGTAGCTTCTCTCATGTCTGATTGTCCTCCTTTCCTCATTTCATAAGCAGTTAGAATTTTGTGCAGCTGTGACATTTTAAGGCTTTGTAGATTCTCTTTTTCTTCTATTGCAGAAAATTTAGATTCAAACCTAAGGGACAAAGATCTTAGAACTTTTTCAACCACAATAGCCTCTTTTATTTCTTCACCCAAATTTTTCATACAATTAACAATCTCATCTACACGAAGGAAATAGTTAGCCACACTTTCATCATTATACATCTTGAGATTTTCATACTGAATCCTGAGGGTTTGATGTTTTGCTCGTTTTACCTGATCATCTCCTTCATAGCTTAGGACAATCTTGTCCCATATTCCTTTTGTTGATTTTAACTGCATAACTTTCATGAATTCTGATTGAGATAGACATCCCAATAGAGTATTGACCGCCTTTGCATTTGTTTCATATTTCTTCTTCTCAACCGGATCTGTAGGAGCTGCTGCTAGAAAAGTATATCCTGTATCTATGATATCCCAGACTTCTGTATCCAAATATTGGAGATAGGCAGTAACTCTTACCTTGCAATATATGAAGTTTGTCCCATCAAAAACTGGTGGCTTGATTGATGCTTCCCTCTCATAGTTGCTCATGATGAAAGATATTCCTTCAAGCGATCAAGCTTCTTCAGAAGGACCTGCTCTTATACCAATTGTTGGAAATAATACTGAGAGGGGGGAGTGAATCAGTAGTATCAAGTCAAATATTTTCTTTTTCAATCTAGATGATATACGCTACTTCTGTTAATAAAAACCGTGTATATACGCAGCTACATATAAATAAACCCGCGTATACAAAGCAAACTTATAATTTGATTTATCTTTCAGATGTCAGTTATTAATCTGTGTATCAAAAGCAAATAAATAGTACCGGAAACAGAGAAGAAGACAGTCACACACAAGAACACAAGATATAAGGAGGAAACCCAATGTGGGTGAAAACCCCCTACTGCAATTCGTCTCTATCTTCTTTTTAATTAGAAACTTCTCTTTACAATGTTTTGTACTGGTGCAGTCTTTACCAGTACGCAGGCTGCAACCTGCGGAGAGCTACAACTCTCTCTCGTTCTCCAGCTTTCCTGGAAGGGAGCTCCAACCCCCTAAGTTCTTGTACTAGCTTGAGATACTAGTACGCAGGCTCCTACCTGCACAAGGCTGCAACCTTCTCTTTGCTTTCAGGGACCTCGTTTCATTAATTTTCAGATTGGATCCACAAGTAACATCAATCAAACATCAGGAATTTCTGCATGACCCAAACTCCTTTTCACCAATCAAAAGATGAACCAAATAAACACTTCTCTGATTGCTGTACCCAGAACACAGTAACTATAATCAAACACCAATTCTGAACCCAGAACACTGCAGTAATAAAACAAAAGCAGCTAGAACATAAATCAAGATATATACGCTACTTCACTGTTCAGCAACCTGCGAGTATACGCCTCTGTACCACAACCAACCTGCGTATACACTTCTTTCACTCACAGAAAAAGCATGTATATGCACCTGCAATTCACTGAACCTGCGTATAGATCTATAAAGGATAATTTATTCTTTTAAGCATTCAGACATCAGTTAACCGAGATTTATAGATCAAGAGTGCGCCACATATAACAGATCAAAATCATTCAGAGATATCAATGTTCAAGCCTTGAGATTTTGATCCATCAATAGTCCTTATCCTTCTTGCGCTCAGGTTCCTCCTTCATTTAGATCTAGATCTGCACCATAATCCAATCACCAATATTCCAGATCTCATACATTATCAGATATTCAATAATAATTCAGCTGTTCACTTGTCACACGATCTCCTTCCTCTTTTATAGTTTTAGGCCTTCCACAATACCACGGTCCAAAACCATAATAAACCAATACCAAGGGCCCAAAATCTGGGGTCAACACTTCTGACGAGATACCATGGTCCAAAACCATAGGTTCAAATTCCAAGGATTAACAACCATGGACCAAAAATAAGTTTCCCACCATGTACGTGCTTTTTTGTGCATAAAAGTGTGTGCATACGCATACACGACTTCTGAACGTATAACCCGCGTGTATACGCGTGTTTGGCAAGGTGAACTTGCGTATACAATATTTCCTTCATTCTGAGCGCCTGAACTGAGATCTGTCACTAAAGAGAGTTGCCATCAAGGACAACACCTGTACCATAGCAGCACTCTTGTGCCAAAATGCCAACAGAAATGCCATGTTTACAATGATGAGCTGATTTCCAAAATCAAGGCATATAATAGAATCGCCTAATAAATAAGGAAATGTCATGATATGGTGCGAGAATTTGGAGGATAGGACAGATGATGTGCACAAAAGGTCCTATGTTATCATTATCAACTTTTACTGTCATAATTGATTTGTAATTGATTTTCATGTATCAAAGGTTCGAAAGGGTTATATACATAATCTCATTTCGACCATTGATAAAGATATAAGAAGAAGGGTTTTCTAATTACTATTGGTGTATAAGAAATATGACTTCAGTACCATCAATAGAGCTCTTTTGCCCACATATGTCTATAACCTTGATAGATTTGTTTATTTCACCCTTGGAACCATAATCCTTTGTGTATGCCTAGGAAAGTGTCGTGCAATGTCAAAATGGAGTCCATTATGCTGGCTTGGTAACGAAATGAATCATAATGCCATTCACCAGGAAGGAGTGAAAGGTGGGCAGGCCGGCTCGTGATGAGACCTCCTGTTACAAGGACTCTTTATTTTCTTCTAATGTGCCTCTTGGATCATATCCCTTGTGTGGTGGCCATAGTTGGAATGCCACTTCACTTTATTCGTTATGATCATGGTAGGCTGGCTCTTGATGAGACCTCCTATCCTTCATCTAACAAACCATGTTAGCAATCATATAGACATTTTTCTTTTTCTTCGTTTTTTTTCTTTTATATAACACTTTTCTTATTTATATACAGAGGGTGGTTCAACACTCCTTAAGAGTAGGGATGGTGGAACAAGTCTTAACATCTCAATAGATAAAAATATGCCCTTATTCTTATTCAATAATAATGATCAAAGAGAATTATGGGGATTTAAGAAGAACCATCATGATAAAAAATAATCAATCATATTGGTGTTAGTAAAATATTGACAACAATTTGATCAATAGTTGTGTTCTTTCCTCTTTTCTCTCATCAATTCAAAGCAAATTCTTCTAAAGGTAATGATTTTTATGTAATTTGTTGATTTGAGTATCCTCCAGTTTTTGTATTCATTGCATAAATGTATATTTGTGCATTAAATGACTATGACTCACAAAAATGATCTAAATGGTAAAACACACAAAGAAGAAAATGCACTCTATAAATGTTGTTCTCAGGATAGAACAACTATTGTACAAGAAAATTCAAGCAAAAGGAAAAACATGCGTGAAACTTTTGTTCATTTAGAGGAACAACAGCTGTCCCTTAATTGGAACAACAAAGAAAACAAGCACAAAAAAAAATGTGTAAATGTTGTTCCTTTGGAAAGGAACAAAAGATACATGAAGGTGTTGTTCCTTCAGAAAGGAACAATAGAAAATGGAAGTGTTGTTCCTTCGGAAATGAACAACAAAAAGCGAAAGTGCTATTCCTTCAGAAATGAACGACAGAAAAATGAAAGTGTGTTCCTTCAAAAAGGAATAGAAAAAAATGAAAGTGATGTTCCTTTGGAAAGGAATAGCAGAAAAATGAAAGTGTTGAAAGTGTTGTTCCTTCGGAAAGGAAAAACAAAAATGTAGAAGTGTTGTTCCTTTGGAAAGGAACATCAAGACGTAAAAGTGTTGTTCCTTCGGAAAGGAATAGCAGAAAGGCAGAAGCGCTATTCCTTCGAAAAGGAACAACAAAAATGCAGAAATGTTGTTCCTTTGGAAAGGAACAACAAAATGTGAAAGTGTTGTTCCTTCAGAAAGGAACAGAAAAGCGATGAAAATGTTGTGCCTTCGGAAAGGAACAACATAATTCAAAAATGTTGTTCCTTTAAAATGGTGGAACTATTGTGCCTTCGAAAAGGAACAACAAAATGGTGAAAACGTTGTTCCATCCAAAAGGAACAACAAAATGGAAAAGTTGGAGAAATGAAGAAATATGTACAAAAAGTAATTTACACAAACAAAACAAAAGAATTATGTAGAAAATTTAAAAGTAATCAAATCACTTAATGAACCAAAGGTGAGGAAGAGTTCTCTACCTCAACCAGAATCTGCATGATGGAGTCTTCGTGGAGTTGCTAGTAGAAGGATTCTTGAATAAGTGGTTTGCGGTATAATTGAACTCGGTGTTTGTTTTCCTTAAAGGTATATCTAGATCCATCAATGGTGGTTAAAGTAATGGTGTCATTCTCATGTACCTATTAGATTTCGTATGGTTCGAACCAGTGAGTCTAGAGTTTCCTCGAAAAATCCTGAAACCTGGAATCGTATAGGAGCGCCCAATCTCCTTCGCGGAAGACTTTCTTTTTTATGAGGGCATCATGCCATTTGGCTCTCTTTTGTTGGATTAACGTAGTTTTTTGAAGAGCAGAGAGCCTGATCTCATCCAACTAGTTAATTTGTTGTAGTCTATTAATATGGGCCTCGTTTAAATCTAGACCAACTTCTTGTGTTGTTCTTAAGGTTTGTATGTCGAATTCTATTGGAAATATGCGTTCCTTTTGAAATACTAGCTGATATGGTGAATAACTGGTAGTGCTTCTCCATGTTGTTTTGTATGCCCATAAGGCTTCCGGAAATCTTGTAGCCCAATCACGTCTATGTGACGTAATGGTTTTTGTCAGTATTACTTCTATTACTTTTTTCGTGCTTTCTAGTTGGCCATTTTCCTATGGGTGGTATGGGGAGGTAATTTTATATTGAATATGATAGTTTTTTAGTGTTGCAAAAATTTTATTACCAGTAAACTGTGGTCCTCCATCTATGATTATGTCTCTTGGGAGGCCATATCGCACAAATATGTGTAAGAGGAACTGAATGACAGAATCCTCTGTAGCTCTTGGCAATGCCTCTGATTCGACCTATTTGGTGACATACTCTGTTCCTACCAAAATATATGTTTTTGGTTTGATGATGAATTGATCAGACCAACAAATTCGAGCGCCCAACGCTCGAATGGTTCAATGACTAGTTCTGGATTCAAAGGCATTTCATCAGACTGTCCAGGGCGTCCTGCTCTTTGAAAACTGTCACAAGCTTGAACAAATTTCTTTGCGTCTTTGAAGATTGTGGGCCAATAATACCATGTTTGCAGAACTCTATAACCAGTTATTTGATCTGCGAAATGTCAGCCACACGTTCCATCGTGACAGGCTTTCAAAATGTAAAAAAATTTGTCTTCACGGACGCATCTTCTGATGTGTATATCTGCTCCTGTATGAAATAGGTAGCCACCAATCCAAGAAAATCGGGTACTATGCTAGACAATTTTCTTTTGTTCATTGGGAGTTAGATGTTTTGGTAATTTTCATACTACTAAATAATTCACAACATCAACATACCAGGGTGTTTTGACAGTAACCATGAACAAATGTTCATTTGGAAATTAATCTTTGACTGCTGCTACATCCACTGGCTTTGGAATTCGTGAGAGAAAATTAGCTATAGGATTTTCTTTTCTAGGTCGGTCTTTTATTATGATGTCAAATTCCTGCAATAAAATCATCCATCTTGTTACTCTACCACCTGTATCGGTTCACTTGCTAAATATATTATTGCAAAGTGATCTGTATATAAAACAATAGGATATCCAGCGATGCAATGCCTAAATTTATTTACAGCATGTGTTACAGCTAAAAATTATTTTTCAATAATCGTATAGTTCAACTCAGCAGGAGACAAATTCTTGCTAATATAATAGATTGCATATGTTTTTTTGTCTTCTTCCTGCCCAAGGACTGCTCCAATAGTTGTGTCTGAAGCAACTGATGAAATTTGAAATGGCAGGCCCAAATTTGGACCCCTGAGTACTAGTTCTATTGACACAATCTTTTTCAGATCCTTAAAAGCACGGTCACATTTATCTATCCAAACAAATTCAACATTCCTTGTTAGTGCATATAGAGGTGCAACAATGTGAGAAAAATGTTCTATAGATATCCTATAATAACCGGAAAATCCAAGAAAATTGCGTACCTCTGTCTGTGTGGTAGGAGTAGGTATTAACAAAATCTTTCAAATTTTTGTCTGATCTACCTGTATTCCAGCTACTAAGATATAATGACCTAGGATGAGTCCTTCAGTCATCATCATATAACATTTCTCATGGCTCAGGCAGAGCCTGGTAGCGATACATCTTTACAACACCTTTCCCAATGTGTCTAGTCCTGGGTTGAAATCAGCACCATATGGTGTGAAATCATCCATGTATACTTTGATGCCTTCATTTATTAAATCTGAAAAGATTCTAAGGATAGCCCTTTGAAATGTAGTTTGGGCATTGCATAGGCCAAAAGGTAAAACTCTATAGGTAAACATTCCGCAAGATTAGCTAAAAGTAGTTTTGTCTTGGTCTTCAGGGGCAATCTGAATCTGATTGTATCCACTGAAGCCATCCAAGAAATAAAAGAATTTCTTTCCTGCTAATGTATATAATACCTAGTCAATAGATGGAAGGGGAAAGTGGTCTCTCTGTATTGCTTTTTTTAATTCTCTGTAATCTACACAAATCCTCCACTTTCCATTCTTTTTTGGAACCACTACAAGTGGAGAGACCCATTTGCTATCGGAAATAGGATAAATAAAGTTTACATCTAAAATTTTTTGTAGTTCAGCTTTCACAATGTCATTTAGATGAGGGTCAAGTCTTCTTTGTGGTTGGCGAACAGGTCTTGCATCCTTTTCTATATAAATGTGGTGTGTACATAACTGGGGATCGATTCCTTTCATTTCTGGATAATCCCATGCAAATGCTTCCTTGTATTTTCTTAGTATTTGGATTAGTTTATCTTCTTGTTCAGGAGTCAAGTTACTATTAATGTTTAAAGTTTTTCCTAGCTCAATTTCTATAGTTTTCCTATTTGAAATAAAGGTAGTAAGTATTGTTTGATCATGAGTGTATTTGAGAGGATCTTCTTCCAATTCATTATCAAATGCTGCCCCTATCATCTGACTTTGTATGTGATATCTAGCTTCAGCTTGGTTAATAAAGTTGTTAATAACATCATCCTATGTTGATATTTGAAATCAAGGGCATCTTCTATAGTTAATGGGGATCTAATATTTTCGGTAAGTTTTGATACAGGATTTTGTTAGTTTTTATTATTGTGACACTTGGCTGGGCTGGAGGTTATAAGGCTAGATTCTTGATATTACTCCCTCTAGTTATGGTCATACTGCCTTGTCGGCAGCCAATGTAAGCATCAGCGGTTGCAAGCCAAGGTATGCCTAAAATTAATGGGTGTCTATCAAGTTGGCTTTTGGGGTTTATTATCATAAAGTCGGAAGGGTATTCCCAGGAATCAACAGATACCATGACATCATGTAGTGTGCCTTCCGGCCTAACCACCAATCAGTCAGCTAGTTCTAATAAAGTGGAAGTTGGTTCTACTCACGTAATGCCCAGTTTTTGACAAGTGGTAGTTTTTAAGATATTAATTGCAACCCCTGAATCAGCTAAGGCATTTGAAAAGTTTTGTCCATTGATTTGTACTATCACTATTGGATTTCCTGGGTCTTCATATTTGACAGGTGCTTCCCTTCCTGATAATAGGTCAGATAAGGTGCCAACTACTTGGACTGTTGGGATATTTGTTATTCTCCTCCTTAGTTTTCTTATACATAGCTCTTTGATGGTCTTTGCATATATTGGGATGTCTTGGATGGCTTGGAGGAGTGGGATTTTTATGTACAGGTTCTTAATTTCTCACAGAATATCAAAATCATGATGTTCTATAGGTCGTGGTATAATTAATTGTTCTGGAAATGGGGGAGAAGATGTGGTTGCTTGGCCATGAGTCTGTTTTCTAGCCACATCTTCTTCTTGTAATGGTTGTTCTACATGTAACTGATTTTCAACTTGAACATTTTTATCTCCCTCGGTCTCTATAATTCACCCAGACCTCAATTGAAGGTCACTGCACTCCCTTAGATCGGTTTCTAGATCTGGTGTTTCAATTATTTGAATAGACTGGACAGGTCTATTATTTTGATTAGGGTTGGGTTGGGCTGGGAGTTGTGGCCTTAAGTTGGACTAGGGACCTTGTTGTAATGCTAGCAGTGTAGGTTGAGGGAGCGGAATGGTTCTTATTAGTTGATTCATCAGTCTTTGCAAGTTTGTCTTCTAGGCTTGACTCTGTGAAGTAGGAGGGGACCATTGTGCTAGATATGCATTGTTTTACCAATATGGTGGGGGTGTAGGAAAAATTTGGCCAATTAGATTGGCTTGCTTAATTCGGCCATGGTGATGATGAAGGAAATGGTTGGTGTGACCAATTCGAGAAGGGAGGTTGATTTTGCCACATTGTGTTATATTGCTGAACATGATATTGTGGAGGTTGGAATGAAGAAGCTGGATTGGGGAACATACCTGATTGTCATGCCTACCATTGACAGCGCTGATTAAGTAGGTACACCGGTTCTTGTTCTTCTTCCACTTCTTTGTATACTGCTTTCAAACCAGGAAGTGAGGGACAACTTTTTGTAGAGTGGTCTTTTGTATAAATGGCACAAACTTGAACCGCATCTAATGGGCACTCTTTGTGGCTGTGTTTCTTTCTACATCTCGGACAGAAGATTGCCAAATTTTGCTCTGCCTCTACTTGTTTCTATTTGGCTTGCATAATATGGCATTGCGTTGTGAGAGTCCCTAATATATCAGTTTTGAAATTTTCTAATAAATTTCCAATTTCCATGCGAGTTACTTCTTCTCCAGAGATCTTGTTGTCCCTTGTAAACTTGTCATGTTCCACTGGCCTTAGCCTTGTACTTATTTGTGAGCTCCTGATATATAAATCAATGATGTTAGCAAAATTTTCTTGGTAGATGTCTCCTTTTCCCATAATATTCAATGTTTCAATCCATTGTTCCTTCATACCTTTAATTAATGTTTTTTTTAATACATTTTCAGGTATGGGTAATGATGCATAAGGATATCTTTGAAGATTATACTGAAAACGTTCAACATATTCTTCTAGGGTTTCATTAGGTCTAGCTACCATTTGAAATATTTCATCTTTTAACTCTCTAGATCTACAATAATCTTGATATTTCTTCAGGAAAGCACCTTTCATCTGTTCCCAGTCATTTATAACATCTTCACCTAACCCCATAAACCATCGTAAAGCAGCTCCTTTCAATGTGGAGGGAAATAGTTTCAGCTTTTCGGGGTTGGTGGTATAGTCATATCCTCTGCACAACACATCAAATTCAAACAAAAATGCATCTGGATCTTTTGATTTTAGGCAATGAAATGTAGGGATATGCTGGAGAGGAATTACCTTCGTAGGTGCGTTGGTTGTAGTATCTACAATGGGATATTGCAGTGTGGAGGTTTTGATGTTTGGTCAGCTAGGGATGGCCTTAACAACAGAGCAGGGATGGCCTTAACAACACTTCCTTTGTGTAGGATGACGAGAGTTCCTAATGTCTGGGGGTATTTCAACTCTCGAGGTTCTTCAACTTCGTTATGAATTATTTTTACAGCACTTCCCTTATCTGGGTTGCTTAATGGATGAATTATTCCAAGAGGAGATCTTGGTTGTTCAGTTTCCACTGTTTCTCCTCTTCCTTGGTAGAGATTTCTAAGGTTCCCTTCTTGTAATGATTTTGGGCTAGAATTCTCAATTTCTTGAAAATATTGCTCCTCAGTTTGGTTATGCACCTCACTAAAGGCTATCAATGGTGATCCTATGGCTTGAAGGGAACTAGTAGGTTGTCTAGAAGCAACTTTTCTAGGTCCTACTGATGGTTGAGATTCTACTTTTTTGAGGATTTCATCTATAAAGGTCGATCGGCCAAGGGTCACTAGCCCCTTAGATTTATCAGGCTTGGGTAGTGGTTTAGGATTCTTTTCAGGCTTTTCCTGCTTAGTCATGCACGCAAATCAAACACTGATTTCTACCCAAAACAACAACAAATCTGTAATAATGCGGGCAGGGGAGTAGGGTTGTTACATGCTCCATACGCATGTTCTTACCTTCCGTTTTTAAAACCCAATTCTCTCCTAGCAGGTACTTACACTACTCTGAAAAGAAACGAATGGCTACACTCTTCCCCAACAACGGCAACAAAATGTCGAGTAGTAAAAAGGGTCATTTTCACCTCTATTTACCCTACATTAATTATTAATCTAGGTACAATTTGTTATTTCAAAGAGTGTACTCAGTTTGAGGTGGTCATTCATCAGAGTAATGCTAGTAGTATAGTGCTTCTGCAAAAGTAACGCAATGCTGAAAATAAACTTCTAAATGTAATGGCAAGAACTAGAAATGCTTGTAACTAAGTCATTCAATGAAGAAACTACAGTACTTCATCAGTCAAGGGTTCAGTAACAATAACTCTTCCCTTTGTGAACTGATAATTGAAAAGCAATCAAAGAAAAGATCATCAACCTGGGAACTGGACACAATAGTCAATGTTCACTATAGTTTCAGATCGTTCTGTTCACACCAAAGTAGTGATAATTCAAATAATAGAAAAACAAACAGCAACCAATCTATTTAACTAGATTGAACAACAAACATTTAATCTACATAAATCAATGAGGTAGTAATTGTAATCTACAGGAATTAAGCAACAATCTTTATCTCATAAACAATTTAAATAGCAAACAAAAATGGGACAGAAAGCTAAAGTAGGTATTGAAATATTGAACAACAACTTGAATCAAATGTAAATGCACAACAAACCAAATCAAATATTACACACAACACTTCTATATTGAAAGAAATAGTCACAATTATTAATCACGGTTATGAAGAAACAACAATTGTGATCACGGTGGAATAGCAATCCCAAATGAACAGCAACCATGTTTAGAAGTAAATGGTAGATAAATACACAGTAATATCGATTTCTAAGTACACAACACTGTTACTCTGTAAACGAACAGCAATGGAAATCTGGAAGGAATGGAAATGTTAAATGATAATATCATTTCGTTAAAGGAATGACAATGCAATATAAGTTTAGAATGAATAGCATAACATTCCTACTGTAGATAATAACATTAGTATTCAAATAGGAACGAAATATAATAGAACCGATATGTGAAATAATAAGGAACAACAAATTATTGAACAAAGAAAATAAGAGAAATCAGACCACATACGAATTGGAAAATAATGGTACAGGAGAAAGTGATCCACCAGGGCTGGGCTCTTAGCCTCCAGGGATGCATTGCTTAAGACGGGACAACAACCAAAATTTATATATTAGGCGTCAAAATAGAGTTACAACAATTGCTCTTTTAAAGAGAGTCAAAGATCAAAGTTTCAGTTACAATAGTGAACTTCATAAAAACAACAATAGTCCGTCCTTTGGGCTAGCAATGTTGTTCCTTCTTATAGCAGGTGAGCGGAGATATCAATTATACAAAGAATCATTAAGGTAGTGATCCCTCAGGATCAAAGGATCTTGAGAGATTCACCATACTATTAGCTCTCAATTCTCTTCTTGTTCTCTTGCGCCGATTTGGTATCTCCTCTTCCTTTTCCTGGCATATACGCTCCAATTTGGATTGCCTCGTTTGGATCCAGTTGCCTATCAAAGGGAAAATAGTTAACTTTGTCTTTTCTTTTCCTTTGGAATATCGATCTTTTGTTGTCTTCTTTTTATGCATGGAAAAAGGGTAATTATTAGTCATTTTACGTTACACACAAATCTTCTAGACTTTATCGTAATCTTTCACCATAAACTTATTTCAAAATGTAAATAAGTTATGAATTTAAGGAAAAGATGACAAAATAAGTGGTAAATACTTACCTTCTCTAGTGCTCAACACATTCCATCAGTTAATATCCCGCACTGTGTCATTATCAAGCTGTAATAGGGGGATTTTTTGGAGGTATTTGTGTTATCACCCAAAAAATGAACTAGCCATTTCTTACTAAGTGGATCAAGATACACCATGTATGATTAATTTTACCATGATTAACCCACTTTCACTATAGGAAATAATTTAGTGAACCGTTTTTCCTAAATCTTTGAATTAAAATTCAAAATCCCCATGAAATAATTGAAAAAATCATTATTTATTTAATTTTTTCTGGAAATATTTATTAGATAATTATTTTCTAATAATTTATTAATTAATTTTCACATAATCACCATGGAATATTTAAATAAATCATTATTTATTTATTAGTCCTTATTTATTCCATATTTTCCTTATGAGATAATTATTAAACCACTTTTTAATAAGTATCTCTTTCATAATTCTCACAAAGTGATTAATAAATCATTTCTATTTGCTAATTACTTCAACCACTTTCTAAATAAATATATTTGACTATTTTTAATATCTTCCCGCTCTCTAAAAATTAAAATAAAGTATTGCAACGGCTAGATTTTGATTTGGTCAATAATATTTTATTATTTTTCAATTCCTAATTTATATCAATAATTTGTTATAAATACGAGGTTTTTCCATTCATTCTTTACCTTAATCATTCTCATCGTCACCACTATGATCTCATGACATTTGAGTTCCAACTTGAATTAAGCCATTTTTTTTTTTGTTGTTTCCCATTGGAAGTTGAGAGAGAGAAACAGATTGTGGAAGCACAATGATATCAAAAGGACCCATCCCACAAAGGGGGATCTATAGACCCATGTTTATAAATTCTCCTCACCAGGTGTTTCATTTACATTAATAAAATTTTCTTATTTATATGATCCATTGGGTTGCTACACTTTTTCTTTGTTGTTATATCTTTTTGGTTGCATATGATCTTTTGTTGCAGGGTTTTTCTTTGTTTTTCATTACATATTTGAGGAAAAGAAAACCATATTTTGTTCTTAGGGTCACTTGTCACTAGTGACTTAAGTGAATCATTTTTGGTACATTTGCAAAGAATTTTCATACTAAATAATGGTGACTCCACTAGTGTATTAATTCAGAATCTCCGTGAACGTTGTTTCAACTATCTTTAGTGTTTTTCTAGTTATTTTTAGCCCTCTCAATTTTTATTTTCACATCTTGTCTATTTTCTAGAAAATTTTCCACTTTTGTTCGTGTTTCACACATTTCTACAGGTCACAGGTACCATTTGAGTAAGAGAAGTAGGAACAAAGAACACTTTTTAGCCATTTTTGCGTGCCCAACATACCTTTCAAGTAATCTTTCTCACTCTGCAATTTTTCAGATTTTTTTTTATAGACATTTTCCAGTTTTTCTTAGAGTGTTACATGTGTGCCGATAAGGGTTCCTATGATTTCCTCATCCACTTATAGCCCTAGATCCACTTAGTAGTTTCTAAATGAGGAAGTAAAAATCTCCCTACGGTTTAGAGTACACCTCCACCATTTAGGAAAGGATTTATTGACTTTAGGATTCTAGTGGGCAATAGTTTCAACTATCATTTTTCAACACTTTTGGCAGGATTTTACAGTCCCTTTGGACCTATTTTCCTGACACGTTATTCCCTTTATAACATAGTGTGGTCTTTCCTCTATAATATCCCGTTGTGAATCCTTTTTTTTCTAGCCTAATCCCACCCATTTTCCATCATTTTCACCCTTGTTGTTTGCTGGTTCTTTGCTCCACTTTCTACAAATTGTTGCCCTAAGATCCTAGCCCCTTAGGCATAAGATATTTTGGCCATTTTTTTGCATATTGGAGTTACTTGTTTACAATATATTTCCTTGTTGTTTAATTTCCTTCTCGGTTGGGGGTTTATGTGCTAGAATCTATTGTTTATTTTATTGTCCAATTTCAACCTTATTTACACTTTCAACACCTTATCTTCATTGGAACATGGCATCATCAAAACATGCTTAATTCACTCATCCATTTGACACATTTGTCACACATACACACCTAGAGAAAACATGAGCTTGGTTAAAATCGCCAAGAAAAGAATTCAAACACAACACCTTAATAATTCAACTCACATAGATGAAGCCCACTTGGGCACTAGGACCAAAACAATATTTGTAGTTAGGAGTAGGATCATTGGGATAGGCTTCCAATAGCATCCACTGATCATTTACATCAAGACATATAAATTTGACATATTGGGGAACATAAAATCCTTCACCACCCCACGCTCCAAATCCAGAGTAGATAAAAAACCCAATCTAGAGGGAGTTATGCGAGATTACGTTGTGAGGAATTCTCCTCGAGGCTACTAAACCTCTCTAGGGAATTCCATGCCATGGTTTATCAATAAGAAGCTCAAGACTCGACCACCCACGTGGTATGAAGGTAGCCTTAGTGGGAAAATTTAGGAAAACACCCTTTAGGACAGGCTATGAGAAAGCAGTTGATCCTCCACCCCACCTTTCTCTAGAAAACTCTACTTGCGGGGATCAAATTCTGTAAAGTAAGAAGTCTCTTTCAAGGCCTTCTAAAATAGTAGAACTAGGACTTGTTTAAGGATTTAGATCACCTTTAGGATAAAGGAAATTTCTATTTGAAAAGGAGTGTTTTTTGAATTATAGTAGCATATCACTATAATTAGTTTACACTTGGTATCATTGCACTCAGTGTTTTCTCTTTGTTTGTTACTCTTTTCTCGTATCATCACCCTTTACTCTACTAAGTCATATTTGTCTTAATGCCATTGCACCCCCATGTGTTTTTCACAAAGGCTGTTGGGCCGTTAACATGTCATTATTACTATCACTTTTGAACACTTATTTCATCCATTTCTACTCTTATTTATCATGTCATTTATCATGGTTTATCATATAATTCCATCTTATAATGATTTATGCTCTTATGGAAAAATATTATTTATTCTCCTTTATTTGTAATAAATTGATGATTATGCATGATTTTATAAATGATCGTTTAACAATAAATTGGTTCTAACATTACTCACCATTTTTAGCCTCCAAGATAATTTCCAGATTGAAGATTTGATCATTAAATGTGCCAACTCAGAAATTCGCTAGAATAATAAGTGACGATATGAGATTGAACGTTTTGGGAAAATGGAGAAGAATCTGGAAAATATGAAACATGGGTTTTGTGTATAATGGACCAAATTAGTTTTTGAATGGATAGTTTTCCCAAATTCAGCTCGAACTAAGAGAAAGGGAAGGTTCTCTGAAGACGTTTTATTTAAATTCGTTGTGTGGATGTTTTCCAAATTATCTCAGTTGCAATGCCAAATTCGACCTATTCTTGTTGAATGTTGATGGACAAATATCTCAGAGATGATCTTGCTTATCAATTTGTTGAGAATAATCCAATTTTGTAATGAGAATCATATTGTAATCATCTCTGTTGTAATTTCTCTCTGCTCTCTCTGTATTTAAATGAAAATAGGGATCAGAGAAGAAAGTTCAGAATTATGATTTCAGAATTGGAGATTCAAGGATGATGATGGATTATTCATGATGGGATATGATAGGATAGGAGGAGAAGGAGATTGTTGCATTACCATTGTAATTATCAAAGCTTCTGTTGTTGTAATGATTTCATAGTTTGATGAATAAATAAAAGGGTTGTTGTTCATTCACCTTACCTAAAGTGGCCCAGCAGCATCCGCTGGCGGCTAAGGGCCTAGCCTCTGGTGGATTAAGCTGCTGCTCTATATTATATCTTTACAATTCCAGCCATGTGATGGTTTGATTTCCTTTTCATATATTTTATTCAATAACATTTTTTTTATGAACATTTCGCAGAATTGCTCTCTTATATTGAAATCATAATTGGATTGCATTAGTGACAAAATTATTAATTATAATTTGAAATGTCCTTCTGTTCATTCTAATCTAATATTGCACTGTCTAATTAAGAATGTGGTTTATTTAATTGCTTCTCATTTATAATTGCAACTGTTGTCCAATTAAGTTATTGTTCAATTATAACTGTGATTGTCATTTCTTTAATAACTGTGATTAATGTTCATGCTGCTAGATTAAGATTGCTGATTCAATTAAATTTGCAGTTGCTATGTATTTTCTATTTAATTAGCTTTGTTGTTTAGTTTTCCAATAGATTTATTTTTTCTTCCTTTTTTGTAAGGATTTGATTTCGCCTTTTAAATGTTATTGCGGAAAGTGTGTTTTAATGATCATTTCCAATTGAATTGCCATTTCCAGTTTATTGCTTTAGTGTGGATTGTAAGATCAACAACTGCAAAGAACATTGGCTATTGCTGCCTAGGTTCTCAGAATGTGGATCTTGTTTATGTTTGATTTCATTTACATTAGTTTACAGGGGAGAGAGTTATCATTACTTAGTCCTCGACTGATGATTGTTTGAGTGAATGATTTATTCCAGAACATTTCAGTTTCTTGTTGTTCCAATTAGATTTTGTTTCCAACATTCATTTACTTTTGCATTTTAAGAACTATACTGCAAAAGATTACTTTTTGGTAAATAGCCTCCTCAGACTCAGTACACTCTTGAAATAAAAAATCATCCCTACGTTGACAATTAATTTGAAGATAATTAGGAGTTAAAAAGACACCTTTTATCGCTCAACATTTAGGCACTGTTTCAAGGGAGAGTGTAGCCATTTTTAAAGAGTAGTGTTCATCTGATGTGTGCATGTTAGGAAATAATTGTGTATTAAAAATGAAAGGTAAGAACCTGCGTACAGGAGCATGTAAAAGTCGTGCTCCCCGACTGCTTTCGAATAGAATTGTTAAAGAACTTAGGGTAGAAATAAATGTTTGAATTTCTGTGTGAATGACTAAGAAAAAAATAGAAATTTCGAAAAAAAAAATCTCATGATTTCACTCAAGTAGTGATGTACACACCACCCACTTCACTAACCAATTGATAGGAACATTTAAAGAAGGAGCCTAAAAAAAAAAACATGAGCAACATCTTCTATTATTGTAAGAAATGGCTCACATTTCTACTTTTGAATTCCCTATCAAAGATCTAGGAGGAGTGACACAAATGCACATAATGCCCCCATCTGCTCTACCAAATTTTCATGGTTTGACCAATGAAGATCTAGACACATTCTTATTTGAGTTTGAAATACTTTGTAGAGGATATGATTATTAAACTAACGATCAAAGGTTGAAAGTGTTTCCTCTTACTTTAAAAGGAGCAGCTCTCGGATGGTTCATGAGCCTTGGTGGGAACTGCATCCAAACATGGGAGGACATGAAGAACATATTCTTGAAGAAGTACCAAGACTATTGCAAGGCCGATGAAGATATTTTCAATATGATACAAGGGGAAGATGAAAGCTTGGAGGACTATGTGGAGCGATTTCGATACAATCTTCAAAAATCAAAGCATAAGTATTTGGAAAAAGAGATCTTAAAAACACTCCTACTCAAAGGAATCAAAGATAAATTTTTAGAACTCTTAAATCTGATAGGAAAAGGTGATTTTTTTCAATTGTCATATGATGATGTTTGTGAATTGTGCATAAGGTATTCAAGAAGAATCTCCAAGGCTGGTAACAATTCTAGAGACGGTTGTTCTTTCTTTTCCAAATCTGCTACAAGAACAAGAGACATAAGAACTGAAATCAATGATTTATTTGAACATTTTAAAATTGATTTTATTAGCTCTCTAAATCCACAATTGGATGTTTTGCAGGTTCAGAAAAATCAAGAATTTGATGAAGTGTTTTGCCTTCATTACCGAAAAGAGCATCCCATAGATAGTTTTTCTTCCTTATCTAGGATGGAAGTATCATATCAAAGAGATGATGAAGCTACAACAAGATCAAAACCATGGAAATCGTGGCTTACAGGTATGGTTCAAAACACTTCTTCTCCATTCTCTTACTTGCAGACTCCATTATGGAATACTAATGTGTTAGGGCAGCTATGTCAATCTCAATATAACCACCACCAAACTTGTCTACAAGTTTGGCATGGTTCATCTTACGATTGCATGACTACTCTTACTCATCTTATAGCACAAACACATCCTTCATATTCTCTACCAGCTCTTCCACCAAATATTTCTTGCATATCAATATCATCCACTCAACCCGATCATCTAAATCATTAAAATGCTCTATTCCGTACACAATTTCCTGCTCAACTAATTCCACACTCTCACCAAAATAAACCAGTACAGCATGCTTACAGTGTTGAAATGTAAAATTTATCCACCCTTCCCACCCATTTAATCTCATATGCGCCATTAGAGAAAACTTATATTGAGATTCAGAATGTTTCAAATTCAAAAATTGTAGAAGCTATGGAAGAAAATGAGGTTTCTTTTAGTATGCATCAACAAGTCATTTTAAAATCCCAAGAACTTCATGATGTGATGGCGATGGCAAATCAAGAAATTAAAGGATATATTAAAGATTTGTTTCACTCCATCACTTATTTGCAGCATCACTCCATACTTCAACAATTTTTGACACAATCATTTCAAGTGAAGTTGGATTCTCATACCCTAATATTCATTAACATACATTTTGCAAATTTGGGTATGTACATATTTGAAGCCTTATTTCAAAAATGGTTCCACTGTAAGCACTCTTATACGTAATCATATTTATTTTTCAAATCAAAATAAGTTAGTGTAGAGAATAAAATAAAAAAGGGACATAAATAAATACATTTTGTTTTAATGTAAAACTAGTTGTTTTTTCTTGCAGCATGCTATGGAAATCAACATTGGTGACAATTTTTTTTAATTCATTTATATATGTAGATTTATTATAATGGAAGTAATAGTTCTACAAACACTCGTTTTCATTTTTATCACCAATTTGGAAAAAGTTCTTGAATATCATATTTTTTGGCTTATGGGTTTGATGGAATTCCTGAAAATGCAATCGGAACAATCATGTTTTGAGGGACCAAAATTGAATATTTTAAAAACCTATTTCTATCCTAATTATCCCTTGCTATCTACTTCCATTCCAATTTGAATCACTCAATTTGGATTTGAAACGAAAATGTTAGTACCAAAACATTGACAGGTTGTCTAGTAAGTAGATCAGGAACATAGATGGGACAGTCAGTTTTTGGAGGTATAAATGGATATATTTTTAAAACATGTTTCTATCCAAAGTAGCCACTGATTTCTACTTTCCAACCCAATTTGAATCACTCTATTTGGATTTGAAACGAAAACGTTAGAACTGAAACATTGATGGGGTGTCTAGCGGGCAACTCAGGAACAGAGTTGGGACATTTAGTTTTTGGAGGCCTAAATGACCATATTTTTAGAGCCTGTTTCTATGGTAGATTCCAATATCAATCTGGCTTACAGGTAAATTTTAATCACTCATTTTAGATATCATATGAGAGAGTTATGATCAAAATACTGTCTGTCTATCATAAATCAACACTCTTAAAACTTTGTCTTTCTGGTTGTTCCTTAGAGTATTTGACCTATCAATTCTTCTTGTCTTCAAAACTTGTTTCTATTGGAGATAAATAAATGAATCTACATTCATTTTCAATTTGAATCAGTTAAATTCAACATAAATCAAAGAATCTATGCTTAAAACATTCAATGTTGTTCTAAGTGGGGTAATCGAAAATGACTCTGTTATGCAGGTTGTTCTAAGTAAAATTGACATATCATATCATTGAATTTTTAAAACCTATTTGTATTGGAGATACACCTTTGAATTATCTCTCATCTGGCTCTGGAATCATTCATTTTGAACACAAAACAAAGAAGGTGTGATTAAAACACTACTGGTTAGTATGGTTGACCACTGCTCTCCCGCAGGTGACAAATAAATTCTACTTCGTTATGTTCTTAGTGGATTTGTTATACAGAATAACTACGTGTTGTTTTTTTGCATAATTCTTGAATTAGGAGAGCCTGATCACCTCTCTTTCTCCATGATTTAATGTTTTATTGCAGGTAGACACTCGTTTTTTTGCAAGTCCTAGGAGAAAAAGAAGGTCAATTTATGGACGAGTGATTCTTGAAAGAAATTTTAATGAAACAAGGGAATTTCATCCAAGTCATTACCCAACGGATTCAATAATAGAAGAAATGAATAATTTATTTCCATTTGAAGTTTCATCTCTTGTCACTGCTACCAAAACATTTTTCAAAGAGATCATGTTTTTACATAATATCATAGCTGTTGTAACTTAATTTATGTATTTACATACTGTTTTTAAATAAAATGTTGTTTCTTTTCTGATTTTTCTTATATTTTTGTGTTTCAGGCGTTGCTTCCTTCAAATTGTAACCCATTCTTAACATAAATTCCATGAACAACTAATTCATTTTTTGTGTGCTTGCATTTTATGATTGTGCATTTTGTTGTTCCTTTCCAAAGGAACAATACTTCCGCATTTTGATGTTCCTTTCCAAAGGAACATCACTTCCGCATTTTGTTGTTCCTTTTCAAAGGAACAACACTTCTACATTTTGTTGTTCCTTTTCAAAGGAACAACACTTCCACATTTTGCTCTTCCTTTCCGAAGGAACAACACTTCTGCACTTTCACACTTTTGTTGTTCCTTTCCGAAGGAACAACACTTCTGCACTTTCACACGTTTGTTGTTCCTTTCTAAAGGAATAGAACTTTTGCAATTTCACACTTTTGTTGTTCATTTTCAAAGGAACAGAAAGGAACAGCATTTTCGCTTTTTTTGTTGTTCCCCTTAGGGAGCAACACTTTTTCACATGCATTTTTTTGCTATTCCGTAGGGGGAGCAATAACTTTTAGTGTGTATTTTTGCTTTTTGGTATGCATTTTCTTTGTTGTTCCCTACAAGGAACAAAACGTTTTTGAGTATTTTTGTTGTTCCTTTAAAGGAGCAACACTTTGGGAGTATTTTCGAGAAAAAAAATGTCTTCCTCTTGTGGGACTATTCCTAGTACATCTCAAGCACATTTTACTGATTCTCCTCCATGGCATGAAGTACACTACTTTTAAGAGGACAAGAATTATAGATTCTTTTGAAGTGAGTTAATATCATTCACATTATGATCTTTAACAGGATAGCTCCTTGATGATAGATTCTTTTGAAAAGGGATAGAATTATTTATATACTACTTTAATGCATTGTTTTCTGTTGAACATGATATTGATTGATCATCTTAATACCATGCTGTTTCCACCTTTCCTAGTTATAATCTTCTCTGGCTGTAATAAATCAGATTATGGGTATATTTTTTCTATTGACATGTTCAACTTCTTCCACCATCCCTACTCTTAAGGAGTACTAAGCCTCCCACTTTTTATCATAAAAATGTGTAATAAAAACAAAATTCTTTGTTCGCAGATGGAAAATAGGGGGTCTCATTACGATCCATTCTACCATGTTCATAAGGTTGTAACAAAGTGACATTCCTATGATGGCCACCACACCAAGGTTGTGATCCATTGGATAGCCAAATTATGCTTGGAACAAGAGGTCTCATCATGCGCTGGCCTAATCACTTTTGCTACATCCCAGTGAGTGGCAGTGTGGTTATCTGGTTACCATGCCAACACACTGATCTCTTCTGTAGAATAGTTCTGGAACTCTTCATTTATAAATTGAGGAACCTGGCTCATATGGTTCAAAAAGCAACCCTGTCGAGGCTATGGACACCTGCTGATAGCAGAGGCTCTGCTTATGGTATTGAATTTATATATTATCATCAATTATTAATATAATACCCTTTTATTATTTTTCTTTTTATCGGAGAAGTTATTTCCTTCATTTTTTTCCCTATTTTGAACCTTTACACATGAGAAATTGTTTTCAGATCAATCACATCATTTTCAACTAGAATATTGTCAGCAAAGAATCTTTTTGGCATATTGTTGTCCTTTTTCTTTTTCGCATAACTTATCATCAATCCAAAGCATCCTATCTCTTATTCATAACTATCTTTACACACTCTACTCTCATTATAACCATAACTCTCATTGTCCTATCATTGATATGTGTACTCTGCTTCATTTACTGTTGTATTGTTCATTCCCTTGCCTTGCCATCAGCATAACACCTTTCATAGGCTTTATGGTCATGGAATCGCTTTTCCAATTTGAGGGGGGAATGTATGCATTATGGGAGAGCATGTGATATGATTACTGCACTCTGTCATAGCTTGTTGTTTTAACAAAATATTAGTATTACATGTATACAAAAGTTTTTCTGATTGTAAGTTTTGCATGCATCTTATCTATTTCTATTGAAAACTAACACTGTGGATTCAAGAACATTGTATGCAAAATAGTGATTTGTTTACAGGAGAACAACAAGTATGGTGGGGAGGGCGGGAACTTTATTCGCAACATGACCACACTATTGCAACTAACAGAAGTGGCTCGAGCAACTCGCAAACATGAACAATTGTTCAGAAATGATGTGCTTCCCTAGATTCCACCTTTTGCATTACTTTCAACACTAACTCTACCTGCATCAACTTCAACAAATGCCAGTACATATATGTCATTCTAGAGGTAAAACTTGAGGTAAAATAGTATAATTTTTTGATTTATTACGAATTTAGGAGAATTTAATGAAAATCCATTTTGAGCATTATTTATCATCCTTTATTCCACATCGTTACCACTTCCCATTTTTCAGCGGCATATCATCTTTCAGTTTCGGGGAGTATTTCTTTCATCCATTTCTTTCTTATGACCATGTCATTCATATTCTTTATCATCCATTGCTATTATTATTCATTCTCAACCCCTCCCTTACTCCATCTTGTTTTACACCAAGCATAGAATTCAATCGATGGTAGCAACCACAATTTTTTTCTAGCATTGCATGAGGGAATGCTAATTCTTCAGAGAGGGGAAGGAATTGCTATGCATGATGGATGTTTTATACTTTCTTCCTCATTTAAGGCATACAATTTCATTTTTATGCAATGCAAAAATTGATTTCCATAATATTTTTAAAACTATGAACTCAATTCTTATGATCTCTGGAAAACACAGATATATCATTAAAATACACAAACCCATAAAATTTCAAGTTAAATTGGTTCATAAAATTTCGGAAGTCATGCACTCTCACCTACAGCCATTTTTTCCGTGAATCAAAACGATCTGATTTTTGGATCATAAAGGCATTCATATATTATAAATTTACGTGCAACATTTCAACAAAATCTGGTTTGTAGTTTTTGGGAAAATGGTTAATGAAGGTTACTGTCACTTATATCATATCTTGCTGCAACTTCATATGCATATAACTTGAACATTAATGTAAAAATTGTTATGCCTTCATCAAGATTGCTAAAATTGAATATTCATTAACTAAGGAAGAATTCATTTGTTCTATCCATTTCATGAGCTAGGATGAACAATTTTTTCTATCGCTAGGTTAAATACATGTGTTTTGTCTTTGGGTTGCATGAGGACATGAAATATATTCAGTGTGGGGGTATGTTGGGCCATTAATATGTCATTATTATTATTAACACTTTTGAACACTTATTTTATCCATTTCTACTCTTCTTTATCATGTCATTTATCATGGTTTATCATATAATTCCATCCTATAATGATTTATGCTCTTATGGAAAAATATTATTTACTCTCCTTTATTTTTAATAAATTGATGATTATGTAGGATTTTATCAATGATGGTTTAATAATAAATTGGTTGTAACATTATTCACCTTTTTTAGCCTCCAAGATAATTTCTAGATTGAAGATTTGATCATTAAATGTGCCAACTTAGAAATTCGCTGGAATAAGAAGTGATGATTTTGTATTGAATGTTTTGGGCAAATGGTGAAGAATCTAGAAAATACAAAGCCTGGGTTTTGTCCAGAACGGACCAGATTAGTTTTGCAATGGGCAGTTTTTGAAAATTCAGCACGTACTAAGAGAAACGGAAGGTTCTCTGAAGACGTTTTTCTCATATTCGTTGTGTGGCCGTTTTCAAAATTATCTCAGCCGCAATGCCAAATTCGACCTATTCCTGTTGAATGCTGATGGAAAAATATCTCAGAGATGATCTTTCTTATCAATTTGTTGAGAACAATCCAATTTTGTAATGAGAATCATATTGTAATCATCTTTGTTGTAACTGCTCTCTGCTCTCTCTCTCTATTTAAATGAAAATAGGGATTAGAGAAGAAAATTTAGAATTATGATTTTAGAATTGGAGATTCAAAGATGATGATGGATTATTCATGATGGGATAGGATAGGATAGGAGGAAAAAGAGATTGTTGCAATACCGTTGTAATTCTCGAAGCTTTAGCTGTTGTAATGATTTCAGAGTTTGATGAATAAATAAAAGGGTTGTTGTTCATTCACCTTATTTGAAGTGGCTGAGCAACATCTGCTAGCGGCTAAGGGCCCAACCTCTAGTGGATTAAGCTACTGCTTTGTATTATATCTTTATAGTTCTAGCGGTGTGATGGTTTGATTTACTTTTCATTTGTTTGATTCAATAATCTTTTGTTTATGAACATTTCGCAGAATTGCTCTGTTATATTGAAATCATAATTGAATTGTGTTAGTGACAAAATTATTAATTATAATTTGAAATGTCCTGCTATTAATTCTGATCTAATGCTGCATTGTCTAATTAAGACTGTGGTTTATTTATTTGCTTCACATTTATAATTGCAACTGTTGTCCAATTAAGTTACTGTTAAATTATAACTATGATTGTTGTTGCTTTAATACGTGTGATTAATGTTCATGCTACTAGATTAAGATTGCTAATTCAATTACATTTGCAGTTGTTGTGTATTTTCTATTTAATTAGCTTTGTTGTTTAGTTTTCCAATGGATTTAGTTGTTGTTCCTCTTCAAGAAGGATTTGATTTTGCCTTTTAAATGTTATTGCAGCAAGTGTGTTTTAATGATCATTTCCAATTGAATTTCCATTTCCAGTTTATTGCTTTAGTGTGGATTGTAATATCAACAACTATAAAGGACATTGGTTATCGTTGCCTAGGTTCTCAGAATGTGGATCTTGTTTATGTTTGATTTCATTTGCATCAGTTTATAGGGGAGAGAGTTATCATTACTGAGTCCTCGACTGATGATTGTTTGAGTGAATGATTTATTTTAGAACATTTCAGTATCTTGTTGTTCCAATTAGATTTTGTTTCCAGCATTCATTTACTTTTTCATTTTAAGCACTATACTACAAAACATTACTCTCGGGTAAATAGCTGCCTCAGACTGAGTACACTCTTGAAATAAAAAATCATCCGTGGGTTGACAATTAATGTAAAGATAATTAGGAGTTAAAATACACCTTATATCACTTAACAGAGGCTTCATGGAATTTTCCCCTAGTTTCCATTAGGACATCTTACTCCCTGTTTTCGAGTTCAAAATCATCCTTCTAGTCTTCCATTCAGTATCAATACTAACTCTAGTTCTTCTTGTTAGTATCATATGTTATAGGGATCTTGGTCAAGTTAGTATTACTATTTCATGTGACGTCATTTTTGTAAATATTATTCATGTTTTCATGAGTGTCATGGTCTAAATGGGTTTTTGTATAAAGAGATCAAATTTATCTAGGCAACATTGGAAATAGTTTGAGTGAAAAAGAGTATTTTCGGCATAATTAGAAAGGTAAGGTCATATGAATTTATTATTTGAATTGGAAATCATGAGGGATCATTTTTCATTATAGAGAGCCTAGGGACCATGTCATCAACCTTGGTTATCATAATATAAATATGGTGGGCATAGATTTGGAGGTTTTGTTAGCTCAGTCTAGATGTCATTTCAATAGTAGTTATGACCTCCATAAGAGTACAACAGTAATGAGGACAATTATTTTACATTTCCCGAAGCGCTACATTTTCTAACAAGATCTTGTGCATTCATCATCATGATTTCAAATCAAGATTTTTTCCATCAACTCCATTTTAGGTCATTGTGGAAAAGTGGTTAGAGAACTGAGAACAAGAACTTGAACTAAAATATTTCCTATAGATTCTTCACCTGTTCAAGCTACTGAACTATCAGAAAGTGCACATGGAGAAATGGAAGTTGATGAAATGGATAAAAAATCAAATACATCCAAGATTAGTTGGACAAAGCTCATCTAACCATAGCATATTTGTAGCAAGGAAAAAGAGAGCTAAGGGAGAAAGTATCAAAAGAAACAACCCACCCCAGTGAAAAAGAGCCACCAAAGGAATAATTGGAACATGTTGTTAAGGGTAGAAGAAATAAAATTGTAGATGTTGAAGATGTCTAGGTGACTATTAAACAGTCAATGAGATGTAGGATTAGGTTTGCTTTCAGAATGAAAATGCATATGGAGGAGACTATTGAACAAGAACAAAAAATTGTATTTGATGAGGCGAAGGATTTTGTTAACTTGTTGGAGCAACTTGAAGGAGTTTAGTAGTAGCTAAATTGGATAACAAAAAAAATATCACATGGATAAGGTGAATTTGTTTTAACATTTAGAAGCTATTGAACCTATCCTTGACAAATCTAAATACAAGCTGAAGTGGACCTTGCCTCTACATAGGCATGTGAGAAGTTTGTATGTATATGTTATATGGAATTTATACCTACAGATAACTACATCTTCCTTAAGTGGGTAGTTACACTTAGAACAACAAAAAGAAAGTGGTTTAACTTTTTCGCACAATATATAGATGAGATGAAGGAACCTACTTGTGATCTTTCGCTTCCTTTCATCTCCTTTGAATTTCACCCATCGTTCCTACTCGAACTGAATTCGTTCAATTGGTACCTGCCAACATAAACATAAGATGGAAATGTTCAAAGCATATGATCTATCTACTGTAAAAAAATTGAATTGACAACACTTAAACATATATGCATCATAGATATAAACAAGAATATGTGAAAAGGAACAAACACCATTATTGATTGATAGAAGGATGAGTTACACCCAATGTGGTTTGATCCCGTGTCACTCATCCATCTTATTCCAAACCCTCATCACACCAATAACACATCAATCCAGCAACATGACATTACTTGAAAATGATCTCAAGTCCCAAACGAACAATATTTCTCTACAATCTTCAAATTCCAGACCCTGATCACTATGATAAGTGGTAAATCTATAGGGAAATGCAAGGTGTTTTTTCATAAATTGGGCATTGAATGGTTTTCCAAAATTGGAGTTAATTTCCATGGAGAAAGGGATGAAAGGATAGAGGGATAACGGATCCATATAGTATCCATATTCTAGCTCTTAGGATGAGATAAGAGTTGGGAATCCTTCTAGAATATTGTACAATAAAGCAATATTCCCCAAATCCTATGCCAATTTCACTCATTCTTGCCCAGTGCAGGTATAACTAGGCCTAAGTGCATTGCACTGCAAGATTTAATGGGCCTACCTGCTTTGCGGTGCAGTTGATCATGACCAAGCTTGCGCTGGTGTCTCAAGGAGGCATTTTAGCAGGGGTTCAAGCTAGGAAACTTTCGTGGATGGAACCATTCAATTTGATGACTTGTCTGGGGCATGTAGCAACTGAATTATGGTTTGATGAGCCGTAATTTTAATGATCTAATTGTTGGGATTGATGTGCCCAAATAGACCCGTAACAACTGCCCCCTAAAGCATGGTGTCGAAAATGATAATGTTGAGTGATATGCTTTATGATGTGATGAGGATGTGAGTGATATGCTTTATGATGTGATGGTGGATCGTTCTTCATGTTGTTAGGGCCAAGTAGGAGATCTACCTCTTCTCCTTCATTTAAGGTCATTGTTTTTCAGTTTCAGGCAAATGTTTTAGGGTTTTGGGGTCCCCAGGGAAAAAATACCTCGCCCTGGGATCAGAGTAGCCTAATGCATTGAAAACTACACTGTAGTGCACTCAAGAAGAAGGGTACCTGCTCTGCAACACGCCGTGTCAAGACTAGGGTTGTGCTAGGCGCAATTTAGAAATTTGTTTCATCAATTTTACCCAAAATATCTTCATGTTTTTGGATGAAATGGATCCTAACTAAGTCTATGGTGTGATTTCAGACTTTGATTGGATCAAAATGGCTATTACCTGGAATGAAGGAGAACATGAAGAATAGGATATTGTTACCCTAAATAATCCTATTACTATTGAGGCCCTCAAAGATTGTGGGTTACTCAAATATTTCATATTGTTTGGGACGAGACACCTGTTAGAACTATTGCAGTTCTTGGTTCACTCATGGGATCTAGTGGAACGGGATTTTCACATAGGGGACAAAGTGCCCCTATATTGATCAATGATATATGCTTTCTCATAGTATTTTCGAGACGTGGTGCCCCCATTTCTCTTTCAAGTTCTTCCCATGGTGTTCAATCAGTGAGGGACTATATTCGACAATTATGTTGATTGGGTACACAACCTAGCAAAGATGGGAAGATAAACATCGGGGATGCTCATGATTTTTCCTTGTGAACAATCCTTTTTACTATCGCAAAGTTTGCAGGTAGTGCGGCACTTCATTTGGCGAATACATCATGCATGCAGTATGTGCTCGAGTGTCTTGAGCTAACTATATTCAATTGGTGTGAGGCAATACTTTCTTTGATGCAAGAAGAGCTGACTAAAGTAAAGAGCAACAAGATGAAAAATTTTTGCTATGTTTCAATCTTCATTGTTTTTACTTTGGAGAGAATTCCATTGATGCAACCTCAGGATCCGTCACTGAGTTTAAGTATTCCCAGAGATCCACGAATGTAGAGATGGATCAAGTTGATGGCTAGACATATGTGTCAGTCATCAATCTCATTTCCTACTACATTCTTCGGTTGGCTCCATCGAAAACACATTGTCATAGAGGAGCATCCATATGTAGGGATGGATTTTCATGGAGATCCAGATTTGAGATTACTAATGGGTGCTCAATGGGGTGCTATAGGTAAATTGTTTTGACCATGTGTTTTTATTTTATTTTTTTGAGTTTTTACATGATTTTCTATTTTTCGATGTTTCCAAGAGTAAAATAAAAATGCTCTAAATATTCTAACATCTACAACAAATGCAAAGCAGATTACTTAACAACATTAAGACTCTAAAAGTGACACTGTGACATACAATGTTTTTTAGTACACACAATCAAGCATAGTAATATTTAAGATACAACCCATTTCAAGGTTGTGACAATCGAGAGGATTTCCTTCGTAGTTGATCAGCTCATATGCCCCTTTCTACAAAACTCTCTTCACAATATAGGGGCCTAGCCACATGGATTCGAGTTTACCTGCACCCAACTTATCCTTAGCTTGATCATAGAGCAGTACTAGATCTCCCTCAACAAAGGAACGAGGTTGAATGGTATTGTCGAAGTGAGCCTTAACTCTCTTCTTCTGTGCTTCAATAGCTAGAGAAGCTAATCCAAGACCTATTTTTATCAGAGAAGAACGCTAAACCTTGATAGTTTCATTTAAGGTTTCAGATCCTTTAGCAAATCTAAGATTGAGAGATTTTGTTTTCTCAAGTTCCTTTCTTAGACCCACAATTTCACATTCTAGTTTTTCATTGTGTTTTTCCTTTTCAACAAGTTGGTATGTCAAGGTATCTATAATCATATTATTTTCTTCTAAATAGATTTTGAGTTTAGATATTTCATGAAGGTCTTCCTCTTCTAAAGAATCCAAAACATTATCATCATCATAAGTCATGAGAAGTCTGTAATCTTGTCCAGTTTAATCTTCATCACTATTAGATAAACCATCGCTATCTTAATGAGTATAGTAGCTCCTTTTATTCACAACTTGTTTTCTATTCCCTTTTGCATATTCCTTTCCTTTTTTAAATTTATCTTTATGAGGACATATGGTAGCATAGTGACCAACTCTGCCACAGGAAAAAAATTTGAAGGGTAACTTACCTCTAAACCTTCCAGAACCCCGTTAAAGCTTTTTGACAAAGTTTACCTCATCTTCTTCTTCTAAAATATGTCCTGATTCATTGTGTTCTTCCTTTCCTTTTATTGAAGCTTTGAATGCATCTTATCTCATATCTGATGGTCCTCCTTTTCTCATCTCAAAGGTTGTTAAGATTTTGTGTAGCTGCATCATACTGATACTCTGCATATCTTATTTTTCTTCTATGGCAGACACTTTGGATTCAAATTTAGCAGACAAGGATCTTAAAAGTTTCTCAACTAAGGTAACTTCCTTAATTTCTTCACCCATATTCTTCATACAATTGATAACTTCATCTATACGTAGGAAGTAACTAGCTATACTTTCATCACTATGCATCTTAAGAGTTTCATACTGAATTCTAAGAGTTTGAAGCTTAGCACATTTTACCTGAAAGTCTCCTTGGTAGCTCATAACGATTTTGTCCTATATTTCTTTGGTTGATTTGAGCTGCCTGACTTTGAAAAACTCTTATTGTGATAGACTTCCCAAAAAAGTATTGACAACTTTGGTATTGGTTTCATATTTCTTTTTAGTTGTTGTATCTGTAGGAATCACTGTTGGAAAAATATATCCTCCTTCCAAAATTTCCCAGACATCTATTCCAAGTGATTGTAGATAGGCTGTGGTACTTATTTTTTAATAAAAAAAGCTTCTCCCATCGAGGATTGGTGGTCTGATGGATCCCATGCTTTCTTGATTATTCATGATGATGGATCTCCCTTCAAGCAATCAAGCTTCTTCTGAAGGACCTGCTTCGATAGCAATTGTTGGAAATGATACTGAGAGGGGAAGGGAATCAGTATTTGCAAATCAATAACTTTTCCTTTTCATAATCAGATTTATATATGCTACTTTAGTGAAGGGAACTTGCATGTGCATGCAACTGTTCTTGAGGAAACCAGTGTATATCTAATGAACTTATGATTCAATTAATTCACAAAATGTTGATCTTTAAGTTGTGCATCGGTACTTTATTAAACATTAAACAATAAGCATGTGTAGTTAATAAAAAAATGAACCATCACACATAAGAAACACACACGAACACCAAAATTTAAGGTGGAAACCCAATGTGGGTGAAAACCACCTGCTATTGTTGTCTCTGTCTTCTTTTAATAATAAGAAAAAATGTTTACAACATTGTAGTGGTGCAGACTCATACCAGTACGTAGGCTTCTACCTATAGAAGGCTTCAACCTTCTCTCATTCTCTAGCTTCTACTAGAAGGCAGCTACAACCCCCTAGCTCCACTTATCTACAAAAGGTTATGACCTTCTTTCTTTCTCCAGGGACCTTGTTTCATAAATTTTCATACTTGATGCTCCTAGTACACAATAATACATATGAAGGCCTCATTTCGTCTAATTTTCATACTAGACCCATCAACAACATTGAAGCTTTAGAATGAATCACCATCGCAGTACAACTATCAAATCAACCAATCAAATAGAACAGATAGATCATTGTAACCAATACACAGATCTGAACCTAGAAAACTGCATCATCATTCAGAACCAGCTGTAACCTCAGAAACCATGCATCAGAGTGTATATTCTACTTGGTAGCGTTGAACCAATGTGTATATGCAACTTTGCTGAAGCGAACCAGCGTATATATCAGTAGATACTTACTTATAATTTCGCAGCATTTCCTAACTTCAGACATACCCAGATCATCACATATAAAGGATAAAACATGTGTTAGCAATCAGATCTAGCCAATCCATTATCAGATCACATAATGATAAGTCATTATTATCCTGATCCATCATTAGATCTCATCCATCACCACTAAAGAAAATCACAACCAATCAATCTAAATATACAGAATACTGTCACCAGAATATAGTCACTAGAACACAAAGCAGAACCCAGAACTCTGTAACAATAAATAGAAACAACTGAAACTTTAAACATCATACTTCATAAGGTATACGCTACGTCCATGTGTTGAACTACCATGTATACATGCTCTTACCAAAGTGAAACAACGTACACATATGAAAATACTAACTTGAAACTTCACAGACATTCCAAACTTCAGGCACACTCAAATCATAACATTTAGAGTATAAAACATGTGTCAATATTTAGATCTAGACTGTCCATGATCAAACCACACAACTATAGTTTATTTCAAGCTTGATGATCCCGATCCATCAACCTTCGTCAGCCATATAGGTGCATCCTTAGATCAGATCAAACAAACCATCAGAAGCTCATTAACCTACATATATAATCCAATAGTTGATAAGATATTCAAATCCCTTGTACGCCCTCTGGCCTAACGATCTTTTCCTCATATAGTTTTATACCTTTCTCAATACCATGGACCAAAGCTACTTAGGACCAATACCTTGGACCAAATACCTTAGACTAATTACCTGAGGTCAAATACCTTGGACCAAGAAATACCTGGACCAAAAACCTTTTTTTTCCAAGATATACACGCTTTTCCTTGTGTGAAAATGTGTGTGTACGTATATGTGCCTTTTGTTTAGTAAACCTATGTGTATACACAACTTGGACAAGGTGAACCTTCGTATACCTCCCTTTCTTCATTATTTGGAGTCTGATCTGTAATTCTTTGTTGTTGACGTGCTGCACAGTGATCTTTCATGTGAGTGAGTTTTTATCAAGGACAACACCTGCATCATATTGCCAACATCTGTAGTGGTTAGATACAAGAAATAGTCATTCGGATAATTAGGGGAATACATTAATGATGCTCAAATCAAGGTATCTTTCAGAGCATGAAAGGAAGCTTGCGCAACTTGGTCCCAATGGAAGGGAATTTCCTTTTTCAAAAGACGAGTAAATCCTTCAGCCATTTCGATGTAGTTGTGAATGAATCTCCTTAGAAATTTAGCCTTCCCTTGGAGCCTCTGTAACTAAAGTAAATTGGAAGGTGGATGGAGATCAAGAATTGCCTTAACCTTCAAGGGGTTGAGTCGAATTCTTTCTTTAGACAATATGAAACCAAGTAAAGTACTCAGACCAACACAAAACACACATTTATGTGGATTGAGTCCAATTTTGTAGTGTTGGAACCAGAAAAGTATGGCTCTCAAATGTTGTGGGTGATGAACCTATTTCCATGAATGAGCAGGTAAATCATCTAAATAGGGTTGAACAATGTGTTTGATGTTGTGGAAGTCATAATTAATTGTTCTTTGAAAAGCTACCATAGTGTTCTTTAAACCAAAAGGGAGTTTCCTATATTCTAATGTGTCTGAGGGACAAATAAAGGAAGTTTTATATTGGTCTTCTCGGTGGATATTGATCTGAATATAGCCAAAAAAGCCATCCATAAATGGAAATATTTCACATCCGGCACATTTATCAATTATCTAGTCAATAAAGTGAGTGGGATAGTTGTCTTATGGACAAGCATGAATAACATCCCTATAATCAATGCACACTCGTATTGTTCCTTTTTTCTTCATGATAGGAACAAGATTAGAAACCTAATTGATAAGAGGAACGTTGTATATGAAACCAGCATGTAGAAGTTTCTCAACTTCTGCTTTTATGGAAATCGACTTCATTAGATGAACAGGATGGAGGCATTGTCATACCAGTTTGACATCGGGATAAATTATAATCTGGTTTTCAACTATACTAGAATCAATACCTGGCATTCCTCATATGACCAAACAAACATATCGTGGAATCCACCAAAGAGCATGATAAATTTCAAGTTCTGATGGAGAACAATATTTTCCAACATGGATGTTTTCTACAATTTCAAGTTTGGTCAAAATATCAATATAAGTGGTTTCTTTGATATTCAACAAGTTTTGTTCATAATTGAATGTGTCTATAAATATAGAATTTTAAAGGAAATCAACGATTGCAGGGTGATTTAGTTCATCTTGAATATATTCTATGTGATCTGGAAGATTGGATAGATGATGATAATCTGCCCATGGTTCTTCTTTTGTCACCATTAATTGGATGATTCCTTTATGAGTAGAAAATGTACGTGAAAAAGGATCAGAGGAGGTACGATATTCAAACAAATGATCAACCCATACAATTGGTGATGATGGATTTGGATTTTCTGTGCAAGCCAAAACGATTGATTTCTATACGAGCTCAATGGGGCTTAGTGGTATGGTTTCATTATGCATATAAACTTTGGGATTATTGCAAATCTTCCAGGAGTCAGATGAAGTGGAAGGTATCATGTTACAAGTCTAAACTTTTGAAACTTCCGCCATTTTTTATGGTGACGGTAGTGAAAATGTGCCCATTAGGGAAGAATCTTTAAAGATACCTAATCCAACATTCTAAAGAGATAGTGGGGGTCTGTGAACTAATGAAACTCTTCCAATTGGCCTTGAACTTGAGTCAAAGAAGGTGTTATGATAAATTATTTTGATTCCTCCTTTGTGAGGGAAATCAATCATACGAAAGTATGTCGAAACCATAACATCCATATCCTAAATCCACAGTCTCCCTACTAAACTATTATATTCAAGGTGTATGTGGTGAGCACCAGTACTGTAGCAAGAATGCTGCAACTTCCGAGCTGCAAACTTTACTCTTATCAACCCAGTAGTTCGTCACAAACTTGGAAGTGTTGGTGCTATATGCACAAAGACTGGAATGTAAAGCAAAACCTAGTAAACACTAATTGACAAGCTAGTTCTACTTTTGCCAAATTCACTATCAAAAGCATGAAAGAAATGTCATTACCTACTCAAGAAAGAAAACAACATATAGCCATGCTATTTCTGGAAGTAAATGAGTAAAAAAAATATTTTTGGATTTTTATGTATTTTTATGTGAATTTGACATGCATCTAATTTAGTGTGTGTGAGTGTAGCAGTGAACAGGTGGAGGTAAAGGGTGGCTTTGGAGCTTGTAAATATGGAAGATGGTGTGGATGGGTCCTAGGAGGTCTTAAGTGGTTTTCTAGAGGCCTTTCCCACACTCAGACTTCAAAATAAATCCTACAGGAAAAACTACAGGAGGACACAGGGAAACTACAGGAGGAAAATAGGGAAACTAGAAGAGGCCTACAGGAGGAGGTCGAGAGAAATTTCTGTTATTCTGAGGGTTTGAGAGTGGGTGGAAAAGGTCAAAGAAGGTTGGAGTGAGGTGTTAGGGCACCTAATGTCTACCATGACCCACTAGGAGAGAGAAAGATGATTGGGTTTGCTCAAGGAGAGAGGGAGAAGTTCTATGGAAAATGTAGGAAACTAGGGGAGAATTGAGATGAGGTTTGTGAAGACCTATAGGGCATGGATCAGATGGAGGGTGTGATTGATGATAAGCTAGCCTACTACTGGAAGAGATCTACTACAAAGGAATTAAGAATTAACCAAGAAGATCAAGCAAAGAATGAAATGAGTGCATTTAGGAAAAACAAAGTTTTGCATTAAAATGATCTAAACCATTATCTATGAAAGGAAATGCTGATAAATGCTACAAGAAAGGAGAGCATGAAAGAGGACTATTGAAAATCAGGAAGTGAACATGACAAGGAAGATCTGAATTAATGAAAAACTAGACTATTAACCTATTAAAGAGCTGCAAACACTAGAAGTTCTATGACTGACGAAAATATGTGTTTTTGGGGCTGCAAGAGGGTCTTTGCCTTAAATCATGGTCCCAGAGGGAGCAAGAGAGGCCAAGGAACTATTGCTATCCCTTTGAATCTTTTTTGATCACTGCTCAACCTACTTCAGAAAGCACAAATGGAGGCAAACTACTAAATCATCAAAAGCAACCTATTCTCAACCATGAAAGAAATACATCTAGAAACAAATTAATCTACAACCTGAAATAAGCATACAAATAAAAGTAAAGAGAATCCTTGCTGCTTGGATTAGGCCCTAACAGCTTCATCCCTCCCAGGTAACTTAATGCTAGCTTGAAAATGAGTCCATCCTCATTATAAAAAAAATAACAAGTTTACATGAAACTGTCACAAAATAATAAGCTCGACATTAGCAGAGTTTACATAAGAAAAAAACTTGACCCTAGTGAGGCCCCAAGCCTCTCTACTTATACATTTGAAGCTATCAAAAACTTCCCTAAAATCAGGGAGGCTTGGTTCCCAAAACTCAAGATAACTATAAGTCATTCTCCACTTTCTCGGTTGCCTTCTAGTGCAGGATTCAACTGCTTCTACTCCGAGCTGAATGGAGGGGAATTCAAAGTGAGGAGTAATAAATGAGGGGGATTCCCTCCTATAAGTCCTCTCCTCTATCTACTTCGAGTTATTTCTGCCATTTGACCACTGGATCCTTGGCTTTGACCTTGAAATCCATCAATAATCTGCATTAAATACATGTTAGACCACTTGGCATCATAACTAACTCAACTCACTCTATAATCTTAAATATAATTAGAAAATCATACATTAATCTAAGAGAATGGTTGATTTGACTAGGTTAGGAGGTAAAATGAGCAATATAATTACCTACTTATCAGGCTCATCATCACCCCCTATTAAAGGTGTTACACATCCTATGAGAAACTTAGTCAATCTCCTCATCTTTTATGGCCCTGGTGGCCCCACTAGCATCCCAAAATTATGATGTGGCCAGCTCATGTTCGCGATAAAACCCTAACCTTCTTTCTATGTCCTTCCACTACTCCTCTTCTTCTTCTTCTCTTCTACCTTCCAGCATGCCTAATAGGAGTGGACAACTCAGTTTGAGGTCGGTCCAATTGACCTTCAGCCTTTGCATGGAGCGCTTGTACATTGGCACTCTTTTCAATGCCTCCTTCAGCCTCATGGGGGAGTGCTATTCCCTGATCTGAAAACTGTGAGGTAAGGTGTTCTAATCATGGATGTATGCACACAGTCATCCCCAAGTAGCCTTTTCATATATTCAAAGTGTGCAATTGCTTGTGCTTGATTGGTTAGATACTTAGGGGCAACATGAGGGTCATTGGCAAGTAGGTTTTGTGTTCTGATGAGTGCCACAGGATCTGATGGCTCAAATCTTAACATTAATGGCTCATTGTACTCTTTTATAATCAATATTTTTATTTCTGCTACTCTCAATTCTTCTTGGTTCATCCATGAATCCATGGCCATTAATTGTAGGTCCCCTAGTTTGGCGTTGGTGTCCCACACATTCATGTCTGTGAGGGCCACGTTGTTTAGGTAGAACTCTACCATATTTTCTTTATCCTCCGAGATGCTTTGGTCTCACAGGTCCATGAACTTTCTATAGTGTTGGAAAGGCATTGTGCCTCTTTGTGCCAAAGTCTTTATTTTGAATTGAAGCCATTGGTCCTTTAGGTAGAGACCATAACATTTGACTGGTTTTGTACATTGTAGTGCCTCCATGGATAAGTTGGCCATGTATGCCAGCTGAGTCTCTTACTCTTACAACTACCTCCTTAGGATTTCATTCTCATTTTCTAGGTGGCTTCTTGTGATATATTATCTGTCTCTGAGAGCACTCAATTCTCTACCCATCTCCCTGAGTTTTCTTTCCATATGGAAAACATCCTCAACCCCTTTTTAGTTGGCTATCTGCATCCACCTACGAGTTCTCACTCTTTCTTTCTCCAATTCGAAAAATAGTGGGATTGTAAATTTTTGTGGGATTATTCTGCCTCCCTCAAGTAGATTGTAATAGGAGGCAAGACTATGCTGGGGGTTGGGTTCTTGTAGCTCTTTTACTTCCTCCTTCACCTCTGGCTATCTTTCTATCCTTTCCTCAAGCTTTTGCGTCTCCTATAGTTTAGACAGTGTCTCCTATAGGATTGTCTCAGCCTCCTGTAGGTCTGGTTTTGGGTGCTGTAGTACTACCTTACCCTTGCATGTAGAAGATATTGGAGTCCCCCTTTCATATGTGATAGGTGTCTCAGAAGAAGACTCTTTCACCTTGGCAGATGGTGAATCTTCAATGTTAATGAGAACTTTTGAAGAGGTCTTAGGTTTGCCTATTTTAATTCTTGTGCTCTTCCTTGCCCTGAAATACATGGAGGTCTGTCTTTTTCTCTTTTTCTTTCACTTGACTAGTGTACTGAGGGTAGTGAGGTTAGTTTCTGCCCCTCTTTCTAGAGTCTCAGGGGACTCTTGCCCTTGATTTTCCTTCTCTGCCTCCTTTTCTCCTTCTTCGATCTCTTTTTCTTTTTATCCAACTTTTCCTTCCTCTATTTCTTTTCCTTCCTTCTCACTTTCTTGCTATGTTATGCCACCACTGGCTTCATCTTCTCCTCCTTGCTATTCTTCCTCCTCACTTCCAGTAGGACTGACTTCATAGGTTAATGCTTTTATGTCATCTTCAGTTGTCATGTTTGGGAAAACTTCCCATGCTATAGGGAGTGTAAAGGTATGGAGGGCTTCCTCCACTATGAGTTTTATTAAGCCATGGTGAGCTAATTGCCCTGAATTTCCTGCTTTTACCTTGGTGCTAGAGTCAATCAAGGACTGAAGGAGAAAATAAGGGATACTTGGATTTTCAGATGTTGGGGTATCCATGCCATACCTCAAGTCATGAAGGGTTCTGAAATGATAACCATAGTCAATTTTTGTGTCTCCCCTCACAAGAAATGTATTTGATTATTTGGTAGCTAACCTCATCCCAGGGATAAGGTATACTAGCCCTTCTATTTTCATTTTTATCTTCCATAGTTGTTTCATTATTTTGGAAGAATTTATTCTTGGTAGCCTAGCCATTGGGTTTTTCATCTTTAATCCAAGGCAGCCCAAGAGGAAGGGTAGTGACCCTACTGATGAATTTTGGGGTTATTTCGATGGAGAGGCCTCTAATGGTTACAGTGGCATGTGTTATTGGGTGAGAGACTAGAGATAGAGAAAATTCTCTGGCAATATCCTCATCAAACCCTTGGAATTTCTCAAAAATGTTCATCCAGTTTGCTCTTGTGAATAGGTCCACTACTTGGGGATGTGCATGGATCCTAGTGGAGTTAGTAGGCTCCCTTCTCATAAAACCTCCTATCATACTTCTTGTGCTTTTTTATGAAAACAAATATGGTGGTGGAGACAGAGAGTTTTTGAGAAAAATAAAAAACAAAGGAGACTGTGGTTTTTTTTTAAATAAGCAAAAAAAAATTGTATGTATTTCTTGCGCTCCTAAAGACTGATTTCACCATCAAAATGAGACCACTTCTTTCATGTATTGACATTCAATGGGTGGCATGCATGAACCCTACCTCTTTAGACTAAATTTCATGCCAAAAGCCATGTTTTCTCCCTTCAAAATGGCTCACTGCCTCTCCTGTAGAAGCCCGTTGTCCCTCTTGTAGATTTCCTGTAGGTGCTCTTGTAGATTTACTATAGGTGCTCCTGTAGAGAATGTTGAGAGCAAATATAGGGAGGAAATCAATGGAGGATGGTGGTTACGAGGCTGTGGGGGCACATGAAGGTTGTTGTAGCTGAGCTACAAGGAGGAAATGAAGAAAAGGTGGTGAGAATACAGGGGGAGGAGTGCTCATTACCCTTTATGGATATTTTTTGGTTATGAGTGCTGAGCTGGCAAGGTGTATGTTGGCCATATTCAGACCGTTGGTCCCCACTTCCTTTTTCATCATGCCACCCCCTTGTAATCATCCCTCATTATTGCATCAAAGTTCTCATTTCCTCCCACTACTTGTCATTGGCATATTTCCATCACATCATATTTAAGAGAAAATTCTAAGGTTCAGGTAGTGGAACATGACATCGAACATCAACAACAAGTCCTCCAACTCTTAAAGGATAACCTTGTGTTGGCACATAATAGAATGAAACGACAGGTAGCTCAACATCGCAGTGAAATAAGTTTTGATGTAGGTAATTGGGTATTCCTACGGCTACAACCATATAAGCAAATGTCCCTCAAGAAAGCTAAGAAGGATAATAAATTATCACCAAAGTATTATGGTCCATACAAGGTGTTGCAAAATATTTGTACTATGGCATACAAATTGGAGCTTCCTGCATCTTCCATGCCATTCATCTTAGCTTCCACGCCATTTATCTTAGCTTCTGTTAACTTTTGTGAGCGTGACATTTGTTGCACTTGTTCTTGTAATTTTGATATATCATGTAGCATTTCTTCCTCTTCTTCATGAGTCATGCTAGAGCTTTCAGGTTCCTTACTAGGTGTTTGCATTTTCTTTCCTCGGGGCATCAGTTACCGATAATAATGCTCTACTATGCCCTTTGAATTCCTTCAAAATAAATTTTCAAACCAAGCTTAAGCAAAAATTTAAAAAGAATCTACACACCTTTTTTCACTTTGTAGGAGCTTGATATTTCCTCTGATGTATCTTTGTACTTCTCTATCGTCTAGTTCTGAATTTGTGATCTGTAGTATCTCTCTGTGTTTTCTTTCCAATGCCACCAATCTGATCCAAATTGGATTCTCCAAGAAAGAGTTATGCACAATCTCCCAAAATGACCTGATTATAGACCTTTCCCGAAGAGTGAACTTGTATGAAGTTCCACGTGTACAATTTTCGATATTTGGTTCTGAAAAAGATCTAAAAGAAGCTACAGTCTGACCTCTTTCTGTACCTTCTTACAAAATTTCAATCTGATTCTGAGAGAGAAAGTTATGACGATTTTCCCCAGGTCACTTGTTTTGGATGTAATTCAGGAGTTTGCAAAAATACCAACTTCCTCAGATCATATCTCCGTAAATATCGCATGAAAAGCTCTGAAATTTGCACCCAAGGTTCAACTCGATTTCTTCTAAAATGGGTTTTTTTTGCAAATTCTGAAACATCACAGAAAATAAGATATAGCGAAAATTCCACGATGGCCTGTTTGGAGCAGCGAAACCCTAGAATCCAAAGCTCTGATACCGAATGTTATGAAACTAGCTCAAGAAGAGATAGAAAAGATAGATCAACGCCTTGGAATTCAATCTCTTCGAGGCGGCAACCTCCTTTACATTACATAAATGAACAATTATTGGATGATACATATGACAAATCCTCCTTTCTATATATAGGAGTCTAACGAGTCACAATATAATCCAGCTGACCTAACAATAATAATATAAAGCCACAAAAATAACAATAGAGGGATTCTATGGGGCACAGAAATAACAATATGGGGGTAATGGGGGCACAACGATATAAATAAGGGGTATAACTACAATAGTAATGGGGTAATCACTAGTATTATAGGGACCCAACATATTTTCTTGAGTTGACCATGCGCACGTGTGGGTGGCATCTCGGATGAGTGGAGTCAAGTAGATGAAGGTGGCCAAGTTAACTAGCCACCATTTTCTCCTTCAATCTCAACCATCTCATTGCCTTCATATGACACCTAATTACACAAATGCAAATAGAGGAGTGATTTAGTTACTTACCTGTGATCCGAGTGTATTTGTTGTGAGGTGCTATGGCTCTCTCTGCTGCATGCCTTCATTTCCCTTTGTGCATGTTGTCTCTGATGGCCGATGTGTTGATGTGTGTTTCTTCAGGTCCTTTCTGTGTTGGAGCTAATATGCATGTGCCTCTCCAACCTGTAGATGTGCACTTTGTTGCTGTTGGTGCTGGACTTTTATGGGATCAGCTGCTACAGGAATTCTTACAGGAGCTCGTATAGCTTCTTCTCCCCTTGCAACTTTAGCTTTTCCCTATGCTTGGAGCACGAAAATAATTCCAGATGTGTCATGCATGATGCAAGGAAAATAGGTAAACTTTAGGTAAGGTTATTGGTGCCTTTTTCCTTCTATTTTTTTTTTTTTTTCATATTAGAAAACTGTTTTTTCTGTGTTTTTCTAGGATAGGAAAAGAAATGATGCTTGGGGGTGTGATGCAGGCTTGGAAATGATAGCAGGGAGGTTTGAAGGTGGTAAGAGGGATGATAAGTTCCTCATATAGCTATCCTAGTCCCTCAAATTGCCTTTTGTAGACATTTTTGGCTCTCTGTAATTCCTACAGGAGCCTCCTGTAGAAAACATAGAGCCTCCTATAGAAAACACAATTTTGGAAAAAAAAGTACAGTGGGGTGAAAGAGATGCCAAATATGATGGAGGATAGTGTGGAGAAGGTGAGATGGGTGCTAGTGTGAATGTCAGTGTACCCTTGGCACCTTCTTCTGCTCCCTGTAGTCCCCCTATGCTTGGTAGTGGAGGCCTCGCAGTAACGATTTTGGGGACTAGCACCCGTAATTTAGAATAATGATATTGTAAAACTTTCGCGAAGTGTGCGAGAAGTGAAATGTAATGTATCGAGTCAAAGAGTTGTCCACCCAAAAATAATATAAAATGATAGGAAGTGCATTGGCCTTCCCATGGGCCGCGGACCATGGGAATGTATAAATAAGAGAAAGGCTCTAAGGGTAGAGGGAGCTTCTTGGAAAAAGATCTGATGTGTGATGGGTTGGTGAAAGTAATAGTTGTTCTACATCTATAAGTTCGAGTCAAGGATGTTAGTGGTTAGATAGAGGCTCCGTAGTTGTGTCTGTGGAGGCCTAATAGAGTCCACAACTATGTGCATAGAGCAAAAGGAAGATTGTATTGAAACAAAGATATTAATAAAGATAAGTTGGTTTTGAAACAATGTGTTGATTCTGAGTTATTACGGATCTGGTTATATTGTAGTTTATGCATCTTTTATATGAGTTTAAGCCTGTCTTTATAAATGATAATGATGCGCACTAGGCAATATTGTTAAATGTTTGCTTAAGGACCCTAAGAAGTAGAGTAAATCTATAATAAACTCAGTAAGAAGAAAGCACATAGGCGTGGATCAATGCAGAAGCCCGATAACAGTATATAGTAATGCAAAGGCCACAGAATGGTTCGCGATCCCTCCAAACCACATCAAGAAATCACAGGGGTGAGGAAACCTGGTTCCAACACCCTCCCCTACTACCTCGGGTGAGACCTCAGTCTGCGCTCCATCGGGTGTTGCTGAAAGGGCTGGTAGTTGCGGGATTTCATTGGCTAATAACTCTTCCGAACCTAGGTCAGGGCCCAATAAGCCAACAAATGGTTCCGTTGCTAGGATCAGGATCTGCCTAAGCGATGTTTGATGTCGAAATTTTTGAAACCCTATGAAGAAAGAGATTGAAGATCGAATGGATCAGAAGTAGTACAAGTTCGTAGCTGGCCCTAGCACACCCACACATAAACCAAAGGTTGAACATGGCGAACCCGATCAAGTTGCCTGTATTCAAAGGAGTAGGAAGCGAAGATCCAAAATAGTTTTGGTTCGTAGTAAGGCTAGTATGGGAAGTGCATGGAGTTACAGATGATAATATAAAAAAGGCTACCTTGGTGAGTGCACTACAGGATTGTGTGCTAACTTGGTACAACAAGCATTCTAGCGATCATCCAAATGTCGGGATAGCAGAGATCCTGGATGCATTGAATAAAAAGTTCAGCTAGCTAGAATTAGAGATGTAGTCGATCATCGGGTTCAAGGAGATCGTGATGCTGCTAGGAGAAACCCCTTGGGATCTGGATCGAAGACTGAAGAGTATAATCCGAGAGGCTAACATGACACTAACGGATGTGTAGCACTACACGTGGTTCATGGCATATTTAGTGCCACACCTGAGGACAGTGATGTCACAAGAGAAGATATGGACCCAGGCTGAAGCATTAGAAATAGCGATGAGGTTGCATGAGACTCCAATACAGGATCCTAGGTTGGGAGTTCAGCAGATCCATGTGCAAATACAAAATCTCTGCTTGGAAATGCAGAGTTTGAAACAGGAGAAGGCACCCAGGCCAGAAGTGCGTGAGGAGGTGTGGTGTGTAAAATGTAAAGGCCAGGGCCACGATAAGGATCATTGTCTAATATTTACAAACTATTTGGCAACGGGGGGACCAATGTCATTACGACCAGAGGTACAGGTGGGGACAATCGTGGTACCCTCGCTTTAGTGCACAATCTGTTAGGTGGGAGGAAAGCACAACATGGGCAACTGTCACCTACTGTAAAAGTTTACCCAGACCCCCCAGTAACTATTTTGTTGTTTGAATAGATTGGTCACCCACGATAAAGGAGATTGTTGTAGTTATAAATTATTGATGATTCGAACACCTACCTATGGGATACAGATGGAGGCACGAGGTCAGGATCCAGTCGCAGCAATAGTTCCCAGTGGGTTCTAGGGGCAAGGATAAGGATGGGAAGGAATGGGGCTAGGAAGGGGCCGCAGGAAGCTAATCTATTACAACTGCAGATGACCAGGGAACTACGCATGTGATTGTACCAACCCAACCAGAATATCATGCCCTACTGCGAGTAGTTCGATCATGAAATGATAGAGTTCCCCACATTGATATCGAAGATAAGTGATAAAAGGGCAGCACAACCTACGGTGACGCAAAATGTCCAAATGATGAGGTCCAAGCCGCACGAGGAAGACCCCAATGTAAACATGATGCTCTAAAGTGGTGCAACCACAACAGAGGATAAGGGGAAACTAACTAAGGAAGACGCAAGGGTTCACAAGGAGATAAGTTTGGAAGCTAGGAAGAACTTTGTGGAGGTCTCTACCATAGGTGGTAAGGATCAAACCGAGCCGGAAAGGGATCCCTCGATGCTAACTACCTTTTTAGAGACATGCATGAAATTGCTTCATGACATTAAGGCAGTGAAAGGATTACAAGAGTTGATAACTAGGTGCGCAGGGTCAAGAGAACCTCACGTGATCTGAAAAATGGGGAAACATGCTTCCCGTACTGGACGGGAAATGCAATTAACGGAGCAGATCAGTGACTATGAGATGGATCAGATCATTTTTTACTTAGGCTCGGATGCAAATGTGCTACCTAAACATACTTGGGAGTGCATGAGCAAGCCCACACTGTAATGGTCTCCTATTCAATTGCGGATGGCGAACCAACAAAAGATCCTGCTCGTGGGGAGACTGCAAGGAATTTTAGTAGATATAGAAGGCATGAGCACAAAAACATACTTTGAGGTAATAGAAATCGTGAATGAATGTAGCCCTTACCCTGCGTTGTTAGGGATAGACTGGGCCATAGATATGAATGGGGTCGTTAATTTAAAGAAGTGGAAAATGATATTTGAGAAGAAGCCACTCCGCGTAGTCATTCTGCTAGACCGAACTGAAGGAGTGCGCTACACCAAACCTCTGCGGGACGAAGAAAGTGATGATGAACTAGATTGTATCTACAAGATAACTACATGAAATCAAGATTGGGTCAATCTGACTGCAGAAGGAAGAATATCATGGGAGCGTGCAGAGTCTTGCACTACAGATTCAGATGAGGAAGATGAGTGGTGGCATAATTGGTTGAACGGAGTAACAACGTTAAACTGCAACATGATGACTAGGTTGCTGTATTGTGTAAAAGCTCAGGATCGAGAACTGCCAATGTATGATGGGTTGACAGCAGTAGATGAATTCTTGACCATGTTTGAAAGCATGGTACCAGAGCACCAATGGTTCGATGTGTCAAAATGGGCATTTCAAATTACGCTTGTGCATTGGTGGGGAACACATGAAGGAATATTTGAAGACTCACGTGGCTATAGGCAGATGATGTAGATAAGGTTTGGGAAGTCGGAACTACAAATAATTGATAAATACGATGGACGTGATGACCCACGCATGCACCTCACCAGATGGAGCTAGTTCTATGGAGAAGAGCCCCAGTCAAAGTGGGTACACTTATTTTATCATACCCTGGATGTCATCCCAAGAAATTGGTATACTGAAATAGAGGTCCAACATGGTACAGGTGAATGGGATATTTTGCGTGAAGGGTTTTTATTAACATTCTTATTTGAGGACCAATGGATGGATACTACTGACAATGCGTTGCAAGTTGTGAAGGCTGCCATTTTCAATGTACCATTAGAACCGGAAGAAATAGTGCAGCTAGCTTAGTTGCACCAATTAAGTCGTGCCCTAGAATGTTACAACGTACAGGTAGAAGATGATGAGGACAACCCCAAAAACATCAATATTCCAGAAACAAATGGGAGTCACAAGGTTCGTGGACTAGCGATCGAGGACCTTGACATCACTCCACTACTGAAAATGAAATAGGTAATCATGGCACCGATGTAACAGTTATTGAAAAAGGACGCTACTTATTGTTGGAATGCGGAATGTAAAAAAAGTTTGTAAACTCTTAAGGAAAAGATGGCATCAGCTCCCATTTTGATCTTTCCAAAATGGGACATCGAATTTTGCATGCATGTTGACATGTCATGTATAGAGCTGGGCGCGATACTCACATAGGAAGGAGTGGAAGGAATTGATCACTCAATCATGTTCGCAAGTCGATGATTGTCCAAAGCTAAAAATAACTACTCCACTACGGAGCGTGAGGGGTTGGTGATGGTATACACACTCTAGAAATACCACCACTATCTATTGGGGGGACACATTAATATTTATACTCATCATTCCATGTTAAAATACGTAGTGAATAAGCCTGTGTTGGGGGCGGAATTTGTAGATGGTTGTTATTGTTTCAAGAACATGATTTTGAAGTCATCATAAAGCCAGGGCATCTAAATGCAGGCCCAGATCAACTATCCTGAATTGAGAATGGTGAAGAACCCACAAACCTAGAGGAGGGACTACCTAATGCACAGCTCTTTACAATGCGAATCGCGGTTGGCCACTTTGAGGATATAATCCACTTCTTAACCACAGGAACTATGCCACAGGGGTATTGAGTTCAACAGAAGAACGAACTAGTGATACACATAGCAAACTTTACTATTATTGCAGGGCACCTCTACAAAATGGGCAACAATGAAATATTATGCACATATGTACTAGAATTTGAGCGAGGACAGATCCTTGCCAAAGCACATGGAGGGGTTGCAGGAGGACACTATGTGGGACACAACAAAGCACAAAAGATTCTTTGCATAGGACTATGGTGGCCAACTCTACATCAAGACTCAAAAGCATACTGTTGGGCCTGAGACGTATGTCAACGAACTGGGAAACCATTGCGGAGGGATGAAATTCCCTCAAGCCACAAATGACACTGCAATCGTTTGAAAAATGGGTGATCGTCTTTGTGGGGCCTATCACACCTCCAAGAAATACGGGTGCATGCTATATCATCACAACGACATAATACTTGACCTGATGGGTGGAAGCATAGCCAGTTAAGGACTGCATGGCCACTATAGCTACAAAATTTTTGTTTGAGAATGTGTTAACATGGTTTGAATGTCCAAAAATTCTGATGAGTGACTGTGGAATTATACACTTCATGAATGAGACTATCAGCATGCTCACTGAGGAGTTCTAGATATATCATGAACAGAGTACGCCATACCACCCACAAGTAAATGGGATCGTTGAAGCTTTTAACAAGATTTTGGAGACTTCGTTGACAAAGGTATGTAATGCACAATGAAACGCTTGCTATCTATGCATACCTGTTGTGCTATGGCCATACCAAACAACGAGCAAGAATTTGACTGGCTAGACACCTTTCCGATTAGTCTATGGTAAGGAAGACATCATGCCAATGGAAAACATTTTACCTAGTTTACGAATAGCAATGACGATAGACATGGTAGATCGCGGGGCTCTGGAAGAGACAATTGCGCAACTGGAAGAACTTGAGGAGGAATGATTTACGGAAGGATTACACCAACAGGTACAAAAGCAGTGGGAAAAAGCTTGGCATGATCACCATATCAAGATGCACATGTTCAAAGAAAATGATCTAGTCTTACTATACGATAGCAAGTTCGAGAAATTCCCTGGAAAGCTCCGAATGCATTGGTTGGGACCCTATGTAGTCAAAGAAGTCAGCAATGGAGGGGCAGTCCAGCTTGCCAAGGTGAATGGAGAGCCTTTCCCAGGCAGAGTAAATAGTAGTCACCGGAAGCTATACACAGGTGGGCCAACAGCCTGACTAACCAACCAAAAGATAGTCTCACCACTCCAACCAGTTGAAAGAGTGCACGGGACGAGAAAGCAGTCTGGGGATGAGTTGTGCGACAACAAAGGTGCGCATAGAAGTGATATGTTATGCGAATCACAATTGTGCAGAAGGAGCTACGCCGCTCCAGTGGACAAGCTGAAACATGATTGTTGTTGTTACTGTTCATGACAAGATGTCTGAGTTATGGCGAAAAGGAGCAGGCGGGGGGAAATTAAGAGACAAGGTATGAGCTAGATCCAGAACGATATGTTACAAGCTTAGTGTTACGGCGCCATAAAAGGAGGGAACAACTGAATTTGAATTTCAAAACCCTTATAAATTACAGAGGGGCATCAGCTGAACAATTTGAGGTTTCAAGAGAAGTAAACTATTGTGCATTTCCATTGATATGGAACTGTTCATCATTGACGCTAAAGCAGTCATCATGGGGGTTGTAATTTGGCCAATGGAGTTGCAGGACTTTTTGGATAGTGTGGTGTCGATGGCCGTGGGCACCGTGCAAAGTTCACCACTGAAGAGATGGGATGTATTAGAAATTCTTAGACACGAAGAAAAATTGGTCCAGATGTCGCTGACTAACCCATGGGCTAGCTAGTGACACATAAAAGATAAAGGAAACACTGTGAATATGGAGACAAATGATGGAATTGCAGTTAACAGTTCGTCTCTGATGCACTTTAAAGATTGGGATCTGGCAGAAAACAACAATTTTCTTGCAAAATTGCAACACAAGGTGCAACAGACAATGTGTATAGTAGACCAGAAATTGGAAATTTGTTGCGTTGGCACAAAGAGTTCCCATATGTGACACCCCAACTTGAGCTAAAAGCCTATGAAGGGGTGTTCTGTGTTAACCAAGCATATAAAAATGAGCATCATCGGTTGCGTGAATTAGTAGAGGCAATGGTGCAGGAGCTTGAAGAAGCATTGCAGGAGACAAAGAGGGAGCAGTAGAATGAAGTGCGTCAATCACAAGGATGGTGGACTACGAAGCCTTGGTAGCACGTATCACTGTACCACCAAGTGACTCGGGACGAGTCATGATGATTATGTTGGGGATGAGTCCACAATTGTGTGCACGGACCCTTGCAGTTGAGTGCGCATGGAAGAAAGAAGATTGTACTGAAACAAAGATATTAATAAAGATAAGTTGGTTCTGAAAAATTGTGTTGATTCTGAGTTATTACGGATCTAGTAATATTCTAGTTTATGCATTTGTTATACGAGTTTAAGCCTATCTTTATAAATGATAATGATGCGCACTGGGAAATATTGTTAAATGTTTGCTTAAAGACCCTAAGAAGTAGAGTAAATCTATAATAAACTCGCTAACAACAAAGTGCGTAGGCGCAGATCTACGCGGAAGCCTGATAAAAGTACAGAGTAACATGAAGACTGTAGAATGGTTTGTGATCCCTCCAAAACACATCAAGACATCCCAAAGATGTGGAAACCTAGTTCTATCACCCTCCCCTGCTACCTCGAGTGAGACCATGTCCACGCTCTGTGGGCTGTTGCCGAAACGACTAGTAGCCGCGGGATTTGTTTGGCTAATAACTCTTCTAAACCTGGGTCAGGGCCCAATAAGCCAACACCCTGCAAACCTAGAATGTAATAGAAATTCATTTTTTCTCTTTTTTTTTTTTTAAAACAACTAGGGCGCCTCACAGAGTTTTTCACCCTAATTGCCTGCTCGGAGCTCCTCCAAGGGAGCTTTTCACCCAGGGATCTTATTCTTTTTTCCTCCTTTTTTCATCATTGGGCCACCTCGAAAGAGGTTTTCAACCCAATGATGGGACTCAAGCACCTCATGGAGGTTTTCGCTTGAGTCCTTGTTTTTTAATTTTTTTTTCTTTCCTTCAGTGAGTGGGTGAGTTGGAAGCTAAGACATGCTCCACTACCATCACTGTTTTATTCAAATTGATGAGCCCAGGAAATGGGTAATTATATGGGATCATTTTGCCTCTTAATTTGACTTAATTCACCATTATCATTAGTTTATTGCATTTTTTTATTATATTTATGCTAATATTGTGAATTGGGTTAGTCATTATGCCATGAAGTCTAATGTGTGCTTTATGCAGATTTTTTGGTCAATTTTGGACAAAGTCAAAGGATTTATGAGCATTTGGCAATCAATATTCGAGGAAAACACGGAAGAGAATTTGTAGGGGGTGTCCCCATCATTTATGAAACATTACCTTGAATTATCCCTCAGAAACTCGGAGCACAAGAAGCCACATTAGTGCATCCAAGGGGCAACTGAGCAAGTAATGAAGGACTATTGTTTATCTGCAGTTTTGGGAAGCTGAGCTCATTGATTTTAGGAGAGTTGTTGGAGGCTCAAGTTAGACAAATAGCAGGGCTTAGATTCTTAATTTTTTTTAGTGGGATTTTATCCAATCATTAGTCGAATTTTCGCACCTTTTTGCAACACTTTTTCAACTCATTTTCGAGTTTCCTTTTTGAGAACAGTTCATGTAATGGGAGTATTATTTTTGATAATGAAGATGAAATATTTCCTGAGCTAGTACTGATCTCTTTTAGAGGGATGAAGCTCTTGGGTTAGGGCCCAACCGAAGCTACCCACCACCTCTTGCGTTTTATTTATATGTTTTTGCTTCAGTTCATGAGTTAATTTTTGTTACATAGATTCATTTTACTTTCTTTAGATTAGGTTGCTTTTAATGATTTGCATAAATGTTTTTGTTCCAGTTGCTGAATTATTTTAATGCAGTGATAGAATAAGATTCAGAAAGGCCAACAGTAGGCCCTAATCTCCTTTCTCCCATTCTGGGACTATGATTCGAGGTCAAGGCACTATTGCTGCCACCAAAAACACAGTTTTTCTCTCCCATGCAATTTCTAGTATGAGGACTTGATTTAGAAAGATTGATGTTTCGCTTTAGATTCAGTTGCCTAGATCATTTCGTGTTCTTTTACAATAGATCTCTTTGCATGATTTTCTATTCAAGGGTTACTGTTTAGCATTTTCTATTTGTAGGTCAGAAATTAGCTCAAGCTAGAGAAATTTATGTTTTCATGGTATAGTTAGTATTTTCTTTGATCATTTTTTGTGAGTAGATGTGTAGATCTCTTACAGCACACCTCAACTCACCATACATCCATAAAGCAGCCAACATTAGCTCACTTCCCATAGTTTTCCCAAGTCATTCGCAACATTTCAACAATCTGCCCTCATTTATGTATTTTTCTCCATAAGCTTCCCTCTTGCCATTTGAACAAATCCAACCATCATGTTCCCTCTTGATCTTCCTTGAAAAGTTCCATACACCTCAACACCTTCATCTAGCCTTCAGTTACCATTTTCCGTCATTTTTCCACCTTCAGAACTTCCAAAAATAGCTCTCGGCCTCCTCTTGTAGATCCTCCTGTAGATCTCCTGCAGCCTCCTGTAGAATTCCCTGTAAGTGGTTTCTTGAAGTTTGATTGCAATGGAAGTCTTCAGAAGGGTACTAGGGGCTTTTTAGGACATCTCCACAGCTTCCTCTACCTCTTCAAAAACAAATTCCATCTTCTTTCGCTACTAAACCTCTACATAATCACAACTAGATAAATTACAAGCATAATAATTTCACATAAAAACACTAAAAAGCACAAAAATATGTTTTCTTCTCATTTCTATTTAGAAGCAACTTGAATTAATGTAATTTACCTTTTTCAGTAGTCAGTGGCACTCATCGCATTATTTTCTATCTCTTTTTCTGCAAAAGTAGGGTTAGTTGGATAAATTAAGCTTTGCTTGCCTTACATTCCATTATTCTTTCTCTTTCTGCATGTAGAATAGTCCGCCTAGAGTCAGCTTTATTTCATCACAGTTAAAATCTTCTTCTGAGAATTCATAGAAGTTGGCTTAAGCTCCTAGTCATCTTGCGCTAGCTGACCAAGTGACAGCCTGTAGTAAGAGCTAGTACTTGTACATGTAGCATTATCTCTTCCAAGTTTGTTATGAACTACTGAGTTGATAAAAGTAAACTAGAAAGCCCCAAGAGTTGCAACATTATTGCTACAATATTGGTGCTCACCACTTTTTTGGCACCATTACCACGGAAGCGTCAGAGTATTTTGTGATCACTGCTTTTCTTCTATTTTCTACTGCAACATTCTGCTAAGTAGTTTATTTCAGCAAGTTTAGAGTAGTTGTTTCTTTCAATTCCTACATTTCCTTCCTTTCATTTCAATCCTGCAATTTCCATTCCATCAAAAGTAGATTAGTCATGTCCTTGCTTTCATTTCAATTCTACAATTTCCATTCTAGCAAAAGTAGATTAGTCATTTCCCTGCTTTCATTTCAATTATGCAATTTCCATTTTAGCAAAATTAGATTAGTCATTTTCCTGCTTCCATTTCAATTCTACAATTTCCATTTCAGCAAAGTAGATTAGTCATTTCCTCACATTCATTTCAATTTTGCAAATTCCATTTCAACAAGTTCATTTCAGTTAGCTGCAATTTGTTTGTTCAATCAATAGTTTTGCAGGTATAAGCAAAGAAAAAAACAACAAAAAATCACCCAAAAAGAGATTTCATTTCATGCCTCGTAGGAACAAAGATAATTTAGGAAAATTCCTACCCAACACCCCCACCACATCAAAGAGCCACCCTTACCTCTTCTTTGGTGGCAGTGATCAAGAAGAACACATAGGTGGATAGCATGACATATTTGAAGAACCTATAGTGGAGAATAAGAAAAAAATATTCCTCTAGAGCCAATGGCTAAAAACAGAAATGTTGGGGGCAATACCTCTTCTTCCAATTCATCCATTAAAGGTGAAATTAGAAACATTCCAGAAGACCTCAAGAGTGAGATGCTACAGATTCTTGCCATGCAAATGGATGCTTTACATATCAAAAGGAAATAAGAGGAAGCAGAGAGGGCTTTGGTCATTTTTTGTCCTAGGTGCACTAGAAGGCATCCTAGGAATGAATGCTCAGTGAGCTCTATAGAGGTGTGTTCAGTCTGTGAGGAAGATCATCTTACAAATAAGTGCCCTTCCTTGCCTGGACTTAAAGATGTATACCAAGGGACCGAAGGAGCCACTAAACCACTCTATTTCATAAAGCAAAGGAGGCCACATGGACCTAGACCTTACCAGCAGGGAATGTAAGGGACATCCCAGGCATACTACAACCCTAATCAAGCCACTTAGATGCCTTATTGGGGCCCCCCTGCTCATCCTTCCTGGTCCACACCTCCTCCGTGGGCATATCCATCTCAATATCATGCTCTCATTTCACTCTTATGCTCAGCCACAACCTCAGTGGAATGCACCACATCCAGGGTGGAGGCCCCAGTACAACTCTCCTCCCGCTCTTTTGCCTCCACCACTTGCTCAATTGTAGCCATTTCCTCCTGCTCCACCAAGGCAACCCCAAATTCCTCCTAGCCAAACCTGAACCTAAACAACAGATAGGCCCAACAAGTATATAGTGGGGAGCTAGCTGCCCAACCACAACCCCATCCACATCTCTCTCAAATATACACTCCCACTCAACTACCCATACCACCATTTCCAAACCCGCACATTGGAATAGATCAACCCAATTACAATGCTGAGGTACAACACTTCCAAACAACTCTTCTTGAGCTCAATGAGATTCACCATAACTCAGGAAAAGTATTGCAAAAAAGAGATTATATTGATATCATTGAAGGACTGCATCCAACAAAAGAAGATGCGAAAGAGAAGATCAAAGAACTATGGATTGCACTTGATGAAGAGAAGACATCAGAATCAGAGATCGAGAGAGCTCCCTCATAGTTACCATCAACTCCTCCATGTATTCAAGAGAAAAATTAGAAAAAAGAGGAAGATGTGAAGGTCATGATAGGAGAAGACATGAAGAATGATCCAGATCAGCAAAAGGACCAAGGCCATCACAACTATATTCAAATATGGTTCCAAACAGTCATTAATTTGCAACAGTACTCTCTTCCTCAACTATGCTCGACCACTTCAAAGTCTAATCATTTGGACTCTGAAATCTGGATAAATGTCAAAGCATACATTTCAAACCTCCACATCATTTTGTGTATCATCTCGATGTGCACATGGCTCTGCTGGAAGTATTCTTATACTTGAAAATGATTTTGTTTTTCGAGTAGGGTAATGTAGAGAGAAAAAAAAAAAATGGGAAATAAGAGGGAAAAAAATAAATCTAAGGTGAAAACCTCCTCGGAGGCACCTCAGATTGGCTTATTGATTGAAAACCTCGATGAGGCAGTCAATGGGTTGGAAAGAAAAGAAAAGAAAAATATAATAAGATCCTTGGGTGAAAACCTCCCTTGGAGGCGCCCAGGGTAGGAAATTAGGGTGAAAACCTCCTTGAGATGCTCTAGTTGGTTTCCAAAAAAAAAGAGAGACAAAAGAAAAAAGAAAAATGAATTTCTAGTGGTATTGTAGGTTTGTAGGAGAACTTCGGGAAGCAGCAGCGGGTGCCAAGAAAGATCTGAAACCAATAACAGCACCTATCCTACCTTCTCTCACCTTTCTCCATCATTCCTGACAGTCTTTCCACCTCACTGTGCTTCTTTTTCTGAAAACTGTGTTTTCTACAGGAGGCTCCTGTAGAAATTACAAAGAGCTAGAAATGGACTTCAATAGAAATTTGGGGAACATGGAAGCTTCATAAAGAGTTTATAAATCCTCCTGCAGTCGTCAAATCTCTCTTCCATAATTTCCAACTTTTCATTACACCTCAAGCTCATTTTTCTTACTGTCCAAAAACTGCAGGATGCTCTGATACAAAAATACATAGAGCAGAAATTTGTTTTTTTCCATAACTTGAAAACCCTGCATCCATTTAAAAAACTGTGTCATCGGGAGTTACATAGGGATGATGACAACATGCCCAAGCAATTTCAGCTAATTCTAATGGACGTTTTCCAATAAATCAGCCTCCATCACGTTAAACCATTTTTGCATTTTCTCCATATCCGTGCATCCATTTAAAAACTTGTTTCATGGGGAGATGCATATGGGTGATAGTAACATGCAAAAGAAATTTCAGCCAATTCCAATGCATGGTTTCCAAGAAATCAGCCTCCATCACCTTTAGCCATTTTAAGTTTTTCTTGAAATTCGTGCATCCATTGACCAAAACTTTTCTATGGGAGGTGCATAATGATGATGGAAGCATGATAAAAAAAATTTAGGTCAATCCAGTCTACTGTTTGGGCTATATGGACAAAACAAGTCATTGTCCCATTAAAATCTAGCATCAGCAACATGAGGCTGCAAATCTGAAGGTTGAAGCAGACTCATGAAGATCAAATCCAGCTAGAGGATACCTGCACAAAGCAAACAACCACACATCAAAAAAAAGAGAGCATGCAGTAGTCAAAGGAGCCATAGCACCTCACAGCAAATGCATTCGAATCTCAGTTAAGTGTCTAAAATCATTCCTCTGTTTGCATCTGTATGATCCAACATTGCATGAACAAATGGGATGGTTGCGATTAAACTAGATCAGTGGAAAACTAATTGGCCACCCTCATCTAGTTCAACAGAACGCAACCGGAGTTCACATTACACGTGTGTCCAATCAACTCATAAGAATATCAAGACTGGTAGTGGCAGATATTTTGAACTCCAGCGTGAATGATGGAAATGATTGTGGGCAGGCAGCATAAAGTTTCATGATAGCACTGCAGTACGGACCAAGGTCTGAATGGGGCCAACGTACACTTGGCCATCTCACCCTCCATCACCAGAAGTCTCCATAAATAGCCATAAGAACTCCTCCTTGAAACACTCTCACCTCCTTAGCTTTCATTTGTATCGTCGTGTTCTCGACTACAACAAGCTACCTACTACATTCAAAGCCTCAAAATAGTCGCTCTGTATCATTTTCAGAACCCTTCTGCTTATCAGATTCTATAAGAAATTACCAGGATCTATAGGAGCAGAAACAGGTCCTACAAGAGCCCTTTCTATGGGAGGGCCAGTGAGAAGTCTCGCAGAGAGAAAACTGGGGTTTTTTTGGAAAATTCGAGCTCAAAGGGGTAGGCTCTGTCCAAACCCACTCTACATATTCATATACATAAAGGGTGATGTGATTTCCAACAAGTATTGAGTTGAAAAGGAAGGAGAATTGAAATCAAAATTCTGCCCGTTTCTTTAAAAAAAAAAGAAAAATCTTAGTCTTTTTATCTGCTCTATGTGCTGAAGTATTATCTCCTTCTCCATTATGGTGTTCACATCTATGAATAGGAGTGATGCAACTATAGAGAAATTAAGCCTGTAAAAGAGGAAATTGCATTCAAAATTCTGCCTATTTCTTTAAAAAGAAAGCAAGTAGTTTCATCTGCTCTTTGTTCTGAGATATTGTCTCCTTCACCACCTTCATACTCACATATACAAAGGAGTAACGCAATCTTAGGAAGGAGAAACATGACACCAAGGAAGATAAGGCTAAAACAAAAAAGAAAAAGAAACCAAGAACAGAGAAGAACAAGACCACAACAGAGAAAAAGAAGAGCCTGGAATAGAAAGGAAAAAGCCAAAGACAGTACAAAAAAGGCTACAATAGAGAAGGTAGAAACTAAGTAGGAACAGGAACAAAATAGAACAGGGATAGAAGAAAAATAGCCAACAAAGATAGGAAATATCACAAATGAAGAAACAAAGGGAACCCTAGGTAGAAAATGAGATATTAATCTTAAGAAGACAACTATAGGAAAGAGAAGCCCAATTAGCCTGCATGGCCAGCTGGGCTATGGAGGCACTACAGTGTAGGTAGCCAGCCAAATCCTATGCAGTATACCTCAAAGATCAGTGGCTCCAGTTCCAAATCAAGACTCTGGCCCAGAGAGGCACCATACCTTTTCAGGATTATGGCCAATTCATGGATCTATGTGACCATAGTTCAGCTGAGGACAAAGTGAAGCTGGAAGAGTTTTATTTACACAACATGGCCCTTATTGATATGAACCCATGGGATCCCAATGCTACATTAGGAGACATGCAGTTGATGGCCATGGAATCTTGGATGAACCATGAAGAGAAAAGAGCAGCAAAAATCCAGAAAATGATGGAAAAAGAGCAGAATGAACTTCTGATGATTAGAGTAGAACCATCAGAACCAATGGCTCTCATTTACACACACCAATGACTTGCAGCTAATCCTCAAAGAGCACCTAAGTACATCAATGAGCAAGCTCGGGCTACTGTGCATTTTCAAGACATTGAAAGGTTGTTTAGGGAATATTACATCCATTCTGACATGAGAAGGTGGAAAACACTCCCCCATAGCCTACAAATCAGTGAGCACTGCACCCCAAACAGAATGAGAGAACTGCTGAGAAGAGTGCCCCTGTATAAACACTCTGTGCAAAGTCTGAAGGCCCATTGAATTGGTTTGAAGTTGAGTCCTCCACTGCTGCTAAGACTATTAGAAGGCACAAAGGAAGAAGAAGAAAAACAACTGTGGGGAAATTTGGATGCCAAAGCTGGATTCCATGATAGGGAAGAAGATCTCATATCTGAATCATGGAATGTCAGGGAGGCCATCAAGGCCGTCAAGGATGAATAAATAGATTAGTTTCTCAGAGGATGAGCAACACCTTCAGTAGGGGGGTAATGATGAGCCCGAGAAATGGGTAATAATATGGGCTCATTTTGCCTCTTAATTTGACTTAATCCACCATTCTGATTAGTTTATTGCATGTTTTTTATTATATTTATGCTAATAGAGTGAATTGGGTTAGTCATTATGCCATGAAGTCTAATGTGTGCTTTATGCAGCTTTTTTGGTCAATTTTGGACAAAGTCTAAGGATTTATGAGCATTTGGTAGCCAATATTTGAGGAAAATAGTGACGAGGATTTGTACAGGGGTGTCCCGTTCATTTATGGACCCTTACGTTGAATTATCCATCAGAAACTTGGAGCACAAGCAGGCACATTAGTGCATCCAAGGGGCAGTCGAGCAAGTCAAGAAGCACTACTGTTTATCTGTAGTTTTGGGAAGCTGAGATCCTTGATTTTGGGAGAGTTATTGGAGGCTCGAGTTGTATGAATAGTAGGGCTTAGATGCTCATTTTCTTTTAGTGGGATTTTAGCCAATCACTAGTAGAATTTTCGCACTTTTGTGCAGCACTTGTTTAGCTCATTCTCGAGTTTCCTTTTTTAGAACAGTTGATGTAATGTAACTATTATTTTTGATAATCAAGATGAACTATTTCTTGAGATAGTACTAATCTCTTTCAGAGGGCTGAAGCTCTTGGGTTAGGGCCCAACACAAGTTTCCCACAACCTTTTGCGTTGTACTTATATGTTTTTGCTTAAGTTCATGAGTTAATTTATGTTACATATATTCATTTTATTTTGTTTAGATTAGGTTGCTTTTGATGGTTTGAATAGTTGTTTTTGTTCTAGTTGCTCAAGTAGGCTAATGCAGTGACAAACAAAGATTCAAAAAGGCCAACGGCAGACCTTGATCTCCTTTCTCCCTTTATGGGACTATGATTTGAAGTCAAGGCACTACTGCTTCCACCAAAAACACAGTTTTGCTCTCCCATGGAATTTCTAGTGTGAGGACTTGATTTGGAAAGATTAATGTATTGCTTTAGATGCAGTTGCATAGATCATTTCCTATCTTTTACAATAGATCCCTCTGCATGCTTTTCTGTTCAAGGGTTACTGTTCAGCATTTTCTATTTGTAGGTCACAAATTAGGTCAAGCTAGAGAAATTTATGTTTTCATGGTATAGTTAGTCCTTTCTTTGATCAGTTTTTGTAAGTAGATGTGCAGATCTCTTGTAGGAAACCTCAGCTCACCGTACATCCATGAATCAGCCAGCATTAGTTCACTTCTTACAGATTTCCCAAGTCATTCGCAACATTTCACCAATTTGCCCTAATTTCTGCATTTTTCTCCATAAGCTTCCCTCTTGCCATTTGAACAAATCCAACCATCATGTTCCCTCTTGATCTTCATTGACAAGATTGAAACACCTCAACACCTTCATCTAGCTTTCAGTTACCGTTTTCCATCGTTTTTCCACTTTCAAAACTTCCAAAAGTAGCTCTCGGCCTCCTCATGTAGATCCTCCTATAGATCCCCTGTCCTCCTGTAGAATTCTGTGTAAGTGGTTTTTCGAAATCTGATTGTAATGGAAGTATTCAGATGGGTACTAAGGGATTGTCTGGACTTCTCCACACCTTCCTCCACCTCCACAAAAACTAAGTCCATCTTCCTTCACCACCAAACCTCTTCACAATCACAACCAGATAAATTACAAGCATAACAATTTCACATAAAAACACTCAAAAGCACAAAAATATGTTTTCTTCTCATTTCTTTCAAAAGTAGCTTGAATAAATGTAATTTACCTTTTTCAGTAGACAATGGCACTCATCACATTTTTTTCTATCTCTTTCTCTGCAAAAGTAGTGTTAGTTGGATAAATTATGGTTTGCTAGGGTTTGCCTTACATTCCAGTCTTCTTTCTCTTTCTGCAAGTAGAATAGTCCTCGTAGAGTTAACTTTCTTTCATAATAGTTAAAAGATTCTTCTGAGAATTCATACAAGTTGGCTTAATCTCCTAGTGATCTTGCGCTAGCTGACCAAGTGACAGCCTGCAGTAAGAGCTAGCAGTTGTGCATACAACATTGTCGCGTCCATGTTTGTTATGAACTACTAGGTTGATATAAGTAAAGTACGAAGCCCCAGAAGTTGTAGCATTATTGCTGCAATACTGGTGTTCACCACAAATCTTCAATAAAATCTTGCTTGGAGAGGGGTTTCATGTAGAATTTCAACCTATGTCCATTGACAAGCACGGTGATGGCTTCATCATCAATGGTTCTAATCAGAACTGAACCATTGTGATTGCATTTCTCCACAGTGTAGGCTCCAAGCCATCTTGTCCTTAGCTTTGCATTAAAATATCTATTTCTTGAATCATAGAGTAGTGCCCAATCTCCCTCTTGGAATTGATTCTCCTTGATATTTTTGTCATTCTAGATCTTTCTCTGAAGCTGAACTACCTCTATATGGAGAAGGGTTTACAATCTTTATTCGTCCAATCCATTGAGCTGAGGTAATCTCTCCTTCTGTACATGGCTGAGGTTTAGGCCTAGTTGAGCTTCCATCCTTAGGGTATTGAATTCAAACTCTATTGACAACAAAGCCTTCTTCCCATAGACCAGCTCATAGGGTGTGAACTCGGTGGTGATCTTCCATGTTGTGTTGTAGGCCCAAGTGGCCTCAGCTAATCTATCTGCCCAATTTTTTCTGCTGCTGCTCACTACCTTGGTTATGATCCCTTCCAAAGCTCTGTTAATGACCTCCACTTACCCATTGGCTTGTGGATGGTAACAGGTGGAGGTCTTGTGCTTGATCTTATGATGTGTGAGCAGGTCTTCAATCAGGTTGGAAGTGAACTGACTGCCTTGGTCTATGTCCAACTCTCTCAGATACCCGAATTTGTAGAATATGTTTTCTCTCATAAACTCAACTACTTTTTCTTCTATGACTACTTTGATTGATTTTGTCTCTACCCACTTTGTTAGGTAGTTGGTGCACACAATGATGTACTGCTTCTGCTTTCAAGAGGGGTTGATAGGCCCCACAAAGTCCTTGCCCCACTTCTCAAATGGTTGAAAGGTCACTTGACGTTGCATGGGAATTTCATCCTTTGGAGTGGATTTCCCCATCCTTTGACACAGATCACACTAGCTCGTGTATCTCCTCACATCCTGATGAAGAGTGGGCAATAGTAGCCTGCTTGCAATATTTTGAAGGCCGATTTTTTTATTGCAAAATGACCTCCACAAGGCCCATCATGACAGGCCAGGAGGATATCGAAGACATCCTCCTCGCTCACATATCTTCTTAAGATTTTATTTGGGCAAATTTTTAAGAGATTGCCTCCAATCCAGGTGAAAGGGGCACTTTTCCTTACTATCTTGCTTTTCTCTTTTGAGGATAGATTTGGTGGGAACTGTGATGAAACCAAGTAGTTTGCCATATCAGCAAACCATGGAGAGGGTACTGATATAGAAAGCAGATGTTCATCTGGCATTTGGTCATCCACCATTCCTTCTTCACCTGTAGGCAAATTCACTCTAGACAACAAGTCAACAATAACACTTTCTTTTCTAGGCTTATCAACAATTGTCAAATCAAACTGCTGCAGTAAAAGAAACCATCTAATAATGTGATCATTTACATCTGGTTTTTTCATTAAATATCTAATTTCCGCATGATCGGTGTGCACAAAGGTTTGATAGCCTATGATATAATGTTTGAATTTGTTTAAGGAATGCACAACAGCTAGGAGTTCCTTCTCGGTCACTGTATAGTTTAACTCTGCCTTTGACAAGTTTTTTCTTCTAAAAGTATATGGCATAAGGTAACTTTTTATCAAATTGTCCTAAGGCTACTCCTGTTGCTTTGTTTGAAGCATCTATGTAAGTTTTTCTGGTCACCAACAACCCCCCTCTTTGTTTGATATTAGTAATAACATCAAGAAAAGGGGGACCCTTAACCAAAAATCCAAAAAATATTTTGTTTAAAAAATCTTTTGTATTAACTCCGTAAGAGCTATATTGCGTCGCAAAGGTAGAGAGAAGCATTTTCCCAAAGCGCATAAATACACTGAAAAAAAGAGCGACGCGAGAACCCATCGCATCGCGTGCATTAAAAGCGCTCAAAAAGGGAAAACCTAAGGAATCGCCGACGACCGATATACGACGTCGCACGTCGCAATGTCGCATAAGCAGCACATAGTGATAAAGCGAAAACCTTGTGATCTTGCGATCTGCGATCATACAAAAATGCGATCTGTGATATTGGCAATTTGTGATAACACTTAATGAGGTCGCAGTCCTCGATACTGCGATTCCAATCGCAGAGAGGACTCATCGCCAGAATTCTCTGACATAAACGGTAAACCCAAAATTGATCGCGCACCTTAAGGGAAATTAATGATCGCATGCTTCAGTACCCAAGAATGATTGTATCGTGTTCTTCGAAGAGTCAAATCATGATGAGTGTCAGAATTACGCATTCATTAGAAATTAATGCTTTCATGTCAATCTTTTGTCATTTCTCTTCTTCTTTGCGTAAACTGCAAGACATGTAATTGATATAAATCTATATGCAGGAAACATCTAAGGAAAAGAGGAATGCGCCAATGGGGTAACAGAGAGAAGATGCCTCCACAAATGGATGCCGCATGCAGCAGGACCGCGGATTCCAGAGTATCGCCCAACAGGCACTGATGAAAATAGACTATCTAAGACTCAGAGTCAAAGGCACACAAAAGCAGCGTGTTTGCAAAAGATCTTGAAGCTTAGACTCGGTAAAGCAAAAAGAGAAATGCAAAAGAAGGAGGACGCTCCAGAAAAGCCTGGAACAAAGAACGGAAGCAATTCTCGATACAAGGGATTGTCCAGACAACGCGACTCCTAACTCATTGAGTCATTCGCACCACCGGAAACCGAAATAGCAACAGCAAAATCAGTTCGAAAGGAACCTGGGTTGTACTAAGTATACGCACAGCGAATACACCCAGCTAGAGAAAGGTTTTCAAAAATATCTTCTATTCTGTCAGAAAGAGGTGCCAGCTCTTGTTGTTTCCACTTTTATCACTCAAACGAAAGAAGAAGACAGCCAGCCGACTCTTCCCAGGTAAACGTTGCATTGCTTACAGCACTAAGGAGAAGATACAAAAACGGTTAGAAATTAGATTTGATTTTTAGAAATAAATTTGCTTTTAGTAAAAGGGCGGTCATTTGAAGCCGTTCCCTAAATTTGTGTAATTAATATTAATTAGTTAGTAGTATTTAACCCTTCTCATGGCATTTGGAGAAGGGTCCAGAAATCTGTCAAAAAACTTGTCCTCAGAACATGCACTTTTGCACCCTCGGAGGGGGTTTTTGATGAATGGATGGATCGAGATTTATTTATGTTTGCATTTTAATGTCTGTTACTGATGTTGCACTTCTGTACTCTTAGCAGATATTAGAACAAGTAGAAATAGATCATTATTGCTTGAAGTTTATTAGTGAAATCAGTCATAAATGGTACTTTTATCTCTTGACTAATTTCTGCTTATATTCCTAAAGTGATATGCAGTTGAGTTCTTTATATGTTAATGTATGAATGTGTGTATTACCATTTGGCACTTCTGTACGGTGCAGTCATTTATTTGTGCTTGACATATGAATAACTAATTATGCGATATGCTGTTCACAACTGTTTTGCCTAACTTTTTATGCAGAATGGTTTATCTTAATGGATTTCTATTCTTATGATAGCTGAATGATCTTTATTACCAGCTATTGTTTGAAATCTTTCTTAGATCGTATAATAGAAGAAAAATACCCCGGGTTAGCGTAGATTAGATGTATTGTTTTTCATTAGATTACAATAACATAGAGTTAGTTTAGAAGTTAGAATTAAATTAGCTTAAAATACCCCTAGATCAATACCATCAAACTCTACACACACACACACCCCTCACATTGGGAAGCTGGTCCCATTACCCCTAGTTGGACCCGCTACTCCAAACGGGTAAGGAGCCGCCAACCAGGTTCTGGACCGGGTGGGTATCACCCTTGTTGTTGACCTGATTTCGGGGCCCTCAACATATTTGGCGCTAGAATGAGGGCCGAGCTATGAATGGCGCATAAATCAAAATCTAAATACCATTCTGAGAGCAAATCACCCTCACCAACTCCCCCGACTTCTCCGGTACGATTAAACTCGGAGCAAGAAGTCGCTCGGGCATCCACCGCTGCTACACACTCTAATATATCAGACCAACTTATCATTGATCCCCCTGAACTTCAAACTTTGATTCATAAACTCCAGGGATTCTCTATTTTTACTCAGAGGTCTGATAAATCTAAAGGCAGTGTGACTTCACAGTACAATCCTGCTCATCCCCTGACCAGATTGAAGAGTGAAAAGTTTGGCATCCAGCCAACAGAAATCCCTCTCCCCACTAGGAAAAGAGCAAGGAAAGCACTTCCAGAGTCTGACAGAGAGACTCTTTCATCTACCTTGTCCATTTCAACTCCTTCACCGCGAAGTCAGCCACCCACATCTTCACCCCAGATCACTCATCCATCTTCCGCAACCCTTCCTCCGCGATCATCGAAGATCATAATATCTCCATCTTCTCAGCATCAGGGATCATCTTCTGCACTTCCATTGACTAGCAGCTCAACGATGGCCCAGTCTCCATGGAACAATCCTGGGGCGGTTTTAATGCCTCCACCCCTGAGCCCTATACCGGCCCATCCTGAGAAATGGCTGCCTAAATTCAATCCAGAAGCAGGCATGCTAGCCGAAGAACATATCAATAATTTCATGCTTTCTGTTAATCTCAACGGAGTTACTAACGAAGACGCTTTTGTCCGGCTTTTCCCTTATACAATGCAAGGAACAGCCGGGTCGTGGTACTTTTCGTTACCTTCCGGATCCATCACAAGCTGGGATATTTTTCAAAGTCAGTTCCTCACCAATTTTGGTGATGACAGATCCACGGCGACATTGATCAATGACCTATCTAATCTTAAGGCTAAGGCTAGAGAACCCATTAAAGATTTTAACTTAGGGTTCAATAAGATCCTCAACAAAATCCCCGCTGCTTCACAACCCAGCGAGGAAGTAAGATGTGAATGGTACATCACAGCTTTACCTCCAAACTTGGCTATCTTCGTAGATAGGGCAAACAAGACCACCTTAGTTGACAACTTGACAGAGGCGTTAGCAGTGGAAAAATGCGTGGTAGCCCTAGAAAAGAGATCTGCTATAGAAGAACGCAAATCTGAGAAGATCTCTTTCAAAGAAGACACCAAGAAGAAGCAAACAAAAGATCCTTTCGATTTGGAAGGATTACAAAAAGTGTTGAAAGCCATGTCCAATGAGATGATTGATATTAAGAAACAAGTAGTAGAGACTTCTTCGAAAAAGCCCTATAGGACTTTTAAAAGAAATCCTCCCATGGAGGTAAAACCACCCAGTGCTGTCTCAAATGTTGAATCTGAAGAAGACGAAGAAGAAGAGAATACCACTGAAGGGCAGACCGACGATGAAGAAGTTGTAGAACTACAAGGAATGTGGGACTTCATCCTCCCACAAGAATAGGATCAAGAATCATTTCTTGTTAGCACGAGAAGAAAAAATCAACTTGATCCTCCCCAAACTACCCCAAAACAAAAGGGCGCAAGCCCTGCAACAAAAGATAAGGTCGCAACAAAGAAGACTACTGCTAAAGCGACCCAGTTTAGCCCAGTCCAATCTGATCAAGCACCTCCATCAAGAACACTGATAGTGTCGGATGAAATGGAGTATAACATCATTGATGTCATGAAGAAGACTAGGGCTAACATCACTCTTTATGAATTGAGTAAATTGAAACACCAGCAGAAAATAATGATTAAATAATTACATGCTGTGCCTACTACATCTTTACCTACAGTTGTAGCTTCCCACAATCTGGGAAGGCCTCCAACCAACGCGATCAATAAGATTGATCCTAATGACATCGCCTTGATTGGAGGAAGATCAAGATCTCATACTCCTCCTTTTCTTCTCACATATGAAATCTTCAATAAAAACGTGCACAATTGCTTGGTCGATTCTGGTGCTTCAACGAATATTTTACCCAGGTCAATATGTGCCAAATTGAATGTGCAACCTCAAAAATATGTAGTACGTATAGTTCAACTTGATCGATCCCAAGTCGAAGTGATTGGTGAACTTAATCAGGTGACCATAAGATTGTCGTCTAACCCAAAAGTGTGTAAGGTTATCGACATTCTAGTAGCTGATATCCCTGAGTTCTATGGTTTGATTCTTAGCAGGGATTGGTCGGAGAAACTCCACGGATATTTCTCAACCGACTAGTCGCACATGTGGTTACCATACAATGGTAAACCAAATCAGATAAAGGTTGAACGAGAGTTGCACCAAAAATACATAGTGACAGAACTGGAAGGAGAAAATGAAGCCATAACATACAATAGCAGCATTATAGGCAATTACGCAGTAGATTCTTTCCTCGGCAATTTCAATGCTCATATTTCACCTTACTTAGAGAATTCAGTTTTATCCCAAGTTGAAAATTTCTCCCAAACTGATGACTCAAAATGTTTTAGTTTTTTAGATAATTCTGTAAATACATCTTTATTTTGGAAATTATATTTTGACGGGTCTAAATCCAATGAGGGAGCAGGAGCAGGATGCGTTTTGATTAGCCCGGACGGGAACAAGATTATGCTCACATGCAGACTTGAGTTCGATTGCATGAACAACACAGCAGAGTACGAAGCCTTGCTTCAAGGCCTATACAAAGCAATCAGATTGAACGTTAAGTATCTTCAAGTCTTTGGAGATTCTGAGATCGTCGTAAAACAGGTACGTAACACCATACATTGCCTGTCAAGTCATTTAAAGCACTATCAATCGTTAGTTCAAGATCTCACTGCACATTTCATAGCATTCAACATCTCGTCAATTCCAAGAATTCAAAACGCGAGCGCAGACCTGTTAGCTAACGTAGCCTCTAGACTTATTCCTTCCAAAGATTTTAGTCCTGATAGGTTTTCAATAGAATTAATCTTTAGACCATCCATCCCCGACAACATCAGCAATTGGAGAGTATTCAACGATGATCCTGACATCGTAAATTTCCTTACTTCTGAAGGATCCTACTCAAATCAGATAATCGACGAAGGCCATCATGATCACCAAATACAACAAAATGGCACTGACAATGTTATACCGAAATCAGTGGTCAAGTTAGAATATTTATATGATTTGAAAAGTCGGTTTAAAAGGTCCGCCAATGCTAAACTTTACAGTTCTACCCTGAACTATGAATTAGTAAACGTAGGGACCGATCAGAAGCCACAAAACGTTAACCTAGGCCACGACCTAGCCCCTGAAGAGAAATCAGCATATATCCGTCTTCTGAGACAGTACAAAAACGTTTCTGCCTGGAATTACGATGAGCTGAAGACTTACAACACTTCTATCATTCAACACAATATCCCTATGATTGACAATGAAAAACCTGTCCAGCAGAAGCTCAGTAAAATCCACCCCAACTTAGAAAATCAGATAAAAACTGAGCTGAACAAGCTGCTGAGAGCCAGAATAATTTTCTCGGTCAGACATTCCAAATGGGTATCCAATATGGTATCCGTTATAAAGAAAAACGGAGATATTAGGATCTGTATCGACTTCCGGAATCTCAACAAAGCCTGTCAGAAAGATAACTTTCCCCTCCCACCTATGGAACAAATATTACAGGCAGTAGCAGGCTCAGAATTAATGTCTTTCCTGGATGGATTTTCAGGATACAATCAAGTACTGGTGCATCCCGATGATCAGTTAAAGACTACGTTCCAAACCAAATGGGGCACTTATGCATATCGGAAGATGCCATTTGGTCTGATCAATGCCGGAGCTACCTTTCAGAGAGCCATGGACATCACATTTAAAGGGTTAGTCAATAAATCAGTAGTGATTTACCTGGATGATATAATAGTGTACTCCAAAAAATGAAGCAACCATCTCAAAGATTTGAAGCAAATCTTTCAAAGATTTTTGAGGTATGGGATTTCGCTCAACCCAAAGAAATCTTTCTTTGCATTAAGCGAAGGGAAATTGCTCGGATTCATAGTGTCGAAATCTGGTATTCACATAGAACCCGATAGAATCAAGGAAATTTCTGAAATATCCATACCCCATAACGAGAAAGCCATGCAATCCTTCCTTGGACAGATCAATTTTGTCAAAAGATTTGTCCCGGATTTTTCACGTATTATTTTTCCCTTACAAAATATGATAAAAAAGAATTCAAATTTTAAATGGGGTCTAGATGAGCATGAAGCATTCAACTTAATCAAACAAGCTATCATCAACGCTCCATCTTTAGCAACCCCAAATTTTTCAGAACCTTTTATCTTATACACGTTTGCCTCAGAGAAATCTTATGCTGCGATTTTAACTCAAGCGAATCAAGAAAAGGCAGAAGCTCCAATCGCATTTTTTAGCTCGAACTTACAAGGTGCTGAACTCAATTATTCAGATGTGGAGAAACAGGCATATGCTGTTTTCAAAGCAATCAAATATTTCAGACCTTTCTTGCTAAAAGCCCATACCAAAGTCATAGTGTCATTCCCAGCGGTAAGAAACCTCCTGATATAGAAGGACGTGGGCGAAAAGAGAGCGAATTGGATCACCGCCTTACAAGAATACGATCTTGAGATCAAGCCAGCACACATCGTGAGAGGTCAAGGCTTCTGCAAGATGTTAGCTGGAGCATCGAAAATTCCTAAGAACTCGTCTGAAGAGGTACACACGTACGAGGTAAGCCTAAACGACGCAGAATCATTATATGCTGACACCATTTATTTTCTTAAGAACGGGTATGCTCCATTTCACCTAGATCACACCAAGAAGAGAGCCCTGAGATTGAGAGCTAAACAATACCAGCTCATAAATGATGTTCTGTTTAAAAGAAATTACGATTCTGTGCTTCTTAGATGTCTTGAGAAAACTGAAGCCGAAAAGGTTTTGCAGGAACTTCACGATGGACCAGCAGGTGGACACTATGTTGGAGAAGCCACCGCACATAAAATCTTGCATGCAGGATATTACTGGCCCACGCTGTTCAAAGACTCATACAATTACGTAAGGAAATCCCAAGTCTGCGAGACTGCTGCAGGGAAACAAAAGAAGTCATCCATGCCACTGCAGCCGGTTAACATTGAGCAACTGTTCAGTCAATGGGGCCTCGACATAATAGGTGAGATCATTCCTCACTCTTCTAAACAGCATAGGTATATCCTCACGGCAACTGACTATTTTACCAAATGGGTAGAAGCAGTTCCTCTCAAGACAGCTAATTCTGAAAACATTATTGAATTCATAGATCAGTTTATCATCACTAGGTTTGGATTGCCAATGGCCTTAATGTTTGATAATGCATTATATTTTTCTGGAAATGTAATGACTGAGTTTGCGCTCAAAAGAGGGTTCAAACTGAAGTATTCTGCCAACTATTATCCGCAAGGTAACGGGTTGGCCGAATCAACAAACAAGAACCTAATCAGGATTATTAAAAAGACAATTGACCAAAACCAAAAGAATTGGCACAAAGCGCTGGTAAATGCCTTATGGGCAGATAGAATTACAAAGAAAGCTTCTATCGGCACTTCTCCCTTTAATTTATTTTATGGGAGAGAAGTGGTTCTTCCGACTCACCTAGTCATTCCCTCTTTGTCTTTAGTGCAATATATCGATGAAGTATCTACTTCCTCTTTACAATTAAGACAAACGGAAATAATCAAACTAGAAGAGCAAAGAGAACAAGCTAGGAAAACCCATGCTCATCACCAAGCACTAATAAAATCTTCTTTTGACTCAAGCATCATAACCAGAAAAAACTTTCAGATGGGTGATTTAGTTTTAAAATGGGATAAGGCTCATAAAGAAAAGGGCAAACATACGAAATTCTAGAAGCTGTGGCTTGGTCCTTTTCAGATTGTAGAGGTCATAGGCCCATCGACTTTTGTGTTCCAGGATTTAACAGGCAGGAGAGATTCTCTGCCTGTGAATGGAAAAATTCTCAAAATGTATTTTCCATAGAAGAGAATTCTTCTAATTTTTGTAGGATAGATTTAATTTTTAGTTTTTGTTTTTTTTTTGTTTTTCTCTTTTTATGAATAAAACCCGTTGTAAATGATCATTTAAAAAGGATTCATGAAAGAGCACGCCAATTCTCTATCAGATTTTGATTTCGCTTGTACAAATAGCAAAATTTTTGAAAATCTGAATTTTATTATTGACAAATAGAGTTAACTTCACCTTGACTACGATGCTAGTTTCAACCTCTAAAAACTTTGACAAAAGCAACCTTTGGTAAAGAATTGTTTTGTATCAGCATAATGAAAGGTATCATCAATAATAAAATAAGTATTCTCTGCAAAACTGTTGTTTTCAAAAACTCTATTATTGTCGTCCAGAGCTTTCTTAAGGAAAAACAATGACTTCCTCCTTGCTAAAAGGAAATTGCAACATTCAGAGGAATAATCCAAGGAAAACACTATATCTCAAAGAATAAGAGGTCTCATCACGAGCCGGCTTATCATGATCACAGATATTATAACTTGTTGACTTTGCCAATACTGTCTATCAAAACAGGGCAACGACTTAAGATTGCTGCAATCAAAAGACAAGAGGTCTCATCACGAGCCGACTTGTTCAGCAAAAGTGTAAATCAAGTGAATGACTGTGTCATAATTTGGCCACCAAACCAAGACATTGTTCTTTAGAGAATTAAAAAAGGAAAAGTGTGTCAAAAAGGATTTTTTTTTCTCTGGAATGTTGCGAGTAACCTCAAGCAGGAAAAAGGATCATTGCTGGATAACATGGTAACCCTGTCGAGGCTATGGACGCTTGCGGGCAGCAGAGGCTCTACCTACGACAAATGAGCATACTTTTAAGCCAGTACGCAGAGAAGACCTTATTTTATCTTTAATCAAGACCAAGTAATGTCTGGTGCGAATGCAAGAAAAAGCCTGAGGAAGCAAGCAATTGGGATATAAAAAGGTTGAGACAAAGTATCGTTGACAAGGTGAGGGGTAATCTACTCTATCTGTCCATAACAAAATTTAGACATATAAAAATTTTGTTGTTTCGGAAGTGAACGGTCAATAGAAAAGCAGAGATAACTGGTTCTTCACAGTGAATCGCCATTGTTGTGGTCACCAACAACCCCCCTCTTTGTTTGATATTAGTAATAACATCAAGCAAAGGGGGACCCTTAACCAAAAATCCAAAAAATATTTTGTTTAAAAAATATTTTGTATTAACTCCCTAAGAGCTATATCGCGTCGCAAAGGTAGAGAGAAGCGTTTTCCCAAAGCGCATAAATACACTGAAAAAAAGAGCGACGTGAGAACCCATCGCATCGCGTGCATTAAAAGCACTCAAAAAGCGAAAACCTAAGGAATCGCCGACGGCCGATATATGACGTCGCACGTCGCAATGTCGCATAAGCAGCACAGAGTGATAAAGCGAAAACCTTGCGATCTTGCGATCTGCGATATTGGCAATTTGCGGTAACAATTAATGACGTCGCAGTCCTCGATACTACGATTCCAATCGCAGAAAGGACTCATCGCAAGAATTCTCTGACATAAACGGTAAACCCAAAACTGAGCGCGCGCCTTAAGGGAAATTAATGATCGCATGCTTCAGTACCTAAGAATGATTGTATCGCGTTTTTCGAAGAGTCAAATCATGATGAGTGTCAGAGTTACGCATTCATTAGAACTTAATGCTTTCATGTCAATCTTTTAGTCATTTCTCTTCTTCTTTGCGTAAACTGCAAGACATGTAACTGATATAAATCTATATGCAGGAAACATCTAAGGAAAAGAGGAAAGCGCCAATGGGGTAACAGAGAGAAGATGCCTCCGCAAATGGATGCCGCATGCAGCAGGACCGCGGATTCCAGAGTATCGCCCAATAGGTGCTGATGAAAATAGACTATCTAAGACTCAGAGTCAAAGGTGCACAAAAGCAGCGTGTTTGCAAAAGATCTTGAAGCTCAGACTGGGTAAAGCAAAAAGAGAAATGCAAAAGAAGGAGGACGCTCCAGAAAAGCCTGGAACAAAGAACAGAAGCAATTCTCAATACAGGGGATTGTCCAGACAACGCGAATCCTAACTCATTAAGTCATTCGCATGACCGAAAACCGAAATAGCAACAGCAAAATTAGTTCGAAAGGAACCTGGGTTGTACTAAGTATACGCACAGCGAATACACCCAGCTAGAGAAAGGTTTTCGAAAATATCTTCTAGGCTGTCAGAAAGAGGTGCCAGCTCTTGTTGTTTCCACTTTTATCACTCAAACGAAAGAAGAAGACAGCTACCCGACTCTTCCCAGGCAAACGTTGCATTGCTTACAGCACTAAGGAGCAGATATAGAAACGGTTAGAAATTAGATTTGATTCTTAGAAATAAATTTGCTTTTAGTAAAAGGGCGGTCATTTGAAGCCGTTCCCTAAATTTGTGTAATTAAGATAAATTAGTTAGTAGTATTTAACCCTTCTCATGGCATTTGGAGAAGGGTCCGGAAATCTGTCAAAAAACTTGTCCTCAGAACATGCACTTTTGCACCCTTGGAGGGGGTTTTTGATGAATGGATGGATCGAGATTTATTTATGTTTGCATTTTAATGTCTGTTACTGATGTTTCACTTCTGTACTCTTAGCAGATATTAGAACAAGTAGAAATAAATCGTTATTGCTTGAAGTTTATTAGTGAAATCAGTCATAAATGGTACTTTTATCTCTTGACTAATTTCTGCTTATATTCCTAAAGTGATATGCAGCTGAGTTCTTTATATGTTAATGTATGAATGTGTGTATTACCATTTGGCACTTCTGTACGGTGGAGTCATTTATTTGTGCTTGACATATGAATAACTAATTATGCGATATGATGTTCACAACTGTTTTTCCTAACTTTTTATGCAGAATGGTTTATCTTAATGGATTTCTATTCTTATGATAGCTGAATGATCTTTATTACCAACTATTGTTCGAAATCTTTTTTAGATCGCATAATAGAAGAAAAATACCCCGGGTTAGCGTAGATTAGATGTATTGTTTTTCATTATATTACAATAGCATAGAGTTAGTTTAGAAGTTAGAATTAAATTAGCTTAAAATACCCCTAAATCAATACCATCAAACTCTACACACACACACACCCCTCACATTGGGAAACTGGTCCCATTACCCCGAGTCGGACCCGCTACTCCAAATGGGCAAGGAGCCGCCAACCAGGTTCTGGACCGGGTGGGTATCCCCCTTGTTGTTGACCCGATTTTGGGGCCCTCAACATAAGTGTGAAATGGTAGGGCCCAGTTTGGGCTTCTCAGAATTGGGGCAGTCATGAGCTTACTCTTCAAGGTATCTAGGGCTTCTTGATAGTTTTCTGACCATATGAACTCAACATCTTTACCTAGGAGGCTAAACAAAGGAGAGGCTATCTTGCTAAAGTCTTTAATGAATCTTTTGTAATATCTAGCTAAGCCTAGGAAACTTCTAACATCTCTCACTTTTTGAGGTGGTGGGACCCTTTGGATGATGGAAATTTTGTTGGGGTCCACCTGTAGTCCTTGTTGAGATATTGCATGACCTAGCACAGTCCCTTTAGTCATAAAAAATTCACATTTTTCCATACTGAGGGACAGGTTCATCTCAATACACTTATCTAGAACTTTTCCTAGGTTAGATAAAGCTTCCTAAAAGTCAGAGCCATAAGGAGTAAAATCATCCATGTATATTTCTACTGCATCATGAACCAGTTTAGAAAATGTTCTCGACACTGCTCTTTGAAAAGTGGCTGGAGCATTGCACAAACCAAAAGGAAGGATCCTCTATGAAAAGGTACGGACAAGTGAAAGTAGTCTTATCTTGGTCTTTTGCGCTGATTTGAATGTGATTGTACCCACTAAACCCATGTAGGAAAGAGAAAAAAAATTCCCTGCCAGACCGTCTAACACATGATCTATGAATGCTAAAGGAAAGTGGTACTTTTTAGTGGCTTTGCTCAATTCCTGATAGTCGACACAGATTCTCCACTCACCATATTTTTTTGGCACTAACACCAAAGGAGAGACCCATTCACTGTTAGAAATGGGATAGATGAATCCTACATCCAACAATCTTTGCAGTTCTTCCTTAACAATATCTTTAAGTGCTAGGTTCATCCTCCTTTGAGGCTGCCTGACTAGCTTGCAATCTTCCTTGATGTATATATGATGAATACATACTAAAGGGTGTACTCCCTTAATCTCCTTATAACTCTAGGCGAAAGCATCTATATGTTTTCTAAGTAGGTTGCATAGATCCTTCTCCTGTGAAGGAGATAGGGATGGATTGATTTTCAATGTTCTTTCTGGGCTGAACTCTATATTTTTGACACAGAGAGGAGTAGGGTTGGCCACATAGAGATCAATTGATGGGTTGTTTTGGGTTTCCCTTACTATGTCTTCTAATGGTGATACATTGGGAGGTGGATTCCGAATCAAATTTTCAATCATATCATCCTCATCTTGCGGTTTTCCTCCCATGGCAATTTCCAACGCACAAAGCAGCACAGAATAAACTGCATCCTCAACCTCCTCCTCCAACCAAAGGGGTAGATCATGTTCTAGCAAGGGTTGTGTAGGAGGACATAGTGTCAACTACTTGGACATATGCCCATTCTTGATGGTCATGTTCCCAGCTTGGCAGTTGATGTAGGCATCGGCTGTAGCCAACTAGGGTCTTCCCAGAATGAGAGGATACCCAATGAGCTTTGCCTTTGGCTGGAGAACTAAGAAATCAGTAGGGTACTCTCAAGAATCAACGAAGACCATCATATCTTCCAAAATCCCCTCAGGGGTGATGGTGGAACAGTCTGCTAGCTGCAGCACTATCTTGGTCTTCCCCAAGGAGCACTGGAGGTTAAGTTTGAGCATTGTGTCATTTTTCATCACATTAATGGTAGCTCCCAGATCAATCAAGGTATGTGGGACCATTGTGCCATTGATGTGGACATCAACTACTGGGCTTCCAGGATCCAGATATTTTGGATAGATTATCTGTCCCAACATCAGGTCGAATAATTGTCCTATGACATTGACAGTTGAGGCATCTCTCTTGTGCCTTCCTGGATGCTTAAAGCACTTCTCTTCGATCAACCTATTGTAGATAGGTACATATTTTATGGCTTGGATAAGTGGTATCCTCACAGATAAATGTTTCAATTCTTCTAGGTGTTCAGTCTCTTCTGGGGTAAGCTGGATTGTCATGGATAGTCTCTCAGGAAAGGGTCGATTTGCTTTAGGTTCGCTTTCCTCTTTATCTTCCTCAACCTCCCTGGGTGGAGGTTGGCTATCTGGGAGAAATTTCCAAGATCGCAAGTTGATTTCTTGAATCTCCACGACATAAGTTGGGCATAATGGCTCCCCACTATACACTTACTGAGCATGTCTATTGTTCATGTTTAGATTTGGTTGGGTAGGCATTTCGGGTTTCCTTGGTGGAACAATAGGTAACGATTGTGGTTGGGTAGGTGGTGGAGGTAGAAGAGGGGAGGAGAGTTGTATTAGGGTCTCCACCCATGATGAGATGCATTCCACTGTGGTTGCGGCTGAGTATAGCATTGAAATGAATGAGCGGTTGGTTGGGCATGATATTGAGATGTGAAGGACCAAGGAGGAGGTGTGGAGAAGGAAGGATAAGTAGGGGGCCCCAAGAAGGTGTGACTTGGCTGGGGTGGTAGTATGCCTGAGATGTCCCTTGCATCCCCTGCTGGTATTGTCTAGGTCCATGCAACCTCCTTTGGTTTATGTAATAGATCAGTTCAATGGCTCTTTCAGCCCCTTGGTATACAACTTTAAGACCGGGCAAGGAAGTGCATTTATCTATAGAATGATTCTCTTCACAGACTGAATATAACTCTATAGAGTTCAATGGGAATTCATTCCTAGGATGCCTCCTCGTGCATCTAGGACAAAAAATGGCTAAAGCCCTCTCTGCTTCCTCTTACTTTCTTTTGATATGTAAGGTATCGATTTGCATGGTAAGAGTCTATAGCATCCCACTCTTAAAATATTATAGAATGCTTCCAATTTCCCCTTTTATGAATGAATTGGAAGAAGAGGTACTGGCTATGGGTTGACTCCCTCTACCTCTCTTTCTGGCTACTCTAGAATGGTTTCTAAAAATAATCTTTATGTGCTCATATGATAGTTGGTAAATGTCTCCCCCAAAAAATAGATGGAGGGTGTGTAAAAGGTCTTCAGGGATTCCCCTAAGCAGGACCAACTTCAGAGACTGAGGGTCAAGTGTACACCCGACCCTTTTGTAATTGAGCTGGAACCTCTCTTCGTAGTCTTCCAGGGACTCATCACTTCCCATGGTCATTTAGAAGATTTCTTATTTAGTACCTTGACCTACGATAGTATTGATGCTTGTTGTTGAAGGCTTGCTGCATCGGAGCCCATGTTGTGATGCTATTGCCAGGTAACCCCATGGACCAACGCAATGTTATGTCCTTGAGAGTAGTAGGGAAGAGTTTCAATTTTTTCTCATCTTCTGCATAGTCATAAGTTCGAAAGATGATGGCGAACTCAAATAAGAAGGTGTCACAATATTCTATATTCAGGCCATGGAAGTGAGCTAGGGCTAAAGGACTTATAGTTTTCATTTTGGTGTTCCCATTGTTCTCACGAATGGCAAAGGTACCCTCTATTCCTTCTCCATTTCCCCTTGCATTTCTGCTTTTAGCCATTGGCTCGAGAGGAATGTTTTCTTCTTTTTCTTCCCCTATAGGTTCTTCAAATATGTTTGGTTGTTCACCTAAGGGTGCTTCTTGATCGCAGACACTAAAGAAGAGAGAAGGTTGGATGTGTGACGCAGTGGGGGTGTTAGGAATTTTTTTTCCTGAGTTATCTCTATTCCTCCGAGGAATGAAAAGAAATTTTTTTGGTTGGTTTTTGTTTATTTTTCCCCACACTAATAGTACTTGCAGAAACTAAAATTTATTGAAAAAAACAAATTGCAACTAGCTGAAATGAACTTGCTAAATGGAAATATGCAGAATTGAAAAGGAAAGCAAAGAAATGTAGAACTTGAAAGAAAAGAAATGACTAGTCTACTTTTGCCGCAATAAACTATTAGCAGAATGTTGTAATAGGAAATAGAAGAAAGCAATAATCATAGAATACTCTTACGCTTCCCCGAAAATGGCACTGAAAAGTTGTGAGTGTCAGTATTGCAGCAAGAATGTTGCAACTCCTAGGTTGCCAACTTTACTCTTATCAACCCGGTAGTTCGTAACAAACTTGGAAGCATCGGTGCTATATGCACAAGTACTAGTTGGTTATCTGGCACAATATCCCTAGGAGCTCAAGCCAACTTCTATAGATTTTAGAAGAAGCTTTATGTGTGATTAAAGAAAATAAATATTACTCTACAGAAGCTACTCTAATTGAAGAAAGGACAAAGATTGGAATGTAAAGCAAAACCTAGTAAACCCCGATTAACAAGCTAATTCTACTTTTGCCAAAAACACTATGAAACCCATGAAAACAACACCATTACCCACTCAGGAAAGCAAACAACATCTAACCATTCTATTTCTGGAAGTAAATGAGCAAAAAACATATTTTTGGATTTTTATGTTTTTCTATGTGAATTTGACATGCATCTAATTTATTGTGTGTGAGTGTAGCAGTGAACAAGTGGAGGTAAAGGGTGGCTTTGGAGCTTGGAAGGATGGAATATGGTGTGGATGGGTCCTAGGAGGTCTTAGGTGCCCTTCTGGAGGCTTTTACCACACTCGGCCTTCAAAATAAAGCCTACAAGAAAAACTACAGGAGGACACAGGGAAAGTATAGGAGGAAAACAGGGAAACTACAGGAGGCCTACAAGAGGAGGACGAGAGCAATTTTCTCTATTTTGAGTGTGTTAGAGTGGGTGGAAAGGGTGGAAGAAGGTTTAAGTGAGGTGTTAGGGTGCCTATGGTCTACCATGACGCACCAGGAGAGAGAAAGATGATTGGGTTTGCTCAAGGCGAGAGGAAGAAGTTCTATGGAAAATGCAGGAAACTAAGGCAGAATTGAGGTGAGGTTTGGGAAGACTTATAGGGCATGGATCAAATGGAGGTTGTGATTGATAATAAGCTGGCCTACTACTAGAAGAGATCTACCACAAAGGAATTGACAATTAACTAAGAAGATCAATCAATAAATGAAATGAGTGCATTTAGGAAAAACATAGTTTTGCATTAAAATGATCTGAAATATGATCTATGAAAGGAAATTCTAAGAAATGATGCAAGAAAGGAAAGCATGAAAGAGGACTATTGCAAATCAAGAAGTGAACATGACGATGAAGATCTGAAGCAAAGAAAAACTACACTATTAAGCTATTAAAAAGCTGCAAACACCAGAAGTCCTATGACTGAAGAAAATCATGGTCCTAGGAGGACGAAGAGAGGCCAAGGCACTATTTCTAGCCTTTGAAATATTTTTTGATCAGTACTCAACCTACTTCAGAAATCACAAAGGGAAGCAAACTACTAAATCATCAAAAGCAACCTATTCTTAACCATGATAGAAAGACATCTAGTAGCAAATTAGTCTACAACCTGAAATAAGCATACAAACAGAAGTAAACAGAAGCTGGGCTACTTGGATTGGGCCCTAACCCAAGAGCTCCAGCCCTTTTAGGTAACTCAGTGCTATCTTGAAAAGGATGCCATCTTCATTATTAAAAAAATAGCAATTTTACATGAAACTATCACAAAATAATAAGCTCAAAATTTGAGCAGAGTTTACATAAGAAACAAATCTGAGCCTAGTTAGGCACTAGGACTCTCTACTTATACATTTGAAGCTACCAATAGCTTCCTTAAAATCAGGGAGGCTTGGCTCCCAAAAATCGAGATAACTATAAGTCATCCTCCACTTGCTCGGCTGCCTTCTAGTGCATGATTCGGTTGCTTGTACTTTGAGCTGAATCACGGAGAATTCGAGGTGAGGAGTAATAAATGAGGGGGATTCCCTCCTATAAGTCCTCTCCTCTATCTACTTTGAGTTATTTCTTCCATTTTACCACTGGGTCATTGGCTTTGACCTCGAAATCCATCAATAATCTGCATTAAATACATGTTAGACCACATGGCATCATAACTAACTCAACTCACTCTATAAGCTTAAATATAATCAGAAAATCATACAATAAGCTAAGATAATGGTTGGTTTGACTAGGTTAGGAGGTAAGATGGGCCCATATAATTACCCATTTATGAGGCTCATCAGTCCATCAACGACCTAAACTTCAACAATTATAGTTTTTCCCCCTAGTTCTATCTGCAGGTTACTTCAAATTCCACAAGATGTGTAAGTGCGACCATCAAAATCTTTTAATGCTGTAGGTGATGGTGAAAAAGGTGGTGAGTGAAGTGTTTTGCAAAAATTCATTGACATGATATAAGTAGATGAACCCTCGTCAACAATGCTTCAGTGAATGAATTTATTCGAAGCTTTTACTTGGATCAACAATGCTAACTGTGTTGGTAATTGTGGCATATAACCTACATGGTGAAAAACCATGAGATTGGAATCCATTGGATCAATTCCACCAATTGCTAACAATAAAGCCTGCTTTTGGGAGGGAGAATTTTGAAGCACCTCAAGCTTCGACATAGAAAAAGGTGACTGAGGCAAATATTTTACTATGTTATAATTCTGTGATGCTCGAGCTCGAGGGTTGAACGTAGATTTTTTCACAACTCCCTTAGGTGGTTTTATTGTTACCGTTGGTGTAATGGGTGGTGGAATGGAATCAAACGAAGTCGCAGTCAAAGTATTGGGTTGATCTATAGCCTGGTTGTTTGACAACAATGGCGGATTACCATAATATTTAATTCATGTAGTCACCAAAACACCAGTCTTAGGCTTAGTGGCAGATAGAATAAGCACTTGTGAAGTGGAAGCATGATCTGTAGCAACCAAATAAGTCTCTAGGTTTGGAAAAGGGTCTGTCAAAATAGCGAATGCACTAGAAGTCTTAAGAACTTTTGAGACTTCAGATCGGGGAGGAAAATCTCACGTAAAGCGCTCCTCATTACAGATTAAACATGGGAAATGAGGTTTACTATCCAGAGGAGAGGAATTGGATGATTTCTTTTGAGGAGGAGAATTTTGTTTCTTTCAGGTTTTCCCCTTTTTCTTTCTTCGAGGTTGCTTTTCATTATTACCTTTGTTAGATGACACGATATTTATTTTAAAAGTAAGTGTATTATGAAGTGCATTACAACTTTGATTTGAAATAGAAATTGTTTGACTAGATGGTTTACTTACTATTTGAGTGCTTGAAAAACCTATCACACCATCACTAGCATCAAAGTCCTTACTAGATGGACGTGGTGGAACAACAAAAGCTGGTCTAGGTCCATTTGGAACCTTATCATAGAGCGTGCCAGACTGGCTGTAAATCAAGTCTAGGTATTGGGAACACACAATTACTTGCCTTTCAATAAAAAATACTCCTTTAGCCACATCCTCAGTGATAAATGGAAACAAGGATTTGATAAACCATTTAGCTAAAGGTTGATCAAGAACAAAAGTTTTGACCATCCGACGACGGCGATGCCACTCGTGAATATGATCAGGAATGTGAGTAGCAGTGGCCTATTTAAAGTTTGTCAACAATTCTGTTCCAGTTTCATATCTAATTGATAACTGGAAGTGGGTTAAAAATGTAGTGGTTAATGATGTCAAGTTTCCAAATGAAGCTCGTGGTAGTTCAATATACCACTTTGCAGCCGAACCAATAAGCGTTTGCTAGAAAAGGCGTAGCCTTACTAAATCATCAATTATGGAGTTGGATGAACACCATAAATGGAAAGTCATAACATGATTGAACAGATCTTCTCTGGGGTTTACATTGAGCTTAGGAATATGGTAAGTGAATTTGTGTGGAGACACCGCCGACCAAGGTGCATAAAGAATGGGATAATTGGTAAGCCTCTTTAAATCTGGTAATTCAAGTGTTGCTACAAAAGTAAATTGTAAGTTTAGGTTAGGTTGAGCGTAACCAGGCTAAGATAGAATTGCCTGGGCAATTGGCCTTTGCATACCAGCGTAAGGAATTTGTTGCTAGTGACCTTGAAATGGCTAGGTTTCTTGAGCATATCCAATATAAGGTGGTTGTTGGGCACCAGGATAAATTTTCTATTGTCCAAACCCAACATAGGCTTATTGACCAGGACCTAGGTAAACTTGTTGTTGACCAAACCTAACATAGGCTTGTTGACCAAGTCGAGGATAACTTTGGTACTATTAGAGTTGATGTTGTTGACATTGTGGTTTCCGTGCTTATTGATGGAATAGTTATTTCCCACCATTTTAAGTTTGAGAAGGTTGTGAATAAATTATACCAATATAAGTTTGACTCATCCCAGTTGATGGTAAACTGGCCCGAGGTTGTTGGATTCTAGACAAAAATGGTTGTTATACAATGGCTTGATAAGACTGAGTCTGTGAACATGAAAATTTAGGGTTAGAGGTTGAAGGACGAGCTTGCAAAGGTTGTGATTCAATCAACTGAGCTTGTGACTGTGGTAAAGCTGTAATGAAAGGTGTAGTAGGTATGGATGAAATAGATTGCATTAGCTGTGATGGATACACAAGTCTTAGTTGAATGGGAATCGTAGTCTTCCACTGAAAAATAATCATTCCAGAATAAGTTCGACCTAAAGAAGATGGTATATTGCCATATGATTGCCCCCCAAAAAATGGAGGATAAGAATATTGGGCATATTGTTCTCCATATGGAGGTAGTTGAGTGTAAAGTGGATACATTGGATGGTAACCAGATGGACCAGTTTGATATTGACACGATGGATCAAACTATTTAGTATCCGTAAGTGAAGAACCAGGTAAAATTCCTATGTATGACATGGGTAAAGACCATGGACTAGAAGAAACACCAGAGTGAGTTCCAGATAATGATTGGAAACCTGGGTTGAACAGAACACGGTACAAATGTGACTTAGGTGTTGTGGTAAACATTGAAGAAGTAGCAATAGTAGATGTTATTATAGCTGTAACAAATAATATAGGCTTGGATGTTGTTTCAACCATTGTTAAATGACCCAATAAATGTCCTAATGAATCTACGGGAGCTTGAAAGTAAACATGATGAAAAGGAGCATTTAACTGGGGATAAGAAGGATAAAGATAAAGCCCTGGTCCAAAATGAGTTGGAGTTCTAGGCAAAGTTTCTTCTTTAGATTCCTCTTCAATAGCAATTAAACCATGTGGAAGGATTTTACCATTAGGTGCATAATAAATTTCCAGTGTTTGACTCTATGGTAAAGCAGACGTCTCAACAGTTATAGATGTCTAAGGATAAATCATTCGATCGTCTTCTGGTATGGGAACAACTTTTGATTGTTAAACTTCGAGATCCAAGTGTTCTGGTAAAAGAACAATGCGTTGAGGATGGATTTCTTGAACAAATTTTGGTTCAAAAGTAATGTATGGTTGAACTGTGATAGGTTTGGGATCAACTTCCTGTTGAACAGATTCAAGTTCAGAAGTAATTTCTTGTTGAACAAATTTGGGTTGAGGATCAACTTCTTTTTGGGAAACTTAAACTACCATGTCACTAAGGTCACTTTTAGTGTCCTCAGGTAATTGTAAAGTTTCTACTTCACTAGCAGATAAACCAGTAATTGTAGGAGTAACTCGGATCACAGTACCTACCGGTATAGGCAACTATGGTAAATCAAATGAAGAACCAGAAATTTGCAATGTAATGGACTCAGTTAAACGAGACTACTTTTGCCGACTAGGTGTAGCTTCAGGGGGTAAAGGAGGTTTACACACTGTCCTCCTTGAGTGATGTGTTAAAGGTCGATTTTCCTCCACGATTTCTCATTGATTTTATTACAAAAAGAAATAAATGAAAAGGGGATAATCTAAGCAAAAGGATTACCAACTAATTGTGAACTACAATATACAGCCTCAGTAAACCAAGGACTTAACATACGTGCAAGAAATCTCCAAAAATGTTGTTTTTGGTCTATCAAAGTATACAAGTCGTCCAACTCGCTTACCTATGGATGGATAGAAACCTAATGTAGTCCTCCCATATATACCAGAAAGTATGTGGAGTCCCAATCCGTGTTAGCTTTCTCTAATGTGAAACTACACAGTGAGAGCATTCCTTTATACATTTCATACTATAACACCACCCTATATACCTGAAAGTATGTGAATGATCTATGATATACTTACATACGTGGAATGAGGTATCACACTTCAAATGTGTCGTATACCATTAGCGACATCTTCTATGTTTAATGACGCTAGAACACGTCTCTAGCCTAGACTTCTAAATGTTATGCTTTAGGTTACAATGCTCCATTAGGTTAATTGAGATAAATTTTAGTTGATCTTGTTTGAAAGTTTTCCTTCCAGGTTCACTGCGTGATATTTATAAAACTCCTAGAATGCAACTAAAATGAGAAAAATTCTTTTCATTTGATTTAAACAATGAAAATTGTAACTAAAAGGGATAGAGAAATCAGAATCTTTAAACAAAGAGCATAGAGCAGATCTAATGAAACTTTCCCTATACCATTGCTACAAGCACACACAAACTTCTAAATGCATTTTTTTCTTTTCATTCCTTTAATTTTTAGATGAACATAAGGAATGCAGGTTTTAAACCTGTATAGAAATTAATTGCACACGAATTCTAAAACACAGAAAATAAACAATGTGAGAGCATAACACATAAAACACATATACACAGATATTTTCCCCTGGATCCCAAAACCGATACTACCAGCTTGATTTTTCATTATGTTCCTTTCAATGTTACAACACATATTTATACATGCCGAAGCATCCAATACCATGGAAAAAAACCATCACGTCCAAAACCGTGGACTGAAAACCATCGTGTCCAAAACCATGTGTGAAAACAATGCATAAAACCATAGGTAGGTCTGTTGAACCTAATATAGGGTCCAAAAACAAAATTTTCTAGGGCGATGCCCCGAACCCCATAAATGGGGGTCACCTGCACCCCTCAAACCCCCTCTGACCTCCCCTCTATGCAATCGACGCAATGAAGGGGTCCTCCGCCGCCCCTCTAAACTCTTGGTTAACTACATGGGCTAGTCACGGAAAGAATATTACACAACCCAACAAGGAAACTAAATGCACGAACAATCAATAAATATTTTTCACAAGAAACAAAGACATTATGAAAATTTCTTTTTCAAAGAAATTAAGACTCTACGACAATTCTTTTTCAGAAAAGACTAATCGATTTAAGCTAACTTTGACAATGAATTCATAATGATAAAGAAGTCACTTAAGAAAAACTAAACAGTCAGGGCCAAAGTAGGGCCAAGAGAAGAAATGCAAATTGATTTCAGAGACATAGAAAACATTGATCTTTCAGCAAACAACATCAAAAGAAAATTTGGAAAAAGCCAAGCAAAAGATGGGTTTTGTAGCTTGACAGGGATTAGTGCAGCCCTAAGTGGGAGACGGTGTGGTACAGTGCACTGTCTCTATGATAAGACTACTCTACAGTGCACTCTGTCAAGACCAACACTGCACTGGTGCTAGAGAGCCCAATAAGGAGACATTTAAGCACACTTTCGACCAAAAACCACTTCAAGATGATTGAAAAGTGATCAATGAATTCAAGTCATTTCTACTGGGATGTAATATGATAAGGGTAAACCACTAGGAATGATGGTCGTTCCCTAGTATGGTCGCCAATTTTTTATACAAAATTTATACCTACGGATAAGCACATTTTCCCTAAGTGGGTAGTTACACTTAGAACAACATAAAGAAAGTGGTTTAACCTTTCCCTACAATATATAGATGAGATGAAGGAACCTACTTGTGATCTTTCACTTCCATTGATCTCCTTTGAATTTCTCTCGTTGCTCCCGCTCGAACTAAATTCACTCAATTAGTACCTGGCAACATAAACATAAGATGACAATGATAAAATCATATGAGCTATCTACTATAAAAAAATGGAATTGACAGCAGTTGAACATATATGCATCATAGATATAAGCAAGAATATGGGAAAAGGAACAAACAACTTTATTGATTGATAGAAGGAGGAGTTACACCCAATGTGGTTCAACCCCGTGTCACTCATCTAAGCTAGTCCAAACCGTCATCACACCAATCGCACATCAATCCAATAGAATAACATTACCTGACAATGATCTCAAGTCTCAAACCAACAATATTTCTCTACAATCTTCAAATTCTAGAACCTGATCACTATGATGAGTGGTTAATTTATATGTAAATGCAAGTGGTTTTGTCATAAATTGGGCATTGAATGGTTTTCCAAAACTAGAGTTAATGACCATGCAGAAAGTGATGAGAGTATACAGGGATAATTGATCCATATCCTATCCAAAGTCAAGCTCATAGGATTAGATAAGAGCTACGCATCTTTCTAGAATGCTTTAGAATCAAGGAATATTCTCGCAATCCTAGCCAATTTTTCTCATTCTCACCGATTGCAGGTATAAGTTGGCCTAAGTGCACTACAATGCAAGCCTAAATGGGCCTACCTGCTCTTCAACGTAGTTTCCCCTAACCAGGGTCGTGCTGGTGTCAAAGGAGGCATTTTAGCAAGGTTTCAAGCTAGGAAACTTTCATAGATTGAAGCATTCACTTTGATGACTTGTCTACGTCATGTAGAAACTGAAATAGGGTTTGATGAGCCCTAATTGTTTTGATCTGATCATCGCGAGTGATGTGCCCAAATAGACCTGTAACATTATAGAACATGGTTTTGAAGATGATGCTCAGTGTTGAGTCCCTATAATACTAGTGATTACCCCATTATTATTGTAGTTATACCCCTTATTAATATTTTTGTGCCCCTATTACCCCCATATTGTTATTACTGTGCCCCATAGAATCCCTCTATTGTTATTTTTGTGGCTTTATATTATTATTGTTAGGTCGGCTGGATTATATTGTGACTCCTTAGACTCCTATATAGAAAGGAGGTTTTGTCATTTGAATCATCCAAGAATTGTTCATTTATGTAATGTAAAGGAGGTTTCCCCCTCGAAGAGGCTGAATTCTAAGGCGTTGATCTACCTTTTCTATCTTTTCTTGAGCTGGTTTCATAACATTTGGTTTCAGAGCTTTGGATTCTAGGGTTTCGCTGCCCCAAACAGGTCATCGTGGAATTTTCGCTATAAATTTTTTTCTATGACGTTTCAGAAGTCACAAAAAAAACCCATTTGAGAAGAAATCGCGCTGAACCTTGGGTCCAAATTTTAGAGATTTTCGCGTGATATTTACTGAGATATGATCTGAGGAAGTTGGTCTCTTTGCAGACTTCTGAATTACATTCAAAACAGGTGACCTAGCGAAAATTGTCATAAGTTTCTCTCTGGGGATCAGATTGAAATTTTGTAAGAAGATACAGAAAGACAACGGAATTTAGTTTCTTGTATGCATGTTTCAGATCCAAATGTCGAAACAGTGACTTGTGGCACGTCATAAAAGTTAGCTCTACGAAACTAGTCTATAATCAAGTCACTGTGGGAGATTTCACATAACTCTTCCTTGGAGAATCCAATTTGGTTCAGACTTGTGGCATTGAAAAGAGGACACAGAGGGCTACTACAACTCACAAATTCAAAACTGGATGATTGGGAAGTACAGAGATATATTAGAGGCAATATCGAGCTCCTACAAAGTGAAAAAAGGTGTGTAGAGTTTCTTAAATTTTTGCTTAAGTTTGGTTTGAAAATTTATTTTGAAGGAATTCAAAGGGCATAGTAGAGCATTATTATCGGTAACTGATGCCTTGACGAAAATAAAATGTGAATACCTAGTAAGGAACCTGAAATCTCTAGCATGACTCATGAAGAAGAGGAAGAAATGCAACATGATATATCAAAATTACAAGACCAAGTGCAACAATTGTCACTTGCACAAAAAGGAACAAAATCTAAGATGGATGGTTTAAAGAAAGATGTAGAAGCTAAGATGGATGGTTTAAAGAAAGGTGTAGAAGCTGAGATGGACTATTTGAAGAATGGCGTAGAAGCTAAGATGATTGACGTGGAAGCTAAGATGGATGGTTTAAAGAAAGGTGTAGAAGCTAAGATGGACTGTTTAAAGAATGGCGTAGAAGCTAAGATGATTGACGTGGAAGCTAAGATGGATGATTTGAAGATAGATTTGAAGACAGACATTGAAGAATTGAAGATAAATATGAATAAGTTGCTACAAGAAATGGTCCCTAAGGGTAAAAGGGTACTAAAGGAAACTCATGATGAGAACAAAATAAATGTTAATCATGATTTCGTAGATGCTAATGTTTGATGAAAGACTCACCATATTCCAAAAATCGATATGAGGAAGTTTAATGGCAAGGATCCTGCCACATGGATATTACAGATGGAGCAATTCTTCGATCTCAATAATGTGCAAAACACACAAAAGGTACGTACGGAAACTTTATATTTGGAACCAAATCAGTTTGCATGGTATCATTGGCTTTGCTGTCATAAACCATTTATCACTTGGGTAATTTTTACAAAATAATTAATAGCACATTATGAGGATACAAAAAACAACACTTTTTTTAGCCAATTGATAAGTCTCAAACAAAACGGTTCAATAATAGAGCACATTGAGGAGTTCCAAAAATTGAACATAAGGATAAAAGATATTGCATAGGAGCATAGGATTGATGTGTTCATAGGGTCTTTAAAGGATAATATCCAACATGATGTTCGCCTTTCGGAACCTGATTCATTAGAGAAGGCATTCAGGTTAGCAAGAAAAATGGAAAGCAAAATTATGGCAACCAGGAAGCATACCACACACAACTATAAAGATGGAAGTATTGTTGCCCCTAGTCTTCCACAACCTATAAGGTTAACACCACAACAATTGGAAGAAAAAAGAACAAAAGGGCTTTGTTACAGTTGTGATAGAAAATACACTAAAGGTCATAAGTGTGCTGAGAAGAAATTATTCTACATAGATTGTGAAGAGGAAGAAGAAAAGGAGAAGGAAAGGTCAAAAGAAGAGGATATACTCCAGGAACAAAGCCTAGATGAAGAACAAATAAATCCGACCATATCTTGTAATGCATTGGCGGGAATTACCACTCCTCAAATCATCAAGATAGAAGGACAAATCAAGAAGAAAAAGGTAATAGTGTTGATTGATTCAGGAAGCACCCACAATTTTATTCATTGTAAGGTATCAAAATAATTGAATTGCTTCCTATATCCAGCACCGGAGAGTCAAGTAATGATTGCAAATGCAGGAACAACAAATTGCTCTGGAAAGTGCCATAATATCAAGCTATCCATGTGAGAATATGTATTGACTAGCCCAATACTTTCCATTCCAATGGGACGTGCTGATGTTGTACTAGGAGTCCAATGGCTACAATCCCTGGGTACCATAGCTTTTAATTTTCAAGAACTTTTCATCAAATTTTCTATGGAAGGAAAGGAAGTTGAATTAAGGGGTATTGCAGGAAAACCAGGAAAGATAATCAGCTCTAATAGTATGACAAAGCTTCTAAAAAAGGAGCAAAGAGGTGTAATTGCACAATTATGCTCGTTAGATGTGTCCACATCGGAATCATCTATTTATCCAGATATCCAAAAAGTCATGGACAATCATTCCAAGGTATTTGAGACTCCCAAAGGTCTCCCACCTATGTGTGATCATGATCATGCTATTCATTTGATTCCAGGAAGTGTTCCTCCAAACATCAGGCCGTACAGATATCCCTATGTCCAAAAGAGTGAAATTGAATGTATGGTGGCAGAAATGCTAGAGGCTGGTATAATTCAACCAAGTCAAAGTTCTTTCTCTGCTCCAATAGTATTGGTGCATAAGAAGGATGGATCATGGCGCATGTGTCTGGATTATAGGGAGCTCAACAAGCTCACTATTAAAGATAATTTCCCCATTCCTGTCATTGATGAATTACTGGATGAATTACATGGATTAATTTACTTCACCAAGTTGGATCTTCGTTCAGGATACCATCAAATCAGAATGAAGACTGAAGACATTCCGAAAGCAGCATTTAGAACTCATGAGGGTCATTATGAACTTTTGGTCATGCCTTTTGGCCTTACCAATGCACCGTCAACATTTCAAGGTTTGATGAATTCAATTTTCAAACCATTCCTTAGAAAATTTGTGTTAGTATTTTTTGATGATATACTAATCTACAACAAGTCTTGGAAGGATCATGTTGAGCATGTTGACAAGGTGCTACAAATATTGAAGGTGAAACAATTATATGCAAAAAGATCCAAATGTTTCTTTGTAGTCCAGGAGGTGGAATATTTGGGTCATATTGTATCTCATGAAGGAGTTAAGGTATTATCACAAGTTTGTTAAGAATTATGGGAGAATAGCAGCACCACTAACAACATTATTGAAGAAAGATGCAGTTTCATGGACTCTGGAAGCAACAAAGGCTTTTGAACATCTTAAAGAGGCAATGTGCCAAGCACCGGTCTTAGCTACACCGGATTTCACAAAAACATTTTTTTGTGGAATGTGATGCTTCAGGAAATGGAATTAGTGTTGTTATAATGCAAGATGAAAGACCCATTGCTTTTGAAAGTCGTCCAATCAAGGGAAAGTTTTTAAGCAAATCTATCTATGAGAAGGAAATGTTGGCAATACTCCGTGCACTTAAGAAATGGTGACCCTACCTAATGGGTAGACACTTCAAGGTAAAAATGGATCATGATAGCCTTAAATACTTTTTACAACAAAGATTATCCTCTGAAGAGCAACAAAAGTGGGTCACAAAGATGTTGGGTTATGACTTTGAAATAATCTACAAAAAAGGGAAGCAAAATGTGGTGGCAGATGCACTCTTAAGAAAGGATGAGGATGTGGAAGCATTGTTGTGCGCAATTTCTATTATCCAACTAGATTGGATAAACGAAGCAAGGGAGGAATGGAAGAATGAAAAAGAAGTGTGGGAAATTATTTGAAAGTTACAACAAGATTCCAGTATGTCTGGTACATTTAGCTGGCAAAATGATTCGTTATGGTACAAATATCGCTTATATCTCTGTAAGAATTCCCAGCTAAAACAAAAGATTCTTATGGAATTGCACACTTCTCCCTTAGGAGGGCACTCAGGATTTTTAAAAACTTACCACAGGGTTAAGAAAGAATTTTGTTGGGATGGCCTTAAATCAGATATTCAAAAGTCTGTGGCTGAATGTTTGGTTTTCCAACAAAATAAAGTTGAAACAATTAAGACACCGGGTCTATTACAACCTTTATCCATTCCAAGCCAACGTTGGGAAGAGGTTTCAATGGATTTTATCACAGGTTTACCAAGTCTGAGGGAAAGAGTGTCATCATGGTGGTAGTTGACAGACTTACCAAGTATGCACACTTTTGTGGATTATCACATCCATTTAAAGCCAGTACAGTTTCTACTGCATTTATGGAAACAATTCAAAAGCTACATGGAAACCCAAAGATTATTGTAAGTGACAGAGATCCCATTTTCACTGGAAATTTTTGGACTGAATTATTTTCTTGTCTTGGTACTCAGTTAGCTCATAGCTCATCTTATCATCCTCAATCTGATGGGAAAACTGAGATAGTAAACAAATGTTTGGAAGGATATCTTCATTGCTTTGTATCTGAAAAACAGACACAATGGGTCAAATGGTTGCCTCTGGCTGAATGGTGGTATAACACTTCCTTCCATACAACAACAAAAATGACCCCATTTACGGAACTTTATGGGTTTCAACCACCATCCATCACATCATATTTAAGAGAAAATTCTAAGGTTCAGGCAGTGGAACATCACATCGAACATCAACAACAATTCCTCCAACTCTTAAAGGATAACCTCAAGTTGGCATAGAATAGAATGAAACAACAGGCATATCAACATCGCAGTGAAAGAAATTTTGATGTAGGTAATTGGGTATTCCTACAGCTACAACCATATAAGAAAATGTCCCTCAAGAAAGCTAAGAAGGATAATAAATTATCACCAAAGTATTATGGTCCGTACAAGGTGTTGCAAAATATTGGTACTATGGCATACAAATTGGAGCTTCCTGCAGCTTCTCGATTGCACCCAGTTTTCCATGTCTCATGCCTAAAGAAGGTTATAAGCAACAAGCTCCCAATTCAAACAATATTTCCAGAACTTGACGAGGAAGAAAAAATTATATTGGAACCGGAAGCAGTCACAGAAGCAAGAACTCGACAGCTATGAAACCGTTCAATTTCAGAGTATCTTATCAAGTGGAAGAACTTATCCGCTGAAGATTCCACATGGGAGGATTAGAATTTTATGCAGAAGTATCTAGAACTACTCAAGAGTTGAGGACAACACGTTTTTGAAGGACAGGGGCATGTTGGGTCCCTATAATACTAGTCATTACCCCATTACTATTGTAGTTATACCCCTTATTAATATTGTTGTGCCCTTATTTCCCCCATATTGTTATTACTGTGCCCCATAGAATCCCTCTATTGTTATTTTTGTGGCTTTATATTATTATTGTTAGGTCGGATGGATTATATTGTGACTCCTTAGACTCCTATATATAGAAAGAAGGTTTTGTCATTTGAATCATCCAATAATTGTTCATTTATGTAATGTAAAGGAGGTTTCCCCCTCGAAGAGGCTGAATTCTAGGGCGTTGATCTATCTTTTCTATCTTTTCTCGAGCTAGTTTCATAACACTTAGATTAGTGAAGTGACAACTTACTGAGGCCAAGAGGTTTGGAATAAAGAGGAAGAAGGGAAGGATAGATATAGTCACAGAGGCCAAGACAAAGGTAAATGTTCATGAGGAGGATGTTGCTGAGGTTTTAATTTTATAATTTTACTGCGCAAGTAAGAAATAGGTACTTTTTGTTGAAGGTTGCAAAAATGTAGCAAGGGCATACTACTCATTTTTTATAGTCATTTATGATGAGGAGATGAATCATTTTTGAGGTTTTTGGTTATATCTCGGGATGCTATAAGGATGTCACAACACCTACCTATTTCCTCCAACATTTTACATCATAGGAAGCCATCTTATGCCCAAAAATTTGAAGTCACTATGAAAGTTTAGAGGTGCTACGAAACTTAACAATGTGATGCTAAAGTTTTCTACAGGTGAGGAAGAGCTCTGCAAAAAATGTGAAACATATCTGAGGAGTTCAGCACTATCACATAGAAATTTCAAGAATACTCATTTTCTCATTCTTTTTAGAGGAGGTCACAAAACTTGGAGGGATACTTCTTTGCTACGAAACTGGCTCATTTGCTATGAAGCTAGACAATCAACATTATTTGAATTGATAGTTTGAATTGTTTGAGACTCAAAGGTTATAAAATGAAATTGTAAGGTGGTGTAATGCCTTAGGCTAGTATAATTAGTGGTTTTTTTATAAGTATTCCTAATTTTAATGATGTATTAAATGGAAAAACGTGTTTGGTAATTAGTTCCTACTTTTATGTAGAGTAGGTGAATAGTTTGATGTATTTAGCTATTTGACTAGTTTCTTATTGGAAAATTCAACCTGGATGGATGGGAGCGGAATACTAGGATGGTGGTTGTAGCTGATACAATACTTGGTGACACATTTGTAGAACTCAAGCTCTCCGAATGGACCTGGTTCATGAAAATCAAGTCTAACACCTCTGGAGGTATTGTTAAGTTCTCATCTTGTCTTGGTTTTACACTAGGCTAATTGTAAGATGTAGCATCTGCCAAGCTCTTGGTCGATTGACACACATTCGAAGCCGACACAACATAGTTGTTTTTAATGGTGTTTAGTGGTATATTGGTGCACAAGAAGTATAGTTTTCTGAGTCTTAGTTTCATCTTTGGTGTTTCTCTACTGCCAGTAGGCCTGGACTGTATCTTGGGGGAGTCACATAAGAACACAAGCATGGCTCCGATACAAGGAAGCCTAGTGAGTACCCCGACAGAGTTAATTACATCACCTACATGCATAGGAAGCCTTTCTCTTCTTTCACCTTCTTTATTTTTCATTTTTTCAAACTTTTTTTTTCACTTTTTCATTTTTCATCTTCATAACAGTGCATAACACTTATTCATTTCAGAGGCAGAAGAGGGATCCTGACTTATTGAGAGCATAAGAGTTTTCTCCTATAGAGAAGTAGTTTATCATACCTCTGATGTGCTTGTTAAGTTCCCCCCTCACCTTACTCTACTTGACTGAGCTGACAAGGATTAACCCAAAAACAACTCATTAGAGTAGTTGATACTAGTGAGTGTGTAAGCATTGTGTTTCCTCCAAGGTTCAGTTCAAATAGTACGTATTTTCCGTTGATGTATCATGGACTAAAGACAAAAAGTTCTTATATAAGAGAGTAGACAACAAATAACCAAATGTGCATAGTTGTACAATTCCTCTTGTACTTTATCCAGCTTGTTTCAAGAGCCATACATGGTTTCATCCAAAACTAACCTACGAACAAAACAAGAAAATAAACAACACAGAAAAGTAGAAGCAAAAGAAAAAGTGAAAGAAAATAAAGTAAGCAAACAAGCAAGGAGGTGAACAAACCAACAAACCAACTAAGAAAATAAGCATGCAAGCAAACATACTGAAAGAAAGCACTACTCCTACTCCTAACCTAACGATGGATGGGCCATCTCACATGAAGTGATACTTCCAATGCAGCCACTGGCGCATTGGTTGACCCATGTTGGTGAAGGCATGGTTTGTGAACAAGAAACCTATGTGAACCAGCAAAAAAGAAAGATATAATAGCGAAGACAACCACACTTCGAGTTTACAAGCAACCATAGAACATAGATGAGTGAAAGAGCATGACATGCACTTTGTGGAGCTACCATGGTGTTGTGCTACAATGCATGGATATGTTGAGTGTGTGCATTCTCTTGATTGTGACACACAAGCAAACGTGAGAAAGTTAGACCACTTATGTTGTGCATGCATGCTTGCTGTGTAAGATTCCTCTAACACATGAGCGATGGGATCTTGTAGTTTGAGTGGAGGAAGCAAAATCTGGGTGTTTGGTTGATCTTCAATGCAAAGCAGAGAGTGATGAAGAGCCTTGAGTGTTTCAACAATTTCCTGACTAGAAGCGAAGCCAACCTCAGGACAGTGAGGGCCTAACATAAGCATGACCTCATGCTGAAGTGCCTTGAAAGTCTATGGGGTTTCGACTCTGTTGATAGATAGATCATTGTGTACCAGTGTCCTAGATAGATTAACAAAGATTGAATCAACATTGTGATTAGATGGAGAAGTAGAGAGATGACGATAGACAAGATCAAAAAATTTAGGATGTTTGTTGGTATCCTCACGATTTGATGAATTGGGCAGAGGGGTTGATGACAAGTAGAGATGTTCACCCTCTATGTTTTCAGTAATGACATATGATAGATTGGATGGATTTCTGGAGGAAGATGTGTCCTATTCATGTTGTTATGACAGACTGACATCCGACGTGTCCTGTGAAAGATTGGAAATAGTGTTATCAGGAAATCTAATGTCTATGCAGAGCTGCTAGTCCCACTAAGATGGGTAGCTATCTTAGAAACAAATATATTAAAGTTACTTTCGTTTTCCTTTATGAGAAGTAGATAGGAGAGGATCAAAGAATACCAACATCAGTCTTTCGCTCGATTCTTTGCTTGTTCCTTCTCCTCACCGACAGGTCTTTGCCACTTCTCCCTTGACCACTCCACTTCAAAGAGTACCTGTAAAGTCAAAGCAGCGTAATACCTTCAAAGTGTACAGATGTACAATCATAAGCAATATAGGACCAGATATATATTGACCACACAAATGCATATACTATCAAACATACAAGAATGTGGAGCAAAATGTGAATACCTTTTAGATAGAGGAGGAATGACATGTTGAAGAGTTTTGAGAACCCAACGTTTCAGACTACCAAGTGAGTCCATCATCAGGGGACGCGACAATAGATAATCTTCAATCTTAATGATGTATCCATGAGCTGAGTTTAGGGTATATATATCTAGGTTATTAAAGAAAGATGTGAGAAATTAGGTCGGCCAATGTATTTATTTATTTATTTAAATATTTTATTTATTTGTTTATTTATTTATTTTGTTTTTTAATTTAATTAAATGGAAAGTTAATTGTTTTGAATAATGATACATTATTAATAAGTTTAAATTACTTAATTACTTAATTATTTATTTATTTGTTATATTTAATTATTTGTTTATTCTGATTATTAAATTATTATTAATTTTTTATTTATTATAATTTCTTTATTATATTATAATATTCTTTAACTTTTAATTTTTAATTTAATTATATGTTTTAATAAAAAAATTTGATGAAATACGTGTCTATATATATATATATATATATATATTTATAATTTACTTTGATTAATTAATTAATTAATTAATTATTTATTTATTTATTTATTTGTTATATTTAATTATCTTTTTATTATGATTATTAAATTATTATTTATTTTTTATTTATTTTAATTTCTTTATTCTATTTTAATTTTTTAACTTTTAATTTTTTTAATTTAATTATATATTTTAATAAAAAAGTTTGATATATATATATATATATATATATATATATATATATATATATATTTAATTTAATTAAATTAATTAATTAATTTTTTTATTTATTTGTTATATTTAATTATTTGTTTATTATGATTGTTAAATTATTATTAATTATTTATTTATTTTAATTTCTTCATTCTATTATAATTTTTAATTTTTAATTTAATTATATAAAAAAGTTTGATGAAAAATGTGTCTATATTATTATTGTTATTATATATATATATATATATATATATATATATATATATATAATTATTGTTATTATTATTATATATATATATATATGTTTTAATTTAATTAATTAATTAATTAATTAATAAATATATGATTAATTAATTTATTACTGTTTTATGATTTGATTAGACCAATGAATTAATGCTTAAGGAGGATGGTTAAGAGGAGCTGATATAAAGATTAGAAGAGAGGATCACAACCCATTGATCTGACCTAGCATCATCCTCCCAGCATGGAATCCCTTCTTCACCTCATGAAAATCTTAGATCGCCCAACACTATGATATTCCACTAGGAAACCAACAGTACTTCCTTACAAGATACAAAATTCCAGCCTCTGGATCTTTGGGATGAGGGATCCATATATAGATGACTACAGGGAGGTGAGTCAGCTTTTGGGATTTTGATTATTTTCTTCTCTCTAATAGTTCTTGATTCCACTTGGAGATTGATGATCTCTTACTCATCCCTGGGCGAATTCAGAGAGGCAAGTGTCACAGGAGAAGTTTCTAGAAGATTCCATGATCATCCACCTTGCAAACTATCTCGTCCATTTTCCATTCTCACCCATTGCACCCTACAGAAAGGCTTTCTAGTATGCGTCGCACCTTTTACACTGGGTAGGTGAGATGCATCACACCCTTAGCATTGAGTAACGTGTATGGTCTCGTTTTGACCAGTTCTGAGTAGTTTTCTGCGGAGAACTTCTGGGAGATGATGTAATTAGCTAACCTTGCTCCTTTAGGGCATGAAACAATACTTTTAGGGATTCAGAAGCCCTTGGTTTATGGACATATATGATTGGGGTTGCAGTGCCCAAAAATTTGTATAACAGTTGCCCCCTAAAGCATGAGGTCGTTAAAATTTTGATGTTGGCTGAAATGCTTTATCATGAGGATCCGAGGTTTTTCGAGCTAGAAGGTGACCTGTAATAAGATACAATACAATACATTATCTTCATAATATTTTCATGATCTAGCTAAGGTAGGCATTCCCATGCTCAGCTTTATAAATTCATTTTCATGTACAGAGGGCAGTCAACCGTTTTTGTGGCAGACTAATGATTCTGATAGAGCCATCATCCTTTGATTTGGATGATCATCTGTTCAGCAATGATGTACATTTGATGTCTTTATTTTGCTGAATATATCGGAGCCCGGATGGATGAAACTAGATCTAGGGTCTTCAAAACATCTCCAATCTTTGCTCGAAGTACAAGTCGATTCATGTGAAAAAATTTCTGGAGTCGAACATGGAAAGACATCGCCTGATTACCAGCCAATGATGTAAGCTGTTAACAGGAACGCGAAGAATCACCGATAATGATGATGACCCTCAAGGTACGAAAATACAATTTGCATGGTGTGAAAAAGGAACTTGGCATCGAACTCCATGCAAAATCTCTCGGTCAAAGGCCATTGATGTAAACCTGTCATATAAAGTGAGAAAATTGCCATTGAGGCATGCAAGCTTCAAAGTACTGAAAGGGTTGCTCCTAGGTTGAATTCTTGGATAATGAGCTGATGTCGAAAAGAAGTGACCTGTCGTAGGAGGGCCTTAATGAATCCCACATCTACGACACAGAACAGAGAAAATGAATTTTGGAGGTGAAAACGATCTGATGATACAGGGTTCAAGGTGGCGATCATGAAAGAATGAAGTGTAAAGGTATTGTAGTGGATGAGACACAAAATGGGTTGGTGAATTGTTTGATTGAATTCTCTTGAACATATCGGCGACATTGAAATGGATTGGTAGCATTAACCCCAAATATGGATGGTATGGTGGACCAATGGTAATATGACTAGTGAATGGAATAACCCAACCAGACCCAAACATGGAGTGAAAGTGTCATGTTCAAGAGCGACTTTGTTACCAATAAAGTTTCTTCAATTTTTCTTCCCAATTTTTCCCCAGTCATTGTTGACCAGTACCTCATTATTTTTATCAAGCTCGAGGAGGATAACATATGCTTGTTCTATAATTTTCCCTTCGGGCAAACTCGTCACTATGATTTAACAAGCCTAGCGACAATGAAACTCATTCTTGTCTATATGGACAAGTTTGTCGCTATTGGTTTTAACGAGTTTAAAGACAAAGATAACTCAGTCCTTTTTCAATTTTAGAGAGTCTGAAAAGGGATGTAAAGGAAACTCAAATAATCCTTTTTCATCATATATTCCCTTAAGTCCGAACAAAACAAGCGCTCGATCTTTTTCTGTAATAATCCCTGAGGTCCAAAAGATTAAAATCTAGAGGAGGGATAACACTCTTGGTAGCTTTAACAAGCTGGAGAGGCCAACTGCTCGATGATATTTTCATATTTTATGAGTTAGGAAAAAAGAGCTTAAAGGAGACTCGTTTTTCAAGGAACGTGTGATAATTTTAGGTAGCAGCTGATTCCAGGTAAGGTTTGGAATTTTCCAATCACGAAAGTGTCACAAGGATGGCTAATAGAATCACTCTTCGTAGCTATTCCTCAAAAACGGGTAAACAATCAAATGGAGGTGAATGATTGACTAAAACAGAGTGGAGGTGATGATGAGAACATGACCAAGGCTTAGGAGCTGATGATAATGTATTCACAATGGTTAATAACCTAGAAATTGGTTCATTTTTTAATGAGCTTAAACTCTAGGGCAAACATTTGCTCATTACTTAGGTTTAATTTTTGACAAGCTTGAACTTCACATAAAATTTTCTCATGCTAGTCATATAATAAGGACATCTCATCGGTAGATTCCATTTTTATGGAGCTTGCACCTTTCGAAGCTTTTCTCCGTATCCTTTCTTTATGTAAGCCAAGAACGACCAATCCTATGAGTTTAAAGGGTTTGAGAATCTACAAACTAAGAAAATAAATGGTCGCTCTTCACTTGCGCACAAAAAGGCTTGCAGTCCCCCAGGTATAGTGAAGTATAATTTCAAGGTTACCCCTCAATTTGCAAACAAAACCATTTCCTTGTCAGGAAAGGCCTACATATTATAGGTTACCCCTCAATTTTCAAAAAAAAAAAATTTCTATCAAGAAAGGAATACCTTCTAAAGGAGGTATCTTATCCGGTCTAATCCCATTTTTGTATATGGATGGGTGTCAGACTAGTCATATATCCTTCGTGGAAACCTACCCTATACCCAAAGTTTTCCTGCCGAAGCAAACCAAGGTGCATGCCCCTGCGTTTCAGTCACGACCCCCGAATTACTCGTGTTCTTCAGGTGGATGGACTGGAGATTGATGAGACATTCCTTGCATGAAAAGACCATTTAGGGATGGTATTTGACTATTTTGCATGTGTGAGCCGGGGAACGAAAGCTCGTTTACGAGCTGGACCATTCTACCTTCATGCGGAAAACACATTACTCAAAAGAGTGAGGAGACAATGGCTCCCATGCAATAAATATAGTCACGCCCAAGGAGTAGATTGTAATCTAAAGGCCCTTGTACTACCATTATGTTCCTATACGCGATTTTCCTTCTCAAAGTTAGAGGCACATTTGGAAGGATTCCTAATAGTCGACTGGTTCCTTTGTCGAAGCCTGTCAAATTTCTTATCTCAAGCATAAGCGATGGCGAACAAAGTTCTTTCCAAGCAGTCGAGGAAAGGATACTCACAGAAGCCCCTTCACCTATGATAGTACCGACCATGACCATTCTATAAGCTTGTACAATGATTCAGAATGGTACATTAGACGGTAGACAGGGTCTACCTAGTAGATTCCAATCTAAGGAAACCACTAGGTTTCTTGGAGGTGGGACCGAATAGACGGTCAGATATGACTCTGGCGAACATCCTTCCTGCAGTAAAGGAATGGGTATATTGCCCCCATGTTCATCGAAGTTTGTGTTTACGAAAAGAATTTGAACGGTGTCGTTCTCATTCTCTTCGGTGATTGTATCATCTGAAGATGGACCTTCCGAAGACAAGACTGGGTCGACTGCCACCTCAACCTTTTGACTTTCATCTGGTATGGATTCAGCGGGTTTATCATTAATGATAGATGCTTCGATCAGCCACAAAGTTGTGTCGGTCAGATTTTCAACTAGCGATGGACTCGGAAAGAGTTTCTTGTATCTACGAGGAAGCCGCAGCAGCGAAGTGGGATGGTTATGCAAGACTCTTTTTACTTCATCTAGGAAGGGACAACGGTGGACGACATGATCGCCTTCACACAGTTTACAAGGAAATTTACATTTCCTTTTCTATCCAAATGCTTCACTTTCACTAGTTGATGGTGTGCTTTCAACATGGTTGTTAGAGGTTATTGACACGGGATTGTGCAAACGAGGGGACCAGTTCCTTAAGATCCGAGGGATACAAAGACAATCTCGATGACAGTGGTCCCCTTTGCAAATGACACATGGAGGTTTAGGTCTGGACAATGTCGTGTGCGGATTTTAACTAGATGATGCATGGTAACCCATTTTTGCTTATGGCTCCTTCTTCTTCTTTTCCTTCTTCTCCTTCCCCTTCTTCTTCTTCTTAGTTACTTGACTTTTTTCTTTACCAGTGTCATCAAGTGAAGTGGAAGGAGGAGAGGGAGAAGTGAACGAAGTAGAAGGTTGAGGGGAAAATCTAGTATCGTCTAGTTGCTGACTTGACTCTTCAGGAATCACGGTAGTCTGAATGACAAAGGTCGAGAAGAGTCATATTGGCAAGCCAATCGTCAATCTTGGAAGTGACAATGTGGCCATATGAGGTGCACCAACATCTCCCCAAGAGGAAAAAGGACCAGGATTTCCTCCAAGGGGAATTCCTTGGTTGGTGGACTCCATTTTCTCAACCTAAGACCAACGAGGGAATAGTCACGTTATTCCAATTAAAATAAATTTTAGACACTTTGACACAACTTGCTTTTTCAATTTTTAAGAGTCAAGAAAAAACAGAAGATGACTCTAGTCACCTTCGATTTTTAATGAACCTGTAGTGACAAGTGCTAAAAAGGACCTCTTCCTTTAAGGAGTCTAAAAAGGAACGAAAGAGACTACTCTGGAAATCTAGACAAAGGGATTACCAAACCAATTGAAAAACTGCAGAATAATTTTTATGGTACGGCAGTCAATCTTCCCGAATGATGTGTTCAATGCATTGTGATCGATAGGGCGGTAGACATGGCTTCCTATGGATAAAGGATATAGCCTATTGTGGTCTCCCAATATATACTGGACGGTACGAGGGAGAACGCATCCATACTACAATTTTCGTCTCAAAGAGGCGGAGTCACCCAACCAATAATGAAAGCGATAGTTACCAGGCTTTACGATGCCATAATACGTCTCTAGCCTAGACTTCTAAATGTTGTGCATTAGGTTCCAAAGAATTTTTATGTTCATTGAATTTACTTTACAGTTGATCTTGCTTAAGAAATTTTCCTTTCAGGTTCACCGCATGATGTAGATATACAATTCCTAAAATGCAATCTAAGATTATAAACAATCATTTAATCTTCTTTTTGCAATGAAAATCCTAGCTACTAAAGAAAGAGAGATGATATTCTTTCAACATAGAGTAGAGAGCACACACTAGATGCACTATCCTAAATCAAACCAACAAGAAGTTTAAATGCAAATGCACATGTATGTATTTTTTTAGCCTTCTTAATGTGCCAATGACAAGAATAATGCTAAGTACAAATATGAATTATCTTTTCAAAGCAACAGTACTAACAAATTTCTCTTCAAAAAACGAAAGGAAGATAATGGCGACACTTTGCGATTTTGAATTGAAAATTTCCTTCGACACTTCAAAAACTACTAATTCAAATCAAATACATGAGTAATTGTATAATCAACCGTCAAGAACGATAGAATTCTTTTCTTTGACTAAAAATGACACTTGCGACACTTCCAAATCAAAAGAAGACAATTTGATTACGCTACTTTTGTAAAGGATAACTGTAAATGGCGCACAATACATAAAAACATTCACAGTTATTTGTACTATAGAGGTGGAATTATGCAAAGGAAGGGAGTTTCCACAGTGGTATACTAATCATAGACAGCAAAAATCCTAAATAAAGCTGAAGAGAGTGAACAAAGAAACCAAAATCTGGAAGTAGAAGAAGTCTTATCTGATCAGTGCACCTACAACACAGGGAAAGTGTGATGCAGCGCACCTACTGCACATTGGAGGTGTGATGCATCCAGATTCCCAAAAGGAGAAAGTGTGATGGTCCAGGGACAAGACTTCAACTTGGTTCTTGGTCACAGTTTGCAGCTTAGTTTAGGGATTTAGGCCGAGCTAATGATAGTCAATAAATAGAAATCAAAAGGGTTGATCTAATGAGGTTACTAGAACCACCACTAGGGAAATTAGGATGTTTGCAAATCTATTGTCTAGTTTATAAACAAAACCAGAGACAGACTGAAGCAACATTGATCTACTTTTCACTTGCATAGCAAATGTAGTTCTAAGGCTAGTTGGCTTAATTTCAGGCTCCGTCTGTAAGTTTACAAAGCAAACAATCATTAACAAGTAAAGAAGCTATTTGCTCCCCAGTGGAGTCACCGTTTTTTTATTGGGAAATCTAGTGTCTGTGCAGAGCTTCTAGTCCCACTAAGATGGGTAGCTATCTTAGAAACAAACACATTAAAGTTAATTTTGTTTTCCTTTATGAGAAGTAGATAGGAGAGGATCAAATAATACCAACCTTAGTCTTTCGCTCAGTTCTTTGCTTGTTCCTTCTCCTCACCGACAGGTATTTGTCGCTTCTACCTTGACCACTCCACTTCAAAGAGTAGCCGTAAAGTCAAAGCAACATAATACCTTCAAAGTGCAGAGATCTACAATCATAAGCAATATAGGACCAGATATATATTGACCACACAAATGCATATACTATCAAACATACAAGAATGTGGAGGAAAACTCGAATAACTTTATTGATATAAAATTAGAAGAGAGGATTACAACCCATTGATCTGACCCAGCATCATCCTCCTAGCATGAAAGCCCGTCTTCACCTCATCAAAATCTTAGATCACCCAACATTATGATATTCCACCAGGAAACCAACAACACTTCCTTACAACATACAAAATTCCAGCCTCTGGATCTCTGGGATGAGGGATCCATATATAGATGATTGTAGGGAGTTGAGTCAGCTTCAGGGATTTTGATTAGTCTTTTCTCTGATAGTTCTTGATTCCACTTCGAGATTGACGATCTCTTACTCATCCCTGGGCGAATTCAGAGGGGCAAGTGTCACAGGAGAAGTTTTTGGAAGATTCCATGATCATCCACCTTGCAAAATGTCTCTGCCATTTTTACATTCTCACCCATCGCACCCTAAAAAAGGGATTTCCAGTATGCATTGCACCTTTTACACAAGGCAGGTGAGATGCATCGCACCCTTAGCATTGAGTAACCTGTATGGTCTAGTTTTGACGAGTTCTGAGCAATTTTCTGTGGATTACTTCTGGGAGATGATGTAATTAGCTGACCTTGTTCCTTTAGGGTATGAAACAACACTTTTAGGGATTCACAAGCCCTTGGTTTATGGACATATATGATTGGGGTTGCAGTGCCCAAAAATGTCTATAACAAATAGAAACATCGAGAAATCGGTTTTCACAAGGGAAATCAATAGTGGAAAAATCAGAAGGGATGTCAGGATGAAGTGGATGAGGCATGGTTGAAAGGGAGCCATCCTTCACTTTGGGTCCTTCTTTAGATTCTTGCACACACTAATCATGAACGATGTCGTAGGTTGATTGCATAACACAAAATTCATAGACAAATTGATCCTCATTCATAATAGGTGACGAGTCTGGAATGGAAGAACACAAAACAATATAATTCAGTGTATTAACATAACTCATGGATAGAGGTCGATGGAACGAATCCACATGACAACTGATGAGAACTAGTATTGTAGCAAGGATGCTGCAACTCCTGGGCTACTAGATTTACATATCAACCTAGGGTTCGTACAAACTTGGAGGTGACAGTGCTATATGCACAAGCAGAAGTGAAGTTCCTACATGTTGTCACTTGTTCATCTAGTAGGAGACCCTATGGGTTCCAATCTAGACTTCTAGAGAGTCAGAAGAAGCTTGATCGTTTGATGGAACAAGAGGAAATCTATTCTAAGAGAGCTACTCTACTTGAGTAATGAAGAAAACAACATATAATTCAAAATCAAACCATATCCTAATTAACCATTTAAACAGGTAAACTAAGAAAAATTACTAAATCAACACTAACATAATGCTAGTATCTAAGTTATAGAAGTAAAGAGAATCAAAGAAAACTAATGTGAAAGTAAAGAAACTAAAGTAAGTTTGTTTTTGATTTTTTGGTTTTTGGTATAATCAATCATGAAAGGAGTTAAGGAGAAGAGAAAGAGAAGATCAAAATCAATGAAAAGGAGGACATAATGAAGTAGCAGTGCATGGGAACCATTGGATCGATCAACGAACAATAAAAATGGAAGATGAGAGGCGAAGATCTTATCGCACGTGATTACATGAATAGATGGACGAACAAGACTAAAGGAAGATGAATGGTGGAGATCTTATCATGGGAGGTTTAAGCCAATAGATGGATGAACTGAACTAATTGGAAGATGAATGGTGGAGATTTTATTGTGGGAGGTTCAAGTCAAGAGATGAATGAATAGAGTTAACGAAATATGAGCGACAAAGATCTTATAGCGGAGATTAAGTGAATACATCAATGAACAAAATGAACAAAAGACGAGAAGAAGAGATCTTATCACAGAGATTTAAGTTAATAGATGGATGAACAAGATTAGGAAAGGATGAGCGATGGAGATCTTATCACATTAAAAACCTGTGGAATGATTCAGCGGGTTTCTGTAGGCAGTAAGAAGTCTCTCGCGTGCCCTCAAGGCTGTAAGAAGAATTCCAAAATTTTATGCGATTAGCCTAATTGGGTGACACATAGCATGAGAAAAACACTTTTCTAACATGCTCTCATGTGGATATCAGTTGTGCAAGAATCTGTGCAAGATTGCGCGATAGCCGTTGGATCAAGCTAGACAGATCAATGGTGGAGATTTCGAGCACATAAAGTATTGAGATGATGCAATAGTTGTTGGATCAAGCTAGGCAAATTGACGATGGATATTTGGAGCACATAAAGTATTGAGATGACATTATATACGTTGTATCAAGCTAGATAGATCAACGGTTGAGATCTAGTGCAGTCAAGCATTAAAATGAATTGGATGGTGATTTGTCAAGTTTTCTGTGGATTGGACGGTAAGGAGATCTATGGGTATAATTCTCTTAAGACGTGATTTATTGGCTCGCGCTTAAGTGATGCAGGATCATCTGACCCTTTTCTAATTTAAAGAGGAATCCAAGAGGAGCGATGAAGACGTGGACAGTCAAGCCGGAAAACAGGAGGAAAATCTGCTCTAAAACAGATTTAAAGAGGATTTGATGGATTGTTATCTACGTGCATCTATTTTTGAGATATTTTTGTAACAAAATCATCGCTTTGCAAATGCTTTATAAGCATGTTTGTATGCGTGAGATGGGGGGCGCGCTAGTGAGGATACAATGTAGTCTATGTGGATTTATTGGCTAAGGCTGCAATGCCTTAGACCAATAGTCTTTTGTATATAATCAAAACTATGGATTATGTCAATTTTCTGTCTATTGCATCATGAGTTTTTACAATTTAAGTTTACGGTTAAAATCCATGTGAGGGCCTATTTCTGTTGAATGAATGTGTAGTTTGAAGTGTTAAATTGAACATTGTCCAAGTTAATTTACGATGTCTCGAGTGTAAATTGTTGGCATAATTTACATAGGACATTTTTAAAATCAATCTACTGAGGTATGGAACCAATAATTAATGAATGTGTTAACCCTGAACTAATCTCGTTGCTGGGATGTTAATTAACATAGAATTCATCTGCTTGCCGGAAGGATGGTTGTCACTTCAGAGTTGTTTGCTGAATAGCCAGCGTTATTAATTCCTAGACTACGTTTATATATGTTTAAATGTTTCACAGTTGCAGGGGAGAATAGATTAGATGGCATCGGAATGAAATCGACTGAATATTTTAATAAAGGGTGTCGGCATCAAAGCATTGCCGTGGCATGTTAACCATTGCTTGAAAGGGTTTTTGATTTCTGTTATAAGTGACTGTTTGTTGAAGACAGCGTGTGGCGCAGGGAAGAAATGGGTATCGAATTGTAAAAATTCGATGTCAAACTAATAAAGTTGTTGTTGAACTGATATGGTTGTGGATAGTATTATCGTTAAGTGTGGGTCTTACTACTTGGCATGTATATCGTGTATTTGAAATGGTTATGTAGACTCCTATGTATGGATGACCGATGGTAATGAAGATCCTTGTTTTAAAAGTGAAATCGCTTCCATTAAGGCCTTGTGGGCCATAACCCAAAGGCTCAGGCTCGAGATTTATATATGAAAAGGGATTTTGGCTTACCCCAAGATCTCATTTTCATCAAGTGCTATCAAAGCGGGGAAAGTATTTCCTGCGAGAAGGGAGAAGAGTGCAAATAGAAGGAGAAGAGGTACAGTTGTGTTAAAGCTGGAGCGTTTATGATCTTACCATTGTGCAAATGGCGGCAGCGGAAGGTGAGAAGGTTCGCAGCAACATAGAGCAAGGTGTGCTCAATTGGTTCCATAGAAGAGAACAAGAAGGATGCCAAAAGACCGAGTGCGGAGGGCTTGGTGAGGTATCGTGTAACAGAGGAGACTGTTACTGCAGAGGTTGGTTGCAACTCACAGAAGATCATAAAAGCAGTTCTACTGAAGAAATGCAGTGGGTAGAATTGCTAAGGACCAGGAGAAGTATATGACCAGGAGGTCATAATTTTTTTTTACCTCGGGAGTCTGATGCAGGAGCATCTGACCCTTTTCTAATTTAAAGAGGAATCCAAGAGGAGCGATGAAGACGTGGACAGTCAAGCTGGAAAACAGGAGGAAAATCTGCTCTAAAACAGATTTAAAGAGGATTTGATGGATTGTTATCTACGTGCATGTATTTTTGAGAGATTTTTGTAACAGATTCACGCCTTTGTAAATGCTTTATAAGCATGTTTGTATGCGTGAGATGGGGGGCGCGCTAGTGAGGATACAATGTAGCCTGTGTGGATTTATTGGCTAAGGCTGCAACGCCTTAGACCAGTAGTCTTTTGTATATAATCAAAACTATGGATTATGTCAATTTTCTGTCTATTGCGTCATGAGTTTTTACAGTTTAAGTTTACGGTTAAAATCCATGTGAGGGCTTATTTCTGTTGAATGAATGTGTAGTTTGAAGTGTTAGATTGAACGCTGTTTAAGTTAATTTACGATGGCTCGAGTGTAACTGGGATGTTAATTAACGCAGAATTCATCTGCTTGCCGGAAGGATGGTTGTCACTTCAGAGTTGTTTTCTGAATAACCGGCGTTATTAATTCCTAGACTGCGTTTATATATGTTTAAATGTTTCACAGTTGCAGGGGAGAATAGATTAGATGGCATCGGAATGAAATCGACTGAATATTTTAATAAAGGGTGTCGGCATCAAAGCATTGTCGTGGTGTGTTAACCATTGCTTGAAAGGGTTTTTGATTTCTGTTATAAGTGACTGTTTGTTGAAGACAGCGTGCAGCGCAGGGAAGAAATGGGTATCGAATTGTAAAAATTCGATGTCAAACTGATAAAGTCGTTGTTGAACTGATATGGCTGTGGATTGTATTATGGTTGAGCGTGGGTCTTACTACTTGGCACGTATATCGTGTATTTGAAATGGTTATGTAGACTCCTATGTATGGATGCTCGATGGTAATGAAGATCCACGTTTTAAAAGTGAAATCGCTTCCGATAAGGCCTTGTGGGCCATAACCCATAGGCCCAGGCTCAAGATTTATATATGAAAAGGGATTTTGGCTTACCCCAAGATCTCATTTTCATCATTAAGTATTTCGTGCTGAAGGAAATAAGAATATGAGTGAGATCTATTACAGAAAGAGAGTGATTCAAGAGGATAACGATGAAATGAACCAAGTAGTGAATAAATACAATAGTCTCAAAAGCTCATGCGATAACTAGAAATTTGAAACGCAACCAATCTACTCTACATTGTTGTAATGAAAATGTAGCTACTTAAGCAAATGAACGATTAAGCCATGAATCTATGCACTATACTGCTATAATGGAAATGCAGCTATTTAAGGAAATGAAATATTAAACCATGGATCTAAGCTAGCATACATGTACCATAAAGAGGAGCCTTAGACACTAAGGTTGGGCCCTAACCCAAGAGCTTCAGCCCTCTCAGTTAACTAAGTGTTGGCTCAAAACAAAATTCATTCTTATTATCAAAACGATGGATTACATTAAACAATGTCACGAGTCTTGCAGCTCAAAAATAAAGTAGAGTTTTACAATCAAAATTCCCAATCCTAATCATGTCCTAGGACTCTCTACTTATACGACTGAACCCTCCAATGACTTCCTTAAACTTTGGGAGGCTCGACTCCCAAACTCGAGATAAACTGGTTCTTTGACTTTCACTTGCTCAGCTGCCTTCTAGTCCTCAGGATTTGGTTGTTTGCACTTTGAGATGATGGAGGAATATTCAAATGGAGGGGTAGTAAATGAGGAACATTTACCTCCTATAATTCCTCTCCCTTGTCCCATTCGAGTTTTGACCAAGGTATTTTCCAAAATTCCTTGCTTTCATCCTTTAATCCTACATTAAATGCACATTAGACCACAAAGAAAAATATCCAACTCTAACTCATGTCATAAACAAAATATAATCAAAAGTATGAAATAAGTTGTGAGAATAGTTGGTTTGACTAAGCTAGGAGGTGAATTAAGGCCCATATAATTACCCAATGATGAAGCTCATCATCACCCCCTGCTAAAACTATCACTCATCCTCTGATCATCTTACTCGATTTCCATGTCCTTCATGTCTCTGGTACCCTCTTTGACATCCCATGCCTCTATTGTGTTATCTTCTTCTTGCTCATAGAAGACTGCTTTCCTTTCTACTTCTTCCCACTACCTCTTTTCCTCTTCTTCTCCCTTCCAGGATCCCTAGGAGTAGTGGTGGATTGAGTTTTAGGCCTATCCAATTCACCTTCCACCTTTTCATTTATTTCTTATACATAGGTCTCCTGTTGAGTGCCTCTCTCAACCTTTCAGGGGAGTGATATTCTCTGAACTTCAAGTTGTGTAGGAGCGTGTTCCATCTCCTTAATCAGGCATGTATACTGTCATCTCCTAGCAGCCTAAACATATCCTCAAAGTGTGAAATTGCTTGAACTTGGGCAACAAGATATCTAGGAGCTAGCTGAGGATCATTTTCAATTAGATTATGGTTGTTGATTAGGGCCATGGGATTTGATTGTTCGGCTATGATGAAAAGAGGTTGATTTTGCTGTCTCACCAATATTTTCTACAACCCTTGACTTCTCATGGTTCATCCATGATGCCAAAGAAATTAATTGTAGATCTCCTAGCTTGGCATTAGGATCCCAAACATTCATGTCTATGAGGGCCTTGTTGTGCAAGTAAAGCTCAACCATTTTTTCCCTATCCTCTAGTCTACTTTGATCATAAAGATTATTAAACTACCTATAGTCCTAAAATGGCATGGTGTACCTTTGTGCTAGTTCTTTAATATTAAATTGCAGCCCTTGTACTACGAGGTAAAGAGCATAGGATTTAGCTAGCATCCTACGCTAGATGGCCTCCAAGGAGAGGATGCCCATACATGCTAGTAGGTTTTCCTTTTCCTGCAGTTGTCCTCTTAGCCATGCATTTTCTCTCTCAAGTCTATCTCTCATTATTGCTTCCCTTTCCCTTGGTGCAGGGGAATATTCAATCTTAATAGGGATTTTTGTTGATATTTATGGCTTCCCTTGTCTGATTCTTGTGCTCTTTCTTGTTCTGAAATATAGAGGGCTTTTCCTCCTTCTTTTCCCTTTTTCTTTGACTTGGGTACTGAGAGTAGTGAAGGTAGTTGCTACCTCCCCATCAGGCACCTTTGGAGACACCCTAGGTGACTCCTCCTCATGTTCTTCCCCTTTTGTTTCAATGCCTTCTTCCTCTCTGTTTTACTTATATTATTCCTCTTGCTATTCTTTCCTATCTCCATTAGTTTCTTCATTCATTTCCTCCTCTGTTTCAGCATCACCTTTCTTCTCTTCTGGTTCATCATGTTCCTCTGCATTAGTTTCTTCATCCTCCATCTCATCCCCATCTAGCTCCATATCTTATTCTTCTTTCTTTTCCTCCACCTCACTGAGAGAAGGACTAAAATTATAGGTGAGGGTTTTGATGTCATCCTCTATTGGTAAGTCTCTGAAGACTGACCATGTTATAAGGATCCTGAGTGATCTGAAAATGTGTTTTAAGTCTCTATTTAAGGTATTACAGACTCTTGTGCATGGAAAATTCCTATTCCACTTAATGCAATGGATCGATAAGATTGAAATGAAATAAGAAATCAACAGTAACTAAAACACAACAAAACACACATATCAACACAGTCAATTAATAATGGAGTTCACTAAACTTCATCGCTATGTCTCCTGGTCCAAGCTATGAGTGAGGGCCTCTCTATATTATGTCTTCAAGAGTAGAATATTACAAGTGTGAGTTCAAACAGTGTCTCAACACATCAGTGACAAAACACGGGGATTCCTTCAAAAACCTCAAATCTACAAGGGTACAGAACTGCTCCCTCTTGCTCTCTTTCCTTTGTTCTCTCTTCCACTCTCTTCTCTGCCTCTTTGCTCTAACTCCAATCACTATTTATGTCATATTATGGGATGGCCTTTTAAGCCTCTCGAGCCTGTCTATTCACCTCCCCTTTCTGTGTGGACACGTTTTATAAAAAACTCTTAAGGCATCTAAACAATTTCTTTTTGAAACAGAAGGATTGGCGAATGTGGTGGAATTGAACATTCAGTCTTCCTCCACACAAATCCCTGGATATAATACATAATTAGGTCTTCTTTTGTTTTATGAGAAATACAAAGAAATACATGAAAAAAACCCCATTCGAAACATTTTATCAGAACTCAAATTTTTATAGGGCCACGTTCATAATCCCTTGTGGGTCAGCCTTACATCGCATCTTCGTCGTTGGTCTTCTAACACCAGATCGATGGATGAGATCTTCTCGCTCAAACAAAATCCGATCAATAGTCCTCCACCATTGATCTACGCTTAGTAGATCCGACGATCCATGACGATCTCGGGTGGATAACTTGCCTGACTCTTAACAATCTTTAAGGACCCGATGGGGTTTATAAACTCCTAATATATAAAAGTTCGGGTTCGATTTCTGAATTAACGTTTGATTACTTTGGTGCCCGATATCCGTCAGATGATGCGGTCTCTCAATTCTACGGTCGACATGTATTCGACATGCACACAGTTTACTCGCCTTTGGTTCCCACATGATGTGATATGGTAGTGGATCTAGACCGTTGATCTGCGTGCTCGATCAACGACCCTCGTTAACTCATGCTAATCGTTGTCACAGGTCTGGAAGGCCATGGCATTTTAACAGTAAACTTTGCTTTTTCCCAATGCGATAACGACTCCATTTAATATATATATATATATATATATATATATATATATATATATATATATATATATATATATATATATATATATATATATATATATATATATATATATATATATATATATATATATATATATATATATATATATATATATATATATATATATATATATAAATACCTATATATATGGAATGCAATAAACCATATATTCTCTCCAGATGCGATAAAAAGGCTTCATTGCAATATCAATATATATATATATATATATATATATACACACACACACACACATATACATGGATGTGATGAGGGTTTTTCCTTTATACCCTTTCTTTCATGGTTAAAACATATATTTCTCCGGTGCGACAAAAGGCCACAATGTGATAGTTCTTTAAGGATCTTTAAAACATATTTTCCCATTTAAATACAACTAAAGACTTAAGAGGTTTTTCCAAGATCCATTTTGGATCATGCCTTCCTACTGAAAATATTTTGGACAACCAAAAGTTGGTTTTAGCATTCGAGCAAGTGAGGATACTGCTCCCTCACTTGTCCAGTTTCCATCCATCCTGTTTTGCTTGGATTTGAACCTTTGAGCCCTACTTTTAGGTACTCAACATGCCCTTGACATGTAGTTCTTACCTTCCTGTCCAGAACTCTGTCGTCCTTTAACTCATTGAGATGCTCAGGCGACAAATTCCTAATAGAAGGAAGCTAAATTTTCTCTTTTGGATCTTCAATCAATGAAGGTTCATACAATCTCAAGTTTTTTGCATTAACGACTAAATAGATCTGCATATAAGCTAGAAAATCAAGGTGAAAAGCATTTTCACCAATTTTATCAAGTATCTTGAAAGGTCCATACCTTATTGGTTTCAACTTCTTATCTTTGCTTGCATTCTGTCTTTGCTGATCTACAACCAGACTTGATCACCAACTTGAAAACTATGCTCAGCTTGATGCTTTTTATTTCTTGCATTATACTTGGCTTGACTTCTTTCCAGCTATTTCTATACTGCCTGGTGAATTTCTTGGATTTGTTCAATGAACTTGGTTGCTTTGTCCACATCACTATGTCCATCAACTGGAATGTCTTTAAAAAAGATAAAATCTAAGTGAGACTTTGATATAAAACCAAAACAAGTCTCAAAAGGAGATCTCTGAGTAGAAAAGTGATTGGCACAGTTCAAAGCATGCTGCACATAACACAAATGCTCATCCCAAAGCTTGGGATGCTTTTTGCAATAGCCTCTGAGCAACTGGATCACTATCCTATTGGCCACCTCTCTCTGACCATCTATTTGTGGATGAAATTCTATGCTCTTCTTCAACCTGGTGTCCATCAACTCCCATAGACTTGACCAAAACTTCCGAACAAATAGAGAATCTCGATCAAATACAATAGAAGTGGGTAACCCAAAATGAACCCATACATTATGAAACAACAACTTTATTATTTTTTCAGATATAACGTATTTGTTACATGGTATCAAAATACACATTTCACTAAACCTATCCACAACAACATACAAATAATCATGACCTTTCGTAGACTTTGGCATCCCCCAACAAAATCCATGGAAACACTTTCCCAAGGACGAGAAGGAACTGGGAGTGGAGTGTAAAAGCCTAATTTTCTATTACTTGGTTTGCTTGTAGCACACATTCTACACCATTTGATATATCTAGACACTGTCTCATGCATTCTTCGCTAATAACAGAACCTTTGCAATTGTGAAATTGTTTTACTTACACCAAAATGACCTGATATGAGAGAAGTATGTTCTTCTCGAATTATGTTAACTCTTTCATTTTGTGGAATTCATAACTTTCACAAATGATATAAGAGTTGGTCCTTTACATAATAATCCAATTCTTCTAGTTGTTTTCCATGACTTAAAGTTGCATATACATCTTTAAAATCTACATCTTGAGCATATTGTTCAATATAACTTTCATGCATTACTGAGTTATGCTTAAGTATAGTAGATGCATTTATTATTGGTCTTGATAACATGTCTGCAACCTTATTGTGTATGCCATTCTTATATCTAATGACAAGATGAAATTTCTGTAGAAAACGCATCCACCTATAATGTCTTGATTGCTGCAATTCAGTTTTTCAGTGCAAATATTGAAGTCGTTGATGATCTGCATCTATGATTGTTTCTTTACCCATTAGGTAATGTTTCCAACTTTTCACACTTTATACTAATGCATACAATTATTTATCATATGTGGGATAATTAACTACTGCAAAATTAAATGTCTCAAAATGATAGCATATGGGTTTACCATTTTGCATCAACACTGCTCCCACAACATAGTTATTGGGATCTATCTCAATTTGAAATGGATGTTGAAGATCTGGTAGTGCTAGTACTGGTGATGTACTAATTTTTTGTCTTAAGGTGTCAAAGGATTTCTACTGTTTTCCTCCCCACTTAAACACCTGTTTCAATCTTGTTAAAGCATGTAATGGAGCTGCAATAAAAAAAAAGTTAGCAATGAACTTTCTCCAGTATTGTGCTTCCCCTAAGAAACTCCTAATCTTTGTAGCAGATTTGGGTTTAGGCCAATTCATAATGACTTCAACCTTAGAAGGATCTATCTTCAATTCACCAACCCCTACAATATAACCCAAATAATTTAAAGATGTTCTGCCAAATTCACATTTCGACATTTTTACATAGAGATTTTTTCTTTTTAAAACATATAAAGTCTAATTTACATGCTTTACATGGTTCTCCCATGTCTTACTAAGGAACAAGAATGTCATCTAAATAAACAATTACAAAAACATGAATAAATAGTCTGAGTACATGATTCATAACTCTCATAAATGTAGCAGGAGCATTAGTTAAGCAAAAAGACATAACCAACCATTCATACAACCCTTGCTTTGTCTTGAAAGCAGTCTTCCATGCATCTTGCTCTGCAAATCTAACCTGATGATAAGGACTTGTTATATGTAACTTAGGAAATTAAACTTCTCTTTCAATTGACCTAATAAATCATCAATACGAGGAAGAGGATAACAATTCTTCATCGTTATTTTATTTAGTGCTCTATAATCAATGAAAATTCTCCACGAACCATCTTTCTTTCTAACTAGCATGATTGGAGATCCACATGGTGATGTGCTTGGTCTTATAAATCCTTTATCGAGCAACTCTTGTACCTGCTTCTTGATCTTCACATTCTCTAAAGTTGATAACCTACAAATTCCAATGTTAGGTAATGGAGCATCTTGCTGCAAATAAATATCATGTACTATTTCCCTTTTGGGTGGTAGACCTTTTGGTTCTTGAAATAGAACATCATACTCTGAATCAACTTTAACTAAATCAGCTTTTTGTTTAGCATCACAACCTTCAAATACATTGGTTTTATTAGGGTCCTTTTCCTTTACAAGAATTAGTAAAAATTTCTTACTTGAATTCACAATTCTTTTCATTTGCCCTGAGTTTATGAGAGAATAGTTATTTTTGAGTTTATGAGATCTTACAATGTATTCTATACCATCTTTAGTGAGTTGATACTTATTTTCAACTCTATAGAAAATAACTTTCCTATCATACAGGTATGGAATTCCCAAAACAATATCACATATATCTAATGGAGCTATATCTAACTCAACCTCATCTACAAATTTCGGCCGAATAGAAAACCTAGGTTTACATTGTCTTGTTACTTGTAGATTTTTTTTATCTCACACCCAACCTAATGGATATGGCTTCTCATGAGGTTTTGTTTGTAATCCCAACTTCTTTACAATTGTTTCAGAAATCAAGTTTACTTTTGATTCACTATCAAATAAAGTATCAATCTTATTGTGCTTGGAAATTACTCTAATACGAAAAAGGTCATTGCTTTTCTTCTCATTATTTTCATTATCAACAGATTGTGCAGAATTACTTATGGATGCATCAGAATCTTTACCTTTAATACTCATGGCTATAACTATTGTTTCATCACCTGAATCTGACCCCAAGTCTTTCTGAATCACAACAACATTCTTCTTCTCCTTTCCACCAAACTTTGTGGGTTTTTGTTCTGGATGCAAAGACCCGTAGTGTGCCTCATCGTTTCCTTCTTTCTTACAGTGAGTGTAGGAATTTTTCCCTTCCTTGTAGTGTTTGATTTCATCTCATTCCATTTCAGTTTCTTCTTTTCCCTATTCTTGTTTGCAAAAGGTTTAGACGACTTCCCAACTTCTGGGTTTACATTCTTACCTCTAGCCTTCGGATGTGTTGCTTGGACTAATACATCATCTAAGCTAGTGCGATTAAACATGAGTATAGTATGATTTAAATAACTATGTAGACCATCTATATACTTCAATAAAGTCTCAGGTGAGTCCAATGATATACCTAGAGTCAAAGCTTTCTTTGTGAATTCCTGAGTATAACTTTGTACACTCTTCCCCTTCAATTGTCGAAGAGTTTTCCAACTCATCATTGCCTGTTGCATGTAAGCTAAAGGATAGAATTCAATTTTGATAGCAGAAACAAATTCATTCCAGGTAGAAATGATTTTACCATGTTTTTTCAAATCAACTTCTGTCTTTCCTTCCCACCATACTAGTGCAGTTCCTCCAAGTCGAAGGCTAGCCAACCGAATCTTTCTCCTTTCTGAATCAATGTTCTACACCCTGCGATATACATGAATCTATCTTATCCAATTATATAGCTTTTCTACATTAAGTTCTCCATCATAAATTGGCAAATCAAATTTCACATCTAATTTAATCAAAGAAGTTTTCTTATTTTTCTTATCAAGGCTATTTTTATGCTAAGAAGATGATGAGGACGATGAAGGTGATGATGGAGGAGATGGTGGAGAAGGCATTTCTCCTTTTCCTTTGTCTTATGGAGAGGAAACTAGAAAAGGTTTCTCTGCTCATTTGTCTGGTTTTAGTGTTGAAGTGCTTTCACCTCGACCCTTCTTCAACTCCAGATACATCTCTTCCACCATGTCTCACATGGCCATAAAGTTGTCCATGAACTAAGATTTTGATCCTACTGTATCTTCCTCTACCATTATCCTCTGAGAATAGACTCTTCCAATCTCTGGATTAGCCTCAACAAGTTCTTCTTCTCCTAGTATGAGCTTTAATCTAGTTAGCATTCAAAATGCAACACAAGCTTGTCTAAGCTTAACAAAACTAAAATCAAATGCAAAACCAAAAGCTCTAATACCACCTAATATGAAAATGGGTTTAAGTCTATATTTAAGGTATTACAAACTCATGTGCATGGAAAATGCCTATTCAGCTTAATGCAATGGATCGATAAGATTGCAATGAGACAGACAATCAATAGTAATTAAAACACAACAAAACACACATATCAACACCGTCAAATTAATAATGAAGTTCACAAGACTTCTTGGCTACGTCTCCTGGTCCAAGCTATCAGTGAGTGACTCTCTATATTATGTCTTCAAGAGCAGAATATTACAAGTGTGAGCTCAAACAAAGTCTCAACACATCAGTGGAAAAACATAGGGATTCCTTCGAAAACCTCAAATCTAAAAGGGTACACAGTTGCTCCCTCTTGCTCTCTGTCCTCTGTTCTCTCTTCCACTCTCTTCTCTGCCTCTTTTCTCTAACTCCAACCACTATTTCTGTCCTATTATGGGATGGATTTTTAAGCCTCTCGGCCCTGTCTGTTCACCTCCCCTTTCAGTGTGGACACGTTTTGTCAACAATGCTTAAGGCACCTGAAAAATTTCTTTTTGAAATGGAAGGATCGGTGGGCGTGGTGAAACTAGACGTTTGGTCTTCCTCTGCACAAATCCCCCAATATAATACATAATTGGGCCTTTTTTTGTTTTATGAGAAATACAAAGAAATACATGAAGAAAACTCCATCCAAAACATTTTATTGGAACTGAAATTTTTATAGGGCCGCATTCATAACCCCTTTCAGGTCTGCCTTACATCGCATCTCCACCGTTGGTCTTCTACCACCAGATGGATGGCTGAGATCTTCCTGCTGAAACAAAATATGATCGATAGTCCTCCACCATTGATCTACACTTAGTATATCCGATGGTCCACGACGAATTTGGGTGAACAACTTGCCCGACCCTTAACAATTTTTATGGACCCAATGGGGTTTATAAACTCTCAATCTATAAAAATTTAGGTATGACTTCTGAATTAACGTCCGATTACTTTGGCACCTAATATCCATCACATGATGTGGTCTCTAAATCCTGCTGTCACCGGGTATTTAACATGCACCCGATTTATTCCTCTTTGGTTCCCACATGATACGATATGGTAGTTGATCTAGACTGTGGCTCTATGCACTCGATCAATGACCCTCGTTAACGCATGCTAATCATTGTTGTAGTTCCAAAAGGCCGTGGTATTTTAACACTAAACTTTATATATATATATATATATATATATATATATATATATATATATATATATATATATGGAATGCGATGAACCATATATTTTCTCTGGATGTGATAAAAAGGTTTTGTTCTAATATATATATATATATGGAATGTGATGAACCATATATTTTCTCTGGATGCGATAAAAAGGTTTTGTTATAATATATATATATATATATATATATATATATATATATATATATATATATATATATATATATATATATATATATATATATATATATATATATATATATATATATATATATATATATACATATACATAGATGTGATGAAGGTTCTGCCTTTATACCCTGTTTTTCATGGTTAAAACATATATTTCTCTGGTGCAACAAGAGGCCGCAATGCGATAGTTCTTTAAGGGGCTTTAAAACATATTTTCCCATTCAAATAAAATTGAATACTTAAGAGGTTATTCCAAGATCCATTTTGGATCACTGGGGTTTTGGAGGGCATCGTCAATGAGGATCTTGATCAACCCATGGTGAGCCAATTGTTAGGGATTCCCTTCCTTTACTTTGTTGTTGGATTCTATGAGTGATTGCATCAAGAAATATGGTATGCTGACTATTTGGTGAACTGGTGTTTCTAGCCCAAATCTTAGTTCTTCAAGCATCATAAAATGGTATCCATAAACAACACTATATCTATGGAATGGAATATGAGGTGACGGGGTACGGTGAATGAGTTGGACAGTATTGAATGAGGGTGGAAGATGATGTGGAGCAGATGAGATGGCGTGGAGCGATTGGGGTGGCCCACTGCGGGGGTAGGGAGTGTATGGGATGTTCATCAGGCTTGAACCCCCCACAGCAATCTCAGGTCGTAGATCCTGGTCAAACCCTTTGACGTCGTCGTCAACTGTGGTGATTGAGCCTGAGTTATAACTCATGCTCATTGGTCCACCACTTAGCACTTTATCTGCCTTTAGAACCTGTTATCACTCAGTATTTTCACAAGGTTAAAGAAAGAAATCACTGAGGTAACTACAAACCAACTTTCGGGCATAGTGTTATAGACATTTTTGTGCCCTACAACTCCAAGCATGAAATGTCCATAAACCAAGGGCTCCTAAGTCCCTAAAAGTGTTGTTCTAACCCCTAAAGGAACAAGGTCAACAGATTACAGCTTCTCCCAGAAGTTCTCCACCAAAAACTGCTCAGAACTGGTCAAAACAAGATCATTGCAGCTGCTCCACTGGCTAGCTGCGTTGCATCTCACCCAAATGCACTGTGAGGGTGTTTTGCATTTCAAAACTCCCTTATGTAGGGTGCGATGGGTGGGAAATGACAAATGGCAGTGTCATTCCGCGAGGTGGAGAGGCAATGGAAGTTTCCAGAATCTTCTCCTGTGACACTTGCCTCACTGAATTCGACCAAGGATGAGTAAGAGACCCTCAGTCTCCAAGCGGAAGCAAGAACTGACAGAGAGAAGACACTAATCAAATCACAAGATGACTCATCCTCCTTACAGATATCTATATATGGATCCCTCATCCCAGAGATCCGAAGGCTGGAATTTTGCATATTGTAAGGAATTACTGTTGGTTTCTAGAGACAAACATCAGATTTTTGGGTGATTTATGCTTTGTTTGAGGTGAAGAGGGGCTTCTTTGCTGGGAGGTTGATGTTGGGTCGGAACCACTGGTTGTAACTCCTCCTAGATCTTTTCTTGTTTATCAATAAAAACTATTTGAGTTCTCCTCCATGCTTTTGTATCATTGATGCTTGTTACATTTGTATGGTTAACTTAAATCTGATCCTAAGTTGTTTATGAATATAGATCCATGTCTTTGTATAGTGCTCTGCTTTTGTGATCTTACAGGTACTTTGTGAAGCTTGGCATGCAAGTGAGCAGGTAGCTGGAGACTATCAAAGAAGAGAGGGATTGGATCAAAGGATTAGCGCAAGACACAGGTTGGTTCTTTCTATTCCTCTCTATCTATAATTCATAAAGGAAATACAAAAGTAGTTTTTCTCTGTTTGTTTCTAAGGTAGCTTTCACACTTTAGTGGGATAGAGCAGTTCTAAATAGACACTTTTCCCTGTAACAAAATGGCGACTCCACTGGGGAGTGTCTAATTAGTTTGTTTGTGTATCATTCTTTGTTGCTTGTTTCATAAACTTATAAGTAGCTTTCGAACTGCATTTGCCATAACAAATGCAAAGTAGATAACTGCTGCTTCAATCCATTCACTGGATCTGTTTATGATTTAAACAACTGATTCACAAACTATCTGATTACCCTTGTGATAGCTCTTAGATCCTCCTTAGATCTACCCCTGATTGTTGCATTACTAATTTCTTTTTACTCGACCAAAAACCAAGGACTGAACTACAAACTGTGACCCGGAACCTGGACAGAGTCTCGTTTCTGGCCCAACGCAGGTACTGTTCAGAGATCCTGAATTTCAGCACACTTCCCGAAGGGGAAACCTGCGCTGCATTTCAGATTCTCTGTGTTACAGGTGCGCTGATCAGACTAGCTCTGTGCAGCTGTGGTTCCTGTGCTTCATTCTTTCCAGTTCTATCCCTGAATTTTGCTGCCTGTGATCAGTATATGTCTGTTTGAAACCTCTTTTCCTTGCTGTTATTTTGCCTCCTTTGTACAAAAGAACTGTAGATGTTTTTGTGTGTTTGTTGAGTCATTTATAGTTTTCCTTTGCAAAAGTAGCATAGTCGTACTGTCGTCCTTTGATTTGAATCTGTCGCAAGTGTCGATTTTGATCATAGGAGAAAGTTTGATTGCTGTTGATGGTCGATTATCCTGTTACTCTTGCCTTTGGTCTGAATTTGTAATTTTCTAGTGTCAAGAACGAGTGTTCATTTCAAAATCGTAAGGTGTCGTAATCATCTCTGTTTTTTATTTCGAAAAAAAACTTCTTTATATTTGTCGCTTAAAAAGAAATTCAGATTTGTACATCAACTTTCTTTTTAGCATCAATACTAAGAAAGTCAAAAACAAATACATGCATGTGCATTTGCATATAGACAGTCTGTTTGGCTTGATTTAGGAAAGTGCATTTACAGTGTTATGTCTTTCTTTTCCCCTAGTAGCTAGGATTTTCATTGCACAAAAGAGATAAAAATTTGTTTATCATCTTTAGATTGCATTTTAGGAATTACATCTACATCTCATGGTGAACCTGAAAGGCAAACTTCATAAACAAGATCAACTTAAAATAAATTCAATGAATCTAATAATGCTTTGGAACTTAACGCACAACATTTAGACGTCTAGGCTAGAGACGTATTCCGGCGTCGTAAAGCCTGGTAACTGTTGTCCTCACTGATGGTTGGGTGATTCCTCCACTTTGAGAGGATAAGTGCCAGTACGGACTTGTGCTCCCATGTACCATCGAGTATATTTTGGGAGACCCCTATAGGCTTAAATCCTTTATCCTTAGGAAGCCGTGTCTGCCGCTCTATCGATCGCAATGCACTGAACACAACATTCGGGAAGATTCACTGCTGTACCGTAAAAAGTATTCTATAGTTTTGCGATTGGTTTGGTACTCCCTCTACCTAGATCTCCAGATCACTCCCTTTCGTTCCTTTTCAGACTCCTTACGGAAAAGGTCTATTTGGGCACTTGTCACTACAGGCTCATTAAAAATCGAAGGAGACTAGAGTCATCTTTTGTTTTTTCTTGACTCTTAAAAACTGAAAAAACAAGTTGTGTCAAAGCGTCTAAAAATTTATTTTAAACGGAATATTCATTACCCCTTTCCTACGTTGATCTTGGGTTGAGAAAATGGAGTCCACCAACCAAGGAATTCCCCTTGGAGGAAATCCTAGTCCCTTCTCCTCTTGGGGAGATGTTGGTGCACCCCATATGGCCACATTGTCGCTTCCAGTACTGACAATTGGTTTTCCTGTATGGCTCTTCTCAACCTCTGTCGCTTAGAACACCACTATTCATGAACAATCGAATCAGCAATTAGACGAGTCCAGAGTTACCCACCAACCTTCTACTTCCTCTAATTCTTTCTCTCCTCCTTCCTCTTTGCTTGATGGGGCTGGTAAAGCCAAAAGTCAAGTTCCTAAGGAGAAGAAGGAAAAGAAGAAGAAAGAGAACAAGAAGAAGGAGCCAAAAGCGAATGGGGGCAAACGAGTGTCGTCTAACGAAAATCCACACACTGCACCGACCAGGCCTAAATCGCCATGTGTCATTTGCAAAGGAGACCACTTTCACAGAGATTGTCCTTGCATCCCTCGGATCTTAAGGGACTGGTCTCCTCGTTTGCACAACCCGGTGTCCTCGAACTCTGATGATCATGCTGAAAACACACCGTCAACTAGTGAAAGTGAAGCCCCAGGACAAAAAGGAAAATATAGATTTCCTTGTAAACTGTGTGAAGGCGATCATGCCGTCCACCGTTGTCCCTTTTGAGATGAAGCTAAAAGAGTTTTAGATGATCGCCCGGTTTCACCGTTACGACTTCCTCCTGGATATAAAAAACTCTTGTCGATTCCGTCACTAGTTGAAAATCCAGCTGACCCACTCAGGTGGTCGGCCGAAGCATCTTTCATTGAAGATGAACCATCTGAATCCATACCAGACGAAAGTCAAAAGGTCGAGGCGGCAGTTGACCCAGTCTTGCCTTCAGAGGTTCCATCTTCAGATGATACAATCACTGAAGAGAACAAGGATGACACCGTCCAAATTCTTTTCATAAGCACAGACTTCAACGAACATGGGGGCCATTTACCCGTTCCTTTACTACAGGAAGGAAGTTCGTCAGAGTCGTACCCGACCGTCTATTCGGTCCCACCTCCAAGCAACCTAGCTGTCTCCTTCGACTGGAATCAACTAGGCAGACCCCGTTTACCAGCTAGTGTACCATTCCGAATTATTGTTCAGATATATAGAATGGATATGGCTGGTACCATCATAGATGAGGGGGCTTCTGTGAGTATCCTTTCCTCAACTGCTTGGAAAGCGCTTGGTTTGCCATCACTTTTGCCTGAGATGAGAAATTTGACAGGCTTTGATCAAGGAACCAGTCGACCGTTAGGGATACTTCCCGATGTGCCCATAACATTGAGAGGGAAAACCGTTCACATGAATGTAATGGTAGTTCAAGGACCCCTGGATTACAATCTACTCCTTGGACGAGACTATATTTATTGCATGGGAGAAAATGTCTCCTCACTCTTTAGAGTAATGTGTTTTCCGCACGAAGGAAGAGTGGTCAAGCTCGTGGACCAGCTTCCATTTCCTTGATCATACAGAGCAAATAGTCATATACCATCCCTGAATGGTCTTTTCACGCAAGAAATGTCTTAATCTCTAGTCCGTCCTCCCGATGAGCGTGAGTGATTCGGAGGGATATGACTGAAACCCAGGGGGCATGCACCCTGGTCTGCTTCGGCAGGAAAACTTCGGGTATAGGGTAGGTTTCCACGAGAGAATATCACTAGTCTGTACCGTCGTCCGTGATTAGAAGAGGGGGTTATTCTAGAACAAGATTCTCTTGTCAAAGTTATGTGAGTTGGCGAGCACCGCCGCTCACCTTTGTTTATTTCGGTAGACATCACCGGAGAAGTGTTTTGTTTGCGCTGTGAATAGAACGATCTTTGGGTAACCTGTAAGAGGTAGGCCTCTCTCGGTAAAACAAATGTTTTAACGGACTAAAGAAGGGGTAACCTTGAAACTCTGTTTTATACCTAGGGGCATGCAAACCTTTTGGAATGCAAGCGAAGAGCGACTATTTATTTTTAAAATTTTTAGGACCTCTACCCCTTTAAACTCGTAGGATTGGTCGTTTCCTAACTTGCATAAAGAAAGGATGTGGGGAAAATCTCTAAAAGTTGTCGTTTTTATATGAGACATTCTTATCACAAGACTGGATTAATCGAGCAGTTTTAGCACATAGTTCAAGCTCGTTAAAAAATAAACATAAGACATGAGCAAATGTTTCCACTCGCGTTTAAGCTCATTAAAAAATGAACTATTCCTCGATAAATAACCATCGTGAATGTAGTACTTCAGCCGTTAAAGCCTTGGTCGTGTTTGCACCGTCACCTCCACTTTTCATTGGCCGATCATTCACCTCCATTTGATTATTTACCCATTTTGAGGAACAGCTACGAAGATTGATTTCACTAGCCATCCTTGTGACACTACCGTGATTGGAAAATTCCAAACCTTACCTGGAATCAGCTGCTACTCGTTTTATCACTCGTTCCTCAAAAGACGAGTCTCCTTTAAGCTCTTTTCAACTAACTCGTAAAATATGAAAAGATTGCCGAGCCATTGGCCTCTCCAGCTCGTTAAAGGGACAGGAAGTGCTATCCCTCCTCTAGATTTTAATCTTTTTTGGACCTGAGGGATTATTTCACAAAAAGATCGAGCGCTTGTTTTGTTCGGCTCGTTAAAACTATCGAAAATTCATCCCTTCCATATTGTTTTATACTTTTTCGGACTTAAGGGATTAGATGAAGAAAAAGGAATTTTGGAGTTATCTTTACGTTCCCTTTCAGACTCTCTAAAATTGAAAAGGACCGAGTTATCTTTGTCATTAAACTCGTTAAAAAGATTAATAGCGACAAACTTGTCTTTAGACGAGAACGAGTTTCACTATCGCTAGGCTTGTTAAAACATAGCAATGGGTTTGCCCGAAGGGAAAATTATAGAACAAGCATATGTTATCCTCCTAAAACTTGAAAAAAATAAAGAGGTAGTGGTCTACAATGACTGGGGAAAAATTGGGAAGAAAACTCAAAGAAACTTTGTTGGTAGCAAGTCGCTCTTGAACATGACACTTCCACTCCGTGTCTGAGTCGGGTTGGGTTGTTTCATTCACCGGTCACATCACCATGGTCACGCCATACCATCCACATTTGGGGTTAATTCTACCAATCCATCACATCAGTGTCACCGATATGTTCAAGAGACGTCATCCAGAGTAGTCACCTGTGTCTCACCCACTACCATACATTATACTCCATTCTTTCATGACCGCCACCCTGAAACTTATATCACCAGATCGTTTTCACCTCCATCAAAATCATTTGCTCCGTTCCGTGTCATTGATGTGGGATTCATTAAGGCCCTCCTATGATGGATCACTTCTTGTCGACATCCGCTCATTATCCGAGAAGCTGATCTAGGAACACTCCATTCAGTACTTTGAAGCTTGCATGCCTCAATGGCAAGTTTCTCACTTCCAGTGACAGGTTTACATCAATGGCCTTCGACCGAAAGATTTTGTGTGGTGTTCGACGCCAAGTCCTTTATTCACACCATGTGAATTGTACTGCGGTACCTTGAGGATCATTATCATTATCGGTGATTCCTCTCGCGCTTGTTAACAATTTACATCATTGACTGGTAATCAAGCGATGTCTTTCCATGTACGACTTCAGAACATTTCTCACAAGGATCGACTTGTACATCGAGTGAAGATCGGACAAGATTAAAGACCTCGGATCTAGTTTCATCCATCCGGGCTGTGATATATATTCAGGTAAATAAAGACATTAAATGTACAACATTGCAGCACAGATAATCATCCTACGAAAAGGATGATGGCTCTATCAGAATCATCAGTCTACACTCAGACGATTGTCTGTCCTATGTACATGAAAATGAATTTATAAAGTTGGGCATGGGAATGCCCGCCTCAGCTAGATCATGAAAACAGTATGAAGATAATGTATTGTATTGTATCTTATTACAGGTCTCCTCCCAGCATTGAAAGAACTTCGGATCCTCATAATAAAGCATTTCACCCGACACCAAAAGATTAACGGCCTCATACTTTAGGGGGAAACTGTTATAGACATTTTTGTGCCCTACAACTCCAAGCATGAAATGTCCATAAACCAAGGGCTCCTAAGTCCCTAAAAGTTTTGTTCTAACCCCTAAAGGAACAAGGTCAACAGATTACAGCTTCTCCCAGAAGTTCTCCACCAAAAACTCCTTAGAACTGGTCAAAACAGGATCATTGCAGCTGCTCCACTGGCTAGGTGCATTGCATCTCACCCAAATGCACTGTGAGGGTGCGTTGCATTTCAAAACTCCCTTCTATAGGGTGCAATGGGTGAGAAATGAAAAATGGCAGTGTCATTCCGCGAGGTGGAGAGGCAATGGAAGCTTCCAAAATCTTCTCCTGTGACACTTGCCTCACTGAATTCGACCAAGGATGAGTAAGAGACCCTCAGTCTCCAAGTGGAAGCAAGAACTGACAGAGAGAAGACACTAATAAAATCACAAGCTGACTCATCCTCCTTACAGATATCTATATATGGATCCCTCATCCCAGAGATCCGAACGCTGGAATTTTGCGTCTTGTAAGGAATTGTTGTTGGTTTCTAGAGACAAACATGAGATTTTTGGGTGATTTATGATTTGTTTGAGGTGAAGAGGGGCTTCTTTGTTGGGAGGTTGATGCAGGGTCAGAACCACTGGTTGTAACTCCTCCTGGATCTTTTCTTGTTTATCAATAAAAACTATTTGAGTTCTCCTCCATGCTTTTGTATCATTGATGCTTGTTACATTTGTATGGTTAACTTAAATCTGATCCTAAGTTATTTATGAATATAGATCCATGTCTTTGTATAGTTCTCTGCTTCTGTGATCTTACAGGTACTTTGTGAAGCTGGGCATGCAAGGGAGCAGGTAGCTGGAGACTATCAAAGAAGAGAGGGATTGGATCAAAGGATTAGCGCAAGACACAGGTTGGTTCTTTCTATTCCTCTCTATCTATAATTCATAAATGAAATACAAAAGTAGTTTTTCTCTGTTTGTTTCTAAGGTAGTTGTCACACCTTAGTGGGATAGAGTAGTTCTAAATAGACACTTTTCCCTGTAACACATAGGCTTTAGCCAACGTATGCTAAGAGAGGGCTCTCTTTGTATGATTTAGCTTTGTTTCGAAGGATTTTTAGGCTAGTTCTAAATGTTTAGGGGGTTTTTGATTTGTAGTGAAGATTGGATGGTGGGATCCTTAAAATAGATTGATAGAATGATGTCTTTAGACCATTGGGCTATGCTATCAATAGAAGGGCAGCCTGACTGGATCAACTCAGTAAAGGGAATGTTCTAAGGGAAAGATAGTAGAGTAGAGTGCGTGTCTTTTGGTTATAGGGGTGAAAGGGTTTGAATCAGGGTGAGAGAGCAATTAAGAATTCTCAGACTGAGACTTAAATGAGGAATAAAGGGTAATCCAAAACAAAGGGAAATTAAGAATCCTTTGCCATAGATTATAAAGAGACAACCTAAACTAAGGAGAAATTAGGAATTCCTTAGCTTAAATATTAGTAGAAAACATTTATATGCCTAACTATTAAAACAGAGTGTGATTAAACAAATTCTAATATAATACTCTAGTTATAGCATTCAGATTTAGATATACGTTGTGGAAAATATTTAAGAAAGATAACAATAACATGAGAAAATACTTTTTTGCACTTTGCTCAACACATAAATCCTGTGAAATATCTTGTCTTTATTCATGAATCTAGCTTGCTGGCCTAGTCAGTGCTATAATAGCTTTATAGTATTTTGGTCAAAAAGTCTATAGAAATGTCTAAGAATACACCCAAAATAGTTCAAATGAAGAAGTATTTATACAAATTCTAAACTGAAATATCTTGAAAAAATATCAAGATTGGTTTTACAAATATCTCAAACTATTTTACATTAATAGAACTTAAATAAAAGACACTCAAAACCAATGAATATATTTGGCAGTATGTTTATGGATTGATGGTAAAAAATAAGAGAAATTTGAATTTGATAGCAACTCTTAATTGATGATGAGGCTTCCAAGTCACTAACTAATTCCTTCCTTTGAGCATTCTGCCCTAGAAATTATGAAAAATTAGGGTTCAAGGATACCTTTGTATATCTCAATCTGAGATATATATGTAAAAAGGGAAAGAGGTTATTTTATATAAGTTTTTTATTAAGAGAAACCCCTTTCGGTTTCCAAAAATTCAACTCCCACTGTTCACAATATTCTCTGTAAAAGGATGTCAAAAATAGGATTTTCTACAACCTGAAAACTAGGCTCTGAAGATATGCATTTATCTCAATTTTTGTAATACGTATGTAAACCATGAGATAGGTTTTTGTATATTGGACGTTTAGTAACACAAACCTCCTCTAGTTTCTTAAAATGAATCTTTGATTTTCCATAACAGTTTCTTCAAAATTATGACTTAAACAAGAAATTTCTAGAAAATGTACCATTACTGCTCTGATTTCATCTTTTAACCATAATTTTCTTTTAACTGTTTTTACCTTTACTTTGGATAAAATCCATTGTTGCTGGTGAAAGCGTCTTCATCTCTATTTAACCCTTACTGCCTCCACGTTTACTTTTACTGTTTACCTTGATTGCTCTGTTTTTTATCTATATTCACTTTGATTTCTCAATCTGATACAGTTACTGATACTCTTTCATCTAATACACTTTTACTTTGATGACCTGTCAATATACTTTACTGTGTTTTTACTTTTACTATATATTTAAACTATTTACTGTGTATTTAAATAGTAAATTATTTAGTTTTTTATATGTATCAGCATATGGTAATGGATATTGATCAACTTTCTATATGTTTGATATGTTTTCCTTTTGATTGTATGCTATGCCTGGTTCCTTTGTTTTAATAGTCAATGTCTCTGTGTGAATGATTTCTTTCTCTCATTTGTGTATAACTGTTTTCTTCTCATGAATGAATTTTTTTAAATATATTTCCTTTCAAGTCTTGGAGTAAACAAGTATTGGGATTACTATCAAAACTATTTATCCAAGCTCTGGTCCTCTACTAATTACCTGCAAAATACAACAATTTGTTAATAAAACACATGTCTACAAGGAGGTGATCGGACGTTGTTCTGAAACTAGGAAGAACTGTGGACAGAGTTCGGAAGGTGTTCGGGAGGGAATCCATGGTGAAATCATGTCTCAGAAGCTCAAGGTGATGCCGAAAGGGTTTGATAAGTTTTGTTGTGTAACTGACTAAAAGGCATTAAAATAAGGGTTTTCGGGGTTTTAACAAGTAATGGGTAAATTGGCGCGGAATATTATATTATGAACAGTGAGAGGGTTCAGGTTTAGTAGGGAGGTGGTATCAGAGGATGTTGCACCACTTTTGTGGAGGAGGAGGTATTGAGAAGGGGTCACCCAATCTACTCTAGTGATCGACACATATCCGTTGGGGGGTCAACAAAAGCCACCTTATCGGACAGGTAAGTTCATTCGTCAAGTGTAGCTGATATGAGTGTGGACCGTCAGATGAGGGTGATGGTGATCGAATGACAATCGGGTGAGGGAGGTCCATAGGTGATAAGACAATGGGCTTGGGGAGGGGGGGGGGGGGGGGGGGGGGGCGGCAGGGCTTTAAACTTCGTTGGTTTGGGATTAATTAAGACTCAACAACAGATTTAATCGATCAGCGAGGTTTAATGATGAGATTTATCTGTTTCACTCGGATATGGGGTAAATGGTATAGTTTATATTAAAACTAAGGGTTGGGATATTTATTTAGATGATTTATTTAATATATGGGAAAATGTATATCAGGAGATTTATATAATTAAGTTAAAAATTACTATGAAATGAGTGCAGTGAGCATACCCTTAGCATAATGTAAAATTTGTGCAATTTATTCTCATACATTTAATACTTACAATAAAATAGTTTTGTGGGTTTTTTGAGTGGAATAGAATTTACATTGGGGGTTGTTTACTTTTCATAGGAAAATGGAGTTTAACCTTAGGAAAATGGGTTTTATTAGGGTAATTAAGGGAAATGACTTTTATGAAGGGAATTCTAACACTTGATGTCCATAAGTCATTAAGCCGAGGGCCTGGTCCCACCAAAAGTTAGAGAAATGCTCTAAGCTTTTATGTCTTGAAGGATTTTTAGTACTAGAACCTACTTGTGGATGGGGAAATTAGTAACTATAGGGATGAAATGAATGAGGGGAAGTGAACTAAATCAACTTGTAAACCTATATTTTTCTTTCTTAATTGCTCATGGGCATTGAAAGATATGACTAAGCATGATAACTATGCTTTTGTCCAATCAAATTTATACTTCAACAACCTTTCTTCTACTTACCCATTACCTAGCCTAACATTTTATTATTCCTTTTATTTGGGTGAATTTAGACTAGCAAACCATTATCATCCATTTTTCTTTAATAAAACAAGATATCTATTTCTAGCCTTATATCATCCAAGGACTCAGATGAAACTGATGAGATCCTTTTATTTTCTCTACCTATCTAATGATCTTCCAAGATTAAATTGTTTGGTGAGATTTTATTCTCTAACTATAAACATAAAATTCAAAGCACGATATAAGCAAGATTAAACAATCTGATCAGTATGGATTGTGGCATGAATAACAGGCTACACACAATCATTATTATTCATAAAAGTAAATAGTAGTGGCATTTAGTCTTTCTCACTTTCATGGTCTCTTTTTTTTGGGGGGTTCATATATTTTCAATTTTTGACATTCTCTTTTTCCTTTTGTGCCTTGATATTTCTTTTAGGACATACCCTGTTTACATTTTTTATTTTTTTTAACGTGGAAAACATTTGCAGAAAGCAAAGGTATGTACAATATTACAAGGCTTAACCTTAGTCATTCAAAATTATCACTCCTATTGGTATAGGAACCTAATAGTGGCTCCACTTGGGGATGGCATATTTTGAAAAGATGTCAAGAACTAATGAAGATCAATGACCTTTGACTTAAGACTGTGGTTAACTTGTAACTTTGGTTTTTTGATTTCTGCCTTATTGTATAATCTCTGTGATTGAAAATCTAGAACTGAAATCATAGTCTTTTCTACGAACTGAAATCTAACACATGCTGTACTGAACTCTAATATAAAATAAACTTGCTATTGAAAAATTGAATTTATTCAAACTCTTACTCTAATCGGTTGTCCAATTGTTGGTTAGGTAAAATGAAATAGCCAACACAACCGTTCAAGCATCATATACATTGGTGAATTTTGCTGCTTATGCTTGTTTGTGATTAAAATTGAGATTCTAAAGCAAATTATAACCTTGTCAACAAATGAGAAGATATGGAAATACTTGATTTCCTTTGTTGACTCAAGAAATTGTGCAAAAAGATCTTACAAAATATATACACTAACGTTTAATTGATCTAGGAAACTTTACAATTGTTCTGGATGGCCTCCAGGCCATGAAAGTGAAATGTCACTTTCACTTTTATCACCCTGCATATTCTCAAACAAGCTTTGTGATCATAATTATTCTGATTGAAATGTTTGACTGATGAAACCTTTATCATCTTGATCATGAATCTGATTGTTAGTTAATGAAGAACAATTCTAATTACATTTACTATCCAACCCATCAGCTATGGGATCATGAAAAACTTGGAAGGATTGTTGCAACTTATTACTCATAGGTTTGAATGGGACTTCAAAAATTTCTACAAGCTGCTCATCCTTTTCATTAGAGTTTTCATACCACATTTCCTTAAAAAATTGAAATGATTCAAAACATAGTGGTATAGAACTTTCCTGTATTATTTGATCAGGTGTTCCAATGGAATTTGACAACTGTAATTGTGAAACTGAAGGATCTTGATCAAGAATTTTATTGTTTTCTTTGTTGTTGATGTCTATACCTAGAGACTGTTGATTTTTGATCGCTTTAAAGTTTTCTCTGATGAACTGAAATGAATCAAAACAAAGAGGCAAAGAAGCTACACTTATTTCCAAAATTTTTGCACTTTCCTCCTCACTTGCATAGCTGATATGAATGAGATGATCAATATTTTCAAGCTGGTGAAAATGAATTTTTTATTGCTCTATAAAGTTAGTTTTGATTTGAAGAACATAATTATCATCTCATATTTAGGTAAATCATTAAAGTAATGTCATAAAACATACAAATTAGATCAGTAGAATGTGTCTCCACATATTGCTCTATAAATCTATCTTTTGATCTATGGTAGTTTGAATTAGCAGGAATTTGTTCATGGCGATCAACCTCTTCTTTTTGTGAAATAAATGTCTCATGGTGATTTTTAACAAAAAATTTATCTTTTAGGTGATCTTCTGTATCCTTTACTCTATTTTTCTTACCAAAATGTCGAGTTTTACCTATGCAATGTTGTTCTTCTCCGCTTTTTCTTTCAACTTTTCTCTTCTAATTTGCAGATTAACTTCTACATCTATTGCAATGTTCTACACATGTTCTAGTGTTGAGGGGTTTCTTTCTCTTAACTAAAATTCTATCTCTGAATGAAATGCTTTTGGATAATGCAAGAGAGCTGAATCAGGAGGAGGTATTATATTTGATGGCATTGAATAACAGATTTGATTAAATCTGTTAGAAAATTGTTGTATTGTTTCATTTAGCTATCTTTTTAACTAATGATATTCTTCTATGATCACAAAATGATTGAATTTTATTATCCATCTACCGAAGAAGAATTTGCCAAACTGTTGGAAATTTGAGGTGATTGCAACAGGTAAATTATTGAACCAACTTTTTACTCTACTTTGCAAGGAGAGAGCAAAAAGTCTGATTCTAACATCATCTTCATCAATCTAAACTAAGTCCAGATAATTCTTAAAACCTTGAATATGTTTTTGGGCAGAGAATTTTTTGTGTGTGGAGCATGATTATTCAGAGGTCTTTTGTTTCAGCCAGATGTATACCCCAGGAAGTTTGTACACCCCTCCACGCGGGGGGGTGTCCCCCCCGCGGGGGTATGGGGGGGCCGATCCCCCCGCTGGGGGGTCTGGGGGCTAGCGATCCCCCGGTCAGGGTTTGGGGGCAGTGTCCCCTAAGCCAAAAATAGATGTAAAATTGCCTTGTAAAAGTATAGTAACTTCTAGTCAATCTGGATCGTTTATTAGGTGGATGATCTAACGATAGAACTTATGTTTAGTTTAGGGTTTTTTGCCCTAGAAGGAAACTCCTCTTTTTGTATGAGGGCATTGTATTTGAGGCTGTGATATAGATGTGTATTATCTGAGCAAGAAATAGAGACGTGAGAGTGTGAAAGAAAACAGAGGATATTACAGTGGATTTGTTGTAGGTTGTGTCTCTTCATTTTTGCTCGATAATAGAAAGGAAGGACTGGCTATTCGGGGTGGAAATAGCCCAAACTGGGTGAACCACATATATTTGTGTCTCTCTTGTTTTATGTGTTTTCTGTGTTTATATTTCTGTAATATTTTATGTGTTCCATTGCTCCGTAATATATAATTTTCTAACAGATTTTACCATCTTCTCCATCAAACCTAGGGAGATACTTGTAATAATTATTAGGGAAATCATGGAGTATAGGAGGTAACATCAGGGGTTTATATCTATCAAGAACTTTACAAGGTAGAGGAATATGTTTAGGGATTGTATGATTAGTCTTGATTTTTTTATGCTCCTCAATTAGAAAATGATCATCATAATATTTAGAGGAAAGCTGCTCAAACAGATAAGGAGGATATATATTTACAATTTTGAAAGTAAAATAATAAAAAAATAATCTAAGATCTTCTCTAAAATACAATATACATTGAAAAACTTTCTTTATGAGAAAGAACATGATGCCTTGGATAACAATCCAAGTTAAAATCCTAATCTTTTCATATTGTTCTTTTAGGTTCATTCTTCCAGTTGATTCTTGATTTTGAAATTGATTCAGAGTTGCTAGGTCGATGATTTTCACCTTTTTCTGTCTGATCACTCTCCACCATCATAGATCAGATCTAAACCTGTAAAATATTTCTGAAGGAAATGTTAGTCTTCCCCAATATGGTTGCGACTATGTTATGACTCAGTATTTTCTCAAGGTTAAAGAAATAAATCACCGAGGTAACTACAAACCAACTTTTGGGCATAGGCTCTAGCCAACCTATGCTCACAGAGGGCTCTCTCTGTATGATTTAGCTTTGTTTTCTGGGATTTTTAGGCTATTTCTAAATGTTCAGGGGGTTTTTAATTTGTATTAAAGATTGGATGGTGGGATCCTTAAAACAGATGACTAGAATGATGTATTTAGACCATTGGGCTATGGATTCAAGAGAAGGGCAGCTAAACTCGAAGAACTCACTAAAGTGAATGTTCAAAGGGCAAGATAGCAGAGTAGAGTGTAGGTCTTTGGGTCAAAGGGGTGAAAAGGTTTGAATTAGGGTGAGAGACCAATTAAGTATTCTCAGACCGAGACTTAAACCAGGAACAAAGGAAAGTTAAGAATCCTTTGCTATAGATTATAAAGAGACAAGATAAACTAAGGAGCAATTAAGAATTCCTTAGCTTAGATATCACTAGAAAACATTTATATGCCTAACTATTAAAACAGAGTGTGATTAAACACATTCTGAGATAATACTCCAGTTATTGCATTAATATTCAGATATACATTGTGGAAAAACTTTAAGAAAGATAACAAGAACATGAGAAAATACTTGTCTGCACTTTTCTCAACACATGAATCCTATAAAATATGTTGCATTTATTCATCAATCCAACTTGCTAGCCCAGTCAATGATAAAATAGCTTTACAATATTTTGATCAAGAATTTTATAGAAATGTCTAAGAATCCACCAAAAATACTTCAAATGAAGAAGTATTTATACAAATTCTAAACTAAAATATCTTGAAAAAATATCATGATTGGTTTTACAAATACCTGAAACTATTTTACATTAATAGAACTTAAATAATGGACACTCAAAGCCAATGAATCTATTTGGAACTATTTTTATTGATTTATGGTGACAAAGAAGAGAAATAATTTGATAGCAACTCTTCTTCGATGATGAGGCGTCCAAGTCACCAAGTCCTTCCTTTGTCAATTCTGCCCCAGAAATTTTGCAAAATTAGGTTCCAGTGATACCTTTGTATATCTCAATAAAAGATAGATATGTAAAAAGGGAAAGAGGTTATTGTATATAAGTATGTTATTGAGAGAAACCCCTTTCAGTTTCCAAAAATGCAGCTCCTCCTATTCACAATATTTTTTGCAAAGAGATGTCAAAAATAGGATTTTTCACAATCTAAAAACTAGGTTCTGAAGATATGCATTTATCTCCATTTTTGTAAAACCAGTGTAAATGGTGAGATAGGTTTTTGTATGTTGGCCATTTAGGAACACAAAAATCCTCCATTTTCTCAAATTTCATCTTGGATTGGCCACAATAGTTTCTGAAAAATTGTGACTTGAACAAGAAATTTCTGGAAAATGTACCATTTCTGCTCTGATTTCATCTTTTAAAATTAATTTTCTTTTAACTATTTGTACCTTTACTTTGGATAAACTCCACTGTTGTTGGTGAAATTTTCTTCATCTTTGTTTAACCCTGACTACCTCCACGTTTACTTTTAATGTTTACGTTGATTGCTCTGTTTTTCATCTATCTTCACTTCGATTTTTCAGTCTGATACTCTTTCATCTGATACACTTTTACTTTGATGACCCGTCAATATCCTTTATTGTTTTTCTACTTTTACTGTACATTTTAACTTTTTAATGTGTATTCGAACAATAAATTATTTAGTTTTTTATATGTATCAGCATATGGTAATGGATATTAGTCAACTTTCTATATGTTTGATCTGTTTGCCTTTTGATTGTATGCTCTGTCTCGTTGCTTTGTTTTAATAGTCAATGTCTCTGTGTGAATGATTTCTTTCTCTCTTCTTTGTAAAACTATTTTCTTCTTCTAAATAAAGGTTTTTAAATATATTTCCTTCCGAGTCTTTGAGTAAACAAGTTTTCTGACTAATATCAAAATTGTTTATCCAAGCTCTGGTCTTCTCCTAATTACCTGCAAAATACAACAATTTGTTAATAAAACACAGGTCTAGAAGGTGATGACCACAGGTTATTTTGAAACTGGGAAGAACTGTGGACAGAGTCTAGAAGGTTTTCAGGAGGGAATCCATGTTGAAATCATGTCTAAGAGGCTCAAGTTAGCATCGGAATGGTTTGATAAGTTTCACTGTGTAATTGAGTAAAAGGCATGAAAATGAGGGTTTTTAGGGTTTTAACGGGTAATGGGTAAATTGGTGTGAAATTTTATATTATGAATAGTGAGTGGTTTTGAGTTTAGCGGGGAGGCAATATCGGAGGCCATCGCACCACTTTGGTGGATGAAATGGTATTGACGAGGGGTCACCCAATCAACTCTAGCAATCAATACATAACAGTTGGGGGGCTTGGGAAAACCACCTTATTGAGTGGGTAAAGGTTGGCCGTCAGGTGTAGCTGATATGAATGTGGACCATTGGATGAGGGGGATGGTGATTAGATGAGAGTCGAGTGAGTGAGGTGCACGAGTGATAAAAGCATGGGCTTCAAGGGGACCTAGGGCTTTAAACTTCAGCAGTTTGGGATTAATTAAGACTTAATCATGGATTTAATCGATTAGGTGGGGTTTAATGATGGGATTTAACTATCTTGTTGGGATATGGGGTAAATGGTATAATTCATATTAAAACTAAGGGTTGGGATATTTATTTAGGGGATTTATCTAATATACGGGGAAAGGTATATCGAGGGATTTATATAATTAAGTTAAAAATTCATATGGAATGAGCAGAGTGAGCATACCCTTAGCATAATGTAAAATTTGTGCATTTTATTCTCATACATTTGATACTTACGATAAAACACTTTTGTGGGTTTTTTGTGTGAAATAGAATTTACATGGGAGTTGTTTACTTTTCATAGGAAAATAGAGTTTAACCTTAGGAAAATGGGTTTTATTATGGTAATGAAGGGAAATGAGTTTCATGAAGGGAATTCTAATATTTGATGTCCATAAGTCATTAAGTCGAGGGTTCGGTCACACCAAAAGTCAAAGAAATGCTCTGAGCATTTATGACTTGAAGGACTTTTAGTACTAGAACATACATGTGGATGGGGAAATTAGTAACTATAGGGATGAAATGAATGAGGTGAAGTCAATTAAATCGACTTGTAAACCTCTGCTTTTGCTTTCTTAATTGCTCTTGCACATTGAAACATATGATTAAGCATGATAAATGTGCTTTTGTCCAATCAACTTTATACTTCAAAAACCTTTCTTCTACTTACCCATTACCTACCCTAACATTTTATTCTTATTTTTATTTGGGTGCATTTATACTAGCCAACCCTTATCATTGATTTTTCTTTAATAAAAAAAACTATCTACTTCTAACCTTATATAATCCAAGAGCTCAGATTAAATTGATGAGATCCTTTTATTTTCTCTACCTATCTAATGATTTGCCAGAATTAAAATGCTTGGTCAAATTTTATTCTCTAACTATAAACATAAAATTCAAAGCATGATATAATCAAGATTAAACAGTTTGATTACCATGGATTGTGGCATGAATAACAAGTTGCATGTAATTATTATTATGCATAAAAGTGAATAGTAGTGGCATTTAGCCTTCCTCACTTTCATGGTCTCCTTTTTTTGGTGGGGTTCATATATTTTCATTTTTTGACCTTATCTTTTTCTTTTTGTCCCTCGATATTTCTTTTAGGACATATCATCTTTACATTTTTTAATTTTTTAATATGGAAAACATTTGCAGAAAGAAAAGGTATGTACAATATTGCTATACATTAGTCATTCAAAATTATGACTCTTATTGGTATATGAACCTAATAGAACCACCCTTAGTTAAATCTTGAGCTACTGCTCGAACTTTAATATGGGTCGGGACCCCACCTTACATCAGATTTGAATGCCATAAAAAATAAATCATTGTTTTTAGACTCTTGCATTCTCTATTGATTTTAAAAATAATTTCCTTTTTGCCACTAACTGTCTATTTTTTCAAAGGTGGCCAAGTTAACTGGCCACATTTTCACTTATAAACCAAATACCTAGTAACCTTTACAACTTTCTGTCAAATTATGCATATGAGAGAGTGAGCGGGATACTTACCTATGGTCTCGATGCCATGACGCAGTTGTTGAAGATCAGATGTGATGTGTTTTTTGGTTACTGCACGGTCATTCTTCTCCCTCCTCTACTGTCTGTGACTGAAGAAATGATGGTGTTGTTGCTGTGGAGTTCTTAGATCATCCTACTGAAGACTTGTAGCTGATGACTGGTATGTTGTGGAATAGGCTACTATAGGATTTCCTACAGGATGTCCTATCACTGCTTATCCCTTAGAATTTCTTAATCATGTTGCTAGCTAGGGCTGTGAGGATGCTGCAATGAATGACTATGTGTGGAGCAAGAGAATAATTGGCAGAAACTGATCTCTTTTTGAAAACACAGTCTTCACCTAAATTGAAGCAATGAAGTAAGAAACCAATGGAATTGATGGAGGGATGCATGGTAAGGAGTGGAGGAGATGAATATATATGGGGCATGGTTCCCTTTGGATCCTCTCCTTTCTCCTCAGTTGTCTTTCTCGCCCACCTGCAAATAACAATTATGTATTTTTTCTTTTTTATCCCTTTTTTGCAAAACACCTAGGCTACCTTAGAGAGGTTTTCACCCTATATGTTTACCGTGGGTGCCTCGAGGAAGGTTTTCACCCACGAATATTCTTATTCTTTTTTCATCATTGGGATGCCTCATGAGGTTTTGAATGCAAATATGGGACTCGGGCACCTCATGGAGGTTTTCACTTGAATCCTTATTCTTGTTCTTTTTTCTTTCTTCAGTGACCCGATGAGGGAGGAGCCGGAACTTTCTCGACAATCATTACTGTCTTATTGATATTGTTAATGAACTCTTGCTTTGATAAATTCCTCTTGTACATTTTCAATCGGTGTCCATTAACAAGCAATGTAATGGCTTATTCATCTATAGTTCTGATTTGCATTGAACCATTATCATGGCATATTTCCACCACATAAGGTCCAAGCCATCTTGTCCTTACTTTCCCTTGAAGTCTTTATACCTAGAATCACATAATAATCCCAAATCGCCGTCTTGAAATCGGTTCTCCTTAATATGTATATCATGGCAGATCTTCATCTGGAGCTAAACTATCTTTGTATGTTGGAGGGCATGCATTTTGAATTAATCCAAGCCATTCAAATGGAATAATCTTTCTTTTCATGCATGAATGAGATCCAAATCTAGTTGGGCTACCATCCTCAATGTGTTATATTCAAACTCATTGGAAAGCAAAGAATTTTTCCCATAGACCAGCTCATAGGGTGTAAATCTAGTGGTGGTCTTCAATGTTTCATTATAGGCACAAGTGGCCTCAAATAGTATCTCTGCCCAATCATTCCTGTTGATGGTTATTACCTTGGTTAAGATGCTCTCCAGTGCCCTGTTCGTCACCTCCACTTTCCCATTAGCTTGTGGATGATAAGGAGTGTGTTGGAAATAATACTGAGAGGGGGGGGGGGTGAATCAGTATTATCACATTAATAAAACTTTTTCATTTCCATAATCAGATTCATATATGCTACTTCCACAACTTCTTATGATTAAGTTAATCGATCTTCAATGAGTGCATTAGAACATTATCAACCATATTATCAGTTAACAGATGCAGTAACATAAAGTAGATCATCACACATAAGGGACACATATGAACACAATGATATAAGGTGGAAACCCAATGCGGGAGAAAAACCACCTGCTGCAAGTTATCTCAAACTTCTTCTTAATAAGAAAATTCTTTTACAATATTTGTACTGGTGCAGCCTTATACCAGTACGGGAGCTACAACCCCCTTTTCTCTTGTACTAGCCGATCCATTTACTAGTACGCAGGCTACTACCTGCTACAATGCTCCAAATATTTCCTTTAGCTCTTGTACTAGCTTAGATACTAGTACGTAGGCGCCGGCCTACAATCTTCTCTCCTTCAAGTACCACGTTTCATCAATTTTCATACTGGATACACTGAAGCACAACCCATAAACTGAAAGGCCACATTTCATCCAATTTTCATACTGGACCCAACAACAACATTGAAGCTCAAACAACCTTCTGAAACACCCAATCAACTGAAGTAACCAGATCAACAATAATAGGACCAAGCCCAAAACACACCAATGATAAACAAAGATTTTAAGAGAAGGAAGCACCCTGCTCAACTGCTAGCCTGAGTCCGGACTCACCCTGCTCAACTGCTAGCCTGAGTCCCGGACTCACCCTGCTCAACTGCTGGCCTGAGTCCCTGGACGCACCCTGCTCAACTGATGGCCTGCGTCCCGGACGCACTCTGCTCAACTGCTAGCCTGCGTCCCTCGCACTGAGTCTACTGAACTGCCTGCGTCCCGGCGCACCTGAACCCTTCTGCGCCTGCGTCCGGCGCACCTGAACCGGTTCGCTCCTGCGTCCCGGACGCACCTGAACCCTTACTGCACCTGCGTCTCTTTAGATATGAAAGATATAAAGACTTCAAGACTAACCCAAACAGTCAGATCTACAGATCTGATCGTGCGCCATAGCGATCATAGTCCATTAGAAGATTCGCCTTCATAGATCTGGACTAGATCTCACCAAAAGATATTCAACAAAGATGGTGCATAATCCAAATGAACTCCTTTGCTTTATATAGGCAAGCTTCTCCCCAAAACATGGAACAATACCACGAGCCGACACCATAGAAACACAAAACCGTCGGCTAGATACCACACAAGAAACCCCCACGTGCTTTTCTCTGCCTTGAAATGTGTGCACTGGGTGGACGCACCTCCTGAACGACTGGCCTGCGTCCCTGGATGCGGGTTCTACATGGTTTACCTGCGGGGACGCACTTTCTGTAAGGTGTACCTGCGTCCTTCATAATTTCAACAATATTTGAACCTCTGCTTACAAAGAGCTTGCCATTTGATTCCTTTGAGCTATCCTGCATCTATGTATTATGTTACATCTGATATCTCTTCTGAATGTATATAAGTGAGATGGTCTTTTATGAGAGTGTTGCCATCAAGTACAACATATGCATCATAATGCCAACAATCTCCCCCTTTGGACTTGATGGCAACAACACCGAATCACTCTCCCCCTTTGACATCAAGGGCAAAGGGGTATGCTCCCCCTAAGAACATGCTCCCTTTGACTATGAGCCAGATCTGCTGAAGTTTCTGAATGAGCTCCCCCTTTGTATATGTCATGGTGCTCCAATATGATAATGGTCTTTCTGAGAACAAGCTGAGATGTCTGCTCTGCTGTATAGTGCTTGTTCATGCTCAAACTCCCCCTGACTATAAGCAAGGTCTGCAAAAAGATGTTCTACAAGAAGAACATGACTCTATATATCATAAATGACCTTCCTATCACCAAAAGACTCAATACATACATCCATCACCCATCACAATAAGGATCATCCATCCAACCAAGTGGGAATACATCAGAAATATGAAAACCAAATACATTACATCTTCATCCCATGCATAGTGGGGGGGACAAAGGCCGTTACATGACCTGAAGAGATGACTACAATAGACCATTACAACATGAGTTTTGCTATGACCTTTCAAATGACAAACATCATCAACAACACTGTATAATCTGCTCCATAGTATCTGTCTACATGAATCAAGAGTCATCAATTGAGAGTATCAACATCAATCAACATATGTATGAATAATCATCCCTGTATCTAGCCAACAATCCTCATCCATTTGTGCCAAGAAAGAAATCATGCATCATGCACATGTCAACAGCTGCATATGAGTGACTCATCATCGTCATGTCTTCAACAATGCGACTTTGAATAATCATCCATGAAATCAGCCAACCTCATCTATGTATGTGCCAAGGAAAATAAAGACTCCATGCAAGCATCATTAGAGAATCAACCATACATCTGATCATGTGACCAACTCATAATAGCAAGATGAATCATAAGCATTGTCATCAAGGACCATAATGCCAACAATGAATTTAGGACATATGCTCCCCCTAAACCAGTGCCATCTGTTAAATCTGATCATGCATATCAAGAAGAATCAGCCAATAAATGCTTTGAGACATGTACGCACTTCATCTTCTGCTGCGCTGCGTCCTGTTGCTGCAGGGACGCACTCAAAAACACTATCGCGCCGCGTCTTTCGCTTCAGAGACGCACCCAATAACACAGTCGCGCCGCGTCTTTTTGCTTCAGGGACGCACCTGATCCTCAGTCGCTCTGCGTCCCCACGCAGATCTTTAGTTACTGAACTGCGTCCTGGACGCACCTGGACTTGGTCTGGCCTGCGTCCGCACGCAGGTCTCCTGTTACTGTACTGCGTCCTGTACTTTCAGCTTCCTCTGATTCTGGTATGTCTGTACATTGTACCGTGCCATCCTTTTCTGACTGTACTTCCTTTTTCCTCCATATCTTCAAGCGTGATGATGACATTTTCTCCTTTTGATATGGTGCCCAAACTTTGTTCCTGCATTCCTTGGCTATATGTCCAAGCTTGTTACATGCATAACATCTTACATGTTTCATATTCCTCCTGTAACAATCAGTAGCTTTGTGACCAAACATATTGCAAGCAAAGCAATATCCATAAAAGTACCTTGATTGAGATGACCTTTCTGAATAATGGTCTTGAGCTCTTCTTCTTCTACATCTAGCTGCAACATGTCCAAGATTATGACATACATAACATTCAACATTATTCATAGGAGGAGTAAAGGATTTTCTTTGAGGAATCTCTTTCCTTGGTTGATGATGAGATTGATCTTTCACTTCTTCGTTGATCACTTTAGATTTCCTTTTAGAGTTTCTTGCCTCACCTTGTGAACTAGATTCACCTTCAATAGATTCATGGAAACCAAGACCAGTCTTTATAGCAGGGGACCTTTGACTACTAAGAATATCATCCAATACTTTAGAGCTATCTTGAAATCGTAAAAGCTTATCCTTTTCTTCTAGTTTACCTTTCAAGATATTTACCTCAACTTGAAGCTGTTCTTCCTTTTCAAGAGATTTCTTTTTCAAAACTTCTTCAGCTTTCCTTCCTTCTTCCATTTGTTCCCTTAGTTTGAGAATTTCTTTTTCATGTTCTTCATACAGATCCTGCTGCATTTGACGAACTCGGAAGGCACATTCTAGTTGAGATTTTAAGCTGGTGACTTCATTTTCTTGTTTTGCAATAGCTTGGAGTAGATCTGTATTCTGCTTCTTTGATTCTTCAAGATCTCCTTTTAGTGAGAGGATTGTAGCTTCAAGATTTTCATAGTAGCTGGATCTATCTTTGAGTTTCTTGATGGTTGTGCTTCTTTCGTTGACTTCTTTTCTTAATGATGTCACTTCATGCTGCAATTTTTGACATTGGTCTTCCTTGTCCTTGAGTAGCTTTCTTACCTTGTTTCCTTCTTCTAGTTGGGCCCTTAGTTTGGTAGCTTCTTCTTTGAAATCACATTCCCTTTTGTTCAATAGATCTTGTTGATCTCTAATTTTGTCTGTCAGCTTTTTAAATTCTGCCTCTATTTGATATCTTTCTTGTTCACCCATAAGAGCAAATTCAATAGTTTCGCTATCACTTTCATCTCTTTCACAAGGAAATATAGCTGGAACATCAGAGGATAACACATTCATACCTGATACTGATTCTGAATCTGATTCTGAATCTAAAGAGCTTCTTATGCCTAATCCCCAGTCGATTCTTCCACTATCATAGTTCTTCTGAGATGACTTCTTTTTCTTAAGAGCTTTCTTCTTAAGCTTCTTTCCCATTGTTCCACGGATCTCCTTCAAGCGATCAAGCTTTTCTGAAGTACCTGCTCTGATACCAATTGTTGGAAATAATACTGAGAGGGGGGGGGGGGTGAATCAGTATTATCTCCAACAATAAAACTTTTTCATTTCCATAATCAGATTCATATATGCTACTTCCACAACTTCTTATGATTAAGTTAATCGATCTTCAATGAGTGCATTAGAACATTATCAACCATATTATCAGTTAACAGATGCAGTAACATAAAGTAGATCATCACACATAAGGCACACATATGAACACAATGATATAAGGTGGAAATCCAATGCGGGAGAAAAACCACCTGCTGCAAGTTATCTCAAACTTCTTCTTAATAAGAAAATTCTTTTACAATATTTGTACTGGTGCAGCCTTATACCAGTACGGGAGCTACAACCCCCTTTGCTCTTGTACTAGCCGATCCATTTACTAGTACGCAGGCTACTACCTGCTACAATGCTCCAAATATTTCCTTTAGCTCTTGTACTAGCTTAGGTACTAGTACGTAGGCGCCGGCCTACAATCTTCTCTCCTTCAAGTACCACGTTTCATCAATTTTCATACTGGATACACTGAAGCACAACCCATAAACTGAAAGGCCACATTTCATCCAATTTTCATACTGGACCCAACAACAACATTGAAGCTCAAACAACCTTCTGAAACACCCAATCAACTGAAGTAACCAGATCAACAATAATAGGACCAAGCCCAAAACACACCAATGATAAACAAAGATTTTAAGAGAAGGAAGCACCCTGCTCAACTGCTAGCCTGAGTCCGGACTCACCCTGCTCAACTGCTAGCCTGAGTCCCGGACTCACCCTGCTCAACTGCTGGCCTGAGTCCCTGGACGCACCCTGCTCAACTGATGGCCTGCGTCCCGGACGCACTCTGCTCAACTGCTAGCCTGCGTCCCTCGCACTGAGTCTACTGAACTGCCTGCGTCCTGGCGCACCTGAACCCTTCTGCGCCTGCGTCCGGCGCACCTGAACCGGTTCGCTCCTGCGTCCCGGACGCACCTGAACCCTTACTGCACCTGCGTCTCTTTAGATATGAAAGATATAAAGACTTCAAGACTAACCCAAACAGTCAGATCTACAGATCTGATCGTGCGCCATAGCGATCATAGTCCATTAGAAGATTCGCCTTCATAGATCTGGACTAGATCTCACCAAAAGATATTCAACAAAGATGGTGCATAATCCAAATGAACTCCTTTGCTTTATATAGGCAAGCTTCTCCCCAAAACATGGAACAATACCACGAGCCGACACCATAGAAACACAAAACCGTCGGCTAGATACCACACAAGAAACCCCCACGTGCTTTTCTCTGCCTTGAAATGTGTGCACTGGGTGGACGCACCTCCTGAATGGCTGGCCTGCGTCCTTGGACGCGGGTTCTACATGGTTTACCTGCGGGGACGCACTTTCTGTAAGGTGTACCTGCGTCCTTCATAATTTCAACAATATTTGAACCTCTGCTTACAAAGAGCTTGTCATTTGATTCCTTTGAGCTATCCTGCATCTATGTATTATGTTACATCTGATATCTCTTCTGAATGTATATAAGTGAGATGGTCTTTTATGAGAGTGTTGCCATCAAGTACAACATATGCATCATAATGCCAACAGAGTGGAGGTCCTATGCTTGATTTTGTGATGGTTGAGCAGTTCTTCAATCATGTTAGAGGTAAACTAGCTGCCTTGGTCTGTAACTAGCTCTCTATGGTATGCAAATTTGTAGAATACATTCGCCCTTAGAAACTGAGCCACCTTCTCTTCTGTTGCTTCCTTAATTTCCTTGGTTTCAACCCACTTAGTTAAATAATTAGTGCACACAATAATATGTTGTTTTTGCATTGAAGGAGGGTTGATAGGCCCAATGAAGTCCATGCCCACTTGTCAAATGCATCAAAAGTCACTTGAGGTTGTAGGTCCATTTCATCTCTCAGAGTAGGATTTCCCATCGTTTGGCACTCACCACACTAACTAATATACTTCTTAACATCTTGATGAAGAGTGGGCCAATAATATCATTCTTGTAACACTTTGAATGTTGTCCTCTTTGCTGCAAGGTGACCTCCATAAGGCCCATCATGACAAGTCATAAGGATGCCAAAAACTTCCTCTTCCCTTACACAACTTCTCAAGATTTCATCTGGGCCAAGTTTGAAAAGATTGCCCTCAATCCAAGTGAAGGGGGCACTTTTCCTGACTATCTTTCTCTTTTCTTTTGAGGGCAAGTTTGGTCAGAACTATGATGATACCAAATAGTTTGCTATATCTCCAAACCATGGGGAGAGAACTGAAATAGAAAACAAATTCTCATTTGGTAACTGGTCAACCACCATTCCTACTTCACTTGCAGGCAGATTCATCCTAGATAGAAAGTCTGCAACAACATTTTCCTTACCAGGCCTATCAACAATAGTTACATGAAACTGCTATAATAAACACAACCATCTTATAATTCTACCATTCACATCTGCTTTGTTCATTACATATTTGATTGCAGCATGGTCAATATGCTCAAATGTTTGATAGCTTGTAATGTAATATCTAAATTTCCTTAATGAATGCACAATAGATAGGAGTTCCTTTTTGTTCACAGTATAATTCAGCTCAACCTTTCACAGGTTCTTACAGATAAAATAGATGGCATAGGGTAATTTCTCCTCTACCTGACCTAAGGTTGCTCCTATGGCTTCGTGTGAGGAATCAACATGAATATGAAAAGGTAGGGCCCAGTTTGTGCCTCAAAGAATTGGTGCAGTGGTTATCTTACACTTTAAAATGTCTAAGGCTTCTTGACATCTTTTTGACCATATAAACTCTGAATCTTTGGCGAAAAACCCAAATAAAGGAGAGGCCAACTTGCTGAAGTCCTTTATGAACCTTCAGTATTATCCATCTAACCCTAAGAAACTCCTGATATCCCTCTGCTTTTGAGCAGGTGGGACCCTCTGCATGATTTCTATTTTGTTTGGGTCCACCTCCAGTCCTTGTTGAGATATTGAATGACCTAACATGGTCCCTTCTATCATTAAGAATTCACATTTTTTTGGACTGAGAGACAGATTCATTTCAATGCATTCGTGCAATACTTTGCCTCGGTTATTTAGGGGTTCTTGAAAATCACAACCATAAGGTGTAAAATCATCCATATAAATTTCCACTGTATCATGTACTAATTCAACAAAAATAATTAAGGCTACTCTCTTGAATGTGGCAGGAGCATTGCATAGGCCAAAAGGAAGGACCCTATAGGCAAAATTACCCCAAGGACACGTGAATGTGGTCTTATCCTAGTATTTTGGGTAGATTTGGGTTTGGTTGTACCCACTAAATCCATCTAGGAAGGAAAAGAACTTCTTCCCTGCCAGGATATCTAGCACTTGATCAATGAAGCATAAGGGAAAATGATCCTTCTTTGTCGCTTTGTTCAACTCTCTATATTCAAGACAAATCCTCCACTTACCATTTTTCTTTGGAACTAACACTAAATGAGAGACCCACTCACTGTCAAAGATAGGGTAAATGAATCTTGCATCTAGAATTTTTTGCAGTTCTTCTTTGACTATCTCTTTAAGAGTTGGATTCATCCTCCTTTATGGTTACCGGACTAGCTTGCAACCTTCTTTAATGTATATGTGTTGAGTACACACTAAGAGGTGTACTCCATACATTTCCTTGTAACTCCAAGCGAAGGCTTCTAGGTTTTGTCTCAACATGTTGCATAGCTTTTCCTATTCAAGACCAGAAAGAGATGGATTAATTTTCAAAGTTTTATCTCGACCAAATTCTATGGTTCTGACATGGAGTGGGTTGGAATTGGCCAAGTGTAAGTCAATTAAATTATTGTTCTTGTTTTCCCTTATTTCTTCTTTTAATGGTAATGAACTAGGAGTTGGAATTTGGAGCAAGTGTTCAATTAACTCATCCTCATCTTGTTGTCCTACTCCAATGGTTGATTCAAAAGCATAAAGTTGGGTTTAATAAGCCCCACATTCTTCCTCCCCCTCCATCCATAAAGGTAAATCATGCTCTAGAGAAGGTTGAGCACAACAATATAGGACTAACTGTTTGGACATATGCCCATTTTTGATGGTCATATTCCAATCTCTAGAGCTAATGTAAGCATCAACTGTGGCCAACCATGGCCTCCCATGGATGAAAGGGTAACTAGTAAGATAAACCTTAGTGTGGAGAATTAGGAAATCTACAGGGTACTCCAAGGAGTCAGTTGGGACCATCCAATCATCCGCAATTCCCTCAGTGGTGACTGTGGAATGGTTTGCAAGTTACAGAACTGTTGTAGTCTTCCTCAATGGCCGTTGGAGGTTGAGCTTGATCATGCTGCCCTTGGTCATCACATTAATGGAAGCTCCAAGATCGATCAAAGTGTGTGGGACAATGGTGCCATTGTGCACATCTACTATAGGGCTTCTAGGGTCCAGATATTTTGTACATATTACCTGCCCCAACATTAAGTTAGATAGTTGCCAAATGAAATTAATGGTAGGGGCATCCCTTTTTCTTCTTCATGGATGCTTGAACAACTTATCGTTAATCAACTGATTGTAAATGGGAACATCATTTATTACTTGGAGAAGGGGGATCTTTACATATAGATTTTTCAATTCTCCTAGAAGTTTAAGTTCTTCTGGGGTAGGTTGGAGTGGTTGGGCTAACCTCTCAGGAAAAGGTGGATTTATTTTAAGGTTTTTTTCCTCTCTTTCTTCCTTAACCTCACTATGTGGAGAGGGAGGTTGGTTATCTGGGAGAATTGTCCCAGATCTTAGGGTGATCTCCTGCATTTCTACATAATAAGCTGGGTATGATGTCTCTCCATTGTACTTGTTGAGCCTGCCTATTGTTTGAGCTCGGATTAGGCTGGGAAGGCATCTGGGGTTGCTTGGGTGGATTAGAGTGTAGGAGTTGTGGTTGGGTAGATATTCCACTCAGGTTGTGGCTGAACATAAGGGTTAAATGAATGGGTGCCTAGCTAGGAATGATACTGAGATGCATAGGACCAAGGAGGGGGTGTAGACCAGGAAGGATGAGCAGGGAATCCCCAAGAAGGCATAACTATGGTTTGGTTGGGGTTGTAATATGCATGGGATGACCCTTGCATACATTGCTGGTATGGTCTCGGCCCAGGAGGTCTCCTTTGGTTGATGTAGCAAAGATGCTCAGTTTCCCCTTTGGATCCTTACTATACAACTTTGAGTCTGGGTAAAGAAGGGCAGTTTCCTGTGGAGTGGTTTTCTTCAGAGACCGAAAAAATCTCAATGCAGTTCAATGGACATTCATTCCTAGGATGCCTCCTGGTGCATCTAGGACAAAAGATGGCCAAGGCTCTCTCTGCCTCCTCTTGCTTCCTTTTAATGTTCACGGTATCCAATTGAAATGAAAGGGTTTGTAGCATCTCACTTTTGAAATCTTCTACCATATTTCCAATTTTACCCTTGATGGATGAGTTGGAAGATGATGTACTGGCCATAGGTTAACTACCCCAACCCTTTTTCATGGCTCTCCTAGAATGATTTCTAAAGATAGTCTTGATATCCTCATAGGGTAATTGGTAGATATCCCCTCCTAACAAATGTATGGTATGCAGAAGAACTTCCCTTACTCCTCTGAGCAGGATCAGCTTTAGTGACTCAGGGTCAAGTGTGCACCTGGCCCTTTTGTAACTGAGCTGGAAACTTTCTTCATAGTCTTCTAAGGATTCATCCTAGCCCATGGTAATCCTGAAAATCTCTTCTTTAACATCCTTTGACCTACAATAGTCCCTATATTTTTTGTTAAAATCCTATTGCATCCGAGCCCAAGTTGTGTTGCTATCTGCAGGTAAACCCATGAACCAACGCAATGTTACATCCTTGAGGGTAGATTAAAATAGTTTTAGCATTTTGTCATCATCCATATAGTCATAGGTTCGGAATATAACATCAAACTCAAATAGGAAAGTATCAGGGTCCTATGTGGTCAAACCATGGAAATGAGGTAGGGTAGAGGGGCTTATACTCTTCATCTTAATGTCCCCATTGGTTTCCCTGATGGGTAAGGAACCCTCAACTCTCTCTCTATTTGCTCTGTCATTTCAGTTTTCAGCCATTGGTTTAGTAGGAATGGGTTCTTCTTGGTCTTCTTCCCCTATAGGTTCTTCAAACATGCCAAGTTTCTCACCTACAGGTTCCTCCAATTCACATCCACCGAAGAAGAGAGAAGGTTGGTTGTTGGATGCAATGGGGGTATTTGGCAAGAATTTCTCTAAATTGTCCCTACTCCTACGAGGCATGAAAGGAAATGTTTTTACCGATTGAAAGAAATCTACTGACAAAAAGAAACTACTTAATGAATTGAAATTCTACTTGCAGAATGGAAAGGAAAGTAGATAATGACAAATGAAAGAAAGGGAGATACTAGATTAATTTTGCAGAAATAAATTAATGGAAGAAAGTTGAAGACCAGAAATAGAAGAAAAGAAACTAGTAATCACATTCTACTCTGACATGTCCCTGGAAATGGTGCCAAAAAGTGATGAGCGCCAGTATTGCAGCAAGGATGTTGCAACTCCTGTGCTACCAGCTTTAATTATCAACTCGGGGTTCATACAAACTTGGAGGTGACAGTGCTATATGCACGGTAGAAGTGAAGGTCCTTCCTGTTGTCACTTGTTCATCTGGCAAGAGACCCCATGGGTTCCAAGCCAGACTTCTATAGAGTTAGAAGAAGCTTCTTTCTTGGATGGAAGAAGAGCAAGTCTATTATAAGAGAGCTACTCTACTACAATAATGAAGAAAACAAAATGTAATTCTAAATCACAACATATCCTAATTAACCATTTAAACAGCTAAACTAAGAAGAATTCATAAATCAACACTAACCTAATGCTGCTATCTAAGTTATAGAAGTAAAGAGAATTAAACCAAACTAATGTCTAAGCGAAGAAACTAAACTAACTCTTTTTTTGCATTTTTGGTGTTTTGGTAAAATAAAGCATGCAAGGAGTCAAGGGGAAGAGAAAGCGAGGATCGAAATTAGTGAAAGGAGGACGTAACGAAGCAACAGTGCATGGGAACCATTGGATCGATAAACGAACAATAAATATGGAAGATGAGTGATAGAGACCTTATCACAGGAGATTATGTGAATAGATGGACCAACATGACTAAGGGAAGATGAGTGGAAGATATCTTATCGCAGGAGGCTTAAGCTAATAGATGGAAAAATAGGACTAATTGGAGCATGAATGGTGGAGATCTTATCACGGGAGGTTTATTTCAAGAGATGAATGAACATGAATAATTGGAAGATGAATGCCAAAGATATTATCATGAGCGATTTAGTGAATAAATGAATGAGTAGGGTTAATGAAAGATGAGTGACGAAGATCTTATCACAGAGATTTAAGTTAATAGATGGATGAACAAGAATAACAAAGGATGAGTGGTGGAGATGTTATCATGGGAAAAATGTTTGGAATGATGGAGTGAGTTTCCATAGGCGGTAAGCAATCTCTCATGCGCCCTCAAGGCTGTAAGAGGAATTTCAAAATTTTACACGATTAGCCTAACTGGGTGACACGTAGCACGCGAAAACCACTTTTATCATGTGCTATTGGGTGGATATTGGCCATGCAAGAATCTGTGTGAAATTACACGATAACTATTGGATCAATCTAGACAGATTGACGATAGAGATTTGGAGCACATAAAGTATTGAGACGACGCAATAGCTATTGGATCAAGCTATATAGATTGACAACTGATATTTGGAGTGCATAAAGTATTGAGACGATGTGATAGCCATTGGATCAAGCTAGATAGGTTGACGGTGGAGATCTAGAGTGCATAAAGTCAAGCATTGAAATGAATCAGATGGTGATTTGTCAGCATTCTTGTGGATCAGACGGTAAGGAGATATATGGGTATAATCGGCTTAAGACGTGATTTATTGGCTCGTGCTTAAGTATTTCGTGCTAAAGGAAATGAGAATATGCGTGAGATCTATCACAAAAAGAGAGTGATTGAAGATGATAACGATGAAATTAACCAGCTATTGAATAAAGACAAAAAAGTCAAAATCTCATGCAATAACAAGAAGTCTGAAACACAACCAATATACTCTATATTGTTGTAATGAAAATGCATCTACTGAAGAAAATGAACAATTAAACCATGAACGTATGTGCTATACTGTTGTAATGGAAATGCAATTATTTAATCAAATGAACAATTAAACCATGGATCTAAGCTAGCATACATGTACAGTAAAGAGGAATCTTAGCTACTAGGGTTGGGCACTAACCCAAGAGCTTCAACCCTGTGAGTTAACTCAGTGCTAGTTCAAAAAAAAACTCATTCTTATTATCAAATCAATGGATTACATGAAAAAGTGTCACAAGTCTTGCAACTTGAAAATAAAGCAGAGTTTTATAATAAAAAGTCGCAATCCTACTAAGGTACCAGGCCTCTCTACCTATATGAATGAAGTCTCCAATGACTTCCTTAAATTTAGGGAGGCTCAACTCCCAAACTCGAGATAAACTAGTTCTTTGACTTTCATTTCCTTGGTTGCCTTCTAGTTCTCATTATTTGGTTGTTTGCAATATGAGCTAATGGAGGAATATTCGAATGGAGGGGTATTAGATGAAGAGGATTTACCTCCTATAATTCATCTCCCTTGTTCATTTGAGTTTTGACCAAGGCCTTTGCCAGAATTTATTGCTTTTATCCTTTAATCCTGTGTTAAATGCACATTTGAACACAAGGCAAAATATCCAACTCTAACTCGTCTCATAAAAAAATATAATCAAAAGTATGCAATAATTTGTGAGAATAGTTGGTTTGACTAAGCTAGGAAGTGAATTAAGGCCCATATAATTAGTCAATAATGAGGTTCATCAACAACCAACAAGATTGCAAGCCAAATCTATACAGATATCAAGTGTAGGTGTGATGGGAAGATGTGGCAGTTCAATAAAGGTATGTGCATGATCTCCGACATAACTCTGTGGTGGTGGAGCTGTTTGGTTAGGTGAAGGCGAACAATCACCTACGAAAATGATTGTACCTACTCATCATTATGCAGTTCCATCATTGGAGTATAAGCAGGATTTGAGTGATCTCAAGAATTGCAGATTTCTAGATATGTAAAGAAGATACTCAAATATCCCATCAAGGAATTCCCAATCAATATCATCTTTAGGGAATCGATATGCAATATTACAAAAGCATGTGTAACATTTTTCGAAGGATTTTTTCGTATTTTCAGAATTTATTTGTTGAGCGGTTTATAATCAAAGTGTTTTAAATCATAGCCTATCTTTGCAACAAGATGAACAAGAGAATGAATAGAGTTTTTGGGCAGCGTGGCACACCACTGCCTTGGGTTCCCTTGGAGCATGTAGATGAACAATGTGCAGCTCATGTATTCTTCAAAGAATCCATGTCTTTCGCATGAGCCTACAATGTCGACTGCATGTGCAACCAAGGCTACATGGCCTCCACCATCATATGTTTTATGAGACAATTTATCCGAGATATTTTTTGCGATAATGAAGTCATTTCCATAAGACATGCACTTCGGAAGAGTAACCCGGTAGTTAGTCATGATAGATATGTAGAGATTAAAAATAGATGTGAGGAATGAGCCTGTCATATGGCCCTCCTTCTAGCTCTGAAATGTTGATGGTGCTGGACCCACCAACATGTAAGGTCATCTCCCCACTAGGAGGTCCCAATTAGACCTTAAATTGTTTAGTATATGAGTCTTAGGCGTGGGTCATATAGTAATGCCTTGAGCACTATTTCTCACAGAGGCAAGTAAGATGTCTCTATTCATTGCAAGGTTGTGACAGTTGTAGCAAGCCAAGGAAGGTGCATGAGAGGTTCTAACACACTAAGGGTGAGGTGAGTGCGCCCCTTGGAAACTTGTAATAGTATGCAGCTTGGAAGGGAACACACGAGTGAAGATGCATCACAAGCTAGAAAGCAAGTTAGTGAGAAATCCAAAGTGATGGTGTTATATGCAATTTATACCTATGGATACGTATGTTTTCCCTAAGTGGGCAGTTACACTTAGAACAAGTGGAGTAAGGATTTTTAACCTTTCCATACAATAAACAGATAAGACAAAGGAACCTGCTTGTGATCATTTGCTTCCTTTGATCTCCTTTGAGTTGCTCCTGTCACTCTCGCTCAAAGTGAATTCACTCAATTGGTACCTACCAACATAAACGAAAGACGACAACAATCAAAGCATATGATTTATTTATTGTAAACAAATGGAATCGATATAGACAAAAGTATTGGAAAAGGAACAAACAACTTTATTGATTGATAGAAGGAGAAGTTACACCCAATGTGGTTTGATCTCGTGTCACTCATCCAACTTAGTCCAAACCCTCATCACATCAATAGCAACATCAATCCAACAACATAACGTTACTTGAAAATGATTTCAAGTTTCTAAACCAAAAATATTTATCTTTAATATTCAAGCTCTTTGGCTCTATGATGGGAGGCCAATTTATAGATGAATGTAAGTAGTTTTGTCATTAATATGGCATTGAATGGTTTTCCATAATTGTATGATTAGTTTGCATGTTCAAATGGATGAGGGGATAGAGGATTAGATGATCCAAGGCTATCTAAAGTTGAGCTCATCTTGATAGGGTAGGAGCTAGGTTCATTCTAGAAGGCTCTAAAAAGGAGGGATATACTGAGGATCCAATGAACATTTCAAGGATTCTTGCCCAACAAAGGCTCGAGTGGGCTTAGGTGCTCTACAACGTAGCCTTGAATGGAGCTACCTACTCTATAGAGCACTTACCCCTGACCAGGGGTGCATTGGTGACACAAGGAAGCACTTCAGCAGGGTTTGAAGTCACGAAACTCTCATGGATAAAACCACTCAATGAGGTGGCATGTCTAGGGCATGTAGAAACTAAATTAGGGTTTGATAGACCCTTTTTACACTGATTTGATCATCGGGAGTGATGTTCCCAAATATACCTATAACATATGGTTAAACCAATAGAATATTTTAGAAAGATTCATACATTCTTATACAGAATAGTCCATACATGCATGTGTAAGCAAACAAATACATATATCATTTAGAGTAAACCAGATAACATAGAATACAATAGAACATATGCATGAAACTTGATGGCTCTGTTATATTAAGTGTAGCTTCTAGTCATACCATTTCCAATCACTAGTTCCAATAGTGGAACATTACATCCACAATCGCTTGCTCCTCCAAAGAAATGTACTAGCTCTACGGAGTGGAGAAGCCAGGGCTTGTTACAATATTTTCCATGCTTTTTCTGAGATACTCCTATCAAAGCTTGGCTGACGAAAATGCTATACAATGAGTTATGAGGTTCTATTTATAACAAAGGGTGGAGTGACCCTTAACATTCCCCTGTGTGCCAGCTCATCTACCCTTGTGACTCTTCATCTACTCTATGACTGTTACATGCAACTATCGACACTTGAACTTGCACCTGACAAGACGTTACATTACAATGGACATGTTCCCATGTGAGACAAAATGGATTAAGCAAGCCATGCAAGACATCAATGGCACTTAGACCATTGTGGTGAGACCAACACTTTGACATGCTTATGATGGTGAAGGTGATGAGCTAATGCCATGCTTGGTCATATATGATGGTGTGCATGCGCTCCATGGTGACATCTTACTAAAGCGAACTTTTGCCCCCATTGCATCTGTGTGCATTGGTGTGGCTCCCTCATGCAACTTGTCTGTTAGAATGCACATGGTCATCTTGGTGTAACCGAACCGACAACACATTGATGCATATTGTCTGTGATGATCTTCCAATGTGTGTTGGTGGTCATGTGCATCAACTGTGAACTAGATGCTCAGCTGCAGTTGAACTTGCTTCTTTTCTTTGCCTTGGTGAGTGTGATTAATGGGTTGGATCACATGCGTGTACATAATGACATGCATGCTTCTGAATCCCTTGCATGCGATCAACAATGCTACTCACCATGTCTACTCTGTGGTAGGGACTGGGATGTATCTATAACCTATACGGGCATAGTTTCATCCACGAGTGCATGTTGCACCCCGTATTGTTCTTGTTCCTCCTGCAACCAATTCACTTGTTTGTGCAACTCATGTTCTTCCTTGTGTTTCTGGTTCACCACATGCAACTCCTTCTTTGTTCCATTCTCTGTCTTCACATGATCTTGTCGTCACCCCATAGCCTAAGTCTCCAAGGTTGCTTTCATCCTCATTGGATCTTCTTGAGATTGCAACTTGGTTTTGCCTCCATGTTGTCAAGAACCTTCCTCTTACATTCATTGCATCTGGTATGCTGCCTTCAATTGTTGTTCATGATGTTGCTTGCTGTTATGTTGCTGTAGTCATATATTGATGTCCTTATCTATGAAAAACTTTATTTCTTTGTGGGTAGGCAAGTCCATAGACACTTGATCGATTGCATCCCCAAGTGTGCTTTGAACGGTGTCATTGACTTTCATCTTTTGAAAACAAATGTACATGTACTGTTGAGAGGAAAATTAACACATGTGATACCTAGAGACATGCAAACACTGATGGCAAGCAACATGTTAGTCAAAAACAAAAATGAACTTGAGAACTGACTTGACACATACCCGTGTCACTAATCATGAAGATCGCACAATTTCTGCTGGGAGGTCGAGAGACTGACTGCCAAGAATGTGCAAGGCATAGTATGGGTTGCCAGGAGGCTGAATAACTATTGGAAATATGCAATGCACAGTCAAGTCTCATTGTTGACTACTGGAATTGCACAATGGACAATCTCAGCTAGCAATGGTTGCACGCTCAGTAACTGCATTGAAAAATTTTCTAGGCCAGCAGTCACTTCCCCTCAGATTTGTTCAAAGAAATCTTGGAGAACAAATCCTGGGTAGAAATGTGCATTTATAGATAGGAAGATGGAGCCTTCCCTCCAAGGATTGCATAATGCTATCTTCGTGAGGTAGAGTCCAGGCCGAGGTTGCCCAGACGCGTCGATGGGCAACTGAATGCAAATGTCAAAGTGAATGCATAGCGATACTGATTGTAGGCATAAGAGAATGATCATCTATGCAAACAGTAGATTACAGATTGAAAAAATGGAACAACATGCATGTGGGTGAGGTGAGTCGCTGAATCAACGACCATTCGTGAAAAAGAGTTTCATGCCTGCAATAATAGTGAGATGTTAATGAAAATTGAAATGGTGCTAGTACAAGCTAGTATGTATCGAAATGATAGAAAACAATCATTGAAATCAAGCATATGGCATTGATACAAAGTGAAACACAAAAAGCGCCAGATCTGCAACACAAAACATGTAAAGCGGGATTACCTGAAAACAACTAAGTTGAATGTGTTGATAGCTCCTAGATGCGATGTGGGATGTCAAAGCTATAAGGTTGATGTGAGGAATATGCTATGCAGTGTCCCGTTAATGAGTTTTGATAAAATCAAGGTTGTGACGTCCATGCCACAAATCTAGGGAGAGCGACACTTCGTGGGAGGTTTTTGAAATGATACTTGCATGTAACCTCCAACTGCCAAAAATAGGTCCCTGAAATGAGGGATTCCTTTGCATGTTGTCTTGGGAGAACTAGCCCATGCATTCAAGTCTATTTTTCTTACTCCCAAAGGGAGATGCCCAAGTCAGTTGCACATGCAAGTGGATGCTCAATTGTTGGGAGAAAATGCACATTTCTAGCTGGGACATGGGATGGATGCTGAGAAGACTTGCACAATTTCTGGGTAGAGCAGTGGAATGCTACCCAAATTTGTACAAATTCTGGGCTAAGCAGCCCAGCTCGGAAGGATTGTGCAATTTTGGGGCCTAGTAGGTTGCGATCTAGGATTGCGGATTTCTGGAGAGAAGGTTGGTTTCCGTCCATATTTGTGCAAATTCTTGGAGTTGCTAAGCATATCGTTGAGCCAAGCCCGGATGAACAACCTATGAGGGAAATGCACCAAAGTTTGGTTGAAAATCTGCCTCTTTGCAAGAAAGTCACTGGAGCTTGTGTACTTGACAAAGCAAGACATGCTGTTGTGAAGGTTGGTATGGAGGTTCTAAAACAAACCTAATGAAAAATTTTGGAGGGTGTTTGTAGACACTACAACAAGTACTTATCGCAATCGCATACACACACTCATAAAAGTGAAAAAAAATCAAACCTTAACAATATTTGATTTTCAATATTGCGATATGATAAGTAAAATGCTCATCACATCACAACTTTTACAAAAATTCCAAGATTTTGAACGATTTAAAAGTTGTGAAATGTGATGTGATCCGGACCCTATAGAATTATGAAAATTGTTATAACTTAGATCAAGTCTGACACATAGTAAACATGTGCTTTATGGAATACGTATTCCTTTAAGAAAAATGCTCTCAAAGGAGCAAAAGGTATGTCTCTTGCATCGTAGATCGCAAGATACTAAATGACTTTGAAGTGGCCTATAACTGATATTGCGATATTATAATTCGTGATATTTGGATAATTACGATTAATCACAATCACATCATCGGCATTGCACCTTTTAACGAGTCAACTTAAATTATCACTTACAAATTTGAGATGTGATGCTTTAAATGAGTTGAAAAAAATAATAATGAAAAGACCTCACTGTGTACTTAATGATTTTTAATGGAATTTATGTTTAAAATGGCTCAAAAAGATTTGATATCTTTCATCCGTATTTTCAAATAAAAGCTTCTACCTTCTCATTTTTAAGAATTAATTGTATCATTTCATTTTCACTTTCATTTCCGCTCTATGAGTTTATCCGATAATCTCCATTTCTCAATTTCAGGAAACCTCTAAAGGAAACAACATTTGAAGAATATGGTGAAGAAAGGAAAAGCTACTACATCTGAGAAATCAGGCATGCCCCCACTCTTCTCTGATACCACCTACAACAAAGATGGAGGGACCACATTATGGGAATCCATGTATAATTTTTTGGCAGGAGAAAAACCGATACCATTGGAAACTAAAGTGAAAACTGATGCCCAGAATCATCTGCGGCTTCCTTCTTTTGAGGAAACATGTTCATTTCTACACATAATAGCTTCAAGGCCCAAGATATTACCATACACAAATATGGTGAAATGGATAATTGATAATGTGAATATTTCATATAACAGCTTCAGAAATTTAGGACATGAAGTTATGGGATCTTTCATGCCTGACAACTTGCGTTGGATCTATCAGCCACCAAAGCCACAAAAGCTCTACAATAAGAATTTTCTTGATCATTTTCCCAAAGAAAAAGAGGAATCAATGGATTTTATGTAGAACTGGAGGTCAGGCTATGAAAAATTCAAATGGGAGAAATCTAGTATGTACCCAATTTCATCCGTCTTGGCTCGACATAATTTCACAGCTGCGATGATGTGTAGACTATTTGGGAAAGCTGATAGTTAAAAATTTTATGTAGAGTGGATTCCAATGATTGATGAAGTTTTGAATGCAATGATTATCAATTGGAGTCATATTTTGTCACATAATTTAGCTACAGCTATTAAGGAATATAAGCAAAACAAATTTATCTCCTCACGAATCAATCCCCCCTTTTACATGACCGCTTATGTAATGGATGCCATGTGTTTTTGCTCAAAATTTCCAAACATGGGTTGGAAGTGGACTATATAGAACCCTCTCTCCATCCATGTGTAACATAAACTTTTGCGGGAATCCCAGTTCAATTCACATTTCTGCTGAATTTTGCATGGTATTATGTTACCCATTTATAAAACCATTTTTGCTAAAACAACCCCCAAGCTTTCCAAAGAGGAAAGTATAGACACTTTTCCACTAAAAAGATGTTTTGGCGAAGAAATTTTAACTTATATCATAGTTTTTGGGAGCATTGGATCTCCACTTGTCATTACATATTATGTTCTAGACAAACTACTAGCAAGAGAGGTTGCTTACCAAATAGCAGGGGATGGTTTAACCAAAAAACTAAAGGAATTGAAGAGGTCCATTTGGCCAACCTTTCCACCACAATGTGGCATTTTCTCATTGCATGATTTTGGGCACACATCAAAAGAAGTAGAGAATATTACATCGCTAAGACTAGCCACGATTCTAGGTCAACAATATGACCCAAAAAAAGTTTCCAAAGACTTCACTACCATGGTTAAAATCAAGCAGTCTACTCATGAGTAGGATCTTTTTGATGAACTCTTCCAGGGAGCTGAATCATTTGCACAGATCTTACATTTAGCATTGCTACAATTAAGCCCATATGACATTAATGATTTTCTTGTATACATAAATAAAAGATTGTTGAAGGTCCCATTGGACCTGCTACAGTTTGAACAAATAAGAGAACCTACTCCTAGCATGAGCCTAGAGGGAATTTCTAAGGATAAGTCTGATGAAGACCCATAAGAAAGATCAACTTAGGGGTCAAAATGTTCAGAGCAGCAATCTCAAAGTGAAGAAGAAAGTCCCAATAAAGGTTCTGTGAAAAATAAAGAAGGAAATACTGAGGAAACGACTGAAAATGCCTTGGCCAATAAACATACAGAGGTTAATTCCACATCAGCTCAAACATAGAAGATTCCGGTTATTGATCTAGATAAGGAATGGGGAAATTCTATCAAAATCTCCAAGAAGGGGCAAGTCTTGAGGGGACATTTGGATTCCATACCCCTAAACAGACTCATGATGTAACAAACACGGAGACAACATAACAAGGAGTCACAAACACTCAAGATATTGAGGTCATCCCAGTGTTCCCAACTTCTGAAATTGTCTTAAAAATCAAGGAAATAACTCCATTGGACATATTTTACAGCCATACACGCAAGGTTGTGGTAAAAATACAAAGGAAGAAGAGGAAGTTATACACAAAAATATTTACAACTCTTCGGAACAAATCAATGAAAGTTGTATGGAAAGACACTCCTGTTGATCCATATGAGAAGCTTACAAAGTTGTCATAGTTTGCATGCACCTATGCCATCACAACCATTCATAAATCAACAGAAATCTAACTTCTACTCAAATAAAAAGAAAAAATAATACAATTGTAGGAATAGAAATTAGAACAAGATAATTAGAGTACCAACTGACAAGCAGAATAGCAGGCAGCACAAATTTAAGGGTATTGTTAGCAAATGCAGTTACAACACCATGCAAGCATGTCAAATAAAGACTCACATATTTTTCCAAATGTAGGCCATGGTAGACAGATTCAAAGATAACCCTCGGACAAATGAGTTCATTAAAGAGGCAATCAAGCTAAATTTCGTATTGACATAGAAACAACAGATGCTCTACTAGAAGATATCACAAACCAATCCTTACTGTGAAACAAGTAGTAAATTGATTAACCAAGTGATTGATCTAAGATTTGAATATGAAGAAATATATAAAACAATTTCAGAGTTTATTTAATGGCAAGAATCTGGTGAAGGAAGAAAAGATGATCTTCCAAAGATAAAAGAGTCCCATGAAAACAATTTGTTTGTAGATTGTGATACACAGTTATAGCAAGTAGAAAGGGAAACAACAACAACAATAGGTACAAAAAACAACACAATTGAGGTTGTGAATGAAAATCTTCATAGTGACAACCTTGTTAAAGAATTCATACCAAGGGGTCTCCAAGAAGTCAGACAACTGGAACAACGATGGAAAGAAACAACCCAAACCAAAGAGGAATCAATCAAACAGGTGTCCAAACTCAACTAGGAGACATACTCGTAGTATTTGGTAAAACCACATAAGTGATGGATGACTCTACGATGCTTAACTAGTTCTTCTCAAAAAATGTTGCCATCTCTCTTAGATGTCGTATTCACATGATAGTTAAAATATACAATTGGTGAGTTGTGCCAGGTGAAACCAATGATGGATACCTCCAATATTAAGGAATAAGTGTCTGACTAAGAGAATTCAATTCGAAGAAGCTTGTCATTAGTTTATTTTCTATTTTGAGTTTTTTATTTTTCTTACTCTGAGGAAGGTTGTTTGAAGCCTCCTCATCTTTTTTGGTAATAATCTATTTCTAAAACATGTATTATAGTATTTAAACCTCTCTCAATCATTTAGAGAGGGGTCCATAATTTTATCAAAAGAAATTTGCAAGAGATTGCACTTCTATACGTTTGTGAAGGTTTTGATAAGATAATTGGAGCATGATCTAATTTTCTTGAATATTGAAGCATACTCTACCCAAATTGCACTTGTGTACTTGTTAGGTATATTTGATTGAAAGAAAGTGGATCATTATTGCTGGTATAATGAGCAAGACCTTTCATATATGGTGCTTTTATCTTATGATCTTGTTTCATTTATGAACTAGTAATACTTTTTCTTATATTGTGTTATGTAGCAAATCTGAGTTATAGTTTTACATTATTGCACTTTTATATGACATTTAAGCTTTAATTCCTTATTGAGTACATGCACAATTACTATATGTGATAAAGTTTTCTCAATTGTTTTTTCTAACTATCTAGCCAAAAAAATTACCATTCATGATTTCATTTATTCTAGCAGTTGAATAATTGTCATTAGTAGTTGCTTTAATACATCTCTGTAGCTTGCATATCTTAGATCATTCCTAGGTATATATATATAGTAAGATAAATAATATAATTAGTAGATTCATGAGTTTATTATTTAGATTATATCATTTTTAGTTAAATCATTCTTCATTATATCTTATATCACCCCAACATCATTATCAAATCAATACTTTTTGGGAAACTAGTCCCATTATCCCCAATCAGAGCCACCACACCAAATAAAAAAGGAGTTGCTTTTAAGGTCCCGACCGGGTGGTTATTCCCCTTGGTATCGTAGTGAATTTCGAGGCTTCAACAGGAGGGAATCGTGAAATTTGTCGAGACAAGGGAAGCAATGGGAATAAGGACCATAATGACCGCACAAGCCATAAGGGTGATTTGTGTGCAATGTTTTAAGTCTTTAAGTTGAATCTAGTAAGGTATCTTGGATCTCAGAGATATTAGACTCAAGAAACGTTTCATGAGCCAAAGGTTTGAGATAAGGAAGTTGAGGAGAATTATTGGTGGCATGCCCAACAACCTCACAAAATGCATTTGGAGTTGTTGATTTTGGAGGCTTATGAGATAGAGGTGGTTGGGGGCCCTTGTCCTTAGGTTCCTTCGTCTTAGCCTTTCCCCCCTATACAAATGATTTTGCAATAGGAGTGGTTTCCTATTGAGGTTTTGGTGCAAATGGAGAAGCAAAAGGGGTTGTAGGAACCAGTTGAACTAGGGTCTAAGCCTGATATGGTGAGAGTTGACCAGGGTCTAAGCTGACTAGGTAGAGTTCTTGCTGGGTGATCTATGTACCATACTGGGATCCCCAAAGTCATATTCAGGAGACTCAATGAAGCCATGGCAGGGACAAAAAGGACTCCAGGAGGAGGAAATAAGAAATGTATATGTCCTTCAATGTAGTGTCCCTGTAGAACAATTCCAAGATGGTCAAGGCCTGGAGGAATAATTCCTGGTGGGAACAGAGGAGAGGCACCCACAAAAGGAGGAGGTCCTAGGGCCATGGATTCAAATGAATCTAGTGAGATGGTAACAACAGGGTGCTAAGGAGTTGTCTATTTACTAGAGGTACCACAATGATTTTGAGCAACCTGTGATGCTTGTAACATGAAAAAACTCAAATATCTATGCTCATACATGGGAGGGGGAGGACCAAGGAAAGCACCCAACAAGGTGGAATCTTTGTAGACTCCAAGTGAAACACTAGTTAGAGGGGTGACAAACTTCTTGTTTGATATCGATGAGATAACAGGCTCAGGGGAGATTAACGATGATGGCTCGTAATATGTCAATTGATCAATAGTGATGATCTTCCCTTCATGGGGGAAGCACATCTTGTGGAAAGAACAATGTAAACTTTGAAACAGGAAAGTCTATAAACTCAAAATGGGAACTCTGGCCAAAAAACCCCGCAAAAACATAAAAAACAGTGCTAAAAATGAAATGTGTGTATATTGGAACGATGGGTTTTTTTTTAGGGTCAATTATGAACATGTTTTAAAAATGGCAATGAAAATGAAATTTTCGTGCAAAATACAGCTTGAAAACGAAAAAGTGACTAGAATGATGGTTTTCTTTTAGTGTCAATCTTCAAAATTTTAAAAAAATGATAGTAAAACCAAATTTCTATGTGCCAAGCAAAGTTGTTTATGATGAAAATAACACACTAATTGTTTTTGTAGAATATCATTTTTCTTTCCTAAGTATAAATTCAACATGTTCTCAACCATAACATGCTAGATACAAAAGAAATTGAAATTTTTTCAACTATAAAATTAGAAAACCATGATATTATGAACAAATTACATCACTAAATGAATTCAAAAGTCATTATTTGTATATTGAATAAAACATACATTATATCTCTAATTTAATTTTGCATTGTAGATATTTTAAACAATAAAAATTATCATAATTAAGACATATAATCCAACAACGTAAAAATGCCTGATAACTTCTCATTTAACACCATATGGAAATCAAAATTTTTATTTCAAGATATGATGCATACATCAGTTATATAGACTGTCTTAAACAATTTTTCCAAATCGCTCGTATTTTCTTGCACACCATCAGAATTCACATCTTCGGACGAGTGACTAGATGTTGACAAAGATGTTCCATATTCTTCTCTTTCATCAACTAGTGCCCCATCTGAGTCCACATTCATGCCCACCATTTCAGGTTTCACAATTCTTCTAGATCTACGACTGGTTTCAGCAGGCTCCCATCTCAACATTGTTCCTTCTGGTAACAACCTTTTTAGAATCTCTATCGTCTTGAAGCGAAGAGTTCCTCTCTTTGTTAAATTGAAGTCATAAACAAGTATGCCAACATCCTCCAATTTTAATATGTCTGTGTGGTGGCGATTTATATTTGTACCCTTTCTTTTTCTCTTTCTGCCATTTTTTTGGTCAACTACCATCTCTGGCTTATACACACCTTTGAAGGGGTGTGTATTTGTGGCATACCAATGTACTTCAACACTTGTAACATCCTCATTTTCTCCAAATACCTTTATAACTTTAGCAACCCAGAATGGATAGCCATTGGGATCTCCATCTGCTAGCACTGCGATCATGCAACCCTCCTTACTATCATGTAATGAACCCCTGTAAATGTCTTCCATGGCTTCACGTTGTGCACGAGATCTTCTAGAACCGATATACATCCATCTTTCCTCTGCCTGTGAAGAATTAATAATAACTTGAGATTGTTGTTGTTCAACAATGTTTATTTCCTCATGTTCATTCGACACATTTTGTGGCCAAATAAATGGATTTTTCAAAGGTATATCTTCATTTGTTGTTGTTGAAATGATATCACTTTGATTATTGAAAAATTACTCTCAAAGTACTCATATGTATATCTAATACATTTTTTAATTTCTTCTAGGCAATTAGAATAATTTCTATTTCTATTTTTTCTGCGTGCATTATGAACTTCACCAACTGATTGTAATAACAATATTTTTGATGAAAATATTGGATGATCTGGAATGAACTTCAAAAATTGCAAACCTAATGATGGTGCCCATTCTGCAGTAGTTCAATACTTCTTGTGCCATATTAGTGTTTTCCCATCAATTTTTTTGATACGAAATTGATGTCGGAAGCTATTGTCATTAAGTTTTTCAATGCATTTCCCCTCACCATATGATCCTAGAATAAACCTTTGCATGTCAACAATTTCATCCAACACATCAAAAGTAGGCTCTGGCATGTATGATTTCTTAATACAGTCAATTAATGATGGAAAGCTCCCAACTTCCTTCCTGCTCAATGTGACCCGAAAACGACTGAACATCTGATCAATATGGTCATGAGTGTGCCCAACAAGAATGAAACCAACCTTTACCTTTTGAAAAATTCTCAATTCAGCAAGCATGTTTAGATATCCAAAAACAACTTGATTTTTGCTTTCACGGCAAGTGTTGTCCAATTGTAGATACAAAAATTCAGGAAGATTACCAGACCAATGAGAAAGAACTGCAACCCCAATCATAAATGTCCATAAAACAAGGGCTCGCAAGTCCCTGAAAGTGTTGTTCCAACCTCTAAAAGAACAAGGTCAACTGATTACATCTTCTCCCAAAAGTTCTCTATGAAAAACTGCACAGAACTTGTCAAAACTGGACCATCTCACCTACTCCATGGTCAAAGTGTGTTGCATCCCACCTAAATACACTCAGGAGGTGCGATGCATTCCAAAAATCCCTTCTATGTGGTGTGATGGGTGAGAGTGGACAAATGGCAGGGTCAATTTGCAAGGTGGAGGTTCACGGAATCTTCCAGAAACTTCTCCTGTGACACTTGCCTCTCTGTATTTGACCATGGATGAATAAAACATCATCAATCTGTAAGTGGAATCAAGAACTATCAGAGAGAGGACACTAATCAAATCTCAAAAGTTGACTGAACCCCCTTTCAAACATCTATATATGGATCTCTCATCCCAGAGATCCAGAGGCTAGAATTTTGTATCTTGTAAGGAAGTGCTACTAGTTCCTTGGTGCAACATCATATTTTTGGGTAATCTAAGCTTTTCATGAGGTGAAGAAGGGATCTCTTGCTGAGAGGATGATGCTGGGTCAGAACAATTGGTTGTAATCCTCTTTGCTATTCTTGATTGTTAATAAAGCTATTCAATTTTTCCTCCACATTCTTGTATGATTGATGATATATGCATTTGTGTGGTCAACATATATCTGGTCCTATATTGTTTATGATAGTAGATCTATGTTCTTGGGTAGTGTTATGCTGCTTTGGTTCTACAGGTGCTCCTTGAATCTGGGTAGACGAGGAAGCAAGTGATAATGATCTATCAGAAAGGAGAGGAATCAAGCAAGGAACCAAGCACAAGACAGACGTTGGTCTCCTTTATTCCCCTCTTATCTACTTCTCATAAAGGAAAATGAAAGTGGTTTTAGTTTGTTTGTTTCTAAGGTAGCTACCAACCTTAGTGGGACTAGCAGCTCTACATAGACACTAGATTTCCTGATAACAAGATGGCGACTCCGCTGGGGAGCGAATAGATTGTTTGTTTTTCTATATTTGTTTACTTTATAAACTTACAGACGGAGCCTGAAGTGAAGCCAGCTAGCCTTCAAACTGCAATTTCTATGCAAGCACAAAGTAGATCAATGCTGCTTCAGTCTATCTCCGGGTTTTGTTTATGAACTGAACAATTGATTTACAAGCTCTCTAATTGCCCTTGCGGTGGCTCTAGTAACCTCCTTAGATCTACCCCTGTGATTGATTTACTTATTACCACTTGCTCGACCTAAATCCTTGAACTGAGCTGCAAACTGTGACCCGGAACCCAGTTGAAGTTTCATCCCTGGACCATCGCATGGTCTCTTCTTTGGATTCTGGATGCAACGCACTTCCCGAGGGTAGTAGGTGCATTGCATCTCACCTTCCCTGTGTTACAGGTGCGCTAATCAGACAAGGCCTCTTATGCTCTTAGATTTTGGTTTCTGTGTTCACTCCTTTCAGATCTATTCAGGAGTTTTGCTGTCTGTAGTCACTATACCTCTATTGAAACCCCATTCCTTGACATTATTCTCCCTCCATTGTGCAAAGAACTATAAATTTTTTTATGTATTTTGAGCCATTTTCAGTTCTCTCTTACAAAGAAGTAGCGTAATTGAACTGTCGTTTCTTGATTTGAAAGTGTCGCAAGTGTCGTTTTCAGTCATAGAAGAGAATCCGATTGTTCTTGATAGTCTATTACACTGTTACTCTTGTATTTGATTTGAATTAGTAGTTTTTCAAGTGTCGAAAGCTAGTTTTCAATTCCAAATCGTAAAGTGTCGTCATTCTCATCATTTTGTCTTGAAAAGAAACTTGTTAGTAAAGTAGCTTTGAAAATAATTCAGATTTACACTTAGGTTTCTTTTTATCATTCACACATTAAGAAGGTTGAAAACAAATACATGCATGTGCATTTGTATTTAGACTGTTTGTTGGTTTGATTTAGGACAATGCATATAGTGTGTGCTCTCTGCTCTATGTTGAAAGAATATCATCTCTCTTTCCTTAGTAGCTAGGATTTTCATTGCAAAAAGAAGATTAAATGATTGTTTATCATCTTAGATTTCATTTTAGGAATTGTACATCTACATCACATAGTGAACCTGAAAGGAAAATTTCTTAAGCAAGATCAACTGTAAGATAAATTTAATGAATCTAAAAATTCTTTGGAACCTAACGCACAACATTTAGAAGTCTAGGCTAGAGACGTATTCCGGCGTCGTAAAGCCTGGTAACTGTTGTTTTCATTGATGGTTGGGTGATTCCTCCACTTTGAGACGATAAGTGCCATTACGGACTTGTGCTCCCATGTACCGTGAGTATGTATTGGGAGACCACAATAGGCTTTATCCTTTATCCATAGGAAGTCGTGTCTGCCACCCTATCGATCACAATGCACTGAACACAGCATTCGGGAAGATTAACTGCCATACCATAAAAGGTATTCTGCAGTTTTGCTATTGGTTTGGTAATCCCTCTGTCTAGATTTCCAGAGCAATCTATTTCATTCCTTTTCAGAATCCTTAAAGGAAAAGGTCCATCTGAGCACTTGTCACTTCAAGCTCATTAAAAATCGAAGGCGACTAGAGTCATCTTTTGATTTTTCTCGACTCTTAAAAATTGAAAAAGAAAGTTTTGTCAAAGCGTCTAAAATTTATTTTAATCGGAATAAATATCACCTTTCCTACATTGGTCTTAGGTTGAGAAAAATGGAGCCCACCAACCAAGGAGTTCCCCTTGGGGGAAATCCTAGTCCTTTCTCCTCTTGGGGAGATGTTGGCGCACCTCATATGGCCACATTGTCACTTCCAGGATTGACAATCGGCTTGCCCTTATGGCTCTTCTCAACCTCTGTCGTTCAGAACACCGTGATTCCTGAACAATCAAGTCAGCAACTAAACGATACTAGAGTTACCCCCCAACCCTCTACTTTGTCCAATTCTTCCTCTCCTCCTTCCTCTTCACTTGATGAAGCTGGTAAAGCCAAAAATCAAGTAACTGAGAAGAAGAAGGAGAAGAAGAAGAAAGAGAAGAAGAAGAAGGAGCCGAAGGCGAAAAGGGGCAACCAAGCATCTTCTAACTAAAATCCACACGCTGCACCATCCAGGCCTAAATCGCCATGTGTCGTTTGCAAAGGAGACCACTATCAGTGAGATTTTCCTTGCATTCCTTGGATCTTAAGGGACTAGTCTCCTTGTTTGCACAATCCGATGTCATCAACCTCTGATGATCACGTTGAAAGTACACCATCAATTAGTGAAAGTGAAGCCCCTGGAAAAAAATGAAGATGTAAATTTCCTTGTAAACTGTGTGAAGGCGAGAACGTCATCCACTATTGTCCCTTCTTAGACGAGGCTAAAAGATTTTTAGACAACCATCCAGTTTCACCATTACGGCTTCCTCCTGGATATAAGAAGTTCTTGCCGAGTCCATCACTAGTTGAAAATCTGGCTGACACACCCTTGTGGTCGGCCGAAGCTTCGATCATTGAAGATAATCCATCTGAATCTACACCAGATGAAAGTCAAAAGGTCGAGGCGGCAGTTGACACGGTCTCGCCTTCAGAGGATCCATCTTCAGATGATATAGTCACCGAAGAGAACAAGAATGACACTGTTCAAATTCTCTTTGTAAGCACAGAATTTGATGAACAAGGGAGCAGTCTAACCGTTCCTTTACCATAGGAAGGAAGTTCATGAGAGTCATATCCGGTCATCTATTCGGTCCCAACCCCAAGCAACCTGGTTGTTTCCTTCGATTGGAATCTACCAGGCAGACCTCGTTTACTTGCTAGTGTACCATTTCGAATCATTGCTCAAATATATAGAATGGTCATGGCCAGTACCATCACAGATGAAGGGGCTTCTGTGAGTATCCTTTCCTCAACTGCTTGGAAAGCGCTTGGTTTGCCATCGCTTTTGCCTGAGATGAGAAATCTAACAAGCTTGGACAAATGAACCAGTCGATCATTAAGGATGCTTCCCAATGTGCCGATAACATTGAGAAGGAAAACCATTCACATGAATGTAATGGTAGTCCAAGGACCCTTGGATTATAATCTACTCCTTGGACGCGACTATATTTATTGCATGGGAGCCATTGTCTCCTCACTCTTTAGAGTAATGTGTTTTCCGCATGAAGGAAGAATGGTCAAGCTCGTAGACCAGCTTTCATTCCCCGGTTCACACATAGAAAATAGTCATATACCAACCCTGAATGGTATTTTCATCCAAGGAATGTCTCATCAATCCCCAGTCCGTCCTCCTGATGAGCGCGAGTGATTCGGAGGATATGACTGAAACCTAGGGGGCATGCACACTGGCCTATTTCGACAGGAAAACCTTGGGTATAGGGTAGGTTTTTGCGGAGGATATATGACTGGCTGATACACCCGTCCATTTAGGAAAATGGTGTTGGACTGGAATAAGATACCTCTATTATAAGGTATGCCTTTCCCAATAAAACAAATGTTTTGTCTGCAAATTGAGGGGTAACCTGGGAACTCTACTTCACTATGGCTGGGGGCATGCAAACCTTTTGGCATGCAAGCGAAGAGCGACCACTTATTTTTTAAATTTGTAGGTCCTCTAACCCTTTAAACTCGTAGGATTGGTCGTTTCCTAACTTGCTTAAAGAAAGGATGTGGGGCAAAGCTTTGAAAAAATGTCATTTTTATATGAGAAATCCTTATTATACGACTGGATCGAGGAGTTTTAATGTGGAATTCAAGTTCGTTAAAAAATAAACATAAGCAATGAGAAAATGTTCCCCCAGAGTTTAAGCTCATTAAAAAATGAACCATTTTCTGGTAAATAACCTTCATGAATGTATTATCATCAGCCTTTGAAGCCTTGGTCATGTTCTCATCATCACCTCCACTCTGTGTTGGCTGATCATCCACCTACATTTGATTGTTTACCCCTTTTGAGGAACAACTGCGAAGAGTGATACTGTTAGCCATCCTTGTGACACTGCCGTGATTGTAAAATTCCAAACCTTACTTGGAATTAGCTGCTACCCAAATTTATCACTCGTTCCTCAAAAGACGAGTCTCCTTTAAGCTCTTTTCAACTGACTCGTAAAATATGAAAAGATTGTCGAGCAATTGGCATCTACAGCTCGTTAAAGGGACCGAAAGTGCTATCCCTCCTTTAGATTTTAATGTTTTTGGACTTGAGGGATCATTACACAAAAATATCGAGCGCTTGTTTTGTTTGGCTCATTAAAAGTACCGAAAATTCATCCCTTTTGTATTGTTTTATGCTTTTTCGGTCTCAACGGATTATATGACGAAAAGGAATTATTGGAGTTTTCTTTACGTCGCTTTTTCAGACGCTATGAAATTTAAAAGGACCGAGTTATCCTTGTCATTAAACTCATTAAAACCAAATAGCGACAAACTTGTCCATACTGAGAAGAACGAGTTTCACTATCGCTAGGTTCCTTAAAACATAGCGATGGGTTTTCCCGAAGGGAAAATTATAGAACAAGCATATGTTATCCTCCTCAATCTTGACAAAAATAAAGAGGTACTGGTCAGCAATGACTGGGGAAAAATTGGGAAGAAAGCTTGAAGAAAATTTATTGGTAGCAAGTCGCTCTTGAACATGACACTTTCACTCCACATCCAAGTCGGGTTGGGTTGTTCCATTCACTGGTCATATCACCATGGGTCCATCATACCATCCATATTTGGGGTTAATGCTACCAATCCATCATGTTAGTGTCGCCGATATGTTCAAGAGAAGTCTCTCAGAGAATTCACCTGTGTCTCACCCACTGTAATACATTTACGCTCCATTCTTTCATGACTGCCACCCTGAACCTTATATCATCAGATCGTTTTCACCTCCATTAAAATCATTTGGTCCATTCCATGTCATTGATGTTGGATTCACTAAGGCCCTCCTAGGACAGATCGCTTCTTGTCGACATCAGCTCATTATCCAAGAAGTCGATCTAGGAACAACCCTTTCAGTACTTTGAAGCTTGCATGCCTCAATGGCAAGTTTCTCACTTCCGGCAATAGGTTTACATCAATGACCTTTGACCGAAAGATTTTGCGTGGTGTTCGATGCCAAGTCCCTTATTCACACCACGTGAATTGTACTGTAGTACCTTGAGGGTCATCATCATTATCGGTGATTCCTCTCGTGCCTGTTAACAACTTACATCGTTGGCTGGTAATCAGGCGATGTCTTTCCATGTTTGGCTCCAAAACATCTCTCACATGGATCGACTTGTACTTTGAGTGAAGATCAAATGAGATTAAAGACCCTGAATCTAGTTTCATCCATCTGGGTTGCGATATATATTCAGGAAAATAAAGACATCAAATGTACATCATTACTGCACTGATAATCATCCAATCCAAGGGATGATGGCCCTACCAGTATCATCAGTCTACAGTCAAACGATTGTCACTGAAACCCCAATCATAAATGTCCATAAGCCAAGGGCTCTTAAGTCCCTAAAATTTTTGTCCCAACCCCTAAAAGAACAAGGTCAGCTGATTACATCATCTCCCAGAAGTTCTCCATTAAAAACTACTCAGAACTGGTAAAAATTGGACCATCTCACCTGCTGCATGGTCAAAGTGCACTGCATCCCACCTAAATGCACACGGGAGGTGCGATGCATAATGAAAATCCCTTCTATGGCGTGCGATGGGTGAGAGTGGACAAATTCCAGGGTCAATCTGCGAGGTGGAGGATCATGGAATCTTCCAGAAATCCTGTGACACTTGCCTCTCTGCATTCGCCCAGGGATGAGTAAGAGATCATTAATCTCCAAGTGGAATCAAGAACTATCAGAGAGAGGACACTAATCAAATATCAAAAGCTGACTCACCCCCCTTGCAAACATCTATATATGGATCCCTCATCCCAGAGATCCAAAGGCTAGAATTTTGTATCTTGTAAGGAAGTGATGCTGGTTTCTTGGTGTAACATCATAGTGTTTGGTGATCTGAGCTTTTCATGAGGTGAAGAAGGGCTTTCTTGCTGAGAGGATGACGTTGGGACAGAATAATTGCTTGTAATCCTCTTTGCTATTCTTGATTATTAATAAATCTATTCAACTTTTCCTCCATATTCTTGTATGATTGATGATATATGCATTTGTGTGGTCAATATATATCTGGTCCTATATTGTTTACGATAGTAGATCTCTATTCTTGGATAGCGTTATGCTGCTTTGATTCCACAGGTGCTTTTTGAAGCTGGGTAAATGAGGAAGCGAGTGGCAAAGATCTATTAGAAGGGAGGGAATCAAGCAAGGAACCAAGCGCAAGACAGAGGTTGGTCTCATTTATTCCCCTCTTATCTACTTCTCATAAAGGAAAATGAAATTGGTTTTAGTTTGTTTGTTTCTAAGGTAGCTACCAGACTTAGTTGGACTAGTAGCTATGCATAGACACTAGACTTCCCGATAACAACTATGATCAGATGTGCTTTTCAAATACTAACTTGGAGGATATTCTTCATCTTCCCCTTCTTCAGTGCTACTGTCATAGTCCTTAGAATTCAGACTGAATGGAAAATTTGACTCCATGTTTAATGGATATTCTTCCTCATGTGCATTGTCAGTGCTGCTCTCATAGTCCGTAGAATTAGGACTAACTGGACACTGTGACACTCCATACTTTTGAAATTCATCATCATGATTTTCATCAATACTACTCTCATAGTCCTTAGAATTAGGACTAAGTGGACACTTTGACACTCCATTCTTTTGAAATTCGTTATCACGCTCTTCATCACTATTGCTCTCATAGTCCTTCGAGTTAGGAATAAGTGGACACCACGACACTCCATTTTTTTCAAATTTGTCATCATGCTCTTCAACACTGCTGCTCTCATAGTCCTCAGAATTAGGACTAAGTGGACACCATGACACTCCATTCTTTTGAACTTCACCATCATGCTCGTCATCACTATTGCTCTCATAGTCCTTAGAATTAGGACTAAGTAGACATGGTGACACTCCATTCTTTTGAGATTTGTCATCAAGCTCATCATCACTGTTGCTTTCAAAGTCCTTAGAATTAGGACTAAGTGGAGGAATTGAGTTTCTATTCATAGTGGAATAATTCCCGCTATATTCATCAATATGAATAGAATTGTTACGTGATGAAGATGTTGATGGTGTATAAATCGAAACTTCACTATTAAGACAATCCATCCCTTTCAAATAGAAGATGTTGAATGATACAAATGGAGAGTCTCCTAAAGATATTATATAGCTTAGAGAATGAAATTTTCCCTCCAAAAATTTTCCCTCCAAAATGTTTGTTAGATTGGTTTCCCTTCATTATTTTATTCTACAATTTATTGAAAAATGTAAACTAAATTTTTTTATGTAATAAATCATTAAAGTTAAAATTGTAAACTACAACTTCTATATTAATTATTTTAATAGTTAAAGTATATAGTATTTACTGAACAATTGAATGATTTTTTAATTTTTATAATACATTCTAAAACAAATTAGTCCCACATTCACAACACTATAAAACAATTCCATAATATTCACTTTATCATATTTTCCTTCGTCGCCATAAAAAAATTAACATGTTAAATTTTAAAAAAAAAATTATTCCACATTAACCATACAGTAAAACATCTCTGTAATTTCACCTATATACTGAATTCCATTATCACTGTTACTCACATCACAAGAAGGTTTTCTGAGGTTTGTTGAAAGACTTGAGTGAATTTGTGGAGCAGCTACATTGCTATCAACAACATATTCAACGAAGAATTCTCGCAACTCAAAGGTTAGTTAGATTTTTTTCTATAAAAATTTTCATATTATATTAGTATAATGAAGTAGATTTTTTTTTCTTAAATTAATACTTGTGATCCAAATTAACCAATACGTCTATCATGATCATGGTGGGGTTGATAAAGCTCATGATGGCAGCCCACCCAGCGGCACCATGGCGGCGGGCCCGCCAACCCGATGGGCTATTCAATGATTTCGGGAATCGCCCAACAGCCACCCCGGGCGGGCGGGCGGGCTACTAGGGTGGCACTGGGTGGGCTGTGGCACCCCCACCCCATGCGACCCCAGCAGCTCTCCCGCCCCGTGGGGGTGGCTTCGCGATTCCAAGAATCACCTAGCCACAACCGGGGGGCAGGCGAGCTGTCGGTGTGGCACGGTGTGGGGCTGCAGAACCCACCCCACGCCACCCCGGCAGCCAGCCCACTCGCCCGTGGGGCTGGGTGATTTCGAGAATTGCCTAAACCCCGCGACTGGGACGGCGCACCGCTGGGGTGTCACACGGTGGGGCTGTGGTGCCCACCCCACGCCACTGCGGCGGCCCGCCCGCCCACCCTCGGGGTTGGACGATTCTGAGAATCGCCCAACCCCGTAGCCTGGGGTACAGCCGACGGGGTGGGGCTATGGCTCCCACCCCGCGGAACCCCCGCGGCTCGCACGCCAGCTCGCCAGGGTGGCGCGAGGTGGGCTGCGGCACCCACTGCATGCCGCTATGGTGGCCCGCCTGCCCACCCGCGAGGGTTCGGTGATTTGCGGCGTCCACCCCACACCATCCTAATGGGCCTCCTGCTCGCCTGCGGGGTTGGGCAATTCCGAGAATTACCTAACCCCCACGGTTAGGCGGGCAGGCCACTGGGGTGGTGTGGGGTGGGGCTGTGGCGCCCACCCCGTGCCACCGCACTTCCTGCTTGCCTGCCCACAAGGGTTAGGAAATTCCCTAGAATCGCCCAACAGCGCAGGTGGGCGGGCAGGCCGCAGGGGTGGCGGGGGTTGGGGCCGTGGAATCACCCAACCCTTTCAACCAAGAGGGCGGGCCAATGGGGAGACACGTGGTGGGCGGCACAGCCCCACCTCGCACCACCTCGACGGCCCGTCGAGCTGCCCCCAGGGGTTGGGTGATTTCTATAATCACCCAAGCCCCACGGGCTTGCGAGCGGGCTGCCGATGCGGCGTGGAGTGGGGCTGCAATGCCCACCCCGTGCCACCCCAGCGGCCCACCCACCTACCCACCCACGAGAGCTGGGCGGGTGGGCTGGTGGGCCATTGAGGCAACCTAGTAATCGTCCAACCCTCGTGGGGTGGTGAGCGAGCCGCTGGGGTGGTGCGATGTGGAGCTACCATAACCCCACCCTATGCCACCATGGCTGTCCGCTCGTCCGCCTGCCGAGGTTGGGTGATTCTTAGTATTGCCTGCCACTTCACAGAAGGGCGGGGTGGTGTGAGGGGGCTTCTACCATATATCCTGATATTGATCTCTTTCTCCGTATTCAATCTGCCCCTCAAGGGGAATGCTGAGGGGTAGATTGAAGATGGAGAAGGAGATCAATATTAGGAGAAAAGGTAGAAGTTGTTGCTACAACCCCCGTCATGCCATCGCGCCTGGCAGACCACTAGGGTGGCTTAAGGGGAAGGTTGTGGTAGCCCCCAGTACCACCCTGGCGGCCTCCACCCAGGCAGGGAGGCCACTGGGGTGTCGCGGGGGGAGCCTGTGGCAACAACTCCTACCATTTCTCACCCCATTGATCTCTTTCTCTGTCTCCAATCTTGATCCAAATGAAAAATGGCATCAACCCATGGAACTCATCCACCCATATTATTCATCGACCCATGGAATTTACCCATGGTATTGTAAATGGCATCCGCCCGTGGTATTGTAAAATCCACCAATGGTATTCATTCACCCATGGAATTTACCCATCGTATTGTAAATGGCATCTACCCGTGGTATTGTAAAATCCACCCATGGTATTCATTCACCCATGGAATTGACCCGTGGTATTGTAACTAAAAAATACTATAAGTAACAAGTCACATTTTGTAAAAGGACAGATTGTCCGCCACAATGTAGCCTTTACAGTTATTATCAGCTTTAATAAAAAAGTTTCTTTGTGGTTTTGTTTATTGGCATTCTCCTATTTTTCTTCTGGCAATGCAAGTTTTCAGATCTTGGGGGTCTCTCCTCCCAAGATCCATTTCAATCTTTTAGATCTTGGGGGCCTCCTCCCAAGATCCGGATCAGTGGTATCAGAGACGGTTATGATTCCATGGGAACGAGGGTTTGATGCATGTTTCAGTTTCAAATTTTGCAGCAATATTCAACAAACTTCAGGCATGTGCTACAACCTCCACAGAGCACTTTCTTGGGTCAAGCAGGAAGAATTTTTCTTTTCTCATTTTTTGCAGGATTTGTTTTTTGGGCGGCGACTTTGCAGATCAGATCTGAAACATTTGGTACAAAATTTACAAAACAAAATACCAGATCTGCATTCCTCTCGAAAAATCACCCAATTTCAAAAAAAAAATGGGTCAAATCAGAGTCCGGATGTGGGAGATATCGCTGATTTAAAATCAACTATTTTATCAGAATTTTTGTGACGGCGAAACTGTTGCAGCACAAATCTGAGATCTCAGAGTGCCGAGATAAGGATTTCCATCACATGGGAAGATGCAAAATGGTCCTTCTGCTTCCAAAAACATGTTATAATAAATATTCTGAGTTATATTGGCCGAGTTATGTCCATTTTAATTCTGGAGCAGCATTCGGAGTGGGTTTCCATTGGAGACGTGCCCTCCCACCCCACTTTAGTACGCATCTGCTTCACATTCATCAGTTTCAACATAGCAGCAATCGGCTTGGGTTATTTGGAGATGTGCCCTCCCACCCCAGGCTATGTAGGCACCTGCTACTTCATCAGCAACAAACATCACGGTTATGGGTCATCCACAAACCCACACTTCATCGAAGTCCATTTGCTAGGCTGTACACTGTTAGTATCACAGTTGGTCACAAGCATTACAGGGTATCTCTATCCTCGGATCTTCATTCTTCATGGTTATGGGTCATCCACAAACCCATAGTTCATCGAAGTCCATTTGCTAGGCCACACAGTGTCAGAATCACAGTTGGTCACAAGCATTACAGGGTATCTCTATCCTCGGATCTTCATTTATCAGGGTTTTGGGTTAACCACGTAAAACCCTTATCTTCAGTGGATCTTCATATTCAACAAAGGCTTTGCAGGGGGGAACTTTACGCAATGGGGACCATTGCTTCTTAAGGAGGGAGGAATGATCCGAATGAAAAATGGCATCAACCCATGGTACTCATCCACCCATATTATTCAACGACCCATGGAATTTACCCATGGTATCGTAAATGGCAACCGCCCGTGGTATTGTAAAATCCACCCATGGTATTCATTCACCCATGGAATTTACCCGTGGTATTGTAAATGGCATCTGCCCGTGGTATTGTAAAATCCACCCATGGTACTCATTCACCCATGGTATTGTAACTGAAAAATACTATAAGTAACAAGTCACATTTCGTAAAAGGACAGATTGTCCGCCACAATGTAGCCTTTACAGTTATTATCGGTTTTAATAAAAAAAATTCTTTGTGGTTTTGTTTATTGGCATTCTCCTATTTTTCTTCTGGCAATGCAAGTTTTCAGATCTTGGGGGTCTCTCCTCCCAAGATCCATTTTAGTCTTTTAGATCTTGGGGGCCTCCTCCCAAGATCCGGATCAAATCTACCCCTTAGTCTGCCCTTTGAGGGGTAGATTGAAGACGGAGAAGGAGATCAATGTGGGGAGAAATGATAGAAATTGTTACCACAGCCTCCCCCCAGGTCACCCTGGCGGCCTGCCTGCCCGCGATGTGGTGGGTTATTTTCTTAGTGTTAATATTTTTTTAATTTCAATTATTTGATTATACAAATTAAAAATTTATGATATATTTTCGTTGTTAATTAAAGTTAATATGTTTTCATTATTTATTGATTTATGTGTTTCTATTTTTCAGGAAAATGGCATCAAAGAAGATTTATGTGAATCTTTCTGGACCAAAGACTCTTAAAGGTGCATCTTCAAAAAACATTGGTGAACAAACTCCACCTGAGCTCATGGCTACAAATCTTTCAAGTGCCTCAAATGATAAGAAGATGATTTCATATTGGAAGAATTCAAAAGAGGTGAAATTTCCATCAAGAATCTGGTATGTGAAAGAAAGAGAAAACCAAAATGTGAATATATATCTATATATTGATATACTGAATGATAATGGAATTTATGAGGTGATGGCAAGAGTCATAGTTATGTGTTCGGTACCGAACACTGAAGTTGTTTACATACTTTAAAAAGCTCCCAAGTCACATGAAAGGATTAAATACCGACTATCATATTCATTGTATGACATGAGAGAGGTATCTACAAAGTTTTGTAAACAAATCGTAAATGAGATGAAACAAAATATCGTAAGTATTGTTATTTATATTTGTATTTTTTGTTCTTGAAAGTGTCTCGCTATAATTTTTTAACTTTGTTTTTATTGACATATGATATTTTGTTTGGCAGAATTTTGTTGAAAGTTGTTCAATTAGGTTGGGAGGCATTCATTTCATAGAGCATGATATCATGAAAGTTCTTAGCAGTTTTTACTCAGTGTCACAAGAAGATATGGAAAACAAGCAAAATGTACTAATTGATGACGATACAAAACTACATCCAAAGGATCAGAAAAGAAGGCCTCTAGTGGATAATCTAGCAAGGGTAGACAAGTTACTTTTGAGGACGATGAAGTTGAAACTGATAGTGAAGCATATGTTTCCGTTACTGAAGATGACATTGGAACTGAGAAGAGTCGTAAAAGACCAAAAGTAACAATGCCCAAGAACAAATATGTTGAGAATGCTATGATGAAGAAAAGTAAAGTTGAAGATTTTGAAGTAGTCATTACCAACAGTCAATAACCTGTGAAACTTCAGAAGAAAGTAGAGAAATCATTACACCAGGAGTTGATTTAGAGGATGGCATTATCAAAACAAAACAAAATGCCATTCGACAGAATTTGACAAAGAGAAACTTAATTGATGGTGGTCGTACATTTCAACTTAATGTCAGACAAGCCTATAAGGCAAGTGAAGGACAATGTCAACATCAAGTCAAAAGGCCACATTATCTCCATGTTTACAACTTGAAGACATTGATGAGGTACAATCCATATGGTCATGTGGTTAGTTATGTGCTTCTTATTGATCCACTTCAAGTTCCGAAGAAAGAAGCATTTGATAAGTCAAAATGTTTTGAATATAATTATTATGTGCTTGGGGGGAACCATTTTGTAGAAGCGCAAAGATAATTGATGGAGGAATATCCTAATAACCCACATTTTGAAACAATGAAATGTATCATTTATGTTGGTTTATTAGATACATAAAAAAGGTTAGTGGCATGGGATCATAATTCAGATAATGAATATAGGATGTCTATGACTTTCATTCAAAGGGTTATATTTATTCATAGTGAATTTCAAAAAAAATGTGGTGGGGATAGGATAAATGTTACTGTAGATTTCCGAAAGGAATGTTGTATGGAAGTAGGCTATCAAATTGAAGAGAAAACCAATTCAAAAGGTGGAAAAGACAACAAAATTAGTGATTTATTCAAAGTTGTTGATAACATTTTCCAATTGGCATTTAAAACTGGCGATGATTAAAAGTCGATTGATGATATTTTTAGCATGTGGGAAAACATTGGCATTAAAAACCAGAAGGTCAAAAAGTATAAGCCATTGAGATGTAGCAGCAGTAAATTAGCTCCTGAACTGAAGAAACTTCCAGAAGATATGACTATCACACCTTGGAGTGCAATGCAAGGAGTGAAAGATGAAAAAATTGTCAAAAAAATATTATCTCGTGCGAGGTCTGGGGAATTATCATTGGAGGAAATGTATGAGGAATTTCAAAAGTAACTTTGTTGAATTATTTTTATTTATTTCTAGATTGTAATTTTCTTTTAAATAAAACATGTTGTTGTTGGTAGTATTTGTTATACATATCATTATATTAACTTTTTGTTACTTTATCTATGCGGTCACAAAGTTTACATGAAAATTCAAGAACAAATGGTTAAATTGTTGAATGAAGATAGTTGGGATGATGTTGTACGCAACTATCCAGATTCAAGTTCTACATCAACATTAAAAGATTTTTATCTTTCATTTAAAAAGGTATCTTGATTTATACATTCATTTTTATTCATCTGTGTACTATTTTTAATTTTAACTTACACATATTTTTTTATTTTATAAAATATGAAGAAGGATGATAATGGAGTACCAGATAGTTTCAGAACCTTTATTGAAAAAGTAAAGATCGAAAGACTGAGGAAGCAACGTATTAAGAATGTTGAACTTGATCCAACTCTTACTCATTTCATTTGGAATGGGCTAGACACTATACAATATCAAGTAATACAAGTGACTGTGAAGACATTGCTAAACTCATACCTAAGAGGGATTATGCCCTAGTTATTACAAATATTCCCCATGGTTTCAATATTCAAAACATTGACTATGATAGTGACCCTTATACTTCTCAATCTCTCAGTAAATTGGTTGCGGGATTTGTAGAGGTCACATCGTCACCGTTGTGGAGATTTGTGACATTTCATTCAAACACACAATTGGCAATGATATTGTCAAGCTTCAAGGGGAAAACAAATTTTAGGATGCAACTTACATGGTAAGACATTTAAAATGTATATTTGATGAATGTTGAAAAATTCATTTATGTACAAGTTAATTGAACTTTTACTATTTCATATTATAGGCAAAATTCAAATCTTCTTAACCGTGAAGATCAATAATTTATAAATGATTGTGAGTTCATTCATATTGATAGTTGGGAAAAGGATGATAGCTATATGTCTATGATTTCTAATCAGGTAGAGGGAAAGAGTCATAGCCAAATACTGACTTATGATGTTGTTGTGAGAAAACTAACATATGAAGACAAAGAAGCAAAGGGAGAGATAGCTAACATTTATCAAAAACCACAATTATTGATTAAATATCTTATAGACATATGTTCAAATGAAGGAGATTGGGTTCCAGATTTATTTTCTGGCTCAGGTAAGTTTTATTATATGGAATTGAATTTCAATATGTTATTTTTTAATTAATATGTCATTGTACTAATTTACTTAATTATTTCTTTTGTGGTTGATAATTAGGTACAACACTAGCATGTTGCCTTCAAAAAGGAAGAAATTGCATTGCAATTGAAAAAGATCCAATACAATGCAATTTCATTCAACAAAGAATTAATGCTCTTCAATTTCTTCCAGATGCAATGCAAGAAATTGGGTTGAAGAAAGGGGACTTTAGTGAATCAAGTGTGGCAAAAAAGGCAAAGGAACCCCAACTGCTATTACATGGAATGTTTGGAAAGACATACATTGGGAGATTCGCAGACATCAAAGATTCATTAGAAGAGGAAAATGAGCATAAGGAAGCAGGAAATATTGTGGAAGAAGACAATGATGAAACTCTAGAGGACGAAGAGTTTGGATTACGTGACATTGTTGATTAAATTTAAGTTATGCATGGAAATCAAGCTCATTTTTTGTAACTATTAAGTAGTTATACTTGTAATGTTTTGACTTTGACAGTTTATGAGAAGAATAAACACTCAATTAAGGTTGTTATGCATTCAATATTTGTAATATGTGATTTTCGCATTAATTTTTAAGTTAATCATTATTTAAAGAAAAAAGTGATTATTATTATTTTTTTGACATGAAATTCATAAAAAAAGCTATTATTTAACCATTTTTAGTTAAAATTTTCGTATAAAAATTGTGATTTTGACATGTCAATTCTAGCAAAAAATTATCAAAATGTGTAGTTTTTTAGTTATATTTATGTTAAAAATGGTTATTTTTATGTCCATTGTTAAAAAATATTGTTTTTTAGAAACAATCATTTCATGTGGATTGAAAAATTATTTAACGATGTATAAATATGTAGAATATCGAAAATTCAAAATATCGACCTTCTAATTTAAAAATGCAAAACAATAAAAACCTCACTACAAAAAAATTAAAATTAAAATAAAAACAAGAAAATATAAAGAAAATAACCACTTAAAAAATTATTAAATTTACAAAATAATTATTTACATTTCATACATTAGAAAAAAAAGGAAAAAAAAAGGGCCTAGTGTAGAACTACCACTCTTTTAAATCAGCATAAAAAAGATTACCATTTTAAAACACAATGTCCATAAAAAATTTATAGTGCCAAAAACTATGCTCTAGAAAACACGTGTGTTCTACATCACCACTTTTCAAAATCGGGTCACTTTTTCGCTATCTATACAGAATGGGTAACAGTATGAGTTCCCATTTCAAAGTTTACATTGTTAAACCCACAGACACAACAATTGACATGGCATAAGTGTAACTATCACCTAATATAATATTGTAATCTAGAGGGGCATCAATAACCTCAATGTCTACATGGACAATCTTTCCCTCAAGAGTTAATGGCTACAAGGCGTGACCGTCCCAAACACGCAAATTTACGGGGTATGGTGACAGTTCATGTGACTTGAGTTGCTTCCAAAAAAAACCACACATCACACGGGCGGATGCACCTTCGTCAATAATGCATCGGGTGATGATGGAATTACATAATCGGACTGGTATCTATAAAGAAATGGATTGAGGTAATGGAGGATGTTCTAACGCATCTATAGGAAAGACAATCAAATGATCGCCTAAAGGATATACTTGGCCAAAAGATTTATTTTTAGATGGGAACAACTGGAGGACCTCCAACATCGACATGGCAGTGGGTGATTGCGCTAAGGCGTCTACTATACTATATGTATGGGCATCTCAGTTATAAGTCGTGTTACGACATAATGTTCCCTTAGGGATATTGATCTAGGTGGATATTTGTTGCCACCTTCCGAGTTCACTTGGACCCCCACCATTGTTTCTTTTAGTTTTTTAGTTTCCTTAATTGCAGCACAGTTTACTATTTTTAGCAGATTTTCGGGTCCTGAACTTTTGGAGCTGTTTTTAGGCCCCAAACGGCGCGTTTTGGGAAAAATGGGAGCAACCTAGGTCCATGGATTGATGCTACTCTTCCAAAAGTTTTGGTTCTCAGATAGATGTTTCTAACAAGATATTATGCGCATCAAACGAAGATTGTATGCCAAAGTTATGACCCTTGGAAGTTGATGTACCAATTTACCCAAACAGGGCCCACATTTTGGCGTTTCATCTTCTAGGTTTAGGTTTTTGGATGTTTAGGGTTTTCCATTGTTTCTAAACAATAAATCTGCCTTGAAGCCTCATTGTAGCACAGTTCAGAGGCATGTAGCTGCCACATCTCTTCTCCGAGATAAGCTACTGTTGCCCTTGCTCGTTTATTTCCATTTCTGTTTGTAAGCATATTCAGTATTTTACATTAATGAAATGAAGTATTATTTCTGCTGCATCTTTGTGTATATGGTTATCTTCGTATTTTGTTACATTCCTATTTAAATATGGATCAGTGGCATCAGAGCGGTTTACTTTTTTTCTCTGTTTTTCTTTGCGTGTCCCCAATGAGGTTGGGGTATAAGGAGTTAGGGCTTGAATTGGTCGAACCTTTGCAAGACTATCCTCACAATTCTTGATGTCCTCCCATGGAAGATGAAAGGAAAGATGAGGGGGCAAGAGACCTTATCAAAATCGTGCTCGAAGAAGCCCTCGAGCGACAAAGGAATGCGATGATGGACAACTTTTTCCAGATCCTTCAGTGGCTACCCAGGGGAAATGCATCGGTGTCCAACAGCTACTCTGGAAATGCCACACCATTTAACGTACAAGTTAATTTTGAAACCCCAATATTTGAGGGTGAGATAGACATAGATTCCATCGATAAATGGTTAAATCTACTAGAGGGTTATTTTTTGTTCATGATTTTTCCAGTCAAGAAAATATTATTTTCGCTCTTCTCAAAGCAGCCCCCGACGTCAAGGACTGCTGGGAAACCTACTATGAGAATAAGGATGAAAGTATAGGCTCACTATTTTTGGCCACACCCACTTGGAATTCATTTCGGGATTGCATCAAGGAGCAGTACTACCCTGTCAGAAGCTATGATGATCAATACATAAAGTGGACCACGCTACGGCATAGAATGGACGAAGACGTGCCGGAGTTCAGCAATATTTTCCATACCCTTCACACATAGTTAGGTATCAAGGATTTGGAGTAGCATTTAGTACTCAAATACCGGAGCTGCCTCCACAAGTGCATCCAGGAAGAAATAGAATTCCTAAACATCTCCTCGCTCAACACTACATATCGATATGCTATCAGGGTCGAGCAAAAGTTTAAACATAAGAAGTGAGACTTTCGATCTGTGAAGTCAAAGCAAGGGAAAGGTGTCCCCAAACCGTAGAACAAAGGACAAAGCCAAGGCAAGGTGGCCCAAGACAACCTGCCAAACCTGAAAACAAAGAAAAGTGCCACGAAGCCGAGAAAGGACATGGGAAAGTGGTGTGAGTTCTATAAGAGCTCCACTCAAAACACAAGTGAGCGTCAGGCCAAGAAATTAGTGGTGCTTGAGGTAAAGGTTTCAGAATCAGATGCAGGTTCCAACTCTAAGAGATAACCCAACAAGGGGAATGAAAAAGGGAAGCAGATTATCGATGCGGAGCCCAATGCCACTATTGCCACCACAAAGATCTAGAAGGAGGAACCCGAAGATCCAGATGAGCAAGAAGGTCTCTTCCACTCCAGGATGTGGGTAAAGGGCTCCCCACTAAAGTTCATTTTCAACAACGGGAGCCAAAAGAACCTCATTTCGACAGAGGTCATGAAGTTGCTAGGTTTACCGACCACAACACATCCAAAACCATACACCATCAGGTGGCTTCACTAAGGATGGGATCTTCACGTCAGCCAACAGTGTCGCCTTCCATAGAACATCAAGCCCTTGACAGATGAGGTATTGTGTGATATTTCTCCCCTTAAAGTCTGTGATGTATTACTAGGAAAACCATACTTGTGGAAGTGACATGTTGTGTATGAATCAAGGCCCCATGATGTTATTGTTACTTTGGGAACTAAGTTTTACTAGATACCAGAGTTAGAACCGCCTACTGCCACCTCTATGATTACTACAAAACAATGTAGTAAGCTCAGTTCCAAAACCGGGAAATTTTTTTTCCTCATGATACGCCCTCAAGGAAAGAAGAAGACAGTGGCCACGACCTCAAGACAAGGCCCCTTCGCACGACAACTATAGATGGACAAGGTTGTGGAGGAGTACGAGGACATCTTCACCTCCCATGCAGGGGTTCCTCTGCACTGTCAGATCAAGCACTCCATCGATGTGATCCCAGGTGCATCGCTACCCAATGAACCAATCTATTGATGCTCTATTATGGAGAATGATGAAATCAAGAGGCAGACTCAGGAGCTATTACAGAAATTTCACATCTGTTGAAGCTCATCGCCCTGTGGAAGCCTAATCGTGTTGGTACAGAAGAAGGATGGAACTTGGAGACTCTGTATTGACTATTGGCCACTGAACAAGATCAATGTCTGTAATAGGTACCTGATCCCACAGATTGATGACCTCTTGGACCAACTAAAGGGGGGAAAATATTTCAGCCAGATCGATTGGAAGTCAGGATATCACCAAGTACCAATTGAACCCTCCCATGTGTGGAAGACTGCCATCAAATCCAAGGAGGGCTTGTTTGAATGGTTGTGATGCCTTTCAGATTGATGAATGCTCCTGAAACCTTTATGAGGCTAATGGATGACATCTTGCGGCCATTGACTAACTCATTTGTAGTGGTATACTTGGATGACATCCTAATCTTCAACCAGAGTTGGGAAGAGCACTTCCACCACATCCAACAGGTTCTCCAAACACTGCAGCAACACAAGTTATGTGCCAATTTAGAGAAATGTAGTTTTGGCATGACCGAGGTTCAATATCTGGGATACGTTAATGGACAGGGGGTGCATGTGGATCCATCTAAGATCCAAGTCATTTGAGATTGGCCATCGCCAACCACTCTCATAGAGCTCCGCAGATTTCTAGGTCTTGCTAACTTCTACCGCAGGTTCGTGTTGATATTTTATCATATCACTTGGCCCTTGAGTCAAGTCACCAAGGGAGGAGCGAAAGAAAAATTATTTTGGTCTGAATCTCAATAAAGGGCATTCACAGTGTTGAAAGATCACCTTTGCATGGCACCTTTGCTCACATTACCAAACTTGCAACAACCATTGGAGGTTGAGACAGATGCCTCTGACTATGCTATTGGGGCACTCCTTACTCAACACAGGCATCCAGTGGCATATCACAGTGAGACACTTTCAGACACAATACATAAGTATCCCACATATGACAAAGAAATGTATTCCATTATGCAGGCCTGCCGATAATGGAAGCATTACATTTTAGGAAAGGAAACAGTCGTCCACACAGACCACCGACCCCTGTAGTTCATACAAGCCCATGGGAAATTAAAAAATGATTGTCATCAGAAGCAGTCCACATACCTACAATAGTTCCATTTGAATATCAAGTATAAGAAGGGTAGCACCAATAATGTTGTAGATTGCCTCAGTCGACCACCGACCATGGCGTTAACCACCGTGCTCAACTCTGGTGGGTACTTGACTTCTGATTGGCCACTTCTTTACAAAAGCGACGCAAAATTCAGCCACACATACCAGACACTCTTGCAAGGTCAGCATGTTCCAGATTTTTACCTTCGACATGCCCTATTATGCCACCTAGGTCACCTTTGTGTTCCTTGAAGCGAGCGTGCCAAGGTGATTTGGGAAGCACACTATAGTCGAGCTGCTGGACATTTGGGGTCGAGAAAATGGTGGCAGTACTACAGAAATATTTCTATTGGCGGAACCTTTGATGGTATGTCGGGATGTACATCAGATCATGCACTACCTACGCCATTGTCGAACTGACCATCAAGAAGCAAGGCCACTATACCCCACTGCCTACCCCTAATTGACCTTGGGAGTCCATCTCCATGGATTACATGTCAGGTCTTCCTTCTACTAAGCATGGAAACGAATGTCTTTTTGTGGTCATTGACAGGTTATCGAAGATGGCCGTTATGGCCCCCTACAAGAAGAATATGACAGTAGAAGCCACTGCTAAACTCTTCTTTCAATGAGTGTGGGTACACTTTGGGATCCCACAGTCTATCATCTCAGATCGGGATAGAAACTTCTTCAATACATTTTGGTCCAGTCTCTAGTCGATGCTTGAAACCAAACTCACTAAGTCCACAACCTTCCATCCTCAAACTCATGGGCACACAGAGGTTGTCAATACGATGATCGTACACATTTTGCGCATGTACAACTCAAAGCATCCACACACATGGGACAAGAGCCTCCCCTATTTTCAACACACCTACAACCGGGCTCTCTAGAGCTCAACTGGCCACAACCCTTTTCAGGTGGGCTTGGGATTCCAGCCACTATGTCGCATTGATGTGGCGATGCCAGTTGCAGCTACTCACGCAAATTCAGCTCATATCCAATCTGAAACAGATAAGGCAAACAACTTCCTTTAGCAAATCCAACATATTAGCCAGTAGGTCCATGACCTTCTGGAGAAATCAAATGCCAAGTACAAGCATTGACATGATCAACATCAAATGCCACACAAGTTTCAGGTGGCAAACAAAGTCTAGTTGCATTTGCAAAAGGAACGCCTTACCGGAGCCTATCCGGAATTCATACCACTCTGATGTGGTCCTTACAGCATTACCAAGGCTATGTGAAATAACGCATTTGAGCTCAGCATTCCCCATTCCTTGGCCTATAACCAGTGTTCAATGTGGACCGCCTTTCGCCATACCTTCCACCATTACTAGATACATCGGACATTGCTGAACAACTCACACCCACAGAGTTAAATCCAAATTTCATGGAACAAGTGGTAACTGATGAGACTTTGGAAACACAGATCAAGTACACTCACTAGCAGAATATCCATTTCTATCGAGTTGTCAAAGATTGCCAACTCCTTCACCAGGGCACGTGGCTCACTAGGGACCAACTTCAGCAGAAGTTTCCTCATCTCATGGAGGAACTCAACGCAATGGGGACCATTGCTTCCTAAGGGGGGATGAATGATCCAAGTGGATATTTGTGGCCACCTTCCAAGTCCACTTGGACCCCCACCATTGTTTCTTTCAACTTTTCAATTTCCTTAATTGTAGCACACTTTACTATTTTTAGCAGTTTTTCCAGTCTTGAATTTCTGGAGCCATTTTGATGCCTTAAAAGACATTTTTTGGGAAAACTAGGAGCAACACAGGTCCATGGACCAATGTTTCTCTTCCCAAAGTTGTAGTTCTCAGATAAATCTTTCTAACGAGATATTGTATGTGTCAAATGGAGATAATATGCCAAATCTACAACCTCGGGAAGTTGATGTACCAATTTCCCAAACGGGGCCCTCAATTTGGCGTTTCATCTTCTACGGTTAGGTTCTTGGATGTTTTTGGTTTTCCATTGTTTCCCAACAATATATAGGCCTTCGAGCCTCATTGTAACACAGTTTAGAGGCATGTAGCTGCAACATCTCTTCACAAACATAAGCTACCATCTCCCTATCTAGTTTATTTCCATTTCTATTTGTAAGCATATTTCAATATTTTACATTAATGAAATGAAGTATTATTTCCGCTACATATTTTTGGATATGGTTATATCGGTATTTTGTTGTGTTCCTGTTTAAATCCGGATTAGTGGTATCAGAGCAGTCTACCTCTTTTCTCTATTTTTCTTTACATGTCCCCAACGAGGTCGGGATATAAGGAGTTAGGGCTTGAACTGGTTGAACCTTTGCAAGACCAGACTTGAAAATCCCGACGGCCTCCCATGGCAGATGAAAACAAAGACGAGGGGGTAGGAGATCCTATCAAATTTTGTTCGAAGAATCCCTTGAGTGACAAAGGAACGCGATGATGGACAACTTTGCCAAGATCCTTCAGCGGCTACCCAAGGGAAACACATTGGCTTCCAACAACTACACTAGAAATGCCACATTGTTTAAGGTACAAGTTAATTTTGAAATCCCCATATTCGAGGGTCAAATAGATGGAGATGCTGTTGATAAATGGTGAAATCATCTTAGAGGATTTTTTTTTGTTCTTGATTTTTCTAGTCGGTAAAAGATTATTTTTGCTCTTCTCAAAGCAACCCCCCACATCAGTGGCGGGTGGGAAATCTATGGCAAGCATAGGGATGAAAGTACAGGCTCACTATTTTTGGCAGCACCCACTTGGAATTCATTCTGGGATGCCATCAAGGAGTAGTACTACCCTTTTGGAAGCTATGATGATCGATACATAAACTTGACCACGCTACGGCAAGGAAGGGACCAAGACATGCTGGAGTTCACCAATATTTTCCATACCCTTCACACAAAGTTGGGTATCAAGGATTCAGAGTAGTGTTTGGTACTCAAATATCATGGCTGCCTGCACAAGTACAGCCGGGAAGAAATAGAATTCCTGAACATCTCCTCGCTCTACATTGCATACCGATATGCCATTAGGGTCGAGAAAAAGTTTAAACAGAAGAAGCAAGAGTTTGGATCTGTGAATTTGAAGCAAGGGAAAGTTACCCTCAAATCGCAGAATAAACGAAAAACCCAAGGCGGGGTGGCCCAAGACAACATGCCAAAGCTGCAAGCAAAGAACATCGTTGCGAAGCCGAAAAAGGACATGGGAAAGTGGTGTGAGTTCCATAAGAGCTCCACTCAAAACACAAGTGACTGTCAGGCTAAGCATTCATTGGTGAATGAGGTAAAGGTTTTAGAATTGGATGCAGGTTCCGACTATAAGTTAGAACCTGACAAGGAGAATGACAAAGGGAAGTAGATTATTGATGCAGAGCCCAATGCCATTGTTGCCACCATGAAGATCTAGAAGGAGGAACTCTAAGATCCAGAGGAGGAGGAATATCTCTTCGACTCGCAGATGTGGGTAAAGGGCTCCCAGCTATATTTCATTGTCAACAGCAGGAGCCAGAAGAACCTTATTTTAGTAGAGGTCGTGAAATGGCTTGGCGTAATGACCGCAACATATCTACAACCATACACCATTGAGTGGCTTCACCAAGGAAGAGATCTACGCATGAGCCAGCAGTGCCTCCTTCCATACAATGTCAAGCCCTTCACAAATGAGGTATTGTGTGACATTGCTCCCCTTGAAGTTTGTGTTGTATTACTAGGACAACCATACTTGTGGAAGCGGCATGCTATGTATGAATCAAGGCCACATGTTGTTATTGTTACTTTGGGAATTAAGTTGTACAGGATACTAGAGGTAGCACCAGTTACCACCATCTCTTTGATTAATGCAAAACAATGTGGTAGGCTCGTTTCTAAAACCAGGAAATTTGTTTTCCTCATGATACGCCCTCAAGGAAAGAAGAAGATAGAGGCCATGACCTCAAGACAGGGCCCCTCTACATGACAACCATAGATTGACAAGGTCGTGGAGGGGTACGAGGACATCTTCACCTACCCCGCAGGGTTCCTCTGCACTGTCAAGTCAAGAACTCCATCCATCTGACCCCAGGTGTGCTGCTACCCAACCTTTCACATAAGCTCGCTATAACGAAACTTAACAACTTATACAATAGATTTTCATTAATATATATATATATATATATATGTATGTATGTATGTATGTATGTATGTATGTATGTATGTATGTATGTATGTATGTATGTATGTATGTATGTATGCATGTATGCATGTATGTATGCATGTATGTATGTATGTATGTATTAGAAAAATTGAATGAATTCAAGTTTTAAACATAGGTTAAAGCAACATGTATTAGAAGTGTTCAAGTTGAATCTTACGAACAGTTACAACACATGTGTGAATACATGCTGCCCTATTAACATGCTTCTAAATTAAGCGAAATTTCTAAGACAAATCGATACATCATACATCACCAACCTCGTGGACGGGGCATTCAAGCCACTAATTACTCCTCAAAGAAAAAATTACAGACTCTCAGAGCCATGTGAGACGAGCCAAGGTCTAAAAGTGCTTTTCATGTACAAATGGGGAGTATTTATAGCCAAGGGTGAAATTGGCTGTTGTCATTGTTCGATTTCCATCATGACTATGTGAAGTCCATGACTTTTTAGATTTCCTGGCTCATCGTATTACAAGTGGGTCTCTTAGGCTTCCACTTTACATTACATTGATCGAAAATATGGCCCACAGTAGTGATTTGGGTGACATGACCCATGAAAAGACTCGACATGACAGAGCTGGTACACTCCTGTTGATACTGGTGTGCATGTTGAGTTGCATTGCTACTATGTGATGTATGTCCACATGGTGTGTCACAACTTCACCTCTGAGAGTCAAGGTCTGCGGAGTATTTGAGGGTCATTCATTCACTCGATGTTGCATTCACATGTGGCTCCTTGCTTCTATGTTGGCATGCTTGACAGGTTCAACCATTAGTGAAAAGTCTATGTTCGCCAGTCTTTCCATCCACGAACACATCTTTGGATGTTTGTTTGTTCTTTCGTCTCTTTGGAAACACATCTTTGCATGATTGTTGTCTTGTGAACACATCTCTCTGCATGCATATTTTGTTCATATGTTCATCAACACGTCCTTTTGCATGTACTTCCCTTGTTCATCCCATCCATCATCTTGCCATGTTTATTCATGTACCTATATCTGTAGTCACTCATGACAAGACACCCTCAAATCCATAAACCTCCTAGTCTACCATGATGCATGAGCATTTTGGATGTAGGTGACTAGGACAGAAGACAAGGTTACGAAATTGCATGAGGTAGGTTTTGAGTTGGATGCGGGCTCTGGACAATGATGGTGAAAACTATGCAAAAGACATTGGGATATGTTGGTAGGAAATATGAATTGGCAGTGACTGTCCACGGGATCTGGCTTGGCTAGAGAACAAATCTATCCAATTTCTGGGAGGAGCAGTTCATGTTGTAGGAAGCCTAGGTAGAGAAAATCTACACAATTTTTGGAAGAAGCAGGCAGTGGGACCTTGGTAGAAAAACTGCGTAGTTCTTGGAGGGAGCTGGCAATGGGAGCTTGGTAGCAAAAACTGTGCAGCTCCTAGTGAGAGCTGGAAGTGGGTTGCGGGAGATTGGCAACAAAAGTTATGCAATTCCTTGAGGGAGCTAGCATTGGGTTGTTGGGAGCTACTAGCAGGAAAACCTATGCTTATGCTAGGAGGCTAAATTGCTGACCACCTCTGCATAGTTTCTGAGTTGATCAGACTACTTAGCAACAAAGTCCTTGCTCATGAACTCTACGGTGTTTTCTGGGGGAGCAACCAGACAGCTGACTGGTGGGCTGGTTGGGAATGATGGACAATGTTGTGAGGGAGACAGGCATAGGCACTACATGTCTATTGATCCTTTCTGTGCAATTTTCTCAGTCAGCAGAGTGGGCATAGTCCGGAGTTAGTCCTTGGGTTATGCCTGGTCAAACTCTCTGGTTGAACAATGAAAGGTTTGATTCATCAGTTTGCAAGTAGCGTAGCTTGAAATGGCTTGTGGGATGCTTCTACTCTGTTCTGGGTGACATTCAGTTGAGTCAATGGCGGGGTGAAGGTAAGGTTGTTAGAGGGTGATCTGGTCGTTAGAACTTCAGCAGAAATACTAAGTGTGTGAGTGAGTGTAAATGTGCATACACGACCTTGAAAATGCACACTCAGATGACTTGATTATGAGACAACTCAAACAATCCAAACACACATGCTTGAGATGACTGACCAACGGTGCAAGTTGACAAGCGTGATGTTTGTGATTAATTGTTTGATGACCGTGACGACACTTTCGTGACAATGTATACGCCTATGTGTGTGAGCACGAATGATGTTTACATAGAAAATAATAACATGTACACGTGAAGGGGATACCTTGTCTATGACTAGAGCATGGTGAGAAGCATGACATTGTTACCAACATGCACAAGCTACCCATTGAATGGTTAAGAAAGGTGGGTGAAAAGACTCACACGATCTCACAGAGTGAGCCATAACACGTGAAAAAATTAAGTAAAAACTCAATGGAGGCTCCAAAATTGAATGCAAGCCAAAAAAATTTATGGTTTTGTAGGTGCTACAACAAGTCCTCTCCAGAATTACCCTCAACCTTGGGAATGTCTGAGGGAAGCTTAGTTGGCAAGCCGACCAACCAACATCTTGGTGTATAGGGTCATTAATTACCTGGCTAAAATCCGGGAGACTTAACCTAACCATGAAAGGTAGAAACAGAGTTGTCAGAATAGTTCATGTAACAATTCCGTTAGATGTGACTACCGGAGTAGAACCAGAGCCAACAGTAGGGTTATTTGTTGCACCTGTAGTGGGTCCTGACATTATGGTGGTATGCGATGAAGGAGGCTCAGAATTGGATGAGGAATCTGGTGAACCAGAATAAGAGATGGTATGGGGACTTGGGGGAGGACGAGCTCGAACCCTATGGGGAGGAGTAATACTCCCAAGCAAATACTAGCAATGAAGGCCTAAGAGTCTTTGTGACAAACACGTTGGTGGCGGAATGGTTGTAAGACACATGTGACACGAAAATGGTGAAGGGAGATAAACAAAATGTCTTTTTCTATGAGTGGGGAGATAAATTAATTAAGTTAAGTCTTGGCTCGGTGGTGTAAAGCAAGTTCCCTTAGTTTAACATGTGCTTGTGTGTGCAAGTGTGTTCTTTAATTAAGCCTGGATTGTGTTTGAAAGAAGAAAAATATTGTTGAAATATTGTAAATGAACTAAAAGTAAATCAACTATCTAAATCCCACCCAAATTGGGTTTGTAAACATTGTGTTGGTTGGTGCCAAAATCAACTGAAAACACACAAAAATGACTAAGAGATATAAGAATCGACATGACTAGGATCAAATGACACTATGCTGCTAGAAAGTGGTGCAACAACAAAAAAAAACTAGTGAAGAAAATCGCTGCAAACAAGAAGGAGATGGCTATGAAACCTAAGGAAACCAGTGGCACCCTAAGGAAAATGACCAACCAAGGTTCAAGAGGGAAATTTGGATGGTCACAACCTATCTTTGAAGATCTAAAAAAGTAAGGTATATATCTCGAAAATATGGCTAAAATCTTCACAAACACTTAGACTTCTTATTTAGCTAAACTTCTCCTGTAAATGTGGAAGCATACTATAATCCCTAAGGGGATAAATTCCACTTCAACGAGTAAAACATAGTATATCAAGGTCTAAGTGGGCTAAGAAAATTGTCACCCAACCTAGTAGACAACTCTTAGTATAACGTAGAAAATGATGAGAAAAATTCCCAAAAAGCTATAAAATCATAGGTACTAACCTGATTCCGGGGATATCACACATTTCGGACCAGAAAGTGCATTTTGGACATCCAAATCACAAGTTTGTGGAATAAAAGTGTGATTTATTCTCCTGACTTCTCCAGTAGTAAGTCTCAGAAAAATTTTATGTTTCTGTCGCCGCTAGTTCCCATGAGCTATGGAAATAACCAGAAAAGTTGCAAAAGTTATAAATTTGATTGATATAGGGTTAGAATGTTAGTAAAAAACATTAAGTGATTGAAGAAACAAAAACCCTAAGTTGAAAACATAAGATCACCTAGGTTTTTGAATCATAATTAAAAATGCAGTGGAGTCGGCATTTGTTGGTCGACAAATGTGTAACTAATTCCCTCGTGGTGTCACCATCTGTTGGAGTTTTTCTTCTCGAATGTGTATGAAAAGAAATCACTTTAGATTGTGGCTAACAAACAACGTCAATAATAAAAATGGTTGTTAGACAGTGTAGATCTATAGCAAATGATATAAATAAAACCTGTCAAAGCCTTTCTCTATGCAATAGAAATAGTTAAACAAGATAATGGAATAATAAAATAAGCATAAGTAACTCCAACAATGCAATGGAAGCCAGATATATAAAGAATATATTTTATTAAATGACACCTGTGAAGGGAACAATTAATGTTACTGGTCCCAATCTATGGGATGGGTTCTTGGCTATCCTCGATGTCTTCAGCTTTTATAGAGTATCTCCACTCTATAACGTGTAAAACCTAGCAAACAAAATATTTGAGCTCAATGGGAACTCAAATGGAAAAGAAAATGATGTACGACAATGATAATAATGAAGGTTACAACAATGAGTGCAACAATGAAAATGATGAAAAGTGAAGAATGAATGTAAAACCCTTCTATTTATAACAAAATATTAGGTTATTCCCAAATAATGGAAAATAATAAAATATTATTAACCAAATTCTAGAATTAACCATTTGGAATATTTTATTATATTTGGTTGGAGGGAGAAAGTATTTAAATTGGTTAAATCCATTTATTTAGAAATAATAAATAAATAAATGATTTATTTATCATCACAAGGAATATGGTTAATGAATAATAAATAAATAATGCTTTATTTAAGTATTCCTAGGGGATTTTGTCAAAATTGACAAGGAATAGTAACTAATTAGTGATTAATTAATTATTCCTAGAGAAAAATGAGATAATTCATGATTTATCTATTTATTTCTCATAATTGGGTCAAATATGACAAGGAATATTAGTTAAACAATGGTTTATCTAATTATTCCAAGAAGATAATTAAACAAATAATGATTTATTTAATTATTCTGCATGGGTTTAATTAGAAACGACTTAACAAATGTGGTTTATTAAGTAATTTCTTCTAGTGATAACACTCTTAAAGAAACATTTAAAAATCATTTACAGTCTTAATAATCTAAGTGTTGGTTTCATCTTACTCACACTCACCCTCCCACAATGATTTAATTTGATTGCATAAGCAAGACTTCCTACCTTTCCCCTATGGAGAAAACACTTTCTCTTCATCATTCCAAATGGACCTATCTCCTTTCTTACAAGAAACCCTTTGAAGAAACATAACTAATTGAGCTCCATACCTCACCTAATATCATATTATTCAAAAAACCTATGTGAGATGGCACTTTCCAAGGTTAGAAGGGCTAGATTCTACCCTAAAAATGGTTTGTGGTTACCTATGAAATTTCTCTCCCTAGCTTAGGGAAATTTGTGGAGTGGTAACACTTATGTTTCTTCCAATTCTTCCTCTAATTTTGCATCTTCCCATCGTCGTGCTACCACCATGTCAGGAACCAATGTCGGTGGTGGAAACCAAGGTCTTAACTATGGTAACCCTGTCGATGGAACCCCTACAAGTGTTGGGTAGCGGAGGCCCCGTGCAATGGTTTTGGGGCATAAAGCCTAGAAGTTAGGGTAATAATTTTGTAAATATCTAAAATGCATAGAGCGCGAAATGTAATAGGTTGAGTCAAGGGATTGTCCGCCCAAAAATAATATAGAATAATAGGAAGTAAGTCGACCTGCCCATGGTTCGCAGATGATGGGAATGTAGAAAGCAATTTTTTTTTTACTAGATCTGATGTGTTATGGGTTGGTGAAAGTAATCAGTGTTCTGCGTTTGTAAGTTCAAGTCAAGGGTGCTAGTGGGTAGATAGAGGCTCTGCAGATGTGTGTGCGGAGGCCTGATAGAGTCTGTAGCTATGTGCGCAGATCCCTGCAGCTGTGTGTGCAGGGCCAAGAGAAGATTGTACTGAAACAAAGATATTAATAAAGATAAGTTGGTTCTGAAATGTTGTGTTGATTCTGAGTTATTGCATATCTAGTTATATTCTAGTTTATGTGTTCGTTATATGAGTTTTAGCCTATCTTTATGAATAATAGTAATGCACACTTGGTAATATTGTTAAATGTTTGCTTAAAGAATGTAATAAGAAGATTAGCTTTGTAACAATTTCATTAATAAGAAAGTGCACCTACACGGATCTACGTGAAAGCTCGATAGCAGTACAGAGTAACACAAAGGTATAGGAAGGTTGGCGAACTCTCCCCACCACATCAAGACATCTAAATTGTGTGGAAACCTGGTTCTAGCACCCTCCCCTGCTACCTCGGGTGAGACCTTAGTCTGTGCTACATGGATTGTTGTCGAAAGGGCTAGTAGTTACAAGATTTGTTTGGCTAATAACTCTTACGAACCTGGGTCAGGGCCAAATAAGCAAACAACTAGTATGGCGACTAACCTTCCCTTTCTTCCTTATATGGTTGGACTGAGCCTCCCTGATTTTGGCTAGCACATTAGCAATCCTCTTCTCCATGACCCAGATTTGCCTCCTATGCCTACCAAGCTTCTTTCTGACATTCCCAAGTTTGAATTTAATCCTAGAGAAGACACCACAAATCATGTTCACTCTTTTCACATTTGGTATTCATCAAATTCCATTACTGAACAGTACATTCATCTTTTCCTCTTCCAATGCACCCTAACTGGATTTGTTTCCAAATGATATGTTGATCAATTGCATGCCTCCCATTCTACCTTTGCAAATATTCAAAAATATGTTCTTTCCTATTTCCATCTACATCTCCAATATGACATAAATATTGAACTCTTCACTTCTCTTTGTCGAGCTTCTGACACCCACCTTTCTAACCATGTTCAAGAATGGTGTAAAAGGAGGAGAATGTGTAAAGCCCCTACAATACCATGTATATATGGATTGGTTTCTAAGAACTCTTTTGGCCTACATAAGTAAATATGCTTCTTCTCACATCGCTCAGACTAAGGAAGAATATATCTAGATAGCCTTAAAATATGATCTAATATATGCTGAGTCTGGCTATGTTTATAGTATCCTTCCTAGTCCTCCTCGGCCTCGTGCTGCTAATGTGCTCGGGGCATATCATGTTGCTGGAGGTATTGTTGGATCTCTTTCCCACACTCAACGATCACAATATCCCCAAACTACTATGAGTTATGGTCAACCCCAAGGGGGACCACTCTCGCTTACACCTATCCCCCTCTTGATCCTTTGTTTGCCCACTCTTACAAAGCTACACGAATGTCATGTGTCTATCCCTATCCGCACCAATTTATTCCTAGGCTAGATGTTTCTCAATCTCATTATCTAAATGTTTTCTTACTATATTTATGCACCACCTAGCACTCCATCCCCACTAGCACCAACACCTCAACTTCCCATGAATCTTCCTCCTCTGTCACAACAAAAACCACCTCCAGAGAATAAAGTGTATGCTCAACAGAGTACTACCAATCCCCCTAACCCCAAGAGATGTACCAAGGGGAAAGTTGACTATAACTAGTAACCTCATTGTAACTAGGGAAACCAAGGTTGACAACCTAATGCCCCTAAGAGTGACCAACCCAATCTCACAACCCATAAATAGGGAAGATAGCTCAAGAAAAACAAGGCTCTTAGAGCCAATAATACTTGTGATTGTTGTGGATTTTGTTGCCATTATACTCATGAATGTCCCATTTCACCTCATATGTTTCAAGTATGGGAAGCTTAAGCATCTTCTTCTCTAGGACCTCAGCCCACTACTCAACTTCGTCATCCCCCTACTTCATCACAATCGACATTGATTAGAATCATTTTCCTCATCAATGATATGTAGTTTCCAAAACTATAAAAAGTAATGTGACCCCCTAACCTTCATAATCTTGCCAAAACTATCACCTGATTCTCACGATGAACTCTGAAGAGGTCAACACTGAACAAGTCAACCTTTAGACTCATTCGTGCCAATATGACAAACCTCCTGCAAAGTCAGCAACTAATTCCTAGCCCAAAGTTTCCATTGATCCTCTTTCATCACCAAATGGTACCTTATAGAATCCTCCACCTAACGTATACATCCCCCTTAAGACCCCCAAAGGCATATTATGTCGAAATGCTAATTTGTATAAAGTTGTCCATCATTATAACATAGTATATGACTTTCCACAATCTCTTCCTTCTGCATCAGTGTTGGAATTCATCCATACGTATCAATTCGAATGAAAATATCTATTATTTCATTTAGGCATTGTGGACCCCTATCATGATCGTATGATTGTCATTGATATTTATAAAGTGTAACATCGCCCCCTTCCTTCATATGTTTCTTTTTAAATACAAGCCTCCATAGAAAACACCATTTTCCAGCACTGTATAATAGAAAAAGGTACCTCTACTTGTGTGATGTCGTTAATGTTTGGAAGTAAATTTGTTCCCATAAGCTATCCCCATCCAATGTCACTCTTCATGCTTGGGACAATCACCACTCACATCCCCTTGATTTAAATCTCAACTACCCCATCATTGTTGCTAGAAAGATTGTCTCAATCAACATTGAATTCATTGATGCCAATTTATATTATTATATCTTGTTGGGACGTAGTTACACATATGCCATGTGTGTTCTTTCATATCTTGTCTTTTGTAAGATGTTCTTTTGTCACAACAAAAATATTATCACTATAAATCAATTGACTTACTATGACCCTTGGTCAATGGGATCTTCGCTCAATGAACCTCTGACATATCACATGTAATCGGGGAATACTTAACAATACCCCTAATTTGAGTACATATTGGAAAATACATCTGAAAATCAACTTCTTTAAACCCCTACCATTACGAGCTCAATACACCTTCACAATTGAAAAAACCCTACTTTCACCAGATATTGTAGGTATCAATTTTTTCATTAAATTTTTTTATACCCCTTTATATATTTTAACTAACTTTAAGGTCCATTTTTTATGCCTGCCAATATAAAAGCCCTTTACCCCTTAATATACTCTCAATGTATTATTTCCATTTTCCCTCAATATATACACTGAAATATTAATTCACATCTTATGGTATTTCCCCATAACGTAGCCCCTATGCCTTACTCAGAAACTGCCCTTGATACCACTCTTTCATCAATGAATAGTAATCATACCACCCCTTCCCTTACCGATGTTTCTCCTAAATTCCATAAATATTGCATGTTTCTTGGCCTTACCATGGTTGACTTCTTACTCCTTTTCATCCTATCTCTTCTATTGTTTGCATGCTTCAAGCATCACAGGCCACAAACAAGTAGTCTTGTATGCCTTCCCAACAGGTAGCTTCTTGAGGTAGCTCCTCGACAACCTCCTACTAAAGAATCAACTTGTCATTCATATACGATTCCTCTAGACTACTTTCCTCTTCCTGATATCTCCCACATTCATTTTCCACCATGAACTATCCCCCCATGTCCCTTTCATCCAACAATAGGTTATGCCAGTCATTAGTCCTCTACTCATATACTATTCTTTTTCCCACCACCAGGAATATTATCTACTCATGTAATGGCTCTGTTGAGTCTTCCTAACATCATCTTCGGGATCCCAATCCAGTACATTGATCCTCCTACAAACACTCCTCTCTATCAAAACAAAACTTATACAACTTTGACTTTGGTTCAATCTGTCGTAACCACCTACTCATTTTCTTCAATTCCATAAAAACCTCGACAATAATACACTTCTATTCTGAAAGCATTTGGTTAGGGGTGAAAATCCCATATAAAGCGAACCAAAGACAAAGCATCACAAGCAACTCCCGCTCCTCCTAAACCAAGAAATCCTTCTTCTCCATGCTCTTAGTGTGATGTTGTTGGGAATTCCACCAATAATTGTCCTAAGCTCCCTTATATTAAAAATTTGGTCTCTAATAATTTTCTTGACCCTAACATTCTTGAGGTCCATGTCACCTTAACTGAGTCTGCCAGGAATAACAAAACCTTAAGCATTAATCACCCTTGTGCTTTGTGTGATAAGTATGGACATTACTTCCATCACTGTCCCCTTCTCGAATATATTTGTGCTTGATCCAGATTTAAACAAGAATGCAAAAAATTACAGAAATAACCATAAATAAAGAGATGCAGTGGAAATAATAATTCATTTCTTTAATGTAAAATACTGAAATATGCTTACAAATAGAAATGGAAATAAACTAGCTAGGGCCATGAAAGCTTATCGTTAAGAAGAGATGTGGCAGCTACATCCTCTGAAATGTGTTGCAATGAGGCTTGAAGGTCTATATATTGTTGAGAAATAAGGGAAAACCATAAACATCCAAAAACCTAACCCTAGAAGATGAAACACCAAACTGTGGGCCTCGTTTGGGTAAATTGCTACACCAACTTCTCGGGGTCATAACTTTGGCATACGATCTCTATTTGATGTGTGCAATATCTTGTTAGAACAATCTATCTAATAACTACAACTTTTGGAAGAGCGAAATCAATCCATGGACCGATGTTGCTCCTAGTTTTCCCAAAAAATGTCGTTTAGGGCCTCAAAACAACTCTGAAGTTCAGGACCCAAAAAACTGCTAAAAATAGTAAATTGTGATACAGTTAAGGAAATTGAAACGCTGAAAGAGACAGTTGTGGGGGTTCAAGTGGGATAGGTGGGTGGCCACCAAAATCCACCTAGATTAGTGATACACTTTAATTTATTTGGGAGTTAGATTTCACTCATAGTGACACAACTTCCCCTCTACCTACAGTTTCTGGCCTCTCTTATTTTCTAGGATAGGAGGTATTTCAGCCATCCATTGTGATTCTCCCTCTTGATTTCTAGATGATAGATAGTTCAAATCTTTTTCTCTACCTATCGTCATCCATGGCATAGATCCATTCACACTCTTTAGGACTTTCCTATTGTGCATCTTTCGAAACTTCTTTGAACGACACTTCAGTTTCAACATTTGTAGATGTCACACCTACTAGTATTCTTCCAACTCTTCTTATGATGTGCATGTGAACCATGTTTCCCATGATGGTGATTCGGTCCATAAACCATTACGATGAATCCGTGAATTTCAACCACATCCACCTTGTGGCCATTACATTGCCGCACAATTTTTTGGTAAGGGGCATCTATTTTTGAGAGTCTAAGAGAGCCAATTCTCCAGAAACATCCTAGTGAAACTATTGGTGTCAAATCTAGTACCATTATTCTTCCCCATTTAGAAGAACGTCTAGAGTCTCATATAACTTTAGATCACTCTAGGGATGATCCACTCAGTCATTTCTCCATCTTACACGAACAACCCAGTCCCTCAGACATTGTTGTTATTCGAGAATTATGTCATGTAGATGAGCATCAATTCACTATTTCTGAAGCAACTCTTTCGTATGGTGACACCATGTATGTAAACGTAGAAATTCAGTCCATTTGAATCATATACACAGTTCCAAATGACATTGGTAATCAACCATTTCCTTTCTCTTATTGTATCTATCCATTCTTCCCATAAGAAGACAACCATAAACAAGCCAAAATGACAAACCATATCATCACAAAAAGCCGCATAACCACATTATGTATCAAAGCATCCGTTCATATGCTTGGAATCCATTATTCTAAGTACATCTGTCATATCCATACCATGTTATAATGAAACATACAAAATTAGGGGACATATATGCCCCTACAACTCCTCATCATCCTATAGAGGATCTCGTGCTAGTTGGGACGAATGCTTGAATCCATTATCTGAGCACTTGGAACACAATGGAACTCCACAAACTCATCCAACTAGGTAGTATCATTTTGACCTGATCAGTCCCATCCATCATCATATCTTGGGGGGAATATAGCATTCTTAGGGGCATGATGGCTCCCCCTAACTGGCTTCTCACTTGATTAATATCAGTCTCAACCTAGATCCTAATGATCTAGGTATGTTCAATTATGCTCTCATTCTTTGATAGTGTTTCCTACCGGGCTCTCTAACAAGCCATACACATCACATATTGTAGATGCTTGCTATCATATCTTCGAATATTATACTCTATATGGTTCCAGACTTACCACCCAGCCCTATGTTTCACCTTTCATTCCCTTATTCTTCCTTCCTTGATTCTTCATCATGAATCGTTCTTCTAAGAAGCATTAAGGCCATTTTTAGACAGGTAAGTCCACCTACCTGAAAGTCGAAGAACTGAATTCCAAAGGTTGTTTTTTTTACTATGAGATTACCAATATTTTTTGCCTTCTCCTCCTATCCAAGTTTTCTTACAGCTCATTATGCAAATGAATTTAATTTGGGGGTAAGAAACCTCTTTTATAAGAAAAACCCTAGTTTTTTCGTTCACCATTACAATCAAATTGTAGCTCAATTTAATTAACCATAAACACCATTGGAAATCTATCACTAAGATCTATAATGGGTCTCTCTTTGTTTTTGGTAAATTGAAACTCTACCACAAAGCCTTTTTTCCATGAGGTCCCACGTTACTGCCCATGAAAATTGAATATCTTCATATCAGTCACTTGTATTTTGGTACCATTTTTCCTTTACACTTGTTGACTTACGTGTCAGTTTTGTTCATGAGTAACCCTTATTTACTCATGTTTTTATGGTCCCCTTCGGGCCTCTCCCATGTGATAACATTATCGAGTCACTCTTATTCAGGGAATTTGTGATGAGTCACCCATGAATCCATGGAGTATGTTTAGAGTCCCATTGAGTCTCATTACAATATATCATCCATATTTACATCACTTTAATCCCATTTTTCTCATATTTTTCCTCCACCTATAGTAACCTATCTTTAAAAACACTTTGTCTCAATAATTGACCATCCCCACTTGAATCGAGTTAGTCACTTCTAGCTCAACCATGCTCATTATTCTATGAAATGTGAAGTTTATAGTTAACCACTCACCTCGTATCATTCCATCATCATCCATAGTCTTAGTACATCAGTCACATTACTATGATCCTTGTGCCTCTGTTGAGGAATCCTCTTTGCCTCAACTGTAGCAGGGCCTCTTCTGTCAACTTGAACACATCTTTTATAAACAAGTGGTTGAGAGGGCATTGTACCTTCTCTCCATCCTTCATCATTGTTCGGTGCCTCATGTCCAACAAAGGGAAACATCATTAGGCTTTGACTTGGTTGTTTCTTGCGTGCTCGACTCCATCTCATTATCGCATGTCCGAGATCGTATAGTTAATTGTCCAATAATATAGTATATTGTACCATCATTTCTAAGGTGTCTGTGAGATTTTCAAGACCTCATGAGGGGGTGATGCTTCAAGTAGCCCCCCATATTCTTATATGAAAGGATATTTTCATCCAACCTTTGATGTATTTTCGTAGATTTGATTGGATTAGTTCCTGTCACTTGGACTGCCTACATGATGCATGTCACATATAGATGATCCATTTAGATCATAAGAGCCCTTTCATATCCAATAGGGATTCTTTGGTTTTTATCTACCCTCACCATGTCATTGTAGGTAGGAATTATGTCTTATGTACTCAGATCATAAATTATTATTCTATTCAGTCCTAACTTCTAGTTTTCTAGGTGCATTATGTTGTAAAGTGTAAGTAGGTTTACTCTCCATAATGACATGTAATTATGATTTTCTATAAGAGATGTAAATAAGAAAAATAAAATTTTGTAATTCTTGCATCATGGTCTCATTTGCAAGATATTTTATTTTAATATAGGATCCCATTGATAGCCCTTAGTAATTTTTTCATCGATTTATAATAGTATAAAGAGTCATTGTCATGTAATGAAGACATGCTACACGTTGTAAAGAGTCACACTTGTCTATGTAAAGTCATCCTCCAAGGCCTTGTCACTAGCCCTCTTCAAGTCGGCCTACAATGAAGAGAAGAATCCATAATATGATGTTGACCCTCCTTCAAGTGATCATGTTAGCCTAAAGGACATGAGAAATCATGTAAACATACAAGTACTCGACCTCACTTCAAAGCAAGAAATTATGTCAAGCTAGTCTGCAAGGAAGTTTGACAAACATATTCAAAGAAGTATCTATCTCAACGAAGCAAGAAAGAGGAATTTCAAGTTATTTTGTGAACAAGTTTGGGTATTACATCATTGCATGTTTGAAGGAAGAGGATACGAAGGTACCAAAAGAAGGTCAAAGGGTTCACAACCACAACAAAGTAATCTTATTTGGGAAGAAGATCTTGCTAGAAGGGGCCAAGAAGTAGTACATTAGGTCTCTCTCTTGAGACCTCAAGAAAACTGAGATTCTCAAGGAAGCTGAGAAGAGGATGATCGAGATTCTAAAGTAAGTCGAGTAGAGGAAGACCGAGATTGTAAAGGAATTCGAGGATCAGTGTTTGAAAAAGAGGTTAGTGACTTAGTCTTGGGAGGCCTCTATTGTCAAGGGTCATTGTCATGGTCTTGGTTTTCATTAATTGAAGGTCTATAAGAAGAGTTTTTTTTGAGTTGTCATTTGAAAGAGTGAGAGGTTTTGGAAATGGATGACAAGCATATATATTGTATATATTGTCTCTCTATTTGTTCATGATATGGTAATTATCTTGATGAAAGGAGCACAATAGTAAGTACAAGGAACATAATATTCTAAGTAAGAAGAAAAAGTCTATCACAAGTAGTTATCACAAGTAGAGAAATCACTTAACTACTCATACCCTAGATTTATCAATATGCTATCAGAGCTACGATGATAAATCCAAGAAGGGGAATCTAATCAATAATACACACAAAGATCAAATTTCAAGGAAGAATGAAAGCAGGAAAAATAATACCAATCAAGAGTTCAAGATATTCATCTTATTGAAACCCTAGATCATGTAAATGTACATTAACAAGAAGTCTTGGAATCACCAGCAAGGAGGAAGCATAAATAAATACTAGAACCCTAGTCGCATCTCCGAGATCATTATTCGTCCATCATATTAGCGGTGGAATATTTCTAAAGAAGTACCTTCCTATCCTCAAAATAATCATATGATAAGAATCAAGTTCATACCCACCAATGCAAATCTAGTTGAAGATTTTATCTTCACAAGTAAGTACCTTTTCTCTTATTATATAGTAAAACAACTTCAAGTTTCAAGGAAAGTCAGATGCTGGTTGGCATATCAAACATATTTGTTGGGAAAGAAAGGAAAGACATAGTCCTAGAAGTAAATGAAGTCATCGATGATCCAGGTCTGGGTGTGACAAAGGACCCTTCTAAGACCTTTTACTTTTGTGATGTGTTAAATTGCATTTTCAAAAGAACATAAATGAATACAATTGCATGCTATAAAGAAGAGGAACATGAAATTCATCAACACATGGAAACATAAGCTGTTGATAATAGAGTTCGTCCAGGAGGGACTACGTCTCGAGGCCCCGGTGTCAATATGGTGTAGGCCGCCGCATGAAGTGTTGTCCATAGTGATGATGTACATAAGAGGTTATGTTGCTATCATACAAGGAAAATTCCCTCATGCAGGAGTGAATCCAAGAGATGTTCCACTATAGGAACTCTCAGTCAAAAGACTCTTATCAGTATGACACAAAACTCATGCATGATCATCATACCACCAACATGGCATAAAAGGGATCTCAATGTAAACATGCATTGCAACAAATGAGTATCCCATCATCATACAACCAAGGGATCTAAAAACACAACATGATGAATCATGATAATATGTACATCACATAGATGATTTTGCATCACATCAAGCAAGAATCATGAAAAAAAAGTAAGAAACATGATCCCACATCAAGCATCAAACATCGATCTGTGTAACATAATGCATAGCAAAAGAAGTACATGAACGCACTGCATATACCTCACATACATGGGCCATGTTGGCTTATTGGGCCCTGACCTAGGTTCAGAAGAGTTATTAGCCAAACAAATTCCGCAGCTACCAACCCTTTCAGCAATAGCCCACGGAGCAAGGACTGATGTCTCACCCGAGGTAGCAGGGGAGGGTGCTAGAACCAGTTTTCTACAACCTTTGGATGCCTTGATGTGCTCTGGAGGGGTCGTGAACTGTTCTGTGGCCTCGCGCCACCCTGTACTTCTATCAGGCTTTTGCATAGATCCACACAAGTGTACTTTCTTATTATTGAAATTGTTACAGATCTGATCTTCTTATTACAGTCTTTAAGCAAACATTTAATAATAAAACCGAGTGTGCAAAATCATAATTATTTAAATATATCAACTCATATAACGAATGAATAAACCAGAACACAATAGATCTGCGATACTTTAGAAACCACTTATCTTTATTAATATCTTTTGTCAATACAAGCAGATCCACCCTGCGCACTCAACTGCAGGGGTTCGCGCACACAGCTACTGACTCTACCAGGCCTCTGCACACACAGCTGCGGAGCCTCTATCTATCTACCAACACCCTTGACTCAGACTTACAAATGCAAAGAATATTGCCTTCACAAACCCATACCATCAAGATCCAAAACAAAAACTTCCTTCTACCCTTAGAGCCTCGCCCTATTTATACATTCCCATTGTCCGAGAAACATGGGCAGGCCGACTTGCTTCCTATTATTCTATATTATTTTTGGGTGGACAACCCCTTGACTCGACCTATTACATTTCGCGCTCCCCTCAATTCAGAGATTTACAATATTCTTACCCTCACTTCTAGGCTTTATGCCCCAAAAATATTACACGGGGCCTCCTCTACCCAATAGGCCCCCAACACAATCATCGTGACTCATCCTGAGTCACTCATTGGTGTAGTGATACGTGCTACCTAGACTTCGCGGTCCACCATCCCTGTGAGTGATGCACTTCGTTCTACTGCTCCCTCTTTGTCTCCTACAACTCTTATTCCTGCTTCATTGCCCCCACTAATTTGCACAACTGATGATGCTCATTCTGCTCTGCTCGGTTAACATAGAGCACCCCCTCATAGGATTTTAGCTGAAGTTGGTGTGCCACATATGGGAATTCTTCATGCCAACACAACAAGTTTCCAATTTTTGGTCTCTTATATGCACTGTCTGCTGCAACTTGAGTTGCAATTTTTCAAAGGTAATTGTCGCTATCTACGAGATCCCAATCTTCAAGGTGCATTAGAGACAAACTGTTAATTGAAATTCCTTCATTTGTCTTTGTATTTATAGTCTTTCCCTTATCTTCTATGGTTTTCCATCCATCCCATGGGTTAGGCAGCGACATCCGGACCAGTGTTGCTTCATGTCTAAGAATTTCTGGCACATCCCCTACTATTGTGGTGCTCGCAATCATCGACACCATACTATCTAGAAAGTCCTTCATCTCCAATGGCCATATCACAACCCTTGGGCTTACTCCTTGAGCATAAATAATGAACAGTTCCATATCGACAAGAAGGCACAATGGCTTACTTTCCTCAAAATCCCAGATCATTCGGCAGGTGCTTCCCTGTGATTTATAAGCATTCTAAAATTCAAATTCATCGGTTCCTTTTCTGGTGTTGTAATGTTAAGCCTGCGGCAGATCATTCCAGATCTGGCTCTTACTACGTCTCTTAATTGCCCGCTACCCGCTCCCTTTTTCCATAACTCAGGCATCTTGTCATGAATAGTGTCAGAAATGGTCACCTCTCTGCTTGTCCATGCAACAGCGCAACCTCTTTTGTGCAACTGCGACCCTGGTGACATACCAATTCAACATGCCCCCTGATTGTCGCGCAGCTTCCCCATAGATTGCTTTAACATCCCTCGCTCTCTTTCAACTGCCTAGAGCGGTGAGACTATCCTTTGGTCAGTTAGTCCTGCGGCCGGCCCACCTGTGTAGAGCTTCAAGCGACTGCCATTTACTCTACCTAGGAAAGGTTCTCCATTCACCCCCATCTGTGACTTCTTGGACTACATAGGGTCCCAACTAATGCAGTCAGAGTTTTCCAGGGAATTTATCGAACTTGTTGTCATACAGTAATACTAGAACATTTTCTTTGAATGTGCACATCTTGATATGGCAATCATGCCATGCTTTTTCCCACCGCTTCTGTACCTGCTGATGGATTCCTGATAAAAACCATTCCTCCTCAAGTTCTTCAAGCTTCACGATCCTCTCTTCTGAAGCTGCGCGGTCTACCATGCCTATTGTCACTGCTATTTACTAGCTAGGTACAATGTATTCCATTACCATGACAGCTTCCTTGCCATAGACTAACCAGAAAGGCATCTGCCTCATCAACATCTTACACGTTGTTCGATATGACCATAACACAGGAGGTATGTGCAAATCCAAATCATTCTGTTGTGCATTACATACCTTTCTCAACGCAATCTCCTGGATTTTGTTGAAAGATTCAACGGTCTCATTTTACTACCAATGGTACGGTGTGATTTGTTGATTATATATCTAGAACTCCTCAATCAGCGTGTTGATAGCTTCATTCAGGAAGTGTATTCCGCGGTGGCTCATTAGAATCTTTGGAAATCCAAACCATGTTAACACATTCTCAAACAAAAATTTCGCAGCTTTGGCAGCTTTACAGTCCTTAACTGGCTGTGCTTCCGCCGATCAGGTCAAGTGCTCTGTCGTGGTGATGATATAGTGTGCCCCCATATTTCCTAGAGGTGTGATAGGCCCCACAAAATCGATTTCCCATTTCTCGAATGGTTGCAGCATCATCTATGGCTTGAGTGGCATTTCATCCCTTTGCGATGGTTTCCCAGTCCGTTGACATACGTTGCAGGCCAGACAATACGCTTTTGAGTCTTGATGTAGAGTTGGCCACCATAGCCCTACGCGAAGAATCTTCTATGCTGTGGCGTGTCCTAGATAATGTCCTCCTGCAACCCCCCCATGTGCTTTGGCAAGGATCTGTCCTCGCTCAAGTTCCGGTACATATCTGTGTAATATTTCATTGTTGACCATTTTATAGAGGTACCCTGCAATAACAGTAATGTCTATTGGGCTTATCACCATTTCTTCCTTCTACTGAACCAAATACCCCTGCGGCATGGTTCCTGTGGTTAAGAAGTGGATTATATCCTCAAAGTGGCCATCCATGATGCGTACTACATAAAGTTGTTCATCAGGTGGTCCCTCCTCTAGCTTTGTGGGTTCTTCACCATTCTCAATTCAGGACAAGTGATCTGGGCCTGAGTTTAGATGTCCCATCTTTAGGATGACTTCAAAACCATATTCCTAAAACAATAACAACCATCTACAAATGCACCCCCCCAGCATACGCTTATTCCCTAGGTATTTTAGCATAGAGTGATTAGTATACATCTTAAAGTGTCCTTTGAGTAGATAGTGGTGGTATTTCTGGAGCGTGTATACCATCGCCAATCCATCACGCTGAGTAGTGGAGTAGTTCTTCTGCGCTTTGGACAATTATCGACTTTCGAAAGTGATAGGGTGATCAATTCTTTCCACTCCTTGTTGTGTGAGTACTGTGCCCAACGCAGTACATGACGTGTCCAAATGAACATGAAATTCAATGTCCCATTTTGGAAAGACCAATATAGGGGCTGATGCCATATTTTCCTTGAACGTTTCTAGACTTTTGCTACATTCATCATTGCAGCAATAAGTAGCGTCGTTTTTCAACAACTATTCCATCGGTGCCATGATTTGCGCATAGGTCTAGATGAACTTTCAACACTAACCAGTGTGTCCGAGCGTGGTGCGCAACTCCTTGACACTTCACGACGCTTGCAGATTTAGTATGACAACAATCTTTGTCGGGTCTACCATCAGGCCTTGCTTGAAGACCACATGGCTGAGCATGTTCCCGAAGGGGACGAGGAAAGTATACTTCCTTATATTTAGCACAATCTGGTGCCATCGGCAAGTATCCAACATTAACTGTAAGCTCGTGGTATGTTTCTTAACTATCCAAAATACAGGCCAATCATCAAGATATATCTCTAAGAACTTATGTATAAATTCCTTGAATGCAGCTACCACAATGCGCGAGAATATCACCGGTGCATCTTTAGTCCAAAGGGCATCACCATATACTGAAAACAACCCCATTCGGTAGCAAAAGTTGTTTTAATCATATGCTTTGGTGCAATCTTGATCTGGTGGTAACCCAAGGAACCATCCATAAACGAGTAGACTTCTTGTCCCCCAGCATTTTCCAGTACTTCGTCTCTAAATGGCATTGGGAATGGATCATTAACACTTGCATCATTGAGCTTCCTGAGATCCACATAGAATCGAATTTCTCCCTTCTGTTTTTTCTCCTGTACAAGCATAGGACTTACCCAGTCAGATTCCTCCACTGGTTCTATTATGCTTTCTGCAAGAATTTTATGCAACTCTTCATGGACCTTTGCTTTATATTTTGAATTCAACCAATGGAGCTGCTACTTGATTGGATTTGCATCTGGCTTCAAATTTATCTTCATCATTCCTAGGTCACTGAGGATTCCTTTTAAGTCCATTAATTTTTTCGGGAATAAGTCGTGATATTCGCGAAGTAACTTGACAGCCTTATCCACTGTTGCATCATCCCAATAGTCTCCAAGCATTGCATACTTCGGCTCCTCCTCCATACCAATGTTCACTTGTTTTGCTTTCAGTGGCGCAGTGATGATGGGGTCCTCAATCACTGGTTCAGGCACCTCGCGACTCCCCTCTATTTCTGGAATATTGATGTTTCTGGGATCATCCTCATCATCTTCAACCTGTATGTTGTAACATTTTAGGGCCCCAATTAAATGGTGCGACCCGTCTGGCTCCACTATTTCTTCCAGTTCCAATGGTATTTTGAAAATGGCAGCCCTCACCACTTGCAACGCATCATCAACATTGTCCATCCATTGGTCCTCAAATAGGAATGTCAACAAAAACCCTTTGCGCCAGATATCCCATTTTCCTATACCATGTCAGAGTTCTGTATCATTATACCAGTTCCTTGGGATGACATCCAAGGTATGATAAAATAAGTGTACCCACTCTGGTTCGGGCTCTTCTCCATAGGCTTGGTTCCATCTGGTATGGTGCATGCGCGAGTCATCACGTCCATCGTATTTCTCACTTATTGGTAGTTCCAGTTTCCCAAATTTTATCTACGTCATGCACCTGTAGCCACAACAATCTTCGAAGGTTCCTTCATGTCTTCCCCACCAACGCGTAGGCGTCATGCACAATGCTCTTTTTAATGCATCGAACCATTGGTGCACTGGTACCATGCTTTCAAAATTGGTTAGGAATTCATCTACCGCTATCAGCCCACCATACATTGGCAGTTTGCAATCCTGAGCTCTTATGCAATACAACGACCTATTCATCATATTGCAGTTCAACGTTGTTATTCCATTCAACTGATTATGCCATCATTCGTCTTCCTCATCTGAATTTGCAATGCAGGACTCTGCACGCTCCCACGATATTCTTTCTTCTGCAGTTGGATTGACCCGATCTTGATTTCATGTAGTAATCTTGTAGATACAATCCAGTTCATCATCACTTCCTTTGTCGCGCACCGATTCAGTGTAACACGGTCCTTTAGTTGGGTCTAGCAGAAGGACTACACGGAGTGACTTCTTCTCAAATATCATTTTCCTATTTTTTAAATTAATGACCCCATTCATATTGGTGGCCCAGTCTATCCCTAACAGCAGAGGTTAAGGACTACTTTCATCCATGATTTCTATTACCTCAAAGTCTATTTGTGTGCTCGCGCCTTCTATATCTACCGTAATTCCTTGTAGTCTTCCCATAGGTAGGATCTTCTGTTGGTTTTCCATTCATAATTGAATAGGAGACCATTGCAACGTGGGCTTTCCCATGCACTCCCAAGTCTGTTTAGGTAGCACGTTTGCATCCGAGCCTAAGTCCAGAGTGATTTGATCCATCTCATAGTCACCAATCTAAGCCATCAATCGCATTTCCCGTCCAGTATGCAAAGCATGTTTCCCCAATTTTTGGACGATGTAATGTTCACACTGTTATCACCATAAAAATTTTGTTTCTAAGCTTTGGAAAGTTTTCCTTGTTTCTAGTCATAGTCTTATAGGTTTTGATTCATCTCATCTCAACAAGTGTCATTCTCTTTTCCAAAACGTTTCCTAGCCTCATTCCATGTCCTAAAAGCCTCACCATGTGTTTCGACATCAGTTTGATTCCAAAGGTTTCATGTTAGTCTTGGTCTAGTATTTCCATGGTTGTTTTCGTGTGTAAGATCTATAAAAGAGTCTTGTTGGTATGGTCAAATAGGGTCAACACTCCGTTCTTGCCCATCACGGGTCCCACATCACCTAAAATTCCATTTGTCAAACTTGTGTCAAGGTATTCATAGTGAAAAACTCACTCTAAGTGTTTTCTTAGTGCAGAGAGTGTAAAAAACCAGTTTTGCGCTATGAAATCACTGAACTAGGAGTTTTCGTAGTGTGCTACGAAACCCCTGAAGGAGCTTGTTTCAACAGAAAAACTATTTTTACCAGTTAACTTCCGGAAGGTTTCCTAACCAGTGGACAACTCAATTTTGAAAACTGAAAGAGGATTTTCTTCCTAACATGCTTAAATACAAAAACCTCTTTCACTTTCTTCAAATTCATTTTAAGGCGGGAGGCATTTATGGTTAAACTTGCGGTATGACACTGCTGAAAGTCAAGCTTGGTCTTTTGGTTTTAGCAGTCTTTTTCAAGATCATTTTCTGGTCCCATGAAAAGGTATTTTGGAATTATGAAGCAGGTTTATATTCACCAAATCTCTGGCTAAAATAACCTATCTCAATTTATTCATAAGTGTTTTCAGTTGGGAGATAATAATATTTCTTTGAAACCCAAAATTCAAAGAACGGATTTTTCCTGTTTGACATGTGTGTTTCAAGGATAGATTCGGGACAGCTGGAGAAGTATTTAAAAAAAAAGGAAAGGTTTTTGTTCTAGACATCATGGACCACAAACACCTCCTTAATTTTCGAAAAATGTGCCATGGATGAGGAGATAAAGGCTCTGTCCCACGTGCCATTTTCAGGGATCCTAAACCTAAAAATCGGGAAACATGTTCCGTAATTTCTAGGATTTGTCTTCAGCAGTTAGATGACCACGTGGGAGGCTTCATAAAATTTGACTTCTTGAGGTTGAAAGTTGTCAAATAATGCTTTAAATTCTTAGATAAGGTTGTTGTAATCATGATAAGGAGTTACACTCCTAGTTGTATTAGGTCACTAACACTCCTAGTTAACAGCTAGTTCTAATTAATGGTTTGTTTTATGGTTAGAATAGGTGTCACTGATGGAAAATTCGAATTCTCTTGATGAGGGATGATGGAATCCTAATTTCAAATGCCTTATATAGAGCAAGAGGCTGAATTAGGAAAGGGTTGGAGACTTTTTGGCTCAGCTGCTGCTCTATTTGCAGACTGTGTATATTTTTAACCTAATGTGGATTTCTACTTAGGCAACTCAAGATTCATGAAGAGTTCTTGTATGTTCTTTTTATGATGGCATCTTCCAATACTTACACTGCAATGGTGTTTAGTTATTATACTAAGAACTCATCAATTATGCTTTGACTTCCTTCATGTATTTATAAACCGTGTTTCGTTGCACTGTATCTTTGTTTTGTTGATGCATAAAAGCTCTCTATGCCCTGAATTCATGTTAAGCTGATCTTGATGTGGTACTGAAACATACTTTGACTCCATAGGCTAATGGTAGCCAACCTTCATCTTTAAACCTATAAAAATATACAATTACAAACCATAGAGTTAGCCATCTATTCATATCTTTAATCTAAATCATTAACCCTTTGAGAGAGCCCTCTCAGGCTGAGGAGGCTAAGCCTTAGCTAAAAGATTGGTTTGAAATAGTTACACCGAGATAGTCTGATCAACAACCTATCAGGGTCCTATTTTGGTGATAACATTTTGGTGCGTCTGCCAGGAGCCTGAAGTCTATTCATTCCCGAGATTAAGAGGCTAAACTTCTGAAGGTAGCAGGAGCTCAGACATCTTTTTCAGGCTGCAAAAATACCTTGGTGACTCCACACATCGAATAAGAAATTGGAAGGTGACTCCACCGCTAGAAGATCAGTAGCTTGATGAAGTTTCAAGACGTGTTCCACTACAAGAATGAATTCCAGGTATGCTCCTATGAATCGGTCTCATATCCCTGGTTTTCCAAATTCTATGCCAAAGGTTGATTGGTTAGAGGATCTTCCGATATTCGAAGATGAAAAGAAAGACAATGTTGCTCTTCATTTGGTTAGGTTTCATATGCATGTACACAATCTTAAGGTTCAGTTTCCTGAAGATTGTCTCATGAGGATGTTTATGACCACTTTAGAAGGAAAAGCATGGTCTTGGTCTAAAAGTTTGGAAAATGGTTCAATATATTCGGTTGCTAATTTTCATGATGAATTCTGTGAGATGTATAAAGAATGTCATCCTTCCTTATTGCTGCTCAAAGATTGTTGTAAACATTCTTTAAGTCTTATTTAGTATTTGGAGGATTGTTATGATGATGAAATTTTAGAGGCTCTTCATAGCAATACATTTCAACACCAAGAAGAAAGTATAACATCCCATGAAATGCAGCATGAAGATCAGCAGGGGTTTACTTATGAAAATCATATTACATCCTCTGAGATTGATGTAGAGATGCAGCAGACTTGCGAGTCTTTGGATCATTATCAAGATGAACATGATTACAAACACCAAGAAGAAATGCTGGAAGAAAATTTTTATGACCCTCAGGCAGAGGGAAAGGTTGTTCATTTTTGTAATTCCTTGCAGCATCTTACACCAAAGAATGATGATAATAATGAGGAAAATTACATTGTTTGTTGTAATCATTCAGAAAAGCAGTTGGATAGCTTTTCAAATAAATTTTATGTAGTTGAGGATCAGTTTTTTGAAGATATAGAATGTTATGGGAATCATCAAACTAACCATGTGTTTTTTGACCCTATCGCTGACTACATGGGAAAGATTTACTTTTCATGCTTCCAGTTATATTTTCATCTTGAAGAACAGTTACACCTCATGCTTCCTTCGTTATTTCAGTATCTTGCTTATTCTTGCTTCAAGCACAGTCAAGAGATTCAAGTGTTAGATCAAATCGACAACCGGCTTCATTGGAAGTTTCATGTTCCTTGAGCTACAGGTGGAGATTGCAGCTGATAGGGTAGGTAGGAATGTGTAAATGAGCTCAAGGTAGGTTGCTTGAGCATCTGTTTCAATAGGTGCAGTTTGAATTCTTCTTTCAGAAATCATTAAAGGCTTGAGGAGCAGATTGGGAAGAAGTTCAGAGTTTTATTCTAGAGGATGGATAGCGACACTAGAGCTACACGTTCTTAGTATACCACAAGGGCACACTATCCCTAGTGGAGCCACTATTATCACCCTAAAATTTTGTTTCTAAGCTTTGGAAAGCTTGCCTTGTTTCTAGTCATACTCTTATAGGTTTTGAGTCATCTCATCTCAACAAGTGTCATTCTCTTTTCCAAAAAGTTTCATAGCCTCATTCCATGTCCTAAAATCCTCACCATGTGTTTTGATATAAGTTTGATTCCAAAGGATTAATATTAGTCTTGGTCTAGTCTTTCCATGGTGGTTTTTGTGTCTAAGATCTATAAAAGAGTCTTTGGTATGGTCAAATAGGGTCAACACTCCGTTCTTGCCCATCACTAATCCTACATCACCTAAAATTCCATGTATCAAACTTGAGTCAAGGTTTTCATAGTCAAAAACTCACTCTAGGTGTCTTCGTAGCGCAGAGAATGTAAAAAACTAGTTTTGCGCTACGAAATCACTGAACTAGGAGTTTTCATAGCGCGCTAAGAAACCCCTGAAGTAGCCTGTTTCAGCAGAAAAACTGTTTTTACTAGTTAACTTCTAGAAGGTTTCCTGAGCGGCTGAGAACTCAATGTTGAAACATAAAAGAGAATTTTCATGCTAACATGTTTAACTACAAAAACCTCTTTCAGTTTCTTCAAATTCATTCTGAGGTGGGAGGAATTTATGGTTTTAGCAGTCTTTTTCAAGATCGGTTTTTGGTCACATGAAAAGGTATTTTGGAATTCTGAAGGAGGTTTATCTTCATCAACTCTCTAGCTAAAATAACCTATCTCAGTTTATTCATAAGTGTTTTCAGTTGGGAGATAATAAGCTTTCCTTGAAAAACAAAATTCAGAGAACGAATTTTTCCTGTTTGACATGTGTTTTTCAAGGATGGATTCGGGACAGCTGGAGAAGTATTTTAAGAAACAAGAAAGTTTTTTGTTCTAGACATCATGGACCAAAAAAACCTCCTTAGGTTTCAAAAAATGTGTCATGGATGAGGAGATAAAGGCTCTGTCCCACGTGCCATTTTCAGGGATCCTAAACCTAAAAATAGGGAAACATGTTCCCTAATTTCTAGGGTTTGTCTTCAGCAGTCAGATGACCACATGGGAGGCTTCATAAAATTTGAATTCTTGAGGTTGAAAGATGTCAAATAATGCTTTAAATTCTTAGATAAGGTTGTTGTAATCATGATAAGGAGTTACACTCCTAGTTGTATTAGGTCACTAGCACTCCTAGTTAACAGCTAGTTGTAATTAATGGTTTGTTTTATGGTTATAATAGGTGTCACTAATGGAAAATTCGAATTCTCTTGATGAGGGATGATGGAATCCTAATTTTAAATTCTTTATATAGAGCAAGAGGTCAAATTAGCAAAGGGTTGGAGACTTTTTGGCTCAGTTGCTGCTCTATGTGCAGATTGTGTATATTTTTAACCTAATGCAGATTTCTACATAGACAAATCAAGATTCATGAAGAGTTCTTGTATGTTCTTGTTATGAAGGCATCTTCCAATAATTACATTGTAGTGGTGTTTAGTTATGATACTCAGAACTCAACAATGATGCTCTGACTTCCCTCATAGATAAACAAACTATGTTTCATTGTTTTGTATTTTCATTTCTGCACTTGAACTCTATAATGCCTTGACTTCCATTCTAGGTAGAATGATTTGGCTTCACCATTCAGGATTCAAAGAGAGTTTTTAATTTCATATTTTCTCATGGCTTTCCTCTTTCACTTACTTGCAGTGGTATGAATACATGTTACTTAGAATTCATCAATCATGCTCTAACTTCCTTCATGTATTTATAAATTGTGTTTCCTTGCATTGTATCTTTGTTTTGTTGATGCATAAAAACTCTCTATGCCCTGACTTCATGTTAAGTTGATCTTGATGTGGTACTGAAACATACTTTGACTCCATAGCCTAATGGTAGCCAGCCTTCATCTTTCAACCTATAAACATATACAATTACAAACCATAGAATTAGCCATCTATTCATATCTTTAATCTAAATCATTAACCCTTTGAGAGAACCCTCTCCGGCTGAGGAGGCTAAGCCTTAGCTAAAATATTGGTTTGAAATAGTTATACCGAGATAGTCTGATCAACAACCTATGAGGGTCCTATTTTGGTGATAACACACATGACCCTACCTACCTAGTTATCAGCTCTTGTAATCCTTTAACTGCCTTATTATCATGAAGCAATTTCATGTATGTCCCTAAAAAGGTAGTTAGCATCGAGGGATCCCTTTCCTGCTCGGGTTGATCCTTACTACCTGCAGTAGAGACCTCCACGAAGCTCTTCCTAGCTTCCAGGAATGTCTCCTTGCAAAGCCCTACATATTCCTTGGTTAGTTTCTCCTTATCCTCCCCTATGGCCTTGTCACTTCTGAGCATCATGTTCATGTTGGGTTCTTTCTTACATGGTTCATACCTCATCATTTAGAGATTCTGCGTTTTCGTAGGTTGTGCTGCCCTTTTCTCATGGATCTTCACTATCAGTGTGGGGTAATCTATCATTTCATGATCAAATTGCTTGCAGTAGGGGCACGATATTCTGGTCAAGTTGGTAAAATCTCGCCTGTAGTGCGCTAGTCCTCCACAGTTGTAACAGATTAGCTACCCATGGACCCTTCCTAACCCCATTCCTATCCATCCTTATCCTTGCCCCTAGAACCCACCGCACGCTATCACCGCGGCTGGATCCTGACCTCGCACCTCGGTCTGCATCCTGTAGGTTGATGTTCGATCCATCAATAATTCATAACTATGACAGTCTTGTTCATCGTGCGCCACCGATCCGCAAAAATTTCAAAATAGCTATTGGGGGGTTTGGGTAAACCTTTCCAGTAGGTGACAGTTGTCCATGTTGTGCTTTCCTCCCACCTGACAAATTACGCATGAGAGTGAGGGCACCGCGCTTGGCCACACTTGTGCCTCTAGTCGCAACGGCATTGGTCCCCCCACTATCAAGTAGCTTGTGAATATCAGAACATGATCCTTATCATGGCTGTGGCCTTTACACTTTACGCACCACACCTCCTCACATACTTCTGGCCTAGGTGCCTTCTCTTGTTTCAGACTCTGCATTTCCAAGCATAGATTTTGTATTTGCACGTGGATCTCCTGAACTCCCAACCCAGGATCTTATATTGGAATCTCAGGCAACCTCATTGCTATTTCTAATGCTTCACCCTGGGTCGAGATCTTCTGCTATGATAGGATTGTCCTTAGTTGTGGCATTAAAGACACCACAAGCCATGTGTGGTGTTGTGCATCCATTAGTGTCATGTTAGTCTCTCAGATCGTACTATCTAGTCTCGGATCCAGATCCCAAAGGGTTTCTTTGGGCAGCATCACGATCTCCTTGAATTGTATGATCAATTGCATCTCTGATTTCGACTGACTAAACTCATTTTTTAGCGCATCCCAGATCTCTTCTTTTCCAGTATTGGAGTGATCACTAGAGTGATTAATATACCAAGTCAGAACTATCTTGTAGTGCACTTACCAGGCTAGCATTTTTGATATTATCATCCGTAACTCCCTGCACTTCGCACACTGCCCTCACTACAAACCAAAATTGTTCTAGATCTTCACTTCCTACTCCTTTGAACATATGAAACTTGATCATGTTCGCCATGCTAAACTTCTAGTTTAGGCGCATGTGTGCTAAGGCCGCCTATGAACTCGTACTTCTCTTGATCCAATCAATCTCCAATTTACATAGGGTTCCAAACTTCTGACATAAAAAATCCCTTAGGCAAATCCCAGTCCCCACAACGGAACCATTTGTTGGCTTATTAGGCCCTGACCCAGGTTCAGAAGAGTTATTAGCCAAACAAATCCCCGCAACTACCGACCCTTTCGGCTACAGCCTGCAAAGCGCGGACAAAGGTCTCACCCGAGGTAGTAGGGGAGGGTGCTGGAACCAGGCTTCCACACCCTTGGGATGTCTTGATGTGGTCTGGAGGGGTCGTGAACCATTTTGTGGCCTTGCGCCACCATGTATTTCTATCGGGCTTTCGCGTATATCCACACAGGTGTAGTTTCTTATTAATGAAATTGTTACAGATCTAATCTTATTGTTACAATATTTAAGAAAACATTTAATAATAAAACACAGTGTGTGCAATCATAATTCTTTAAAGATATGAACTCATATAACAAATGCATAAACCAAAACATAATAGATCTGCGATATTTTGGAAACCACTTATCTTTATTAATATCTTCCATCGATACAACCAAATCTGCCCTGTGCACTTAGCTACAGGGGTCCGCGCACACAGCTGCGGACTCTACCAGGCCTCTGTGCACACAGCTATAGAGACTCTATCTATCTACCAACACCCTTGACTTGGACTGATAAACACAGAGAATATTGCCTTCACAAATCCATACCATCAAGATCCATAACAAAAACTGCCTTCTAGCCTTATGGCCTTGCTCTAATTATACATTCCCATGGTTCACAGACCATGGGCAGGCTGACTTACTTCCTATTATTCTATATTATTTTTGGGCAAACAATCCCTTGACTCAACCTATTACATTTCACGCTCTGCGGATTTTGGATATTTACAATATTCTTACCCTAACTTCTAGGCATTATGCCCCAAAACCATTACGTAGGGCCTTCGCTACCTAATAGGCTATCTGAAGAAGAGGATGTCAAGAAGCCGAAATTGTTCGGTTCATCGATCTCAGAGCATCGAGTCACATGGGAATGACTTCTCACACATGAATATTGACACCTGTAGTCCACTTAGAAAACTGGATAAAAAATATAATGAGCAAAGAGAAAATTTGAATGTACCATAATATTTTTGGCACTGAATAGTGCAAAATCAATTGTCAAATTTTTGATTTCTGAGAAAATGGAAATTTGGGGCTCAAGGAATCTTTAGATTCTCCATAGATTCCTCAAAGATTCCCTCCTCCGGATCCTCTAAAAATTGGCTACTCAGATCAGGAAACTGATTGTGCCATCGGGTTCATGTCACCGAGAGGTGTAAGATTGACATAATTTTTTTCCAATTTGGACACTGCAAAAATTTCACCCTCCTAGAAAGTTTGCCCAATCATGGTTCCACCTACATTAAAAATTAACTAAAAATTCTACCTCATTTTCTATGCCCGCTCCTGGTTCCTCCATCCTTATGGGTGCACTAAAAAATGAAGTGTGTTTAATGTTTTTTTAGGTAGACTTAACAATAAGTCAGTTATTGCACATTGGCTGAAGATCTTGTTAATATGGAGGAGGTTAGGTAGTCAAACCCCACCTCCTTTTTTACATAAAAATTTTCTTAAATAAAAAATAGGTTGGGCTGGGACCACCCGCCTTACCTACCTCGGCTCGTATTCCTTTTTAAGTGGCTAGGTCTTTTCCCTAACGGTTGGCCCATGCTTTACATGGTAATGGTGGTTCATTGTTTGTTAAAGTGGATTGGGTTTGTGCCCCAAGAGCTAGCCCACCCAACTCCTCCACATTTTATTATGGGTTCCATTGTGTGTGGGAGGGATGAGGGTCATGGCCCACCACTCCATTAACAACTACATTGAATGATTCGAGTGGCGGGGTTGGTGGCCTGCCACCGTTGTTTTAATATTTTTTTTGTTTATTAAAGCAACCCGCACATTTTTTAAAATTTAGATTTTGAGCGAAGGAGTTGTTTTAAATAGACAACAATTTTGCCTAGAATCTTGCTGGAGTTAGCCAAATTCCATCTGTCAGAAAGGTTCAAATTGTGTCTTCATTAACCTGCCGAGTCAGCGAAAGTCAACCAAAACTTTAACTGTCTCTATCATCCTCATCCGGACTCGTATTGATGAACCGTTCACACCGCCACGATCATAACAATGAGATATTTATCACGATCCTAGTTCAAGGATAAACCAAACAATTTGATTTTTGAGCTTTCATAAGCCCTCGTTGTCCTATGTGTGTCTCTAGAGCCAACTGGATCAATCCTCCCCACTGAGGAGCTTTTGGTCCTCCAAAAGCATGAGAAACAATCTCCAAGTTTTCTCTACCTTGTCTACATCACAAACGTCTTGAAAGGCCTCACTTCCATCTCCTTCACCTTTGTTCTTCAAAGCCTTAAGTGATCAGCTAACACTTGCAACCTCTGCAACCTATAGTACATTGGTTTGCAGATTACATGCTTGACTTTCATGACCAACTAATGACCTAAGCATCCCATCCTTGCCACGACTTTATAACCCATACTTGGTAATCAATTTTACATCAAGATTGACACAATACCCTAGCTACGAAAACAAGGCCAACATATCATTTTTGTTTCAAAAGGTGACTGAAAACACATCATCACTCCAATACATGATTTACAAAAACAAGGCCAAACATTATGTTGTTTTGACAAGTGGTGGAAACACAATATCACTTTCAGAGTTTAACATGCAGCTCAAAATAAGACCAGACATCATTGTTGCAACAAGTGATGGATAACACATCATCACTTTTGCATTTTGAAATGCAACAAATGATTTAAAAAAGCATGACCATGACACGCTAACATATTTAGAAACCATTTTTCACTTATCAATGTGAATGGGTGATCTCCTTGTGGGGGTTTTTCTTGTCGAATGATTGTTTCATCTGGTCCATGTACCAACACTTTTCCTTTAAGGCACTGCTCTAGATGGAGCCTCCAACAAGTGGCTTTTTGATGGCCAGCTTTGTCGCAATGACTGCAATACATCTTCTTCCTCCATATCTACTTACCATGTTTCTTTCCCTACTATTGAGAGGGTCTTTCACACCTCATCCTTTTGTGTGCTGCCAATCTTTTCCAACACTTAGAAAATGTATTTTTATGTAATACACAAAAGGTACATGTTTTTTGATGCCATGTTTTACATTCATAGTTAACAACACGATTACAATCAAAATGAACATTCAAATGTCGAGAGTTGTTATACCTTCCCTTGCTGTCTCTGGTATAATAATGGCGATGAGAGCTTGCCTTAGCTCTTTCCCTACAATGGAAACTACCATGGGATGATGGGGATGTCTTCCCATAATTCTCTTTTCTTGAAGATTTTGATGATGTCTCGTAAGTATATGACACCTTCGAGAATTCTCCTTTGGTGTATCTCAAGCCCGCAAATTGAGGTCTCTGCACAACCTCCAATGGTTGAGTTATGACTTGGCTATTAACACCAAGTTTTTCTTCCTGCTCATGCCACACCCTTGTAAGGAGCCTCATGTTTGTTCCTATAATTGGGATCTCCAAATATCCAACAAAAACCATACTATCTGAAGACGAAATTGAAAGGAAATCAACATCTTTTACCTCCTCTGTCGATTTGGAAAGAACTGACGAGGGCTTCTCATCATCTATTGTTGGTGGTTCCGCCACTTAAAAAGGAATATGGGCCAAGGTAGGTAAGGTGGGTGGGCCACCCAAGGTCAACCAAGCCCAACCTATTTTTTTATTTAAGAAAATTGTTATGTAAGAAAGGAAGAGGCATGGTTTGACCACCTGACCTACTCCATATTAACCAGATCTTCAACCAACGTGCCACAACTAACTTATTTTTAAGTTCACCCAACAAAAAATTAAATAAAAATCATTTTTTAGTGCACCCACAAAGATCGAGGAACTAGGAGTAGGCACGGAAAACAAGGCATATTTTTTAATTAATTTTTAATATAGGTGGAACCATCACTCAGCGAAATTTCCAAGAGGGTGAAATTTTTGCAATGTCCAAATTGGACAAACTTTATGTCAATATTACACCTCTCGGAAACACGAGCCCGATGGCACATTCAGTTTCCTTATCTGAGTAGCTGATTTGCAGAGGACTCGGAGGAGGGAATCTTTGAATAATCTAGGGGGAATCTAAAAGATTCCTTGAGCCCCAGATTTCCACTTTCTTAGAATTCAGAAATTTGACAGTCAATTTCGCACTATTCACTGCCATAAACCTGATGGTGCATTCAGAATTTCTATTTTCTCATTTTATTTATTGACCACTTTTCTAAGTGGAATGTAGGTGTGAGAATTCATGTGCGAGTAGTCATTTCCATGCAACTTGAAGCTGTGAGATCAAAGATCTGAATAGTTTCAGTAGCTTGACATCCTCTTCTTCAGATGGACCCTGGATGTGAGGTATATGCAGTGTGTTCATGTACTTTTTTTACTATGCATTATGTTGCACAGATCCTTGTTTGATGCTTGATGTGGGATTTTGTTTCTTACTCGTTTTCATGATTCTTTCTTGATGTGTTGTAGAATCATCTCTATGATGTACTTGTTGTCATGATTCTTCATGATGTGTTTTGAGATCCCTTGGTTGCATCTTGATGGGACACTCATGTGTTGCCATGCTTGTTTGCACTGAGATCCCTTTTATGCCATGCTGGTGGGATGATCATCATGCATGCGTTTTGTGTCATACTGATAGGAGTCTTTTGACTAAGAGTTCCTATAGTGGAACATCTCTTGGAGACACTCCTGCATGAGGGCATCTTCCATGTATGGTAGAAACATCACCTCTTATGTACATCATCACTACTGATAGCACTTAATGCAACAGCCTACACCGTATTGACAGTGGGGCCCGGAGACATCCTACACGAACTCCCTTATCAACGACTTATGTTTTCATGTGTAGATGAATTTCATGTTCCTTTTCTTTACAGATTGAAGATGTATTAATTTGCATTCTTTTAAAAATGAAATTTAAAACATCATGAAAGTAAAAGGTCTTGGAAGGGTCCTTTGTCACACCTGGACTTGAATCAATCGATCATGTTGATGGAAATGTATCTTAACCATCTGAAGATCAAGTTCTATCTGAATACCTGGAGAAATATCTAAAGTCTCAAAATATTCTTAAGGAATCTATCAAAGATTCCCTCATTCCTCATATTGTCGAGTTGGAGGCATGAAAAGAGATATATGATAAGCTGATAGAACTATTCTCTAAAACTATAATAGGAAATAACATATCACTTAGATCTAATCTATATAAATTGAAGGTATCAAAGGATGTAGGGATATATTCATGCCTTTGAAAATCATCTCACATAAAAACTCAATTGCGAGACTTATGAGAGATGGTATCTGATAACAAAATGTTCTCCATCATTCTAAATGCACTAATTGATGAAAAGGGTAACCTCCTATCTAATAAGGAAAAATAATCTATCCCATTCAAAAATTTATCGGCTTTCTACAAGACAGAAGAAAACAAGTTGTAGGTAAAATATGATGAAGAACCTTGAAAAAGGAGTCGAAGAGTTACTAAAGGAAAAATGAAGTTCGGTAAAGTTGGTCCTGACAAGAAAAATAAGAAAATAGCTAAGGCTTAGTGTTATCGATGTCAAGAATATGGGCACTATAAAAGAGATTCTCCTTGAAGTTGCTAGGTTTACCGACCACAACACATCCAAAACCATACACCATCAGGTGGCTTCACTAAGGATGGGATCTTCACATCAGCCAACAGTATCGCCTTCCATAGAACATCAAGCCCTTGACAGATGAGGTATTGTGTGACATTTCTACCCTTAAAGTCTGTGATGTATTACTAGGAAAACCATACTTGTGGAAGTGACATGTTGTGTATGAATCAAGGCCCCGTGATGTTATTGTTACTTTGGGAACTAAGTTTTACTAGATACCAGAGTTGAAACCGCCTACTGCCACCTCTATGATTACTACAAAACAATGTAGTAAGCTCAGTTCCAAAACCGGGAATTTTTTTTCCTCGTGATATGCCCTCAAGGAAAGAAGAAGACAGTGGCCACGACCTCAAGACAAGGCCCCTTCGCACGACAACTATAGATGGACAAGGTTATGGAGGAGTACGAGGACATCTTCACCTCCCATGCAGGGGTTCCTCTGCACTGTCAGATCAAGCACTCCATCGATGTGATCCCAGGTGCATCGCTACCCAATGAACCAATCTATCGATGCTTTGTTCTGTAGAATGATGAAATCAAGAGGTAGACTCAGGAGCTATTACAGAAATTTCACATCTGTTGAAGCTCATTGCCCTGTGGAAGCCTAATCATGTTGGTACAGAAGAAGGATGGAACTTGGAGACTCTGTATTGGCTATTGGCCACTGAACAAGATCAATGTCTGTAATAGGTACCTGATCCCACAGATTGATGACCTCTTCAACCAACTAAAGGGGGAAAAATATTTCAGCTAGATCGATTGGAAGTCAGGATATCACCAAGTACCAATTGAACCCTCCCATGTGTGGAAGACTGCCATAAAATCCAAGGAGGGCTTGTTTGAATGGTTGTGATGCCTTTCAGATTGATGAACGCTCCTGAAACCTTTATGAGGCTAATGGATGACATCTTGTGGCCATTGACTAACTCATTTGTAGTGGTATACTTGGATGACATCCTAATCTTCAACCAGAGTTGGGAAGAGCACTTCCACCACATCCAACAGGTTCTCCAAACACTGCAGCAACACAAGTTATGTGCCAATTTAGAGAAATGTAGTTTTGGCATGGCCCAGGTTCAATATCTGGGATACATTAATGGACAGGGGGTGCATGTGGATCCATCTAAGATCCAATTCATTTGAGATTGGCCATCGCCAACCACTCTCATAGAGCTTCACAGATTTCTAGGTCTTGCTAACTTCTACCACAGGTTCGTGTTGAGATTTTATCATATCACTTGGCCCTTGAGTCAAGTCACCAAGGGAGGAGCGAAAGAAAAATTATTTTGGTCTGAATCTCAATAAAGGGCATTCACAGTGTTGAAAGATCACCTTTGCATGGCACCTTTGCTCACATTACCAAACTTGCAACAACCATTTGAGGTTGAGACAGATGCCTCTGACTATGCTATTGGGGCACTCCTTACTCAACACAGGCATCCAATGGCATATCACAGTGAGCCACTTTCAGACACAGTACAGAAGTATCCCACATATGACAAAGAAATGTATTCCATTATGCCGGCCTGTCGATAATGGAAGCATTACATTTTAGGGAAGGAAACGGTCATCCACACAGACCACCGACCCCTGTAGTTCATACAAGCCCATGGGAAATTAAAAAATGATTGTCATCAGAAGCGGTCCACATACCTACAATAGTTCCATTTGAATATCAAGTATAAGAAGGGTAGCACCAATAATGTTGTAGATTACCTCAGTCGACCATTGACCATGGCGTTAACCACCGTGCTCAACTTTGGTGGGTACTTGACTTCGGATTGGCCACTTCTTTACAAAAGCGACGCAAAATTCAGCCGCACATACCAGACACTCTTGCAGGGTCAGCATGTTCCAGATTTTCACCTTCGACATGCCTTATTATGCCACCTAGGTCACCTTTGTGTTCCTTGAAGCGAGCGTGCCAAGGTGATTTGGGAAGCACACTACAGTCGAGTTGTTGGACATTTGGGGTTGAGAAAATGGTGGCAGTACTACATAAATATTTCTATTGGCGGAACCTTTGATGGTATGTCGGGATGTACATCAGATCATGCACTACCTACGCCATTGTCAAACTGACCATCAAGAAGCAAGGCCACTATACCCCGCTGCCTACCCCTAATTGACCTTGGGAGTCCATCTCCATGGATTACATGTCAGGTCTTCCTTCTACTAAGCATGGAAATGAATGTCTTTTTGTGGTCATTGACAGGTTCTTGAAGATGGCCGTTATGGCCGCCTACAAGAAGAATATGACAGCAGAAGCCACTGCTAAACTCTTCTTTCAATGAGTGTGGGTACACTTTGGGATCCCACAGTCTATCATCTCAGATTGGGATAGAAACTTCTTTAGTACGTTTTAGTCCAGTCTCTAGTCGATGCTTAAACCAAACTCACTAAGTCCACAACCTTCCATCCTCAAACTCATGGGCACACAGAGGTTGTCAATAGGATGATCGTACACATTTTGCGCATGTACAACTCAAAGCATCCACACACATGGGACAAGAGCCTCCCCTATTTTCAACACACCTACAACCAGGCTCTCTAGAGCTCAACTGGCCACAACCCTTTTCAGGTGGGCTTGGGATTCCAGCCACTATGTCGGATTCATGTGGCGATGCCAGTTGCAGCTACTCACACAAATTCGGCTCATATCCAATCTGAAACAGATAAGGCAAACAACTTCCTTTAGCAAATCCAACATATTCGCCAGTAGGTCCATGACCTTCTGGAGAAATCAAATGCCAAGTACAAGCAGTGACATGATCAACATCAAATGCCACACAGGTTTCAGGTGGCCGACAAAGTCTAGTTGCATTTGCAAAAGGAACGCCTTACCGGAGCCTATCCAAAATTCATACCACTCTGATGTGGTCCTTACACCATTACCGAGGCTATGCGAAATAACGCATTTGAGCTCAACATTCCCCATTCCTTGGCCTATACCCAGTGTTCAATGTGGACCGACTTTGGCCATACCTTCCACCATTACTAGATACATCGGACATTGCTGAACAACTCACACCCACAGAGTTAAATCCAAATTTCATGGAACAAGTGGCCACTGATCAGACTTTGGAAACACAGATCAAGTACACTCACCAGCAGAATATCCATTTCTCTCGAGTTGTCAAAGATTGCCAACTCCTTCACCAGGGCACGTGGCTCACTAGGGAACAACTTCAGCAGAAGTTTCCTCATCTCATGGAGGAACTCAACGCAATGGGGACCATTGCTTCCTAAGGGGGGAGGAATGATCCAGGTGGATATTGGTGGCCACCTTCCAAGTCCACTTGGACCCCCACCATTGTTTCTTTCAACTTTTCAATTTCCTTAATTGTAGCACACTTTACTATTCTTAGCTGTTTTTCCAGTCTTGAACTTCTGTAGCCATTTTGAGGCCCTAAAAGACATTTTTTGGGAAAACTAGGAGCAACACAAGTCCATGGACCAATGTTTCTCTTCCCAAAGTTGTAGTTCTCAGATAGATCTTTCTAAGGAGATATTGTATGTGTCAAATGGAGATCATATGCCAAATTTAAAACCTCGCGAAGTTGATGTACCAATTTCCCAAACGGGGCCCTCAATTTGGCGTTTCGTCTTCTACGGTTAGGTTCTTGGATGTTTATGGTTTTCCATTGTTTCCCAACAATATATAGGCCTTCGAGCCTCATTGTAACATAGTTCAGAGGCATGTAGCTGCAACATCTCTTCACAGACATAAGCTACCATCGCCCTATCTAGTTTATTTCCATTTCTATTTGTAAGCATATTTCAATATTTTACATTAATGAAATGAAGTATTATTTCCGCTACATATTTTTGGATATGGTTATATCGGTATTTTGTTGTGTTCCTGTTTAAATCCGGATTAGTGGTATCAGAGCGGTCTACCTCTTTTATCTATTTTTCTTTACAGGTCCCCAACGAGGTCGGGATATAAGGAGTTAGGGCTTGAACTGGTTGAACCTTTGCAAGACCAGACTTGAAAATCCCGACGGCCTCCCATGGCAGATGAAAACAAAGACGAGGGGGTAGGAGATCCTATCAAATTTTGCTCGAAGAATCCCTTGAGTGACAAAGGATTGCGATGATGGACAACTTTGCCAAGATCCTTCAGCGGCTACCCAAGGGCAACACATTGGCTTCCAACAACTACACTAGAAATGCAACATTGTTTAAGGTACAAGTTAATTTTGAAATCCCCATATTCGAGGGTCAGATAGATGGATATGTTGTTGATAAATGGTGAAATCATCTTAGAGGGTTTTTTTTTGTTCTTGATTTTTCTAGTCGGTAAAAGATTATTTTTGCTCTTCTCAAAGCAACCCCCCACATCAGTGGCGGGTCAGAAACCTATGGAAAGCATAGGGATGAAATTACAGGCTCACTATTTTTGGCAGCACCCACTTGGAATTCATTCTGGTATGCCATCAAGGAGTAGTACTACCCTTTTGGAAGCTATGATGATCGATACATAAATTTGACCACGCTACGGCAGGGAAGGGACCAAGACATGCTGGAGTTCACCAATATTTTCCATACGCCCAATGCCATGCAGGGAAGTAGATTATCGATGCAGAGCCCAATGGCATTGTTGCCACCATGAAGATCTAGAAGGAGGAACTCGAAGATCCAGAGGAGGAGGAATATCTCTTCCACTCACAGATGTGGGTAAAGGGCTCCCAGCTATAGTTCATTGTCAACAGCAGGAGCCAGAAGAACCTTATTTTAGCAGAGGTCGTGAAATGCCTTGCCTTAATGACCGCAACATATCTACAGCCATACACCATTGAGTGGCTTCACCAAGGAAGAGATCTTCGCATGAGCCAGCAGTGCCTCCTTCCATACAATGTCAAGCCCTTCACAAATGAGGTATTGTGTGACATTGCTCCCCTTGAAGTTTGTGTTGTATTACTAGGACAACCATATTTGTGGAAGCGGCATGCTATGTATGAATCAAGGCCACATTTTGTTATTGTTACTTTGGGAACAAAGTTGTACAGGATACTAGAGGTAGCACCACTTACCACCATCTCTTTGATTAATGCAAAACAATGTGGTAGGCTCGTTTCTAAAACCAGGAAATTTGTTTTCCTCATGATATGCCCTCAAGGAAAGAAGAAGATAGAGGCCATGACCTCAAGACAGGGCCCCTCTACATGACAACCATAGATTGACAAGGTCGTGGAGGGGTACGAGGACATCTTCTCCTACCCCGCAGGGGTTCCTCTGCACTGTCAAGTCAAGAACTCCATCCATCTGACCCCAGGTGTGCCGCTACCCAACCTTTCACATAAACTCGCTATAAGGAAAGTTAACAACTTATACAATAGATTTTCATTAATACATATATATATATATATATATATATATATATATATATATATATATATATATATATATATATATATATATATATATATATATATATATATCTATATATATATATGTATGTATGTATGTATGTATGTATGTATGTATGTATGTATGCATGCATGTATGTATGTATGTATGTATGTATTAGAAAAATTGAATGAATTCAAGTTTTAAACATAGGTTAAAGCAACATGTATTAGAAGTGTTCAAGTTGAATCTTACGAACAGTTACAACACATGTGTGAATACATGCTGCCCTATTAACATGCTTCTAAATTAAGCGAAAGTTCTAAGACAAATCGATACATCATACATCACCAACCTCGTGGACGGGGCATTCAAGCCACTAATTACTCCTCAAAGAAAAAATTACAGACTCTCAAAGCCATGTGAGACGAGCCAAGGTCTAAAAGTGCTTTTCATGTACAAATGGGGAGTATTTATAGCCAAGGGTGAAATTGGCTGTTGTCATTGTTCGATTTCGATCATGACTATGTGAAGTCCATGACTTTTTAGATTTCCTGGCTCATCATATTACAAGTGGGTCTCTTAGGCTTCCATGTTACATTACATTGATCGACAATATGGCCCACAGTAGTGATTTGGGTGACATGACCCATGAAAAGACTCGACATGACAGAGCTGGTACATTCCTGTTGATACTGGTGTGCATGTTGAGTTGCATTGCTACTATGTGATGTATGTCCACATGGTGTGTCACAGCTTCACCTCTGAGAGTCAAGGTGTGCAAAGTATTTGATGGTCATTCATTCACTCGATGTTGCATTCACATGTGGCTCCTTGCTTCTATGTTGGCATGCTTGACAGGTTCAACCGTTAGTGAAAAGTCTATATTCGCCAGTCTTTCCATCCACGAACACATCTTTGGATGTTTGTTTGTTCTTTCGTCTCTTCGGAAACACATCTTTGCATGATTTTTGTCTTGTGAACACATCTCTCTGCATGCATATTTTGTTCATATGTTCATCAAACGTCTTTTTGCATGTACTTCCCTTGTTCATCCCATCCATCATCTTGCCATGTTTATTCATGTACCTATATCTGTAGTCACTCATGACAAGACACCCTCAAATCCATAAACCTCCTAGTCTACCATGATGCATGAGCATTTTGGATGTAGGTGACTAGGACAGAAGACAAGATTACGAAATTGCATGAGGTAGGTTTTGAGTTGGATGTGGGCTCTGGACAATGATGGTGAAAACTATGCAAAAGACACTGGGATATGCTGGTAGGAAATATGAATTGGCAGTGACTGTCCATGGGATCTGGCTTGGCTAGAGAACAAATCTATCCAATTTCTGGGAGGAGCAGTTCATGTTGTAGGAAGCCTAGGTAGAGAAAATCTACACAATTTTTGGAAGAAGCAGGCAGTGGGACCTTGGTAGAAAAAACTGCGCAGTTCTTGGAGGGAGCTGGCAATGGGAGCTTGGTAGCAAAAACTGTACAGCTCCTAGTGAGAGCTAGAAGTGGGTTGCGGGAGATTGGCAACAAAAGCTATGCAATTCGTTGAGGGAGCTAGCATTGGGTTGTTGGGAGCTACTAGCAGGAAAACCTATGCTTATGCTAGGAGGCTAAATTGCTGACCACCTCTGCATAGTTTCTGAGTTGATCAGACTACTTAGCAACAAAGTCCTTGCTCATGAACTCTACGGTGTTTTCTGGGGGAGCAACCAGACAGCTGACTGGTGGGCTGGTTGGGAATGATGGAAAATGTTGTGAGGGAGACAGGAATAGGCACTACATGTCTATTCATCCTGTCTGTGCAATTTTCTCAGTCAGCGGAGTGGGCATAGTCTATAGCCTCTTTGCAATTTTTTAGTGGAGTTAGTCCTTGGGTTATGCCTGGTCAAACTCTCTGGTTGAACAATGAAAGGTTTGATTCATCAGTTTGCAAGTAGCATAGCTTGAAATGGCTTGTGGGATGCTTCTACTCTGTTCTGGGTGACATTCGGTTGAGTCAATGGCGGGGTGAAGGTATGGTTGTTAGAGGGTGATCTCGTCGTTAGAACTTCAGCGGAAATACTAAGTGTGTGAGTGAGTGTAAATGTGCATACACGACCTTGAAAATGCACACTCAGATGACTTGATTATGAGACAACTCAAACAATCCAAACACACATGCTTGAGATGACTGACCAACGGTGCAAGTTCACAAGCGTGATGTTTGTGATTAATTGTTTGATGACCGTGACGACACTTTCGCGACAATGTATACGACTATGTGTGTGAGCACGAACGATGTTTACATACCAAATAATAACATGTACACGTGAAGGGGATACCTTGTCTATGACCAGAGCATGGTGAGAAGCATGACATTGTTACCAACATGCACAAGCTACCCATTGAATGGTTAAGAAAGGTGGGTGCAAAGACTCACACGATCTCACAAAGTGAGCCATAACACGTGAAAAAATTAAGTAAAAACTCAATGGAGGCTCCAAAATTGAATGCAAGCCAAAAAATTTTATGGTTTTGTAGGTGCTACAACAAGTCCTCTCCAGAATTACCCTCAACCTTGGGAATGTCTGAAGGAAGCTTAGTTGGCAAGCTGACCAACCAACATCTTGGTGTATAGGGTCGTTAATTAACTGGCTAAAATCCGGGAGACTTAACCCATCCATGAAAGGTAGAAACAGAGCTGCCAGAATAGTTCCTATAACAATTCCGTTAGATGTGACTACCGGAGTAGAACCAGAGCCAACAGTTGGGTTATTTGTTGCACCTGTAGTGGGTCCTGACATTATGGTGGTATGCGATGAAGGAGGCTCAGAATTGGATGAGGAATCTGGTGAACCAGAATAAGAGATGGTATGGGGACTTGGGGGAGGACGATCTCGAACCCTATGGGGAGGAGTAATACTCCCAAGCAAATACTAGCAATGAAGACCTAAGAGTCTTTGTGACAAACACGTTGGTGGCGGAATGGTTGTAAGACACATGTGACACGAAAATGGTGAAGGGAGATAAACAAAATGTCTTTTTCTATGAGTGGGGAGATAAATTAATTAAGTTAAGTCTTGGCGCGGTGGTGTAAACCAAGTTCCCTTAGTTTAAGGTGTGCTTGTGTGTGCAAGTGTGTTCTTTAATTTAAGCCTGGATTGTGTTTGAAAGAAGAAAAATATTGTTGAAATATTGTAAATGAACTAAAAGTAAATCAACTATCTAAATCCCACCCAAACTGGGTTTGTAAAGATTGTGCTGGTTGGTGCCAAAATCAACTGAAAGCACACAAAAATGACCAAGAGATATAAGAATCGACATGACTAGGATCAAATGACACTATGCTGCTAGAAAGTGGTGCAACAACAAAAAAAAACTAGTGAAGAAAATCGCTGCAAACAAGAAGGAGATGGCTATGAAACCTAGGGAAACCAGTGGCACCCTAAGGAAAATGACCAACCAAGGTTCAAGACGGAAATTTGGATGGTCACAACCTATCTTTGAAGATCTAAAAAGTTAAGGTATATATCTCGAAAATATGGCTAAAATCTTCGCAAACACTTAGACTTCTTATTTAGCTAAACTTCTCCTGTAAATGTGGAAGCATACTATAATCCCTAAGGGGATATATTCCACTTCAACGAGTAAAACATAGTATATCAAGGTCTAAGTGGGCTAAGAAAATTGTCACCCAACCTAGTAGACAACTCTCAGTATAACGTAGAAAATGATGAGAAAAATTCCCAAAAAGCTATAAAATCGTAGGTACTGACCTGATTCCGGGGATATCACACATTTCGGACCAGAAAGTGCATTTTGGACATCAAAATCACAAGTTTGTGGAATAAAAGTGTGATTTATTCTCCTGACTTCTCCAGTAGTAAGTCTCAGGAAAATTTTATGTTTCTGTCGCCGCTAGTTCCCATGAGCTATGGAAATAACCAGAAAAGTTGCAAAAGTTATAAATTTGATTGATATAGGGTTAGAATGTTAGTAAAAAACATTAAGTGATTGAAGAAACAAAAACCCTAAGTTGAAAACTGAAGATCACCTAGGTTTTTGACTCATAATTAAAAATGCAGTGGAGTGGCCATTTGTTGGTCAACAAATGTGTAACTAATTCCCTCATGGTGTGACCATCTGTTGGAGTTTTTCTTCTCGAATGTGTATGAAAAGAAACCACTTTAGATTGTGGCTAACAAACAACGTCAATAGTAAAAATGGTTGTTAGACAGTGTAGATCTATAGCAAAGGATAGAAATAAAACCTGTCAAAGCCTTTCTCTATGCAATAGAAATAGTTAAACAAGATAATGGAATAATAAAATAAGCGTAAGTAACTCCAACAATGCATTGGAAGCAAGATATATAAAGAATATATTTTATTAAATGACACATGTGAAGGGAACAATTAATGTTACTGGTCCCCCTCTATGGGATGGGTTCTTGCCTATCCTCGATGTCTTCAGCTTTTATAGAGTATCTCCACTCTATAACGTGTAAAACCTAGCAAACAAAATATTTGAGCTCAATGGGAACCCAAATGGAAAAGAAAATGATGTACGACAATGATAATAATGAAGGTTACAACAATGAGTGCAAGAATGAAAATGATGAAAAGTGAAGAATGAATGTAAAACCCTTCTATTTATAACAAAATATTAGGTTATTCCCAAATAATGGAAAATAATAAAATATTATTAACCAAATTCTAGAATTAACCATTTGGAATATTTTATTATATTTGGTTGGAGGGAGAAAGTATTTAAATTGGTTAAATCCGTTTATTTAGAAATAATAAATAAATAAATGATTTATTTATCATCACAAGGAATATGGTTAATGCATAATAAATAAATAATGCTTTATTTAAGTATTCGTAGGGGATTTTGTCAAACTTGACAAGGAATAGTAACTAATTAGTGATTAATTAATTATTCCTAGAGAAAAATTAGATAATTCATGATTTATCTATTTATTTCTCATAACTGAGTCAAATATGACAAGGAATATTAGTTAAACAATGGTTTATCTAATTATTCCAAGAAGATAATTAAACAAATAATGATTTATTTAATTATTCTGCATAGGTTTAATTAGAAATGACTTAACAAATGTGGTTTATTAAGTAATTTCTTCTAGTGATAACACTCTTAAAGAAACATTTAAAAATCATTTACAGTCTTAATACTCTAAGTGTTGGTTTCATCTTACTCACACTCACCCTCCCACAATGATTTAATTTGATTGCATAAGCAAGACTTCCTACCTTTCCCCTATGGAGAAAACCCTTTCTCTTCATCATTCCCAATTGACCTATCTCCTTTCTTACAAGAAACCCTTTGAAGAAACATAACTAATTGAGCTCCATACCTCACCTAATATCATATTATTCAAAAAACCTATGTGAGATAGCACTTTACAAGGTTAGAAGGGCTAGATTCTACCCTAAAAATGGTTTGTGGTTACCTCCGAAATTTCTCTCCCTAGCTTAGGGAAATTTGTGGAGTGGTAACACTTATGTTTCTTCCAATTCTTCCTCTAATTTTGCATCTTCCCATCGTCGTGCTACCACCATGTCAGGAACCAATGTCGGTGGTGGAAACCAAGGTCTTAACTATGGTAACCCTGCCGATGGAACCTCTACAAGTGTTGGGTAGAGGAGGCCCCGTGCAATGGTTTTGGGGCATAAAGCCTAGAAGTTAGGGTAATAATTTTGTAAATCTCTAAAATTCACAGAGCGAGAAATGTAATAGGTTGAGTCAAGGGATTGTCCGCCCAAAAATAATATAGAATAATAGGAAGTAAGTCGACCTGCCCATGGTTCGCAGATGATGGGAATGTAGAAAGCAGTTTTTTTTTTACTAGATCTGATGTGTTATGGGTTGGTGAAAGTAATCAGTGTTCTGCGTTTGTAAGTTCAAGTCAAGGGTGCTAGTGGGTAGATAGAGGCTCTGCAGATGTGTGTGCGGAGGCCTGATAGAGTCTGCAGCTATGTGCGCAGATCCCTGCAGCTGTGTGTGCAGGGCCGAGAGAAGATTGTACTGAAACGAAGATATTAATAAAGATAAGTTGGTTCTGAAATGTTGTGTTGATTCGGAGTTATTGCATATCTAGTTATATTCTAGTTTATGTGTTCGTTATATGAGTTTTAGCCTATCTTTATGAATAATAGTAATGCACACTTGGTAATATTGTTAAATGTTTGCTTAAAGAATGTAATAAGAAGATTAGCTTTGTAACAATTTCATTAATAAGAAAGTGCACCTACACGGATCTACGCGAAAGCTCGATAGCAGTACAGAGTAACACAAAGGTATAGGAAGGTTCGCGAACTCTACCCACCACATCAAGACATCTAAATGGTGCGGAAACCTGGTTCTAGCACCCTCCCCTGCTACCTCGGGTGAGACCTTAGTCTGTGCTACGTGGATTGTTGTCGAAAGGGCCAGTAGTTACAAGATTTGTTTGGCTAATAACTCTTCCGAACCTGGGTCAGGGCCAAATAAGCCAACAACTAGTATGGCCACTAACCTTCCCTTTCTTCCTTATATGGTTGGACTGAGCCTCCCTGATTTTGGCTAGCACTTTAGCAATCCTCTTCTCCATCACCCAGATTGGCCTCCTATGCCTACCAAGCTTCTTTTTGACATTCCCAAGTTTGAATTTAATCCTAGAGAAGACACCACAAATCATGTTCACTCTTTTCACATTTGGTATTCATCAAATTCCATTACTGAACACTACATTCATCTTGGCCTCTTCCAATGCACCCTAACTGGAGTTGTTTCCAAATGATATGTTGATCAATTGCATGCCTCCCATTCTACCTTTGCAAATATTCAAAAATATTTTCTTTCCTATTTTCATCTACATCTCCAATATGACATAAATATTGAACTTTTCACTTCTCTTTGTCGAGCTTCTGTCACCCACCTTTCTAACCATGTTCAAGAATGGTGTAAAAGGAGGAGAATGTGTAAAGCTCCTACAATACCATGTATATATGGATTGGTTTCTAAGAACTCTTTTGGCCTACATAAGTAAATATGCTTCTTCTCACTTCCCTCAGACTAAGGAAGAATATATCTAGATAGCCTTAAAATATGATCTAATATATGCTGAGTCTGGCTATGTTTATAGTATCCTTCCTAGTCCTCCTCGGCCTCGTGCTGCTAATGTGCTCGGGGCATATCATGTTGCTGGAGGTATTGTTGGATCTCTTTCCCACACTCAACGATCACAATATCCCCAAACTACTATGAGTTATGGTCAACCCATGGGGGACCACTCTTGCTTACACCTATCCCCCTCTTGATCCTTTGTTTGCCCACTCTTACAAAGCTACAAGAATGTCATGTGTATATCCCTATCCACATCAATTTATTCCCAGGCTAGATGTTTCTCAATCTCATTATCTAAATTTTTTCTTACTATATTTATGCACCACCTAGCACTCCATCCCCACTAGCACCAACACCTCAACTTCCCATGAATCTTCCTCCTCTGTCACAACAAAAACCACCTCCAGAGAATAAAGTGTATGCTCAACAGAGTACTACCAATCCCCCTAACCCCAAGAGATGTACCAAGGGGAAAGTTGACTAGAACTAGTAACCTCATTGTAACTAGGGAAACCAAGGTTGACAACCTAATGCCCCTAAGAGTGACCAACCCAATCTCACAACCCATAAATAGGGAAGATAGCTCAAGAAAAACAAGGCTCTTAGAGCCAATAATACTGATTGTTGTGGATTTTGTTGCCATTATACTCATGAATTTCCCATTTCACCTCATATGTTTCAAGTATGGGAAGCTTAAGCATCTTCTTCTCTAGGACCTCAGCCCACTACTCAACTTCCTCATCCCCCTACTTCATCACAATCGACATTGATTAGAATCATTTTCCTCATCAATGATATGTAGTTTCCAAAACTATAAAAAGTAATGTGACCCCCTAGCCTTCATAATCTTGCTAAAACTATCACCTGATTCTCACGATGAACTCTGAAGAGGTCAACACTGAACAAGTCAACCTTTAGACTCATTCGTGCCAATATGACAAACCTCCTACAAAGTCAGCAACTAATTCCTAGCCCAAAGTTTCCATTGATCTTCTTTCATCACCAAATGGTACCTTATAGACTCCTCCACCTAAGGTAGACATCCCCCTTAAGACCCTCAAAGGCATATTATGTCAAAATGCTACTTTGTATAAAGTTGTCCATAATTATAACATAGTATATGACTTTCCACAATCTCTTCCTTCCATCTCAATGTTGGAATTCATCCATACGTATCAATCCGAATGAAAATATCTATTATTTCATCTAGGCATTGTGGACCCCTATCATGATCGTATGATTTTCATTGATATTTATAAAGTGTAACATCGCCCCCTTCCTTCATATGTTTCTTTTTCAATACAAGCCTCCATAGAAAACACCATTTTCCAGCACTGTATAATAGAAAAAGGTACCTCCACTTGTGTGATGTCGTTAATGTTTGCAAGTAAATTTTTTCCCATAAGCTATCCCCATCCAATGTCACTCTTCATGCTTGGGACAATCACCACTCACATCCCCTTGATTTAAATCTCAACTACCCCATCATTGTTGCTAGAAAGATTGTCTCAATCAACATTGAATTCATTGATGCCACTTTATATTATTATATCTTGTTGGGACGTAGTTACACATATGCCATGTGTGTTCTTTCATATCTTGTCTTTTGTAAGATGTTCTTTCCTCAGAACAAAAATATTATCACTATAAATCAATTGACTTACTATGACCCTTGGTCAATGGGATCTTCGCTCAATGAACCTCTGACATATCACACGTAATCGGGGAATACTTAACAATACCCCTAATTTGAGTACATATTGGAAAATACATCTGAAAATCAACTTCTTTAAACCCCTACCATTACGAGCTCAATACACCTTCATAATTGAAAAAACCCTACTTTCACCAGATATTGTAGGTATCAATTTTTTCATCAAATTTTTTTATACCCCTTTATATATTTTAACTAACTTTAAGGTCCATTTTTTATGCCTGCCAATATAAAAGCCCTTTACCCCTTAATATACTCTCAATGTATTATTTCCATTTTCCCTCAATATATACACTGAAATATTAATTCACATCTTATGGTATTTCCCCATAACGTAGCCCCTATGCCTTACTCTGAAACTGCCCTTGATACCACTCTTTCATCAATGAATAATAATCATACCACCCCTTCCCTTACCGATGTTTCTCCTAAATTCCATAAATATTGCATGTTTCTTGGCCTTACCATGGTTGACTTCTTACTCCTTTTCATCCTATCTCTTCTAGTGTTTGCATGCTTCAAGCATCACAGGCCACAAACAAGTAGTCTTGTATGCCTTCCCAACAGGTAGCTTCTTGAGGTAGCTCCTCGACAACCTCCTACTAAAGAATCAACTTGTCATTCATATACGATTCCTCTAGACTACTTTCCTCTTCCTGATATCTCCCACATTCATTTTCCACCATGAACTATCCCCCCATGTCTCTTTCATCCAACAATAGGTTATGTCAGTCATTAGTCCTCTACTCATATACTATTCTTTTTCCCACCACCAGGAATATTATCTACTCATGTAATGGCTATGTTGAGTCTTTGTTATAGACATTTTTGTCCCTGGCATCACTAAGCATGAAATGTCAATAATCAAGGGATCCAAAGTCCCTAAACATGTTGTTCCTACCCCTAGAGGAACAAGGCCAGCAAACCACAGCACTTAACAAAAGTTCTCCACCTGAAAACACTCAAAAACAAGGTAATTCTGGATCATGTCAACTGCTCCATTGAGCATCTGCGCTGAATGTCAACTGCTCCACTGTCTACCTACGTTGAATGTCAACTGCAACAAAGGCTACCTGCGCTGAGCGAGTTTGGACAAGTGGCAGAGTCATTCCTCAAGGTGTCAATGCCCAGGAAGCTTCCAAAATGACACTTGGATCAGGGAATTCGACTGGTGATGAGTAAGAGGTTCCGAATCTCCAAGTGGAAGCAAGAACCTCCAAGTGGACTCAAGAACTGAAGTGGGAGAGGACACTAGTCAGTCTCAGACCAGCCTCAAGCTGACTCATCCTCTCTCCAAAACTCCTATATATAGATCTCTCTCCATGAAGTCTGTTGAGGCTGGAATTTAGTATTTGCAAGGAATTGTTGTTGGTTTGAGGCTAGAAATATTGGGTGTGTTATGCTTTGAAAGGAGCTGAAGAAGGAATTCCATTCTGCTGGGAAGGAGATGCTGGGTTGGAGCCCTATGGGTTGTATCTCTTCCTGAACCCTGTTACTTTCAATAAAGTTATCTTGATTCTTTCCTATATGCTGGTGTATTTTGTGTAATTCCATTAGTATATTTGATTTACTTCTAATCCTGAATCATTTATGAATATGTATATTTGCCTTTGTATTGTGTCCTTCTCTTGTTGCAAGTAGCTGTTCTCTTGTCACAGGTAGCTGTTCTCTTGTGATCTCGTGGGATTCAAGTAGTTGTTCTCTTGATCGAGCGAGGAGGAAAGTAGCTGTGGACACACAAAGAGAAGAGGATCTAGTTCGAGGGACAACCGGAAGATAATGGTAAGTCTGCCGATCTCCTCTCTTTCATATTTCATAAAGGAAGAAATCATGATAGCTGTATTCGTTTGTTGCTAAGGCGCTGTCACACCTTAGGTGGATAGGATCGTCCTAAATAGGCATTTTTCCCCACAACAAATTGGCGACTCAACTGGGGAAGAACTTGTTTATTCATTTCATTTGTGTTTCCATCATTTGTTTACTTCATAGACTTGACAGCAACTCTTGAACTGCATCTTTCCCGGATGCAATGTAAAAGTTGCTGCTTTGATCCAGTATGTTGGACTTGTCTATGATTTAAACTAGATCCACAAATGATTTGATTGATCCTTGTGATAGTCTTTAGTACCCTATCAAAGCATCCCTCTGTTTATACCTTGCTTGTGTTTCTGATTTGGCCTGAAACAATTGATTTTTGAGCATTTTGTGACCCAGAAACCAAGAGAAACGAGAGTTTCTCTCTTCAGCGCAGGCACTGTGAAGGCAGTCTGCATTTCAACGCAGGTCCCGAAGGGGCTACCTGCGCTGAATGTCAAACTGACAGTGTTGGACCTGCGCTGAACCAGTGTGGCCTTGTGCAGCTGGGGTTCTTTGTCCTCTTTTTCCCTATTTTGATCTCTGTTTTTGCAGCCTTTAACCAAGTATAGGTGCTAGTCTGATAACCCTTTTCTTTGCCTGAATTCTGCCCCAATTTTTGTACAAAAAGATTGTGAATGTTTTTATGTGTTTGTGGCGTCATTTACAATCTTCCTTTGCATGAGTAAAGTAGTCTTTCTGTAGCCTTTGATTCAGATCTGATTGAAAATGATCTTAGAAGAGAGTTCATTGGCTGTTTGTTCAGATTGATTATAGTTTTACTTTTGCTTATTGGTTTGAATTTGTTCTTTTCAAAGTATCAAAACGAGTCTTTATTCTGAAAATCGCATAGTGATTGTAATCTCTTCTACCCTTGTTGATTTCGAAGAAAGTGAACTTGTTTATTTTGATCATTGTAAAAGCAAATTCAAAGTTGTGCAAAAAGCTTTCTTTGTAGGCATTTATACCAAGAAAGTGAAAACAAACACCTACATTGTGCATTTTTTCATTTGATAAGTTTTCATGTTGGATTTAGTAAAAGTGCATTAGAGTGTGCTGATTGCTCTTTGAGAAAAGATAGTCGCTCTCTTTTCCCTTAGTAGCTAGGATTTTCAAAGTTGAAAGATAATAAAGCTTGCTTATCATCTTAGACTGCATTTAGGAATTTGTATCATACATCTCGTGGTGATCCTGAAAGACAAACTTTAAAAAGATCAACTTAAAATAAACTGAATGAACCTAACAACGCTTTGCAACATAACGCAAAACATAGAGGTCTAGGCTAGAGACGTGTTCCGGCGTCGTTAAGCCTAGTGACTGTCGATCTCGTGGAAGGTGGGTGATTCCTCCTGAGGGACGATAGCACTAGTACGGATTTGTGCTCCCACGTACCGTCGCGTATATATTGGGAGACCCCTATAGGCATATATCCTTTATCCTTAGGAAGCCGTGTCGGCCGCCCTACTGATCGCAATGCAGTGAACACAGCATTCACGAAGATCGACCACCCGTACCGTAAAAAGTATTCTGTGGTTTTGCGAAAAGTTTGGCACACCCTCTGCCTAGATCTCCAGAGCAGTTTCTTTTGGCCTTTTTCAGACTCTATACCAGAAAAAGTCCATCCGAGCATTTGTCACTTTGGGCTCGTTAAAAAATCGAAGGAGACTAGAGTCATCTTTAGATTTTTCTCGACTCTTTAAAACTGAAAAAGCAAGTTGTGTCTAAAGCGTCGTTAACAATTTATTTTAAACGGAACAATCACCCTTTATTCCTGCGTTGATCTTCGAAGTTAGTCTACCTTCATCACAAAGTTCTTGCAGAATCGCTAGGAAATCTTTTGGATAGACGAAATATGTCTGAACAATCATCGACATCCAGGACTGTGTCATCCGACACAGCAGCGGCAGAGCCTCCTGCTGCTACTCCAACGATGTTCGCTGTTATACCATCTGTCTCGGCAAATTGTCAACAACAAGCTGGAGTCCAATCAGAGACTGTTTCGACGACATGGTTAGTTCCTATTTCTTCATCCGGATTATCATCTGGTATTTCTTATGTTGAAACTCAACAACTTGATCCAATGTGTCTTCAAAGGCCAATCTACCCTTTAAGCACTGGATTGCCACCATATGGAGGGCAGTATGCCTTTTCATTGTTCCCCCCCGGAGAACAACCATATGGGAGTTTACAACAGAGTTCAGGTCAAACTGGAATTACATCCAGCGGATGGGTACCAATACTGCCTCAGCAACCAAGGGTTGCATATTCAATGCAACCAGTCCACCCTGTGTCGAATGTTGCCACTATACCTGGTATGTTGATTGCGTCGCAAGTACAAGCGCTACCTGTTGTATGTCAACCCCAAGTTTCTCAGGTTGCCATACAACAGCCTCTTGTCTCGACAACTCAATCACAACCTCCGGTTAGTGCCTCCTTATCTGGAGCGACTCAGGCTCAAACAAGTACTATGACTCCTCATCTTGGTCAATCATCCAGTATTGGACGACAGCAAATGGTCCAACAACCAGAGCTGGTTCAAACTCAACAACCACAATTCCAGCAATCATATCAAGGACCCGAGCAACAAGTCTTTGTAAGTAATGGGCAACCGTATAATAATGGTTATGCCCATCAAACTTGTCAAAGTTGCCAGCATCAAATACATTATGCTGGAATGCAAAGACCCACTGCTCAGGAAATTCCATCTTATCCTGGGTATGCTCCGCCTAACCTGAACCAACAGTTGCCCTTTGTAGCAACTCTAGAATTACCAGATCTAAACCGGCTGACAAATGATCCAATTTCTTATGCCCCTTGGTGGCCAGCGATTCCGCATAAACTTCCATCGGACATTCCTAAATTCAATGGAAATCCAGGTGAAGACCCATCGAATCACGTCATGACTTTTCATCTGTGGTGTTCGTCGAACACCCTAAACGATGATTCGATAAGGCTTCGCCTTTTTCAGAGGACATTGACGGGTCCAGCGGCTAAATGGTATATTGAATTACCTGGAGCCTCTTTCGACAATTTCAGTTCCCTAGCCACGACTTTCTTAACCCATTTTCAATTACCGATAAGGTATGAAACTGGAACGGAAATCTTAACCAACTTCAAGCAGACGACGGCCACACATATATCCGATCATATACATGAGTGGCGTCGTCGTCGTAGGATGGTAAAGACTTACGTTCCAGATCAGCTGTTAGCTGAATGGTTTATAAAGTCGTTACTTCCTGCCATAACGGAAGATGTGGCCAAGGGGGGAGTCGTAACGGAGGAGCAAGTTATTGCTCATGCACAATATCTAGACTTAGTATATACTCAGTCCGGCACACTCAATGATAAAATACCTGACGCCCCTAGACCGGAATTTTCAATTCCTCCTCCTCCTAAATCAAATAGTGACTCTCACGCCGGCGATGGCATGATTGGCGCAACAGACATGAAATCAACAAAGGCTATATCTAAAAAGACCCGTATGATTTCCGGTCAAAATGCAAATGAGGAACTTCTTGCCTCGGAAGTAAGTGCCGTGTCAGACGACAAGGGCAAACGACTGAAGCAACCAGGGGGAAAGAAGAAAAAGAAAGGGAGAAAAAGGAAACCCCCTACGGGGTGTCATATATGCGATGAGGATCATTGGACAACAGATTGTCCATACAAAGCTGAGCTTAAAAGATTCTTTAAGAGTTCGAAAACCTCAGCTGTGTTGACTGATCCATTTGCAAGCCCGAGAACCGAACTGGTTGCTAATCAAAATGCTTCCCGATCCCAAGTGCTTATGTTGTCTGTATCAAAACAGCAAAATGATGCTTTGACGAGGAATAATGATTACAGGAATCCAAAGCTGTCGAACAACAAGGCTAATGAACAACCTAGTAGTTTGACAACAACTTTGACCGAAGTTGTGCCACCCATCGTCGTTGAGCCAATGATAAAGTCGCAAAAGGGAGCAGTACACAAATCGACATTTAATCCTTGTGCGAAAATAGCACAGATAGAGGACCTGGCCCAATCGTCGTCCGTTATGTCGACACTTGAGGTACCACAAAATTGCTTCTCCCAAGAGCAAGCTTTATTATCAGCAATAGGTGGAATTGACCCAATGGATTCCAATCTTGTGGCCTTTTATCATAAAGGATATGACCCTCAGTTACCAGCTCAACTAGCTTTCCTTATTCAAGTGAAATCCCTCAACAAAACTGTTCATCGAACAATTATTGATGAGGGGGCATCTACATGCATTATGTCGATGAGTTGCTGGAAAAATTTAGGATCTCCAACCTTGTCGAGGTCTGCGACGACGTTAAAAGCATTCGACGGAAGGACATATACCCCATATGGTATACTAAATAAATTGAAAGTTGAACTAGAGGGAAAAACGGTAGAAATAGATGTTGAAGTCATCGATGGGAATCTTGATTACAACATCCTACTAGGAAGACCATGGATATATGCCATGGCAGCTGTTGTGTCGACCTATTTTAGGAAGATTGCATTTCCCTTCCAAGGAGGAATTACAATCGTTGACCAACAAACTTTTCTCCCCAACAGTTCGCAAGTTACGGGAAGCATTCCAATGATCCATGGAAGGAATCATTCGCTCCAAGATATCGGAGTAGGTCTCCTAAAAGACCCTGCCTTAATGGGTACTTTTGCCCTACCGCCTCCGAGTAATCTGGCGGAAGTGGCCACAGTGGAATATGAGACCTTCTACATCTAATGGATTTGGACGCCGAGGATGGTTCTTATCTTATGTCAACCTCGTTAAAAAATGAAACAAGGAATCATGAGGATAGTTCTTTTACTGTGTCAACCTCATTAAAAAAATGAAACAATCCCCTTTCCAAATCTCAAAGGTAAACCTTCATTCCAACCACCGAGTTGAATGCAATGAAGCTTGGGGGGCATGCACCGCGTTTTGCGTTGTTATGCTGGGGGCATGCAAACTTATCGAGCAGTTTTACCGCGGAATTTATGCTCGTTAAAAAATAGAAAAGCGAGATTCGAGCAGTTTTAGCATAAAGTTCATGCTCGTTAAAAAATAAACGCAAGATCCGAGCAGTTTTAACGCGGTCTTCATGCTCGTTAAAAAATAAATATAAGCAGTGAGCAATGTTTCCTCCGGAGTTTAAGCTCATTTTTAACTAAAAAATGAACCTATCCCGGTAAATAACCGCTGTGATCGTAAATTTATCAGCCATAAAATCCTTGGTCGTGTTTGCACCTGCCACCTCCACTTTCATTTGGCCGATCGTTCACCTCCATATGATTGTTTACCCATTTTGAGGAACAGCTGCGAAGAGTGATTTCACCTAGCCATCCTTGTGACACTGCCGTGATTGGAAAATTCCAACCTGTACCTGGAATCAGTTGCTATCCCTGTTTATCACTCGTTCCTCAAAAGACAAGTCTTCTTTAAGCTCTTTTCAACTGACTCGTAAAATATGAAAAGATTGCCGAGTTTTGGCCTTCCAGCTCATTAAAGGACCGGAAGAGCTATCCCTCCTCTAGATTTTAATCTTTTTGGACCTGAGGGATTATTGCACAAAAAGGTCAAGCGCTTGTTTTATTCGACTCTTTAAAGTTATCGAAAACTCATCCCTTCTGTATTGTTTTATACTTTTTCGGACTTAAGGGATTAGATGACGAAAAAGGAATTCTGGAGTTAACTTTATGTACCTTTTCAGACTCTCTAAAAATGAAAAGGACCGAGTTATCCTTGTCGTTAGACTCGTTAAAATTATTAAATAGCGACAAACTTGTCTTTAGACGAGAACGAGTTTCACTATCGCTAAGCTCGTTAAAACATAGCGATGGGCTTGCCCGAAGGGTAGGTTATAGAACAAGCATATGTTATCCTCCTCAAGCTTGACAAAAATAAAGAGGTACTGGTCAGCAATGACTGGGGAAAAATTGGGAAAAATCAAGAAAACTTTGATGGTAGCAGGTCGCTCTTGAACATGACACTTTTCCTTCGTATCACCATTCGGGTTGGGTTGTTTCATTCACCGATCACATCACCATGGTCTTGCCATACCATCCATATTTGGGGTAATGCTACCGATCCATCGCATTAGTGTCGCTATATGTTCAAGAGAAGTCGTTCAGAAAGAGTCAACCGGTTCCCATCCACTGCCATTCATTATCCTTCATCCGTTCATGACCGCCACCCTGAATCATATGTCACAGATTGTTTTCACCTCCATTAAAATCATTAGCTCCGTTCCATGTCACCGATGTGGGATTCATTAAGGCCTTCCTTTGACGGATCGCTCCTTGTCGACATCAGCTCATTATCCAAGGAGTTGATCTAGGAACAACCCCTTCAGTACTTTGAAGCTTGCATGCCTCAATGGCAGGTTTCTCACTTCCGGCGATAGGTATACATCAATGACCTTCGACCAGAAGAGTTTGCATGGTGTTCGACGCCAAGTCCTTTATTCACACCACGTGAATTGTACTGCAGTACCTTGAGGGTCATTATCATTATCGGTGATTCCTCTCGCGCTTGTTAACGGTTTACCCCATTGACCGGTAATCAAGCGATGTCTTTCCATGTTCGACTTCAGCGCAATTCTCACATGGATCGACTTGTACTTAGAGTGAAGATCGAACGAGTTTGAAGACCTCGGATCTAGTTTCATCCATCCGGGCTGCGATATATATTCAGGAAACATAAAGACATTTGACATGTACATCATTGCAGCGGATGATCATCCTACTCAAAGGATGATAATTTTCACCAAAATTATCAGTCTACCATCAGACGATCGTCTGTTCTATGTACAAAAATGAATTTATAAAGCTGAGCATGGGAATGCTCGCCTCAGCTAGATCATGAAAGCAGAATGAATCATAATGTATTGTATTGTATTTTATTACAGGTCTCCTCCCAGCAGATGGATGAACTTCGGACCCTCCTGGATAAAGCATTTCACCCGATAAACGGCCTCATACTTTAGGGGGCAACTGTTATAGACATTTTTGTGCCTGGCATCACTAAGCATGAAATGTCAATAATCAAGGGATCCAAAGTCCCTAAACATGTTGTTCCTACCCCTAGAGGAACAAGGCCAGCAAACCACAACACTTAACAAAAGTTCTCCACCTGAAAACACTCAAAAACAAGGAAATTCTGGATCATGTCAACTGCTCCACTGAGCATCTGCGTTGAATGTCAACTGCTCCACTGTCTACCTATGTTGAATGTCAGCTGCAACAAAGGCTACCTGCGCTGAGCAAGTTTGGACAAGTGGCAGAGTCATTCCTCAAGGTGTCAATGCCCAGGAAGCTTCCAAAATGACACTTGGATCAGGGAATTCGACTGGTGATGAGTAAGAGGTTCCAAATCTCCAAGTGGAAGCAAGAACCTCCAAGTGGACTCAAGAACTGAAGTGGGAGAGGACACTAGTCAGTCTCAGACCAGCCTCAAGCTGACTCATCCTCTCTCCAAAACTCCTATATATAGATCTCTCTCCATGAAGTCTGGGGAGGCTGGAATTTAGTATTTGCAAAGAATTTCTGTTGGTTTGAGGCTAGAAATATTGGGTGTGTTATGCTTTGAAAGGAGTTGAAGAAGGAATTCCATTCTGCTGGGAAGGAGATGCTGGGTTGGAGCCCTATGGGTTGTATCTCTTCCTGAACCCTGTTACTTTCAATAAAGTTATCTTGATTCTTTCCTATATGCTGGTGTATTTTGTGTAATTGCATTAGTATATTTGATTTACTTCTAATCCTGAATCATTTATGAATATGTATATTTGCCTTTGTATTGTGTCCTTCTCTTGTTGCAAGTAGCTGTTCTCTTGTCACAGGTAGCTGTTCTCTTGTGATCTCGTGGGATTCAAGTAGCTGTTCTCTTGATCGAGCGAGGAGGCAAGTAGCTGTGGACACACAAAGAGAAGAGGATCTAGTTCGAGGGACAACCGGAAGATAACGGTAAGTCTGCCGATCTCCTCTCTTTCATATTTCATAAAGGAAGAAATCATGATAGCTGTATTCGTTTGTTGCTAAGGCGCTGTCACACCTTAGGTGGGTAGGATCGTCCTAAATAGGCATTTTTCCCCACAACAGTCTTCCTAACATCATCTTCGGGATCCCAATCCAGTACATTGATCCTCCTACAAACACTCCTCTCTATCAAAACAAAACTTATACAACTTTGACTTTGGTTCAATTTATCATAACCACCTACTCATTTTCTTCAATTCCATAAAAACCTCGACAAGAATCCACTTCTATTCTGGAAGCATTTGGTGAGGGGTGAAAATCCCATATAAAGCGAACCAAAGACAAAGCATCACAAGCAACTCCCGCTCCTCCTAAACCAAGAAATCCTTCTTCTCCATGCGCTTAGTGTGATGTTGTTGGGAATTCCACCAATAATTGTCCTAAGCTCCCTTATATTAAAAATTTTGTCTCTAATAATTTTCTTGACCCTAACATTCTTGAGGTCCATGTCACCTTAACTGAGTCTGCCAGGAATAAGAAAACCTTAAGCATTAATAACCCTTGTGCTTTGTGTGATAAGTATGGACATTACTTCCATCACTGTCCCCTTCTCGAATATATTTGTGATTGATCCAGATTTAAACAAGAATGCAGAAAATTACAGAAATAACCATAAATACAGAGATGCAGTGGAAATAATAATTCATTTCTTTAATGTAAAATACTGAAATATGCTTACAAATAGAAATGGAAATAAACCAGCTAGGGCCATGGAAGCTTATCGTTAAGAAGAGATGTGGCAGCTACATCCTCTGAAATGTGTTGTAATGAGGCTTGAAGGTCTATATATTGTTGAGAAATAATGGAAAACCATAAACATCCAAAAACCTAACCCTAGAAGATGAAACACCAAACTGTGGGCCTCGTTTGGGTAAATTGGTACACCAACTTCTCGGGGTCATAACTTTGGCATACGATGTCTATTTGATGTGCGCAATATCTTGTTAGAACAATCTATCCAATAACTACAACTTTTGGAAGAGCGAAATCAATCCATGGACCAATGTTGCTCCTAGTTTTCCCAAAAAATGTCGTTTAGGGCCTCAAAACAACGCTGGAAGTTCAGGACCCAAAAAACTGCTAAAAATAGTAAATTGTGATACAGTTAAGGAAATTGAAACGCTGAAAGAGACAGTTGTGGGGGTTCAATTGGGATAGGTGGGTGGCCACCAAAATCCACTTAGATTATGATACACTTTAATTTATTTGGGAGTTAGATTTCACTCATAGTGACACAACTTCCCCTCTACCTACAGTTTCTGGCCTCTCTTATTTTCTAGGATAGGAGTATTTCAGCCATCCATTGTGATTCCCCCTCTTGATTTCTAGATGATATATAGTTCAACTCTTTTTCTCTACCTATCGTCATCCATGGCATAGATCCATTCACACTCTTTAGGATTTTCCTATTGTGCATCTTTCGAAACTTCTTTGAACGACACTTCAGTTTCAACATTTGTAGATGTCACACCTACTAGTATTCTTCCAACTCTTCTTATGATGTGCATGTGAACCATGTTTCCCATGGTGATTCGGTCCATAAACCATTACCATGAACCCGTGAATTTCAACCACATCCACCTTGTGGCCATTACATTTCCGCACAATTTTTGGGTAAGGGGGCATCTATTTTTGATAGTCTAAGAGAGCCAATTCTCCAGAAACATCCTAGTGAAACTATTGGTGTCAAATCTAGTACCATTATTCTTCCCCATTTAGAAGAACGTATAGAGTCTCATATAACTTTAGATCACTCTAGGGATGATCCACTCAGTCATTTATCCATCTTACATGAACAACCCAGTCCCTCAGACATTGTTGTTATTCGAGAATTATGTCATGTAGATGAGCATCAATTCACTATTTCTGAAGCAACTCTTTCGTATGGTGACACCATGTATGTAAATGTAGAAATTCAGTCCATTTGAATCATATACGCAGTTCCAAATGACATTGGTAATCAACCATTTCCTTTCTCTTATTGTATCTATCCATTCTTCCCATAAGAAGACAACCATAAACAAGCCAAAATGACAAACCATATCATCACAAAAAGCTGCATAACCACATTATGTATCAAAGCATCCGTTCATATGCTTGGAATCCATTATTCTAAGTACATCTGACATATCCATAGCATGTTATAATGAAACATACAAAATTAGGGGACATATATGCCCCTACAACTCCTCATCATCCTATAGAGGATCTCGTGCTAGTTGGGACGAATGCTTGAATCCATTATCTGAGCACTTGGAACACAATGGAACTCCACAAACTCATCCAACTAGGTAGTATCATTCCCACCTGATCAGTCCCATCAATCATCATATCTTGGGGGGAAATATAGCATTCTTAGGGGCATGATGGCTCCCCCTAACTGGCTTCTCACTTGATTAATATCAGTCTCAACCTAGATCCTAATGATCTAGGTATGTTCAATTATGCTCTCATTCTTCGATAGTGTTTCCTACTGGGCTCTCTAACAAGCCATATACATCACATATTGTAGATGCTTGCTATCATATCTTCGAATATTATACTCTATATGGTTCCAGACTTACCACCCAGCCCTATGTTTCACTTGGTGGGGAAGGATGAATGTGGACACCCTCTCACCTTTCATTCCCTTATTCTTCCTTCCTTGATTCTTCATCAGGAACCGTTCTTCTAAGAAGCATTAAGGCCATTTTTAGACAAGTAAGTCCACCTACCTGAAAGTCGAAGATCTGAATTCCAAAGGTTGTTTTCTTTACTATGAGATTACCAATATTTTTTGCCTTGTCCTCCTATCCAAGTTTTCTTACAGCTCATTATGCAAATGAATTTAATTTGGGGGCAAGAAACCTCTTTTATAAGAAAAACCCTAGTTTTTGCGTTCAACATTACAATCAAATTGTATCTCAATTTAATTAACCATAAACACCATTGGAAATCTATCACTAAGATCTATAATGGGTCTCTCTTTGTTTATGGTAAATTGAAACTCTACCACAAAGCCTTTTTTCCTTGAGGTCCCACGTTACTGCCCATCAAAATTGAATATCTTCATATGAGTCACTTGTATTTTGGTACCATTTTTCCTTTACACTTGTTGACTTACGTGTCAGTTTTGTTCATGAGTAACCCTTATTTACTCATGTTTTTATGGTCCCCTTCGGGCCTCTCCCATGTGATAGCATTATCGAGTCACTCTTATTCAGGTAATTTGTGATGAGTCACCCTTGAATCCATGGAGTATGTTTGGAGTCCCATTGAGTCTCATTACAATATATCATCCATATTTACATCACTTTAATCCCATTTTTCTCATATTTTTCCTCCACCTATAGTAACCTATCTTTAAAAACACTTTGTCTCAATAATTGACCATCCCCACTTGAATCGAGTTAGTCACTTCTAGCTCAACCATGCTCACTATTCTATGAAATGTGAAGTTTATAGTTAACCACTCACCTCGTATCATTCCATCACCATCTATAGTCTTAGTACATCAGTCACATTACTATGATCCTTGTGCCTCTGTTGAGGAATCCTCTTTGCCTCAACTGTAGCAGGGCCTCTTCTGTCAACTTGAACACATCTTTTATAAACAAGTGGTTGAGAGGGCATTGTACCTTCTCTCCATCCTTCATCATTGTTCGGTGCCTCATGTCCAATAAAGGGAAACATCATTAGGCTTTGACTTGGTTGTTTCTTGCGTGCTCGACTCCATCTCATTATCGCATGTCCGAGAATCGTACAGTTAATTGTCCAATAATATAGTATATTGTACCATCATTTCTAAGGTGTCTGTGAGATTTTCAAGACCTCATGAGGGGGTGATGCTTCAAATAGCCCCCCATATTCTTATATGAAAGGATATTTTCATCCAACCTTTGATGTATTTTTCTGGATTTGATTGGATTAGTTCCTGTCACTTGCACTGCCTACATGATGCATGTCACATATAGATGATCCATTTAGATCATAAGAGCCCTTTCATATCCAATAGGGTTTCTTTGGTTTTTATCTACCCTCACCATGTCATTGTAGGTGGGAATTATGTCTTATGTACTCAGATCAGAAATTATTATTCTATTCAGTCCTAACTTCTATTTTTCTAGGTGCATTATGTTGTAAAGTGTAAGTAGGTTTACTCTCCATAATGACATGTAATTATGATTTTCTATAAGAGATGTAAATAAGAAAAATAAAATTTTGTAATTCTTGCATCATGGTTTCATTTGGAAGATATTTTATTTTAATATAGGATCCCATTGATAGCCCTTCGGAATTTTTTCATCGATTTAGAAAAGTATAAAGAGTCATTGTCATGTAATGAAGACATGCTACACGTTGTAAAGAGTCACACTTGTCTATGTAAAGTCATCCTCCAAGGCCTTGTCACTAGCCCTCTTCAACTCAGCCTACAATGAAGAGAAGAATCCATAATATGACGTTGACCCTCCTTCAAGTGATCATGTTAGCCTAAAGGACATGAGAAATCATGTAAACGTACAAGTACTTGACCTCACTTCAAAGCAAGAAATTATGTCAAGCTAGTCTACAAGGAAGTGCGACAAACATATTCAAAGAAGTATCTATCTCAACGAAGCAAGAAAGAGGAATTTCAAGTTATTTTGTGAACAAGTATGGGTATTACATCATTGCAAGTTTGAAGGAAGAGGATACGAAGGTACCAAAAGAAGGTCAAAGGGTTCAAAACCACATCAAAGTAATCTTATTTGGGAAGAAGATCTTGCTAGAAGGGGCCAAGAAGTAGTACATTAGGTCTCTCTCTTGAGACCTCAATAAAACTGAGATTCTCAAGGAAGATGAGAAGAGGATGACTGAGATTCTAAAGTATGTCGAGTAGAGGAAGACTAAGATTGTAAAGGAATTCGAGGATCAGTGTTTGAAAAAGAGGTTAGTGACTTAGTCTTGGGAGGCCTCTATTGTCAAGGGTCATTGTCATGGTCTTGGTTTTCATTAATTGAAGGTCTATAAGAAGAGTTTTTTTTGAGTTGTCATTTGAAAGAGTGAGAGGTTTTGGAAATGGCTGACAAGCATATATATTGTATATATTGTCTCTCTATTTGTTCATGATATGGTAATTATCTTGATGAAAGGAGCACAATAGTAAGTACAAGGAACATAATATTCTAAGTAAGAAGAAAAAGTCTATCACAAGCAGTTATCACAAGTAGAGAAATCACTTAACTACTCATACCTTAGATTTATCAATATGCTTTCAGAGCTACGATGATAAATCCAAGAAGGGGAATCTAATCAATAATACACACAAAGATCAAATTTCAAGGAAGAAAGAAAGTAGGAAAAATAATACCAATCAAGAGTTCAAGATATTCATCTTATTGAAACCCTAGATCATGTAAATGTACATTAACAAAAAGTCTTGGAATCACCAGCAACGAGGAAGCATAAATAAATACTAGAACCCTAGTAGAATCTCCAAGATCATCATTCGTCCATCATATTAGCGGTGGAATATTTCTAAAGAAGTACCTTCCTATCCTCAAAACAATCATATGATAAGAATCAAGTTCATACCCACCAATGCAAATCTAGTTGAAGATTTTATCTTCACAAGTAAGTACCTTTTCTCTTATTATATAGTAAAACAACTTCAAGTTTTAAGGAAATTCAGATGCTGGTTGGCATATCAAACATATTTGTTGGGAAAGAAAGGAAAGACATAGTCCTAGAAGATGATCCAGGTCTGGGTGTGACAAAGGACCCTTCTAAGACCTTTTACTTTTGTGATGTGTTAAATTTCATTTTCAAAAGAACATAAATGAATACAACTGCATGCTATAAAGAAGAGGAACATGAAATTCATCAACACATGGAAACATAAGCTGTTGATAATAGAGTTCGTCCAGGAGGGACTACGTCTCGAGGCCCCGGTGTCAATATGGTGTAGGCCGCCGCATTAAGTGTTGTCCATAGTGATGATGTACATAAGAGGTTATGTTGCTATCATACAAGGAAAATTCCCTCATGCAGGAGTGAATCCAAGAGATGTTCCACTATAGGAACTCTCAGTCAAAAGACTCCTATCAGTCTGACACAAAACTCATGCGTGATCATCATACCACCAACATGGCATAAAAGGGATTTCAATGTAAACATGCATTGCAACAAATGAGTATCCCATCATCATACAACCAAGGGATCTAAAAACACAACATGATGAATCATGATAATATGTACATCACATAGATGATTCTGCATCACATCAAGCAAGAATCATGAAAAAAAAGTAAGAAACATGATCCAACATCAAGCATCAAACATCGATCTGTGTAACACAATGCATAGCAAAAGAAGTACATGAACACACTCCATATACCTCACATACATGGGCCATGTTGGCTTATTGGGCCCTGACCTAGGTTCGGAAGAGTTATTAGCCAAACAAATTCCGCAGCTACCAACCCTTTCAGCAATAGCCCACGGAGCAAGGACTGATGTCTCACCCGAGGTAGCAGGGGAGGGTGCTAGAACCAGTTTTCTACAACCTTTGGATGTCTTGATGTGCTCTCGAGGGGTCGTGAACTGTTCTATGGCCTCGCGCCACCCTGTACTTCTATCAGGCTTTTGCATAGATCCGCACAAGTGTACTTTCTTATTATTGAAATTGTTACAGATCTGATCTTCTTATTACAGTCTTTAAGAAAACATTTAATAATAAAACCGAGTGTGCAAAATCATAATTATTTAAATATATCAACTCATATAACAAATGAATAAACTAGAACACAATAGATCCGCGATACTTTAGAAACCACTTATCTTTATTAATATATTCTGTCAATACAAGCAGATCCACCCTGCGTACTCAATGGTAGGGGTTCGCGCACACAGCTACAGACTCTACCAGGCCTCTGCACACACAGCTGCGGAGCCTCTATCTATCTACCAACACCCTTGACTCAGACTTACAAATGCAAAGGATATTGCCTTCACAAACCTATACCATCAAGATCCAAAACAAAAACGGCCTTCTACCCTTAGAGCCTCGCCCTATTTATACATTCCCATTGTCCGATAAACATGGGCAGGCCGACTTGCTTCCTATTATTCTATATTATTTTTGGGTGGAAAACCCCTTGACTCAACCTATTACATTTAGCGCTCCCCTCAATTCAGAGATTTACAATATTCTTACCCTCACTTCTAGGCTTTATGCCCCAAAACTATTACACAGGGTCTCCTCTACCCAATAGGCCCCCAACACAATCATCGTGACTCATCCTGAGTCACTCATTGGTGTAGTGATAAGTGCTACCTAGACTTCGCGGTCCACCATCCCTGTGAGTGATGCAATTCATTCTACTGCTCCCTCTTTGTCTCCTACAACTCTTATTCCTGCTTCATTGCCCCCACTAATTTTCACAACTAATGATGCTCATTCTGCTCTACTCGGTTAACATAGAGCACCCCCTCATAGGATTTTAGCTCAAGTTGGTGTGCCACATATGGGAATTCTTCATGCCAACACAACAAGTTTCCAATTTTTGGTCTCTTATACGCACTGTCTGCTGCAACTTGTGTTGCAATTTTGCAAAGGTAATTGTCGCTATCTACGAGATCCCAATCTTCAAGGTGCATTAGAGACAAATTGTTAATTGAAATTCCTTCATTTTTCTTTGTATTTATAGTCTTTCCCTTATCTTCTATGGTTTTCCAGCCATCCCATGGGTTAGGCAGCGACATCCGGACCAGTTTTGCTTCATGTCTAAGAATTTCTGGCACATCCCCTACTATTGTGGTGCTCGCAATCATCGAAAACATACTATCTGGAAAGTCCTTCATCTACAATGGCCATATCACAACCCTTGGGCTTACTCCTTGAGCATAAATAATGAACAGTTCCATATCGACAGGAAGGCACAATGGCTTACTTTCGTCAAAATCCCAGATCATTTGGCAGGTGCTTCCCTGTGATTTATAAGCATTCTAAAATTCAAATTCATCGGTTCCTTTTCTGGTGTTGTAATGTTAAGCCTGTGGCAGATCATTCCAGATCTGGCTCTTACTACGTCTCTTAATTGCCCGCTACCCGCTCCCTTTTTCCATAACTCAGGCATCTTGTCATGAATAGTGTCAGAAATGGTCACCTCTCTGCTTGTCCATGCAGCAGGGCAACCTCTTATGTGCAACTGCGACCCTGGTGACATACCAATTCAACGTTCCCCCTGATTGTCGCGCAGCTTCCCCAGAGATTGCTTTAACATCCCTCGCTCTCTTTAAACTGCCTAGAGCGGTGAGACTATCCTTTGGTCAGTTAGTCCTGCGGTCGACCCACCCGTGTAGAGCTTCAAGCGACTGCCATTTACTCTACCTAGGAAAGGTTCTCCATTCACCCACATCTGTGACTTCTTGGACTACATAGGGTCCCAACCAATGCAGTCAGAGTTTTCCAGGGAATTTATCGAACTTGTTGTCATACAGTAATACTAGAACATTTTCTTTGAATGTGCACATCTTGATATGGCAATCATGCCATGCTTTTTCCCACCGCTTCTGTACCTGCTGATGGATTCCTGATAAAAACCATTCCTCCTCAAGTTCTTCAAGATTCACGATCCTCTCTTCTGAAGCTGCGCGGTCTACCATGCCTGTTGTCACTGCTACTTACTAGCTAGGTACAATGTATTCCATTGCCATGACGACTTCCTTGCCATAGACTAACTAGAAAGGCATCTGCCTCATCAACATCTTACACGTTGTTCGATATGACCATAACACAGGAGTTATGTGCAAATCCAAATCATTCTGTTGTGCATTACATACCTTTCTCAACGCAATCTCCTGGATTTTGTTGAAAGATTCAACGGTCTCATTTTACTACCAATGGTACGGTGTGCTTTGTTGATTATATATCTAGAACTCCTCAATCAGCGTGCTGATAGCTTCATTTAGGAAGTGTATTCCGAGGTGGCTCATTAGAATCTTTGGAAATCCAAACCATGTTAACACATTCTCAAACAAAAATTTCGCAGCTTTGGCAGCTTTACAGTCCTTAACTGGCTGTGCTTCCGCCGATCAGGTCAAGTACTCTGTCGTGGTGATGATATAGTGTGCCCCCATATTTCCTAGAGGTGTGATAGGCCCCACAAAATCGATTTCCCATTTCTCGAATGGTTGCAGCATCATCTATCGCTTGAGTGGCATTTCATCCCTTTGCGATGGTTTCCCAGTCCGTTGACATACGTTGCAGGCCAGACAATATGCTTTTGAGTCTTGATGTAGAGTTGGCCACCATAGTCCTACGCGAAGAATCTTCTATGCTGTGGCGTGTCCTAGATAATGTCCTCCTGTAACCCCCCCATGTGCTTTGGCAAGGATCTGTCCTCGCTCAAGTTCCGGTACATATCTTTGTAATATTTCATTGTTGCCCATTTTATAGAGGTACCCTGCAATAATAGTAATGTCTATTGGGTGTATCACCATTTCTTCCTTCTACTGAACCAAATACCCCTGCGGCATGGTTCCTGTGGTTAAGAAGTGGATTATATCCTCAAAGTGGCCATCCATGATGCGTAGTACATAAAGCTGTTCATCAGGTGGTCCCTCCTCTAGCTTTGTGGGTTCTTCACCATTCTCAATTCAGGACAAGTGATCTGGGCCTGCGTTTATATGTCCCATCTTTTTGATGACCTCAAAACCATATTCCTAAAACAATAACAACCATCTACAAATGCACCCCGCCAACATACGCTTATTCCCTAGGTATTTTAGCATAGAGTGATTAGTATACATCTTAAAGTGTCCTTTGAGTAGATAGTGGCGGTATTTCTGGAGCGTGTATACCATCGCCAATCCATCACGCTGAGTAGTGGAGTAGTTCTTCTGAGCTTTGGACAACTATCGACTTTCGAAAGTGATAGGGTGATCAATTCCTTCCACTCCTTGTTGTGTGAGTACCGTGCCCAATGCAGTACACGACGTGTCCAAATGAACATGAAATTCAATGTCCCATTTTGGAAAGACCAATATAGGGGCTGATGCCATATTTTCCTTGAACGTTTCTAGACTTTTGTTACATTCATCATTGCAGCAATAAGTAGCGCCGTTTTTCAACAACTATTCCATCGATGCCATGATTTTCGCATAGCTCTAGATGAACTTTCAACACTAACCAGTGTGTCCGAGCGTGGCGCGCGACTCCTTGACACTTCACGGCGCTTGCAGATTTAGTATGACAACAATCTTTGTCGGGTCTACCATCAGGCCTTGCTTGAAGACCACATGGCTGAGCATGTTCCCAAAGGGGACAAGGAAAGTATACTTCTTTATATTTAGCACAATCTGGTGCCATCGGCAAGTATCCAACATTAACTGTAAGCTCATGGTATGTTTCTTAACTATCCAAAATACAGGCCAATCATCAAGATATATCTCTAAGAACTTATGTATAAATTCCTTGAATGCAGCTACCACAATGCGCGAGAATATCACCGGTGCATCTTTAGTCCAAAGGCCATCACCATATACTGAAAACAACCCCATTCGGTAGCAAAAGTTGTTTTAATCATATGCTTTGGTGCAATCTTGATCTGGTGGTAACCCGAGGAACCGTCCATAAAGGAGTAGACTTCCTATCCCCCAGCATTTTCCAGTACTTCGTCTGTAAATGGAATTGGGAATGGATCATTAACACTTGCATCATTGAGCTTCCTGAGATCCACATAGAATCGAATTTCTCCCTTCTGTTTTTTCTCCTGTACAAGCATAGGACTTACCCAGTCAGATTCCTCCAATGGTTCTATTATGCTTTCTGCAAGAATTTTATGCAACTCTTCACGAACCTTTGCTTTATATTTTGCATTCAACCAATAGAGCTGCTAATTGATTGGATTTGCATCTAGCTTCAAATTTATCTGCATCATTCCTAGGTCACTGAGGATTCCTTTTAACTCCATTAATTTTTTCGGGAATAAATTGTGATATTCGCGAAGTAACTTGACAGCCTTATCCACTGTTGCATCATCCCAATAGTCTCCAAGCATTGCATACTTCGGCTCCTCCTCCATACCAATGTTCACTTGTTTTGCTTTCAGTGGCGCAGTGATGATGGGGTCCTCAATCACTGGTTCAGGCACCTCGCGACTCCCCTCTATTTCTGGAATATTGATGTTTCTGGGATCATCCTCATCATCTTCAACCTGTATGTTGTAACATTTTAGGGCCCGACTTAAATGGTGCAACCCGTCTGGCTCCACTATTTCTTCCAGTTCCAATGGTATTTTGAAAATGGCAGCCCTCACCACTTGTAACGCATCATCAACATTGTCCATCCATTGGTCCTCAAATAGGAATGTCAACAAAAACCCTTTGCGCCAGATATCCCATTTGCCTATACCATGTCAGCGTTCTCTCTCAGTATACCAGTTCCTTGGGATGACATCCAAGGTATGATAAAATAAGTGTACCCACTCTGGTTGGGGCTCTTCTCCATAGGCTTGGTTCCATCTGGTATGGTGCATGCGTGAGTCATCACGTCCATCGTATTTCTCACTTATTGGTAGTTCCAGTTTCCCAAATTTTATCTGCATCATGCACCTGTAGCCGCAACAATCTTCGAAGGTTCCTTCATGTCTTCCCCACCAACGCGTAGGCGTCGCGCAGAATGCCCTTTTTAATCCATCGAACCATTGGTGCTCTGGTACCATGCCTTCAAAATTTGTTAGGAATTCATCTACCGCTATCAGCCCATCATACATTGGCAGTTTGCAATCCTGAGCTCTTATGCAATACAGTGACCTATTCATCATATTGCAGTTCAACGTTGTTATTCCATTCAACTGATTATGCCATCATTCGTCTTCCTCATCTGAATTTGCAATGCAGGACTCTGCATGCTCCCACGATATTCGTTCTTCTGCAGTTGGATTGACCCAATCTTGATTTCATGTAGTAATCTTGTAGATACAATCCAGTTCATCATCACTTCCTTTCTCGCGCACCGATTCAGTGTAACACGGTCCTTTAGCTGGGTCTAGCAGAAGGACTACACGGAGTGACTTCTTCTCAAATATCATTTTCCTATTTTTTAAATTAATGACCCCATTCATATTGGTGGCCCAGTCTATCCCTAACAGCAGAGGTTAAGGACTACTTTCATCCATGATTTCTATTACCTCAAAGTCTATTTGTGTGCTCGCGCCTTCTATATCTACCGTAATTCCTTGTAGTCTTCCCATGGGTAGGATCTTTTGTTGGTTCGCCATTCATAATTGAATAGGAGACCATTGCAACGTGGGCTTTCCCATGCACTCCCAAGTCAGTTTAGGTAGCACGTTTGCATCCGAGCCTAAGTCCAGAGTGATTTGATCCATCTCATAGTCAGCAATCTACGCCATCAATCACATTTCCCATCCAGTATGCAAAGCATGTTTCCCCAATTTTTGGACCATGTAATGTTCACGCTGTTATCACCATAAATTTTTTGTTTCTAAGCTTTGGAAAGTTTGCCTTGTTTCTAGTCATAGTCTTATAGGTTTTGAGTCATCTCATCTCAACAAGTGTCATTCTCTTTTCCAAAACGTTTCCTAGCCTCATTCCATGTCCTAAAAGCCTCACCATGTGTTTTGACATCAGTTTGACTCCAAATGTTTCATGTTAGTCTTGGTCTAGTATTTCCATGGTTGTTTTCGTGTGTAATATCTATAAAAGAGTCTTGTTGGTATGGTCAAATAGGGTCAACACTCCGTTCTTGCCCATCACTGGTCCCACATCACCTAAAATTCCATTTGTCAAACTTGTTTCAAGGTATTCATAGTGAAAAACTCACTCTAAGTGTTTTCTTAGTGCAGAGACTGTAAAAAACCAGTTTTGCGCTATGAAATCACTGAACTAGGAGTTTTCGTAGTGCGCTACGAAACCCCTGAAGGAGCTTATTTAAACAGAAAAACTATTTTTACTAGTTAACTTCCAGAAGGTTTCCTAACCAGCGGACAACTCAATTTTGAAAACTGAAAGAGGATTTTCTTCCTAACATGCTTAAATACAAAAACCTCTTTCATTTTCTTCAAATTCATTTTAAGGTGGGAGGCATTTATGGTTAAACTTGCGGTATGACACTGCCGAAAGTCAAGCTTGGTCTTTTGGTTTTAGCAGTCTTTTTCAAGATCATTTTCTGGTCCCATGAAAAGTTATTTTGGAATTATGAAGGAGGTTTATCTTCACCAAATCTCTGGCTAAAATAACCTATCTCAATTTATTCATAAGTGTTTCCAGTTGGGAGATAATAAGATTTCTTTGAAACCCAAAACTCAAAGAATGGATTTTTCCTGTTTGACATGTGTGTTTCAAGGATAGATTCGGGACAGCTCGAGAAGTATTTAAAAAAAAAAGAAAGGTTTTTGTTCTAGACATCATGGACCACAAAAACCTCCTTCATTTTTGAAAAATGTGCCATGGATGAGGAGATAAAGGCTCTGTCCCACGTGCCATTTTCAGGTATCCTAAACCTAAAAATCAGGAAACATGTTCCGTAATTTCTAGGATTTGTCTTCAGCAGTTAGATGACCACGTGGGAGGCTTCATAAAATTTGACTTCTTGAGGTTGAAATTTGTCAAATAATGCTTTAAATTCTTAGATAAGGTTGTTGTAATCATGATAAGGAGTTACACTCCTAGTTGTATTAGGTCACTAACACTCCTAGTTAACAGCTAGTTCTAATTAATGGTTTGTTTTATGGTTAGAATAGGTGTCACTGATGGAAAATTCGAATTCTCTTGATGAGGAATGATGGAATCCTAATTTCAAATGCCTTATATAGAGCAAGAGGCTGAATTAGTAAGGGGTTGGAGACTTTTTGGCTCAGCTGCTGCTCTATTTGCAGACTGTGTATATTTTTAACCTAATGTGGATTTCTACTTAGGCAACTCAAGATTCATGAAGAGTTCTTGTATGTTCTTTTTATCATGGCATCTTCCAATACTTACACTGCGATGGTGTTTAGTTATGATACTAAGAACTCATCAATGATGCTCTGACTTCCTTCATGTATTTATAAACTGTGTTTCGTTGCACTCTATCTTTGTTTTGTTGATGCATAAAAACTCTCTGTGCCCTGAATTCATGTTAAGCTGATCTTGATGTGGTACTGAAACATACTTTGACTCCATAGCCTAATGGTAGCCAGCCTTCATCTTTCAACCTATAAACATATACAATTACAAACCATAGAGTTAGCCATCTATTCATATCTTTAATCTAAATCATTAACCCTTTGAGAGAGCCCTCCCAGGCTGAGGAGGCTAAGCCTTAGCTAAAAGATTGGTTTGAAATAGTTACACCCGAGATAGTCTGATCAGCAACCTATCAGGGTCCTATTTTGGTGATAACATTTTGGTGCGTCTGCCAGGAGCCTGAAGTCTATTCATTCTCGAGATTAAGAGGATAAACTTCTGAAGGTAGCAGGAGCTCAGACATCTTTTTGAGGCTGCAAAACTACCTTGGCGACTCCACACATCGAATAAGAAATTGGAAGGTGAATCCACCGCTAGAAGATCAGTAGCTTGATGAAGTTTCAAGACGAGTTCCACTACAAGAATGAATGCCAGGTATGCTCCTATGAATCGGTCTCATATCCCTGGTTTTCCAAATTCTATGCCAAAGGTTGATTGGTTAGAGGATCTTCCGATATTCAAAGATGAAAAGAAAGACAATGTTGCTCTTCAATTGGTTAGGTTTCATATGCATGTACGCAATCTTAAGGTTCAGTTTCCTGAAGATTGTCTCATGAGGATGTTTATGACCACTTTAGAAGGAAAAGCATGGTCTTGGTGTAAAAGTTTGGAAAATGGTTCAATATATTCGGTTGCTAATTTTCATGATGAATTCTGTTAGATGTATAAAGAATGTCATCCTTCCTTATTGCTGCTCAAAGATTGTTGTAAACATTCTTTAAGTCTTATTTAGTATTTGGAGGATTGTTATGATGATGAAATTTTAGAGGCTCTTCATAGGAATACATTTCAACACCAAGAAGAAAGTATAACATCCCATGAAATGCAGCATGAAGATCAGCAGGGGTTTACTTATGAAAATCATATTACATCCTCTGAGATTGATGTAGAGATGCAGCAGACTTGCGAGTCTTTGGATCATTATCAAGATGAACATGATTACAAACACCAAGAAGAAATGCTGGAAGAAAATTTTTATGACCCTCAGGCAAAGGAAAAGGTTGTTCATTTTTGTAATTCCTTGCAGCAACTTACACCAAAGAATGATGATAATAATGAGGAAAATTACATTATTTGTTGGAATCATTCAGAAAAGCAGTTGGATAGCTTTTCAAATAAATGTTATGTAGTTGAGGATCAATTTTTTGAAGATATAGAATGTTATGGGAATCATCAAACTAACCATGTGTTTTTTGACCCTATCGATGACTACATGGAAAAGATTTACTTTTCAGGCTTCCAGTTATATTTTCATCTTGAAGAACAGTTACACCTCATGCTGCCTTTGTTATTTCAGTATCTTGCTTATTCTTGCTTCAAGCACAGTCAAGAGATTCAAGTGTCAGATCAAATCGACAACTGCCTTCATTGGAAGTTTCGTGTTCCTTGAGCTACAAGTGGAGATTGCAGCTGATAGGGTAGGTAGGAATGTGTAAATGAGCTCAAGGTAGGTTGATTGAGCATCTGTTTCAGTAGGTGCAGTTTGAATTCTTCTTTCAGAAGTCATTAAGGGCTTGAGGAGAAGATTGGGAAGAAGTTCAGAGTTTTATTCTAGAGGATGGATAGCAACACTAGAGCTACAAGTTCTTAGTATACCACAAGGGCACACTATCCCTAGTGGAGCCACTATTATCACCCTAAAATTTTGTTTCTAAGCTTTGGAAAGCTTGCCTTGTTTCTAGTCATAGTATTATAGGTTTTGAGTCATCTCATCTCAACAAGTGTCATTCTCTTTTCCAAAAAGTTTCATAGCCTCATTCCATGTCCTAAAAGCCTCACCATGTGTTTTGATATCAGTTTGATTCCAAAGGATTAATGTTAGTCTTGTTCTAGTCTTTCCATGGTTGTTTTTGTGTCTAAGATCTATAAAAGAGTCTTCGGTATGGCCAAATAGGGTCAACACTCCGTTCTTGCCCATCACTAATCCTACATCACCTAAAATTCCATGTATCAAACTTGTGTCAAGGTTTTCATAGTCAAAAACTCACTCTAGGTGTCTTCTTAGCGTAGAGAGTGTAAAAAACCAGTTTTGCGCTACGAAATCACTGAACTAAGAGTTTTCGTAGCGCGCTAAGAAACCCCTGAAGTAGCATGTTTCAACAGAAAAACTATTTTTACTAGTTAACTTCTAGAAGGTTTCCTGAGCGGCTGAGAACTCAATTTCGAAACCTAAAAGAGCATTTTCATGCTAACATGTTTAACTACAAAAACCTCTTTCAGTTTCTTCAAATTCATTCTGAGGTGGGAGGAATTTATGGTTTTAGCAGTCTTTTTCAAGGTCAGTTTTTGGTCACATGAAAAGGTATTTTTGAATTATGAAGGAGGTTTATCTTCATCAACTCTCCAGCTAAAATAACCTATCTCAGTTTATTAATAAGTGTTTTCAGTTGGGAGATAATAAGCTTTCCTTGAAACCCAAAATTCAGAGAACGAATTTTTCCTGTTTGACATGTGTTTTTCAAGGATGGATTCGGGACAGCTGGAGAAGTATTTTAAAAAACAAGAAAGTTTTTTGTTCTAGACATCATGGACCAAAAAAACCTCCTTGGGTTTCAAAAAATGTGTCATGGATGAGGAGATAAAGGCTCTGTCCCACGTGCCATTTTCAGGGATCCTAAACCTAAAAATAGGGAAACATGTTCCCTAATTTCTAGGGTTTGTATTCAGCAGTCAGATGACCACGTGGGAGGCTTCATAAAATTAGACTTCTTGAGGTTGAAAGATGTCAAATAATGCTTTAAATTCTTAGATAAGGTTGTTGTAATCATGATAAGGAGTTACACTCCTAGTTGTATTAGGTCACTAGCACTCCTAGTTAACAGCTAGTTCTAATTAATGGTTTGTTTTATGGTTATAATAGGTGTCACTAATGGAAAATTCGAATTCTCTTGATGAGGGATGATGGAATCCTAATTTTAAATGCTTTATATAGAGCAAGAGGTCAAATTAGCAAAGGGTTGGAGACTTTTTGGCTCAGCTGCTGCTCTATGTGCAGAGTGTGTATATTTTTAACCTAATGCAGATTTCTACATAGACAAATCAAGATTCATGAAGAGTTCTTGTATGTTCTTGTTATGATGGCATCTTCCAATAATTACATTGCAGTGGTGTTTAGTTATGATACTCAGAACTCAGCAATGATGCTCTGACTTCCTTCATAGATAAACAAACTATGTTTCATTGTTTTGTATTTTCATTTCTGCACTTGAACTCTATAATGCCTTGACTTCCATTCTAGGTAGAATGATTTGGCTTCACTATTCAGGATTCAAAGAGAGTTTTTAATGTCATATTTTCTCATGGCTTTCCTCTTTGACTTAATTGCAGTGGTATGAATACATGTTACTTAGAATTCATCAATCATGCTCTAACTTCCTTCATGTATTTATAAATTGTGTTTCCTTGCATTGTATCTTTGTTTTGTTGATGCATAAAAACTCTCTATGCCCTGACTTCATGTTAAGCTGATCTTGATGTGGTACTGAAACATAATTTGACTCCATAGCCTAATGGTAGCTAGCCTTCATCTTTCAACCTATAAACATATACAATTACAAACCATAGAGTTAGCCATCTATTCATATCTTTAATCTAAATCATTAACCCTTTGAGAGAACCCTCTCCGGTTGAGGAGGCTAATCCTTAGCTAAAAGATTGGTTTGAAATAGTTATACCGAGATAGTTTGATCAACAACCTATGAGGGTCCTATTTTGGTGATAACACACACGACCCTACCCACCTAGTTATCAGCTCTTGTAATCCTTTAACTGCCTTATTATCATGAAGCAATTTCATGTATGTCCCTAAAAAGGTAGTTAGCATCGAGGGATCCCTTTCCTACTCGGGTTGATCCTTACTACCTGCAGTAGAGACCTCCACGAAGCTCTTCCTAGCTTCCAGGAATGTCTCCTTGCAAAGCCCTACATATTCCTTGGTTAGTTTCCCCTTAACCTCCCCTATGGCCGTGTCACTTCTGAGCATCATGTTCATGTTGGGTTCTTTCTTACATGGTTCAGACCTCATCATTTAGAGATTTTGCGTTTTCGTAGGTTGTGCTGCCCTTTTCTCATGGATCTGCACTATCAGTGTGGGGTAATCTATCATTTCATGATCAAATTGCTTGCAGTAGGGGCATGATATTCTGGTCAAGTTGGTAAAATCTCGCCTGTAGTGTGCTAGTCCTCCACAGTTGTAACAGATTAGCTACCCGTGGACCCTTCCTAGCCCCATTCCTATCCATCCTTATCCTTGCCCCTAGAACCCACCGCACGCTATCACCGCGGCTGGATCCTGACCTCGCACCTCAGTCTGCATCCTGTAGGTTGATGTTCGATCCATCAATAATTCATAACTATGACAGTGTTGTTCATCGTGCCCCACCGATCCGCAAAAATTTCAAAATAGCTACTGGGGGGTTTGGGTAAACTTTTCCAGTAGGTGACAGTTGTCCATGTTGTGCTTTCCTCCCACCTGACAAATTACGCATGAGAGTGAGGGCACCGCGCTTGGCCACACTTGTGCCTATAGTCGCAACGGCATTGGTCCCCCCACTATCAAGTAGCTTGTGAATATCAGAACATGATCCTTATCATGGCTGTGGCCTTTACACTTTACGCACCACACCTCCACACGTACTTCTGGCCTAGGTGCCTTATCTTGTTTCAGACTCTGCATTTCCAAGCATAGATTTTGTATTTGCACGTGGATCTCCTGAACTCCCAACCCAGGCTCTTGTATTGGAATCTCAGGCAACCTCATTGCTATTTCTAATGCTTCACCCTGGGTCGAGATCTTCTGCTATGATAGGATTGTCCTTAGGTGTGGCATTAAAGACACCACAAGCCATGTGTGGTGTTGTGCATCCATTAGTGTCATGTTAGTCTCTCCGATCGTACTATCTAGTCTCGGATCCAGATCCCAAAGGGCTTCTTTGGGCAGCATCACGATCTCCTTGAATTGTGTGATCAATTGCATCTCTGATTTCGACTGACTAAACTCATTTTTTAGCGCATCCCAGATCTCTTCTATTCCGGTATTGGAGTGATCACTAGATTGATTAATATACCAAGTCAGAACTATCTTGTAGTGCACTTACCAGGGTATCATTTTTGATATTATCATCCGTAACTGCCTGCACTTCGCACACTGCCCTCACTACAAACCAAAATTGTTCTAGATCTTCACTTCCTACTCCTTTGAACATATGAAACTTGATCATGTTCGCCATGCTAAACTTCTAGTTTAGGCGCATGTGTGCTAAGGCCGCCTATGAACTCGTACTTCTCTTGATCCAATCAATCTCCAATTCACATAGGGTTCCAAACTTCCGACATAAAAAATCCCTTAGGCAGATCCCGGTCCCCACAACGGAACCATTTGTTGGCTTATTAGGCCCTGACCCAGGTTTAGAAGAGTTATTAGCCAAACAAATCCCGCAACTACCGACCCTTTCGGCTACAACTTGCAAAGCGCGGACAAAGGTCTCACCCGAGGTAGTAGGGGAGGGTGCTGGAACCAGGCTTCCACACCCTTGGGATGTCTTGATGTGGTCTGGAGGGGCCGTGAACCATTTTGTGGCCTTGCGCCACCATGTATTTCTATCGGGCTTTCGCGTATATCCACACAGGTGTAGTTTCTTATTAATGAAATTGTTACAGATCTAATCTTATTGTTACAATCTTTAAGAAAACATTTAATAATAAAACATAGTGTGTGCAATCATAATTCTTTAAAGATATGAACTCATATAACAAATGAATAAACCAAAACATAATAGATCTGCGATATTTTGGAAACCACTTATCTTTATTAATATCTTCCATCGATACAACCAAATCTGCCCTGTGCACTTAGCTACAGGGGTCCGCGCACACAGCTGCGGACTCTACCAGGCCTCTGTGCACACAGCTATAGAGACTCTATCTATCTACGAACACCCTTGACTTGGACTGATAAACACAGAGAATATTGCCTTCACAAACCCATACCATCAAGATCCATAACAAAAACTGCCTTCTAGCCTTATGGCCTTGCTCTATTTATACATTCCCATGGTTCACAGACCATGGGCAGGCTGACTTACTTCCTATTATTCTATATTATTTTTGGGCAAACAACCCCTTGACTCAACCTATTACATTTCACGCTCTGCGGATTTTGGAGATTTACAATATTCTTACCCTAACTTCTAGGCATTATGCCCCAAAACCGTTACGTAGGGCCTCCGCTACCTAATAGGCTATCTGAAGAAGAGGATGTCAAGAAGCTGAAATTGTTCGGTTCATCGATCTCATAGCATCGAGTCACATGGGAATGACTTCTCACACATGAATATTGACACCTGCAGTCCACTTAGAAAACTGGATAAAAAATATAATGAGCAAATAGAAAATTTGAATGTACCATAATATTTTTGGCACTGAATAGTGCAAAATCAATTGTCAAATTTTTGATTTCTGAGAAAATGGAAATCTGGGGCTCAAGGAATCTTTAGATTCCCCATAGATTCCTCAAAGATTCCCTCCTCCGGATCCTCTGAAAATTGGCTACTCAGATCAGGAAACTGATTGTGCCATCGGGTTCATGTCACTGAGAGGTGTAAGATGGACATAAATTTTTTCCAATTTGGACACTGCAAAAATTTCACCCTCCTAGAAAGCTTGCCCAATCATGGTTCCACCTACATTAAAAATTAACTAAAAATTCTACCTCGTTTTCTATGCCCGCTCCTGGTTCCTCCATCCTTATGGGTGCACTGAAAAATGAAGTGTGTTTAATGTTTTTCGAGGTAGACTTAACAATAAGTCAGTTATTGCACGTTGGTTGAAGATATTGTTAATATGGAGGAGGTTAGGTAGTCAAACCCCACCTCCTTTTTTACATAAAAATTTTCTTAAATAAAAAATAGGTTGGGCTGGGCCCACCTGCCTTACCTACCTCGACTCGTATTCCTTTTTAAGTGGCTAGGTCTTTTCCCTAACGGTTGGCCCATGCTTTACATGGTAATGGTGGTTCATTGTTTGTTAAAGTGGGTTGGGTTTGTGCCCCAAGAGCTAGCCCACCCAACTCCTCCACATTTTATTATGGGTTCCATTATGTGTGGGAGCGATGAGGGTCATGGCCCACCACTCCATTAACAACTACATTGAATGATTCGGGTGGCGGGGTTGGTGGCTCGCCACCCTTGTTTTAATATTTTTTTTGTTTATTAAAGCAACTGCCACATTTTTTAAAATTTAGATTTTGAGCGAAGGAGTTGTTTTAGATAGACAACAATTTTTCCTAGAATCTGGCTGGAGTTGGCCAAATTCCGTCTGTCAGAAAGGTTCAAATTGTGTCTTCATTAACCTGCCGAGTCAGCGAAATTCAACCAAAACTTTAAATGTCTCTATCATCCTCATCCGGACTCGTATTGATGAACCGTTCACACCGCCACGATCATAACAATGAGATATTTATCACGATCCTAGTTCAAGGATAAACCAAACACTTTGATTTTTGAGCTTTCATAAGCCCTCTTTGTCCTATGTGTGTCTCTAGAGCCACCTGGATCAATCGTCCCCACTAAGGAGCTTTTGATCTTCCAAAAGCATGAGAAACAATCTCCAACTTTTCTCTACCTTGTCTACATCACAAGCGTCTTGAAAGGCCTCACTTCCATCTCCTTCACCTTTGTTCTTCAAAGCCTTAAGTGATCAGCTAACACTTGCAACCTCTGCAACCTATAGTACATTGGTTTGCAGATTACATGCTTGAATTTCATGACCAACTAATGACCTAAGCATCCCATCCTTGCCACGACTTTATAACCCATACTTGGTCATCAAGTTTACATCAAGATTGACACAATACCCTAGCTACAAAAACAAGGCCAACATATCATTTTTGTTTCAACAGGTCATTGAAAACACATCATCACTCCAACACATGATTTACAAAAACAAGGCCAAACATTTGTTGTTTTGACAAGTGGTGGAAACACAATATCACTTTCAGAGTTTAACATGCAACTCAAAATAAGACCAGACATCATTGTTGCAACAAGTGATGGAAAACACATCATCACTTTTACATTTTGAAATGCAACAAATGATTTAAAAAAGCATGACCATGACACACTAAGATATTTAGAAACCATTTTTCACTTATCAATGTGAATGGATGATCTCCTTGTGGTGGTTTTTCTTGTCGAATGATTGTTTCATCTGGTCCATGTACCAACACTTTTCCTTTAAGGCGCTGCTCTAGATGGAGCCTCCAACAAGTGGCTTTTTGATGGCCAGCTTTGTCGCAATGACTGCAATACATATTCTTCCTCCATATCTACTTACCATATTTCTTTCCCTACTATTGAGAGGGTCTTTCACACCTCATCCTTTTGTGTGCTGCCAATCTTTTCCAACACTTAGAAAATGTATTTTTATGTAATACACAAAAGGTACATGTTTTTTGATGTCATGTTTTACATTCATAGTTAAGAACACGATTACAATCAAAATGAACATTCAAATGTCGAGAGTTGTTATACCTTCCCTTGTTGTCTCTGGTATAATAATGGCGATGAGAGCTTGCCTTAGCTCTTTCCCTACAATGGAAACTACCATGGGATGATGGGGATGTCTTCCCATAATTCTATTTTCTTGAAGATTTTGACGATGTCTCGTAAGTATATGACACCTTCGAGAATTCCCCTTTGGTGTATCTCAAGCCCGCAAATTGAGGTCTCTGCACAACCTCCAATGGTTGAGTTATGACTTGGTTATTAACACCAAGTTTTTCTTCCTCCTCATGCCTCAACCTTGTAAGGAGCCTCATGTTTGTTCCTATAATTGGGATCTCCAAATATCGAACAAAAACCATACTATCTGAAGACGAAATTGAAAGGAAATCAACATCTTTTACCTCCTCTGTCGATTTGGAAAGAACTGACGAGGGCTTCTCATCATCTATTGTTGGTGGTTCCGCCACTTAAAAAGGAATATGGGCCGAGGTAGGTAAGGTGGGCGGGCCACCCAAGGTCAACCAAGCCCAACCTATTTTTTTATTTAAGAAAATTGTTATGTAAGAAAGGAAGAGGCATGGTTTGACCACCTGACCTCCTCCATATTAACCAGATCTTCAACCAACGTGCCACAACTAACTTATTTTTAAGTTCACCCAACAAAAAATTAAATAAAAATCATTTTTTAGTGCACCCACAAAGATGGAGGAACTAGGAGTAGGCACGGAAAACAAGGCATATTTTTTAATTAATTTTTAATATAGGTGGAACCATCACTCAGCGAAATTTCCAAGAGGGTGAAATTTTTGCAGTGTCCAAATTGGACAAACTTTATGTCAATATTACACCTCTCGGAAACACGAGCCCGATGGCACATTCAGTTTCCTTATCTGAGTAGCTGATTTACAGAGGACCCGGAGGAGGGAATCTTTGAATAATCTAGGGGGAATCTAAAAGATTCCTTGAGCCCCAGATTTCCACTTTCTTAGAATTCAGAAATTTGACAGTCAATTTTGCACTATTCACTGCCATAAATCTGATGGTGCATTCAAATTTTCTATTTTCTCATTTTATTTATTGGCCACTTTTCTAAGTGGAATGTAGGTGTGAGAATTCATGTGCGAGTAGTCATTTCCATGCAACTTGAAGCTGTGAGATCAAAGATCTGAATAGTTTCAGTAGCTTGACATCCTCTTCTTCAGATGGACCCTGGATGTGAGGTATATGCAGTGTGTTCATGTACTTTTTTTACTATGCATTATGTTGCACAGATCCTTGTTTGATGCTTGATGTGGGATGTTGTTTCTTACTCGTTTTCATGATTCTTGCTTGATGTGTTGTAGAATCATCTCTATGATGTACTTGTTGTCATGATTCTTCATATTGTGTTTTGAGATCCCTTGGCTGCATCTTGATGGGACACTCATGTGTTGCCATGCATGTTTGCACTGAGATCCCTTTTATGCCATGCTGGTGGGATGATCATCATGCATGAGTTTTGTGTCATACTGATAGGAGTCTTTTGACTAAGAGTTCCTATAGTGAACATCTCTTGGAGACACTCCTGCATGAGGGCATTTTCCATGTATGGTAGAAACATCACCTCTTATGTACATCATCACTACTGATAGCACTTAATGCAACAACCTACACCGTATTGACAGTGGGGCCCGGAGACATCCTACACGAACTCCCTTATCAACGACTTATGTTTTCATGTGTAGATGAATTTCATGTTCCTTTTGTTTACAGATTGAAGATGTATTAATTTTCATTCTTTTAAAAATGAAATTTAAAACATCATGAAAGTAAAAGGTCTTGGAAGGGTCCTTTGTCACACCTGGACCTGAATCAATCGATCATGTTCATGGAAATGTATCTTAACCATATGAAGATCAAGTTCTATCTTAATACCTGGAGAAATATCTAAAGTCTCAAAATATTCTTAAGGAATCTATCGAAGATTCCCTGATTCCTCATATTGTCGAGTTGGAGGCATGAAAAGAGATATATGATAAGCTCATAGAACTATTCTCTAAAACTATAATAGGAAATAACATATCACTTAGATCTAATGTATATAAATTGAAGGTATCAAGGATGTAGGGATATATTCATGCCTTTGAAAATCATCTCACATAAAAACTCAATTGCGAGACTTATGAGAGATGGTATCTGATAAAAAAATTTTCTCCATCATTCTAAATGCACTAATTGATGAAAAGGGTAACCTCCTATCTAATAAGGAAAAGTAATCTATCCCATTCAAAAATTTATCGGCTTTCTACAAGACAGAAGAAAACAAGTTGTAGGTAAAATATGATGAAGAACCTTGAAAAAGGAGTTGAAGAGTTACTAAAGGAAAAATGAAGTTCGGTAAAGTTGGTCCTGACAAGAAAAATAAGAAAATAGCTAAGGCTTACTGTTATCGATGTCAAGAATATGGGCACTATAAAAGAGATTCTCCTTGAAGGGACAATAACAAAAGAAATCAAGAAGAAGCCCATATTACCAAAGAAGTGGAAGAACCTGAAATAAAGAAGTTTACGGAGGATGTGAGAGATTTCTACTATGACTGTGATAATCTGCTTCATATATTATTCTATTATGTAAATTATAGACAGGAAGGTTTCTAAATAAGATAGGATGCATCATATTAGAAAATGGCATCATGATAGAAGCACTAAGAATTCATGATGTAGGTAACATATAAAATGTTTGGAACCAAAATCTATAGATATATAGGGTATATCTCTTGAAAATCTCATTGAAAGATACTTATGAATAAGAAGGAAGTCATATAGGATAAGGCTCATCATACATCTGCATAACTGGATCCTCCAGACTATCCGATGGAATCCTCATTTTAAGGTTGACCGATTATGAAGAAAGAAAACTCGTTCTAAACTAATGGAATTCATAAGATGATGACATGATGACATAACATGGAAGAAAGTCAATATAGTAAGGCTCCTTCATTTAGTGGAAGTTGTTGCAGAAATTTTGAGGAAATATGAGGCATGTATGCTCATAGTTAATATGGTTATAAACATCACGAATCAATTCTCTATATTACAAAGCATGATTAGAGAAAGGATCTCCTCCTAGGATACAATAATTCATTGATTATATATATACTAGATGAAATCAACATAATATGTGCTCATATGAAATATGAGGTAACTAGCAGCAATTGAGGAACTCTAGTTCGAAGTTCCTATGAACTAAATATGTGAAGAATGAAAGGAAGAGATTATGGAATAAGAAACAATGGTAAGGGCAGTCAAAATTTGAGAGACCAAGTAGATTTGAATATGATAACTCCCAGAAAGATTTGAAGAATATGATAGAAGTCTGGAAAAGATAGACACCCTTAACAAGACATATCTTTAGGATATGTGTCAACATGTATGTAGATGTTGATTCCTACAAGAAGATGTCATGGTGAAAAGCCTTCACAAAGCTAATTATAATTGAAATGTTCACTAATTATTTATGAAGTAGTATTTGGATGGGATTATGCAGGGCTACAAAAGTGAGAAACTATGGATATATTCTATGAAGGATGAAAGACATTTCCAAAGAAGAAAGCATGATGGAGGTACCTATCTAAGAGGGAGACTATAAAAATGATTCTTACTTGGAAGAACCCTAGAAATTCTTAATCTAAGATGGAGCTTAGGTAAATTCCTTCTGTATGAATGAGTAAATTTGTCCTCCCTAATTCAGAGGGAGAGATAGAAACATTATTATTGTCTTCATTTGGGAAGAAAGAGTAGAGGATTTGATAATCATTTGGCATCTGATACTCTTTGAGGATGAGATAGGTAATATAAAATAAGAGGGATCATGAAGGACCGATATAATTTGAGGGTTCGGTAGCCCAAGATAAGAATAGTCCTCATGGAGCACACCCTGAGAACCCGAGTGGGTTATGTTTGGAGAGATAATGATGAGGGTTTTTATAAATCATTGATCTCACCAGCAATGAGCTTAGATCACATGGAGAGATAGAGTTTCTAGTCAAGGCCTTCCTATATAATTCTTGTTAATATGATGCTAAATGCATGGGTTACCAATCTGTTTCTTCTTATGAGAAATTATTCAGATTGAGAATGAACAAGTACCATTATGAATACTTCCCTAGTTACGATGGAGTGTTGTAGAGCGTAACTAGGTTCAACCCTCATAATGACATGCAATAATGATATTACATAAGCTATTAAAGAAGAAAAGTAAAATTAATGTACCGCTTGGATCAAGGGTTTCATGAGAAAGAGATTTTGTTTTCGTATAGACTCCCATTGAGAGCCCTTGGGAATTTTGTCATCTAGTAATAAAAGTATAAAGAGTAATTTTCATGTAATGAAGATATGTTACATATTGTGAAGATTTATATTTGTCTATGTAAAGTCATCCTCCAAGACCTTGTGAGTAGACCTCTTCAATTCAACGTACAATGAAGAGATAGATATAGAAGATGTTGTCGACCCTCCTTCAAGTGATCTTGTTAGCCTAAAGGACATGAGAAAACATGTATTTATAAAAGTACTCAACCTCACTTCAAAGTAATAAATTTCGTCAAGATAGTCTACAAGGAAGTGCAAGAAACATATTCAAAGAAGCCTTTATCTTAGTGAAACAAGAAAGAAGCAAAGAAAAATTATTTCGTGAATGGTTTTGGGTATTACATCCTCCCACATTCAAAGGTATAAGATACGAAGGTACCAGAAGAAGTTCGAAGTGTTTGCAGCAAGATTAAAGTAATATTACTGTTGGCTTGTGGTAGAGAAACTACGTAGATGGTTCTATGCACCGGGTTATGGTGGCCAACCCTTCATCAGGATTCAAAATCATACTACAAGGTGTGTGATGTATGTCAAAGAATAGGTAGGCCATCATGGAGGGATGAAATTCATTTGAATCTCATCTCCCATCCCATCGTTATCTTATGCTTGATAATCTTTCGTACTTCACGCGGTTTAGCTAGCGTGGTTCCAGCTCATATATTGATGAGTTCTTGTAGCCCTTTTACAACCTTACTATCGTGCAATAACTTCATACAAGTTTCCAGGAAAGTTGTGAGAATAAAGGGGTCCATTTCTGACTCAGGCTTATATTTTCTTCCTGAAGTGGAGGCCTAAGTGAAGCTCTTCTTAGTTTCCATGAAGTCTTCCCAAACGTGCTCCAAATCAAACTCAGCCTCTTTCATCAGGGCCTTCCAAACCCATGTATTGTCTTCGTGTTGTTCCCCTTCTCATCTCCTATCGTGATTCCACTCTGGAGTACTGTATTTATGTTTGGATCTTCCTCGTGTGGCTCAAACCTCATCATTTGTAGGTTCAGAGTCGGTGGAGGTGGTAGCTCCCCTTTTTCACTTATCCTAGCTATTGATGTGGTACAATCTTCTGTTTTACGATCAAACAATGTGCAATACTTACATAAGAGATGCGTTGGATTAGTGCAGTCATGGGCATAGTGTCTTGGTCCTATGCAATTCTAGTTAATAAACTATCCTCAACCTCTTCCAAGTCCTCCTCTACCTCGTCCTCATCCCTACCCCCGAAATCCTGTCCGTGCCATCCCTGCATTCTAGTCAAGGGGTTGCGTTTCACCCTAGACACTGTAGGTGCACTACTACAAAATGACCAATTAGTTACTAGAACAATAACTAAAATTTGCATATAAATGACTATTTTTCAGTCAATGACTAGTAGTAGCTAATTTACAGTATACTATAACGCCACCAACTTTTAGTCGGTTTTAGCTTAGTCATTAATTGATTTTCTCAATTTTATCATCTAGCAATATATTTAGTCATAAATTTGGTCATTAATTTAGTTATTGATTTAGTCATTAATTGCCACAATTAATGACCAAATATACAACAAAATATATTACTATATGATCATTTGATAAAACCAATTAATGACCAAAGAAGTATGACCAAAATGTTGGTCATGTTATAAGATACTGTAAACTAGCTACTAATAGTCATATATATGCAAATTTTAGTCATCATTTGAAACCAATTAATTACCAAAGAAATATGACTAATTTTTTGTCATGCCATAAGATATTGTAGACTAGCTACTAATAATCCTATATATGCAATATTTAGTTGTCATTTATAATGAAAAATTAATCATTTGCAGTAATAATTTATATTTTTTGGTAGTTTCGTATTTATTATATAAATGACTAATTTAGTAGTTTCTATTCATTTCATTTAATTTCATTAATAATTATTATAAATGACTAATTTAGTCATATATTCATTTTATTTGTGTTCATCATTAATCAATACAAACTATTAATTTATTAGTTTTAGATTGATTTTATGTGTTCATTATTAATCAACATAGTTTAATTAGTATGATTTTGTGACTAAATTAAAAAAACATCATACAATGTGAATTGGTTCATCTAATATGAAAATTCAAAATTACATATGTTAGTTAAAATACTAAAAAATATCATGTCCAACTATAAATAATTTCTACCACAGAAATTATATGGTATGAAATGTCGAGTATTACAATACGTGTTTCCAACTTAACATTGGTTGGACTACAATTTACACAAGAAATGTTGTTTCATCACTATAAAACATTATCATTGTGTTATCAAGTCATTGCAGGTGAATTCACCAACTATGAAGACTTGAACATCAGTCTCTATGTGTTTCTTATGCAATATATTGGCTTTAAGGGTCCCACTAAACCGATTATCTTCTCTCTCTTTTTTAATTTTTCGCTCTAGTGTTAGTGTTCTCCTCTTTCCTCAAATCTTGCTGCTTACCATCAATACTGAGTTCCTTTTATAAAGAAAAAAGAACCTAGAATGCATAGTGTAAGACATGAAAGATGATGAACACTAGAATATAAATGAAAGTAGACTATAAAGGATTTATATTACATATACCTCAACATCAACAATGTTAAATCGATTCTTCCCCATAAGTGCAAGAAACTTGAACAAGTTTTCTTTAGTTGAGTGATAGTGACCACTATGTGTTCAAATGACCTCTATAGAAAAATTAAAGTCACAATAGAAAGAAACACCATAGTAACTTAGTATTCAACCTTCAGGGAAAGCTTAGGCAAAATCATGCCAACTAAGTTACATGCTAAAAAGCTAAAGTTGTAAATAACTTTTTAAAACAAATAATCTGAGGTGTGATGTCTAATCCTTGTCATTTTATTCGCAACAACAATTTTTTGTCTAATGCATGAACTTGTTCAAGTATATAAACAACATGTTCTCAATAACAACATGAAAGTAAACTTTTCTAATAATCATGAAAATCTTTCAATACAAAACAGTTAAAAGGATTTCAATCAATATCGTGTAATATTAATTTCATCATCAAGCTTTGGTTGTTGTTTAAACATAGATAATACCAACTAATTTCAATTTCATAGTTAAAATACAAAGTAAAATTGAAATAAACGTTCAAAATACAATCAAACAATAAAGACAAGTTATCATGGAATGGTCATTGCAATTATAAAAAAATTATTTACCTATTCATCGATATGTTATCATGCATTCCTAAAACATTTTCTTGCCCAAAATAACCATGAGGTGAAAGAATCAAAACATTAAAAACCATAGGAATACTTACTAGAAGCATTTCCAAAGTCGATCGCTGAAGTGCCTAAAGGATCTCCAACAACAAATGAATCATATCCAAGACATGATCTCTATATTGTCTCGCCATCCTTTTTCCAATTATATTTCATGTAACCTACCCACACCAAAGTCAAGTAACAATGAAATGAAGGAATTGACATTTGTTTTTATATTTTATATGTATAAAATTTGAATATAATTTGTTTTCATAACATATTAATTTGTATTTAAAGCCTTGACGTCATGAGAATCTATCAATCAAGTAGAATATCAGAAAAATTGGCCTCAATGAAGTCCTCTAACAATTTCTACAATATCAATATTTGTCTCGCTGTGATATCTTGAATAGAAAAAATAACATATCTGCGAATGAAAAAGCCATATATTACTTATGTTCAAACTATGTATATGCTGTATTCTTAGGTAACTTTTGAAGATGTCCCTCTACCTTTACCAAAGATGATTGTAGCTTAGTTAAACTCTATATCCTTCCATCCAACATCAATTTTTGCAAGATAAATGTCACACATTATTCTTTCCCATTTCTCAACATGCTATAGATGATAAATTGAAAGTCACATATAAGCAATAGAAAAGAATTTTATAACCAAAACAAATAAACAAGCAATGCCTCAAATAAAACTTCACACCTCATAAATTCCTCTGCCACATGCTCAGACTAGAGATGATATTATTTGAATCATGTTTAGGTCATGTTTAATAGGATCTTCATATTTTTACAATGGTTTCAATTTGGTGCTAAAATAAATATATAAATCCAAGTTATTATCACTAAAATTCAAGCATAACTCAAAGAAATAATTTCATTATAAGGTATGGAGAGAGAGGCATCTTCATAACTAGGATTCTCTATTTTAGTTTGGTTTGAGTTGAGTTGGTACTTGGATATATAATTTTATCTGAAGAAGTGAAATACAAAAATGAGAATCAAAATAACCTTTTGAATTTTTAATTAATTTATATTATATATCTCTAAAACAGCTGGGTCATCGTTCTTTGCTATTTGATAGATATTTATTGGCATAGAATAATAATGAATTAACTAACAAACACAATGATGCAATATATTAACCAAGTAAAGAAAAATGACATGGCTTTGGTATTTGTGTGCTTGAAGGAAATCCAACAATGGTTGTGTTCTTTCTTTATCATGAAATATTATTGAAGACCAATGTTGGTTTAGAAATTAAACTCCGTTACAATAGGAGATGGTCGTGTTGGGTAAGGAAAGGATGAATTGAAGGGTTGAAGTTCTAGCGCTAATGTATAGTTATCATTGTCACTACAAAATACAAAGTTGTCATCCTTTGCCTATCCAGGTAAAAAGAAAAGTGAGTTTGTATTTGTGCACTTTTGATAGTATATGAAAAATAGAGCACTCGTCGAAATCAAAGTGTGTTGTCCCATCATTCAACCTAATGGAAAACTTATATATTCCGTTGTTAACTACAATGGAAATAAAATGTAAAACCCACTCAACTTGATCTTTACATGACATAGTCGTAATGAACTAGTACAATAGAATCATGTTAACTCATAAACAATATATGATAAAAACAAAGAATGGAACATTATTTCATGCCACATAATTGGCATGAATAAAATTTCCACAGAATTCCTTCAAACAATGAGAAGAAATTATGGCAAAATAACATATCATTAGTGTTTTGTACCCTCTTTAACACATGTAGCCTAGGGAAGTAGAGGAGGCCAAATGTTGCAGGATTCCAATGGTGTTGGATATAAAAATAGAAATGTGGAAAAACATGTGTGCCAATTCATGAAATTTCACTCTAAATAATAGAACATGTTGAGCATAGTAATCATGAAAATAGAACATGTATTAAGATCAAGCCACTTATTGGTCATCAATTAGCAAGGCGGATGGTAATTTTTACTCGTAAAAAAAAATCATAATTAGTGTAATGACTGTGTGGATATTTTTGTCATTTTTTTTACATTTATATTATGGCGTCCTTGCAGGAGAGAGTGATGAAAGTTCTCCAAGTTTCATCAAACCGGTTTCTCCTTTCATATTCTTATGTGAATGGATAGAGAGCTAACTTTCTTTGGTTTGGAAATTCAAGTGCCTCTCCCTTTCATTCAATATGTGGAAATTCCCCACCATTGAAGGACCTTGATAGTTCTGAATCCAATCTTATGGATATAACAGATGGATCCAGTCCAAATCAAGATGTTGCTATGGTGATTGGAGAGGGAGGAACAACTCGAGAATTATTTAGTATTCCTCTTGTGGAGCTTGAAATATAGTGTAAGAAGAATGGTTTATCTATTTTTGGTGGTATGGAGGTAACGTTTTTCTAATTTCTTAACTTACAAGATGAAGAGAAGCATGAACCATGATCAAGACGAGGATTTCAGGTATGCGTATAACTTTGTAATTAGACGGAATAATGCAAGAGAAACTGATGCTTATATACAATTGGGAGGGGGGTGGTGGAGCAGAGGTGAAGAAAGAAAATCCATACTTTATGATGATAAGGACTATATATCATTATCATCATCTAGGAAAAATGCTAGATAAGAATCATCTTTATGTCACAGGTTGAGGAATGTGAATCAAAGGATGCCTCTTGCAATGGAACTTTACCAAAAATTGTTGGTCTCGTGATGGTAGTGTCACGTGATGTGCCTGCAAAAGTTCAAAATATTCTAGGCAATGTCAAGGAAAATTTCTTTCTCTACTCCTTAACTCATATTTTGTCCCATCCACATTTTGATAGACTAATTATCAAGATCATAGAATGATATTTTCTTTAATGAAGGAGTCCAATGGCTAACAATTTAAGGATATGATCGATTTTTATTAAAAATGGATAATCTTTTCTAACTTGGAAGGACTTCGGTGTCAAACTTTTTGCTGAGCCAATTTTTTTCACATTTCAAAATTTTGACTATGACTTGGGGTTGAGTTTGAATGAGATGATTTTTCTTAATACTATTTAGTCAAGGAAAAGAAGCAAATTCAGAGTCCATTTGAATTATGATTCATGAAGCATAGTAACAGAGTTGGTGAGATTAATAGGGCTCGTCCTTGTCATGACATGTTACATTCAAATGACATGAAAGCATGACTTTCAAAAGGCTGAGATATGATATAAATCTTGGGAAATTTTGACCAAATAAATAATCCAAACTTGACACTTGAGATATGATATAAATCATGGGAAATTTTAACCAAATATATAACCCAAACCTTAAACCTAGTAGTGTGAAATCCATTGTTTGAAGTGTGGTTACTGAAGACAAATTTCTTAAATAATTTTATAAATTAACATACATATAATTTATAAAATCATGGAATTTCTTTGTCAAAATGTCAAACTGGATAACAATTAAAGTGATAACCCACAATGACAATCCAAAATCGACAAGGCATATTGGATAAATGTTCAAAACTCATTAGGAGCATCCTAATCCTAGAGGATGCACATCTAAAGCAGCCGAAAATGTTACCTTGCCTATGAAACATGGAATGTTAATGATATAAATGAAAAAATGATAAATAATTAAAAATAACTATTAGAACCAGCACAAACAAAGAATGATAATCTAAATGAAAATGGGGGAAAATGTCAGATACCCACTCCATGAGACTGCCATCTTCCTCCATACTTGATGTTTCCCAAGACTAAGCAGGTCATTCCATTGGTTTCCACATCCTCGTATCCACATACAACCTACATTGGTCATACTCTTTCATAAAAAAAACAGAAAAATGAAGCCCGAAAGCTTTTTTACCGGTCAACAATTTAAAGATTTTGAAGTGTGTATTTAAAAAGAAGATTCTTATACCAATATGCTTGATTTCTTTGAAACTCTATTCAAATACATCACTTCCTCCAAAAACATTACATATCGTGGATCGTCATAATTCAAGTCATCAATTAAACAAAGTTCTATCATCTCTAGGGTGGGGGTGATCTCAAGAGAGAAACCTAATACACTAATTTCCTTGTCATGAAATTCAGTTATGACTAAATAAACCTCTATATATAGAGATGAGAGAGTGGGCATCTGAGACATCGAGGTATGGGATATTTTAAACGTTCCTGCATTGCATTTCAAAACCAGAATAAGCCAACTCTGCACTCATTTACAAGGTAAAGACATAAATATTAATTATGAACATCATGGAAAAAAACAGTGGAAGAATTTTATAGTATTTTCACGTCTTATAGCAGGTTGACTCTTTTAATTTAGATAGTGCAGATTTTCATTAAGGAATGGATATGAAACAAAGTCATTAGCTGGTTTTGTTTCATATGTATTAGATATATGGAATTTGCAAACAGGACATAATAATGAGCCAAAACATAATAGTCAAGCTAAGCTACATCAATATATGCTTTGTATAATTTTTTTTATGTTATACCTAACAACTGAGTAGAAAATGAAAACATTCTTAAACATTGAAAAATGATGTTTGTCGCACATGTAAAAGAAAAGTAGAAATTATGTTTTTACCAAGATAAAGTTGTCACCCATTAATATACAATGGAGATTAGGAAGCCTCTTGAACAAAAAATTGAGAAGACAAATATTTCCTTAAGGAAAGTCACCACACATATGACCAGCTCCTTTAATGATTGAAAGCTCCCCATCATCTCAATAAATATGTCCACAAAGAAATTGTATGCATTAGCGAGATATGAGTACATTTCTAGTACGGTAAAATTACTTCCACATTGCATATTGAGTCTCAAGATAGAGCATGAAAGCTCTTGAAAAAATATCTCATTCACTCTCAAATATTTTATCATGTATGCCCCTGTATACACATAGAAGACAACCTACATTTACAGTGGTTTATATTTTATTCACATACAACCTGCATTTACACTTGTTTCATTGTAAAGCATTGAAAGTAATAGTAAAATCTAGACTTACATGGTTGTAGTTTGAAGCAATTTGATTGAAGAGATTTTGTCCATATCTAGTGGTTGTTTGACACAAATTCAGTGATCCCTCTATTCAGGACCACAAATGCAGGGAGTACACAGAAGGTTGAATACTGACGATCAAATATTCTTTATGGTTTTGATAGTCGATTGTGGCATCTAATGAAACTGGATGAGCATACAACAATGCTTCAAAAGGGGTCCTATCGACGCGCTTTTAAATTATATCCCTTGGAATCTTCAACATAGTACTTAATATCATGATATAGAGGACCACCCAAAAACAAACCATTTGATCGTGTTCAATTCTGAAGAACCTAGTCACCCATTTTTAGAAGACCATTGTTACTATCATTTTAAGTAATTATTTTAATGTCAACACCTGGGATTGCTAGCACCACTGAACCTGAATGTACTTTCTTTGGCACCCCACAAAAGAAGGAATAGTAGGTTGGCACCCATCAATTTTAACAACAACGTGCCAACTTCTTCGATAAAAAAAGACCTTTTCAAAACTATTTTTCTCACTAGAATTCCTTTTATCTCTCAAAACAAAGAACATTCCATATTGAAGATTAGCCCAGTGAGTGTACTAATATACAACAATGTTTCATGGTCCATTAGCACTTGAAACAATTTTGACATTAATGATCATATCTATAAATGCACCCTCCTTTTGCCATATGTCTACAATAATGCTTCAATACAACTCATTTTCTTTGGGATAAAAACTTGAATCAACATGTATTTCAACACTCAGTGGATATTTTTCACCAGCCAAATATATAGGCTTATGGTTCAATACATTGGATTCCAATGAAGAAATTCCAAAGAAAATTCATGCGTTCAAGAAATGAAGCATGTGAACACAAGAAGCTTCTAAGTAGATTTGTTGCCATCCTTTCTCAATCAACAAATTCATTGGTTCTTTGTTTGGATGTATGATGTAAGAAGCCACAAGATGAGTAGATATAATATGCAACCAATATCCTTTTTTGATAAACGTTATCTCTGAATGATGAGGAGCACCAACATTCACATCAATAACCTTTCTCTCCCAACACCAGTCATCATCCCAATCTAGCAAATCAGATGAACATCCATGTTTTATTTGAAGACGGCATTCACGAGGTAGGAATTTATCAAATATGAAGTCACTGATCTCATTTCTTAAACATAAAGAGTTAAGGTTCTCTAAACCCATAGTTCAACAACAAAAGAAGTAAGTGATATAGAAACCGAGGAGTCACATCCTTCATCACATATCACCAATCCACGGATATCAACATGGGACTTTATAAATTCAATGCAAAACATTGGTCTAATTGCTATCACATCAATGTGTGATGGTGAAAATTGAAGACCAGAATCACATTTTGTTGTTGTGGTCAGTGGGGATATTTGATATTAACATGGTTGAACCTTGAAGCAAAAGTTTCCCATATCATCAATCCTCTTTACTTGAGGCTTAACATTGTCTGGCCCATGTGTCAAGCCAACTTGACGCTTACCATAATATTTATTTGTCAATAATTTTAGGAAACCATAAATATTATAATGTGCTTCTTCTATGTTTGGGATTGAAGCCATGTTTGTCAGAACCATGAAATTATCGAAACTGCTAAACTTGAAGTGATCCTTCTTAGCCTTTATTATGTAGTGTGTTGATGTTGCATGATCAGTTTTGTAATATCCTTTGACATATGTTGTAGTTATTTCTCGTCCATCAACTAATATATTAACACCTTCAAAACAGACTCCTTCAGAAGTCACCATAAGTCATCCAGCTGAGAAACCTATGACCTGAAATGGCTGAGATATATTAACATGATTGTGTTGAACAAGAACCTCTATATATGGAAGTGAAACATCAAATATTATATTCTCAGCCTTGTAGAATGGCAACAAACTTTATTTTCCACATGGAATAAAATTAAAAGAAAATTTCCCATATGCATCAGATATTGCATGACAAAGCGCTTGATTTGGCCAATGAGCTTCTTTGAGGGAACTTCACCTCGTGGACATAATCTGAATAAAGGTATACATGAACACATAAAATAGTGTTACCCTGAGAAACAACTAAGCCATCCATATCATAACTTGGGACAGAAAATATTTCATCTACTACCAGATCTCTAAAGCCCAAATCCAACTCTTGAGAGCCTCTTTGGACAATTGTTAAGAGAACATGGGAATCATGTATTTGAAAGAGAATGCTATAGAAAATAAACTCTATAAACCACAATAATTGTACGTCATGCGTAGCACCATCCTAGCTAGGATTGACATTAGGTATGCCTATGTTTAACAATTGGCTCATACAATCTGCTCTTTCTACTTCTACACGTTTGATTTCATGGAGTGCTATTGTTTCCTCTGGAAACACATGCTTAAGGAATCTCCAAACTTATTTTGCATATCAAACGAAGGAAAGGAGAGAGAAATATGATGGCCTTCCTTTTTTGAAAGAAAATTTAGTGGGATTCGATATGACCTGATATTTTTATACTGCTTGAGGATTGATGAAGTTTATGTATTCATGATGGGAAGAAACCAGCCTATATTTCCATGGAGTAATATTTGTAAACATAGCGTTAATGAGATCATTGCTGGTGGAAATGAGTTCGACATTCACATTGGCAAGACCTCCATTTATATCTGGACAACCTTATGCTCCAACAACCCTGATCACTCTCCCAAAAATAGTGAACCCAGTGAGGTGAAAATTGATGTCTTCATGGCCATTGAAACCATTGTGATCCACTGATACATATTCACCCATTTAAGATATCTCCACCAAGTGAGGAAATATGAATATTTCCGATGTAATTTTTCCACTCGACAATCTTAACATCAAATCCAAAACTGTCTCGTTCACCTTCACATTAAATCTGAAATTTTATCGTTCATATTCACATCAAATCCGAAACTGTCTCATCCATCTTGAGAGAGCTCTTGAAACAATTTTTGATAATTGTATCGAATCTGCACAAATATGTTAAAAAAATTATTAATGTAGGTTGCTTGATTACCAACCAAAATGTTTAAAACAATACAACATCAAAAAAAATGCCTTTCATCGTAGAATGCATATGGAACTTAGATATTTTGCAAGTGCTTCAATTGCTATAACATATATTTTATAGATGATCTTGATAACCCCGATATCTACACTATGACTATCAGTTTTTAATGGTTCATTTTATGTATTGTTTTTTATAATTATGGTGAATTGATAATTCTTTAGATTAAATAACAAATCTAGTCCTTGAATAGAGATTATATGCAAAGTAGAATTTACATGAGTAAATTTTTAACTTTCGAAATCCCACTTATATTCATCAAAATTTCAAGTAATAAACACAGAGTATCATTACAACTTTTGGTGAACTAACCATTGTGTTGAGATCCTGCCCACAATTTTCCATAGTATTAAAGAAGGTCAATTGCTTCAACAATTTTACTGGGTTTCCTTTGCGATCAATGTAGGGATTACATTTAAAATGTTCAAATATTATTTTTAAAACTTCTTGAATTGTTATGGGATTTACCACTGAAGAAGAAACATAATAAACCTTTACACCATTCTTTCCTACGTGTTTGGCCATGGCTTCTAAAGTTGCATTCACAACCATGTATGCTGATATATGCAATTTGAATTCAAACAAAAAGAATAACACATTTAAGAGAAAAAGGATAATGGTTTTTTGGGTCAAAGTTTTGAAGACATATATGGAAGATCTGATCTTCCAAGATAAATAAATAATGTAGAGAAGCTCCAAAAAAATCAAATAAATATGTTCTAAATAATTAAAAAATTTCAAATCTAGGTTTGGAACCATCCATTATCATCTTCTAGATATAAATGAAAAAACGTAATCTAATAATAATAAAAAATCAATATGAAAATACTCCAGAAAATCTAAAATTAATTATGAAATTCTTTTTCACACTTTGTTAAGAGTTACTCAGTAGATCTAGCAGAATATCTGGATTAGGAAAGAAAAAATATTGTTGACCTTTGATTTAAATAATTAAAAAATGTCAAATCTAAGTTTGGAACCATCCATTATCATCTTCCAGATATAGATGAAAAACATAATCTAATAATAATAAAATAATTAATATGCTTTTTCACACTTTGTTAAGAGTTACTCACCAGATCTAGCACAGTATCTGGATCAGCTAAGAAGCAAGATATTTGATATTTTCTATAGTGTGTAATGATTGGATCAATCATTCAGCAAGCTGAATATTTGATTTAGCTCAACAACAATGTGAGAGTAATCGAGCATCAGATCCGAAGGTTTCCTCAACATTGTCAAAGACCAAATTTTGATGTAACCTCGACATCGATTGATCCATCGGAAACGGTTTATGTAACCAACATTTGAAGCATCCACCATGTCTCCATTACATGGAAGTTCGAATCTAAAAAACTACTAGTTTTTTTTCAGGTTTCAGCAACTCAGTACATCTCCCTTTCTCTAGTTCCCAACTAGTTGGCACTAGTTCAATGCCAATAGAATATGAAATCACTCTGATGGTTGAGATGCCAGTTTTTACGAGCATGAAACACATGGATCCACTGAAAAATCACCCTGATGGTTGAGATGCCAGTTTTCAAGGGCACCAAACACATGAATCCACTGAAAATCCACCCGCACAATCTGGATACATTTTACCCTCCCAGATATTTGTATAGGTGTTACCCTGGTAGAAACATTACATAGGTGTTACCTTGGTAGAAACTGTGAGATGTAAAACAATGCCTTTACATTTCCAATTATCAAGGCAAGATCATCTATAACCCCTACAGTTTAGGGAAAAATCACCCAAAACCCCAAATTTACGACAGTTTAAATTATTAAATTATTAAGTTATCTGTAATTCAAAGTTTAAATAAAATAATTACAAATATCTTTACTCTCTTTGAAAATAGAAAGCAACTTTTCATTCAAATAATATTATTTTAACTTTCAATTAATTGCAATTTATTTTATTTGAATTAGTATAATTTTTTTTTGGTTATTTATATTTATTTTTCAAAGTTATTTGTAATTTCACATTAAAAATAAAATAATTATTGCCTCCATGGGGTAGATCTATCGCAAAAACGTAAACATGTAGAGTTAAATGTAAATATAAACATAAACGTAGGTTAATATTTAATATTTAGCAATCTTAATATAATGTTGACCCTATTTAAAAATCAATCTAATTATTATTATGTATAAACACAACATAAATTTAAAATATAAAGAGGTTTACTAATAGTAAAAAAAAGAGCTCTGGTAAATAAATAAAAATATAAATAAACTACAAGTATGGTAAATAAATAAGACTTTGTTTATATTTATTCCAAAGGTATGGTAAATAATATTTTTTAAATAAACTAGAGGTATGGTAAATAAATAAAACCTCTTTATACTTACTAACACTCAAAAAATAGGTTTTATTTAGGTGAAGCCTATGGGAAAAATACCATGGGCCAAATTATTATTCATACCATGCAAAAAGAACTATTAACCATAATATTGATATTAAAATATTATTATTATTATTATTATTATTATTATTATTAAATCTAATATTCATATTAATATATCATAATATTGATATTATTAAATATAATAACTTTGTTTTAATCCAATTTTAATTTTTTTATATTATAATATATATTAATATATCATGATATATATTAACTTTCTATATATGGGAGGTAAGAACAAAGACATAAAGTTATAGAGGTGGAGACATAGGGGGAGTGACAAGGGAAAGATGGAGATAAATGGAAGGAGAGGGGAGAGGAGGAATACAAAGAGAGAGAGGTAGAGAAGGGTAAAAGAGGGAGAGGGAGACACAAATATGGAGGGGGAAGAGAGAGGAGAGTGGGACGGAGATAATGAGAGGATTGGAGGGTAGAGAGGGAGAGAGAGACTAGGGAAGAGAGACGAACGTAGGAGAGAAATGGCAAGAGAGGAAGGATGAGAGAGAGGAGGAGAGAGGGATGGATAGAGATATGGAATTGGAGGGGGGAGAGGGAGGGAAGAAGAAATACATAGAGAGTGATAATTGAAGAGAGAGAGGGACTCAAAAGGGAGAGATGGAGAGAAAGTGTGTATGTTTAGGGGTGAGATAAAGAGACAAATAAGGAAAGATGGAGAAAAGGGGGAAAAGGTGGAGTGAAAGAGTGTATGTTTAGAGGTGAGATAAATAAACAAATAAGGAGAGATAGAGAGAAAGGGGGAGAGAAGGAGAGAGGAAGGGATATAGTAAAATAGCTAGAGAAAGAGAGAGAGAGATGGGGGAAAAGATAGGATTGTAGGGAAAAGAGAGAGAGAGAGAGAGAGAAGGATAGTGATGGGGTAAGAGAGATGATGTGAGAGAGAGAGAGGGGGGGGGGGAGCGATAGGGAGGTAGGAGAGAAAGGGAGAAAGACGAAGTACGAGAGAGAATATTTGAGAGAGTGGAGGAGAGAGGGAGGGAGAGAGGAGGAGAGAGGGATGGATAGGGAAGAAGAAATACATAGAGAGTGATAATTGGAGAGAGAGAGGGAGTAACAATGGAGAGATGGAGAGAGAGTGTATGTTTGGGGTTGAGATAAAGACAAAGAAGGAGAGATGGAGAGAATGGGGAAGAGAAGGAGAGAGGGAGGGATATAGTAACAGATTTGGATGCTGAAGAGTAAGAGAGAGAGAGGGAGAAAGAGAGGAAGGAAGAGATACAGGATGTGAGAGAGTGGAGTGAGGGAGGGAAAGAGAGATGGAGTTGGAGGGGGGAAGAGAGAGAGAGGTAAGAGGAAAGAAATATAGAGAGAAAGGTGGAGAGAGAGAGAGAGGGAGTGATAAAGAGGATGGAGAGAGAGGGAGAGAGGAAAGAAGTAGGGAAGAGAGATAGAAGTGGGTGAGAAAGAGAGAGAGGGAGAGATAGAGGAGGAGAGAGGGATTGGTAGATAGATTGAAGAAATCAAGTGTATGTTTGGTGGTGATATAGAGAGGAAAATTGAGATAGTGATATAGATGGAAATTGAGGAGAGGAAAGAAAAGAGAGATGGAGAGAGGGAGGGAGGGAGAAAGAGATTGATAGATATGAAGTGAAATAGCATGTGCGTTTGGGGAGTTGACATAGAGTGGAAAATAAGGAGAGATGGAGGGAGATATAGATATATGGTGGGGGAGGGATGAATATTTCTTGCACTAGATACATTGATTTTAGGCTAGATGGTGGTTTCTAATCCAATTTGATTTCTTGCACTAGATGCATTGATTTTAGTGTAGATGTTCATTTGTAATGATATTTGATTTCTTTCACTAGATGCATTATTTTGAATGTAGATGATTTATGATCCTATTTGATTGCTTGCACTAAATTCATTGATTTCAATGTACATGGTGATTTCTATTCCCATTTTCTTGCTTGCACTAGATGCATTGATTTCAATGTAGATGTTGATTTCTAATAATGTTTGATTTCTTGCCCTAGATGCATTGATTTCAATGTAGATGGTGATTTCTAATCTTATTTGATTTCTTGCACTAAATGAATTGATTTCAATGTAGATATTCATTTCTAATCCTGTTTGATTTCTTGCACTAAATGCATTGATTTCAGTGTAGATGTTGCTTTATAATCATATTTTCTTACTTGCACTAGGCGCATTAATTTCATTGTAGATGCTGGTTTATAATCCAATTTTCTAACATGCACTAGATGAATTGATTTAAGTGTAAATGTTGATTTATAATATTATATGATTGCTTTCATTAGCTGCAGTGATTTCAGTGTAAATGTTGTTTTCTAATCTCATGTAATTGCTTGCACTAGATTCTTTAACTTTAGTGTAAATGTTGATTTCTATTTTGATGTAATTGGATGCATGATGGTACATTATTTTTAAAGTGATTGGATTAACATTGTGCATTGATTTCAGTCTAAGAACTAAAAATTATTGACAATGTACATTTATTTTTGTGTTATTGTAATTCAACCTATTAATATTGGAGAGGAGAGACCAGGAATGATGTTTACTACAATAGATTGAGGTAAATATTTAAATGGTTTATGGTTTAACCTATCCCTTTCATATAATCAATATGAAACTATGACAATGAATATGAAAAGATGAAAAAAGTAAAAAGGGTGAAAATAAGAATAAACGAAGAAAATAGTTTTGTATTAACCACAATGAAGACTCTTCATAATTGACTATATTCTTATTATTCAAATTTTCTATCATTCAATAGTTTACATTGTCCCTTTACATTCAAAAATTTATATTTCGCCATTTTTATCATTAAATTTATTATCATCACAACAAAATGAGGCATTTAAGAAAATTTAAAATTAAAATATAGAGATTAATCTAAGACATATTAGCATATTTAAAATGATTATATTAATGTTAGATGTTTTTTTTTTCTCAGTAAAGTTAAACTATTTCTATTGAGTAAAATATAGTACAATCAAGAGAGACAAGAAACCGGCCGAATGGAAATGATGAAACTATCAACCTCGGTCCCGGAGAAGGAGTGAACCATTCACGGAGCTACAGTAATTAACTTGAGAGTAAAAACCATCTTTTACCCCACAGGGGCAGAATTCTCAACACGATTTTTTTTCCCTTTCTTTTTATTGACTTTTATCCAGCCATCGTAGGGAGTATGAGCTGAAACAACCTAAAGACTAGAATTTTCCAGCAGGGGGATCTCCTTATCTGATTCAGAAGAGGAGGTCTCATGGACACGTTTCTGGGAGATTGCTGTGACAATGGTGTGTGCAGGAGTATCAGTGGACGGATCCATCATCGAAGGTGCCTGGTCCAGTTCTGCATCTCTCTCCTCATCTTCTGAGCTTGAGGAATCAGAGCTCACTGTTGGCGGTAGAGAACAAGGGGTCCAATGCTTGGGTTTGGTGTTTGCAAAGTTTCCCTTTTTCGATTTTGCAGTCAGTGATGGGCAAGAATTCTGCAGGTGCCCTGTTAAGTGACAGTGGTGGCATCAGAATGCAATGTTTTCGTAATCCAGGTTCTGGGTCCAAACAAAGTCATTGATCTTGAGATTGATTTGATCTGGCAGTCCCTTGCTTAGATCTAGCTCTACACATATTTTGGCGTATGTGTGGAGACCTTCATGTTCCCCCCAGGAATCTCCCATTAAAAAGAGTCCCAAGGTGTTGCCTATGCTCCTATAGACTGCTAAATGCCATAGGTGAGCTGGAAAGTTTGGAAGTCTGATCCAGTTAGGCACTTTGGTGATGACTGCAGATGATGGGTCAAAATCTAGGAACCATGGAGTTAAGAAGAGTCCTGTTGTACCCATAAACCAGGGACCTTCTTCTAAGGCTTGTTCATAGTGCTTAGGACTGTCGAACAGAACTATAAAAGATCCTTTTGCGCAGAAGCAGACCTTGCAATGGTGAGTCTAGTTGTCATGGATCCAGTCATAGAGGTCCTTAGAGCATGGCCAAAGCCCATTGAATCTGCAAATGATGGCCCTTTAAACAAATTTTTGAAGGTCATCTGCAAGGCTAGGGTGGGAGATCTCAATAGAGGGAACCTCCTCTAACTTGTCAACCATAAAAGGCTTGTGTTTGGGAGTCTCAGGGGAAATGGGAATCTTAGAGTGTACAACAGCTTTGTAGGAGAAGGGAGGAGCAGAAGAAGATTGACCTACAACACCACCTCTCAAACGAAGGGAAGACACTAAAGATCTATTATTGTTTATGCTGTAAGAAGAGAGGGGAAGAGGATCATCGAGTTGTTTACCTTGAAATATAAGTCTCTGTAGGGTAGAGGGGATCCCGAATCGTCGTTCTAGATTTGCCTTGAGATTCTGCACAAGATCTGAAGGGTATACCCATTTCAGAATGGTCTTGCCTGAGATCTATGTGATTTGAACCTGAAAGCGGGCAAAGAAATTTTCAAATTCTTTCTGGAGCGACACAGGGCCAGAATATTTTGGGTATCCTATCTCCTGATGAACTGGAGGTGGAGGGGAAGGAAAAAGCTTCTCCCGATGGAAGCTATCGCTCCAGCCTAGATTCACTACAAAGGAGAGGGCTGCAGATCTGTAGAGAGGCTGAATGATCATTTGCATTAGACAAACCCCTGCCTCGCTACTTTTTTGGAGTAAAGCGAGTGAGGCCAACGCTTGGAGCGTGTCCAGGGTCTCTGCCCTGGGAGAAAAGTTAGGGTAGCTAGCAAGCAAGTCTTCAAAATATCTACAGAGGCCACCAGCAAGCCGAAGAAGAAGCCGGCAATCGATTGTGGATGTAAGCGCTAGCACTACAGAGTGTAGGTTTTGCTTAATATTAGGAACTGGTGCGAGATCAACCACAACCTAAAACTCAAGCCTACTCGGCGCTGAAACTGCAATGGAGAGAGCCACTGAACCGTGATAAATTCCGAGGTTACTAGCATAAAGAGCTGCAGAGGGGCGAAAGGGACCCTTAAAAAGTTGAATCCGTCGTTGTTTCCCTGAATGTTGCATCTGCCTTTGCAGATCCGCATAGCAAGGGCTGAGCGAAGAAAACAATGCAGGGTCAACGTCGTTCGAGGCACTCTGGTGCAGCACGAAAGTTGCAAAAGAAAGAGCCATCGACAAAACCCTAGTCTCCATTCTCATCCTTTATTAATCCCTAGATGAATTTATGTATTACTGATAAAATTAATCATATGTTCACTATATTTTCTTTGCTTGCACATGAGTGAAACCAACCTAGATCCATCTTAACTTTGGATCTATCAAGCATTGAGAGGGATCAAATCTGTTGAGGTACAATCCTTTCCTCTAGTTTTTCACTCAAGAAAGAGGTTTTCACCTCAAGAGTTGTGATCCCTCTCATTGCTTGATAGATAATGAGTTAAGATGGAACTAGGCTGGCTTTATTTTAAATTTGAGGAAATTACAAATATTTTTTAAAGTAAATTTTGATTAAAATAATAATTCTTTACTTTCAATTACATAAATTGATATAAAACTAGCTTGGATATATTTTAATTTTAGACCTTAATTTTGGATATACCAAGGGTAGAGGGGATCAATTCTCTTCTCACTTTAAAAATGGTTTGTATATGAATAGAATTTATGCATCTGACACTTGGTAAATTAGGAGTAATATGATTGAATTATTAATTATAATTATAATTATTAATTTTATATTTCACTTTACTTATTTTTATTTTTATAATTTACCCCAACTTTATTTTGCTTAACATTTTTCACATTAGATTTTATTTTACAGAGTTTCCTTAAATTAGATGTTAAAATTTATTTTCAAATAAAATAAATAGCCTATATTTTTTGATATTCGAAGTTATGTTTAATTTTCCCGATTGTGTAGATTAGTTGATGATAGAATGGACTGTTAAGGCATTTCATATGATGTTATTGGTTTAAACTTTGATTAGCTTACTGTGCCATGTGTGAGGAAATGTGGGTACACTTGGAGGTGATTGTGGTAGTGGATATAAATCAATCCTTAAGTACAAACATGATATAGTTGTCTATTCTCTCATATACAAAAAAATAACAATAATAATAATCTTATTTTTTTAATTTTATTGAATTAATTATTTATCAAAATTAGATTTTATGAAAAGAACATGATTGTATTAGAAGTAGTTTAGATGATGGAATAAAGGAAACTAATTTTCTTGTAATAATTTTCTAAATTGTATCTCCACTCAAACACTGTCATGGAAAAAAAAGTCTTCACCCCACCCATCAAGAAAGCCACCCAATGTCACCTTGGTGGCCTTCTCTCACTCTTTAGACTACAAGAAGGATATCCTTATCTAGGGGGGAATCCTTAAACATCGAGCTAAGCTAGGTCATTGAGTAATGAAAGGAAGTTCCTTAACGAAGACTAGTGATTTGAAAGTACTCACACTCAAAGTAAAAGGTTAGGGATAAGTGTGTGAATAGTCAAACAAACCATGAATTATTAACAAATTTTGAATGATTTTAATTACACAACTATGCCTACTCGTGCAAACAAATTATACTTGAAAAATGAAAGATAAATATTGCTCAATTAACCAAATAGCATGAGATACTAGTGAAGCATATATACAATGGCACAATAAAAATAGAAAATGAATCATAATTGCCTATACAAGTAACGCATTAGATCATTTATTCATTGTATTCATGAGCGTTGGAGATTGAGAGTTTGTTATCATCATCAAGAGACCATTCCGTAATTAAGATATCATACACCAACAATATTAACTTTGTTTGGGACAACAAAGAGTTATGTGTTTGCGATGATAAATAAAGGAAATATTCAAACTTGTCATTGTTACTAAGGAGAATGAAGACAAAAAAGATTGAATGTGGACTACTTACACATTTGTAACATTCAAATGTCATCCATTTATCACCATGCAAGTTGCATGAAGGAAATTTGGTAGTGGTACTAAGTGAACATTATTTTATCAAAGTTCATACCCTCTCCTTAACACTACCACTTTGCAATACGAAGAAGAAATGTGAAATATATGTGAAACAAACTAAATAAGTTGGAAAGGTTGTTGCAACATATATAGGCAGTCATGTCATGTTGAAGAATGAGGTGTTGGCCCAATCCCCTTTTCGATAATTTGTCAACCTTTGAATTTGATTCCATGTGAATGTGATCAAATGATATGCCCCTAAAGATTCTAATAAGGTCATTAATTTTAATCATCCTTTGATCTAATAAATAAGTGTACAAGCAAGTATAACATTTCACACAACCTAAAACAACCTTTGAATCCCCTATGACTCCGAAGTTTACATTGTGGAAATGATGCAATTAAAATGACTAACGTAAACGACTAATTCATATTATTGTAGTTTTTGTTAGGTAGTCATATTTTTTTCCTAGACTAAATTGGTCATTTATGTTAGTCATTTTAGTAGTATTACTTATTATATAGCCATATATTTTAATTGGTGACTAAAACAGTCATTTATGTTAGCCATTTTTAGTTGGGTCCCTTAATATTGCTAATTTTTAGTAGTATTTCACTTGGAAAAGTTGCGGTGACTAACTTTTTTAGTCACCTAGTCACTAATTTCCCCATTTTCTACTAGTAGCGGGAGTTATGTCCATCATCATTTCATAGCTCCTACAAGTATGGTCATCATGTCCTACCAACCTACAAAAGTTGCAGAAAAATTGTTGCGGTGCTTGCACATACTTCTGTAGCAAGTGATAGTTATCTGTGGCATGTTTTCTGGCTACCTGATAGATAGCACATGATAAAGCAGGCACTATGCTAGGTCCAGCTTGAGTTTTCGGTCTTAAAGTCATCGGTCCTACTATTGAAACATAATTTGTGAAGATCAGGCAATGGTCTTTATCATAACCCTCACTATTATATTTAAAGCACCATACCTCTTCACTTACCTATGGTTGAACCATCTTGTACTGCTTCAGACTTTACATATCAAGGCACATATTTTTCAGCTACGCATGGATCTGTTGGACTCTTAAATTAGGATCCTTCATCAGAGTCTCATGTAATCTCCTGGAAATCTCCAAGGCCACTACTTGAGTGGTTATCTTCTATTGTGACAGCTCACTCCTTAAGTGTGGTAGTAGCGAAGCCAAACCACTCACAATGTTGTCCATCTGTCAAATTCATCTTGGCTTTGTGAATTGTACATTTCAGCCACTGATCTAGCTCCTAAGGCATCTCGCCTGGTTGCATCATGATTTATTTGAATCCAACAATCAGCTATGCTTCAGATTTAGGATTATTAAATTCCCTATTTAGTGTTGCTTGGATGTCCACTACTCTAGCATTCAGGTTATCATTGGAGTACTTAATATACCAGGTCAGCGCGTGATCCTACAGAGTGTTAACCAGTGTCCATTTCTTTATATGGTAATTTGTAACACCTTGAGCTTCCCATACAACCCTCACTATCAACCAGAATTTGTATGGGTCCTCATTTCCCAAGCCTTTAAACAAAGGAAACTTCAGTGTGTTTTCCATACTTAATCGCGATGGAGGTGTAGGTGGTACCGTGAAGCTGTAGGTGATGGTAGTAAAGCCAGTGGTGGTGTGAGCAGAGGTGGTATTGGTAGGAATCCTTATTTTATCATCTGAATAACACTTCGTGGAGAGACCTGCGAGATCCCTTCTTCATCCCCTCGTGGAGGTGAAAGGAAGGAGTTATGCTTTAGACCCTTATTTCCTTCGATTCTCTAAAATCTTCTACTTCACATAGTCTCGAACATCAAGGTAGCTACATCAACCCATTTTTCACACAATAAAATCTTAATCCAAGTATTCATTGATTTTACATACTTACCTCACGGTCCTTTGAAAAAGCATTGCTATGCCTCGCTATAGCTGACTGAGGTGCCTACCGCGAATTCAGTCAGAAATCCTCCTATAATGTGATCGAGCCAATGGTCGACAGCACCATCAATCTTACCCTTTGATGCTTCCAACCTTCACACTAGCTTTGCAGTCCACACAATAGGATCGCCAAGTTTCCACATTCATTAGCTATCTGCTAGCTTTGTGATCCACTCGTATAGCTAAGTAGGAAAGGAGGCGAAAAATATTTCATGGATCTCCGTATACAGGGATCGGTCCAACCACTATTCTTTTGACAGTCACAGGTTTCTATTTGCTTATGCCGCGAACTTGTGAATCCTTTTGTCCAACTAGCCTTTGATTTATTTCTTAGTTGGATTCGAGTGATATGACATCACACATCTCTTATGAAAATTCCAGTCCTAGCAACAGAACCATTTGTTGGCTTGAGGGGGCCTGACCGATCTTTAGCGTTTGTTAGCCAAACAAATCTCTACACTACTGGCCCTTTCAGTATTAGCTTGCAGAGCGCGGACTGAAGTCACACCCAAAGCAGTAGGGGGGGATGTTGGAACCAGGTTTCTGCAGCCTTGAGATGGTTGTGATGTTGGGTTATCTTGTCTATACCTTTCTACGCACAGGTTTCTTAGCCCTCTCTTCCTTCCTTCAGTAGGTTCACGAAAGGATAAAATCATCTTTCGCACGGCCCTAACATGGGTCTCGTATACTTTCATGCTCCTAGGGTAGCGAACTGTGATATCTCCTTAACTAGGCTAAGTGTGTTACTTATCTTATTAACTAATCGTAGTTATCTTCGTGTAAACAGATGCTCTTACTTGTGTTTTCTTAAACAACACATTTACATACATTCGTGCATCATATAATAATTATAAGTGAAATTCGTACCCAATATAACAGATTCATAAATAGGAAATAAAGACGGAAATGATATAATCCTTCTCTTTATTGATAATTCAAGACAACTACAGACTCGACCCGCCCTGCACACTCAACTGTAGACTTCTAGGCCTCTGCGCACTCAGCTGCAGAGCCTCTGCATGCACTACAACCAAAAATTAAACTTCTATTTCAAAGCTATCTCTCATACATGTTGATGCATTCTTCATTCATTGCCTCTAACTACTTAGAGCTTAGCTCTATTTATACAATCCCATGGTCCGCGGACCATGGCTAGATCTTTTATAGCCGACATTACATTTCGAAAATAAGGGCGGACAACCATATGACTCTTTATGAACTACGCACTCTGCAACCACGAAATATGGAGTCTTTACATTTGGTTTGCAAAATTGGATCAAAATATGGGCTTTTAGCCCCAAAAGTTCCGTTGTGGGATCCCATGCCCAACATTTACTTGGAAAGAAGATCTTGCTAGAAGGGGTTGAGTAGTAGTACATTAGGTGTCATTCTTGAGATTTCAGGGAAACGGATATTATCAAGGAAGCTGAGAAGAGGAAGACTGAGATTCTAAATTAACTCGGAAAGTGGAAGACTAAGATTCAAAAGGAATCCAAGGAGCAGTGTTGGAAAAACAGTTTAGTGACTTGGTCTTGCGAGGACTCTAGTGTCAACAGTCATTGTCATGGTCTTGGTGTTTGTTAACTTAAAATATATAAGAATAATTTCATTTGGATTTTCCTAGAAAAGAATGACAGGTTTTGGCCCTGGCTAACAAGCCTATATAATGATTCTCTTCTCTATCTATTTGTTCATGATATGGAAATTGTCTTGATGAAAAGAACACAATAATAAGTACAAGGAAGAGAACATTCAAGTTAAGAAGAAAAATTCAATCACAAGTAGTTATCATAAGCAGAGAAATCCCTTAACCACTCATTGTATCATTGTATCACTTTCTAGCCCATTGATTCCAACATATCGTGTATCACATATCATTTACTTTGTTGCTCATGCCCACATTATTTGGCACACCATTATTATTTGTATTCAGTTACCTCAATGGATATGGGTATGCCTCCCCCCACCTCATTTGAGATAATTTACTCCAAAATAAAAGGAGATTTATATAAGTTTAATAGGTCTCTTCCTCTGCATTTCAATGTTGGGCATTGGATAATCCATTTCTCCCAATGTGTTTTGCGACATGTGCTTAACTACATCACGAGGATCTGTTAACTTTGGTGATGCATATGTTTACTAACACCTTCGGCGTTTTTCATAATGAAAATCATGATTCCAAAAAGTGATATCAAAGCCAAAGCTATCGAGTTCAAATCACACTTGGCTGGCACTGGGGGGAGATTATTTTGCATTGGATAACCCATCGCTCCCCAAGTGTTTCATGACATGTACTTAACCACCTCTTTAGGATTCGTCAACCTTGGCGATGCATCTATTTACTAACACTTATGGGTTTTGGTATAATGACAATCATGATTAAAACATTCCATTCCTTCCTTGAATTGCTCCATCTCTCTCTCTCCCCCCCCTCTCTATCTCTCTCTCTCTCTCTCTCTCTCTCTCTCTCTCTCTCTCTCTCTCTCTCTATAAATCCATTTCAGTGTCTCATGAAAGCGTTTCCTACATTGTATTTTGGTCATCTCTCTCTCTCTCTCTCTCTCTTCCGCCCCCCCCTCTCTCTCTCTATGAATCCCTTTCAGTGTCTCGTGAAAGCATTTCCTACATTGTATTTCGGTCATATGATTTTCTCCTTACACTCTTAGGTTGGGGGCAAGTCTATTACCACCCAAAAAATGATCACCTATCCATTTCTTACTAGCTTGATCAAAATATACCATGTAGGATTAATTTTACCTTCATAAACCCAATTTCACATAGGAAATAAATTATTAAAACATTTTTCCTAAATTATTTATCATTAAAATTCAAAAATCCAGAAGAATAATTGAATAAATCATTATTTGTTTAATTTTCTCAAGAAATAATTATCAAATAATTATTTCATAATTATTCCTTAATTAATTTTGACTTAATAACCTTAGAATATTTAAATAAATCACGATTTATTTATTTGATATGTTCGTTATGGGATAATTATTAAACCAGTATTTACTAAGTACTTCTTTCTTAATTCTCACAACGTGATTAATAAATTATATTTATTTGTTAATTACTTCAAGCACTTTCTAAATAAATATATTTTACCATTTTGCTCAATACTTAGTTATAAATGAGAGGATTTTCAATCCATTTTTTGCCTTGATCATTCTCATCTTCACCACTATGATCTCATCACATTTGAGCTCCCACTTGAGTTCAAGCTATTCTGTGTTTTTTTCCCCATTGCAAGTTGAGAGAGAGGAACAAATCATTGAAGCACAGTGAAAACAAAAGGACCCATCCCATGGAGGGGGATGTATAGATCCATGTTTATAAATTCTCCTCACTATGTGTTTCACTTAAATTAATAATTTTTTTATTTATTTATATGATCCATTACGTTGCTACACATTTTATTTGTTGTTATATGTTTGGTTGCATATGATCTTTCGTTCTAGGGTTTTTCTTTGTTCTTCTTTGTAGATATGAGGCATAGATAACCATATTTTTTTGTTAGGGTCACATATCTCCGGTGACTTAATTGAATATTTTTTTGTACAGTTGCTAAAAAATTTCATACTAATAATTTAAATTGAGACTAGTAGTTACAAATATAAGACATGATGCACAATGCTACTATTACGAGAATAGTACATCGTAGGGTATGGGTGGAGCACCCCAACAGAGCTGAGTTACGTATAGAATTTAAAATAATATTTTTACATTTGGACCAAGTTTGAAGGGAAAGCGTTGCCCAAGGCCATGACTTAGAGAATCAAGTATAAAAAGGTGGTAAATGGTGCTATAACAGATTCCCCCTAATATATGAGGTCAAAACGGGTACACGATGGCCGAAATGTATTAAATGTATAGAACAAATCATGCGAGGACATGGGAGGATATAACTAGATTCCAACTTGCCAAACCAACACAAGTGATCAAAAAGAAAGCTCATGTCTTTGGCAGGCATACCCATGCTTAGAGATAGTAAATCATGTCCACAAATCAAGTCTGGAGCAGATCCATTATGTATACAAGTACAAAGAAAACTGAGAAATACATAGTAGATCATCTGATCATAGTTGAAAGAGTACATATCAAGGCCATGTCACAATATCACATATAGAAGAGCAAATAAATGCTACTGAAGTAGAAATCTAATCACTAAAATCATATAACTGATCCTCAGAAGTAACAAGTCAAAAAGTGGAATAACGGTATTTCATGCAACTCGGGTGCCAACATATAGGATGTTGTTCTGATGAACTACAAGATATAAGGTGGATGGTGTCACTGGAAGAAAACTAGAGGGACTGACATGTCAACCATTAAATGATGATGCAACCCGAGGTCTTCACTGACTGCCATGGTACATTTCTACACTATCGGAATAAATGAGCAAAATTCAACCATGTGAGAAATCATTTGATTACTGATCATTTATGTATATCTTTAACAAATGTGAGACAACTCACCAATAATTATGATGAGAGTCAAGGTACCCTAGTACAATCTAACAAGTATACATAGGTGAGTTGAAGTCGAATGCTTGAGAGAATATATCAATCAAGAGACATTGATGTATTCTCATTGTCGACAGTAAAGGAGTCTGCGACTAATGAATGCAAATAATAAGGTACTAAAAAAGGACTCTAGATCTTATTGCGAGAGAAATGAGCTATAGTCGATGGGAAAATATATGCTGGAAGGCAGGAATTAAGGAATCCTACATCAATTTATGGCCAGTGTAACCCACAGACTAATAATATGGAAGGAATCACACAAAGAAATACGAAGTAATGAAACCGAAGCATGCTTCTGGCGTACACAAGATGTGTCTAGTGCATGAAAAAATCCCTCTCAACCAACAAATAATTAAAGTTGACAGAAAGGCGATGAATCCACTAATAGGGTGAAATGGAAACCAAGTTACTGGACAAATCCCAATGTGTGATAATGTAAGATGACGTCGAACACAAGGGAAACCATTTAGTCAAAGACTCATAATATTGATTGATGTTGAGAACAAGGTCACCTATCATTAATGGAAATAGGGCTAGGGTGTGGCTCTAGGCCTACTCTCAGAGAAATATGTAGAAGTCGATAAGAGAAGACCTACCAACAAGAAGTCAATGTAGACCTTCTCAAACCACCATGAGAAAAAGACCAAATAGCTTATGTGATACTAAACATAACTTAGACTAGGTATGGAGGAGTGAATATGAGTCTAGAGATATCCAGAAAGGCCAAATCAAGTTTACTTCCCTTGAACAAAATCACGACTCAACTATGACTATATGGGAAGATATCATAAGTTTGTATAAGTTTTTCATGCAGGAGGCATTAAAAAACTCTCCATATGATTGCAATAGATAACCAACCGAAGGATTACTAACTCAATAACAACATTATGGCTCTCCTAAGTCAAACTAAAGCTTATACTAATGGAGGGAAGATTTGTTTTAAGTGCTTTGTTCAAGGGCGACACAACTAACTCTTGTTGCCAAAAGTGATGGAAGTAAAGTCTTGTTCCACTCTTTGTGGAATATATTATCTTTCTATCCTTTTACAATTTGGAAATATTGAGAAAAGAAAAATATAATTCCTATGGTGCAGTGGAAAGAACGATTGTCCAAATACAAATTTGTTAGTTCCTAGGAGGGGAACATCCCTATGCTCAATGTAAGGTGACAAAATTGGTCAATAACACTCAAAGGAGTGTTACTTCCATGGGCATAAGGTGTCAAGTTGCAGAGTCTAAGTGATTGCAAGATTATTTTGCAGAAAGACATGGTCAAAAATTGGCTTATACACGAGTCCAAGTGATGTCAGCTTAAGGCCAAAAGGTACAAATAGTCAACATGGAATGCAACAGTACAACTCAACAGGTGGTAGCCTCTAGCGTATAAAGCAAGAAATACAATGAAGAAGAAAGAGAATGGAGCTTCATCGCAAAAATTCATGGTGAACCTAAAGAGGACTCTCGAGCCTACTCAATCTTTGTAGCACGGGCCACATATGTCAGCAATGATCTAACTAGGAATCCCATCTAAAGGAAGGCTCTACCATCATGTAATGATTTTATAAGTTGGTGAGTGAAAACGGTTTTAATAATCATAGCATAATGGGGTCAACCCTAAGGTAGTATATCACAGTATGGAGGCTATAATGCATAATGCAACGAAAAAGTGTCCTTTCCTTACCTATATGCCAGTGAGAAAAAAACGATACCTTCCATGACAGGTCAGTGGTTATGGAATTGAAGTGGTAGACAAAATATTAAAGTCTTCATTTTAACCTGAAAGACAATGTATCCCAGCACTCAAGGCCAAAATGTCACAAGGTTTATAAAATTATTAAAATAAAATATAAAATTTCTAAAAGTGGGCCTTAAAAGGTTTTTGAAATCATAAGTTATAAATAAACCTTTTGGCCCAAGAAACCTCATTTGTGTTTTGAACAATTAAGAGAAGGACCTCTAGAGAAAAGAACCATGACATCCACCCAATTTCCCAATTTGAACAGTTACTAAACATCCAGGTATTCCTAAAATTCGATCCTTTAATTAATTTAGCTGCATTTCAATCAATTTTTTAAGTTTCTTTACCATAAAGAATTTTTTTTTCTATTTTTTCTTGGTGTGTACGCGGGTTGGTCATATTGAATCCGCATATGAGTAAGCCTGATATGCGACTGGGTATGAAGTGATCTCATGTGTGCAAAGTGAAAAAAATTGAACTATGATTTTTAATTGATGAAATTGTTTCAATTGTAGGACAATGAAGCAATGAATGACCCACTATCACTGGATGCATTGAGAGGCTGTGGATTGTTAAAAAAATTTAAAAATTTTGAATATGAAAACCAACACAAGGTTATTGTAGATGCTCGTGAATTACTAGGATCCAGAAGAGGACAATTTTATGATTGATAAAATATCCTTACGAATTGAGGTAGAAGATATCTACTTCATCACTGGACTTTCTTGAAGAGGAGAGCCTGTTAACTTGCAAGGGAAGGCCTGAGGCAGTCTCACCATTGAAGATTATATTCACATATATTTCCCCATAAATAATGAGAAGGTAGAGACATAGATCCCAATAAGAATGTAGAGAGTCTACCCCTCAGAATTATCCTTTTTTCTATTGTGAGGGTAGCAGGTTAAGATTCATTGCACTAGGCATCACATGTTACAATGAACCTAATGATGGATTTCCTCACCATGGTCTTTAATTTGTATACAACCCTCCTAATTAATCTAAAGAAGCAACCCCTTTCTATAAAAAGGAGTAATACCAAACATTTTGGGTATGATACCATCCTTTGCACTTTCTTCTTTTAGAGGATACTAGGGCTTTGACCCAAAGTGCTCTCTACCATCAATAGCCCAAGAGATCCACGTACAGGTAGATGGGTTGATTTGATGAAGAGACTACGGGGTGGCGAGGTCCATGGAACAATGTTTGATGACAGTTGTTTCCTTTGGTGGCAACAAAAAGTCATTGTCATCGAAGACTACCCATATGCAGGTATGGACTTCAAAGGGGATGAATATCTAGTGCTTCCCCAAAATGTTGCATGGGGTACCACAGGTAAAAATATTTTTAAATTTTTAAAAGTTATTTGATTTCTTTTTTGGATTTCAAAAAATTATGAATTGAATTCTTTTTTTTTTGAGACAAGGATTCTTACAGAATTATTTGATCATGATACAGATGTGGGAACACTAAGACCTGAGGCTCTACCCAGGCATAGTTGTCATGGAAGAGATGTGGAGAGTTCCACAACGGAGAGTGAGAGAATCCTCAATACTATACAAAGGAACTTGGAGATGTTAAGTCACGAGGTGCCTATGGTGGACATAAAGGATCTACTAGAGGCTAAGCAGAGACCCGTGGTAGGAGTACCATGAGATTGGGTGCAGCTCTTCCAACAGGTGGCTAATGCCATCTTCTTCTTCCAAGATTCTCATCTTGAGATAGACCCATAGATATGGATTAGAGATGTCCACATTTTGATAGGCATGATTGGGCTTAAGCCCTAATTTTGTAGGACATTTTTGTCCCTATTTTGTATAACATTTCGAACAAAAACTTCTATCCATATAAAAAAGGTTTCATAATATGATGATCATATATATACAAATGATGTTCGATTACTTTTTCTTTTGAATGATTTGAATTGTTAATATGACCATCTAATGCTTGATTAACTATGGAAACAACAAATGAATTTTCCTACTGTGGAATATGAATAAATGTGATAAAATTAAATGATCGTTGTAATAAATGCCCTCTCAGAAATTGGTGATATAAATAGGGATCTCTCACATGATTGATGTTGTTTAACTGAGAAACCAACAATTGTGAATCCAAGTATACAACTAATGAATCAATACTAAGAGACTTTGTTTTAGTTAATAGGTTAACCACAACAACATACTTGGCAATATTGTTTGATGCAGGGCCGATACATATGCCTCTTGAAACCAAGAACTAACCGGATGGATAGTAAATTAGCCAAGCCACGAAATCCAAATTCCATGTATGTTGACTAGTACAATCGATGAACCCTAGATATACCAAACTATCAATCAATACCTGCCAAAGAAGATTAAACTATTGATATTACTATGAAACCTATACACAAATATACATAAATATATACAATATCTTAAACCAAGCAAATGATAGGCAGAAAACTAAGCATAATACTTTTTAATATAGAGCCCTTTTCTGGGCTCTGACAACTCGTTTTTGTCAACATAAACCAATTCGTAAGCTCCCCCTTTTAAGACCTTTTTAATGATAGATGGACCATACCACATGGGTTTAAACTTACCTTCCCGCAAGGAACGTTTGTCTTGGTCATATAAGAGGACAAGGTCACCTTCAGAGAAAATCCTAGGATGTACAACTTTATCATATTATACTTTAACTCTTTTTTTATGATATTTGTTTATTGTGGGATCATCTCAACACTTCTCGTCAATATGTTCCAAATGAAAGAGGCATTTTTCAAGACTAGAAGTGTCTGGAAGAAGTTATACAACTAATTTAAGACAAGGAATTTCACATTCCACAAGGAATATTGATTCCAAACCATCAACTAGTTGAAAAGGAGTGAAACTCGTCGCGGTCTTAACCAACATCTAGTATGCTTAAAGTGAAAGATATAACATGATATTCCAATTGCATTGAACCTTATTAATTAGCCTTTGTGGGATAACTTGAAGTGATTTATTCATGGCTTCCACCTAATCATTCGCTTGGGCATTGTAAGGAGACAAATTCCCCTGCAGGAACCCCAACTTAAGAGAGATTCCATCCATCATATTATTCTAGAAATGACTACCATGGTCATTGATAATCTCCTTTTGAATACTAAAATCAAAAATGACTTGGCTAAAAATAAATAGGGCTTTTGTTTCACCATCATTCACTATAGTAGGCATAACTTCGACCCACTTGGTAAAGTATTATGATGGTACAATAATATTCTTATGACCCGTTGCCGAAGGTGGGCTACAAGTTGTAAAATCAATGCCCTGTTTTGTGAATGGACCGACGAAGATAACAGGGAAAAGAGGAGCTGGATGAGTGGACTTTTTTCAAGCATAAACCTGACAAGGATGGCCTTTTTCTACTGCTTCAACACAATATTTAAAAATCAAAGGCCAAAATACCCTGCACACAAGCTTTTTTGTACTGTAACAAGCCCAGATAGATGACCACCACAATCTCCACTATGGAAATCATTCAACACTGACTCAAATTCTTTGAAGGTTAAGCAACATATAAGGATCGAATCAACCCCATGAGGATATAAAATGTCACAAATAATAATATAACTTTTTCCTAAGTGACACAATTTGTTTTTCCCATCCTTTGAAAAAGGGGTAAATTTGAAGTCGGAAGATATATAGTGATATTTATATACCAAGGATCTTGTGAAGAAATAAGAAAAATATGATCATTAGGGAATGATTCTTCCTAAACTATTTTTTCTTCATAAGGAAACTCAAATATTAATTCCAAAAATACTAATTATTTTTAGAGTTGGCTAACAGGAACTCGAGATCGAAATATTGTAAAATAACAATCCATCTGTTATATGCCCCCCCCAATCACTCGCCTACTAAAAACAAATTGAAATGGATAGACAACCACCAAGAGAAAGTTTTCCTAAGAAAAATATAGTGTCTAAATTGTTGGACAACCTGAACATCTACCAAAGTTAATTTATCTATAGGATAATATCATAGTCCCAGACCTAATAATCCTTGGCTCAAATAATAAATCATGTGCTCGCGGACGAAATCGTCTTCCTCAACCAAAAGCATACCAATTCTAGATTCTGTCACAACGAGATATAAGAGAAAATCCATGCTATAATCGTGTAGACTAGGTAATGGAGGAGAGGTTAATGATTTTCTCAATGCATCAAATGAGCGGTGAGAGAAATCATCCCATAGAAACGAATCTCCTTTCTTTATAAATCACATAAATTGCTTTGTAATCTTAAAGTAATTGACGATAAATATTCCCTAGAAATTGGCTTTTCCTTGGATACCTTTAAGTTGACGCATGGTGGACAGTGGAGGGAACTGAAGTATTGCCCCAACTTTTAAATGATCTACACGAATCCCTTTAGTAGATATGATGAATCCCAATAATCAACCATATGTGACAAGAAAGACACATTTATTTGGATTCAACGAGATTTTGTAAAAACAACATCACTCAGAAACCAATCAAAGATGATGAGGATGATCAACTCCCTTTTGAGAATGAGCACCTAGGTCATCTAAATAATATTTGAGGATATGTTCGATGTCGTGGAAAGTGTAGAACATGGCCTGCTGAAAAGTAGCTCTTGCATTTTTCAGGGTAAAAGACATCATTTTGTATGCAAAAGTACCCTAGGGGCATATAAAACTTGTATTATGTTGATTTTCAGGATGGATAGTAAGCTGATTATAGCCCAAGGAGAGCATAGGATGTGAAATAATGATTATAAAATGGCATCCATTTCATAAATCCAATTCCGCCCCAAAGAAAATTATAATCCAAATTTGCATCAACTATTTCCACCTATATATTTACAACCTTTCCCCCAACATAGATAGGAAAGGGTGGAATAATTCGATGAAACCTATCAGAATGACCATCAAATCAATCACGATAGTAGGTGAAGGAAAAACTTCAAGAGATCTGATAGCTTTCCAATATGTGATAAGCATGACACGTGTGGAATCTCCCTCATCAAATATAGTTCAAATGATATTGATCTTTCGATATGTAGATTTAATTTGAAACAAAATGTGATGAGGTAGTCTCTTCTTAATATGTGACATGTAAAATGCAACAATAAGATACCTTTTTAAAATATATAGCCATGAACATAGTGAGTAACACACTCCTTTGTGCCGGACACGGCTAGAGTACCTCTAATGCACACATTTCATAAGGTCTTTGGGCCAGATCTTTAACAGTGCATTATTGCTAGGCAATCTTGTCATTAGGGTTCATTATCTAACATTTTGTAGATCCTTTTGGCATCTGAGGTATAGACTCAACTGCGGGCCTCTCGATATGGAGTGGCTCTAAAACATCAAGAGCAGTTGTTAGGATATTCTAACACATATGAAATCATTAAGTATAACTTGGTGTACAATAGAGTTAGCTAAAGTGTGCTTCTTTATTATGTACTTTTGTATCTTACAATCTGATGGTCACGATATATTCTAGACATGAAGTGATCCAACGGTTCATTCTCTCCTCGGTATTACCAACACTTAATCGGTGGCTTAACACCCGATTGGTCCATTAGATCTATTTAAAGAGCATGGAGGGTCATTTGTAAGGGGGCCGTTCACAAGAGAAGCTTATGTAAATTTTCTTTATTTTATTAATAAATTTCCTGAAGTGGTTGCATTGGCTCAAGTTGCAGATTGTTTCCAGCTTTCAGAGTTTTAACCACGTAAAGGATACTGGTGTATTGATCTGTGATCTATTTCTGAGAGGTTTCCTTTGGTGTTCTATCTGAGGAACTTACCCTGTAGAAGTGTGTTTGCATAAATAATTAACGGAAGTTAAGAAATACTTGGGTATACGTCTTAAAACTCAAGAGTGAATTATTTAACATGTTCTTGGCATTTAAGGCCTTTGTTGAAAAAGAATCTAGACATCAAATCCTTAATCTAAGATCTTATAATGGCGGAGAATATGTTAACAAAAAATTCATCAACTTTTGCAGTAAGCATGGATTCAATTGAAATGCAACATACTCTTCCATATACTCCACAAGAAAATGGTGTAGCTGAAATGAAGAATCGCACCTTCAAGGAAATGGGTAATTGTATGTTTTAATCTAAAAGACTTAATCTTAATTTTTTGGTAGAAGAAATTAACTGTGCAAATTACATAGTAAATCACACTCCTACTAAGGTTTTAAAGAATATCACTCCAAAACAAGAATGGAGCTCAATTAAACCAAATGTAGGTCACTTTCGTGTTTTTGGAAGTGAAGCATGGGCCCATATTCTAGATGAGAGAAAAAGCTTTAGAAGCTAAGAGTCAAAAATTTATTTTTGATGGATATTATGAAGATGTAAAAGGATACAAACTTATTCCATTTAAGTTCAAAAAGGTTATCATTATAAAAGTTGTAAAGTTTGCTGAAAACATATTGGCTTACGAGCCTAGTCCGGTGGATGTGTTGTGCCTCTCTATCCCTTCTACTTCTGAAAATGTTTCTTCTTCAAATGATGAAAACGACGATGACAATCTTTCCCCACCTTCTCGGCATCCTCCTTCAGCTCCTCAAATTTCAAAATGGGTCTATGCTCGTCGAGATGTAGCAGGTGATCCTATAGACCAGCGACGTACACATTCTCAGTTCGATAGAGTCTCTTCTTTACTGGCTAAAGCTCCATCGAATTGTGATCTTGACACCTTTGCAGAAGCTTCTAGCCATCCGAATTAGGACACAGCTATGAATGAAGAATATTTTTCATTATTGGAAAATGATACATGGGATCTTGTTCCTCTTCCAAAGGGACAAAGACTTGTTAGATGTAAATGGGTTTACATAACCAAGTTTGGACCAAATGAAAAGGATGATAAATATAAAGATCGTCTTGTTGCTAAGGGTTTTTCATAAGTTGAAGGAATTGAATATACTAAAACCTTCTCCCATGTTGCCAAAATGAACTCTATCCACCTTTCTCTTTCCATTTCTACCTCTTTCAAATGGGAATTCCGTCAAATGGATGTTAAATTAGCCTTCTTGCATGGGGACTTGCATGAAGAAATATATATGGAACAACCTCTTACCTTTATGCAACGAGACTCTAGCCTTGTATGTTAGCTTAAGAAATCCCTTTATGCTCTCAAGGAAGCCCCTCGGTCTTGGTATGCCAAAATGGATAGCTTTCTTTTAGGTACTGGCTTTTTAAGCTGGCATCTTAACAATACTGTCTACACCAAGAAACTAGGTAAGTCACTTATCATTCTTGTTCTTTATGTTGATGGTCTCAACCTTACTGGTACTGATCCCAACGTTATAAACCATGTGAATCCCATCCTTAAAAAGATGTTTGAAATGACATACTTGGGAAACGTGCATTACTTTCTTGGTCTTCAAGTCTTGCAACCTAAGGAAGGTATTTTCCTTTCCTAGTCCAAGTATGCTTGTGATCTTCTATGCCACTTTCACATGGAAGACTGTAATCCATCCCCTTCTCCCTTTCATTCTAGAGCCAAACTTCTAGTTAGTTTTACTTCCCTGAAGTTGATGCTACCTTATACTGCCAACTTGTAGGAAAACGTTTGTATGTGACCCATACTTGTCCTGAACGTTCCTTTGTCGTTGGCCTTATTGCTCAGTTTATGTAAAGCCCACATGAAATTAATTGGAACGAAGCTAAAAGAATACTTCGTTATGTTAGAGGTATAGTTCAGTTTTGGATTCATTATAGTGCAGAAGCATCTCCTCTATTGTTTGGTTCACTGATTCTGATTGGGTTGGTGATCCTGATGATCAGAAGTCTACTAAAGGTTATGTCTTCACTCTTGGTTCTGGAACTATTACATGGTCTTTAAAGAAACAAAGTGCCATTTTTGTTTCTTCAGCAGAAGCAGAGTATCGGGGTGTTGTAGAAGCTAGTAAGGAAACCTTGTGGCTTCATCACATCCTATCAGATTTTAGCTTTCAGCAATAGCGTTTGAGTACACTTTGGTGTGATAATCAAATTTCAATTCAATTATTCAGAAATCTAGTCCAACGTCAGCACATTAAACACATTGAATTGTACATGTACTTCATCATAAAGCTCACTCATGACCATGTCCTTGAAGTGCAATATTGTTCAATCGATGATCAAGTTGCAGAAGTCTTTACAAAGGCTCTCACAGAGGCAAAGTTTACTAAGCTTAGATTTATGGTTGGAGTTCAATAAGTTTTAATTAAGGAGGGATAGGCTCTAATGCCTCCTTCCTTCTCCTATTGTGTCATATTTTTACATCCTTCCATCCTATCCAAAGTTTTTCTTAAGGGGGAATGTTAGGATATTCTGACACATAGGAAATAGTTAAGTATAACTTGGTCTAGTATAGAGTTAGGTAAAGTGTGTTTCTTTACTATGTACTTTTGTATATTACAATCCAATGGTCGCGATATGTTCTAGACATGAAGTGATCTGATAGTTCATTATGTCCTTGATATTACCGACACTTGATCCATGGCTTAACACCTGATTGGTCCATGATCTCTACTTAAATAGCATGGATGGTCATTTGTAAGGTGACTGTTCATAGAAGCTTATATAAATTTTCTTTCTTTTTTTAAGAAATTGCCTGAAGTGCCCAGGTTGGCTCAAGTTGTGCATTGTTTCCCTCTTTGAGGGTTTTAACCATCTAAAGAATACTGGTGTATTGATCTATTATCTGTTTGTGAGCAATGTTCTTTAGTGTTCTATATGAGGAAATTACCCTGTAAACTCATACAAAGGTCTTAGGTTTAGAGGATTCTGGCTCACCATAATCTTGTGATATTGTAGCAACATCGACATGAGTACTCATCATCTACACATTTGATGGATTTCCCCTTCTTGGTTGACCCCTGTGGGGTTTCCAATAATAGTATTTGTGCCAGCAAACATTTGCTGCCCTTGGGGAAAATGATTAGTTAGAACTACCTGGGAGCTAGAAGAACCCTAATGTACTAACAAGCATTGAGCTTCCTGAATCTTAGGGAAAATATGAGTTAAATGGTATCCATTGAATAATTTTCAAGGGAAACTAACTTTCTTTTTAGACTCCTTTTTACCCTTGTCAGTATTATTACTAGGTTTTTTTGGATTATCCTTCCCATCCTTATCTTTGTTCTTACCTCGTTCCTTCTTCTTCCATTCAAATTTTTGATTTCCTTTTGGGTTGGAAGATTGGACAATGTTAATAGATAAAGGTTGTGAAGGTGTAAAAACTGATGGTGATGCCTGAATTGAAGAAGAAATTTTTAAAGAAAATTATTGCAATTGACTTAGAAGGTTACCCATACTACTATCAATTGATCCGACAATTCGGTCAGCATGGGGACCTTGCTTTGGTTCAGCTAAATTTATCTTGGACTTAGGAGCATCAAGCAAAATCTTCTCAAGAATCCCAGACTGATAATATATAAGTTTTAATTTATAGGCTCTAAATATACCCTATTCTTCGGTGAACACTCCTGAGAGTGATACATCCTTAGAAATTTTTAGCTATAATGGTTTTAAAAACTATTCGAGAAGGAATTAATTAGGAATATAGGCTTTGATGAGCCTCTTTATTCTTCGTCAGTCCTAAATATGGTCAGAAATGTCAGTTGCCTTATCTTAGTGGAAACTGTCCAATAGCCCAGTTCCAGCACCATATCGAATCAGAAAATGGAAATTATTTAAAAAAGTAGTAGCCAACTCACCAAATCAAGAAAAGGTACCCCTATTAAGATCTATATAACATTTAGCAGTATTTATAATTAAAATGCATGTAAACAATCTCAACATGATTGAATCATCAATTAGGAAGTTAGAGGAACACCATAATTTAAATGTTGTTATATCATCAACCGAATCCTCCACAAGGTTTCCTTTGAATTTTGGAATATCTGATGGAATTTTGGCAGGAACGAAAGGCCATGATATATTATATCAGATAGGAACTGATCCAAAAATCACTTGTGAGTGATATCAGTTAATTGATTAATGAAGGTATTACAGACTCATGTGCTAGTGTGTGTCTATGTTATCTTACGAAACAGATCAATAATATTTCAAAATACATAAACACTGGAAAATAGTAAGAGAAACATAGCAAGCAAATGCAAAACACAACAACTTAATAACGAGTTCACCCAATTCTCCTGGGCTACATCTCTGATCCAGCTTTCAATGGTGGCCTTCTTTTATTGTGCCTTTAAGTAGAGTTTTTACAATGAGGAGCTCAGTTTGAGTCTCCTGAACCAGATGATGCTTAGTAGCGTGGTACTTAGATTCCCCAAGCAACTAGAGTACATAGACTCTTCCTTACTAAGTCTCGACCCCATTGGTCTCAAAGGGATGAGTCCAATTTGGTACTCAGTGCCCAACAGATACCCTCTCAGGGATTGGTTGAACCTCTCAAGCCTTATGTCTGCTTGATGCTACCTTAACTCTACGTGTCAGCTCGACTCTCTATCCTCTACTTCTTGCTTCACTGTCTCGTTCTTCTCCCTTCCTCTCCCTCTTTTGTTCTCTGTCTGTGCATGGCTTAAAGCTAATCTACCTCTTGATTGTTTGTTTCCTCTTTTGTCTCTTCAAATCACCTACTATTGTCTGCTTGGAATTCCCTGCCTCTGCGTCATCACCACTGTGTAGCGTTTCATACGAAGCTAGCCACTTGTCCTATCATGAAATGAGCACCAGTTCTTCCTCGACGGTTCGTTATTTCGATTATCCTGTGACATGAGTCATCTGCCAGCTCAGCGATCAAATCAGACTTCAAACTTTTATGTGCCATGCCTTATTTTCCCCAGTCGAATATGATCATCCATCAGGCACAATATCTGTCATTAGATCTAGAGCCCCTAGATCCTACGATGTTCGCTCTTATTACGCGGTTGACTTTCATGGAAGTTAGCCAGTGATGAGAGCACTTTTATCTCTCATCAGACAGACACACATCATCCAACATATGGAATCTCTAGGTCCTCTGACAAACTCGCTTACTGCCCAGAACGCCTCCGATATTCCGCCTGTTATGGAGTGTAGGACTCAGCCGTCGTTTCAGGAATTTTTCCATGGTTCTCTAGCTTCTCTTATGACCAAGCACTCGGGGCTTTTCATTTCAAAGGTTTCTGCCCAGCGATGCACCATTGGCATTAATCACGCTTCAGAAAAGGCCTTTGTTTGCCAATCCAGATTTCCCAATTCTTAGTTTCTACCATTGCACGGTCTCCATGGGCCTCGGTCAGCATGATTTGACCAAGGTCCTCATCGTTTCGTGCTGGCTACAAACTACCACTGTCCAGAGGTCCTTCCTAATAGCTTATTGTTTTACTAAATTTTGAAGTCTGTCATAGTTTGAAATTGTCATAGAACTCTGATAATTTTCATGGATCCAATTCGGATCACGACCTTCCCACTAAAAAATCTTTTGGACCGCCAAAAGTTGGTTTTCAAGCATCAACTATGTGAGGATACAATTGTCTCACTTATCCAATCTCTATCCATTTTTCATTGATCAACTTTGAACCCTTGAGCCCAATTCTGAGGTGCTCAAGATCCCCCCTGCACGTCGTCCCCACCTTCCTATCCAGAACTATGTCTTCGTGCAATTCATTAAGATATTCAGGTAAGAGGTCATCAATAGAAGGCAATTGACTCTTCTCTTTGGGATCCTCAATTAACGATGGTTCAAATAGTCTCAAGCTGTCTACATTTACGGCTGAGTAGATATGCATGTAAGCTCGTAGATCAAGGAAAAAAGCATTCTCACCAATTTTCTCAAGTATCTTGAAGGGTCCATACCTGATAGGCTTTAGATTTTTACCTTCACCTTGCATCTTGTCCTTGCTGATATATAGCTAGACTTGGTCACCAACTTGGCAAATATGCTCCATCTAATGCTTGTCATGCCTTGCCTTTTACTTGGCGTCGCTCTTTTCCAGTTGTTCCTGTACTGCCTTGTGGATCTCTTAGATTTGTTCAATGAACCTAGTTGCCCTATCGACATCACTATGTCCCTCAATTGTGATTTCTTTACCAAAGATAAAATCCAAAGGAGACCTTGGTGTGAAACCAAAACAGGTCTCAAATGGAAATCTCTGTGTAGAAGACTGTTTTGCTCGGTTGTAAGCATGTTGCACATAACACAAATATTCATCCCAGAGCTTATGATGCTTGCTAAAATATCCCCTGAGAAACTAGATCACTGTCCTTTTGACTACTTTTGTTTGGCCATTAGTTTGTGGATGAAAATTTGTGCTCTTCTTTAGCTTGGTGTCCATCAATCCCCATAGACTTGACCAAAACTTCCCCACGAATTAGGTGTCTTGATCAGATACTATGGAAGCGGGTAATCCAAAATGAACCCACACATGTTGAAAGAACAATTTGCAGTTTGTTCAACTGTAATCTATTTTATTACAAGGTCTCAAAATACACATTTTGCTGAACCTATCCACAACAACATACAGATAATCATGATCTTTCCTAGATTTAGATAGTTCTCCAACAAAATCCACGGAAACACTTTCCCAAGGATGAGAAGGAACTGGTAGTGGAGTGTACAAGCCTAGTTTTCTATTGCTGGGCTTGCTTTTAGCACACATAGTACACCCTCTTACATATCTAGAAACTGTCTCATTCATTTTTGGCCAATAACAAAATCTTTGTAGCTGTGAAACTGTTTTACTTACCCCAAAGTGACCTAATACTATAGAAGTGTGTGCTTCTCGAATTATCTTTAGCCTTTAAGTTTGTGGAATGCATAACTTCCCACAATGATATAGGAGTCAGTCCTTTACATGGTAATCCAATTTTTCTACTCTTTTGCGTTCACTTAAAGTTGCATATGCATCTTTGAAATCTATATCTTGAGCATATTGTTCAATGTAGCTCTCATGCAATACTGAATTATGCTCAAGTATAGTAAATGCATTTATAATGGGTCTAGATAACACATCTACAACTTTATTATGTATGCCCTTTTTATATCTGACGACTAAATGAAACTGTTGTAGAAAACCCATCCATCTATAATGTCTTGATTGCTGCAACTTAGTTTGGGAGTGTAGATATTGAGGTGGTTAATGATCAGTATGTATTACTATCTCTTTGCCCATTAAGTAATGTTTCCACCTTTTCACGCTTTGTACTAATGCATACAATTCTTTATCATATGTGGTATAGTTAACTAGTGTAGAATTAAATGTCTCTGAATGATAACATATGGGTTTACCGTGTTGTGTCAACACTACTCCCATGGCATAGTCACTGGCATCTGTTTGGATCTCAAATGGTCTTCGAAGATTAGGCAGTGCTAGTACTGGTGTTGCACTAATATTTGCATTCAAGTTGTCGAAGGCCTTCTACTGTTTTCCTCCCCATTGAAACACCTTTTTCAATCTCGTTAAAGCATGTAAGGGAGTTGCAATTAAGGAAAAGTTAGAAATGAACTTTCTCCACTATTTTGTTGCTCCTAAGAAGATCCTCACTTCTGTAATAGATTTGGGTTTAGGCCAGTTTACCATGACTACCACCTTAGAGGGATCTATCTTCAATTCACCACCCCGTACTATATGTCCCAAATAATTCAGAGATGTTTTGTCAAATTCACATTTTGACAGTTTAACATAAATTTTTTCTCTTTTCAAAACATCTAGTGTCTACTTAACATGCTTTAAATGTTCTTCCCATGTTTTGCTAAATATCAAAATGTGATCCAGATAAGCAATAAAAAAATCATCAAGAAAAGGTCTGAGTACATCATCCATTATTCTCATGAAAGTAGCACGAGCTTTAGTTAAGCCAAAACACATAACCAACCACTCATACAATCCATGCTTTGTTTTGAATGTAGTCTTCCATGCATCTTTTTCTGCAACTCTGACCTAATGATATCCACTATGCAAGTCTAACTTGGAAAAGTAAACAGCTTCTTTCAGTTGATCTAAAAGATCATCTATGCGAGGAAGGAGATAATGATTTTTTATTATTATCTTATTCAGTGCTCGGTAATCAAAGCACATTCTTCATGAGCCATCTTTCTTTCTCACCAAAACGATTGGTGACCCACATGGTGATGTGTTAGGTCTCATGAACCCCTTCTCGAGAATATCCTGCACCTGCTTCTTGATTTCTGTGTTCTCTAAAGTGGACAACCTGTACATTCCAATGTTAGGCAATGGAGCATCTTGCTGCAAACTAATATCATGCACTATTTCCTTTTTGGGTGGCAGACCTTTAGGTTCTTGAAATAAGATGTCATACTATGAAACAAGTTTTTCTAAATCATCTTGCTGTTTAGCATCACATCCCTCAAATACATTGGTTTTATCGGGTTTCTTTTCCTTTACAACCATCAGCAAGAATTGTTTGCATGAATTTATGATTCGTTTCATCTGCCCTGAGTTTATGAGAGTGTAATTATTCTTGAGATTATGAGCTCTTACAATGTATTCAATTCCATATTAAACAAGCAGATACTTGTTCTCAGCTCTATAGAAAATAGCTTTTCTTTCATACAAGTAAGGACTTCCTAAAACAATCCCACATATATCGAATGGAATTACGTCTAACTCAAACTCATCTACAAATGTTGACCCAAAAGTAAACTTGAGTTTGCATTGTCTAGTCACTTGTAGTTGTGCTTTCTCATTCAACCATCCTAATGGGTCTGGTTTCTTGTGGGGTATAGATAGTAACCCCAACTTATTTACAATTGCTTCAGAAATTAAATTTACTTGTGAGACGCTATCAAACAAAGTATCAATCTTTTGATGTTTGGATAAACTCGAATATGGAAAAGCTCATGTCTTTTTCTCTCATTTTATTCATCAATAGTAGATTGTGTAGAATTACTAGTAGATGCTTCAGAGTTCTTACCTTTTATACCTATGACTATGATATTGTTTCATCTCCTGAGTTTGAACCCAAATATTTTTGAATAGTTGCAGCAATCTTCTTCTTCTGGCCCTTGAACTTCTTAGGCCTCAGCTTCGGATGCAGAATCCAATAGTGCTCATCATCATGCCCATCCTTCTTACAATGTGTGTATGAAGACTTGCTCTTCTGTGCAGTGTTGGCCTTCCCTGCTTTCCATTTCTATTTTCTACTTATTCTGGCTTGAAGTGGGTTGGGATGATCCCACAACTTCTCAACTTCCATTCTTTCCTCTAGCTTCTAGATGAGTAGCTTGAACAGATACCTAATCTGTACTAGTGTTATTAAACATGAGGATAGTGTGCCTCATGTAGCTGCATAGAGCACCAATGTACTTCAACAAAGTCTCAGGTGAGTCTAATGAGATTCCTAGAATCAATGCCCTCTTTCTAAATTCTTGGGTGTAACCTTGTATACTTTTCCCTTTCAACTGTTGAAGAGTTTTCCAGCTCATCATCGCTTGCTGCATGTAGGCCAATGGATAGAACTACTTTTTGATTGCAGAAACAAATTCGCTCCAGACATAAATAGTCTTACCATGTCTCTCCATGTCAACTTGGGTCCTACCTTCCCACCAAACTAAGGTAGTGCCTACAAGGCATAGGCTTGCCAGCTGAATCTTTCTCTTATCTGAGTCGATACTCTCCACTCTGCAATAAAAATCAATTTGTCTAATCCAATTGTCCAACTTTTCTGCATTCAACTCTCCATCATATATTGGCAAATCAAATTTAACATCTAGTTTAATCAAATATGTCTTCTTTTTATGTTCAAGGCTATTAGGAGGTGTGAGAAATTTTTCCTCTTTCCCTTTGCCTTTTGAGTGGTCCTCGAGGAGAGACTATTCTTCTACTTTATCTTTTTTGGAGCCTAATGAATCTTCATCCTTATGTTTTCTAAAATCCTTATACATTTCCTCTACCATGGACCTTATGGCTAGGAAATTGTCTATGAATTGAGGGTATTGCCCCACATAAGCTTCCTCTGACATTATCTTCCGAGGACAGACTCTCCCAATTTCAGGATTAGTTTCCACCAACTCTCCTTTTCCTAATTTGAGCTTTGATCTAGCTAGCATTCGACAGCTAAATCCAGCACAAGCTTGTCTAACCTTAACAGCCTAGAGCTCTAATAGCACTTGATCTAAAAATCACTTGTGAGTGATCTCAGTCAATTAATTAATGAAGGTATTACAGACTCATGTGCTGGTGTGTGTCTATGTTGTCTTAGGCAACGGATCAATAAGATTTTAAAATACATAGACACTGGAAAATAGTAAGAGAAACACAACAACTTAATAAGGAGTTCCCCCAATTCTCTTGGGCTACATCTCCTATCTAGCTTTCAGTGGTGGCCTTCTTTTATTTTGTGTTTAACCAAAGTTCTTACAATGAGGAGCTTAGTTTGAGTCTCCTGAACCAGATGATGCTTAGTAGGGTGGTACTTGGATTCCCTAAGCGAGTAGAGCACAGAGACTCTTCCTTACTAAGTCTTGACCTCATTGGTCTCAATGGGATGAGTCCAATTTGGTACTCAATTCCCAACAGATATCCTCTAAGGGATTGCTTGAACCTCTCAAGCCTTTTGTCTACTCGATGCTACCTTAACTCTGTAGGTCAGCTCGGCTCTATGTCCTCTGCTTCTTGCTTCACTGTCTCATTCTTCTCCCTTCTTCTCCCCCTTTTGTTCTCTGTCTGTGTATGGCTTAAAGCCAATCCACCTCTTCACTGTTCGTCTCCTCTTCGGTCTCTTCGAATCCCCTACTACTGTCTGCTTGGAATTCCCTGCCTCTGCATCATCACCATTATGTAGAATTTCACAAGGAGGTCGCCACTTTTCCTCTCAGGAACTAAGCACCATTTCTTCCTCAACAGTTTGTTATTTTGGTTATCCTGTGACATGATTCATCCACGAGCTCAGCGGTCAAATCGAACTTCCAACTTTTATGTGTCATGGCTTATTTTCCCCCATCAAATCCAATCATCCATCGGGTGCAATCTCTTCCGTTAGATCTGGAGCTCCCAGATCCTACAGTGTTCGTTCTTATCGCGTGGTTTACTTTCTTGGACATTAGCCCATGATGAGAGCAGTTTTCTCTCTCATCTGCCGGACACGTGTCATCAAATGTATGGAATCGCTGGGTCCTCTAACAAACCTGCTTACTGCCTAAAATGCCTCTGATATTCCACCAGTTTTGGAGTGCACGACCTGCCTGTCATTTCAACACTTTTTCCATGGTTCTTTGGCTTCCCTTATGACTGAGAACTTGGGGCTTTTCCATTTTGAGGGGTTTTCCCTAGCAAATCTCAATCACGCATCAGAAATGGCCTTTATTTTCCGATCTGGACTTCCCAATTGCTAGTTTGTGCCATTGCACGGTCTCCATGGGCCTCGGTCAGCGCACTTTGACTGAGGTCCTCATCATTCCATGTTAGCTACAAACTACCAGTATCCAAACATCCTTCCCGATAGCTTATCATTTTACAAAATTTTGAAGTCTGTCATAGTTTGAAATAGTCATAGAATTCATGGATCCAATTCGGATCAGGATCATTCATCAATTTTGATACATTTGGCAAATTTAGGGTTGCTAGGAATGATAAGCGTGGAGGACCTTTAGAATTACATCCACTATAAGACAGATTCCCAACAGTCTGAAAAGAATATCATAGATTTGTAGAGGCACCAGGTTGTGAGTGATTGCTCGTAGAAGGAACTGAACTGTAAGGAAAATCTTGTGGTCGAAATAAATTTGGAGGTTGAACAACTCCAACTGTAAAGTTACCATAACCAAGAATATTTCCACCAAAGGAAGTACTCAATGGAGAGGAAAGCCCTTTATAAGGGTTTGATGCATTAGCAAAGGGAGAAAAAGACTGAAAGGAACTTATAGAGGAGTAAGGGATGTTCCTCTATTAACCAAAAGAAAACTAATTCTTTGTTCTTAAAGCACTAAAAGCAGGGTTAGTCCAACCTTCAGAATGATTATAACTTTAACCTTGAGCAGAAAAAGAAAGAGATCCTAAAGAAGGATTAGAATGAGGAATGTGCCCACTCCAAAAAACAAAACCTTAGAAAGAGCTTGAACCACTAGCCATAGAAGTAATGGTTGTGGAAACAACAGATGGGATTGATTGAGGAACTGAAGGAATTGCACTAGAAGGCATTCGAAAGGGGAAGCAACTATAGTGAGAAGAAAAGGCTTTGCTACACTGACTCGAAGATGGAATGGAAGAACCAAATATCACAGTACTAGGAGTGGTAGTAGACATAGAAATAGTACCTCCTCCTTGGAATGAAAGAGGTGTGTGCTCAATAGTAGAACTCATAGCCAGATTCATGCTCCCAGCAGTGGCCATTGAAGGAAAAGGAAGATAAAAGCCAGGGCTTCCTGGACTATGAGTGAGGTTCCAAACGTATAAGATAATGTCTAAATAATTAGGAGGAAGAGTTGAAGAAGGAGTCACAGGTGACTTATGAATATCTTCAACCTCAAACTTGTCTTTTGACTGGAAGAGGACCCTAGAAAGGACAGGGGTATCCCTATCCAAATTCAGACTTGCACTAGGTCTACCCCATGAAACTATAGCCTGATGCAGAGGATCAATCTCTGATCCATTTGCTATTACTGATTGGAAATCACCAACATCATTGCTCCTACACCTTCTATAAGAAGGCTCAACACTCATATGTGAGAGCCCACGAAGACTCCTGTACCGACGAATTGGTCGATCAACTACATTTAATTATTATCATAACTTTTAAATACTCAAAAAATTATAAAGCTATGGAAATCTAGGAACAAAGACAACTCACTGAAATATCCCTAAAGATATAATAAATCAAGCTACTTCAAGTTATTTACACTCCGGTTGATTAGGACCAGACACCAAAATACAAGAAAGTGACATAAAGGACCTTCCAAATATATTTTGGGATAATGATGGCCCAATCCTACCATCAAATTTAACATAAACAATTACACCTACCTCCAATCAAAATCATTTTCCAGTGCAAGTACACAAGCTTCACAAGGGAACCATCCAGAAGTACTAATGAGAGTTATGCAACGTCTGCCTCAGGTACCAAAGATATTCCCCCCTCCCGTAGTCACCTATGTGGTCCTTAGGAAAGGAAACTATGGTCACCAGTTACAATCGATTGGTGGGCAGAATAGGATTTGGTCGGGATCCAACAAGTCAGAGAGGGGTATCTCTCTTTCCTCCCTTCACTCGCCCTCATGCTAAACTCCCAGAAGAGAAGATTTTCTTGGTCAACTTCACGACACTACATTTAACTCTTTCAATCAACTTCTACATTTTGAATTTAGAGTGGCCTTATAGAGTTAACTCTCCGCTCACTTATTCCAAGGCCCTAACATGACCTAGACCAGTTGATGTTACTAATGACAAATCAAAAAATTCTAGTTCATTTTAAATTAGGTTCTTGATTCTAATGGATTTTATTTAGGTCAAGGGTAAGATAGAAGTGGAACTTTAAGATTTTATGGATGCAAAAGAAATCAATAGAAAACCTGGCTATATTCACATGGAATTTTTTTTTTTTATTTCAATGAAAAGATATTTCTACAAGGTTCTACGAACCAACTATGAAAGAAAAAATTTATTTTTATTTTCTGTAAACACACGCTAACACAATAAAAATCTACAAAAAAATACTAAAACTACTTACACTGAAACTATCCTAATGTAAACTAAATGTCTAATGCAATATTCAGAAGACTACTAAAAAATCAAGCAAATGTGTTTCTTAAAACCAACAAGAGGCCAAACTTGACAAGAGGAAGAAAAAATTCCCTCACAAAATCTTCACAAAATCAAGTGAATTCAACCAAATGGAAAGAGTTCACAATTTCTCAAAATGATGAAAAGATGAAAAAAAAAAGTAAAAAGGAAAAACAAAGGCAACAAAACAATTTCTTTATATTTTTCTTCTTAAGGAAACATAATAGTTTTCTAGAAAGAAAAAACTATAAAGGATTCAAAATCAAGTTAAGAGAAGCATACAAGGATGAAAAAAAAAAATCATTCAAGAAAACCAAGAAAACTTTGCAAGATCAGAAGATAAACTTTCTCAAAGATCAAGATAAAACCAAGGACACCAGCTTTCAGGAAAGCAAGTGAATGTAATGCAAAGGCTCAGTTATAAATGAATTGAAAATAATTCTACATTCCAAGGACTCAAAATATCCAAGAAATTCACTGAGAAGCCTTGAACCTAAGAACAAAAACCAACATCTTAGCAAAAAGAAAATCTAGGTTGACTAGGTATTTTCGCAAAGAGAGACAATAAACTAATAATCTGCCAGAAGGAGGACTTTCCAAGGCAATCAATGACTCAACAGAAGTAAGAATCATCAAGAAAAACCCTTTACTGGCATTAGCATTTGAAAATTTAAAATAAAACTAGGCATGCACAACTGTGTAGTGATAGACCCATCTGTATGTGCTACTATTCTCAAGGAAGAAAACGTATACACATTTTTCTTTGGACAAAAATGGGTGTTTACGCAACTATATAAACCAAAATGCACATATAGAAAAGTCATGAAGGAAAAAAATAAAAAAAACTATTTTTAATCCAGAAGATCAGACTATTTACCTACGTTGCAGATAAGTCAACATTACTAGAAAGATAGGAAACCAAACATAAAAGCCCATATCAAGCAAGAAAACAACCCAAACTAGGAAATACTAGAAGTATTCACCAACGGAGTCACCAATTATGTCATGGGAATACTACACCCTAGAGTATGGGTTGGTCACCCCAAGAGAGAAAAGTCACGTATGGAATTTAAAATAATGTCTTTTAATATTTGAACCAAGTCTTAAGGGAAAGGGATGCCAAGTCCATGACTCAGCGAAAGGGCTGTTGTTAATTAGTTGGTCACATCTCCTAAAATGGACTTTGTATGTGGATTTATTTGGTTAGATTCATTAATTATGGTCTTTTTCTTTCTTTTATTTCCAGTATTACTCAAAATGTGAGGCATTGGTGGCTTTCACTTTTACTACTCTAGTTATTTATGAAGAGTCTTCGAAGTGGTAGAAGCTTAACACTTTCATAATTGTGGGTTTGGTAGTACGGTCAAATTTTCTTAAACTATAGTTTCCCTTTGGGGTGTTGTTCTTTAATAAAATGATTAGTTATCCTTGGTCTTGCAATATCACTGGATTTTCTCCTCCCATTTTCTAAGATATCTACTTAGGACAACATCATCTCCATAAATTTTGATGTCAGTATTTGGTGCCTCTATTCAAGGATAATTTGAAAATAGTCATGGGACGTCAAATATCTGGTAAAAGAATGTATACTATCTTAGGCTTAATATTTATAAGGTTTCATATGGTCCTCTAAAGTCTTTAAGAGAACAAGGTTGTATTGTGATAACATAGGGTGATATTTACTATTTCATGTGTAATCTCAACTCCAGGAACTTGTTCTCTGTCAGACTAGACCTAGTGTTTAGGATCATTAAGATTATGTTTTGTAATCGTGGGCAAAAACCAATTACTAAAAGCATGGATTTGTAGGGAAAAAAGAAATTGATGCACATGCACTAGGGGATAGAATCAATCTAATTATAGGAAAAAGTGAATCAATCTAATTATAGGAAAAAGTATATATCAAATAAAATATTGAACCAATTAGATACCTTTCATGATGACAATATCCATGGAGTGTTGGTGAATCATATGGTGCATATTGATAAGGATGAGGATAGTCTTTTCACTCTTCCCCAATAGATGAAAGACCTATAATCATGCATGATCCATCAGCATAAACGAGCTATCAATTTTTATATCTTTATTAGTAATATTGCCAAGGACCTTCCTAATATGAATTACCTTGTTCCCCTTGGGTGGGAACATAAATTGGCAATGGGTCACATTCCTTACCCTTGAATGATAGATAATGTAATTCAAACATATTAAGCATTTTGGGTTTTCTAAAACAATTGTGTAGACATGCATAACTCAGTAAGACTTGTGGAATGTTGGTTGACAGTAGTTATCATACGAAAGTAGTGCTCAAAGAAAATAAAATAGTAGAGAAATTTTGAGGTCTAAAATGGGACTCCTAATGAATATTATAAAATAAGACGGGAAATAATAAAATAAGATTAGATTACATCATCAAAGTTTAGAGGAAAAAAGAAAAACTATTATTTCTATTTCCTATGATTTTACTAAATTTGTTAACAGGAGCACTCACTCGATGCATAATTTAATTCCTTATCATATGAGTACCCATGTTTCATACTTTTGGTGGACCACGCTACCCGAAAAATGTGAAATACATGAAAGAGTGATTGCTATTGCATTTTTCATGTATTTCTCATTTTTATGTAGCAAGGTCCATCAAAAGTATGCAACATGGGTACTCTTTGGATCAGGAAGTAGATTATGCATCCAACGAGTGTTCCTCCTCAAAATTTGAGTAAAATCGCAGGGAAATCAATTGAAAATATGAGTGGATAAAGTACTTTTTTATTTTTTCTTTTTTTAATCTTTTTATTTTTTTACTCCAAAAATGGTGAATCCTTTTGGTTCTTATAAATTTGATTTTGGTTGTACATTTTTGTTTTGAGGCCCACTTTGTACGTCGGAATTTCTCTAATGAGACTAATCTTCTAAATTTTGTAACTATTTCTATAAGGTCATGTCCCAAATCACATATTTTTAATAAAAGTATTTTCATGTTATGTTTTTCCAAAAAAAGAAATACCAGTGAATATGCATGGTTTCCTTTTATGTGTTTGATATTATCCCAGTTATAGGTTGCAATGCTCCTTCTGGTTCACACCGTTCACTATGATGATAAGCTAAATCTACATCAATGACAGGGGCTTTTTAATGTAATACACATATTTAGTTTGGTAGGATAGTTGTATTAGTTGAGTTCCTTGGGCTAAATTGTGTAGTAAATTTTAGAAATGGATCTCCAAACTAGTTGTATATGATTGTTTCCCTAACTCTATTCACTTTCCAATAAAATCTATTAGCATATACAAGGTAACCAAGGATTCATTGTAAAGAATTTTACTCTCAGTATCACTCTCTAAAAAAAGAAACTAAGAGAGAATTCTCAGCAGCAAGTTTTTATGGAAAAATAAAAAGTAACTAAATATATCCTTTGAAGATTTCAAGAAATAGCCTATTACTCCATTTAACAAGAATGTTGTTTTGGTGAGTATGATGGGGGATATTTAGGGTTCTAGGACTTTAATATGGTTAGGATCCCTTTTGAAGGGATCCAATATGACAAACCCAATTTTTGGGACAAGCTTTGCCATGGGTTACAATGAACAATCTCAGTGATGTAAAATATTTTAGAATGTTCTATGAAAATAACATATACATTTTTACATTTTTTGCCCAACACAAAATTCTTACTTATCTTTTTATTCAATACGGGAGGTAGGAGATACACATTTTTATTTTCTTTCTCTTATTTATAAATATTTACTTTTTTTCATTTCCAGTGTGCATGGATAGATTTAAAATCATAAAACTTATGCATTATATATCGGAGATAACATATGCTTAATTGTACTTCAGTTACACTAGTGAGTGGAGTCTTGGATGTAAACCTTGTTCTTATCACCAAGTGTGAACTCCACAAGTGCATGCATGAGTTTTACTAATTTCCACTTGCATCATACACTTAAAAATGTTTGCATTATTGGCATTATGACACAGTTGTTGTACTTGATCGAAACTCACTCACATGATAGCTCAGATTTGATAAAAGACAACTCACGGTGGAACAGGTCAATTAAGAGGTTCAGGGAATTGGTACAGAAGATCAGGAAGTTAGAACAAGGGAATACAGATCAACATCAATAAGTTGAAGAAAAAGTATGTTCTAAGTAAGTTTAAGGTGTATACATAGGTTCACCTTATCCAAGCAGTGCATACATGCTAGCTCAAAGAACAAAAAAACCATATATGTATACACACACTTTCACAAGAGGAAAATCCCGTATGGGTTGGAAAATCAAGGAAATTTAGGATTAGAGAATACCTAGGGTCAATGCCATGGTATTATCCCACAATATTGAGCAAAGTAATGGTTATTTGATCTTGTCGAAGAATACCATAGGCTCTAAGTGTTGTTTTGGTCCGAGGTATTGAGGAAGGCCAAAAATATATAAGGAGGAGAAGATCAAAGGGCCTGGTGTGCAAGTAAAATGGTTTCTTAGGAATACTTCCATCTGAAGTATATTTCATGTTGCAGGGGCTATATTTTTGATATGACATAAAATAATTTGTGCACCTTCAATTCAATGAGGGATCAGGATCACAAAACCTTAAATGACTTATCATTGAATGATCTAATATTGGTTGGGATAGATCTGATTGTGTACACCTATTTTATTGCTTAAATGTCATGATATGGGTATGTCTGAAGTATGGAATAGTAGAAAAGCTATTAATTAATATTTGTAGGTCGATACACTGATTCGCCACAGTAAAGGCACGTATACACCTAGGTTCAGCTCTTCCAAGTAGCGGATGCAAAAGAAAAGCTTATTATTCAGAAATGACTAATCTATCTGATCCGTGCTATTGTTTTACTGTTGTCTATCAATGAAGTCTTCTTATATCTAAAAGTACAACTGAATGCATAATGATTTTGTCTCTAGTTGATTTATTAGTTAAGTGTGAAGTGTTATCTCTACTACTGACTGTCCAAATGTCTGTAAATTGTGGGTAAATGTTCAAAATATTACTAATTGGTACAAATACAATTCAGAAGTTTTATAATTCAGTCATTTTGAAGCGATACATAATTTTTGTTAAAGGAAGTAGTGTATACACAGAGGTTAGGCTCATTAAAGTACCATATACATTCGGAAATATGATATTTGAGGTTGCAGCTAGTTCTGAATGATGATACAGGTTTCAAGGTTCAACATAATGTTCTAATGACAGTGTTCTGACTGTTGAGATTAATTAATTGTTGGTTGATGCAGCTTGAAAGTTTTGACGGGTTGAGTATGAAAATTTGATGAAATGAGGCCTTCATATTGTATTGTTGTGTACTAGGAGCAGCCAATATGAAAAGTAATGAAAGATGGTCCTTGGATGAAGAGAGGAGGTTGTAGCCTTCTGTATGTTGGTTCCTACATACCAGTAATCACATAGGCTAGTTGTTATAGACATTTTTGTGCCTTACAACATTGAGCATGAAATGTCCATAATCCAAGGATCCAAAGTCCCTAAAAGAGTTGTTCCTACCCCTAAAGGAAAAAGGTCAACAAATGACAGCTTCTCCCAGAAGTTCTCCACTAGAAACTGCCCAAAACTAGTCAAATCAGGATCAATTCAGAGGCTCCACTAGCTGCCTGCGTTGAAATGCAGAGGCTACACTGGCTAGGTGCGTTGCAACGTAGGTGGAAGCACTACCAGGGTGCGCTGAGTGGGAAATGACAAATGGAAAGCTCATTCAACGAGGTGGAAAGACCCTGGAAGCTTCCAGAATCTTCTCCAATGACACTTGCCTCAATGAATTCGACTAGTGATGAGTAAGAGGCTCTCAACCTCCAAGTGGAAGCAAGAACTGACAGACAGAAGCCACAAGTCAAAACATAAGCTAACTCATCCTCTCTGCTTACATCTATATATGGATCTCTCACCCAGAGGTTCAGGAGGCTGGAATTTTGTACTTTGCAGAGAATTGTTGTTGGTTTGAGGTTGAGATTAGTACATTGGGTGATTTATTATTTGTTGGAGGAGAGGAAGGGATTCCTTTGCTGGGAGGTAGATGCTAGATCAGAACTCACTTGGTTGTATCTCCTCTTGGACTTTCTTATTCTATCAATAAACTATTTGAGTTTCTCCTACATGTTGTGTACCAATGATGTTTTGTTATGCTTTCATGTTTAGCTTAATCTGATCTTGAGCTTTTCATGAATGTATATCTGTATCTTCGTGTAGTTTCTCTCTCCTGTGATTTTGTAGGAATTTGGTGAAGCTAGGTCGGTGAAGGAGCAAGGAGCTGAGAGCCATTGAAGAGAGGAGTGATTGGATCAACAAACTAGCGAAAGGCACAGGTTAGCTACATCCTTTCTCCTCATTTACATTTCATAAAGAAGAAATACTCAATTAGTTTTCCTTATTTGTTGTTAAGGCACTATCACACCTTAGAGTGGGATAGGGGCATTCTGAATGGATACTTTTCCCAACAACAAATTGGAGACTCCGTTGGGGATCGTATCTAGTTAGTTTATTTCTGTTCCTATTGTTGTTCTTCTCATAAACTTAGGAGTGGTGAATCAAACTGCATTTGCCATTTATAAATGCAAAGTAGAGATCTGCCACTCTAGCCCACTCACTGGGCCTGTTTATGATCTGAACAAGCTGATCCAAAAATGCTCTAACTGCCCTTTGTGATAGCTCTTAGTCCTCCTTTAAATCATCCTCCTAATTGTACCTTATTGATAGCTTTTATCCGGCCAAAAACCTTAGATCAAACTGCAAACCGTGACCCAGAACCCGGAGACAATTCTCGTTTCTGCTTCAGCGCAGGCTCTGTGAAGAGACTCTGCATCCCAACGTAGGTCCCGAGAAGGCTACCTGCACTGCAATTCAGTTTCTCTGTTATGCAGGTGCGCTGATCAGCCTTTGCCCTGAGCAGTTGTGGTTCTTTGCATCCTTGTGTTCAGTTTTATCTCTGTTTTTTGCAGCCTGTTATCAGTGTGTGTACCTATCTGAAAACCCCTTTTCTCTGCCTTAATTCCGCCTCAGTTGTATAAAAGAAACTGTATTTGTTTTTTGTGTATTTGTTACATCATTTGCAGTTTCCCATTACAAAAGTAAACTAGTCATACTGTCGCCTTTAGATCTAGACCTGTCATAAGTGTCGTTTTGATCTTAGGAGAAAGTTTATTGCTGTTGACAGTTGATTGCGCTTTTACTTTTGTCTTTTGGTTTGAATTTATGAATTTCTAGTGTCGAAACAAGTGTTTACTTCAAAATCATAAAGTGTCGTAATCGTCTTTTTGATTTCAAAAAGAAACTTGTTTGTGTTTTCACTTGAAATCGAATGCAAATTTTTGTACAACAACTTTCTTTTTAGGCATCAATATTAAGAAAGTGAAAAAAATACATGCATTTGTGCATTTGCATATTGATAGTTTGTATGGTTTGATTTAGGAAAAGTGCATTTACAGTGTGCTCTATGCTCTTTGAGAAATGTTTGTGTCTTTCTTTTCCCCTTGTAGCTAGGATTTTCATTGTTGAAAAGAGATAAAAGCTTGCTTATCATCTTTAGACAGCATTTAGGAATTGTATGTACATCTTGTGGTGATCCAAAAAGGCAAACTTCTAAGAAAGATCAACCTAAAATAAATTGAATGAACTTAACAACGCTTTGTAACTTAACGCACAACATAGAGGTCTAGGCTAGAGATGTGTTCCAGCGTCGTAAAACCTGGTGACTGTCGACCTCACTGATGGTTGGGTGATTCCTCCTGAGAGACGATAAGCGCCAGTACGGATCGTGCTCCCACGTACCGTCGAGTATATATTGGGAGACCCCTATAGGCATAAAACCTTTATCCATAGGAAGCCATGTCGGCCGCCCTACTGATCGCAATGCACTGAACACAACATTCGGGAAGATTGACCGCCCGTACCTTAAAAAGTATTCTGCGGTTTTACGATTGGTTTGGCACACCCTCTACCTAGAACTCCAGAGCAGTCCCTTTCGTTCCTTTTCAGACTCCTTAACGGAAAAGGTCCATCTGAGCACTTGTCACTTCAGGCTCATTAAAAATCGAAGGAGACTAGAGTCATCTTTTGCTTTTTCTCGACTCTTTAAAATTGAAAAAGCAAGTTGTGTCTAAAGCATCTAAAATTCATTTAATTAGGAAACACATTTCCCCTTTTGTATTTTAGTTGATCGAGTAATCCGCAATCGTGGAAGAAAGTCAATTGAAACCCCGTCGTTCGCGGAGGCTTACGAGTCAACCGTCTTTGTCTCTGGAATCGAAAACAGTACGGACAAAGCGAACTCGTTTAACCGCTTCGAAATCTCCTATTAAAGTTAGAACAAGTGTTCCAGCAACGTCCAAGATTCTGGTTACTCCAAACATTTCTGGAAACCCTGCCTCTACAGAAGAAGTTCAATAGCCACAGAGGGACAGTGATACTGATCCTAGTCTGAGAGTAAATACTTGTGTTACTGAACCAGTTCCATCTGTAACCGGTTCGGAGAGTCTTGCTCTTCAAACATCTGTCACTGTCGATTCAACCCCTTCTTCGGCACCAGAAATATTTTACGGACCTGACGGTATTCCCCTTCCACCTGGTTTGATTGTGATAGAGGAAATTGTAGAAGATCCGCAAGCAAGTACTCCAACACACTTTGGATTCGGGGTCACTCTATTTCCTTCTTCGTTAGAAGTTGGTCTACCACCAGCGGAAGTTCCTGTGGAATCACTAGGCAATCTTTTGGATAGACTCCAAATGTCTGAACAACCGTCGACATCCAGGACTGTGTCATCCAACACAGCAGTGGCACAGCCTCCTACTGCTACTCCAAGGATGTTCAATGGTATACCATCTGTCCCAGCAAGTTATCAACAACAAGCCGGAGTCCCATCAGGCACTGCTTCGACAACATGGTTAGTTCCTATTTCTTCATCCAGATTATCATCTGGTATTACTTATGTTGAAACTCAACAAATTGATCCAATGTGTCTTCAAAGGCCAATCTACCCTTTAAGTACTGGATTGCCACCATATGGAGGGCAGTATGCCTGTTCATTGTTCCCTCCCGGAGAACAACCATATGGGAGTTTACAACAAAGTTCAAGTCAAACTAGAATTACATCCAGCGGTTGGGTACCAATACTGCCTCAGCAAGCAAGGGTTGCATATTCAATGCAACCAGTCCACCTTGTGTCGAATATTCCCACTATACCTGGTATGGTGATTGCGTCGCAAGTGCAAGCGCTACCTGTCGTATGTCAACCCCAAGTTTCTCAGGTTGCAATACAACAACCTCTTGTCTCGACAACTCAATCACAACCTCAGGTTAGTGCCTCCTTATCTGGAGCGACTCAGGCTCAAAGAAGTACTATGACTCCTCATCTTGGTCAATCATCTAGTACTGGACAATAGCAAATGGTCCAACAACCAGGGCTGGTTCAATCTCAACAACCGCAATTCCAGCAATCATATCAAGGACCTGAGCAACAAGTCTTTGTAAGTAATGGGCAACTGCATTTCCAAAGCGGTTATCAACAACCATACTATAATGGTTATGCCCATCAACCTTGTCAAATTTTCCAGCATCAAATACATTATGCTGGTATGCAAAGACCTACTGCTCAGGCGATTCCATCTTATCCTGGGTATGCTTCGCCTAACCTGAATCAACAGTTGCCCTTTATAGCAACTCTAGGATTATCAGATCTAAACCGGCTGACGAATGATCCAATTGCTTATGCCCCTTGGTGGCCAACGATTCCGCATAAACTTCCGTCAGATATTCCTAAATTTAATGGAAATCCATGTGAAGATCCATCGAATCACGTGATGACATTTCATCTATGGTGTTCATCAAACACCCTAAACTATGATTCGATAAGGCTTCGCCTTTTTCAGAGGACGTTAACGGGTCCAGCGGCAAAATGGTATATTGAGTTGCCTAGAGCTTCATTCGACAACTTCAGTACCTTAGCCATGACTTTCTTAACCCATTTTCAATTACCGATAAGGTATGAAACAGGAATGGAACTCCTAACCAACTTCAAACAGACCACGGCCACTCACATATTTGATCATATACATGAGTGGCGACGTCGTCGTAGGATGGTAGAAACGTACGTTACCGATCAGCTATTAGCTGAATGGTTTATCAAGTCCTTACTTCCTACAATCACGGAAGATGTGGCAAACGGGGGAGTCGTAACGGAAGAGCAAGTCATCGCTCGTGCGCAATATCTGGACTTGGTCTATACTCAGTCTGGCACACTCTACGACAAAATACTTGATGCCCCTAGACTGGAATTCTCAATTCCTCCTCCTCCTAAATCAAACAATGACTCTCACGCCGGCGATGGCGTGATTAGCACGACAAGCGCGAAATCGACAAAGGCTACGTCCAAGAAAGCCCGTAAGATTTCAGATCAAAATGTGAAAGACGAACTTCTCTCCTCGGAAGTAAATGCCGACAAGGGCAAACAACTGAAACAACCAGGGGGCAAGAAGAGAAAGAAAGGGAGAAAAAAGAAGCACGATAAAACTTCTACAAACCCTTATGGGAAAAGGAAACCCCCTGTGGGGTGTCATATATGCGATGAGGATCATCGGATGAGAGATTGTCCACATAACGCTGAAGTTAAGAAACTCTTTAAGAGTTCAAAAACCTCAGCAGTATTAACTGATCCGTTTCCAAACCCGGGAACCAAACTGGTTGCTAATCAAAATGCTTCTCGATCCCAAGTTCTTATGTTGTCTATCTCAGAATAGCAAAATGATGCTTTGACAAGGAATAAAGATTACAAGAATCCACAACTGTCGAATAACAAGGCTAATGAACAACCTGGTAGTTCGACAACAACTTTGGCTAAAGTTGTGCCACCCATCATTCCTAAACCAATGATAAAGTCGCCAAAGGGAGTAGTACACAAATCGACATTTAATCCTAGTGCAAAAGTAGCAAAGAATTATAATATAGTAGAGGACTTGGCCCAATCGCCATCCGCTATGTCGACACTTGAGGTACCGCAAAATTGCCCCTCCCAAAAGCAAGCTTTATTATCAGCAATAGGTGGGATTGGCCCAATGGATTCCAATCTTGTGGCCTTTGATCATAAAGGATATGACCCTCAATTACTAGCTCAACTAGCTTTCCTTATTCAAGTGAAAGCCCTCAACAAAACTGTTCATCAAACAATTATTGATGAGGGGGCATCCACATGTATTATGTCGATGAGTTGTTGGAAAAATTTAGGCTCACCACCCTTGTCGCGATCTCCAACAATGATAAAAGCATTTGATGGATGATCATACACTCCATATGGGATTTTAAGTAACTTGCAACTTGAACTGAGGGGCAAAACAATAGAAATTGATGTTGAGGTTATCCATGAAGACCTCGATTACAACATCCTACTAGGTAGGCTCTGGATATATGCCATGGCTACAGTTGTGTCGACCTACTTTAGGAAGATTGCATTTCCCTTTCAAGGAAGAATTACAATCATCAACCAACAAACATTTATCCCCAACAGTTCACAAGTTACGGGAAGCATTCCAATGATCCATGGAAGCGATCATTCGCTTCAAAATATTGGAGTAGGCCTCCTAAAAGACCCTGCCTTAATGGGTACTTTTGCCCTACTGCCTCCAATTAGTCTGGCGGAAGTGGCCACAGTGGAGACCTACAATATGAAATCTTCTATATCTAATGGATTCGGAAGATTCCTAAACATTTTATCAGCATGGATCATCGCCCTAATAGAAATATTGTAGCAATCAATTTTCTTGGCCTGGGGGGCAACCCCAAATCAACACCCATCAAGCGTTTGGGTAGATAGGTCTAGAGAATATGGTACCCCTTCAGATCCTTGGTCGCAACTGCATGGAACCGATGAAGGAATTGTACAATCAATCGTAATTGACGGGGCACCATGGAATGATTCCCACCATCGTTCCCTTCTCCCGGATTGTGGAGAAGATACTCAAGATGACCTTTATCATCCTTCAGTTTTCAATTTTCTATCAAATACTGTAAATACAGTGGGCTCCGAGGATGGTTCTTACCTCGTGTCGACCTCGTTAAAAAATGAAACAAGGAGTCATGAGGATAGTTCTTGTTTGTGTCAACCTCATTAAAAAATGAAACAAATCCCCTTTCCAAATCTCAAAGGTAAACCTTCATTCCAACCACCGAGTTGAATGCAATGAAGCTTGGGGGGCATGCACCTCGATTTGCGTTATTATGCTGGGGGCATGCAAACTTATCATGAGCAGTGTTACCGCAGGGTTCAAGCTCGTTAAAAAATAAACCCGCATCGAGTAGTTTTAGCACATAGTTCATGCTTGTTAAAAAATAAACATAAGATCGAGCAAGTGTTTCAACCCGCGTTTAAGCTCGTTAAAAAATGAACTATCCTCCGGTAAATAACAACCATGAATGTAACATTATCAACCATTAAAGCCTTGGTCGTGTTTGCACCGTCACCTCCACTTTTCCATTGGCCGATCATTCACCTCCATTTGATTGTTTACCTATTTTGAGGAACAGCTGCGAAGAGTGATTTCCGTAGCCATCCCTGTGACAGTGCCGTGATTGGAAAATTCCAACCCTTACCTAGAATCAGCTGCTAACCCGTTTTATCACTCGTTCCTCAAAAGACGAGTTTTCTTTAAGCTATTTTCATCTAAATCGTAAAATATGAAAAGATTGCCGAGTTTTGGCCTTCCAGCTCGTTAAAGCGACCGGAAGTGCTATCCCTCCTCTAGATTTTAATCTTTTTGGACATGAGGGATTATTGCACAAAAAGATCGAGCGCTTGTTTTGTTCGGCTCATTAAAACTATCGAAAATTCATCCCTTCTGTATTGTTTTATACTTTTTCGGACTTAAGGGATTAGATGACGAAAAAGGAACTTTGGAGTTATCTTTACGTACCTTTTTAGACTCTCTAAAAATGAAAAGGGATCGAGTTATCTTTGTCGTTAAACTCGTTAAAAACCATTAATAGCGACAAACTTGTCTTTAGACGAGAACGAGTTTCACTATCGCTAGGCTCGTTAAAATATAGCGATGGGTTTGCCCGAAGGGCAAATTATAGAACAAGCATATGTTATCCTCCTCAAGCTTGACAAAAATAAAGAGGAACTGGTCAGCAATGACTGGGGAAAATTGGGAAGAAACTCAAAGAACTTTATTGGTAGCAAGTCGCTCTTGAACATGACACTTCCACTCCATGCCTGAGTCGGGTTGGGTTGTTTCATTCACCGGTCACATCACCATGGTCTCGCCATACCATCCATCTTTGGGGTAAATGCTACCAATCCATCACATAAGTTTCGCCGATATGTTCAAGAGAAGTCATCCAGAGAAGTCAACCGTGTCCCATCCACTACCATACATTATCCTTCATTCTTTCATGACCGCCACCCTGAACCATATATCATCAGATCGTTTTCACCTCCATCAAAATCATTTGCTCTGTTCCGTGTCACTGATGTGGGATACATCAATGCCCTCCTTTGACAGATCGCTTCTTGTCGACATCAGCTCATTATCCAAGAAGTTGATCTAGGAACACCCCCTTCAGTACTTTGAAGCTTGCATGCCTCAATGGCAAGTTTATCACTTCCGGCGACAGGTATACATCAATGACCTTCGACCGAAAGATTTTGCGTTGTGTTCGACGCCAAGTCCTTTATTCACACCACGTGAATTGTACTGCAGTACCTTGAGGGTCATTTTCATTATCGGTGATTCCTCTCGCGCTTGTTAACAGTTTACATCATTGACTGGTAATCAAGCGATGTATTTCCATGTTCGACTTCAAAACATTTCTCACATGCATCGACTTGTACTTAGAGTGAAGATTGGACGAGATTGAAGACCCCGGATCTAGTTTCATCCATCTGAGCTGTGATATATATTCAGGAAAAATAAAGACATTGACATGTACAACATTGCAGCACAGATAATCATCCTACCTAAAGGATGATGATTTCATCAAAATCATCAGTCTACCATCAGACGATTGTCTGTCCTATGTACATAAAAATGAATTTATAAAACTGAGCATGGGAATGCCTGCCTCAGCTAGATCATGAAAACAGTATGAAAACTAATGTATTGTATTGTATCTTATTACAGGTCTCCTCCCAGCATTGAAAGAACTTCGGATCCTCCTAATAAAGCATTTCACCCGATAAACGGCCTCATACTTTAGGGGGCAACTGTTATAGACATTTTTGTGCCTTACAACATTGAGCATGAAATGTCCATAATCCAAGGGATCCAAAGTCCCTAAAAGAGGTGTTCCTACCCCTAAAGGAACAAGGTCAACAAATGACAGCTTCTCCCAGAAGTTCTCCACCAGAAACTGCCCAAAACTAATCAAATTAGGATCAATTCAGAGGCTCCACTAGCTGCTTGCGTTGAAATGCAGAGGCTACACTGGCTAGGTGCGTTGCAACACAGGTGGAAGCACTACCAGGGTGTGCTGAGTGGGAAATGACAAATGGCAAGCTCATTCAAGGAGGTGGAAAGACCCTGGAAGCTTCCAGAATCTTCTCCAATGACACTTGCCTCAATGAATTCGACTAGTGATGAGTAATAGGCTCTCAACCTCCAAGTGGAAGCAAGAACTGACAGAGAGAAGCCACAAGTCAAAACATAAGTTGACTCATCCTCTCTGCTTATATCTATATATGGATCTCTCACCTATAGGTTCAGGAGGCTGGAATTTTGTACTTTGCAGAGTATTGCTGTTGGTTTGAGGTTGAGATTAGTACATTGGGTGATTTATGCTTTGTTGGAGGAGAGGAAGGGATTCCTTTGCTGGGAGGTAGATGCTGGATCGGAACTCACTTGGTTGTATCTCCTCTTGGACTTTCTTATTCTATCAATAAACTATTTGAGTTTCTCCTACATGTTGTGTACCAATGATGTTTTGTTATGCTTACATGTTTAGCTTAATCTGATCTTGAGCTTTTTATGAATGTATATCTGTATCTTCGTGTAGTTTCTCTCTCTTGTGATTTTGCAGGAATTCGGTGAAGTTGGGCTGGTGAAGGAGCAAGTAGCTGAGAGCCACTGAAGAGAGGAGTGATTGGATCAACAAACTAGCGGAAGACACAGGTTAGTTACATCCTTTCTCCTCATTTACATTTCATAAAGAAGAAATACTCAATTAGTTCTCCTTGTTTGTTGCTAAGGCACTATCACACCTTAGAGTGGGATAGGGGCATTCTGAATGGATACTTTTCCCAACAACACTAGTGCAAGAGATACGGGGTAGTATCTCCATTCCAATAGAAGTTGGAAACCGAGAGAAGGTTGTAGCCTTCTATAGGTGGGTGCCTGTGTATTAGTATGAGTCTACACTAGTACAAGATTGTAAATAGATTTTCTTTATATTAAATGAAGACAGAGATGACATCATCATGTGGTTTTTCTCCCGCACTGGGTTTTGACCTTAAATCTTGGTCTTCATGTTTGTCTCTTATGTGTGATGGATTATTATGTCATTACTGCACACAGTTACTGTATAATAAGTTACTAATGCACTGATTAAAGATATACACATGATAAATTGACTAAATCATAAGTTCTCTATGTATACGCTTGTTTCTCTAATCAAAGTAGCATGTACACACAAGTTCACTTCAATAAAGTGGCGTATATAAATATGTTTTGGAAATGAAATATTATTGAACTATAAATACTGATTCACCCCCTCTCTTAGTATTATTTCCAACAATTGGTATCAAAGCATGTCCTTCAAAAGAAGATTTATCACTTGAAGGAAGATCTTTCAATATGAACAATCACGAAGGCATGGGATCTATCAGACCACCAATATTCAATGGGAACAACTTCGTATATTGGAAAATAAGAAATAGAGCCTATCTTCAATATCTTGGAACCGATGTTTGGGAAATTATGGAAGGAGGATATCAATTTTCAGTAGCAATACCTACAGATTTAGCAGGTAGGAAGTTATATGAAACCCATGGAAAAGCAGTCAGTACTTTATTATGAAGTCTTTCAGAAGCAAAATTTGTCAAAGTCATGTAGCTCAAGACAACCAAAGAGATATGGGACAAAATAATTGAGAGCTATGAAGGGGACTCCCAAGTAAAACGTGCTAAGCTTAAAAATCTCAGAATTCAGTATGAAACTCTTCAGATGCATAATGATGAGAGTATTGCTAGTTCTATTTTAAATGTATATGAGATTGTGAATTTTATGAAGAATCTAGTTGAAGAGATAAAGGAAGCTACTTTAGTACAAAAAAATTCGATATACTTGTCTTCTAAATTTGAGTCAAAAGTATCTGCCATAGAAGAAAAATAGGATCTTCAATCTATTACTGTGGTTTAACTCCAGAATTGAAATTGCCTTTGAAATGAGGAAATGAGGTCCATCAGATATGGGAGAAGCCACTTTTAAAGATTCAGAAAAGTGAAAAGGAAAGGAAGAGCACAATGAACGAGGATACATTTCAGGAGAAGAACATTTGGTAAATTTTGTTAAGAAGCTTTGACAGGGTTCTAGAAGATTCAAAGGTAAGATACCATTCAAATGCTTTGCTTGTGGTAGATTCAGCCATTATGCTAACAAATGTCCTCATAAAGATAAATATGAAAATGGAAAGGAATATGCAAAAGCAAATAGAAAACAGGTTGTTGGTAGAAGGAGTTACTATACTCATGAAGATAGCGTAGAGTCTGAAGATTTTCTTACCATGACATCCTTTTTGCCTAAAGATCCTCTCTTTTTCATATATATTTACCACTTAAATAAAGCCATATCTACCAAGTTTTAATGAAGGTATGAATTTGTATGTTTTCTTGTTCATATTGAACTGTATACCCTATTGTTTTAACTAAAGTTACAATTGGCTACCGAATCAGTCTGTTTTCGCAGCTAGTCCAGGATTTCGTAGTTGACTTCATCGTTCACGAGGTTCTAGAGTTCCAGTTTAGCAGTGAAAGGTATGGATGGATAGAGGATAAATCCCTCATTGATACCTTCCTATCCACTCGAATTTGTTTGCTAAAATAAGCACATCAGATCGCAGTAAAACTCCAAGTCAACCATCGATTAACACAGAACAGAACCCGAGATCAGCTGAAACCTTATCATTTTCCTTTCAGAATAGCAAAATGATGGTTTAACGATATAAGTTTAGATAGGATTAAGGGATATTAGGCTTATAATCTTCATACAGTTATGCTAAGGGACCTGCTATAAAGCTAATGGCCACAGTGTTATTTGGGTGCACGCCAAATGATATGATTATGAACAGTTTGTGAATTTCGTGTGAATGAAATTGGTTTTTGTGTGCAAACATTGTGTTGATTTGAAGCTTTGAACTATTATGTGGAGGGCCCCTACAAATATTGGCAGGTTTTAATCAAATACAATATGATTTCCTTTAATTCTTCAACTGCTTTGTTTTGTGTGACAATGTTGTAGAATGATCTCGCCAGTGAATTGTTATCTACTTAAGAACTTTAACTTTCTTTATGCCTAGTTTAGACGGTTATCTAATTTTCTTTATACCTAGTACTACACATTTATTTCCTTTTCTTATTATACAGCGTAATTTAAGTGTGTTCAATTCAAAATATAGATGTTGCTTGGGTTACTTTGTTTGAGTAAAAATTTAACAAGCGAGAGGACCTCTCCTAAAACAATTAAGTTCAATGGTATTCCTTCATAGTTGATAAAATAGGTTTCTTTTTTCACTTAGAGAATTAGGAGTTGCAGCATAAAGATTTAAGGTCAAAAATTCCAAACAATCTAACATAATAAAAATCAGTCTCACATCATCTACAAACTAATTGGATAGAGATTAATTCCTAGGAAACTTAATCAACATCCCTAAGAATTACAACACTAATAAGATTGACAAACACTTCCCCCATCTGGATTTTAGATCTTAAAAAATAGATAATGACCTAAAGAATAACTTCTAACCACATATTTTTCACATGTACTTCATCATTCTATGCACCCTGGTTGATAATTTACCATTTCCAATTCAAGGACATTAAATTGACCACACCTTTTGGCATCGTTGCCAAGGAAGTACAATTAGAAGTAAAAAAAAAACAAAGCCATAATTAATGTAAAACATGACATGTGGATGGACAGAGACTCTAGGAGTAGATTTGTAGGATGAGTAATAATTTTAATTCCCACAAATCCACTCACTCCACCAATATTTGAAGATTCCACACCACCTACTCAAACCCAAATTCCATTTAGAGGTTGGAAAATACTTCCTGAAGTATCAAGATCATAAATTCATTCCAAAACTTCATCTACTTCTTCTATTGAAGCTATAATTGAAGAAAATCCTGCATCCCCAACCACAGGAGTACTCTTCCTATCACCCCCTGGTGAAAAAATTATGGGAGAAGAAGTAGAAATTCCTAGTGAAGAAGATGAATTGGAAACTTATTCTAAAAAACCATTGATAGAAGAACCAAAAATATTAGAAGAACACTATCTTAGCTCTGAAGAATCTATCATGGTTGAAGAAGGGGAAGGAGAAGTACACAATGTCCATGGCGAAGAAGATACGATTAGAGGTAGAGGAAAAGGAAGAACTAGAGGTAGAGGAGGGGGTAGAGGCATAGTAAATCAAGATCCTTTTGGATTCCCTATTCTTGATGAAGATACAACACTAAAAATAAAAAATATATCACCCTCGATTCTTCCTAATTTTCATGGTAAAAGAAACGAAGATCTGCAGACATTTCTCTTCAAATTGGAAGTATTATGCAAATCATATGACTATCTGCATGATGCTCAAAAGTTAAAATTGTTCCCTACCACATTAAAAGACTCAACATTAAAATGGTTCATGAGTCTAGGAGTGCATTCCATAACAACATGGGCACAAATGAAAGAGGCTTTCTTAGGCAAGTATAGAGATTATTGTATGCCTAGTAACCTTAAAGATGAAGTCTTCAAAATTACACAAAAAGAAGATGAGAATCTTGAAGACTTGTTGGAGAGGTTTGTTTATAATGTTAAAAGAGAAAAAATGGATAATTTGGATGATAAATCTTAAAATATCTTTTACTTAGATCCGTTAAAAATGAATGGATCGATCTCCCTAACCTAATTGGAAAAGGAGATATTTCCCAACTACCATTTGCAGATATTTTTGGTTTATGTGTACATATCTCAAGGGGCAAAGAAAGCTTTGGAAAGAGTCCTAGGGACCCTCTCTTATCAAGAGTAAACAAGTCTGCAACTGGGATAGTTAGTCTGGCAGAAATAGGAAATCTGCTTGACACCCTTAAAACATATATTTTAGGGAACGTAAGAGAAAAAATAGACACCCTTAAAATACAAAACAAGAAAAATTCTGAAAATGTGGCATTATCCATCTTCTGTCCCAAATGTCGGAAGAAACATGCTCTGGGAGGGTGTCCCTTATACTCAAAAGACATAGAAACATGTGTCATATGTGCAGATAATCATGATACGAAGGAATTTCCATCCTTACCACGTCTTAAGGCTGTATTCAATGAGGAAGAAATCACAGAATCAACAAACCCTCTCTACATTATAGCCAAAAGAGCATGGAAAAATCCTTGTAGAGCCTATGCTCAATATCAACAATACTCACCATCCCACCTTCCACCACAATTCTTAACCCCGTCCAATCAAATTCCTCAAGCTAATCAATTACCACAAGTCCCAGTACAACATTAAAACCCACAACTTTCCCTACCATTTCCACAAAAATCAAATCAATTACCCAGTCAACCACTTCCAAATCCTAATAATAAGATACCACATCAACTAGTATACAACATGAAGGGTCAGAAGGTCAGAATCCTCAAACTTATGTGATAACCCCACTAGACCTAAACAACATCCAATTAAGGTCTAGAAGAGTATTACCAAAAACCCTCCTATTGTCATTCAAAAAACAAAATCTGATCTGCAAAAACATAAGAATCAATCAGAAGAATGGGAGACTTCTCTCCCTCAAAAAGAAAGTAAACAAACAAAAGAAATTCCAATAGACGCTCCTATCATAGAACAACCTTCAATATCAGTTAAACCACCTTTCCCTAAAAGGTTGAAAATTGATGAAGGTGTCGAGAAACAAATTATCTTGCCTAATTACAATACGATGGATGAATTGAGAAATGTTTGTATTAAGAGTCCTTTATTGCAAGCCATAAAAGAAATACCATTTTTTGCAAAAACCATTAAGGAATTAAGTACACAACGATCAGGGAGAAGAAGAAAAGATATTAAAAGAATTTAGTTAGTCGGAAATATTGTAGACATTATGATGGGGAAAATAAAAATTCAAAAATATTTAGACCCAGGAAGCCCCATTGTAAAAACTCACATCAATGGAACTGAAATACCAAACACACTGATTGACCTAGGAGCAGCCATAAACATAATGAGAAAACAATTTATAGACACACATAGGCTTCCTAACCATAAATACACACCAACCTTATTGTAATTAGCAGATATATCTGTTATTAAACCAGATGGTGTGTTAGAATATTTTTGTGTATATTTAGATTCTTGGGAATATCTTGTTTATTTCATGGTCTTAACACACAAGAACAATCTAGGAGGACATCCATTAATTCTTGGAAGGCCTTGGTTGGCTACAGTAGACGTTTTTATTGCCTGTAGGTCAACCGATATGTTTATCTCAGATGGAAATTATACAAAGAAATTTCAATTATACCCCCCTGCAAGAACAACAATATATACATAAATTGAAGAATGCATAGAAGATGGAGAAGATATACAACCTATTTTTGTCACTGGACAAGTAAAAGAGGAAGATAAAATTTTGAATTTACTAGAAAATAATGAATCTGCCTCACGTTGTGAGTTTTGTCGAAATGAGTATCTCTCCTCTAAACAATTATCATTGTTGTCCATTGAAAAATTAGGGAATTCCTCGATATAAAGATTTCCAGGAAAAAACTTAAATGTAAATGAAAATTTGGAAGACATGTAAAAGAAACAATTGATAGAAATTTTACGAAAACATTCTTCTGGTTTCTCATGGGAATACACTCACATGAGAGGGATTGATCCTAAAACTTGCATACATCATATCTACATTCAACAAAATACAAGACCAGTTAGACAACCCTAGTGAGGAATGAACCCAAATCTAAAAGAAATTGTTAAGAAAGAATTGCAGAAATTATTAAATGTAAATTTCATCTATCCAATATCTGACAGCCAGTGGGTTTGACCCCTAGTAATCTTCCCTGAAAAGAATGTAAAATGGAGAGTAGGAATCGATTACAGGGAATTTAATAAAGAAACATTAAAAGACCACTTTCTGTTATCTTTCATAGACCAGGTCTTAGATACTTTAGCAAGAATTTTTTTTTTTCCTTCTTGGATGGGTTCAATGGATAAAACTAGATTCAGGTGGCTCGTGAAGATGAAGAAAAAACCATATTCACTTTTCCATGGGGAACTCATGCTTACTGGGTAATTCCCTTTGTGTTATGTAATGCTCTAGCAATACTCCAAAGTGTAGTCCTTGGTATTTTCTCTGACCTTATCCATGATTGTGTGGAAGTGTACATGGATGATTTCATAGTCTATGGGGATTCTTTCAATGAAGCACTAGAAAACCTAGAGAAAGCCTTAATAAGATGTCAAGAAACAAACCTTTCATTAAGCCATGAAAAATGTTTCATCATGTTTCGTGAGGGAATTGTTTTAGGTCACCATATTTCCGGAGATGGAATTAAGGTAGACTCATCTAAGGTGGAAGTCATTTCCAAGTTATCAGTGCCAAGTTTTCAATAGAATGTTAGAATTTTTCTCGGTTTTACTGGATACTATAGAAGAATTATAGAAAACTTCACAAAAATTGCATCCCACTCTTTAAATTACTCAACAAATACTATGAATTCAGTTGGGATTCTGAATGTCAAGCTTCCTTTGAAACATTGAAAAAGGGAATTTATGAATCACCCATCTGAAAATGACCTAACTGGAAATTTCCTTTCCATATCTCAACGGATGCTTCAGATTCAGCCTTAGGAGTAGTTTTAGGGCAAAAATATCTCGGTCCTGACGCTATTTATTATACTAGTAAAAATTTAAACCCTACAGAGTTAAATTATACCGTAACCGAACATGAGTTCTTAGTTGTAATTCATGCCATTAATAAATTTAGGCATTACATAACTGGCTATGAAACCTTTGTCCACATAGACCATTCTTCCGTTAGATACCTAATGAATAAACCAATCACTAATGGAAGAATAACTAGATGGCTACTACTTTTACAAGAGTTCAACATAACCATTCTAGATAGACCAAGAAAACAGAACACAATTGCCGATTTTCTATCTAGAATACAAAATGAAAACAATGATCAACCTGTAGAAGATAAAATTCCTGATGAAAATATCTTTGCATTATCTACTAAATCACCTTGGTTTGCAGATATTGCTAACTATTTTGCCAAAGGAAAAGGGCCATTTAATTTATTTCCTAGATAAAAAAGAAGAATAGTCCACAATAGCACATCCTACTCATGGATAAATGAGGAATTCTATAAGACAGGACCAAACCTCATCATCAGATGATGTGTTCGGGACACAGTTCAAGGGACACAGTTCACATCCAGACTAGTGCAGAATCTTATGGACCAGTACAAGATAAAACATCGGAAGTCAAATCCATACCATCCATAATCCAATAGAGAATATGAGTCCACAAATAAGGTGATCGACGATATCTTTACAAACACTGTACATATGCATAGGAATGACTGGGTGGAAAAGCTTCCAGAAGCCTTATGGGTATATTGGACTACATGGAGGAATACCACAGGACATACTCCCTATGAACTTGTTTATGTGAAGCAAGTCTTACTTCCAATAGAGTTCCAGATCTAGACCTATAAGACAATAGTCCAGTTAGATCTTGACTTGTCAGAAGCCCAAAAGGAAAGGATGACACAATTAAATGAGCTTGATGAAATCAGAAAAGAGGCCTTCTAGAGGACTAGCTTAGTACAACAATAAAGTTCAATATGGAATGATAAGTACATTAAAGAAAAGAAGTTTCATCCAAGATTTTGGGCATTTCTCTTTGATTCAAAATTCAAAAATTCTCAACAGAAATTCTAAACCCATTGGTTTGGACGTTATAAGGTTGAGAATGTCTTTGACAATGGTGTAGTTAGAATCAGGACTATTAACAAAGAAATAACTCCTCTATTAGTAAATGGACGTTGACTCAAGATTTACCAGAAACCATTAACAAGAGAGGAATTTGTTAAAATATTTCAGGTTAATTCAGAACTGGAGATGGTCAAGAAGAATTCTTCTTCTTTTCCACCCTAGAAATTTCCATTCAGTTTGTTCTTCAAATAAAAATAGAAAAGGAAGAAAAAGGAAAAAATATAATAAAATTATAATAAATAAATTATATGTCTATATATGAATATATATATATATATATATATCTATATATATATATATATATATATATATATATATATATATATATATATATATATATAATATGAATATAATAATAATAATAATAATAATAATAATAATAATAATAATAATAATAATAATAAGTTTTGTATAAACATGAAAACCAACATGTTGTTGGCATGTTTGTACAGAAAATTTAAAGTGAAAACCAACTTGTTGGCACCTCAAATTTTATTTTCAAAAGAAAAAAAAAGGATAAATTTCATCTACTAAATCTTTCTTTCTCTTAAGTTGCTGAAACAACAACTTTCCACAGCTTGTACAACTTTCCGTAGCTTGAACAACTTTCCGCAACTTGGAAAACTTTTCGTAGCCTAAAAATTTTGAAGTCTACAAGAATACTTGGTGATTTGGATTGAAGGATAGTTGACGACAAGGCACCTCCAGGAGATTAAAGGACAAGAAATAAGGTTAGCAACAAAAAATTAAAAGGTACGTGGTACTTTAATTTCACAATAGGGAAGGTTATATAGCATGTATGGGTAAGAAAATGCAGTACTAAAGTGCAATCATTATAACCTAAGGGTAATGTCCGCCTAACAAAATATCATATGCCACAACTCTAAAAGTCATGTCACAACCTTGTGCAAAATCTGCCAAATTAATTACCAAATCATAAGTTTGAATGCCCCTAATGGTCGAATTCATTCCAATAATCCTTTTGATAATCCATCTGTTCTTACCTACTCTTACACTCCTCTATTCTTTCACAATCATTCCATCTTTCCACTAGATAGAAAACCCTACCAGTCCCATTTTCTTGTCAAGGTAGCCGATCTTGATGGAAAGGAATCCTTCGACATGGTGGTAATTGTTTGAGCCGAGCCAGCAGGGAAGTAATTTCTTGAGGGGTACCCACAAACTAGGGAGATGCTACGAAGAAGACAATTACTACAGTTCATTGAGAAATTTAACAACTTCCACAAATAGGTAACTAAGAAATTTTCACACTCATTCGGTGGAATGGAGGCCCAAATTAAGGACATAAAACTCACAGTAATGGAGTCTATGATCGCTAAGGCCACTGAATTGCAAAGACATGGAGAAAAATGGTTTAAAAATGGAGGGATTGATAGTGAGGACTCGAAGGTTTTCCTCAAGAATCTGAACATGTACCCACAATCTACAGAAAAGCTATTCCAAGCTCTACTCTTAAAAACAAATGGAGAAACTTACTACTTGTGCTTTATAATTTTATCACTTGTGAGGGTAGGTTTGAGCAAATGTATTTTTATCATCTTAGAATGATGGCGCACTTCCTTGAGGATCATCAGGTGAACCTCCCCTATTCCTCTTGAATAGCCTCAGTAAAATGGCTATAAATGTTTAGAAGAAAATTCAATGCATAGAAAACACCATGTATCATCATGGTCTGGTAAAAATATTGGTCGAATTTCATCTTCGAAGTATAGGGGATGACTAGGAGAGTTTCCTAATAAGGAACCATTTTGAGGAAAAATCCCCAGAAAAACCAAGTAGCAGCAGGGCCCTTAGAGGGAGAAAGAGAACCATAGAAATGATAGAGGAATAGGCACCTCAAACTCAGACAGAGGTAATAGAAGAAGAGTTTCCTATAGCAAAAATTTTGCAGAGAATGAAGAGCGGAAACCATAGAAGGAAGAAAGCTAGCCCAGGTAAAGAAGAATTCTCAGAAACTATTAAATCCTCTCCTCTAAAAGAAAAAATAGAGTATAACAAGAGGAAAGTGTAGAAAACCAAAACCCCAGGGCTAAGAAGAAGCATGAGGTTGAGCACGATTCCACAAACAACCTCAAAGACTACTAATACATTAACCTCGATGAAAATGAGCCAAATGAAAAGGAGCCAATTGAAGAGGAGCCAACAGATAACACTGCAACGTATATTCAGCCAATAGAGGATGAGTGAATTGAAAGCCTTGGGAATTCTCCAAAATGGTCACCAAGATCATCACCACAACACTACAGCTCACCTCTAGCAAGCCCGATACATAGTCTGGGAATTGGCCCCACACAACGGGGAGTATATGACTACATAGAGTCACTGGAATGGAATGAAACAACAACAAAGGAAACAATACAGAGCCCTAGAGAAGGAAGCAACCAGGTGAATGAACAATTGGCCGCAAACATCTTGAAGTAGGAAATCATTGAACTAGAAACACTGAATCAGTATCTTAAAAATGAAAATCAAGCCCCGAAGACACAAAGTGAGATACAGATTGCCAAGAGTGACATTTTGATCCTACATCTAAATTTGTTATATAAGAAAAACAAAACTCTAAAGAAAGAGAACATAATTATGTAGAGAGAGATAATCAGTTTAAAGTACAAAATTCTAATGAGGAAGCCTAGAATGCCAATCTCTATGAAAAGACGAAAAGAGTGAAACAAAGAGATAATGAATAAGAGGCACAAACAAAAGATAGGGAAGATGTGTATGATGACATACAACATCTGCAGTCCGGGGGAATGTAAAGTCCAAAGATGGTCCTACCATGACATCCTTTTTGCCTAAAGATCCTCTCTTTTTCATATATATTTACCACTTAAATAAAACGCCATATCTACCAGGTTTTGATGAAGGTATGAGTTATTATATTTTCTTGTTCATATTCAAATATATACCCTATTGTTTTAACTAAAGTTACAATTGGCTATTGAATAAGTCTATTTCCGCAGCTAGTCCAGGATTCCGTAGATGTCTTCATTTTTCACAAGGTTCCAGAGTTCCAGTTCAGAGTGAAAGGTGTGGATGGATAGTGGATGACTTCCCCATGGATACCGTCCTTTCCACTTGAGAATGTTTTCTAAAAGAAGAACAAGAGATTAGGGTCAAAGTCCAAGTCAACCTCCAGATTAACCCAGAACAAAACCTGAGATCAGCTAAAACCATATCGTTTTTCTTTTGAAATAGAAAAATGAAGGCTCAACGATATAATTTAAGGTAAGATTAAGAGTGTTATGAAACCAGCTCAAGAAAAGATAGAAAAGATAGATCAACGCCTTAGAATTCAGCCTCTTCGAGGGGGCAACCTCCTTTACATTACATAAATGAACAATTCTTGGATGATACAAATGAAAATACCTCCTTTCTATATATAGGAGTCTAAGTGGTCCCAATACAATCAAAGCCTACATAACAATAATATTGTAGGGCACAACAGTAACAATAGTGGGCTTCTATGTGGCACAATAGTAACAATATGGGCACTACATGGGTACATCAATATAATAAGTGGGTTATACTAATAACAATAAGGGGTTACACTAGTAGTATACGGGCCTAACTTGCCCCTCTCCTTCAAAAAGCGTTGTCCTCAACGCTTGAGTAGTTCTTGATGCTTCTGTATAAAATTCTTGTCCTCCCATGTGGAATCTTCAGTGGATAAGTTCTTCCACTTGATTAGATACTCTGAAATTGATCGATTTCGTAGCTATCGGGTTCTTGTTTCTGTGACTGCTCCTAGTTCCAATATGATTTTTCTTTCCTCTTCAATTTCTGGCAATATTGTTTGAATTGGGATCTTTTGCAACTTTTGAATAAGTGGCCATACTTCTTCATCCTTCTTCCATTCATCCCTTGCTTCGTTTATCCAATCTGGTTGGATAATATAAATAGCACAAAACAATGCTTCCACATCCTCATCCTTGAAGCGTCTTCCCATTCAGTAAGGTCGCCATTTTTTAAGTGCATGTAGTATTGCCAACATTTCATTCTCATAAATAGCTTGCTTGAGATGTAGCAGTAAAAATACCCAATCACCTACATCAAAACATTTTTCACTACGATGTTGATCTACCTGTTGTTTCGTTTGATTTTGCACTGAAGTGGCGTTATCCTTTAAAAGTTGGAGAACTTGTTGTTGATGCTCGATGTGATCCTTCACTACTTGAACATTTTTCTTCTTTATATGTCCTTCTATCTTGATAGTTTGAGGAGTGGTAATTTTGAACAATGAATTACAAGATATGGTTGGATTCATTTCTTCTTTCTCGATGTGATCTTTCACTTCTTGCACCTTTTTCTTCTTAATATGTCCTTCTATCTTGAGAGTTTGAGGAGTGGTAATTCTTGCCAATGCTTTACAAGATATGGTCTGATTCATTTCTTCTTTCACTGGGGTGGTGTCCTGACGTATATCCTCTTCTTTTGATGTTTCTTGATCCTTTTCTTCCTCCTCTTCATATTCTATGTAAAATAATTTCTTCTCAGCACACTTATGACCTTTAGTGCATTTTCTATCACAATTGCAACAAAGCCCTTTTTCTCTTTTTTCTTCCAATTGTTGTGGTGTAACCCTTGTAGGTTGTGGAAGGCTAGGAGAAACAACACTTCCATATTTATAGTTGTGAGGGGTACACTTCTTGGTTTCCATAATTTTGCTTTCCACTATGTCACAAAGCCCTTTTACTCTTTCCAATTGTTGTGGTGTTGCTCTAAAGAAGGTGTTTCTCTTTGTATCCTCATAATGTGCTATCATTTCCTCCGTGAAAATTGACCACGTAACAAGTTGTTTACGAGAACAAAGCCCTTTGTACCATAAAAATTGATCTGGTTCTAAATATGAAGATGCAATACATACCTTTTGTAACAGTTGTACACCATGTATATCAAAATATTGCTCCATCTGAAGTATCCAATTTACCGGATCCTTGCCATCAAACTTCCTCATCTTGCTTTTTCTTGATTTTAGGAGCTCTACCTTGAAACGACTGTAACTCTGTACTTTCAGATCTTTAAGTTCTACACGTGTGATCTCTAGTAGCCCTCTGTGTCCTCTTTCCAATGCCACCAGTCTGATCCAAATTGGATTCTCCAAGAAAAAGTTATGTGAAATCTCCCACAGTGACTTGCTTTTAGACTAGTTCCGTAGAGCAAACTTGTACGACATGCCACAAGTCACTACTTCAACTTTTGACTCCAAAAAATACATAAAAGAAAACTACAGTCTGTCCTCTTTCTGTACCTTCTTACGAAATTTCAATCTGATGCTCAAAAAGAAAGTTATGACGATTTTCCCGAGGTCACCTGTTTTGAGTGTAATTCAGGAGTCTGCAAAAAGACCAACTTCCTCAGATTATATCTCCGAAAATATCACGCGAAAAGCTCTGAAATTTAGACCCAAGGTTCAGCGCGATTTGTTCTCAAATGGGTTTTATTGGCGACTTCTGAAACATCACAGAAACAAAGTTATAGCGAAAATTCCATGATGACCTGTTTGGAGCAGTGAAACCCTAGAATCCAAAGCTCTGATACCAAATGTTATGTAACCAGCTCAAGAAAAGATAGAAAAGATAGATCAACGCCTTAGAATTCAGCCTCTTCGAGGGGGCAACTTCCTTTACATTACATAAATGAACAATTTTTGGATGATACAAATGAAAATACCTCCTTTCTATATATAGGAGTCTAAGTGGTCCCAATACAATCAATGCCTACATAACAATAATATTGTAGGACACAACAGTAACAATAGTGGGCTTCTATGTGGCACAATAGTAACAATATGGGCACTACATGGGTACATCAATATAATAAGTGGGTTATACTAATAACAATAAGGGGTTACACTAGTAGTATAGGGGCCTAACAAAGAGATATTAGGCTTCAAATATTCATACAACTATGCCAATGGACCTGCTATAAAACTAATGGTAGCACTATTATTTGGGTGCGTGCCGAATGATATGTTTATGAACAGTTTCTGAATTTTATGTGAATGAAATTGGTTTTTGTGTCCAAGTGTTCCATTTATTTGAAGCTCTGAACTGCTATGTGTAGTGCCCCTACAAAAAATGGCAGGTTTTAATCAAATACAATCTGATTTCCTTTAATTCTTCAATTGCTCTGTTTTGTGTGACAATGTTGCATAATGATCTTCCCCGCGAATTGTTATCTGCATAAGAACTTTAATTTGCTTTATACCTAGTTTATACTGTTATCTAATTTTCTTTATACTTGGTACTGCACAGTTCTTTCCTTTGCTTATTATCCAATGTTATTTAAGTGTGTTCAATTTACAATCTAGATTTTGCTTGGGTTACTTTGTTTGAGTAGAAATTGAACAAGCGAGAGGACCTCTCCTAAAAAATTGAGTTCAATGGTATTCCTTCATAGCTAATGAAATAGGTTTATTTTTTCACTTAGAGAATTAGGAGCCGCAACATAGATATTTAAGGTCAAAAATCCGAAACAATCTAACATAAATAAAAATCACTTTCACATCATCTACAAATTAGTTGGATAGAGATTCATTCCTACGAAACTTAATCAACATCCTTAAGAATTACAACACTAATATAATTGAAAAACACCACCCCCATCTTGAGTTTAGATCTTAACAAATACATAATGACCTAATGAATAACTTCTAAGCAGATATTGTGCACCCGTACTTCATCAATCTACATACCCTGGTTGACAATTTATGATTGCCAATTCAAGGACATTGAATTGACCAAACAGACAGTGATGGTTTATCTAATAGTGATGAGGATGAAACTAAACAAGATTACAAACTACTCATGGTTTATGAAAATGATGATTTTTTGCGTTCCTTAGAATAAAAAGTCTTTCTTTAAAAAATCGCAAAGCTCAAAATTTGTTTAAGAGAAAAGAATATTATCGTAGATATGTTGACACATCAACTCACTGAAAGAGAAAAGAACAATGAAAGACTAGAATGTGAAGTTGTGGGTCTAATAAAAGAACTTGAGAAGACAAAATATTTTAATCTTATATTTGCTAAAGGATAAAAAACTTTAAATTAAATCATCAAATTTTGGCGTTCTCCTCTTATAAAGACAGGTCTTGTATATACTGAAGAATCATCCCAAACTCAAAAGTCGTCAGCTTCCACCAGAAGCTATCTTGATGAAGCAAAGACGATTGAACAGTATGTCAGTCATCAACAAAAGCCTAAAATTACTCATCAGGTAGATCATGTTGAATTTACTCCAAGGATGAACATCAATAGAAGCATCAACCAACAGAGAAACAATACCAAAATATTATATGATCACAAAAATGTATTTAATGGACATTTCTTTTCATGCCATAACTTTGGGCATAAGGCTGCTCAATGTGTTGCTTACAAAACTATCATGACTAGAGAACCATGAAAACAAAGGAGTGTAATAGGAATCAAGAAAAGTTCCTATAATAACTTTTCTCCTCTTGAAGATGAAAATGAATGTTCATTTTGTAATAACTTGTGTCATGAAGAATCTGAATGGCAGAGAAAAGTTCAGCGAACACTTCAGAAGGCTCAAACATCATCAAATTCCAAGATATGGAGAAAGAATGAATTTCAATCAGAAAGATGTGGCATAGCTTTGTTTGCAGAAGGACAAGAGAATCAATGGTACATCGATACCGGATGCTCCAACCACATTACAGGTGATAAAGAGAAACTTCATTCATATAATGCTTTAGGAAAGAAAAGCAATGACTCCTTTGGAAATGACACACCATCTGTCAGAACAAGTTAAAGCTAGAAATGTCATGTATGTAGATGGTTTAAAGCATAACATGTTAAGTGTCAGTCAAATGTGTGATCAAGGAAATGAAGTTGTGTTTCGATTAAACAGATGTGTGCTTCGGGGGCATGATACAGGAAAGACAATTATCAAAGGTACAAGAACTCCAAAAAAATTATACATACTCAAAGGAGGACAGAAATAATTCTATCTAAGAAAAATATAAGAAAAATTGTTATTGGGGCATCTAAGCTTTTTTGAGATAAGAAAAGCATGCGGGGCTCAAGGCGGTCCGTGATGTTATAGATATTAGCATTCTAGAAAATATCATATGCAAACCATGTCAAGTCAGTAAGCAAACTAGAGTTCAATTCATTGAAAAACAAGGATCAACAAGTAAGCCCCTTGAACTAAACCATACTGATTTATGTGGACCTATAAGGAAAAATTCACCTCGTGGAGAAGAATACTTTATTTTATTCATTGATGATTTTTCTAGAATGTGTTGGATAGGTCTACTAAAGCATAAAGACGAAGCATTCAAAAAGTTCAAAGCCTTCAAATCTTTAGTTGAAAATGAATCAAATCGAAAAATCAAAGTCTCTAATTTGATTGAGGGGGATAATTCATATCATATGAATTCCTTGATTTTTGTGAACAACATGGAATAAAAAGGCAGTTCTCAGTCGCCATAACTCCTCAACAAAATTGTGTAGTGGAAAGAATGAACATAATAGTTCAACAAATGGCTCGATCAATGCTTGATGAATCTGGAACTCCTACAACCTTCTGGGGTGAAGATGCATTTTCTTTCGTGACTATTCTCAACAAAGTGAATGTTCAGGTAAACAGAAATCAAAATCCATATGACCTTTGGTATAGTAAGCCTCCTACCATATGACACTTTAGATTTTTTGGAAGTAAATGTTTCATCAAAAGGACCAATGAAAAACTTGGAAAGTTTGAACCCAGAGCAGACGAAGGAATTATTCTTGGTTACTCATCAAGAATTTATAATAAAAGACTTTAGAGAATTGTTGAATGCATTGATGTTGTAATTGATGAAGCATGAAGAAATATGGAACAAATGAAATCAATAGAGTAATATGAAAATGAGGAAGATGGTGAATGCTTTCCTGTATCAAACTAAAATGATATAAAGGAAGAAACCAATGAAGCACCAAAAGAAGATACAACAGGTAGGGAAAATGCTCCATCAGGGCATGCTCAAAAGAATCATCTAGAATCTCAAATCCTAGGAGAAAAGGGTTTGGAGTACAGGCAAGAAGAACTCTTACAAGGACCTCAAGTTATCTAGCATTACTATCCTCCATAGAACCAAAAAATGTAAGTGATGCTAGCAAAGTTGAATGTTGGGTTAATTCCATGGATGAAGAATTTGACCAAATTGAAAAGTATGATACTTATGAATTAGTTCCTAGACCTCATGATGAAAGTGTTATAGGAACAAAATGGATATTTAAGAATAAATTCAATGAAAATGGAGAGGTTATTAGAAACAAGGCAAGACTTGTTTGTAAATGGTATGCTCAACAAAAAGATATAGACATTCAAGAAAATTTTGCACCTGCTTCGAGACATGAAGCCACAAGAATGTTTCTTGCTCTTTCTAGCATTCAAAAATTCAAAGTATATCAAATGGATCCAAAATAATATTTTCCTAATGGAGATTTAGAAGAAGTTTATATTGAGAAACCAGAAGGATTCATTCTAGGAAATGATGAAAAACTTGTATGCAAGCTCAAGAAGGCTCTCTATGGACTGAAACAAGCTCCAAGGGCTTGGTACTAATGGCTTGGCAAATATCTACAACAACAAGGTTTCACAAAAGGTTCTACAGATAGAAACTTATATAAAATGACTGAAAATGATAAACTTCTAATTATTGTTGTTTATGTTGATGACATCCTCTTTGGTAGGAATGAGGATTCTATGAGTTATAACTTTGCTTTGGTTATGTAGCAAGAATTTTAAATTTCCTTACTTCGTGCACTTACATATTTTCTTGGTCTACAAGTATAACAAACAAACGATGGTATTTTTCTTTCGCAAAACAAATATCTCAAGCAGATTTTGAAGAAGTATAGAAAGGAAGATTCTAAACCAGTATGTACTCCAATGGTAAGAGGATGCAGTCTCAGTTCTAATGATGGATCACCATTAGTAAACCAACCAACTTAAATATCTATGATTGGATGTACGCTTTATCTAACATGTACCAGACTTGATATCAGGCATCTAGTAGGAATAGTTGGAAGGTTACAACAAAATCCAAATGAATCACATATTCAGGAAGTAAAAAAAATATTGAAATATCTTCAAGGAACTCAATACTTTGGTCTATGGTATCCTAAAGATACAAATCTTACTCTTCATCCATATACAAATGCAGATTGGGCAGGAAATTTTGATGGTCAAAAGAGCACTAGTGTAGGTGTATTCTATATGGGTTCGTGGTTAGTGTCTTGGTTCAACAAGAAACAAAATTCGATTTTTGTATCCACAACTAAAGCATAATATGTGGCTGCTGCATATTGCTACACACAACTACTTTGGATGATGCAAACATTTCAAGACATTCAGATCACATGTACTCCACCCATTTTCATTCTATGCGATAATACAAGTTCCCTCAGTATTTCAAAAATCATGTCATGCACTCCAAGACCAAGCACATACCCATTAAGTATCATTTTCTATGAGAACAAGTGCTTGAAAAAAAGGTTAAATTAGAGTATGTTCCCTCAAAAGAATATGTTGCTGATATATTCACAAAACTGCTTCCTGGAGAAATATTTGAATATCTTAGAGAAACGCTTGGAGTACTTGTTGTAGCATTCTGTTGTTAAATCTAGTTTTTCAGAGGAAGGTTCGTATATGCGGGTTTCATGAAGAATAATCGCGTAAATATGCGGGTTTTTGTGGATGAAAAAGTGTGTATGTTATTCTTATAGAAAAATAATGGGTCAGACTCTGATATGGGTGCTTAGTCTGATATTGATTATCACATATATAAGTCTTTCGGATTAATCACATCGTTAGGGTTGGGTCGACATTTCAAACCAAATAATGTGGTTCATCTGCAGTACAAGGTGGGAAATCACTGGATCTGAAGGAATAAATAGCATGGATGCATCATTTCCCAGAGCCAGCCCTTGAAAATTAGTTGTTGATTAATTTGTTACCGAGTTAAAAGATTTTAACTCAGTAGCAAATTAAACAACAACTAATTTTCAACGGCTAAATCTGGGAAATGATGCATCCATGCTATTTATTCCTTCAGATCAAATGATTTCTCACCTTGTCCTGAGGATTAACCACATTATTTGGTTCGAAACATTGGCCCAATCCTAACGATGTAGTTAATCCGAAAGATCAATATCTACATTATGAATCAAAAAATTATTAGATATAGCATTGATGATTACAGTTTGTCAATATGTTTTGTTCATTTTTTTATCTGAATGACGAAGATGCCTTGATGAATGATTTGTTGAAAATGGACAAGGAGCACAGGTTCAAGGGGAGCATTAGCCTTCATAAACATTCTGTATTACTGGAATTATGGTTGCTGATTTCATCTCTAGTTTCGAATATTCATATCCATTGATGCATAGGTCATATAAAATATCTAGGATTTAAAATGTCTCTATCTGTCATATTCTATTTTTGAATGAGTCCTATTGGACATATGATGTAATTTCATATCCCCACTATGCATGGGAAGGATGATGTAATAATTCCTATATTTTAGTCATGTATAAACAATTGGTATATCCCCACTCAGTTTCGTGGATGAGTTAAATTTGATGTGTCCCCACTTGGTTGGGAGATTGATGTATGTATGAGTGATTGGTCTTAGGGAGGTCATACTCACTTAGTTGAGTTATAGAGTCATGTTATTCTTTTGAAACATATTTTTGTAGACTCTACATGTACTCAGGGGCAGCATGGACATCATAATGTATATCATAGGGGAAGAGTATCATGGTCTGCCCTCTGCCCTTGATGTTAAAGGGGAAGAGTATTTTGGTGTTTCTTGTTATCTCTAACAATTTCTATAGCTTGCAATAATCAACACCATCATGGTTTCCATTAATTTCAAAGGGGGAGATTGTTGGCATTATGGTATTGTTCTTCACAGCAACTCATTCACGGGACAATTCAGATTTGAAGAAAGAGGACTCACAGTGGAACAAGTCAATTCAGAGGTAGTTGGGCATTCGTATAGAAGATCAGGAAGTTGGAACAAAGGAATACATCTCGGAATCAAGAAGGTGAAGGGAAAGAATGTTCTAAGTTAGTTTAAGGTGTATACAAAGGTTCACCTTATCCAAGTAGCGTATACACACTGGTTCATAAAAAAAAAGCGTGTATACATATACCCGCACATTCACAAGAGGAAAATCACGTAAGGGTTGGAAAATAAAGGAAGTTTAGGATTAAATAATAGCTAGGGTCAATACCATGGTATTAGCCCAAACTATTGAGTGGATTAATGGTTATTTGATCCCGTCGAAGAATAACACTAGCTCTAAGTGTTGTTTTGGTCCGAGGGATTGACGAAGGCCAAAACTATATAAGGAGGAGAAGGTCAAAGGGCTTGGTATGCAAGTAAAATTTATTCTCAAGAATACTTCTATCTGAAGTATATGTTATGCTCTAGGGGCTATGTTTAAAATTTGATCAGAACTACCTTGTGCACCTTGAATTCAGTGTTGGATCAAGATCATGAAACCTAAAATGACTTATCATTAAAGGATCTGTTATTGGTTGGGCTAGATTTGATTGGATACACTTATTTTATTCTTTAAATGTCATGATTTGGTTATGTCTGAAGTCTAGAATAACATCAAGGATGTGAACTAATATTTGCATATCTATACGTTGGTTTGCCTCTATCAAGGCGTGTATACACACAGGTTTGACTCTTCCAAGTAGTGTATGAAAACTAAAAGCCTATTATTCAAAAATTACTAATCTATCTAATCACTACTGATGTTTTACTGCTGTCTGTCAATGAAGTCATCTTAGATGTGAAAGTAAAATTGAATGCATAAGGAGTTTGTGTCTGGTTGATTGATTGAGTAAGTGTGAAGGGTTATCTCTGGTACTGATTGTCCAAATGTCTGTAAAAGGTCAGTAAATGTTCAAAATATTACTGGTTGGTATAGATATAATTAAAAAGTATTTATGATTCAATAGTTTTCAAGGTATACAAAGGTTTTCTAAAGGAAGTAGTGTCTACGCGCAGGTTGGCTTCAGTAAAGTAGCGTATACATTGTGATGTATGCCTTTTGAGGTTGCAACTAGTTCAGGATGATGATGTAGGTTTTTGGGTTCATAACAGTGTTCTCATTATAATGATGTGAGTGTTGAGATTAACTAATTGTTGGTTGATGCAATTTGAATGTTCTGATGGGTCCATTCTGTAGATTTTATGAAACGAGGCCTTCATATTGTATTGTTGTGTACTGGGAGCATCCACTCTGAAAATTAATGAAACTTGCTCCCTCAAGAGAAGGCCCTAGCCTTATGTAGGTCGATGCCTACATACTAGTAATCGCATCAGCTAGTGTAAGAGCTAGGGCTTTGTAGCTCCATTCCAGTCAAAGCTAGAAAACGAGAGAAGGTTGTAGCCTTTTGCAAGCGGGTGCCTGTGTACTAGTATGAGTCTGCACCAATACAAGATTGCAAGCACGTTTTCTTTATATTAAAACAAGACAAAGACAACAGCAGTAGGTGGTTTTTATCCCACATTATGTTTCCACCTTAAATCTTGGTGTTCATGTGTGTTGCTTATGTGTGATGGTTTATTATGTCATTACTGCACATAATTACTGTATAATAAGTCATATTAAAGATATACACATGATAAATTGACTAAATCATAAGTTCTCTAGGTATACACTGGTTTCTATAATCACATTAGCATGTACACACTAGTTCATCTTCACATATCTCTAGATTCAGTACCAGACTCACCATTATATTACTTCAACCATGTAGAATATGTTGTATTGAGTTGTATTCTCTCACACGTTTCCTTTTAGTTCATGAATAGAATTCATTAATTCTTTTTCTTCTCTCTTGCATGTTTTCTTTGTTTATTTATATATAGATCTAGCTTTATTAGGTTTACATATAATTTTACATGGTACCGGATCCCATGGGAGATAGGAAGGAGGTTCATAAGAAATTTGTTTGCAAGTATCAACGGTTGGAGATATGGCAAAGACAAGAGTTTCTAGCTTCCTTAATTCTCACACCATATAACTATTTCAAATGCATGCCATATATTATATTTCAACTCAAAAATATATGCTTGTATCAAATAGCCATGGAAACAAATATTGAACCAAATTACATAGCTCCAAAACCCAAATATTCCAACCACATGGATGAGGTCTTTGGTCTCCTATAATTATCGGTAAAAGCATGTAGTTGCGTTACAATATTTTTGTGAGAGAGTGTGTGTTTTGCTCGATTGAATATTTTAAGTCCTTTGATTGAGACATTTTTAAGCGTTCGGTCGAGTTCATTGAGCATTAAAAAAATATCTCTATCGAAGGTATAAAACGAACCCTCGATCAAGCTCTAATGCTCGATCAAGCTTTTGGGCTTGATTGAGTGTTAGAGCTCAATTTAGCCCTTATTTTCTATTAAAATGCATGGTCATGGTAGACACACATCATTTGCATAGACTACATGATAATCAAGAGTTCAACCAAGGTATTGGAGCTTGATCGAGCAATTGGACCATGCTGCAACCCAACCAACCTTGCCAACAACACTGTCAATGTCCTAGAGGCTCACACTAAGTTATGTTTCCTATCTTTTTTGACATTTTTATTTTATTTTCTTTGAAACTTAAATAAATTAATTTGAAACAAAAAATTAACCATTCAAAAGCCATGAAAACAACCATGAGAACCACAAAAAAAACCGTCAAAAAATTAAAAGCAACTTGGAAAACCACCAAAATAACCCTAGAAAAGCATAAAACAACCTAGAAAATAAAAAAACCTCCAATAAAATGCATCAAAATCACCAAAAGAAACATAATTTAGCTTTTAATTTTTTTTCTTACTTGAAGTTTGGCAGCTTGTTGATTACAAATATTTTATGATTTTGAATGGTAAAACTATTATTTTCAAATTATTTTAGGTTTTAAATTTTTTCGTTACGAAATTACTGAAATAAATTTTCAAAAATTATTAATTTTTTTAGTTAAAATTCATTTTATATTTCGACAAATTCGACCAAAAATATACCACAAAAATTTGAAAGCAAAAGAACAAAACTATAACCTATAAATAAAAAATTGCGTGCTTGAAATTGACATGTTGAATATGGTTTCTCATAGTGAAATTTTACTTATCAAATTGAAAATTTTATTATTTTAAATTTGAATTAATTTATATTTTATATTTTTTTAATAATAAATATCGTACAATTAGTTTTATAAAATTAATTTCTTAAATAAAATATTGATCTTTAAAGTTAAAATTCAATATATATATATATATATATATATATATATATATATATATATATATATATATATATATATATAGATATATATATAGATAGATAGATACATATATATATATATATAATAAAATTTTATTAATGGTATATATAGCACATATCTCTATATAACATCGCGTAACTATGTAACAAAACAAAACATTGTTATCACCTAGATTGAACCTCAGGCTGAAGGAAGGCAATGCCAAGGTAACCACAAACAACGCTTAGCCAAGTAGATAGCCATACTAGCCCAGGAGAGGGCTCTCCTCGTAAGGATCTCAGTCAAGATGACTGGATCAGGGAAACGATATTAGGCTAGGTATAGTAGCACAAGGTTTGATTTGATTTGAAGAGGTTATGTTGGATCAGGAGGAGCAATATAGTTTGGGCAAGGAAATTAGTTCAAAATTGCGGGGTGTTCGATGGGGCAAGGTAGGTATGAATCTTAGCACTCTAGAGTTTGATGGGTGAGGTGATTTAAGACTGGTGAGAAGCCAGGAAGAGCATGTGATCATCATGGATCCCTCCTAAACTGTAGGAAACATAAACTGTGAATATTTTCCTAAAGCAGAGCATTAATGTTATGGATTATGCTTATCAACTTGAAAACATCCACTTAGAAGCAATTAAATGATTAATGAATTACAAAAAACATTTAAGCGTATGATCACAAGAGAGGAAACTAAAATAAACACCATACCACATGGATCATAAAGAAATAGTTGCAATTTTTCATTAGTCTACTGCTAAACTGATACAAAATGATGTTCTTTCAAAACCTAAGCATCTAGTTGAGTCCAACCCTTTACAATGAGAAAGAAGAAGAAGATATAGGCCTTGACTCAACCTCCTCCCATCCTCAAGGGTCGAATCCCTAATATGAGGAGCTAATCTAACTAACACTAACCAAGAAACTAGAATCTAGGCATCCCAACAACTTGCCTCTAAAAGTGAGGAAATTGATTCATTTGTGCTAAAAATGAATTTTAATCTAATGAATCTACACTCTACTACTAATTATCCATCATATTTACAATCTAGGTCATTATTTACATTAGTAAAACATCCTCCATGATACAAGATCCATGATCACAGTCAAAACACAGTTAAATGGCAATCCTGTACAAAATTTGTCCTGCGCACAGCCTCACTTTCAGGTCCCTTTTGGAGGCTTTCTTGGCATCCCAATTGAGTTCATGATACCTCATTGGAAAGCCCCTCAAGTGTACTTTCTAAAAAAATCTTGAATTTCTTAATTTGAATCTCATTTTACCCCTCAAAAGGTGATTCCTCCAAGACTGCTTCTGTGTGTCCAAAAAGTGGCAGAAATGTCCTTTTTGGGGTATTTTTTGACTTTTTGGTAAACTAGTTATGCTCCAAAATCTTAGCAAATGCATAGGGTGCATGTACTCATCGCTATGAATCCAAAAATGCAAATTATTTGTCCATTGGGTGTCCCTAGCAAGAGTGCAATGCCACTGGCGCTGTGCGTAGAGCCGGAATTCCGGCGTTAATATTTCCAAAATTTGCCAAAGGCAAAAATTCCTCCAAATTCGATCAAAATTGGTGAGCAACACCATCATCACGCATCTTGATGAGCCAAGGAAGCTTCAGCAAGCAACCTAAACCTATCATCCTCCTTTTTTCCTTTGAGATCTCGTCTCAGCCTTGCTTTCATCTGCTTGACCCTTATATTGCAAATTTTGTTCTAGGTCCTGTAGTGGTAGGCCATGTGCCTGATGATCTGGCTGTCCCTACTGGCACTTTGCAGTATATTTTCTAAGTGAAAATTGACCCTGTCAAGCCAAGTTTCTCTGTCCTCTTCATCCATGTTTGTCAGATTTTAAAGTTTTGTAACCCTAGAGGAGGTATGGAAGGAGTGAGTACAGGTGATTAGGAATAAGGGAAGGGTAAATGATCTTTATGGGTATTCTGGTGGAGTATACAAGCACGAAAATGAGTGGGAGGGTATGGACCATGAAAATGAGGGAGAGGGACTAGGGTTTTACGATATTGATTTGGGGATGAAGGAATAAGCGATATGAAGGGATATATAAGGGTGTTTAGGGTTTTGAGAATAGGTGAAAGGAGATATGGGATGGATAGAAAGGGCTTTAGGATTGAGTGATGGGAGGTATAGAAAGGGTTAGGGTTTCAAGGCATAAGTAGAGGAAATTCTTAGGATTTCACATTCAGCATAGAAAATTAACCTCGAATGAATTAATTGAAGTCTAAGGGTGAAGTTCAGGGGAAACACTTACTTGATTGAGGACAAAAGAAGGAAAATCTGGTGTTTTTGGGTAGGAAGGATGTGTTTTGGCCCTTATTTTTCCTACATGTAGCACCTCCTATAGGCTCGTAACGCATTTCTCTATGTGCAGCGCCATTTTTTTTGCAGAGGGAAAACTGGCCTACGCGCAGTGCCACTACAAGTTTTGCTCCAAATTACAGGTTGATTTTGGCTACCTTCCGAGTGTTCAAATTAGGTGTGGGATAGCTCATTAGAAATATTGTCAAGTATACTTTTCATATTTTCCTTTAGGTTTCAATTTGATGCTCATTTCACCTCTCAAAAATACATCCTCCCAAAAGGGGTCAAAAATGTAGAGTGAGGGTCAAAAACTGTAGAGTGTTATTGCAGGAAACGTTTGGAGGTCTTCATCAACTCCAAATCGAGTGCATGATAGCTCATTGGAAAGATAAATTTGTCTAATTATCATTTGACTCATCGATAAAATCATTTTGAGAATCCTGCTAGGCGAAATCTTGATTTTCCCAGGGTCACTCCAGAAGTGCAAGAACTCTCCTGTGGCAAATGATTTTTTGGACATTTTTCCCAAACCATGAAACCTGTACAAAAACTGAAGGAGATTTTTCTTCCTCGGTCTATGATGGACAAAAAAATCTCTCACATTTGTTAAATTCATCTTTTCTTGCTTAGAAACGTCATTTGAATAAAACTTATCTCGATATATGAAACAGGGGATTTGTAGAAATGAAGGGAAATGAAGGGGATGAGGGGCTTCTAAATTGTTGATAAAATTTTGGGAAGTAGGGAGGGATATTAGGAAGTAGGGGAAAGTGGAATTTTAAGGATTGAGTGAGGGGAAGGGTTCGAAAGGGAAAAACATAGGAATAACCTAGAAAAGTGTCAAATTGTAGAAATAGGCTAGGGTTTGTTGGGAAATGATGAATTTGAGGGATATCAGTGATGGGAAGTGTTTAAGAAGCTATATTGAGGATAGGGAAAGGTGTATGAGCATAAATATACAAGTTTTGTTGATAATTTGACCATCCTAGAAAAATTACCTTGAAAACCCTAAGAGAGGGAAATGAGCCTTACCTAAGCACAACTGAAGCACAAACAAGGTGTAAAAGGACCCACTGGAACCTAAAATAATGATGAAAATTCTTTGAATGATGGTACACTCAGCTGAATGGTGACATGGACCAATACTTGGAAAAATTTGTAAGGAGTCAAAATGATCCTAGACCTAATACCTAGTGACCAAATTTTACTTGAAGACTCACTGAAATGACAAAAAATTGTCTTTGACACCCCAAGGCCACTTTATAAGAGCATATTTGATCACTGGTGGAAGGCTGTAAAGACTGACACTAGCAAACATAACATAGCATAACATGTACAATGTAACTGTAACATAATATAACTATAACTATAACATTTTACATAGCATACCTATTGAAAACAAAACAGATATATATATATATATATATATATATATATATATATATATATATATATATATATATATATATATATAAGTTCAAGTTTCAACAAGACATCATTGATATGTACATTAAACCCATCATGAAAAGTGTGTTTAATGTGAATAAAAGCATTTTGACTCTTTTCTAATTTGTACAACTTTGTTTCATTATGTAGTGTGTTGTATAAGAAACATTGTCTTCATGTCCTTGCAACTAGTACATGTCATGTGTCAACGTCAAACATTATATGAATTTAAATTCTATTGGAGTATTTGGTTGGCATGAAATTTTATTAGTTTTGTAAATATGCTTATTTCAATTTTTTACATATATATTTACATATTTATGCTGAATGAATAAAATTCATTATTTAGAAATGAAAAAAAGTGTGAATGTAGATTTCATCACTTCTTTCAATTGTGTTTACATGAAATCAATAGTTTCGCTGATAAATTATAAAAAAATGGATTCTAAAGTTTAGGACTTCAATCTTGTTTATTAGCTACATAAGCGGAGATCATGTTGGACGTAGATCAAAGTGGACGAGGTTCTTCCAAAGGCACCTTCCTCACTAAGAGGGAGTGTTCAAAATAATAGTGAGTATGGTATTATTTAACGTATGCTTTATTGAAAGATAGCAGAAGCAGTCCTTTAATATGCGCAAGCTCCTATGAGTTAGGACGAATTCTTAAAATTTAGGAAGTGTTCATGAAGCAATTTAATTCATGTTAATAGTTGGAGGCTCGGTTGTTTGTCTCCTTTTGTGAGTTATAAGTATCAATGGTTATTTGTGGTTAGGAAGAGTTACTTGAGTGAGTTAGAATCTATTAACTAGTCAATCACAATATCGGTTCCAAAAATAAAATTACCTGATTTAGATGTGAAGAATTTCTTATAAGGAGGTCAAAAGAAACAATCCTAATCATTATTTTTTGTGAGCACAAGGTTGTGAGACAAGACAATAGTGAGCACGAGTTTTGTGTGTGAGCTAATAGAGTTAGAAAGAGTGTGAAGGAGTTTCATGTATGCATTGTTTTGGCAGAGGAAATTCTTGATGGTATGGGCTATGAAATAGGAGGAAATTTCCAGCACCAGCATAAGGATTTAGGAGTTAAGGAAAAGGTTCTTGAAAGTATGGTTTCAATCTAATTACTAGGAGGGAGAAAACACTTGTTCTCTAGAGAAACAATTTGCCTTCTAATAGTTATATTTTCTCAAACTTTGTCAATAAAATTCCTACAGCTACTAGAGGGTTTTTCCACTTGGGTTCCCTAAAAAATTTTGTGTTTTCCCTATTGTGTGACTTTTTTATTTATGTTCCATTCTACTGCAAATTGGTAGAAGAATTTTTTCTCTTGTTGCAACGATTAGTTTCATATTTTTTCAATATGACACTTGCAAAATTTTCAAGGAAATCCTACACTCTCTGACTATGTCATTGTTGCAACCTACCACTCTCTGTCTTGACTCTCTCAAAAGCTTTGTTTTCTACACAAAATTATCTGTGACGTCCTAACCAAAATTTGAATGCTTATGTTTTGTTTGAAAATTAATTTGCACAATTGAGGAGTTGTGCACCATCTTCATAGGTGATTGACCTTTTATTCCATCCAAGGCCCCTGTATCATCTTTCTTCCATTCTATTTAGATGAGTTGGTATCGTTGTTACTTGACAATCTATGTAAACCTCCACTTGGCTTCTTGTTATTCCTTATAGAATTTTCCAATCCTTTTTTCACATACTCACTTTAACATATGATAATTCATTATCACTAATATTATTCTTATGTCAAATAGTTTTCCTCTTCCTCTCACGTCTACTGCTCATCAATTAAATATTTTGATTTCCTCCACTAGTATTTTTGACATTTCAACTTCATGACCACATTCCTCATGAGAAAAGATGCCCCCATAGAATTATCCATTTGATTTACATTAAACATGATTAACAACAAAACTTTACAGTCTGAAATAGGGCCTTCCCAGTTATAGACATTTTTGGGCACGGCAACCCCAAGCATAAAATGTCCTTAAACTAAGGGCTCCTAAGTCCCTAAAAGTGTTGCTCCAACCCCTAAAGGAACAAGGTCAACTGATTATAGCTTCTCCCAGAAGTTCTCCATGAAAAACTACTCAAAACTGGTCAAAACAGGATCACTTCACCTGCTCCATAGGCAAAGTGTGTTGCATCTCACCTAAGTACACTCAGTGGGCACGTTGCATTTCAAAAATCCCTTCTATGGGGTGTGATGGGTGAGAAGAGACAAATGGCAGTGTCAATCCGCGAGGTGGAGAAGCATGGAATCTTCCAAAAACTTCTCCTGTGACACTTGCCTTTCTGAATTTGACCAAGGATGAGTAAGAGATCATCAATCTCCAAGTGGAAGCAAGAACTATCAGAGGGAGGACACTAATCAAATAACAAGCTGACTCATCTCCCTTACAGATATCTATATATGGATCCCTCATCCCAGAGATCTAGAGGCTGGAATTTTGCATCTTGTAAGGAATTGATGTTGGTTTCTTGAGGCAACATCATAGTGTTGGGTGATCTAAGCTTTGCATGAGGTGAAGAAGGGCTTACTTGCTGAGAGGATGATGTTGGGTCAGAACAACTGGTTGCAACTCTCTTGGCTCATTCTTTATTATCAATAAATCTATTCAAGTATTCCTCCATAATCTTGTGTAATCTATTTTTTGTGCATTTGTATGGTCAATTTACATCTGATCCTAGATTGTTTATGATAATAGATCCATGTTCTCGCATAGTGTTATGATGCTTTGATTCCACAGGTACTCTGTAAAGTTGGGTATACAAGGAAGCAGGTAGCAAAGGAATATCAGAAGAGAGAGGAATCGAGCAAGGAACCAAGCGCAAGACAGAGGTTGGTCTCCTTTATTCTTCTCTCATCTATCTTTCATAAAGGAAAACAAAAGTAGTTTTACTTTGTTTGTTTCTAAGGTAGCTACCACACCTTAGTGGGATTAGCAGTTCTGCATAAACACTTTTCCCTGTAACAAAATGGCGACTCCGCTGGGGAACGACTAGGTTGTTTGTTTATCTACATTTGTTTAATTTATAAACTTACAGATGGAGCCGGAAGTTGAGCCAGGTAGCTTTCAAACTGCATTTTCTATGCAAATGCAAAAGTAGATGAATGTCGCTTCAGTCAATCTCTGGGTTTTGTTTATGATTTAAAAAACTGATTGACAAACTCTCTAATTTTCCTTGTGGTGGCTCTAGTAACATCCTTGGATCTACCCCTATTGTTTATTTACTGATTACCACTTGCTCGTCCAAAATCCCTGAACTGAACTGCAAACTATGACCTGGAACCCAAGCAAAGTCTCATCCCTAGCCCAGCACAGTCTCTGTTCTGTGAATCTGAAATTCAGCGTGTTAGCGCTAAAATTTTCCCCAGGCCGAGGAAGGCAAAACTCAAGGAAACATCAAACCACGCTTAGCCTCGTAGCTAGCCCTACGAGGACAACAGAGGGCTCTCTCCGAGTCAATATCGGAAAAATATAATTAATTAGGCTCGATATGACTGAAATTGTAACTAATCTTAGGCTAGGTATTAAGTGCAGAGGTTTAAAGGTGATTTTTTGGGGTTTTTGTTGAATCAAAGGGAAAGGCAATTTTGGGTGCGGGGATGAGACACAGTTTCTGCAGAGATCTGATTGGAGCAAGGTAGGCAATTGTTTGATGCCTTAAAAGCTAATGAAGTGAGTAGATCAGACAGGTGAGGAGCTAAGGAGAGCAAGGAAACCTCAAGGATTCTCCTTAAACAGATGAAAACATTGGAAATCATACAAACTTAAAGGCAGAGCATTACAGATTATGAATTCTACCTTAACATTTCATTTGTTCAATTGCCGAAAATCAGAGAAGGAAAATGATACACATAACAAACTTACAAGTACTGAAAGAAGCACACAATCAAGACATAAAGCCACATGAATTCCAAACAGTGCTGCAAAACCCTGATCTTTCCTTTTGCCAAAATGCTGAAGTAAAATGTACAATATAGTCTCCAAACCTTTTTCCCCAAGAGTCCAACCTCTCCAACCTCTGAAAATGATTGAGAAATTACATCATATAGACCATCCTAACCCACTTTCCTTGCCTCTAGGAGTCGAGCTCATCATTCTAGGAGCTATTTCAACCAATTCTAAGCAAAGCACTACAATCTAGGCAGTCAAAACAACTTGCCTCTATAAGGTAGGAAACTGATTCATTCATTTAATTTTCACTTTTTAGTGAATGAATCTTCTAGAACAAGTAATAAAGTGCCAAAATTACATCTTGTTTCATTAATTACATCAAGATGAGTGAACAAATCACATCACAAGTCAAAACTGGTCAAACTGGTTGCATTTCCTGAGCTGAAGATGAAAATTTTGCCAAAAAACCCTATGCACCGCGCCTGAGCCCTATGCGCCGGGCGCCTTTGCACCTACTTTTGGGGCACTTCCCAGCATCCAAATTGAGCTCAGGTTGTCCGGTTGGAAAGCCCTGGATGTCTACTTTCCAACCCAAGTGGAATTTTCCAATTTGGTGTCCATTTGCCCCTCCAAAAATTCATTCTCCCAAGACTTCTTCCTGTGTGTCCAAAAAGGGGCAGTGAGGTCATTTTTTGCATGTTTTTTGACCTTTTGGGGACCCAAACCTTGATGAAATGCCTTGGCAATAACTGAGCATGTATATTTCATCATGAAAAATCCAAAACTACAAGCCATTTGTGATTTGGACCTCCCAATCTTATGGGTCACGCGCGGCGCGCTACGCTTTGAGCTGAAAAACCTGTTTTGCAAGCCAAAAATTTGAAATTGACAAAATTTTCTCCAAATTCCTTGAAATTTGGGCTGAAGGTGCCTCATCAAGTGCCATGTTTAGCCAAAGAATCTTTGGCCAGGATTCCAAGCCTATCCTCCCTTTTTCGACATTTTAGTGCCCTTCTGGTACATGCAGTTCTGTGGTAGAATCACTGTCTCGGTTGTATGATGTGTCGGTGTCTGTCTCCATGGTGTTACTAGTCTATGCCAATTATATGTTCAGCTCATTGAAAATAAGAAATTGGTACCTTTATCTCCAATTGCCAAGTGTATGAAATGAGAATTTGGTTCCTTTTGTTTCAATTATCAAAATATGCCAAGTAGGAAGGGGTTGTGGTACATAGGGACAGTGGGTATAGGATTAAGCCATGTGAATTTAGGGGGTGGGAGAACTTAGGGAATAAGGAAATGAATGGAAAAATGGAATAAGGGAGTGCTGGAGGAATGATAAACTTAGTAGCAAAACTGTCAATCATAACCCTAGCACTGTTGCTTTGGAAATTATGAAGAAGTAGGGTTTGACTTCTTAAACAATCACCATTCATCAAACACCATGAAGTAAGCACCAAACTTGGTTAAAAAAACAGAGATGGAGGCCCTACCTACTTGTACAAATGATGGTCCAAGCATATTGGGCAATTTTGGAGCAAAATTTTGAAGTTTTTGGGCTTGTTGGCTCAGAGGTGCATCAATTCTCCTGAGGCGATTGTATTTTTGACATTTCCCTAAAACCATGACACCTGTGTAAAAAGTGAGGGGTTTTTTTCTTCTTTGGCATGTTTTGGAGAAAAACCTCTATCCATTTTCCAAAATTCATCTTTTATTGCTCTGAAACATCTTTTGAGTGAAACTTATCCCGATGTGTGAAACAAGGAATTTTGTGGAAATGAAGCAAAATGAAGGGGATGAGGGGCTCGTAAATTCTTGGGGAAACTTTGGGATGTAGGTAGGGATGTTAGGAAGCAGGGGAAAGTGAAATCTTAGAGATGGAGTGAGGGGAAGGGGTCCAAAAGGGTAAAACATAGGCCTAGCCTAGAAAATTGCCAAGTTGTGGCAAGAAACTAGGGTTTGTGGAAAAATGAGGAATTTGGGGAATATCAGTAATGGGAAGTGTCTACTAAGGTACATTAATGATAGGGGAAGGTGTATGAACATCAGGATACAAATTTTTCCGATGATTTGACCCTTGAAGAGAATTTGCCTCCAAAACCCTACGAGAGGGAAATGAACCTTGCGTAGGCGCAACTGAAGCATGAACAAGGTGTAAAATGTTCCAATGGAACCTGACATGATGAGGACAACCCTATGAATGATGATAGACTCAGTAGAATGATGACATGGACCGACATTTGAACAACATTAGAAGGAGTGAAATCAAACCCTAGACATAATACCTAGTGACCAAATTTTGCTTGAAGACTCTTTGAAATGACAAAATTTGACCTTGACACTCTGAGACCGCTTTGTAAGAGCATATTTGATCACTGGAGGAAGGCTGGAAAGGCTGACACTAACATTGGATCCAATGGGGATGGTAGCTCCTTGGAGGTACCAAGAACCGCAGATCTTTGGGAGAGCAGACAGTGTCTCCATCCATTGGGCGATGCAGTCATCATTCCAACAATTAACACAAAACTTTGACACATTTATTGACTACAGATTTGACTGAAAATTGAATACAACTCTGATAAAACTGACTCAATTTTAAAACTGAAAGGACTAATCAACTGAATCGACAAACTATACTCATAAATACTAAGACCTGAAACTTAAAACAAAAGCTTGGTGGCAATACATGGCCACCTGTGTTTCTTACAAGACAATATATCCTCAAAATATATCAAAATTCCAATGCAACCAATCAAGAAGATGGCTTCTTGACTGATTCTTATTATCAGATCTTCTGGTGAATAGCACAAACCTATCACTAGGCATCCAAAAACATAGTTGACCATGGCTGCAACAAAATATTGTAATAAACACTTTCACTACTGGCTGCAACAAACTTGCTAGAGGATCGTAAAAAACATGAAGATTTGCCATTGCCACCTCCTGCTAAAATATCAAGGTTTCCTTTGTTTCAAATTATGATCTACCTTCATCATGTGCTTCGGTAAAGGTATGCTCATGGGTTTCAAAAAACTCTGAACAGGTAGATGAGCAGATCTCCTCTTGTAAAAACATTTCAACACATGAAACATATGAAGAATCTGAAAGGTAATCCTGTATGCTATGATCTTCTGTAGTCTGACAATATGGTAGGTCATATTCATATGATATCACAACCAAATTATCAAGTTCCTTATTACATTCTTCAATATTATCAAGCACAATATTATCGTCTGCCACAAATTCACTCAGATAAACTTTTTCACTTTCTTGAGCAAATATCTCACCTTGTTGTTCATGAGCAGACTGAATGACCTCCTCATGAAGACTCTGTTCTGATGAGATGGGAGCACTTAGATTTGTAACTCTGTTTTCTTCATGCCAGACGATCTCAGCAGCCGAGTTTTTCTTTATAGGATTTGGCACAAGATATTCTTGGTCATCATGATCTGAATGTTGATCTGAAATAGTTGACTTGACTGCATCACATTCTAAAATTGAATCTTGACTACCCTGCACGCTGTCTTCTTCTGTGGGAAGATTTAAAATAGAACCCTCTCTTTCATCATCTTCCACCATATGACCATCTTCAGCCTGCTGATCTTGATTCTGTTGCAAAGTGTCCTGATCATCTGGACAAGTATCCTCTAAGTTTTCTTTATGCTGCTGAAATGGATTTTCGTACAGGGCCTCCATGATTTCTCTGTCCATGAAATCATTATCACCATAAAAATTCTCTAGATCTTCAATGAAATTATGTACATGGCTACAATAGTTCTGAACTAAAATCAAGGATGGATATGATTCTTTATACTTTTCAAAGAACACGGTATGAAAAACCCTTAAACAATAAATGGAAGCAGATGGTAAACTTTCATACCAGGATCGGGCTTCATTTTCCAGAGTAGCCATAAACATTTTCATCAAACAGTCTTCAGGAAAATTCATCTTAAATTTATGCACATGAATGTGAAATTTCACCAGATGATGAGCAGCGTCATTACCTTCCTGATTTCTGAACATAGCCAAATTCTTTGACCAATATACCTTGGGCATATTATTCAGAAAACCTCGAATGTGATCTCGACTCATGGGAGCATATCTTCTTGTGATTCGGTCCAACTTGAAAGCTCACAGCTAGTGATCTCTCTACAGTGAAGTCACCATGAAGCACAGGTTGTTGGATTCTTCAGTGAAAGGAGTCGCCAGGTGAATGATTTCAGCCTTCATATGTGTCTGATCGTTGTCCACCATCAACAATCAGATCTGAACTTGATACATGTACTGGGGCAATTAACAAGTTAGATGTCACGATTACAAGCTAGACCGGAGATTGACTGAAGAAACATTTATCTACTTCCGCTAATGCAAAGCAAAAGCGTTTCGAAGGCTACCTGGCATAACTTCAGGCTCCATCTGTAGCTTATAAAACAAATGACATCAACAAGTAAACCATTTTTTCTCCCCAGTATGGTCACCACTATGTTAGTGCTCAACTTTGCCCCAAGCTGAGGAAGACAAAACTCAAGGCAACATCAAACCACGCTCAGCCTCGTAGCTAGCCCTACGAGGACAGGAGAGGGCTCTCTCCGGGTAAATCTTAGGAAAATATAATCAATGAGTCTCGAGATGACTGAAATTGCAACTAATCTTAGGCTAGGTATTAAGTGCAGAGGTTTAAAGGTGATTTTTTTGGGTTTTTGTTGAATCAAAGGGAAAGGCAATTTTGGGTGCGGGGATGAGACACAGTTTCTGCAGAGATCTGATTGGAGAAAGGTAGGCAATTGTTTGATGCCTTAAAAGCTAATGAGGTGAGTAGATCAGATAGGTGAGGAGCTAGGGAGAGAAAGAAAACCTCATGGATTCTCCTTAAACAGATGAAAACATAGGAGATCAAACAAACTTAAAGGCAGAGCATTACAGATTATGAATTCTACCTTAACACTTCATTTGTTCAATTGCTGAAGATGAGAGAAGGAAAATGATACACATAACAAACTTACAAGTACTGAAATAAGCACACCATCAAGACATAAAGCCACATGAATTCCAAACAGTGTTGCAAAACCCTGATCTTTCCTTTGCCAAAATGCTGAAGTAAAACATACAATATAGTCTCCAAACCATTTTCCCCAAGAGTCCAAGCTCTCCAACCTTAAAAATGATTGAGAAATTACATCATATAGACCATCCTAACCCCCTTTCCTTGCCTCTAGGGGTCGAGCTCATCATTCTAGGAGCTGTTTCAACCAATTCTAAACAAAGCACTACAATCTAGGCAGTCAAAACAACTTGCCTCTATAAGGTAGGAAACTGATTCATTCATTTAGTTTTCACTTTTTAGTGGGTGAATCTTCTATAACAAGTAATAAAGTGCCAAAATTACATCATGTTTCATTAATTACATCAATAGGAGTGAAAAAATAACATCACAAGTCAAAACTGGTCAAACTGGTTGCATTTCCTGAGCTGAAGATGAAAATTTTGCCAAAAAACCCTTTGAACCACGCGCCTTTCCATATACTTTTGGGGCACTCCCCGGCATCCACATTGAGCTCAGGTTGGCTTGTTGGAAAGCCCTGGATCTCTACTTTCCAACCCAAGTGGAATTTTCCAATTTGGTGTCCATTTGCCCCTCCAAAAATTCATTCTCCCAAGACTGCTTCCTGTGTGTCCAAAAAGGGGCAGTGAGGTCATTTTTTGCATGTTTTTTGACCTTTTGGGGACCCAAACCTTGATGAAATGCCTTGGAAATAGCTGACAATGTATATTTCATCATGAAAAATCCAAAACTATAAGCAATTTGTGATTTGGACCTCCCAATCTTATGGGTCGTGCGCGGTGCGCTACGCGTTGAGCTCAAAAACCTATTTTGCAAGCCAAAAATTTAAAATTGACAAAACTTTCTCCAAATTCCTTGAAATTTGGGTTGAAGGTGCCTCATCAAGTGCCATGTTCAGCCAAAGAAGCTTCGTCCAAGATTCGAAGTCTATCCTCCCTTTTTCGACATTTTAGTGCCCTTCTGGTACATGCAGTACTGTGGTAGAATCACTGTCTCAGTTGTATGATGTGTCGGTGTCCGTCTCCATGGTGTTACCAGTCTATGCCAATGATATGTTCAGCTCGTTGAAAATGAGAAATTGGTACGTTTATCTCCAATTTCCAAGTGTATGAAATGAGAATTTGGTGCCTTTTGTTTCAATTATCAAAATATGCCAAGTAGGAAGGGGCTATGGTACATAGGGACAGTGGGTATAGGATTAGGGCATGTGAATTTAAGGGGTGGGAGAACATAGGGAATAAGGAAATGAATGGAAAAATGGAATAAGGGAGTGATGGAGGAATGATAAACTTGGTAGCAAAACTGTCAATCATAACCCTAGCACTGTTGCTTTGGAAATTATGAAGAAGTAGGGTTTGATTTCTTAAACAACCACCATTCATCAAACACCATGAAGTAAGCACCAAACTTGGATAAAAAACAGAGATGGAGGCCCTATGTACTTGTACAAATGATGATCCAAGCATATTGGGCAATTTTGGAGCACAATTTTGAAGTTTTTGGGCTTGTTGGCTCAGAGGTGCATCAATTCTCCCAGTGCGATTGTATTTTTGACATTTCTCTAAAACCATGACACCTGTGTAAAAATTGAGGGAGGTTTTTCTTCTTTTGCATGTTGTGGACAAAAATCTCTCTCCGTTTTTCAAAATTCATCTTTGATGGCTCTGAAACATCTTTTGAGTGAAACTTATCCCGATGTGTGAAACAAGGAATTTTGTGGAAATGAAGCAAAATGAAGGGGATGAGGGGCTTGTAAATTCTTAGGGAAATTTTGGGAAGTAGGGAGGGATGTTAGGAAGTAGGGGATAGGGGAATCTTAGAGATGGAGTGAGGGGAAGGGGTCCAAAAGGGCAAAACACAGGCCCAGCCTAGAAAATTGCCAAGTTGTGGCAAAAAACTAGGGTTTGAGGAAAAATGAGGAATTTGGGGAATCTCAGTGATGGGAAGTGTTTAATAAGCTACATTAATGATAGGGGAAGGTGTATGAACATTAGGATACAAATTTTTCCAATGATTTGACCCTCCAAGAGAATTTACCTCCAAAACCCTAGGAGAGGGAAATGAACCTTGCCTAGGCACAACTGAAGCATGAACAAGGTGTAAAATGACCCAATGGAACCTGACATGATGAGGAAAACCCTATGAATGATGATAGACTCAGTTGAGTGATGACATGGACCGACATTTGGACAACTTTAGAATGAGTGAAAGCAAACCCTAGACCTAATGCCTAGTGACCAAATTTTGCTTGAAGACTCTTTGAAATGACAAAATTTGACCTTGACACTCTGAGACCACTTTGTAAGAGCATATTTGATCAATGGAGGAAGGCTGGAAATAATGACACTAACACAACGCACTTCCCGAGTGTAGTAGGTGCACACATTTCAAATTCACTGTGTTACACGTGTGCTGATGAGACTAGGCATTGTTCCTGAATTTTCGTTTATGTTCACTCTTTTTAGATCTATTCAAGAATTTTGCTGCCTATAGTTAGTACACCTCTATTTGAAACCCCTTTCCTTGCTGATATTTCGCCTCCATTTTCCAAAGAACTATAAATGTTTTTGTGTATTTGTTGAGTCATTTTCAGTTCTCCTTTGCAAAAAAGTAACGTAATTGTACTGTTGTTTCTTGATTTGAAAGTGTCGCAAGTGTCGTTTTCAGTCATAGAAGAGAGTCTGATTGCTCTTGATAGTCGATTACCCTGTTACTATTGTATTTGATCTGAATTAGTAGTTTTTCTAGTGTCGAAAGCAAGTTTTCATTTCCAAATTGCAAATTGTTTTCATTGTCTTCATTTTGATTTTGAAAAGAAACTTGTTAGTAATTTTCGCTTTGAAAAGTAATTTAGATTTGTGCGTTAGCTTTCTTTTCATCATTCACATATTAAGAAGGCTGAAAAAAAATACATGCATGTGCATTTGCATTTAGACTGTTTGGTTGGTTTGATTTAGGACAGTGCATATAGTGTGTGCTCTTTGCTCTTTGTTGAAAGAATTCTGTCTTTCTTTCCTTAGTAGCTAGGATTTTCATTGCACAAAGAAGATAAAAGATTGTTTATCATCTTAGATTGCATTTTAGGAATTGTACATCTACATCACGACAAATTTCTTAAGCAAGATCAGCTATAAAATAAATTTAATGAATCTAACAACTCTTTGGAACCTAACGCACAACATCTAGAAGTATAGGCTAGAGACGTATTCCAGCGTCGTAAAGCCTGGTAATTGTTGTTCTCACTGTTGGTTGGGTGATTCCTCCACTTTGAGACAATAAGTGCTCGTACGGACTTGTACTCCCACGTACCGTCGAGTATATTTTGGGAGACCACAATAGGCTTAATCCTTTATCCATAGGAAGCCGTGTATGCCGCCCTATCGATCGCAATGCACTGAACACAGCATTCGGGAAGACTGACTGTTGTACCGTAAAAGGTAATCTATAGTTTTTCGATTGGTTTGGTAATCCCTCTGCCTAGATTTCTAGAGCAGTCCCTCTCATTCCTTTTCAGACTCCTTAACGGAAAAGGTCCATCTGAGCACTTGTCACTTCAGGCTCATTAAAAATCGAAGGCAACTAGAGTCATCTTTTGTTTTTTCTCGGCTCTTTAAAATAGAAAAACAAGTTGTGTCAAAGCGTCTAAAATTTATTTTAAACGGAATAATCGTCACCTTTCCTACGTTGGTCTTAGATTGATAAAATGGAGTCTACCAACCATGGAGTTCCCCTTGGAGGAAATCCTAGTCCCTTCTCCTCTTGGGGATATGTTGGTGCACCCCACATGGCCACATTGTCACTTCCAGGATTGATGATTGGTTTGCCCGTATGGCTTTTCTCAACCTCCATCGTTCAGAACACCGCGATTCCTGAACAATCGAGTCAGCAACTAGACAATTCCAAAGTTACCCCCCAACCCTCTACTTCATCCAATTCTTCCTCTCCTCCTTCCTCTTTGCTTGATGGGGTTGGTAAAGCAAAAAATCAAGTATCTGAGAAGAAGAAGGAAAAGAAGAAGAAAGAGAAGAAGAAGAAGGAGCCAAAGGCGAAAGGGGGCAACCAAGCGTCCTCTAAAGAAAATCCACACACTGCACCGACCAGGCCTAAATCACCATGTGTCATTTTCAAAGGAGACCACTATCATAGAGATTGTCCCTACATCCCTAGGATCTTAAGGGACTAGTCTCCTCATTTGCACAACCCAGTGTCGTCAACCTCTGATGATCATGTTGAAAACACACCGTCGACTAGTGAAAGTGAAGCCCCTAGACAAAATGGGAAGTGCAAGTTTCCTTGTAAACTGTTTGAAGGCAATCATGCCGTCCACCGTTATCCCTTCTTAGACGAGGCTAAAATATTTTTGGACGATCGTCTGGCTTCACTGTTACGACTTCCTCCTAGATATAAGAAACTCTTGTCGAGTCCGTCACTAGTTGAAAATCCGGCTGACCCGCCCAGATGGTCGGCCGAAGCATCTATCATTGAACATAAACCATCTGAACCCATACCAGATGAAAGTCAAAAGGTCGAGGTGGCAGTTGACCCGGTCTTGCCTTCAGAGGTCTTATCTCCAGATGATATAGCCACTGAAGAGAACAAGGATGACACCGTCCAAATTCTTTTCGTAAACACAGACTCCGATGAACATGGGGGAAATTTACCCATTCTTTTACAGCAGGAAGGAAGTTCGTCAGAGTCGTACTCGGCCGTCTATTCGGTCCCACCTCCAAGCAACCTAGTTGTTTCCTTCGACTGGAATCAGCTAGGCAGATCCCGTTTACCAGCTAGTATACCGTTATGAATCATTGCTCAAGTATATAGAATGGTTATGGCCGGTACCATCATAGATGAAGGGGCTTCTGTGAGTATCCTTTCCTCGATTGCTTGGAAAGCACTTGGCTCACCATCGCTTTTTCCTGAGATGAGAAATCTAATAGGCTTTGACAAAGGAACCAGTCGAACATTAGGGATCCTTCCTAGTGTGCCCATAACATTGAGAGGGAAAACTGTTCACATGGACGTAATTGTAGTCCAAGGACCCCTGGATTATAATCTACTCCTTGGACGAGACTATATTTATTGCATGGGAGCCATTGTCTCATCACTCTTTAGAGTAATGTGTTTTCTGCACGAAGGAAGAGTGGTCAAGCTCGTAGACCAGTTTTCATTCCCCAGTTCACACATAGAAAATAGTCATATACCTTCCGTGAATGGTCTTTTCACACAAGGAATGTCTCATCAATCCCCAGTTCGTCCACCTGATCAGCGCGAGTGATTCGAGGGACATGACTGGAACCCAGGGGGCATGCACCCTGGTCTACTTCGGTAGGAAAACTTCAGATATAGGATAGGTTTCCGCGAGAGATATATGACTACTCTGACACTCCCATCCGTGATTGGAAAAGGGGGTTGGACTGGAATAAGATTCCCTTGTCAAAGTTATGTGGGTGGAGGCGTCTGCGCCACTCGCCTTTGTCTATTTTGGGTGGCATCGCCGAAGAAGTGTTTTGTTTCCGGTGCAAATAAAACAATCTTTGGTAACCTGAAAGAGGTAGGCCTTTCTTGATAAAATGAATGTCTTGTCAGTAGAATAAAAGGTGACCTTGAAACTCTATTTTATACTTGGTGGCATGCAAACCTTTTGGCATGCAAGTGAAGAGCGACCATTTATTTTTGAAATTTGTAGGTCCTCTAACCCTTTAAACTTGTAGGATTGGTCATTTCCTAACTTGCATAAACAAAGGATGTGGGGCAAAGATTTCAAAAATTGCCATTTTTATATATGAGACATCATTATTATACGACTGGATAAATTGAGCAGTTTTAACGCAGACTTCATGCTCGTTAAAAAATAAACATAAGTAATGACCAAATGTTTCCCCCAGAGTTTAAGCTCAATAAAAAATGAACCAATTCCCGGTAAATAATCATCGTGAATGTAGTACTTCATCCTTTAAAGCCTTGGTCGTGTTCCCATCATCACCTCTACTCTGTATTGGTCGATCATTCACCTCCACTTGATTGCTTACCCCTTTTGAGGAATAGCTGCGAAGGGTGATCCTATTAGCCATCCTTGTAACACTGTCGTGATTGGAAAATTCCAAACCTTACCTGGAATCAGCTGCTACCCAATTTTATCACTGGTTCCTCAAAGATGAGTCTCCTTTAAGCTCTTTTCAACTGACTCATAAAATATGAAAAGATTTCCGAGCCATTAGCCTCTCCAGCTCGTTAAAGCGACCGGAAGTGCTATCCCTCCTTTATATTTTAATCTTTTTTGGACTTGAGGGATTATTACACAAAAAGATCGAGTGCTTGTTTTCTTCGGCTCTTTAAAAGTATCGAAAACTCATCCCTTCTGTATGGTTTTATACTTTTTTGGACTTAAGGTATTAGATGACGAAAAAGGATTTTTGGAGTTTCCTTTACGTCCCTTTTCAGACTCTCTAAAATTTAAAAGCACTGAGTTATCTTTGTCGTTAAACTCATTAAAACCTAATAGCGACAAACTTGTCCATAGCAGACAAAAATGAGTTTCACTATCGCTAGACTCGTTAAAACATAGCGATGGGTTTGCCCGAATGGAAAATTATAGAACAAGCATATGTTATCCTCCTCAAGCTTCACAAAAGTAAAGAGGTACTGGTCAGCAATGACCGGGGAAAAATTTGGAAGAAAACTTGAAGAAACTTTATTGGTAGCAAGTCGATCTTGAACATGACACTTTCACTCTGCATCCAAGTCGGGTTGGGTTGTTTCATCCACCGGTCACATCACCATGGTCACATCACACCATCCACATTTGGGGTTAATGATACCAATCCATCATGTCAGTGTCGCCGACATGTTCAAGAGAAGTCACTCAGAGAATTGACCTGTGTCTCACCTGCTACAATACATTTACACTCCATTCTTTCATGACTGCCACCCTAAACCTTATATCACCATACCGTTTTCACCTCCATTAAAATCATTTGCTTTGTTCTGTGTCATTGATGTGGGATTCATTAAGGCCATCCTATGACGGATCGCTTCTTGTTGACATTAGCTCATTATCCAAGAAGCCGATCTAGGGACACCCCTTTCAGTACTTTGAAGCTTGCATGCCTCAATGGCAAGTTTCTCACTTTCGGTGATAGGTTTACATCAATGGCCTTCGACCGAAATATTTTGCATGGCGTTTGATGCTAAGTCCTTTATTCACACCACGTGAATTGTACTATAGTACCTTGAGGGTCATTATCATTATTGGTAATTCCTCTCGCGCCTATTAACAGCTTACATCATTGGCTGGTAATCAGGCGATGTCTTTCCATGTTCGACTCCAAAACATCTCTCACATTGATCGACTTGTAGTTTGATTGAAGATCGAATGAGATTGAAGACCCCGGATCTAGTTTCATCCATCCAGGCTGCGATATATATTCAGGAAAATAAAGACATCAAATGTACATCATTGCTGCACAGGTAATCATCCAATCAAAGGGATGATGGCTCTACCAGAATCATCAGTCTGCACTCAGACGATTGTCTGTCCTATGTACATGAAAATGAATTTATAAAGTTGAGCATGGGAATGCCCGCCTCAGCTAGATCATGAAAATATTATGAAGATAATGTGTTGTATTGTATCTTATTACAGGTCTCCTCCCAGCTTGAAAGAACTTCGGATCCTCATGATAAAGCATTTCACCCGACATCAAAAAAGATTAACGACGTCATGCTTTAGGGGGCAACTGTTATAGAAATTTTTTGGCACTGCAATCCCAAGCATAAAATGTCCATAAACCAAGGGCTCCTAAGTCCCTAAAAGTGTTTTTGCAACCCCTAAAGGAACAAGGTAAACTGATTAGAGCTTCTCCCAGAATTTCTCCATGAAAAACTACTCAGAACTGGTCAAAACAGGATCACTTCACCTTCTCCATAGGCAAAGTGCGTTGCATCTCACCTAAGTACACTTAGTGGGTGCGTTGCATTTCAAAAATCCCTTCTATGGGGTGTGATGGGCGAGAAGAGACAAATGGCAGTGTCAATCCGCGAGGTGGAGAAGCATGGAATCTTCCAGAAACTTCTCCTGTGACACTTGCCTTTCTGAATTCGACCAAGGATGGGTAAGAGATCATCAATCTCCATGTGGAAGCAAGAACTATCAGAGGGAACACACTAATCAAATCACAAGCTGACTCATCTCCCTTACAGATATCTATATATGGATACCTCATCCCAAAGATCCAGAGGCTGGAATTTTGCATCTTGTAAGGAATTGTTGTTGGTTTTTTGAGGCAACATCATAGTGTTGGGTGATCTAAGTTTCGCATGAGGTGAAGAAGGGCTTACCTACTGAGAAGATGATGCTGGGTTAGAACAACTGGTTGTAACTCTTTTGGCTCTTTCTTGATTATCAATAAAGCTATTCAAGTTTTCCTCCATAATCTTATGTAATCTATGTTTTGTGCATTTGTATGTTCAATTTACATCTGATCCTAGATTGTTTATGATAATAGATCCATGTTCTCGCATAGTGTTATGCTGCTTTGATTCCACATGTACTCTGTAAAGCTGGGTATACAAGGAAGCAGGTAGCAAAGGACTATTAGAAGAGAGAGGAATTGAGCAAGGAACCAAGCGCAAGATAGAGGTCGGTCTCCGTTATTCTTCTCTCATCTATCTTTCATAAAAGAAAACTAAAGTAGTTTTACTTTGTTTGTTTCTAAGGTAGCTACCACACCTTAGTGGGATTAGCAGTTCTCCATAGACACTTTTCCCTGTAACATTCCCTCACTACAAACACGCTGCATTCCCAAAATCCTCTATTTTCCCCTTTTGTCACCTCACAAGCAAGTGCACCTATGAGGTCAGTCTTCACCCTACTTCATAGCAAAATAATTATCTACCATTTTCACCTGATAAAATAAATGACGAAAACCCCACAAATGACTGCAACAACTTGAGTTACAGGGCAAATCACGACATCGAAGCTCCGATATATAAATCCTTTTCCATATCATTCATTTTAGTGTTATAAAACAAATGGAAGAGAGATGGTTTGATTTTTCACAGTACTTGAACAAAAACAAGACCTGCCTATGAACAAAGTGTGTCCAAGCACCAACTTGACATTTTTCCAACTGTATTGCCTCGTTCATTTGAAATGGATTTTAATGGGATCCATTACTCCTCAAAAAATTATAAAATACAAAAAGATTATGTCATCTTTAATTTATTATTAATAATAATACTTTTTACTTTAGCCACTTTGGAGCTTCCGAAGTAGTGAAATTTTCCCAGCTTCTGGCGGCAATGTTGCTCTGAAAATCACTGCAATTAGCATACATATAGAACCCACCGCAAGATTAAACCCATCTTGGTAAACTTAATCCTTGAAAAAGTCTTACGGATTTTGGATTTCATTGGAACCATCTGTTAATTATCAATTTACCTTGGCAAATCCATCCCCGTAAAGATCATTTTATGTATACACAAGTTCCATCAAGGTATCGGCTAGGATATTCAGAAGATTTGGGCCAAGTATGTGAATTGATTAAATTCGTTCCATTCTCAAGGGAGTTAAAACAAGAATGAAGTTGTAGGTCATTCTTTAGAGTTGCATTGACGTCATCTAGTGGGTGTTTCTCATTACCTCCAACCCATAGTGCCAAGCTTGCATGGTTGTGTAAAAGTTCGATTGTGTCCCTTCCACATGTAAGAAAACGTTCATGATCTAATGGCCCATTTCGATCTGAAACAAGAATACCATGCCTATGAACAAATCCAGTAATCTAGAACTCTTGCCTAACCAATGAGCTATATATATTAATAGTAGTGATATAATTCTAACCACTTTTCTAAATCCCCACTCCAACAATGAATCCTATTAAAATTCATATCAGCATGGATCTTGATATCTTCCTTGTAACGCTTTTCTGAAAGTTGTAGCAAACCATCAAACTCTATCGAGTTCCCCATTCACTTTGAATAATATTCCACGAGTTGCACGGTCTATGTAACTCTCAATTTTTTGAAATTGAAGTGGATGGCTCCAAGAATCTGACTCTCCATAATCTCTTACATCCATAGTGATATCCACTTTGGATAGTGTTTATTTTCCCATGCCATTGGGCCACCATAAACTTGGTATTGATAACTCGTTTGTCTGAATTTGCTCAATCAAGCAGACCCCATTGTCCAGTTCAAGAGACAATTGCACCCTTATGGTACATTCTGCAACTAACAGACTCACATTGGTAAAAACATTTTGTGGTATGAAAGTATACCATCTTTAAATCATCAAAAAATGATGAAAGTAGACATGGATCAAAGAATTTGGTTGGCATAGAAAATGTAAGTTGGTTGTTGTGTTACCATGCTTTTTCTTTGTGTATGCATTGACTAGATTTCATTTTCATATTTCAACTAGTGGCACCAAATATAAAAATAGTTTATCCTCTAAAAAATATTTTAAAATGTGAAAATTTTAAAATTGTAACTGAAAATCTCCACTATATAGCAATATTTTATATGTACATAAAAAAATATATATTCATAAAGGTGGGGAGTTTGGATATCAAACACATTATAATAGTAAAAATTGGGAACATTTTTGTTCTATACTGGCTTAGATAGTTCTTAACTCAAGATCTACCAAATGTTAAAAAAGATCAAATTTCTTAAGGTGCAAATTTAGCTTAGAGTGAAAAGAGATTTGAACGCTCTAGATACTTGGTAAATCCAGAGTTAAAATGGATCTAAGATAGTTTAATAGATATATCTATATCTATATCTATATATATGTGTATGTATGTATGTATGTATGTATATATGTATATATCAAAACCTAAAGCCCTGACAATAACTTGATTATTTTACCTCAATTTTATTTTAATTATTTATTTTATTTTATTTTTCTTACAACATGTTTTCCATACTATGCTGTAGAACCCCTTCTTGGCACAACAATTCAAAATTATCTAGTAATGTATAATGTTTCTAGTAACTTGTTAACAAAAAGAAAATTTACATATGGGTAGTAGATTAATTTTTGAATTTTGTTATTGATAAGTCCTTGTCCTCTCATCCTATGTTGACATGTTGAGGTCTGTTACCACATACTAACCTCCATGTAGCCGACTCACATTTCTCATAAATGCCTCTTATGCTTTTGGGCATGATGATATTCTAGTTCTTTAAGTAATCAAACATTTTTCTTTATTCTTTTCTTTTGTAACTAGGTGAATCCTAGGCCAAGGCCAACCCGCTTATTTGTTGGAAGAAGACCGATCCACAAATAATGGGATGCTTATCACCCGGATTGTGCAAGAATTTTGTCAATATTGGACACCCCTTGGGAAGTTTAATTCCCCAAAAGTGGCTTTCACTCTTTAGCCCCACCCCATGAGGTTTGACTCTCTAATCTGGTGAGGAACAAACCCCATGCAAACCAACTGCTCTACACCTCATACGTTGTAATTTTTAGTTGGTCACATTTTTATTCGTGGACTATAGTAGTTGTTTATGTTAATCATTTTTAATTTTGTCACTTATTATCTAGTCATATGTTTTAGTCCTAGACTAAATTAGTCATTTAAGTTAGTCACTTTGATTTGGGTCACTTATTAGCTAGTCATATTTTTTATCCCTGGAATATAAATCAGACATTTAAGTTAGTCATTTTTAGTTGGATCAATTAAAATTGCTCAAATTCAGTAGTAATTCACTTGAAATAATTGTCGTGACTAAATTTTTTAGTCGCGAAGTCACTAATATCTCATTCTGTACTAGTGTATAAACCCTTTCTCCTAGGGTATGGGCGAAGACATAACACAAGAAAGAAATAGAATTATATATAAAGAATGTTTTGTATAACATATATGGAAACCAAAATTAATATTTTTGTTGATTAAATCATCAATTAATTTAATAAAAAGAATCATGAGTGATGTTGTATTATTAAGAAAAACTAAAGTTAATATAAATATAGTAGACTCAAAAGAAAGAGTATATATTCTTTGTTATATAAAAACGTTAGGTGTGCATTTAGGTACATTACAGAAGTATAAAGTTTTAGCCAATCTATAGTAGCCTCTGAATCCCCTATCAATTGTAAGTTTAGATTGTTGAAGTGATATAATTTAAATGACTAACATAAATGATTGATTCATAGACTAAATTAGTCATTCATGTTACTCAATATTACTTAATAGTTTTCTCAGTTACTTATTAGTTAGTCGTATATTTTAAATCTGAACTAAATTAGTCATTTATGTTAGTCATTTTTTGTTGGCACTTAAGATTGGTCATTTTTTCTAGTATTTAACTTGGAAAAGTTGTGGTGACTAATGTTTTTAGTGACCTAGTCACTAATATTCCCTTTTTCTACTAGTGAAAGCTATTGTGTGGGTTATTTTATAATTTTTGTTTGAAGAGTTATATTTTCATTATGGATTTCCAAATGATATAACTATAGATGGAGGGATGAAATTCACTTCCCAGTTGATTCAAAATATTATCAAGAAATATAATATTTATAACATGATTAATTCACCTTACGACCGGCCCATGGGATTTTGGATTGACGGTGAATGGGTGCGTTGTTAAGGAACTTCTTGCGATAGGTCACCGGTTCAATTCACCGTGGGTACTTAGTTTAGTCTTAACATAGAAAAAAAAAAAAAAAAAAAATTCACCTTACGACCTGCAAGGTAATGGATAGGTGGACAATACCAACAATATAATTGAGGCAATTCTAACAAACAGTTTGTCTAGTCACTGTTGATGTTGGCCTGAGAGATTTATAGAGGCGCTTTTGGCTTCTATAACTACGTGGAAGAATACCATGAGATTTTCTCCATATGAGCTTATGTATGCTAAGTGTCTTATTTTTTCCACTAAGTTCTAGATCAAGGACCATATGAGTTCTTTGGACGTAGATTTGAATTTGACTACAAAACAAAAACATTGTTTTGATTGAGTAAATGAATTAGGAGAGATGTGCTTGAATTCCATATAATGCATTGATATAATCCAACAACAATTCACCAAGTCGCATGATAGCTTCATTAAAAAAAGGTGTTTGAGAAAGTTCATCGGGCTATAATATACGATTTTAGGTTCAAGTATTTTAAGGGAAATATATGTACCACGTGGCTTGGTTTTTATGAAGTGGAAACAATCTTTGAAAATGGGACTATTAAGTTGAAAACTATTGATTAGTTGCAATATATTTCTTTTCCAATAGACATCATCAGACGTTATATCATAAGATAGTGTAATAATGGTTGATTACATAGATATAATTATTGGTCTATTGGACTATTCAATGGTGAATAAAAATATTTTTAGTACCACTATAAATGAGCGTAATGAATTTCTGATGGTTTATGTATCTAATTTCTTTTAGAATTAGGGGGGCACCAATACTTGTTAAAGCATCAAAAGATATTTTGGCTTCCAAATTAGGTTAAACAAGGGGAGGATTATCCTCAACCTACATAGGCAATTCATTTGTGGTTGGAGTTTCACCATTAATGTGATCAATCTCCATAGACATTTCCATAAAGTGTGTTTTTCTTCCTTATGTTACTGGCCTATAAAATATTTTTCATCATGATTGTGGGAGATAAATTTAAGTTGGTGTTCTACCATTTTTCCTTGGTTATCTTTTGAATTTTGAGTGGAGAAGACGGAGGATGGTTATTGGTAAGGTAGGGATAGGGAATATAGGAGGTTTGTTTTAGTTCAAAATTGACCCCTTTCTATGCTTCTTTATCCTAGTGAATAAATTAAAGATATGTTTGAGGGTTGGACATTAAAACGTGAGCATAAATTTAATCCTTAAATCATTCTTGTAAGAATATGTTTGGAAAGATTTTAGTCTAGAAATCCAATTAATTGGAAGCGGTGATGTAGACATCAATTTTATGTGGCTATTTATGTTTGCCCAGATGGACAAGGTGGTGAGTATCAATGTTGAAGAATTCAGAAAGATCAACAACAAATTGAGTTGATGCAATATATCCATAGTGGGAAATCTTACAGCATTTCCCTCATTTCCAATGCTTTAAGTCTCGATAGAGGACACCCACATGAACTTTTAAGAGATCATATTTGATTCCATGTAGTAAGAAATAGTGTTACATTTGATTGACATATATAGTGCCGTTACAACCACAAAATTTATTCAAATCTAATTTCAAAAGGTGGATATCATCAAAAGGAGAGTTAAACTATGATGAATCAATTCCCTCATTGTTTACCTTTTTCTATGGGGAAATAGGGACCACACGTACATCAATCATACCAAACTTAGAATTAATGGAAGGTGCGGAAGTAATTTCATGATATTCCTTTTTTGCTCTAAGCTTAGGTGCTGGAAAATTGGTTTTGAATGTTTGTATAGCATTCTTCAAAAGAAGCAATGTGCTTTTTATGAAATTCCAATGGATGTGGGCAATGGGTTGGTGGGGCTAGTGATGAGGGAGTAAGCGAAGGAGGAAAGTGCATCCACACAAAAGGATTTAATGAGAAGCTATACAAAAGTGATCAGTGTGGCATGCTTGAGTAAGAAAGGTATGTGGTTAGTAATAATATGGGTGACCACACATAAGTTTGGCTTAATAAACAGGGGTATCATTCCAATAAACTCAGCATTAGGAATCTATTGAGATAGGTCCCAAATAAGGGTGGCTCTAGGTCCAATTTATACTTTTTCTTATTTTCTTCTTTTTTCCTTGTGGGATAATAATATGAATTGAATACTATTATTTTTTTTAACTCCAATAGAGTTATACTTTGAAATAAATAATATTATGTTGATAAAATGGCCAAATTTTAAATATTACTAAATGTGTAGAAATTTTGCAACTCGATGCAACAAATAGGGCTTCCAGGAATTGAAGCGACTATGACTAATAAATTAATGGTCCCAAGAAAAAGGATATTCCCTATGACATAGATATGTAATGTGCTTCCAAGTTATAATAGTAGCACTCATACCAATAACTCAGACCTCTAACAAAGGAGGATAAATTATAACCTTACTTGCACTACCTAATAGACAAGAGTATTCTTCTTGAGTTTTGTTGTCATTGCCATCCTAATAGATTGGTGGCCAAGTGGTTTAGATATTAATGGTTTCAAGAGGTGTAAAATAATTCTGATACACCACAAGGTATGTGGAAGTGAGATTCCATTTATAGGATATATGGTATATGGTACTACTCCAATTAATATCAATAGGGGTTATAGGGGTGTAGTTCCTAAATGGATTCCTCTCTATCAATAATTTTACTCAACAAAAAAAAAACAAAGTGGTATTTTAAAGATGTTGGAACATGTGTAACTTAGAAATATTTATAAAACATATTCTAAATGTTATGTGAAAAGGAAGCACCTAATACCATGTATGATGTACCTAACATAAATATACTAAACATGAATGAAAAATAATATTTAAATATTTAACAAACCATAATGAAAAAAGGTAGTTAGAACATTATTAATCGAAGGAAAGAATGATAGTTTTATTGCTATATGACAATAGTCACTCACCTCCTCAAGGGGGAAACCTTCAGTAAGGAAAATATCAATTACAATAATTCTCCATACAAATTTTAGAATGGCTTCCGCTATATATATATCTATATATATATATATATATATATATATATATATATATATATTACTTTTTACCCCACTTGAACATTCTAGAGAAGGAAAATTCTACTAAGCGGAACCTTCTAGTAAGATCTCTAACAATATTTTCATTCACACTATTATGAGCCATATTTACTACTAATGGCCTTTGTTACATAAAAATACATTCATTTATCTATTTGGGGTTAGGTAATATAGGACCTTAAAAATTTGATAGTATTTTATTCTAAAACGTATTTATTTATACAATCTTATTTTGCAACCTTTCAATTATGCAATGCCATTTCATTTTTGATATTAACAATTCCCTTTCTTTAGAAGAATAAAAAAATAAGTCAAATTAAAGAATATGGATCCTAGATACAAAGTGTGGGATATCTCACAGGTGTTAGAATATTTTGACATAGGTTTTTGGTGATAATCACATCAAAATACATTTTTCGGTGTGTTTCAAGCCAACAAGTGTGGTTCATCATCAGTATAAGTTGAAGAAGCAGACCCTAGAAAAACAAAAATGTAATTCATTGGGATTATCACTGGAAACCTCTCTCAAAAACCCTGATATGGATCACAAAAGCCTCAATTCAGTAAGTGTTAGGATCTTTGGTAAAAAAATTAATGATAATATATTTGATTACTCTTCTTGGAAAAATAAGGTAATTTAAAATCTCTACATGGTTTACTACCATATAGGGCACCAACAAGAGGCTCTCAAACTATTGATGGACAACTTGGATATAGTACAATATAGAATGAGACGACGAGTAGATCAACATCACATTGAAAGTGAATTTTTAAGAGTAATTTTTAAGATAAAATCATACAAACATATGTGATGAGTCTCAATATTGCAACAAGAATGTTGCAACTCCCAAGGCTACCGACTTTAATTATCAGCTTGTGGTTCGTACAAAATTAAGAGGTATCAACAATATATGTGTGACATACAATGTGTCATTCCTTTCCTGTCATGATGTAATGTAGTGCATGTACTGAAGTCAAATCCTAAACTAATTGCATAAAATGAAATGTTTGAAATGTAACCTTAACCTATTGCACGAAAGAAAGTACAAGGAAAGAGACTGAAATTCAATGCTAGATCACACCATTTCCGAATTAACGGCCAAGAAACTATGATTTGCAATAATTCTAAATTATCATGAACCAAATGCTACTATCAAAGCATGGACGTAAGAATCATCAAATATCACTAATTTGCAACTAAAGGGACTGAAATGAAATTGTTTTTGTCTTTTTGTCTTTTCATGCAAAATCAAGTATGCAAACTAATTTCTTTTGGTGATGTGGCAAGTGAATTAAGGATGTTGACGGATGTATGAAAGGGTTAGGAGATGGTTGGTTGGTGTGGGAGACAATTGGGAGTTTTTTGGTGACTTCCTATAGGTTTTCTATCATTCATCCTCAAAACAGACCATTTCAGGAAAACCTACAGGATGTACTAAAAACCTCTAGGATCACCTGAGAACCTACAAGATACAGCTGAGAGAAAAATGGAGGGTATTGGAGGTGATGGAAGGATTGTGCAAGGTGGTAAATGGGTGGAATGGAGTGATAAAATTCCTAGGATCACCGACAATGCAAAAAAAAAGTTGGGAGATGAATGGATTTGCTCAAAAATCTTGGAGAAATTCCCTACACGATGTACATATTCACTATAATTCATCGAATGACCAAGAAAATCAAATATAAATTGGATGGAATTTTTTTTATTATTAACTAGGATTTCTTAGGTCCCCATTCCAAGTGGAATCACTCAAAAATACCTCTAGTATCCCACAGTAAAAGAATAAAAAACATTACTAGTCGAAAATCTAGAAATTCGAGAACTAGTGAGCTAGTAAATCTAAGAAATGCCTATCCAAATCAAATGTAAATGAAATGGGGTAGTATTTTTTATCAATTATATTTTTTTTTATCTAATGCAAGTTGAATCAATTCTATTGAATCTTGTTAGAATGCTCTAAAAAATAGCAAAAATTTAATGTTCTTTACTAAAAAGGAGGTCTAGCAATCCAGATTTGCGAATGAGAAGACTAATCAAAGCAACTCAATGATTATTATGAACTTACAAAGCCTTTCAAAGGATGAAATAATGCTTGTGATCCTACAAAATGACTTACATCAATCATTTAACTCAATCCTACAACAAGAAATCATTAATACTAAATGCATAAATAGAAAGAAATAAAAACTAGAGATGTATGTGAATAAGCAATGAAAAGAAGGAAAGAAAATAATAAAAAAGGGCTTGTAGGTTCATGGAATGGCCAAAACCAAGGAAAATTGGAGACCTATGGAGGAGAACAAGACTTAGAAGCTGAACATGACACCAATCTTCATTATTTTCATTAATCGAACTACATCCCTGCAAGAAGATAAAATGGAGTAGTAAAAATACAAGCTCTCTCCACCATAACACTAATGAAAAAAATCTCTCCCTAAAGGAAAATTTGAGTTGGTACTTATAAAAAATGATTAGGAATCATTCCCAATGAATGGAGGATGCTTTCCCCACAAAAACCTCTTGATTAGTTGATCTAGTCCCCAATACTAGGAATTTGCATTAAATGTTAGGGAACACATTCCTAGATTTCCTCAATCATTCACTAGAGGCAAATTCGACTTGGTACTTATAAAAAATGATTAAGAATCATTCCTCATGGATGGAGGAAGCTTTCCCCACCGAAATCCCTAGATTAGTGGATCTACTCCCTTGATTGGTGGATATGCTCCCTTGATTAGTGGAACACATTCCTACATTTTGTCAATCATTGGAGTTCTACAATTTGTGCCACAATTCCATAGTATCTTGTTGACTTATTATTTATTATTGATCCTCCAGTAGTAGGGAACAAGTCCCTAAATTATCTCCTCCTCCAAATCTTCATAATCTGCTCAATAGTCTCATAATATTCCGCAAAAAATAAATATTATTAGGCACAAATATTAAATTATTCATAAACCTTCCTAATGAATATATTAAAGTTAAAAATATGTCATATAATTCAAAAAGAGAGGTTTAATGTGCTAAAGGATAGTCATAGGCTTTAATTTATTTCTTAAATTAGTGGCACAGGCCTTAATTTATGTCTAATTTAGAGGCCCATCATACCTCCTTGCTGAAAATGTTGCTCTTCCTTTGAGAAACTTAGTGACTTCAATGTGCCTCATCCATAGCCTTGGTGACCTCTCTCTTGTGCATTAAGAATTTTGGCTATAACCTCTACAAGGAAAAGCCCAAAAACATATTTGTTCAAAGAAATAACATTATTTCTTGAGACCATTTGCTTTCCTTCTTGCCCTTTATTCAAGATGAGTTCTTGAATATTTTTTATTTTGGCAAGGTCTTCCATACGTTTATCAACCTTCTTCTACCTTGTTCTTCCATTTGGACACCTCTTGTAGGATCTCTGGGTTACTGTAATTCCTACAGGATCATCCTGTAGAAAACACAATCCCTTTTTTAACTGATGTAAAGAAGTGGAAAAAATGACAGAAATGATGGCAGAATGAATGGTAATGAGTGGTAAAATAAAAGTGTGAGTGATAGGGGTCTCTTTGTGATCCTCTTTTGCTCTTTGACCATCCTTCTTATTGACCTACAAATGGAAATTTCATGAAAATGGAGAGGATGCTCTCTTTTTTTTTTCTTTTCAAGAATGAAATGGGATGGATGAATGATGAATAGATAGTGAATATGACGTAGATGGGGGGCTTGGAGTGATGTGGTGACCTTGGACTTTGCAAAAAATTTCTTCTTTTAACTACTATTATCATTCCTTGAAATCATCACCCTTCATAATTTGACATTTTAACATTGCATGAGTGAAGGAGTGAGTTTCAATTAACTAGCTAAAGGCGGATGGGACTGCTGACAAATCTTTAGCTTATAAAACCTCATCTCTCATTCATTGACAACAAATTTCTAACTATAATATACTCAAGAGAAGAGGTCAAGAATATTTCATACATGTACCTACCTCATGGTTGTTGGTTGAGTTGATGTTGATGTGCACGTGCTGGATGGTGGTGCTGATGATCATGATGTTGCTGCTAAGCTCCGGAGGAGGTTCTTTGACCTCTGGATCTCCTTTAAGGCTACTCACTACCAATCTTGTAGGTTTTATTTTGTGTCTTGTATGTTCACATGATAACGACTTGTATTGTCCATATCTCCCAAATGGTAGATTGGATTGAGCTAAAACATTTCGAGCATGTTTCCATCATCATTATGCACCTCCCCATAGAAAAATGTTGGTCAATGGATGCCAGGATCTCAAGAAAAATTAAAAATGGCTGAAGGTGACTGAGGTCAATTTCTTGGAAACCGTGCACTGGAATTTTTTGAAATTTCTTGGACATGTTACCATCATCCATATGCATCTACCCATTGTTTTCGGGAGAACTAGTATCTTTTTGATCTACTAGTCCCACTAAGATGGGTATCTACCTTAGAAGCAAACAAGTCAGAGTGCTTCAAGATTTCCTTTATGTATGATAGGTAAGAGAGAAGAAAAGAGGACCAACCTGTATCTTCCACTTCACTCGTTGCTCGTTTCCTCTCTCCCTTGATAGAGCTTGCCACTCTTCTCCTACTTGTCCTACTTTAGAGAATACCTATAGAGGAAAAGCAACAAAACACCATTAAAGCATCTCGATCTATGATATCATAAACAATGCAAAATCATAAATACATTAACCATACAATTCCATCTACAAATAACAAGATTCACAAATACACGATTATCTGGAGGAAAACTCAAAAAACTTTATTGATAGTAGAAATATAAGAGAGGATTACAGCCTAGCTGTCTGATCCAACATCATCCTCCCAGCATGAAGGCCCTCTTCACCTCATGAAAAGCAAGATCACCCAACAATACAATGTTTCTTCTCAAAGGGAAACCAACAGCACTTCCTTACAAATTACAAAATTCCAACCTTCAGATCTCTCAAATGAGGGATCCATTTATAGATATTTGCAGAGGGGTGAGTTAGCTTCTGGGTGTTTGATTATTTTCATTTCACTGATAGTTCTTGGTTCGACTTGGAGATTTCATGATTTTTTACTCATCCCTGGGTGAATTGAGAGAGGCAAGAGCCCTATGAGCAGTTTCCAGAAGATTCTCTAAGTTTCCACTTAGCAAACTACCTCTACCATTTGTCTACTCTCGCCCATCACACCCTACAGAAGGCTCTTTCAGTATCCATCACACCTAGCTAGTGTAGTAGCCAGTATGCAATGCACCCTAAGCATGGAGTAGTCTGTATGGTCTAGTTTTGCCCCGTTTTGAATGGTTTTTCAGGTGGAACTTCTGGGAAATGATGTAATCAGTTTACCATGATCCTTTAGGGTATGAAAGAACACTTTTAGGGGTTTAAGAGCGCTTGGTTTATTGACATATGTGTTTGGGGTTGTAGTGCCCAAATATGTCTATAATAGTTGCCCCCTAAAGCATGAGGTCGTGAATCTTCTGATGTCAGGTGAAATGCTTTATCATGAGGATCTGAGGTATTCGAACTGGAAGGTGACCCATATAAAATACAATACAATACATTATCTTCATATTATATTCATGATCTAGCTGAGGCAGGAATTCCCGTGCTCAGCTTTATAAATTCATTTTCATGTACATAGGACAAATAATCGTCCACTATTTCAGACTGGTGATTCTTGTAGAGCCATCATCCCTTAGCTTGGATGATCATTTGTGCAGCTACTGTGTACATTTGATGTTTTTATCTTCCTAAATGTATCGCAGCTAGGATGGATGAAACTAGATCCAGGGTCTTCAAAACTCATTCAATCTTCTCCCAATGTACAGGTCAATCCACGTGAAAAGATGTTCCGAAGTCAAACATGGAAAGACATCACCTGATTATCAGTGAATGATGTGAGTTGTTAACATGCGCGAGAGGAATCACTGATAATGATAATGACCCTCAAGGTACTACAGTACAATTCACGTGGTGTGAATATAGGATCTGATGTCAACTACCGTGCAAAATCTTTCGGTCGAAGGCCATTGATATAAACATGTCGCTAGAAGTGAGAAACTTGACATTGAGGCATGCAAGCTTCAATGTACTAAAGGTTTTTCCTAAGTCACCTTCTTAGATAATGAGCTGATGTCGATAAGAAGTGACTCGTCATAGGAGGGCCTTAATGAATCCCACATCTATGACACAAAACAAAGAAAATGATTTTCTGGCGGTGATAATGATATGATGATAAAAGGTTCAGGAATGACGGTCATGAAAAATGGAGGGTGAAGGTATTGCAGTGGATGAGGCATTAGCTGGGTGGTAAATTCTCTGAATGACTTCTCTTAAACATATCGGCAACAGTGAGATTGATTGGTAGCATTAACCCCAAAAGAGGATGGTACGGAGGACCAAAGGTGATGTGACCAGTGAACGGAATAACCCAACCCAACTCAATCATGGTGATGGAGTGAGAGTATCATGTTCAAGAGTGACCTGCTACCAACGAATTTCTTCAAGCTTTCTTCCATTTTTCCCCAGTCATTGCTGACCAGTATCTCTTTATTTTTGTCAAGCTTGAGGAGGATAACATATGCTTAATCTATAATTTGAATTTCGGGTAAACCTGTCACTATGTTTTAGCGAGCCTAGCAACAGTGACACTCTCTCTTATCTAGATGGAAAATTTTTTCACTATCGTTTTAACGAGTTTAATGACAAAGAAAACTCGATCCTTTTCATGTTTAGAGAGTTTGAAAAGGGGCAAAACGGAAACTCCACCAATATTTTTTCATGGCACAATCGCTTAAGTCTGAATAAGTATAAAATAATATGAAAGGGATGAATTTTTTATCGCTTTAGCGAGCTGAAAAAGACAAGTGCTCAATATTTTTGTAGAATGATCCCTTAGGTCCAAAAATATTAAAATGTAGAGGAAGGATGGCACTTCCCCTTACTTTAATGAGCTGGAAAGGCCAATAGCTCAGCAATATTTTCATATTTTATGAGTCTAAAAAGAGCTTAAAAGAAACTCGTTTTTGAGGAACGAGTGATGTATTTAGGTAGCAACTGGTTCTAGGTAAGTTTGGAACTGCTCAAACACAGTAGCGTAATGAGGGTGGCTAATAGAATCACTCGTCGTAGCTGTTCCTAAAAAGGGTAAACAATCAAGTGGAAGCGTATGATCATCCAAAAGAATAGATGTGATGGTAAGAACACAACCAAGGCTCAAAAGGCTGATAGTAAGGCAATCATGAAGGTTATTTACCGAGGGTGGATTCATTTTTTAATGAGCTTGAATGAGAATAAACTATGCTCAGTGGCGGGTTTATTTTTCAACGAGCTTGAACCTTGCAGAAACATTGCTCATGCCAGTCACTTTAAAGATGTCTCTCATTCGTAGGTTTTGTTTTTAATGAGCTTGCACCTTGCGAAACGTTGCTCATGCCAGTCACTTTAAAGATGTCTCTCATTAGTATGTTCATTTTTTAGTGAGCTTGCACCATGAAAAATCTTGCTCATGGCCTTTTTATGTAGGCTAGAAATGACCAAAGTACAAAGTTAACTACACTAAGAGTTAATGAACTACTGAGGTTAGGTAGGATTTTTTTTTCTTTCGCCTAGATAAAAAATTTCCTTTGCATTTCCTACACGCCACTGAAAAAGGTGAATGGTGGGTTAGACCAATCACCTAACCTAAGCAGTTGAACTAAAAGCTATGTTAAAACGCTAAAAGGTTAGAATTAAACTGGTTGCTTTTAACTTGTATAAAAAGTTTTGCATGCCCCCAAGTGTTGCGAAAATGAGAATTTCCAGGTTACCTTATGGAAGTCCCTGCATTCAATCAGGATTGTTTCGTCTGCGGAATAGACAAAACACTTCCATGGCTCTGTCCATCAAAATAGAGAAAGGTGACTGGCATGAGCTTCCAATCACATAACGGGCGAGGAGATAAACGTTTCAGATTGATCCCATATCCTACACGGAAATCTTGTTTAAGACTGGTCATATAACCTACAAGGAAATCTTTTCTTTCAGATGGGTTCACTTGCTGGGGCAGACCAGGGTGCATGCCCCCTAAGCTTCGTTACATTCACCGGAATACTCGCGGTAATTAGGTGGATGAACTAGAGGTTGAAGATACATTCTTGACATAAAGAGACCATTTAGGGATGATGTTTGACTCGTAGCTATGTTTGAACGGGGAAATGAAAGTTGGTCAACAAGTTGCACCATTCTACCTTCATATGTGAAACACATCACTCGAAAGAGTGTGGAAATAATAGCTCCCATGCTGAAAACATATACATGCCCAAGGAGTAGATTGTAATCTAATGGGCCTTGGACTACCATCATGTTCAAGTAAACAGTTTTCTATTTCAAAGTTATGGGCAACTTTGGAAGGATCCCTAATGGTCGACTAGTTCCTTTGTTGAAGCCTGGCAATTTTTTATTCTTAGGCACAAGTGATGGCAAACCAAGCGCTTTCCAAGCAGTTGAGGAATGGATACTCACGGCAGCCCCTTCATCTATGATAGTGCTGTTAACTCCCAGGTTGTTCCCTATGACTCCCAAGGGAATACGGCCGGGGTAACCACTAACCAATCTTTGGATCACAGTTCCTAGCCAAACTGTAATCAGAGAGGGCTCTCTCTTTATAATTTATCTCTGTTTTGTACTGATTTTAGGCTAGCTATAATTTCAGGTTTGTTTAAGGTTTTGGTTGGATGGTAATTTCAGTCAAGGTGCTTATGCATTCTCCAAAGTGTTCTAGTCCATTGGGCTATGGAGTCAGTGGTCCTTTAGTTATTTGAGGTGTTGAGTGATTTGCTGTAGTGATGCTGCAGAGCAAGGTTAGTGTCCGAGAAATAAACTTTCATAAAGTGATTGGGTGGGTTGTGTCCAGTTTATGCAAGGCAATTAAGAATCTTACATTAAACTTTTGGAGTAAGACAGTGAGAATATTGACCTAGGAGCATTTAAGAATTTCTAGGTGATATTCATACATAAAGAATTAATAGCTACATGAGCAATTAAGAATTCATGTGCATAGTAATCCTGAAGACAAACATTTACAGTAGTAAAAATTGAGTACAAGGTGTAGTGAAACAAGTCCTGCACTATTCTTTCTTTTTACTGCTAGCTTAGTATAAGATGGGTATGATTTGATAAACATAAGAAAGACAAGAACAGAGATTGAGGAAAAAACTTGTTATTTAATCGGACAGCATAGGGGTTCTGCATCAGCACATGGAGCATCATCCAGACATCAAGTATTTCAGGAAATCACTGAGCTCATCCAGCCCTTTGTATTAGATAATTCAGAAAGTGTATAATACATTTGCATCATAGAGAAAATCACCAAACCCTTATGAGTTACTCAGGGGAGTATATATACAAAATTTACATCAAAAATATGAGCGAATGAGTTAATATCTCATTTATGATATGCTAATCTCTGGAATGCAGTAGCTGAAGGAGTGAATGCTGCAGTAATTCCTTAATGCCTCAGCTGTCAAAAATAGTCAGAAGATATTCGGACTTTATGGCTGTTAGAGTCGGCTAGAGATGTGCTGTCTGAAACTTGGATAGTTGTCGTTGTCTGTGTGATGAGTCACTTTTTTAGCTGCTTTAACTGCTGACATTTGTCATGTTATTTGTCTTGTAGTGACCTGGAGCTGGCAGTGGCCGAATGACTGAAGCTATCGTGGCAAAATCTGAAGCATGAATTGCCACCAATCCTCCTTAGGCATTTGATGTCTACGCATCTTTATCAATGTTTCCTCGGCCTCTGTATGTCTATAAAGATTGGGAGGGGTTTCAAACAGGTGATTCACTTCATTCTCAATGAAGAACAAGCCTTCAAGTTTGTCATACAAGCTCTATCATGTGGGAGGCCCTGTTTGTTCAGATGAACTGCCAGATGCAATAATCTGATTTTCAATAGTGGTTGCCATTCTGTTGGCCATTTGATCTGGAGAGATCAGTTTTCCTGCACCACTTAGTAAGCTGGGCAGGCCTTTTGCTTGCAGCACTCCCATTTTAACTTTGTATTCCTCCACATCTGCTTGCATCTCATAGTACTTCCTCTCCACTGTTTGTATGTAGTTCCTAAGAGTTAGTACCTTCTTGGCAGAGAGGACAGCTTCTGTTCTGTTGGGAATGCCTATAGCTGCCAATTCCTCCCTTTCTTGCCTGTTCAGGAAGTCTATCATTCTATTTGCCTGCTCTGCTCTGTTCCCTAGCATTGTCTTGGCCTTCTGAATTTCTGCTTGAGCTTGGCCCATTAAATCCATCTGCTCATGCATTATTTTTATTGACCTCCATTGCTGTCTAATGGATTGGCCAATTTTGGCCCATAGGATTCTCTTTATGTCGGCCATAGCAGTATCCAGATTCAGCTATTTCTCTAAGGCCTTTATCCTTTCTTTTTGGGCCTTTATTTCTCTGCCCTGTTCTGCTACAGTCACTTTGGACTTGTCATACTTGGCATCCAGTTCTGCCAACTTCTCCTTGGCCTTCTTTATTTCATCTGCCTGGATCTCCATTGCTTTGACGGCCTTGGTCAATTCCTCTACACTTGGGCTGGCATCTGGAGTTGCTGCTGTTCCTGCTGCTTCTGTTGTGGGGGCCACTGCTGCTCCTGAAGTTGCTGCTGTTGTTGAAGTAGTTGGAGGAGCTTGGGAGGTGGATTCTGCCTGTTTATCTTGTAATGCTCCTTCCAGCTCTTTCTCCAATTCCCTGATCCTCTGGTCTTGCTGCATTAGGAGGTCCAGTTGGTCCTCAGCCTGTTTCTGCTTTTGAAGTTCTGCTGTTTGAGGGTGCTCTGTGGGCTGCAGCTTCAATCTTTTCTTCAAGGCATTGAGGTCGTCATCCTTCTTCTTCATGAGGGCCTTCACACCCGTTGGATCACTAGGATCATGTCCTAGATCAATGATGATCTCCTCAAGAGACTTTATTCTATTATCTTTAGCCTGAGAGGACATTCTCTCAAAATCCAACTGGGTGTTGGTGTTTTTTAGGGACTCTTTCAGCTCATGGGCCATGGTGGCCTTCTCTACCAAGGTGGCATAGACCATCTCCCCAGCTTGCTTATGGAGTTCAATCTGGTCCATGGGATGTATATCTCTGGCTAGGACCTCCACCCTTGTCTTTACAAAATCTGCAGCTGTCTTTGGCTGCGGCCCTTTGGGCTTAAAGTGACTGAAGATTATCTTTTCCTGCTGAATGTCATATACCGACATTAGCCTTTCTTGCTGGGCTGGTGTTGCATCTATGAATTGCTTGTAGACCTCAGCCCTTAGCAGCTCATTTTGAGCCTTTATTTGTTTGAAAGAAGCCTTGGTGCTCTTGGGCTTCTTGCTTTGTTGGGAAGAAGAGGACACCTCCAAACCGAGCTGTAAAGTTTGCTCCTGCTGAAAGGAGCTTGTACCTGTATGTTGACTGCCCTCCCTATCTTTTCTTGCACTGTCCAAGACATCTTCAGTAATGTCTTCTACCTCTGGGGAGTCTGCTCTTTGCCTTTTGGCTTCTGGCTGGTGGGAGGACCCACTGAGAGGAGTGGACTCTTCTCTATCTCTTTTTGTACCCCTTTCTTCATGTGCTGGGGTCTGCAAAATTGGGGCAGTTACTGGCTCTGTTGGTGGGGATGGAATTTGCAGTGCTGGAGCTGCTGGTAGCTCAGTTTGTGGAAGGACAGTTTGCCCTTACTGCTGTTCTTGTTGTTGCTCACCTGAAGGGGCAGACTTTTCCTTCATTGTTTGTTCTTCTGCACCCATTATGCCTTTGCCTTTTTCTGTCACCGGTGCTGATGTAGAGGGTGCCTGTGGTGCAGTCCTTGTGGCCGAGGTCCCTTCTCCCACTGAATAAGGCGGTCTGAAAGGTACCTGCTACACATAGTCTAGGTCAATAGTTTTTTCAAGCTCCCTCCTATTCTTTAGCATTGTCTCTTCCTCAGTTAGATTTTCAACTAAAGTATCCATCTGCCATTCTTGCAAGTTGGCATATTTTTCAATGTGTGGGTACTGGCAATGCTTAATGCCTATAAGCCTATACTTGTTTCTCCTAGCAGTGATGAAACCTTCAGGGTCATAATGGACCCACCGAAAACTATAGGACAACTTGTATTTATCCTTAAGGATCAGGTCTGCATCTTCCCACCCTTCTTTCTTATTCATGATGAAGGGGCCCAAATCATGTTTAAACTTGAGGTGGGCCTTCTTTTTGGCGCTGTGGAAATGGGTGAGGTCGGATTGAATCAACTGCCTGTAATACTCCAAGGCAAATAACCTCATAGGTACATATTTTGGGAGCCTGTATGGACAGAGCTCACAGCCATAGATCCTAATGACAGTATGGTTCTCATATAGGTACCAATCACCTATTTTATATTTTTTGGAAAGCTGCAGAGCTTTCTTGATCTCATTTGATATTCTGGGAGGAGGGGACCCCATCAACAGACAAGAGACTGGGTATACAAATTGGTCAACAAATTCACAGTAGGTATAGGGTGAATTTGTGACTTTGTGATAGACAGAGGTCCAGAAGATGACAGATCTTCTTTCCCCTCTGTGATCCAGCCTTCTGATGTAGCATGGGAAGGCTTCAGAATGATAGTACATGAACATGTGGTAAATATAGGCCGAGTACTTGAAGACCCCCTGTCTGTCCACTCTGCTCAACTGATCATGAATCTTGTTAGCTATGAACTTAGCAAAGTTATATTTGCGGGCAGGGGGTTGGCGTGGGCTATAAGCAGATAGCAATACCAGCATTGTTTTATCCACATACTCACTGTTTTTGAATCCCAACACATAGGCAATCATGTCCAGTAAAAGCCTGCCTACATCATTGAAATGGACATCCAGGTAGGGAGGTGGCCCTGTAGGCTGGCACTCAGGTCTCATGAAGGTCCTGGTGACCTTTTGAATCTCCTCACTGGTCATCTTTTCCCCAGTCTCCAGGAAATAGTTCATGGAAAATGGGATCAGCAACTCTGTCTGATCAAAATGTAACATTTTGTTGATGGACTCAGCATTAATGTAAAAAAGGATCCTCCCAGATGGAGTGCTAATAGCTCTGTGCTGCACATCATAGTTTTCAGCACATAGGTGAATGATTTCAGGGAAGACATTTACATCTGGGAGACAATAGTATGGTAGGTTTTATTCCCATATCCCATGTGTACCATGACCATCCTTATAGTCCTCTCTTAATTGACAGAAGGTCTGCAAGAAGTCCCTGCTACCCTCAAAGTCTTCTATAAGATACTCCTTGTCAGCAAATGCCAAGGCCTCTAGCTCTTTATTTGGTGGATTTAATGGAGCCACACTGAGGGATGAGGATGCAGAAGCAGCCATTATGTGATTTGATTTTGAGTAAAAAGGAGTTAAATAGCTTGCAAAGTTTTAAGAGCTCAAAATGCCAGGTCAATTGTAGTCAATGTCTGAATTGTGTCTTATAATGAAAAACACACAGTCTTGTTTCTGCAGTTTTTAGCAAGTTCACAGGGATTGTGAACTGCTCAGGGCAATTTGCAGAGGGTATGAGGAATTATTTAGTGAAAGGCTCAGCTGGTGTGTATACCCGGCAAAAGGGAACAATGCTGGGCGCTTCAAAGGTAATTTCACAGTTTTTACCCGCAAATTGACTGTTTCTATGTCTAATTACAGAGCTGGGGCAATGCAGATTGCCTTGGCTTACTTTAGGTAATAGGTGTAGAGCTTCTATGAATTTCAACAGGTATTCCAATGGTAATTTACAGAGAATTGGTAAGCATGGGTCAAACAGAGGAATTACGGTGAATACCTGGACAGAACGCTTAGATAGCTTGCGGGCCGTACTCTGAAGGTTGTAGTGATGAATCTGAGTGGTTGCAATTTGAATTTGGAGGTCTGGAGTCACTTTGGCAGCTGCAACGGCTATATCCTTCTTCACGCGAAAATGACATTAAAAATGCCTCAAAACATGACTTTAACGATAAATTTCGGAAAAATAGGGCAATTGGCGCCTTTCTGCCGATGACGTCAGCATGACGTCATGGCGGGCCCGGGTACAAAGGTGACGTGGCTGCTGAGGTGTAGGCCAGGGTGGGAGGACACGGTGGCGGGTGGATAGGGTGGCAGGGTTACGTGGAGGGCCACACGGCGCAGGGGCGGGGAAGGGCGCTACGTCAGGATGACGCAAGCATGACGCAAGGGGGAGGCGGTAATGGGATGGCGGTAAGCGGGTTCCCCGCACCACCTTTGGGCAAAGGCGGTATCGGGAAGGCGGGCTCCGAACAACCCCACCACCTGCCACGCGTCCCTTGTACGGGGCGGAAAACCGCTTTCCCCGGACGCTAAAGGTCGGCAGGTCGGGGGGTGAAAATGACCGCCCACCGTTAGATCTGGGCGGCAGAGATCGGACGGCTGGCGGGTCCTCCGATGGATCGTGCAGGTTGGGGGGTCCCGCCGGTTTATTTAAATATTCACTTAAATACTTTTGGCGGAAAACCTTAGGATTGAGGGTTTTCGTGAGTTTATTGGGGTTTTTGGGTTAATTTGTGAAAAAGGGTTTATGGAGAGGTTATTACTCCTAACCAGGGGTTAGAGTAATCCCTTGACAGGGTTGAGCATAGTCCCAGGTGGACTAAAGTCTCCCTTAGACAAACCTATTTAGCTATAATGCTAAAAGGAGGATATTTATAGAATGCTTGGGGGTTTATACACCATAGTGTTATTATAGTAGGGAAAGGGGACCATAGGGGACTTAGATAATAGAGTTAGGGGTTAACATGGATAGAAGAGGTGAACGAGGAGTGAAATGACCATGTTTATTTGAAAACCACTCAGCTGTAGGAGTAGATCAAAATGAAAAGAGTTTTAGACAAGAAATGTGGCTTCTAATAGAACAAAGAACCACAAAAACCACCAATTCTTTCATGAATATCAACTGATGAGGGGATGTTAGTAATGAACGGGAAGGGGGGAAGAAGGGAGGTTAGACATGCTTCTTTTCTTGTTGCAACCTAACAGAGAGGAATACCTTCTCTGTTCATTTATTTTGCTTTGTGAACAAAGCTAACATACCTTCACTTGTAAGGAGTGACATTTCTGTAACCCCAACTGCCTACCCATCTACTTGCCTAACATTTTTTTATTTCTTCTTGGAGGGTCCACTTGGACTTGCAGACCCTTATTTGCCTTTTCTTTTCTCTGGCTTTTCCTTTTGTTTTTCTATCTACTTCTACCCTTATTTCTTCCAAGGTCCCAGATTAAGGAGTTGGGAGCCTTTCTTTTCTACCTAAGCTACTTGTCTGCCAAGATTAAACAGTTTGGACAGACTTTTTTCTCTATTCTACAACTGAAAATTAAAAACATGGCATGATCCAGATTAGGCTGTTGGACCATCCATCAAAATTTGAGTCCACATCAAGCTATAAGCACAGATTGTATTCTCTTGGAAATATGTGATCTTTGCATCATCAAAGCAGAGCATATTTGGACCTTTTCATTGCCAATCATGAAATATGAAACCTATTGGTATAGGTAGCTAACAGTGGCTCCACATGGGGATGGTTTTTCATTTGAAAGACCAAGAACAACAGGTCAGATTGCCTTGGCCCTTGACTGCTCTTGCCAACCTTGAAGTTTGCTGCTTTGAAATGCCAAAATTGTGTGCTTCTCTTCTTGGTAGACCTCTGATTCTATTTACCTTTTGCTGGCAGTTTAAGAAAACTTTGAGAAATTGCATTTTTACATGTTGACAGAAAATAATATATACATCTGGATATGTACAGGGAAAACTCAGGCTGCACTTATGGGTGATATTCAAAATAGTGCTTCAGCATCCTGCCATTCACAGGGCCTTCATCCAAATCAGTTTCATTAAGACTCTTAAGGAAATAAGTGTTGTTTCCTTGTACTGCTTGGACAGCAAATGGTCCTCTCCAAAGGGAATCAAATTTTCCATGTTTTCCCTTATCTTCTCTTCTTGAATCCCACTTGAGGACTTTTTCACCAATGTTGAAATCTTCTGCCTTAGTTCTCCTATCAAAGGCCTTCTTTAATTTTTCTTGCAGAACTTGAACTCTGCTGAAAACTTGGTCTCTAGTTTGCTGTAAACATATGATTTGATTGATTCTTCTTTGCATATCATTTGGTTCAGCTTGGCTTTCTTGAAGAAGTTTCATAACAGGTATCCCTAGAGATGAAGGAAATTTGGCTTCTAATCCATAAACCAACTCATATGGGCTGGTCCCAATTGATCTCTTGGTTGTTAGTCTGTCTGCCCTTAGAGCATTTAGAAGCTTCTTATGCCAATTCTTTTTGTTCTCTTCTAGTACTTTCTTTATGATGTTTACCAGGCTTTTGTTTGATGACTCAGCAAGGCCATTACCTTGGGGATAGTATGCAGTAGAATGGCCTAAGGTAATGTGAAATTTGTGGCAGAAATTCACCATTTTCTTGGATCTGAAAGCAGCAGCATTGTCTGTTATTATTTTATCAGGACAGCCAAATCTAGCCAATATGTTGTTCTCCAAGAACTGAATGATAGTGGAATCATTTGCTTGTCTGCATGGAACAGCTTCAATCCACTTGGTGAAGTAGTCTGTGGCTGTTAAGATCCATCTATGTTGGCCTGAAGATGAGGGATGAATTTCCCCAATGAAATCCAAGCCCCATTGTTGAAAAGGTCTTTCTGTTTCAATAGGCCTCAAGGGAAGTGGCAGCAACTGTCTCCTTCCCTGAAACACTTGACATTTATGACATGAGGTAGTGAATTTCTTGACATCAGAGAACATGGTGGGCCAGTAGTAACCAGCCCTTAGTATTTTATCCACAGTGGACTTCCAGTACAAGTGTCCACCACAGTCACCTGCATGAAATTCCTTTATGATATTGTCAGTTTCATTCTCAATTAGGCAGTTTAGCAATATGCCTTCATGGTTTTTCCACAATAAATTTCCATCCATAACACAGAATTTAGAAGCTTTCATTTTTAAGAACCTACATTTAGTTCTGGACAATCCTGGGGGAGCACATAGGTTTTGCAATACATAACATATATCAGAGTACCAAGGGGATTGTTCAAAGGCTACATTGATCTTTGGAGTTGCCAGCTCCGGTTCACTGTCCAGCTGGTTGATGTCTAAGGCTTGGAAGTTTGCTTCTGTCATTAGTTTGGCCAAACCTGGCCCTTTTATTAATTTTGTAGGTTTTATCTCAATATCAAATTCCAAAATGTTGGCAATCCACTTTCCTCTTCTTCCCTCTAAATTTTCTTGGGTGAGAATGTCTTTGACAATAGGACTTGGTACATAAGCTATAACATGTGAATAAAGGATGTAAATCCTAAATTCCTTAATGGCCTTAACCAAAGCATAAGCTTGCTTTTCCATGATTTGATATTTTAAAGGTGCATCTCTAAGAGCTCTGCTAAAGAAAGCAATTGGCTTTTCATTTCCTTGGTCATCTTTTTGTAACAAAACAACAACAATAGTATGCTGGGAGGCAAAAGAGAAAATGATAAATTCTCTGTCAAACTGAGGATTGGTCAACACTGGGGTTTGGGTAAGGGCCAGTTTTATACCTTCAAAGGCTTGATTGGCTTCAACAGTCCATTTGACTTTTGAATCTTTCTTTAGCATGTTATTTAATAATCTGATTAGTTCTGCTAAGTTTGGGATAAACCTTCTCAAGAAATTGATTTTTCCCAAGAATCCTTGCAGTTCTTTGACATTTCTTGGGTGGGGCATTTGTAGGATAGCTTGTATCCTGTCTGGATCAATTCTAATTCCATATTTAGAAATAATGTGGCCCAATAGTTTACCTTCCTCTAAACCAAACAGGGATTTCTTGGGATTCAAGGAAATTCCATATTTCCTGCATTTTAGGAAGATCTGTCTCAAATGTTTTATATGTTCTTGGTCTGATTTTGAGAAAGGTGTAAGGTCATCTAAGTAAATGACAAGGAAGTCATGAATCTCTTTGGCAAAAGCAATATCCATTACTCTTTGAAAAGTTGCCCCTGCATTTTTCAATCCAAAAGGCATTTTTACATATTTGAAGGTTCCCCATGGGGTTGTAAATGCAGTTTTGTCTTGATCATCAGGGTGTACTAAGATTTGATTGAAACCCGAGAATCCATCAAGTAATGAGATCCTTGAAGCCCCTACCACTCTTTGGAGAATGTGATCCATATTGGGTAAGGGATAGTTGTCTTTGAGGGATACTTGGTTAAGATTTCTTAGATCCACACACAGCCTTATTTCACCAGTTTTCTTTCTTGTAGGGACTAAGTTTGAGATCCACTCAGAGAATCTGATTGGTGCTATGATGCCTGCCTTGAACATTTTCTATACCTCTTGTTCCATTGCTGGGAGGAGCATTGGATTGATTCTCCTCAGTTTTTGTTTAAAGGGTTTTTGATCAGGCTTGAGAGGGATAGTATGCTGGATAACAGAGCTGTCATAGGACTTCAGGTCCTCATAACTCCATGCAAAAACATCCTGGAACTCTTTAAAGAGGTCAATGTATTTAGGCTTTTGGTCAGGAGGTAAAGAAGCAGACAATTTAATTATTTTGGGCTTGTCAATGGTACCAATGTTGCATTCTTCAATGGTTGTATTTAAGGGCTGCATTTTTGGTTTTCTGGGAATATCATTTGAATCAAAGATGTCCTCTAGTGGAGTTAGGCCTGTTGGTAGAAAATTGTCTTTCAGCTCTATGATTTCAGTTTCAGCATTGGCCACTTCTTCACAATTGATTGATTGAATTTGCTGAATGCTTTCCTTGTTGAAAATAGTTGGATTTAGCATTTGTTTTGCTGTTCTAGGTGATATTGGGTGAGCAGTTCTTTGAAAATGTATTTGTGATGGACTTGCTCTTTCAAGTATTTGTGATTGACTTGCTGTATCAAGTATTTGTGATTGACTTGTTGTATCAAGTCCTGCAAATTCTTGTTGCAGAGTTAAAAAATGGTTTATTTGCTTGTCATCCTCAAATACTTGCCAATCATTAACATTGTTTGGAATGGAGGGTCTGTGTTTTACCTCAGCTGTAAAACAATGATGGGGCTCAAAAGGCAGCTTGCAGGTACTTGCAAATGTGGCTAAACTATGAGCATGAAGATTGTGGGTTCTAGGAATTTTAGTGATTTGGAATTCAGAGAAAAAGTTTAGTACCTCAGCAACAGCAGACCTATAAGTCCTTAGTCTTTTGTCATTGGTAACAAAATTTCCCTTCACTTGTTGGATAACTAAGTCTGAATCACCCATGATTGAAACCCTGGCAGCTTGTAAGAACTTTACTAACTTGAGGCCTAGTAACAAAGCTTCATACTCTGCCATGTTATTAGTACATTTGAAGTTTAATCTATAGGCTCTGCCTTCTGCATGACTATTTTCTTTATTGTGTACCCAAACCCCAGCTCCTGCCCCTAATTTGTTGACTGAGCCATCAAATTCAAGGAACCATAGAATATCCTGTTGGGAAGGAGATTTAATGATCTGTTCATGGGCTGGTAATGTAAGTAGAAGTTTTGGTTTTTCATCTGGCTTGTCTTCTAGGACAGTTTCATCATTTGATTGGGTATGCTTGACAACTAGGGTAGCAACAGTGTCTAGTGATTGATTGATTGTTGTTTCATGAGTGGTAATTTTTTCATCAGAGTCTTCCTCTTGTATGAATATCTTGGTTTCAACATCATTTTTTGAGGGAGTTGTGCTGTTATTGAAGAGAATGTATGAGTCTATGTCTGAATGGACAGCATATATGGGAAAGTTTTGAGGCTTTTCTTCACTGCTGACCATGTATTTCATGAGCGTTTCTCTGTATAGTCCTTTTGGTTGCCCAAAAACCGACATGGTAGCATATGACATGTCTAATTGTAAGGAACCTTGGAGTTTAGCTCCCCATGATCTTGATAACAGCATCCCATACTTAGGTGGGATATCAACAACTACCACATCCATTAGGATTGTTTTGTTTGGGTATTGAACCAGAGACACACATAAATCTTTTATGAGACCGAGACACTTGACTTGGCTAGAGTCAAAGGAAAACAGGTCCTTGTATGGTCTTGTTATATCTAGATTCAATCTCTCCATGACTGCTTTTGGCATGAGATTGTGAGAGGCAGCTAAGTCAAACATTGCATTATGTAATATTTTATCATGAATATGTAAGCTGACATAAAAAGGTAATACCCCTGTGACTACTATTTTTCCATCTACTTCTGGGCCAAACAGTAATTCTGGGGTATCATCCAACACATTAACATCATCTTTGTTGCCAGTGAGTTGAAGGGACTTCTTGATCTGTAATTTATAGATGTCATGCTTGGCTAGTTCTGAGAGAGGAATTGCTATCTTTAGTTTGCCAATTTCAGTTTCTAGGTCAAAGGGTTTTTCAGGTGGGGTCTTAGGGTTATGAATAACAGTCCTTTCCTTGTTCATTAAATCTTCTTCCTGATTTTTATCTTGGCTTTGGGACTTGTCTCTTTTACTCATCTCTTGAGGAGTAACACTTAAATTAGGTTGAGAGGATGAAGTGGCCATAGGCTGCTGTTTTAAGGACATTGGTTCAGTGATATCTTGAATAATCACTTCTTCTGCAGGTGAATTTGTTTTGTCATTAGGTTCTGTGACTATGACTCTTTTAGGCTGCTGATTATCCTTTATCTTTTCAGGCTGATTTACGTTCACAGTTCTGCTCCTTAGCTTGTATTGTTTATGGACTTCATAGACAGCAGTGTCATAGCCTTGTTTGAAGTCAAATGATTCACCTGATTTAGTTTGGAACAATTTGATTTCATCATCCTCATGATCTTCTTGTGTTAAGAAAACTTGACTTTCACCATCTAGACCCATTAAATTAATCTCAGGATCTTCATTGGGCTCAATTGATGTGGAAGTTTCTGCATAATTTTCTTGGAAAGGGGGTCTTATGTCTTGGTCAGTACTGGGCTTGCCAATGCCTGGGTTTTGAGTTCTCCTAAAATTTGGATTCCTAGGAGGGTTGTTTTGTGGTGCTTCCCATGATGATTTTATCTCAACCGATTCCACTCTATCACCCAATCTTTTCATTCCATTGAGTATTGCATCCAGTTTTTGATCAAAGGCAGAGGGTTCCTCTTTGAAAACAATCCTCTTTTCCAACCTTGCTCTGTTTCTTTTGGCAATCAGGTTAGCTTCCACTGTGACAGCAACCCTTTGGGCCTCTGCAAGGGATTGAGGATCTCTCTCCTTTAACTGATAGGCCATGTCAGGGTCAAAACCATCAGGGAATTTGTACAAGGCTAAATCAGGAGGGGGTCTTAAATTTTGTGGGATTACGTTATATACATTGTTAAATCTTGCACAATACTCCAAAACAGTTTCTTGGGGACCTCTTTTGATAGTGTCATATTCACCAAGTATGTGCAGAGGGTCCTTCTTCTTCTCCCATCTGCTAGTAAAGGCTTGATAAAGCTCATCAGGAGTAGTGATGGAATTTGCATACAGGGATCTAAACCAAGTTCTTACATCCCCAGTTAGGCTTTGAACAAACATCCTCATTCTCACACTGTCATCATCTATTTCATAGGTCTCAAAATGGTCTTGCATCCTTTTGGCATGCTGGACAGCTGTCAGAGGGCCATTGGAGTCAAAATATGAGATTTTGGTTTGGTAATCTTGGGGTAGAGCTACAGCATTAGCTGGTATCTGAAAGGGTGCATATCTGTTAGCCATATTTACAGGGTTTAGAGGATTAACAGGGGTGGCTGGGATAATAGGAACAGTGGGTACCACAGGGGTAATAGGTAAGGGTGAACCTACAGTGTTGGTCAAGGGGATTTGTGCAGTGGATGAAGATGTGAGAGGAGGACTTTGAGATGTGGATGGTGAACTAGGGGAACTAGGGGTAGACCGGAAAAGGACCTTGCATGGAGTAGAGATAAGGCTGGGATGATCTGAATCTGAGGTTAAATCAGTAGGCTGCTCCTGCCTTTGCTGCCTCCTAACGTTTCTAGGGATGGTATTCGGATTATCAACAATGATGGGTGGATTAGGGTCAGGATTTGCCCTAGTATGCCGTGGATTTTTCTTGGGAGCCAGCTTCTAACTGTTTTTTAGGATTTTATAGCAAGTTTTATATCTGCAAGGACTGGATAAAGATTTTGGAATGGCTATATATATTCCAAAGCTGAGATGAAGACTTACTGAGAAATCTCTTCCCTAAAGCTGTCAATGTGGTACAGAAATAGATTTGAAGGCCTCCTGACTAATTTCAGGCTTGATTTGCAGCTTTGAGAGATGTATAGAAATTGGAAAATCCTAAGAAGTCCCCAGTGGAGTTGCCAATTATGTTAACTCCCAGGTTGTTCCCTATGACTCCCAAGGGAATACGGCCGGGGTAACCACTAACCAATCTTTGGATCACAGTTCCTAGCCAAACTGTAATCAGAGAGGGCTCTCTCTTTATAATTTATCTCTGTTTTGTACTGATTTTAGGCTAGCTATAATTTCAGGTTTGTTTAAGGTTTTGGTTGGATGGTAATTTCAGTCAAGGTGCTTATGCATTCTCCAAAGTGTTCTAGTCCATTGGGCTATGGAGTCAGTGGTCCTTTAGTTATTTGAGGTGCTGAGTGATTTGCTATAGTGATGCTGCAGAGCAAGGTTAGTGTCCGAGAAATAAACTTTCATAAAGTGATTGGGTGGGTTGTGTCCAGTTTATGCAAGGCAATTAAGAATCTTACAGTAAACTTTTGGAGTAAGACAGTGAGAATATTGACCTAGGAGCATTTAAGAATTTCTAGGTGATATTCATACATAAAGAATTAATAGCTACATGAGCAATTAAGAATTCATGTGCATAGTAATCTTGAAGACAAACATTTACAGTAGTAAAAATTGAGTACAAGGTGTAGTGAAACAAGTCCTGCACTATTCTTTCTTTTTACTGCTAGCTTAGTATAAGATGGGTATGATTTGATAAACATAAGAAAGACAAGAACAGAGATTGAGGAAAAAACTTGTTATTTAATCGGACAGCACAGGGGTTCTGCATCAGCACATCGAGCATCATCTAGACATCAAGTATTTCAGGAAATCACTGAGCTCATCCAGCCCTTTGTATTAGATAATTCAGAAAGTGTATAATACATTTTCATCATAGAGAAAATCACCAACCCCTTATGAGTTACTCAGGGGAGTATATATACAAAATTTACAGCAAAAATATGAGCGAATGAGTTAATATCTCATTTATGATATGCTAATCTCTGGAATGCAGTAGCTGAAGGAGTGAATGCTGCAGTAATTCCTCAATGCCTCAGCTGTCAAAAATAGTCAGAAGATATTCGGACTTTATGGCTGTTAGAGTCGGCTAGAGATGTGCTGTCTGAAACTTGGATAACTGTCGTTGTCTGTGTGATGAGTCACTTTTCTAGCTGCTTTAACTGCTGACATTTGTCATGTTATTTGTCTTGTAGTGACCTGGAGCTGGCAGTGGCCGAATGACTGAAGCTACCGTGGCAAAATCTGAAGCATGAATTGCCACCAATCCTCCTTAGGCATTTGATGTCTGCGCATCTTTATCAATGTTTCCTCGGCCTCTGTATGTCTATAAAGATTGGGATGGGTTTCAAACAGGTGATTCACTTCATTCTCAATGAAGAACAGGCCTTCAAGTTTGTCATACAAGCTCTGTCCTGTGGGAGGCCCTGTTTGTTCAGATGAACTGCCAGATGCGATAATCTGATTTTCAATAGTGTTTGCCATTCTGTTGGCCATTTGATCTGGAGAGATCAGTTTTCCTGCACCACTTAGTAAGCTGGGTAGGCCTTTTGCTTGCAGCACTCCCATTTTAACTTTGTATTCCTCCACATCTGCTTGCATCTCATAGTACTTCCTCTCCACTGTTTGTATGTAGTTCCTGAGAGTTAGTACCTTCTTGGCAGAGAGGACAGCTTCTGTTCTGTTGGGAATGCCTATAGCTACCAATTCCTCCCTTTCTTGCCTGTTCAGGAAGTCTATCATTCTATTTGCCTGCTCTGCTCTGTTCCCTAGCATTGTCTTGGCCTTCTGAATTTCTGCTTGAGCTTGGCCCATTAAATCCATCTACTCATGCATTATTTTTATTGACCTCCATTGCTGTCTAATGGATTGGCCAATTTTGGCCCATAGGATTCTCTTTATGTCGGCCATAGCAGTCTCCAGATTCAGCTCTTTCTCTAAGGCCTTTATCCTTTCTTTTTGGGCCTTTATTTCTCTGCCATGTTCTGCTACAGTCACTTTGGACTTGTCATACTTGGCATCCAGTTCTGCCAACTTCTCCTTGGCCTTCTTTATTTCATCTGCCTAGATCTCCATTGCTTTGACGGCCTTGGTCAATTCCTGTACACTTGGGCTGGCATCTGGAGTTGCTGTTGTTCCTGCTGCTTCTGTTGTGGGGGCCACTGCTGCTCCTGAAGTTGCTGCTGTTGTTGAAGTAGTTGGAGGAGCTTGGGAGGTGGATTCTGCCTGTTTATCTTGTAATGCTCCTTCCAGCTCTTTCTCCAATTCCCTGATCCTCTGGTCTTGCTGCATTAGGAGGTCCAGTTGGTCCTCAGCCTGTTTCTGCTTTTGAAGTTCTGTTGTTTGAGGGTGCTCTGTGGGATGCAACTTCAATCTTTTCTTCAAGGCATTGAGGTCGTCATCCTTCTTCTTTATGAGGGCCTTCACACCCGTTGGATCACTAGGATCATGTCCTAGATCAATGATGATCTCCTCAAGAGACTTTATTCTATTATATTTAGCCTGAGAGGACATTCTCTCAAAATCCAACTGGGTGTTGGTGTTTTTTAGGGACTCTTTTAGCTCATGGGCCATGGTGGCCTTCTCTACCAAGGTGGCATAGACCATCTCCCCAACTTGCTTATGGAGTTCAATCTGGTCCATGGGATGTATATCTCTGGCTAGGACCTCCACCCTTGTCTTTACAAAATCTGCAGCTGTCTTTGGCTGCGGCCCTTTGGGCTTAAAGTGACTGAAGATTATCTTTTCCTGCTGAATGTCATATACCGACATTAGCCTTTCTTGCTGGGCTGGTGTTGCATCTATGAATTGCTTGTAGACCTCACCCCTTAGCAGCTCATTTTGAGCCTTTATTTGTTTGAAAGAAGCCTTGGTGCTCTTGGGCTTCTTTCTTTGTTGGGAAGAAGAGGACACCTCCAAACCGAGCTGTAAAGTTTGCTCCTGTTGAAAGGAGCTTGTACCTGTATGCTGACTGCCCTCCCTGTCTTTTCTTGCACTGTCCAAGACATCTTCAGTAATGTCTTCTACCTCTGGGGAGTCTGCTCTTTGCCTTTTGGCTTCTGGCTGGTGGGAGGACCCACTGAGAGGAGTGGACTCTTCTCTATCTCTTTTTGTACCCCTTTCTTCATGTGCTGGGGTCTGCAAAATTGGGGCAGTTACTGGCTCTGTTGGTGGGGGTGGAATTTACAGTGTTGGAGCTGCTGGTAGCTTAGTTTGTGGAAGGATAGTTTGCCCTTGCTGCTGTTCTTGCTGCTGCTCACCTGAAGGGGCAAACTTTTCTTTCATTGTTTGTTCTTCTGCACCCATTATGCCTTTGCCTTTGTCTGTCACCGGTGCTGATGTAGAGGGTGCCTGTGGTGCAGTCCTTGTGGCCGAGGTCCCTTCTCCCACTGAATAAGGCGGTCTGAAAGGTAACTGCTACACATAGTCTAGGTCAATAGTTTTTTCAAGCTCCCTCCTATTCTTTAGCATTGTCTCTTCCTCAGTTAGATTTTCAACTAAAGTATCCATCTGCCATTCTTGCAAGTTGGCATATTTTTCAATGTGTGGGTACTGGCAATGCTTAATGCCTATAAGCCTATACTTGTTTCTCCTAGCAGTGATGAAACCTTTAGGGTCATAATGGACCCATCGAAAACTATAGGACAACTTGTATTTATCCTTAAGGATCAGGTCTGCATCTTCCCACCCTTCTTTCTTGTTCATGATGAAGGGGCCCAACTGGTGTTTAAACTTGAGGTGGGCCTTCTTTTTGGCGCTGTGGAAATGGGTGAGGTCGGACTGAATCAAATGCCTGTAATACTCCAAGGCAAATAACCTCATAGGTACATATTTTGGGAGCCTGTATGGACAGAGCTCACAACCATAGATCCTAATGATAGTATGGTTCTCATATAGGTACCAGTCACCTGTTTTATATTTTTTGGAAAGCTGCAGAGCTTTCTTGATCTCATTTGATATTCTGGGAGGAGGGGACCTCATCAACAGACAAGAGACTGGGTATACAAATTGGTCAACAAATTCACAGTAGGTATAGGGTGAATTTGTGACTTTGTGATAGACAGAGGTCCAGAAGATGACAGATCTTCTTTCCCCTCTGTGATCCAGCCTTCTGATGTAGCATGGGAACGCTTCAGAATGATAGTACATGAACAGGTGGTAAATATAGGCCGAGTACTTGAAGACTCCCTGTCTGTCCACTCTGCTCAACTGATCATGAATCTTGTTAGCTATGAACTTAGCAAAGTTATATTTGCGGGCAGGGGGTTGGCGTGGGCTGTAAGCAGATAGCAATACCAGCATTGTTTTATCCACATACTCACTGTTTTTGTATCCCAACACATAGGCAATCATGTCCAGTAAAAGCCTGCCTACATCATTGAAATGGACATCCAGGTAGGGAGGTGGCCCTGTAGGCTGGCACTCAGGTCTCATGAAGGTCCTGGTGACCTTTTGAATCTCCTCACTGGTCATCTTTTCCCCAGTCTCCAGCAAATAGTTCATGGAAAACGGGATCAGCAACTCTGTCTGATCAAAATGTAACATTTTGTTGATGGACTCAGCATTAATGTAAAAAAGGATCCTCCCAGATGGAGTGCTAATAGCTCTGTGCTGCACATCATAGTTTTCAGCACATAGGTGAATGATTTTAGGGAAGACATTTACAACTGGGAGACAATAGTATGGTAGGTTTGATTCCCATATCCCATGTGTACCATGACCATCCTTATAGTCCTCTCTTAATTGACAGAAGGTCTGCAAGAAGTCCCTGCTACCCTCAAAGTCTTCTATAAGATAGTCCTTGTCAGCAAATGCCAAGGCCTCCAGCTCTTTATTTGGTGGATTTAATGGAGCCACACTGAGGGATGAGGATGCAGAAGCAGCCATTATGTGATTTGATTTTGAGTAAAAAGGAGTTAAATGGCTTGCAAAGTTTTAAGAGCTCAAAATGCCAGGTCAATTGTAGTCAATGTCTGAACTGTGTCTTATAATGAAAAACTCACAGTCTTGTTTCTGCAGTTTTTAGCAAGTTCACAGGGATTGTGAACTGCTCAGGGCAATTTGCAGAGGGTATGAGGAATTATTTAGTGAAAGGCTTAGCTGGTGTGTATACCCGGCAAAAGGGAACAATGTCGGGCGCTTCAAAGGTAATTTCACAGTTTTTACCCGCAAATTGACTGTTTCTGTGTCTAATTACAGAGCTGGTGCAACGCAGATTGCCTTGGCTTACTTTAGGTAATAGGTGTAGAGCTTCTATGAATTTCAACAGGTATTCCAATGGTAATTTACAGAGAATTGGTAAGAATGGGCCAAACAGAGGAATTACGGTGAATACCTGGACAGAACGCTTAGATAGCTTGCGGGCCGTACTTTGAAGGTTGTAGTGATGAATCTGAGTGGTTGCAATTTGAATTTGGAAGTCTGGAGTCACTTTGGCAACTGCAATGGCTATATCCTTCTTCACGCGAAAATGACATTAAAAATGCCTCAAAACATGACTTTAACGATAAATTTCGGAAAAATAGGGGAATTGGTGCCTTTCCGCCGATGACGTCAGCATGACGTCATGGCGGGCCCCGGTACGGAGGTGACGTGGCTGCTGAGGTGTAGGCCAGGGTTGCAGGACACGGTGGCGGGTGGATAGGGTGGCAGGGTTACGTGGAGGGCCACACGGCGCAAGGGCGGGGAAGGGCGCTACGTCAGGATGACGCAAGCATGACGCAAGGGGGAGGCGGTAACGGGATGGCAGTAAGCGGGTTCCCCGCACCACCTTTGGGCAAAGGTGGTATCGGGGAGGGTGGCTCCGAACAACCCCACCGCCTGCCACGCGTCCCTTGTACGGGGCGGAAAACCACTTTCCCCGGACGCTAAAGGTCGGCAGGTCGGGGGGTGAAAATGACCGCCCACCGTTAGATTTGGGCGGCAGAGATCGGACGGCTGGCGGGTCCTCCGACGGATCGTGCAGGTTGGGGGGTCCCGCCGGTTTATTTAAATATTCACTTAAATACTTTTGGCGGAAAACCTTAGGATTGAGGGTTTTCGTGAGTTTATTGGGGTTTTTGGGTTAATTTGTGAAAAAGGGTTTATGGAGAGGTTATTACTCCTAACCAGGGGTTAGAGTAATCCCTTGACAGGGTTGAGCATAGTCCCAGGTGGACTAAAGTCTCCCTTAGACAAAACTATTTAGCTATAATTCTAAAAGAAGGATATTTATAGAATGCTTGGGGTTTATACACCATAGTGTTATTATAGTAGGGAAAGGGGACCATAGGGGACTTAGATAATAGAGTTAGGGGTTAATATGGATAGAAGAGGTGAACGAGGAGTGAAATGACCAGGTTTATTTGAAAACCACTCAGCTGTAGGAGTAGATCAAAATGAAAAGAGTTTTAGACAAGAAATGTGGCTTCTAATAGAACAAAGAACCACAAAAACCACCAATTCTTTCATGAATATCAACTGATGAGGGGATGTTAGTAATGAACGGGAAGGGGGGAAGAAGGGAGGTTAGACATGCTTCTTTTCTTGTTGCAACCTGACAGAGAGGAATACCTTCTCTGTTCATTTATTTTGCTTTGTGAACAAAGCTAACATACCTTCACTTGTAAGGAGTGACATTTCTGCAACCCCAACTGCCTACCCATCTACTTGCCTAACATTTTTTTATTTCTTCTTGGAGGGTGCAGTTGGACTTGCAGACCCTTATTTTCCTTTTCTTTTCTCTGGCTTTCCCTTTTGTTTTTCTATCTACTTCTACCCTTATTTCTTCCAAGGTCCCAGATTAAGCAGTTGGGAGCCTTTCTTCTCTACCTAAGCTACTTGTCTGCCAAGATTAAACAGTTTGGACAGACTTTTTTCTCTATTCTACAACTAAAAATTCAAAACATGGCATGATCCAGATTAGGCTGTTGGACCATCCTTCAAAATTTGAGTCCACATCAAGCTATAAGCACAGATTGTATTCTCTTGGAAATATGTGATCTTTGCATCATCAAAGCAGAGCATATTTGGACCTTTTCATTGCCAATCATGAAATATGAAACCTATTGGTATAGGTAGCTAACAAGTGCCAGACATGATAATTTTTTAAACTTATACTATGATTTAGAATGGTACATTAGATGGAAGGCAGGGTCCCACTAGTTGAGTCCAATCGAAGGAAACAACTAGATTTCTTGAAGCGGGGACCAAATAAATGGCTGGATGAATCTCTCGAGGAAACTTTCCACTTGTTGTAAAGGAACGGGTAGATTTCCCCCATGTTCATCAAACTCTGTGTTAACAAAAAGAATTTGAATGGTGTCATTCTCATTCTCTTTGGAAATTGTATCATCTGAAGGTGGACCTTCTCAAGGCAAGACTGGGTCAGCTGCTTTCTCGACCTGTTGACTTTGGTCTGGTATGGACTCGGATGGTTTATCTTCAACGATAGGCGTTTTGACCGACAACTGAGTTATTTCAGTTAGATTTTCAACTAGTGATGGACTTGGCAAGAGTCTCTTGTATCTAGGTGGAAGTTGCTTCGGTGAAGCAAGATAGTTATCCAGGACGCCTTTGGCTTTGTCCAAAAAAGGAAAAAAGTGAAGGGCATGATCGTCTTTGCACAAGCTATCAGGAGATCTGAACTTTCCTTTTTGTCAACTGACTTCATTTTCACTAGTCGATGGTGTGCTCTCAACATGATTGACAGAGGTTGATGACATCGGACGGTGCAAGAAGAGAAACCATCCCCTCAAGATCTATGGAATGCAAGGACAGTCTCGATGAAAGTGGTCTCCTCTGCAAATTATGCATGGATATTTGGGTTTGGAAGGTTCGGTATGCAGATTTTAACCAGATGATGCATGGTTGCCCCCTTGTTTGACTGTCTTCTTCTTCTTCTTCTCCTTCCCCTTCTTCTTCTTCTCAGTTACTTGGTTTTTAGTATCATTGGTTTCACCAAGCGAAGAGGAAGAAGGAGAGGGAGAAAAAACGAAGTAGAAGGTGAGCGGACAACTATAGTATCAGCTAGTTGTTGATTTAATTGCTGAGGAATTACGGTGTTTTGAACGACAGAGGTTGAGAATAGCCATACTGACAAACTGATTGTGATTCCTGGAAGGGACAATGTAGCCATATATGGAGCACCAATATCTCCCCAAGAAGAGAAAGGACTACGATTCCCCCCAAGGGGAAATCCTTGATTGGTGCATTCCATTACCTCAACCTAATATCAATGAAGGAACAGGGGTGTTATTCCGATTAAATAAATTTTATGACGCTTTGACACAACTTTGCTTTTTTAATTTTTAAGAGTCGAGAAAAAGCTAAAGATGACTCTAGTCACCTTCAATTTTTAATGAGCCTAAAGTGACGAGTGCTCAGATGAACCTTTTCTTTAAGGAGTTGAAAAGGAACGAATGTGAGTACTCTGGAAATCTAGACAGAGGGATTACCAAACCAATATACACCTTGGTGGTAAATTAAAGAGAAATTACTAAGGATTTTACGTACAATAGTCAATCTTCCCGAATGTTGTGTTCAGTGCATTGTGATCAATAGGTCAGTAGACATATCTTCCTAAGGATAAATGATATCAGCCTATTGTGGTCTCCCAATATATACTCAATGGTACAGGGAGCACAAGTCCGTACTGGCACTTGTCGTATCAAAGAGGAGGAATTAGCCAGCCTTCGATGAAAATGATAGTTACTAGCTTTTACGACGCCAGAATACGTCTCTAGCCTAGACCTCTAGATGTGTTACGCTAGGTTCCAAAGCATTTTTATGTTCATTGAGGTTTATTTTAGAGTTTATCTTTCTTAGAAGTTTTTCTTTCAAGGTTCATCACATGATGTAGACGTAAAATTCCTAAATATGCAATCTAAAATGATAAACATTCATTTGTTTTCTTTTAGCAATGGAAATCCTAGCTACTAAGGAAAGAAGAGTACAATTCTTTCAACAATGAGCAGAGAGCACACACTAAATGCACTTTTCCTAAATCATTCTCCACATGAAGTCTAAATGCAAATGCACATGCATGTATTTGATTTTTTGTTTCCTTAATGTGAGAATGGCAAAAAGAAAACTAAGTACAGATCTGAATTATTTTGTTCAAAGTGACACTTTAATGATTTCTTTTCAAGATGAAAGGAAGCCTGAGATGACACTTTCAATTTCGAATGGAAAACTGCTTTCGACACTTCAAATATTGACAATTCAAATCAAGTACAATGGATTAAGTATAATCGACTATATAGAAGAGGAAGACTTTACGACACTCTTCTTTTTGACTTAAAATGACAGTTACGACACTTCTTTTCATCAAAAATGACAGTTCGATTAAGCTACTCTTGACAAAGAAGGACTGTAAATGATGAAAAACACATAAAAAAAATTCACAAATCCTGATTAATGGAGGTTGAACAATGTGAACGAAGGAGGCTTCAATAACGATATACTGATCATAAGCAACAAAACTACTGAATAGAGCTGAAAACAAGGAAGAAAAAACCAAATCCAATAGAGAGAAACCGTATCATTCAGTCATCGCACCTGTCCTTAAGGGAAACAGGGATGCGTCTCACCTACAACACATGGGAGGTGTGATGCATGCATGCTTCCAATTACAGACAGTGCAACGAACCAGGGAACAAAACTGAGCTTCATTTTTTCTCAAAATTTGTAGCTAAGTTCAGTGATTTCGGCTGAGCTATGATAGATAGTAAAAAGAAAGTACAGGGGTATGATCTTATGAGGTTATTGAGCTACCACAAGGGCGCTTAGGATGTTTGCAAGTCATATGTTCAGTTCATAAACAAACCCAAAGATTGACTGAAGCAGCGTTGATCTACTTTGTAGTTGCATAGCAAAAGCAGTTCGAAGGCTAGTTGGCTTAACTTCAAGCTCCCTCTGTAGTTTATAAAGCAAACAATAGTAACAAACAAACAAACTATTTGATCCCCAATGGAGTCGCCATTTGTTTTCTAGGAAAACGAGTGCCTTTTCAATTTTTTAGTTCCACTAAGGCAGGTAGCTATCTTAGAAACAAATAATTCGAAGCACTTCAAGGTTTCCTTTATGTATGATAGGTAAGAGAGAAGCAAAGAGGACCAACCTATATCTTCCACTTGGCTCCTTGCTTGTTTCCTCTCTCCCTTCATAGAGCTTGCCATTCTTCTCCTACTTGTCCCGCTTTAGAGAATACCTATAGAGGCAAAGCAACAAAACACCATCAAAGCATCTCGACCTATGATATCATAAACAATGCAAAATCAGAAATACATTAACCATAAAATTGCATCTACAAATAACAAGATTCACAAATACACAATTATATGGAGGAAAACGCAAAAAAAATTATTGATAGTAGAAATAGAAGAGAGGATTACAACCCAGCTATCTGATCCAACATCATCCTCCCAGCATGAAAGCCCTCTTCACCTCATGAAAAGCAAGATCACCCAACAATACAATGTTTCTTCTCAAAGAGAAACCAACAACACTTCCTTACAAATTACAAAATTCCAGCCTTCAGATCCCTCAGATCAGGATCCATTTATAGATATTTATAGAGGGGTGAGTTAGCTTCTAGGTTTTTGATTAGTGTAATTTCACTGATAGTTCTTGGTTCCACTTGAATATTTCATGATCTCATACTCATCCCTCGGCAAATTCAGATAGGCAACTGTCCTATGAGCAATTTTTAAAATATTCTTTGGGTTTCCACTTAGCAAACTTCCTATACCATTTGTCTACTCTCGCACATCGTACCATACAGAAGGCTCTTTCAGTATGTATCACAACTGGCGAGTGTGATAGCTAGTATGCATTGCACCCTAAGAATGGAGCAGTCTGTATGGTCCAATTTTGGCCAGTTCTGAGTGGTTTTTCAGGTGGAACTTTTGGGAAATGATGTAATCAGTTGACCATGATCCTTTAGGGTATGAAACAACACTTTTAGGGTTTTAAAAGCCCTTGGTTTATTGACATATGTGATTGGGGATGCAATGCCCAAATATGTCTATAACACCCATGAAACAACTTTTTAAATAGATGCACGGATATTGAGAAAATGGAAACATGGTTGAAGGTGATGGAGGCCAATTTCTTGGAAACTGTGCACTGGAATTTGATAAAAATTCTTGAGCATGTTACCGTAATCCATATGCATATCCCCCTGAAACAAGGTGGAAAATGGATCCATGTTTTTCAAGTTATGGAAAAAGAAAGTTTATGCTCTATGTATTTTTATATCATGTAGTAAAAGAGAGCATCGTGTAGTTTTTTGGGATAGAAAGGAAAATGAGTAGTAGAAGCTTGAGAATGATGGTCAGATGGTGAAAATAGATGAGTGTGATGAATTTAGATGGATTTGGCCTTGTTGGACCATTTGAGTGAAGTATGAGAAGTCAAAATTTGAGTTCTTCTGACTAGGCTTTACCAATTTTCCTTTTGGTACAAACTTATTCTTGTTGCTTGCAGATGTTGGAGAGTACATACATGCATGGAGAAAGGATTCTTTTATTTATTTATTTCTAGGCCTACTAGCCACCTCAATGAGGTTTTCAACTAGTAGGTCTGCCTAGGCACCTCAGAGGAGGTTTTCACCTCATATCTTCTCTTTTGTTTTCTATCTTTTTCCTTTCCTCCAACCCATTAACTGCCTTATGGAGGTTTTCAATCAATGAGCCAATCTGAGGCACCTCCAAGGAGATTTTCATCTTATATTTTTATTTTTTCTCTTATTTTTCATTTTTTATTTTTTTTATTTTTTTTTCCCTACCCTACCTTGACAAACAAAATCACTTTCAAGTATAAGAATACTTCTAATGGATCCATGTGCACATCAAGATGATAGAAAAAATGATGTGGAGGCTTGAAATGTATGCTTTGACATGTACCAGGATTTTAGAGATCAAATGATTTGACTTTGAAAGGATCAAGCATAGTTGAGGAAGAGAGTGATGCCACAACTTAGTGACTGTCTCGAACCATATTTCAATATATTTGTGATGGATTTGGTCCTTTTGTTGATCTAGATCATTCTTCATGTCTTCTTTTACCATGACCTTCAAATATTCCTCCTTTTGTTGATTGTTCTCTTGAATACATGGAGGATTTGATGATAACCACGAGAAATTTCTGTCGATCTCTAATTTTGATGTCTGCTCTTCATCAATCGTAACCCATGGTTCAATGGTATTGTTATTTGAATCTTCATCTTCTGGATGTGGTCCTTCAATGATATCAAGACAATATCTTTTTTCCAATACTCTTCCTGAGCTATGGTGCATACCATTGAGCTCAAGAGGATATTTTTTAAGTTTTGTACCTTAGCATTGTAAGTCATTTGAGCTACTTCAATGTGTGGGTTTGGAAATGGTGGTACAGGTAGTCGAATGGTAGTGTATATTTTAAATGGATGTGGATGGGGTTCTGGTTGTGGTGGAGGTGAATCGTAAGGATAACATGGAGTTTGGTATGGAGGATAATGAGAAAAATACTAAGGATATTGTGGATGGCTCCAATAAGTTCCTTGACAACCTTGTTGCCAAAATTGGGGTTGATATGGCCAATGTTGCCAAGGAAAGAGTTTGTTCCAATTACTTTGAGGTGGATGCACATAAGCTTGAAATTGTGAATGAGGTTGTTTCATCATATCAGGTAGAATAGGCTACCATGGTCCTCTTCAAGCTACATAACATTGCTTCATTAGCAATTGACTTGCTCAAGTAGTCTCTTGGTGAACTTCCTTCAACCTTGGTAATGATGGACAATGTTTAACATCCTATGATTATGCAACACAAATATCAGCATCTTAATCTCCTTCATCTTGCATTCTTAACATTTCTACTTGTTTTGTTAGATTGCTAAGAATTTTTGTTTTGAAATCATCAAACAAATTTCCATGTTTCACTTGACTTACCGATCTTGATGATTATTTACCTACTCTTGCTTTTCCTCTTGATATGTGTTTGCATGTTTCACAAATTTTCTCAAATGATAATTGATATACATCACCTCCACTCGTGAGATTAAGGGGATAAATCAACTCATCCATAATTGTTCTAAGTAAGAGGGTTTTAGTGTGTCTAATCCTAAATCATGTAGTTTTCCCTCGTTACATTATACATGAAGCTCTCTATTAGATCCTCAAGACTCTCATCTTCTCTTTGATTCATTCTAAATATTCCTTCTTTAAGATCATGATCTTTATATTTTTTTATAAATATCTTTTTCAGATCATTCCATGATCTTTTGGAATGATGTGCAAAACTATAATGCAATGCAAATTTCTACTTTTGAAATTAAATCTACATAATAAAAATATTTTTTTCTTTTGTAAAAAGTAAAAAGAAATGAATCAAGTAGGGAAGAAAACAATGCAGACTTTGACATCTCCCCGGAAACGGTGCCAAAAGGTGATGAGCCTCAGTATTGCAACAAGAATGTTGTGACTCCCAAGGCTGCACATTTCAATTGTCAACCCAGGGTTCGTACAAACTTAAGAGGTATCACCACTATATGTGCGGCATATAATGTGTCCTTCCTTTGTTGTTATGATATAATGAACTACATGTACTGAAGTCAAATCCTAAACTAATTGCAGAAAATGAAATTTTTGAAATGGAACCTTAACCTATTGCAAGAAAGAAAGTACAAGGAAAGAGACAGAAATTCAATTCTAAATCACACCATTTCCTAATTAACAACCAAGAAATTATGCTTTGCAATAATGCTAGATTATCATGAACCAAATGCTACTATCTAAACATGGAAGTAAGAAGCATTGAACATCACTAATGTGCAAGTAAAGGGACTGAATTAAATCTACTTTTGTCTTTTTTCCATATCATGCAAAATCAAGTATGCAAACTAATTTCTTTTGGTGATGTGGCAGGTGAATTAAGGATGTTGGAGGATGTATGGAAGGGTTAGGGGATGTTTGGATAGTGTGGGACACCCTTGGGAGGCTTTCAGTGACTTCCTAGAGATTTTCTCTCAATTCGGCGTCAAAATAGGCCATTTCAGGAAAACCTACAAGATGTAGTAAAAACCTACAGGATACCTTGAAATCCTACAAGATACAACCGAGAGAGAATAGAAGGCGTTGGAGGTGATGGAAGGGTTAGGGAAGGTGGTATATGGGTCTAAAGGAGTGAGAAAATGCCCGAGATCACTCAGAACTGAAAACCAAAGTTGGGAGATGTATGGATTTGCTCAAAAAGCTTGGAGAAGTTTCCTACAGGACGTACAAATTCACTATAATTCATCAAATTACCAAGAAAATCAAATCCAAATTGGATGGGAATTTGTTTTTTTATTAGCTAAGATGTCTTAGGTCCCCATTCCAAGTCAAATCACTAAAAAATTCCTCTGTTAACCCATGCTAAAAAAATAAAAAACATTACTAGTCAAAAATCTTGAAATTCAAGTACTAGTGAGCTAGTAAATCTAAGAAACACCTAACCAAATCAAGTGTAAATGCAATTTGGTAATTTTTTTTATGAACTATAATGTCTTTTTTTTTTTGTAAGCTGAGATGGGACTCTTTATATTACTATATAGAAAATAAAACAGTACATAGTATCAAAACATATTAACTCGCCCTCATGGGGAAACCGAGTATTTTAGCCATCTAAAGTTTTTAATGGCCGACCAAAAATAGAAAGCCCAAAGTCTGATTATCCTTGCAAGATAAACTAAATGGTCCTGAGGATTCCTAATCCTACTGGTCTGCATAAAGTATTTTTCCTTATCTAGAACATGCAAAAAACTATATTTATCTAGACTATGTACTTTCATATACATATCTTTTCTCAGACATCTTCAGTTGCAGGTTGCTGGTTTGCTCCTCCGGCTGCTCCCTGACTTTCTCCCTTCAATAGCTGCTGTAATTCATCTAGTTTCTTCTCTTGCCTCTCTAAAGCAATGTGGATGAATCTCAGTTCCCTACTCAATTCAGGGCCTCCCTACGTTATTTCCACCATCTCAGTAGCAACTTGCTCTAATGCTTTTCCCAATAACCGTTTCATTACCCAGTAAATGTGGAGAGATTGCTTGAACAAAGACATTCTGCCTCTGGTGTTGCCTGGGTAATGTAGTAAGAATTCCCAATCCTCCATTTCTGCGTCAGATTGGCCTTGTAAAGACTCCTCCTCCAAATGCTGCATAATTCTTCTGACCTCTGGATTTGTATTCTGCTGATAGGCCCTCTCAGCCTGGTGAATTCTCTGCTCCATCGATCTCCTTGTTTTTTTGGCTGGTCCTGCTTCCTACTTCAGATTATCGCCTTTGTCACCTTCATTCCTGCTCTGCCCCTGACCTCTCTTGCCGCCCGTATCTGTCCTGCTTCCCGCTCCCCTATCACTTCTTCTCCTGTCGTATCTTCTTACGCATTCCACCTGTGGTGCTGGCTGATCCTCTTTCGACTGCGGGTTGACCCAACCGCCTGTTGCTTTGCCCTGTGCTTTATACTTCCTGTTAGCTTTGCGACAGGGTACTTCATCCTCAGAATCATCCCCAATCTCAAAAAATTCTGCCGGGAGCTCCTCTTTCACAGCAGCCTTGCCTTTCCTATCCCTGTTCTTGTCAGCTGCAATAGTCAGCTCCTCGGCCACCCTTGACCTCATCCTGGTTTCCATGCTATCTCCAATTATGTCACAGGGTATGTTCTGGTGCAGGATAAAAGTTTTCCTGTCTCGCTGTCTCGCTACTGTCCTAATCTCTGCACGTTGTATTGAAAAGAAACTAACCTCTTGCCTTCCCTTACCAGTCTGGGTACTTATTACCTTTCTGCCATCAATGTATGCCACTATATCGGCGATGCATTGCCGCCATTTATTATCAGGGATGTTGCCTCTCCTGGCCATCATTCCTTGTTTTTCATTTACCGTTTGAAGTTCTGACATGCCACTCCACCATCCTCTCCGATCGCATGCATTAATTATTTCGCAGTGGGAGCGATCCTGTGATGCCTTCCACACACGCCGCCGGTGTACTGCACTGTTCGTTTTCATCATATCATTCCTCTGTCCATATTGACCTGCATTAATTAGCCGATATCTCCAGTCCCACTCACCTATCCAACTCATTAGTCCTGGCATTCTCGCTCATTGCGTGATCATGATCCTCATTAATTATCATTGCCAAGTCTACCCAATCTCTGCTGGCTCGCACCGCTGTCCATTGACTGTCTACAATGCTGCCTCGTCCTTTACAACCCCAATTCGCCAGGAAGTCGGCCGCACGGTTCCCATTCTGCCTTACATGGTTAAATAATTTGTATTCTATCCCTTTTAGCATTCCCGCTATCTCTTGGACAATTCCAGCAGTTCTCCAACTGCTGGTAGTTCGTTCTCAATCTCTTCCATTGCTAAGTTTCTTCAATATTTCAATTGTGATCTGAGAGTCACCAACTATTTCCAAGTTTGTATAACCATTTCTGATTGCGATTCTCAGCCCCTGGTGTATCGCCCAAAGTTCAGCCTCATTATTCGTCATTTCCCCACCCTATTCAGCATAAATCCACCTTACCTTCTTCTGACTATCGCGAAATATGCCTCCGAAACCAACATTGCCAGGATTCCCTTTCAATGCTCCATCAAAGTTTAATTTGATGAAGTTATCTCTGGGGTAGATAAATTTATCTAAATTTTGGGCTCGCACGTTATGCCTGATGTCCTGCTTATGATACGCCATCTCATACTTTAAGTTTAAACTATTCAGGATCATCGCCTCTGTTTGATTAGCCTTCCAGTCCTCCACATCCCATTTCTCCACCAAGATTGTTTCCCTCATTAGACTAACCTCTCGTCTCCATATAGTTTCCGAATATTTTATTTTGTCCTGGAATATCTGACGGTTCCTTTCTTTCCATATCATCCATAGCACGAAGCCTGCAATAAGATCCCAAGCTCTGCTAACAACTTTAAATTGGAATTTCTCCTTGTTCCATTGGAAAATTATTGCGTTAATGTCTCTGGGAACTATCTCAGATTTGCCGAATATCTTTCTTGTATCCATCCATAATTTTTTAGTGAACGAACAATTAATTAGGAGGTGATTTCAGGTCTCCTCTTCGTTTTTACAGAGACAACATCTTGAGGGTCCACTGAAGCCTTTTTTTTGAATTCTGTCCCAAGTTAGGATCTTGTTCTTAGCTGCAAGCCATATGAATAGGGAAACTTTCGGCCACCAGTTGCTTCCCCAAATAACTTTCCATTCGATATTCTCCTCATTTATAGCCTGTGTGTCCGCTAAGTAGTATGCCTCTTTGACTGTGAAAGATCCTTTCATGGAGTTTCCCCATCTAAGAATGTCCCTTCCTGTTCGAGCTCTAACTTTCCTCGAATCCACCTCTTTCATATAAGCTTCTTGTTGCTCTTGATTTAGCTGGTAGTCCCATTCAATTGGTTCTATCCATTTTCTCCAGATTCCATCCAACTCATTATCTTTTCAATAGTCTTTGACACATTTTTTATTTCCCCCTATTCTTTCCTGTAGCTATTGGACCATCTGAATTCTGTTCATTTTTTCCTTCTGCTGCCATTTTTCATCCCAGAAGTTGGCTTCCTACCTTCCTCGAATTTCCCAGAATGTATGGTTTTCTACTATATCTCTATTCTGTCGAGCTAGATCCCATATTGTTGAACCCTTGGGGGTTTCTCTCTGTCTCAAAATGTCCACTGTTGTGTCTGGCATATTGTATTTGAGTCTCCAAATGGCTTTCCACAGGTCATTACCCTCTCCTAACCATCGCCACCAGAGCTTCGCTCCTAACACTTTTTTTAGTTTTTCCGGGTTGCGTAAATGCAATCCTCCTTTTTCCTTCCTCTCTGTTAGGTGTTTCCAAGAAACTAGGGCCCATTTTTTCTGTTGATTCGCCCCTCCCCAGATAAATTTTCTCATGATCTCTCTAATCTTTGAACAGACTCCTAAAGGAGTCGCCATTATCGACAGAGGATATATGGGAATAGCTTGGAGGACTGATTTCGCCAGCACTACCCTTCTTGCCATGTTTAAAGTTCTAAAAGCCCAGTTCGCTACTCTGTTTCTCAATTTGTCCAAAACTCCTTGCCAATTTTTCAATTTTTTGGATGTGAAGTCCAGTAAATTCCCCAGGTATTTCGTAGGCAGCTCTCCTCATTTAAAGCCCATCAGTCTTGTAACATGAGTTTTAATCTGTTCCATAGTGTTAAATATAAATACACAGGATTTGTCTCTCTTAATTTCCAGTCCGGAGGCTTCAGCGAATAAGTCCAAAATCCTCTTCAACTGTCTCACTTCTTTTACAATTGGTTCCCCAAATAACATAATATCGTCAACGAATTGCTGATGGGTTAAGGGCAGATCATTACCCCATAGCTTCAAGCCCTTGATTTTGTTCGCTGCTCGTTCTTTTTTAATATATCTACCAAGGCCCTCTGCTGCCAATATGAAAAGAAACGGAGATAATGGGTCTCCCTGTCTAATTCCTCTAGACACATTAAAAGTTTCTGAGGGGGTTCCATTAACAAGTATGGAGAAGTACGGAGTTGTAATTAGACTATGAATCCATTTTACCCATCTCTTACTGAAGCCAAAACTTTCCAGGACTTCTTCCAAGTATTTTCAATTCAGTCTATCATATGCTTTCGACAGATCTAATTAAATCATCATGCCTTTTTGTTTTTTCATTTTTAATGAATGGATAACCTCTTGGGTTACTACTAGACCATCTAGGATTTGTCTACCTTCTACAAAAACCGTTTGTTCAGTAGATATTAGCTTGTCCAACAGGGGTTTCAATCTTTTGGCGATCAAGGTTGTTATTATCTTGTAAATAACATTACAAAATGCTATGGGTCTAAAACCCTTGGCATCTTCTAAATTATCATTCTTAGGAATCAAAGCATAGAAGGTAGAGTTAATGGCAGGCCATACCTTCTGGTTCATCCGAGATTCTTCTATCAATTCTAGGATTTCTCTTCCCAGAAAATGCCATCCCGCTTGGTAGAATTTGATCGTGAAACCATCTGGACCTGGAGCTGTACCTTTTTTCATGGATTTTACTATTTCTTCTATCTCCTCTAAGTTGGCAGCTCTCATCAGAGCGTTATTTTGGTCTTCTGTAACTAATCGTGGAATGGCTGAGCATATTTCCTTTATTGCTTCCGATCTGTCCACTAGAGGCTCAGCTAGGATATCTTTGTGATGTTCCACCAACACTTGCTCGATTCCTTCTTGCTCAACTACTCTTTCGCCATTCTGGTCTTTGATGGATAATATCCTGTTTCTTTGTCTGTGTTGAATCATTGACTGATGGAAGAATTTTGTGTTCCTTTCCCCTTCCCTTAACCATTTTATTCTTGACTTCTGCCTCCATAAAATTTCTTCTTGCTTTCACCTTTCCTCTAGTTTTCCAAGAATTATCACTTCTTCTCTAATGCTCTCCTCTGTCCTGCCTTCTGTTATTATCTTTTGTTGCAGTGATTCCATTTCTCCCTCTAGTTTTTGTTTGTCCTCCATAATGTTAGCAAATTCCTCCTTATTCCATTTCTTGATTCTCCCTTTCAACTCTTTAAGTTTCAGTTGGAATTTATGCATCTTTCCTTTACCCTGAACTGTACTTTGCGTCCACCATTCTTCCATTTTTTTTATGAATCCCGGGTCCCTTAACCAAAAGGTTTCAAATCTGAAGGGTCTCCTTCCAAGATTCCTTTTAATATCCTTCTCCAGTCTGATAGGCCAATGGTCAGATCCAAGAGATGGCATGATCTTAGCTTCAACGAAAACGTCCTTGTTCATAATAGTTTCTGATACTAGGAAGCGATCAAGTCCCGGTGCTATCTGATTCTCGCCCCCCCTCCTATTGTTCCAGGTGCAGATTCCATTGATAGTTTGAATGTCTACAAGTCTTAAGTCATCTATCATATCATTCAACATTTCCATGTATTGATCCGATTTTCTTATCCCTCCCTTTTTCTCCTCTAGGGATCGGATTAAGTTAAAATCGCCTCCTATAATCCATGCAGACTCTGGATAAATTCTACGAATTACTTTCATGTTTTTTATAAAGCTTTCTTTTTCTCCTGGGGTATGTGGGCTGTAAACCCCTGAAATAACTACCTTTTCTTTCATTCCTACTATTCTACCAATGCCTGTAAGGATTCTGGTCATACTGATCCAACCTTCTAGGATTATGTCGTTTGGGTTCCACAAAATTGCAATTCCTCCTTCAGATCCAATAGCATCTTGCCCCATAACTTCGTATTGAAGCTTATTTTTTTTTATTATTTCTTCCAACTGTTGCACTGTAATTTTCGTTTCCTGAAGAATCATAATACTCGGTTTATCCTTTTTCAATTTCTCTTTCATGTACCTCTGTTTTCCTTTACTATTCAGACCCCTAATATTCCAGCTGATGATAATCATTTAAAACTTTTGAGAGGGGGGGAAGAATACCTCTGACAGAGGTATCACTTTACCTGAATTTATCAGCGTTTCTCCAACAGTCTGAATGGCTTCACTCAACGTTTTCCGTCCTCTTTTCCTGCTGTTTTTGCCAGAGCCGTCCATTCCCATCTGACTATTCTCCTGTTCACTTGCTATGGTTATCTGTTTATCCATGTTCTCCCCTTTTTTTTCCTTGTACTTTTGAAATGCTTCTTTGTACAGTTGTTTCTGTCTCTCTGGTATGAATCTGTTATCCAGGTTTTTCCATTCCTGAATTAATTGTTTCATGATTTTTTCCTCCTCCACCTCATTTTCCTTCTGGCTTTCCACTTCCATCTGGGTTTGGTTTGTTACTGCTTCTGACTTTCCCACAGCCCCTTCTTCAGCTACTTTCCCCGTATCTGTTTCTTTTCCTTTTATTTCTTTAACTATTTCCATTGGCGTATTTCCAAGATCTTCTTCTTCCTCCAGGTTCACTTCATAATCCTCGTTTTCTTCTTGGAGGATTTGAAACTTGTTTTGACTCGCTGTATTAAGGGGCTTTTCTTGTGTCTGAGTTTTGGAGCCATCTTTGCCTTGTTTCTTCCTTCTTATAACCTGTTGAAAATCCCTATCTGCCTCCTCCGTTTTTTCTGGTTCTCTTTGTTGTTCTTCTTGATTTCTATCAAACCTTTCCTCCTTATTCAGCGGACATTGTCTATATAGATGGCCGTATTCATGGCACTTTCGGCACCTGAACGGAATATGTTCATAGTCTATTGGCTGTTGCCAGATTTCATCATGATATTCTAGCTCAATATATTCTGGAAGGGGCTCTGCTATATTCATATATACACAGAGCCTTGCATATGATGTATACTTGCCTCGCTTTGTTGCCTCTGCTATTTTGACAAAGCCCCCGATTGTTTTCCCAATCCCCTCTAGTATTTCAGGATCCCAAAATTCCACTGGTAAACCAAACAATCTAACCCAGATTGGGGCAGCCAACATTCTTTCTTTTTCAGGGTTATATCTTTCTTCCCAGTATTTCATAAACAGACCCGCATTATTCATAAAATACGGTCCTTCCTCAAAAACCCTTTCTTTGTCCTCCAGATTCGCGAAGATGGCTGTAAAAAACCCTTTTGCTCCCAGTTTCAGATCTATATGTCCTTTTGGTCTCCACCTTTGATAAATCCACCTATATAGTTCTTTCTCAGTTGGAAAATACCCTACAAACTTGCATATCAGTGCATGGTCCTTCATGTATCAATTATATTCCTCAAGTTTGTTGTTGGGTATGACATATCTAGGTTGTTTTTGTGCCCTTGGAAGACATTTCCCACCCATCCTCTTTTGCCATAGGTTACCCATCACTGGTGCGTTATTCTCCTTCAGATTACGCTGCGTTCCGCTTGCACTGGTTTCACCTGCTACAACATTTTTATAGGAGGGGATCTCTCCCCTCCCCTGCCGATTTTCCATTTCCTCCTCAGCTCTAATACTTTTAATGTTTATCCTCATTCCTCTGCTGAATACTTATCACTTAATTTGTTTATGCTCCGAGATTACCTTGCTCAATCTGCCTGCCGAGCCGCTCTTCGACTTCTGCCCCACGATTTCCGCCTGCAGCTCTGGATTGTTGCCCTGTCCGCTTACCCTAGCCTGCAAACGCACCCGTGAACCCTAGCCTCCCAAGTGGCATATGATTATCCAGCTATAATGTCTTTTTAATCTAATTCAGGTAGAATAAATTTTATTGAAGGTCGTAAGAATGCTCAAAAAAATAGCAGAAATATTGTTCTTTGCTAAAAACGAGGTCCAACAATCTAGATTTGGGAATGAGAAGACTAATCTAAGAAAATCAATGCTTATTATGAACTTCAGAAGCATTTTAAAGGATGAAATAATTCTTGTGATCCTACAAAAGAACTTACATCGACCATTTAGCTCAATCCTACAACAAGAAATCATTAATACTAAATGCAGAAGTAGAAAGAAATAAAAACTAAAGATGCATGTGAATAAGCAATCACAAGAAGGAAAGAAAATGATATAAAAGGGCTATGAGGTTCCTGGCATGGCCAAGCCCAAGGAATATTAAATACCTATGGAGAATAATAAGATTTAGAAGCTGAACATGACACCAATCTTCATTATTTTCATTAATCAAATTACATCCGTACAAGAAAATACAATGGAGCTGTAAAAATACAAGCTCTCTCCACACTAACACTAATGAAAAAAATCTCCCTAAAGAAGAATTGGACTTGGCACTTATAAAAAATTATTAGGAATCATTCCCCATGAATGGACGAATTTTTCCACACCAAAATCCCTTCATTAGTGGATCTAGTCCCGAATACTAGGAATTTGAATTAAATGGCAGGGAACACTTTCCTAAATTTTCTCAATCATTCCCTAGAGGAAAATTCGAATTTTTACTTATAAAAAATAATTAAGAATCATTCCCCATGGATGGAGGAAGCTTTCGCCATTGAAATCCCTTGATTAGTTGATCTACTCCCTTAATTGGTGGATCTTCTAACTTGATTAGTGGAACACATTCCTAGATTTTCTCAATCATTGGAGTTCCAAAATTTGTGCAATAATTCCATAATATATTGTTGACTTATTATTTATTATTGATTCTCCATTAGTAGGGAATAATTTCCTAAATTATATCCTCCTCCAACTCTTCATAATCTGCCCAATATTCTCATAATATTCAACAAAAAAAAAATATTACACACAAATATTCAATTATTCATAAACCATCCCAATGAATATATTAAAGTTAAAAATAAATTATCTAATGCAAAAAAATAGGTTTAATGTGCTGAAGTAAGGTCATAGGCCTTAATTTATGTTTTAAATTAGAGGCACGGGCCTTAATTTATGTCTAATTTAGACGCCCATCAATATGTTCCTCAAGTAACAAAATAAGTACAAAAAGTTAGCACCCAAGTATTGTGGCCCATATAAGGTGTTGTAGAGGATTGTAAGTGTGACTTAAAAATTGACTCTCCTAAGTCAAACTAAAGCCAATTCCGATGGAGGAAAGAATCGTTTTAAGTGCTTTGTTCAAGGGAGACACAACTGACTCTTGTTGCCAACAATGATGGAGGTAAAGTCATCTTCCCGCCCTTTTGGGAATATATTATTTTTTTTTATTTTTACAATTTGGGAAGGCTGAAAAAAAAAATAAAATTTGATGGCATAGTGGAAAGAACGAGTGTCCAAATATAGATGCGCTAGTTCCTAGGAGGGGAACATTCGTATTCTCAATTCAATGTGATGAAATTGGTCAATGACACTCAGTGTTCTTTCCATGGTCATAAGGTTTCAAGTTGTAGAGGCTAAGTGATTACAAGGTTTATTTTGTAGAATGTCATGGTCAGAAAGGGGCTATACGCAAGTCCAAGTGATGTCGGCTTGAGACCAAAATGTAAAAATAGTCAACATGCAATGCAACAATACACCTCAACATGTGGGAGCCTCTAGGATATAAAGCCATAAATATGACGAAGAAGAAGGAGAATGGAGCTTCATCGCAAAAAGTCATGGTGGGACTTAAGAGGACTCTCGAACCTGCTCAATCTTTACAGCATATGCTAGATATGTCAGCAATGGTCTAACTAGGAAACCCATGTAAAGGAATGTTCTACCAACATGTCATGATTTTATAAGTTGACAATTGAAGATGGTTTTAAGAATCATAACATAATGGGGTCAGCCCTAAGGAAATATATCGCAATATGGAGGCTAGAATGCATAATGCAATGGAAAAGTGTCTTTTCCTAACAAATGTGCCAGTTACAAAAAATGATACCTGCCATGATAGGTTAGCGGTTATGGAATCGTAATGGTAGACACAATCTCAAAGTATTCATTTTAACCTGAAATACAACCTATCCCAGCACTTAAGGCCAAAAGGTTACGAAGTTTATAGAAATAAAAGATAAACTTTGTAAAAGTGTGTTTTAAAAGGTTTTTCAACTCATAAGTTATCAATAGACCTTTTAGCCCAAATAAACTCATTTGTGTTTCGAACAATTAAGAGGAGCTCTGGAGAAAAAAAACATCAACCACAATCCACCCAATTTCTCAACTTGAACAATTACTAAATTCCCAAGTATTCCCAAATTCGATTGTTTGATTAATGGATGTGCATTTCAAAAAAAAAAAAAAGTTTTTTTACCATAAAGAATTTGTTCTTATATTTTTCTCTGCACGTACGTGGGTTGGTCATATTGAATCTGTGTATGAAGTAAACCTATGTGTGCACACTGAAAAAATTTAAACTATGATTTTTAATGGATGAAATTTTTTCAATTGCGGGATGAATATCACATGGAAATAAAGAGAGCATAGTGTAGTAGACAATGAAGTAATGAATGACTCACTATCACTGGATGCATTGATAGGGCGTGGATTGTTAAAAATGTCAAAATGTTGAATATGAAAATCAACAAAGGATTGTTGGAGATGCTCGTGAATTACTAGGATCCAAAACGACATGATTTTATGATTGATCAAATTTCCTTGTGAATTGAAGTAGAAGATATCTACTTGATCACTGGACTTTCTTGAACAGGAGAGTCAGTTAACTTGCAAGGGAAGGCCTGAGGGAGTCTTAGTGTAGATGATTATATTCACATATATTTCCCCATAAATAATGAGAAGGTAGGGACACAAATCCTAATAAAGAATGTGAAGAGTGTACCCCTCAGAATTATCCTTTTGACTATTGGGAGGGTAGCAAGTTCAGATTCATTACACTAGGCATCGCGTGTTAAAATGAGCCTAGTAGTGGATTTCCTCACCATAGTATTTGATTTGTGTACAACCCTCCTGATCAATATGAAGAAGAAACTCACTTCTATAAAAAATAGTAATACCAAACATTGTGGGTATGATACCACACTTTTCAATTTATTCTTTGAGAGGATGCTAGGGCTTTGAACCAAAGTGCTCTCTACCATCAGTAACCCAAGAGCTCCACGTATATGTAGATGTGCTAATTTGATGAAGAGACTAGGTGGTGACAAGGTCCTTAGAACAATGTTTGGTGACAATTTTTTCCTTTGGTGGGAACAACAAGTCATTGTCATCGAGGACAAACCTTACATAGGTATGGACTTCAAAGTGGATCTAGATATATTGCTTCAACCAGATGATGCATGGGGTGCCATAGGTAAAAATATTTTTAAGTTTTTTAAAGTTATTTGATTTTTTTTTTGGATTTCAAAAATTTATGATTTTTTTTCTTATGAGACAAATATTGTTACAAAATTATTTGATCATGATACAGATGTGGGACGACTAAGACTTGAGGGTCTACCCATGCATAGGGATTGTGGAAGAGAATGGAGAGTACCACAACGGAGAGTGAGAGACTCCTCCATACTGTACACAGGAACTTGGAGATGCTAACTCACCAGGTGCATATGGTGGCGATAAAGGATCTACTAGAGGCTATAGAGAGACCTGTGGTAGGAGTACCACAATATTGGATGCGGATTTTATGATGGGTGGCTAATGCCACCATCTTCTGCTGAAATTTTGATCTGGGACTGGACCCATAGATGTAGATTAAATATGTCAAAATTTTGATAAGCATGATTGGGCTTGAGATGTAATTTTGGTAGGACATTTTTGTCCTGATTTTGTAAAACATTTTGAACAAAAAATTATATCTATATACAAATGGTTTCATAATGTGATGATAATATATATGTATGATGTTGAATTATTTTTTATTTCGAATGTGATGAATGATTAATATGCCAATCTAAATCTTGATTAGCTACGAAATCAACAACTGAATTTTTTGATTGTGGAATATGAATAAATGAGATCAAATTAAATGATCATTTTAATAAATACACTCTTAGAAATTGGTGATATAAATAAGGATCTCTCACATGATTGATGTTGTTTAACTGAGAAACTAGTAGTTGTGAATCCAAGTATATTACTACCGAATCAATACCAAGAGACTTTGCTTCAGATAGTAGGTTAACCAAAATAGTATATTCATAAATATTGTTTGAAGCACGGTCGATGCATATGCCTCTTGAAACAAAAACTAACAGGATGGGTAGTAAATTACCAAATTCCATGTATGTCGACTAGCACAATCAATGAACCCTAGATATACCAAGCTTTCCATCGATGCCTGCCAAAGAAGATCGAAATATCGATATCACTATGAAACCTATATACAGATATGTGCAAATACATACAATATCTACAGCCAAGAAAATGCTAGGAAACCTAAGCATAATATTTTTTAAGATAGAGGTCATTTCTAGGGTCCGACAACTCATTTCTGTCAAAATAAACCAATTTGTAAGCTCCCTTTTTTAATACTTTTTTAACGATAAAAGGATCGTACCACATCGGTTTACACTTACCTTCCCCCAAGGTGTATTTTTCTTTGTCATAGAGTAGGACAGGGTCACCTTCAGGGAAAACGCTAGGATGTACAACCTTATCATAATGGGCTTTCACTCTTTCTTTATGAGATTCATTTATTGTGGGAGCATCTTGACGTTGATCGTCAATATGGTCAAAATGAACGAGGCATTTGTCAAGATTAGAAGTGTCTGGAAGGACTTCCACAACTAATTTAAGAGAAGGAATTTTGACATTCCATAGGGAATATTTTTTCCAAACCATAAACTAGTTGAAAAGAAGTGAAACTCATAGCAGTGTTAATCGACATCTAGTATGCCTAATGCATAGGATATAACATGATATGGAAATTCGATCAAGCCTTATTAATTATCCTTTGTGGGATAACCTTCATGGATTTATTCACAACTTTCACCTAACCATTGGCCTGACGATAGTAAGGAGACAAATGCTCCTACCGTAAACCCAACTTGAGAGCTAGTTCATCCATAATCTTATTCTGGAAATGAATACCATGGTGAGTGATAATATCTTTTTGAATAATCAAACCAGAAATGAGTTGGCTGAAAAGAAACAGGGTTTTAGTTTCACCATCATCCACTACAGTATGCATAACTTGACCCACTTGGTAAAGTAGTTCAGTGGTACAAAAATATACTTATGACCCTTTATCGAAGGCGGGTTACAAGTTTTAAAATCAATGCCCCATTTTGTGAATGGATCGATGGTGATAACAGGAAAAAGAGGAGTTGGATGAGCGCGCTTTTTCCAAGTATAAACCTAACAAGGATGCCATTTTTTTAGCGCTTCAACACAATCTTCAAAAATTGAAGGCCAAAAATACCTTGCACACAAGATTTTTTGTAATGTAACAAGCCCAAATAGATGACCACCACAAGGTCCACTATGGAAATTATTCAACACTAACTCAACTTATTTTAAGGTTAAGTAGTGTCCAAGTATTAAATCAACCCCATGAGGATATAAAGTGTCACCGATAATAATATAACCTTTCTCTAAGTGATGCAATTTGTTTTTCTCGTCCTTTCAAAAGTAGGGGAAAAATCGAAGTATGAAGATATGTGTAGGAATTTACATAAGCTTCTCTCATGAACGGTCACCCTACAAATGACCCTCCATGCTCTTTAAATAGGAATCATGGAAAAATCGTGTGTTAAGCTATGAATCAAGTGTCAGTAATACTGAGGAGAGAATGAACCGCCAGATCACTTAATTTTTAGAACATATTGTGACCATTGGATTGTAAGTTACAAAAGTACATAGTAAAGAAACACACTTTACCTAACACTACACTATACCAAGTTATACTTAATGATTTCCTATGTGTTACAATATCCTAACAATATGTAACGATATTTCCATACCATGGCTATTGTGAAGAAATAAGAAAAATATGACCCTCAGGGAATGACTCCTCATAAACTATTTCTTCTTCACAAGGAAACTCTAAGATTAATTCTGAAAATACAAACGATTTCTTAGATTTGGCTAACAATAACCTGACCTCAAACTCTTGCAAAATAACAATCCATTTGTTATATTTCCCCCTGTCACTCGCGTCATGAAAACAAACTTAAACGGATTGACAAGCGCCAAGACAAAAGTATTCCTGAGAAAAATATAGTGTCTAAATCATTGAACAGCATAAACATCTGCGAAAGGTAATTTCTCTAAATGATAATATCAAAGTTGAGGACATACTAAGCCTCGACTCAGATAATAAATCACATGCTCTTGGAGAGCATTGTCTTCCTCAACCAAACCCATACCAATGGTAGATTTCACCGCAACGTGATATAAGACAAAATCTCTGCTATAATCGGGTGGACTCAGTAATAGAGTAGAGGTCAATTCTTTTTTCAACACATCAAATGAGCGGTGAGAGAAATCGTCGCATAGAAACGAAACTCCTTTCTTTAGTAAGCACATAAATTCCTTTGTAATCTTAACGTAATTGACGATAAATATCCTCTAGAAATTGGCTTTTCCTTGGTGATCTTAAATGAAAATTTGTTAGTTAGTTGTTCATAATGGATGAGTTCATCACATGAGAAATTAATTGTAAATAACTTAAAAAAAAATTATGAAAATCAAGAAGATAAGGAATATCGATGTTGATGAAGGAGTTCGTCCGTCCAGGATTATGTCTCCGGGTCTGCCTCAAAATGAGTTACTTTTCTATTAGAAGAGCTTCAAAAAATTCTTTACATGTGGATTTACCAGTCGATCTATGCTCGTAGGCACTATTGGACACTTGTAGAGAGAAGCCTTATTCAAGAACTTTCTATTATATGTATTCATTCCTAAATAGGCCCAACAGTGGTAAGGAAATGCTCAAAAGAGCTTCTGCAGACAAATGTCAAACTCAGAACTATCATTTGAAGTGTGGCCTCTATCCTGTGCTTATAAAATATAAAAAGAGTTTATGCGATCCAAACTACCACTCTTCTTCTTCTCCTTTCCAAGACCTCAAAATATTGTCTTTAACGAAACTATGATTTCTTCAAAGTGTCTGTATAAAGGATGGATTTCCACCTCCTTTTATACTAGAATCTCAAACGAAAGTTGGAATGTTGTTTTAACAAATTCTTTATGCTCCAATTACAGATCTCGGTGCTTGATACATTATCAATTTATTTTTAACAAACCTTATCATAATTATCCATATAGCCCAAACATGTGGATAACCAATCCCGACGTTCCTGCAACTGAGGCAATCGAATTGCTAAGTATTGTCTATACTTTCTTGATTATCACACTTGATTTTGGTGGATGGATGCATATTCCATCTTGTCGCATTTATCTTTGCACGATAGCAACCTTGGCTCCATCATTCTTGCATGGACTACTGACTTGGCTCATCCATTTTGCAAATCTCCATGATATGACCAGATTTGCAATGGATTTTTCTTGTTGGATTCCACATAACCAGCAGTTCCATGCTACATGGAAAACTGTCTATGGACTGCACTATAATCCTGTTGACATAGCCAAATCTCGTGGCATAGACTTCGCACAACTGGCTTCACCAAATGGGCTACCATGCAACCTCTTGAATCCATTGAATGTCTTGACGTAACCACCTTGGCTCCGTCGAGCTCTCACTCCTGCTATGAACCTCTGCTAGTTGATCTGGATCCTGTGCCTTTGGATATACCTCCATTATATGGTAAATAACCTGTTATGGCCTAAAAATTGATCCCGTGCAACATAACTCTCTCAAATGCTACCTCGACATCGTTAACTCCATGCAGTTTATATGTTATAACGTTCCACACCGGACATGGTTATACAAACAAAATATGTTGTAACTTTGTAATATCTCCAACTTATGCACCATGACGTGGATTGTACTAACATTTTGATGCGATAATATTACATATACCCTTTAATAATGGTATCGACATAGTTTCAATGTGTCGTAATAACACTATTTACAAACTTTAGCATATAGTTTGACAATGTCACATAAACAATCCGCCATTTGACTCATATTTAATATGTGCTCATAACCATTGCCACCTTTTCCTTAGCTCCACATGCTTTTGCATTTTAATAATGCACCCATGCTTAATTCCTTTCACCTTAGGTTTAGACCATAGTAACATGCGCCCATTTTGTAATGCATCATAGTATTAAAGCCATAGGTTAGCATATTAGGTAACATGTGCACCACATTGTAATGTTTTGACATCATTAACATAATTTGACCCTTAACTTGTGCCCAAATATAAAATGTGAAAAAACCATTAATCAACATCTATTTCTTGCCATCATTCTTTTGCAGTAACCTGGAGATGAATTGTTTGCTTTTGAACTACAACAAGTCACGTAGTCAACAAGGACTTCTTCGACACCTCAACTTTGTTAGATGATTCCTTGATCATTGTAAGGCCAAATAGAAATCCATAGACATCACCAAAATCGGTGCCTCGAACCACTCGTCTTGGAACTAGTTTCGCAATCAACTGAGACAATCAAACTTTGCACAGGTCGAGAACAACTTTGCCACCTAGGACCATCTTGGTCATGAACATATGGTAATATTTTGACTTCACTTGCAAAATCCATTCTCAATCACACCTCCCAACAGAAATAACTTTTGGACCTCAAAAAGTTTTATTAGAACCATGAACTTTATTAAAAATATTAGTTAACATAAAAACCATCTAGACTCTAGTTACAAACTTTGACTAGGCCTATTGTCAACATTTTACAAACTCAAAATTTATACATATGGAATTTTATTTGCCCAGTTCCAATCTAGAGACTAAAGTTCCTCATTTCCGCGTGCTTTTGTTGTCTCTTACTCTATTGATATTGATGTTGTGTCTTGAGGTAGCATTAGACATTTACTTGTCGAATTCCCTTTCCACTTGCAATGTTACAAACTCATTCTCCATTGTTTGTTGTAGGTGCATTTTTATTTGACTTTCCCATACTTTGTCTGTATGTTTCAGAGTCCTTACCTCACTGAAGTAAGGACTTCTCAAGATGCTTCTTTACTAGCACTGCTACATCATCTTTCTATGGCTGGTTCTTGATAGCACTTACTTTCTTGATGAAATTTTTCTGCTTCCAACATTCTTATACACAATGTGAATTACTACCACAAAATGTACATGGTTAAATCCTCTTGATAAATTTTAACATTAAGATTTTACTTAAGGATTCACCTTTTGAATCACTGCTTGATTGATTCAATACGTTACCTTTTTGGTCCTGCTGCTTTTTTGGCATTAGATCTTGGTGTAGGGACCAACATCGATCCACAATGTGACCTCTATTCCCGTATTAGTAACATATTATTTGATCATAACCCAAACCTTCATGTTGTGGCCTTTCCTGCATGGAGATCGGTTGGAGTCTTCCCTAGCTTTGTTTGCAAATACCTTGTCGTTCCTCATAACCCATCATCTTGTTGTGGGGAAAAATGCCTATGTAGGACGATCCTATCCACCTAAGGTGTGACAGTGCCTTAGCAACAAACAGAGACAGCTATTCTAGTATTCTTCCTTTATGAATTAAGAATGAAGAGAGATAGATGGACTAACCGGTGTCTTCCGTTTGTCCCTCGATCCGGTCTCTCTTCTCTTTGAGGGTTCCCAGCTACTTGCCTTCTCGCTCGCCCAGCTTCAAGAGGTTTCTGCAAGATCACAAGAATAGAACACTACACAAGACATGGATTCATATTCATAACTAGTTCAGGATTAGAAATAAACTAAACATACTAATGCAATCATACATCAAAGATACATCAGTATATAGGAGAAACCAAGATAGCTTTATTGATGAATAACAAGGTTCAGGAAGAGATACAACCCAAAGGGCTCCAATCCAGCATCTCCTTCCCAGCAAATGGAATTCCTGTCTTCACCCCCTTCAAAGCATTAAGCACCCAATAGTTCCAGTTTCAAACCAACAGCAATTCTTTGCAATAACGAAATTCCAGCCTCTTGGATCTCATGGAGGAGAGATCCATATATAGATGTTTGGAGAGAGGATGAGTCAGCTTGAGATCTGACTAGGGTCCTCTCCCTCTGTCAGTTCTTGATTCCACTTGGAGGTTCTTGCTTCCACTTAGAGATTTGGAACCTCTTACTCATCACCAGTCGAATTCCCTGAGGCAAGTGTCATTTTGGAAGCTTCCTGGGTTTTGACACCTTGAGAAATGAGCCTGCCACATGTCCACTCTCATTCAGCGCAGGTATCCAGTGTTCCCTTTGACATTCAACGCAAGTAGCCAGTGTTGGCTTTGACATTCAGCGCAAACAACCAGTGTAGCCACTGAAATGATCCTGAATTGACTTGTTTTTGAGCAGTTTCTGGTGGAGAACTTCTGTGAATTGCTGTGGTTTGTTAGCCTTGTTCCTCTAGCGGTAGGAACAACATGTTTAGGGACTTTGGATCCCTTAGATTATGGACATTTCATGCTCAATGCTATAAGGCACAAAAATGTCTATAACAATTGCCCCCTAAAGTATGAGGCTGTTTATCGGGCGAAATGCTTTATCAGGGGGATCCGAAGTTCATCCAATGCTGAGAGGAGACCTGTAATAAGATACAATACAATACATTATTTTTCATACTGCCTTCATGATCTAGCTGAGGCGGGCATTCCCATGCTTAGCTTTATAAATTCATTTTTCTGTACATAGAACAGACAATCGTCCGGTGGTAGACTGATAATTTTGATGAAATTATCATCCTTTGAGTAGGATGATTATCTGCTGCAATGATGTACATGTCAATATATTTATTTTTCCTGAATATATATCGCAGCCCGAATGGATGAAACTAGATCCAGGGTCTTCAAACTCGTTCGATCTTCACTCTAAGTACAAGTCGATCCATTTGAGAAATATTCTGAAGTCGAACATGGAAAGACATCGCTTGATTACCGGTCAATGATGTAAACCGTTAACAAGCACGAGAGGAATCACCGATAATGATAATGACCCTCAAGGTACTGCAGTACAATTCACGTGGTGTGAATAAAGGACTTGGCCTCGAACACCACGCAAAATATTTCGGTTGAAGGTCATTGATGTATACCTGTCGCCGGAAGTGAGAAACTTGCCATTGAGGCATGCAAGCTTCAAAGTACTGAAAGGGTTGTTCCTAGATCAACTTCTTGGATAATGAGCTAATGTTGACAAGAAGCGATCCATCAAAGGAGGGACTTAATGAATCCCACATCAGTGACGCAGAATGGAGCTAATGATTTTAATGGAGGTGAAAACGATCTGTGACATATGATTCAGGGTGGCGGTCATGAAAGGAATAAGGATAATGTATGGTAGTGGATGGGACACGGGTGACTTTTCTGAACGACTTCTCTTGAACATATGGCGACACTGATGCGATGGATTGGTAGCATTACCCCAAATATGGATGGTATGGCGAGACCATGGATGTGACCGGTGAATGGAACAACCCAACTCGACTGTGGTATGGAGGAAAAGTGTCATGTTCAAGAGCGACTTGCTACCATCAAAGTTTTCTTTAGTTTCTCCCAATTTTTCCCCAGTCATTGCTAACCAGTACCTCTTTATTTTTGTCAAGCTTGAGGAGGATAACATATGCTTGTTCTATAACCTGCCCTTCGGGCAAGCCCATCACTATATTTTAACGAGCCTAGCGATGGTGAAACTTGTTCTCGTCTAAAGACAAGTTTGTCGCTATTTAATGATTTTAACGAGTCTAACGACAAGGATATCTCGGTCCTTTTCATTTTTAGAGAGTCTGAAAAGGTACATAAAGTTAACTCCAAAAGTCCTTTTTCGTCATCTAATCCCTTAAGTCTGAAAAAGTATAAAACAATACAGAAGGGATGAGTTTTCAATAGTTTTAACGAGCCGAATAAAACAAGTGCTCGATCTTTTTGTGCAATAATCCCTCAGGTCCAAAAAGATTAAAATCTAGAGGAGGGATAGCTCTTCCGGTCGCTTTAACGAGCTGGGAGGCCAAAACTCGGAAATCTTTTCATATTTTACGAGTTAGTTGAAAAGAGCTTAAAGAAGACTCATCTTTTGAGGAACGAGTGATAAACAGGGTTAGCAGCTGATTCCAGGTACAGGTTGGAATTTTCCAATCACGGCAGTGTCCCAAGGATGGCTAGGTGAAATCACTCTTCGCAGCTGTTCCTCAAAATGGGTAAACAAACATATGGAGGTGAACGATCGGCCAAATGAAAAGTGGAGATGACGGTGCAAACATGACCAAGGCTTTAATGGCTGATGATATTACTTCACAGTGGTTATTTACCGAGATAGTTCATTTTTTAACGAGCTTAAACGTGGGTGGAAACATTTGCTCGATCTTATGTTTATTTTTTAACGAGCATGAACTATGTGCTAAAACTGCTCGGATCTTGCGTTTATTTTTTAACGAGCATGAACTTTGTGCTAAAACTGCTCGATTAGGGTTTTTTTTTTTTTAACGAGCTTGAACCCTATGGTAACACTGCTCATGATAAGTTTGCATGCCCCCAGCATAATAACGCAAATCGAGGTGCATGCCCCCCAAGCTTCATTGCATTCAACTTGGTGGTTGGAATGAAGGTTTACCTTTGAGATTTGGAAAGGGGATTGTTTTCATTTTTTAATGAGGTTGACACAATAAAAGAACTATCTTCATGACTCCTTGTTTCATTTTTTAACGAGGTTGACATGAGATAAGAACCGTCCTCAGAGCCCATTGTATTTACAATATTTCTATTAGGGCGATGATCCATGCTGACAAAATGTTTAGGAATCTTCCGAATCCATTAGATATAGAAGATTTCATATTGTAGGTTTCCACTGTGGCTACTTCCGCCAGATTACTCGCAGGCGATAAGGCAAAAGTACCCATTAAGGCAAGGTCTTTTAGGAGACCTACTCCAATGTTTTGAAGCGAATGATTGCTTCCATGGATCGTTGGAGTGCTTCCCGTAACTTGTGAACTGTCGGGGAGGAATGTTTGTTGGTCGACGACCATAATTCCTCCTTGAAAGGGAAATGCAATCTTCCTGAAGTAGGTCGACACAACTGCGGCCATGGCATATATCCAGGGCCTTCCCAGTAGGATGTTGTAATCGAGGTTTCCATCGATTACTTCAACATCAACTTCTACTGTGTTGCCCCCAATTCAACTTGCAAGTTACTTAAAATCCCGTATGGAGTGTATGATCGTCCATCAAATGATTTTAACGTCGTTGACAATTTTGACAAGGGTGGTGAGCCTAAAATTTTCCAGCAACTCATCGACATAAGACATGTAGATGCCCCCTCATCAATAATTATTAGATGAACAGTTTTGTTGAGGGCTTTCACTTGAATAAGGAAAGCTAGTTGAGCTGGTAACTGAGGGTCATATCCTTTATGATCAAAGGCCACAAGATTGGAATCCATTGGGCCAATCCCACCTATTGCTGATAATAAAGTTTGCTCTTGGGAGGGGGAATTTTGCGGTACCTCAAGTGTCGACATAGCGGACGACGATTGGGCTAGGTCCTCTACTATATTATAATTCTGTGCTACTTTGGCACAAGGATTAAATGTCGATTTGTGTACTACTCCCTTTTGCGACTTTATCATTGGTTTAGGAATGATGGGTGGCACAACTTCGGTCAAAGTTGTCATCGAACTACTAGGTTGTTCATTAGTCTTGTTATTTGACAGTTGTGGATTCCCGTAATCTTTATTCCTTGTCAAAGCATCATTCTTCTACTTTGAGGTATACAACATAAGCACTTGGGATCGGGAAGCATTTTGATTAGCAACCAGTTTGGTTCCTGGGCTTGGAAACGGATCAGTCAATAGCGCTGGGGTTTTTGAACTCTTAAAGAGTTTCTTAACTTTAGCTATATGTGGACAATCTCTCGTCCAATGATCCTCATCGCATATATGACACCCCGCAGGGGGTTTCCTTTTTCTCCCTTTCTTTTTCTTCTTGCCCCCTGGATGCTTCAGTTGTTTGCCCTTGTCGGTCGACATGACATTTACTTCCGAGGCAAGAAGTTCCTCATTTGCATTTTGACTAGAAATCTTACAGGCCTTTTTAGATGTAGCCTTTGTCTATTTCGTGTCTGTCGCGCCAATCACGCCATCGCTGGCGTGAGAGTCATTGTTTGATTTAGGAGGAGGAGGAATTGAGAATTCCGGTCTAGGGGCGTCGAGTATTTTGTCGTAGAGCGTGCCAGACTGAGTATAGACGAAGTCTAGATATTGCGTATGAGCAATAACTTGCTCTTCCGTTACGACTCCCCCCTTTGCCACATCTTCCGTTATGGCAGGAAGTAACGACTTGATAAACCATTCAGCTAATAGCTGATCGGGAACGTACGTTTTTACCATCCTACGACGACGTCGCCACTCATGTATATGATTAGATATGTGAGTGGCCGTTGTCTGCTTGAAGTTGGTTAAGATTTCTATTCCTGTTTCATACCTTATCGGTAATTGAAAATGGGTTAAGAAAGTCGTGGCTAGGGAGCTGAAATTGTCAAACGAGGCTCTAGGTAATTCAATATACCATTTCGCCGCTGGACCCGTTAACGTCCTCTGGAAGAGGCGAAGCCTTATCGAATCATCATTTAGGGTGTTTGATGAACACCACAGATGAAAAGTCATCACGTGATTCGATGGGTCTTCACCTGGATTTCCATTGAATTTAGGAATGTCAGATGGAAGTTTGTGAGGAATCGCTGGCCACCAAGGGGCGTAAGCAATCAGATCGTTGGTTAACCGGTGTAAATCGGGTAACTCTAAAGTTGCCACGAATGGTAACTGTTGATTCAGGTTAGGTGAAGCATACCCAGGGTATGATGGAATCACTTGAGCAGTGGGCCTTTGCATACCAGCATAATGTAATTGATGTTGGCATGACTGATACGGTTGGTTGACTTGACCACCGTAAAGTGGTTGGTTTTGACCGTTTTGAATGTACGGTTTTCCACTGTTCGCAAAGATCTGCTGCTCAGAACCTTGGTACACTTGCTGGAATTGTGGTTGTTGGTATTGCACCAGCCACGGTTATGAAGCCATGCTCTGTTGTGCTATACTAACCGTTGGACCAAGGTGTGGGGTAATTGTACCCTTTTGGACCTGTGTCGCCCCACCGGTAGGCGATTGTGGTTGAGTCACAGGGTCAAGGGGTTGTTGCATTACAACCTGAGAAATCTGAGGTTGACACACAACAGGCAACGTTTGAACTTGCGACACTATCACAATAGTCGGTGTGGTAGGGATGTTCGACATAGGTACACATTGTTGCATAGAATACACAACCCTTGGTTGTTGCGGTAGCATAGGTACCCAACCACTTGATGTAACTCCAGTATAACCTGAATACTGTTGTGAACTCCCGTATGGATACCCTCCCGGAGGGGGTAATGAAAGGGCATACTGCCCCCCATACGGTAGCAATCCAGAACTCAAGGGGATTGTTTGTCCTTGGGGACTGGATTGCCCAAATTGACCTCCAAATGGATCAATCTGGCGAGTCTCAACATAAGAGTTGCCGGATATTATTCCGGAGGAACAAACTGGAACGGACCACGCTGTCGAAATAGTCCCTTGGTGGACTCCTTCTAGCGGTTGTGAGCTAGTCAGGATAGATGGTATGCCGGCAAACATTGTCGGAGTGATGGCAGGGGCTTCTGCTGTCGCTGTGTCATTCGACACAGTCCTAGATGTTGATGGTTGTTCAGACATTTTGAGTCTATCCAATAGATTGCCTAGTGATTCTACAGGAACTTCCACTTGTGGTAGACTAACTTCTGATGTAGAAGGAAATAGAGTGACCCCTACTCCAAAATTTGTTGGAGTACTTGCTTGCGGATCCTCTACAATTTCTTCTATCGCAATCAAACCAGGTGGAAGAGGAAGACCGTCAGGTCCGTAAAATATTTCTGGTGCCGAAGAAGGGGTTGAATCGACAACGACAGTTGTTTGAGGAGCAAGACTCTCTGAACCGGTCACAGATGGAACTGGTTCAGTAACGCAAGTATTTTCCCCCAGACTAGGATCAGTGTTACTGTCCCTCTGTGGCTGTTGAACTTCTTCTGTAGAGGCACGGTTTCCAGAAATGTTTGGAGTAACCGAAATCTCAGATGTCGTTGGAACACTTGTTCTAACTTTGATAGGAGATTTCGAACTGGTTAAACGAGTTCGCTTTGTCCGTACTGTTTTCGATTCCGGAGACAAAGACGATTGATTCGTAAGCCTCCGCGAACGACGGGGTTTCAATTGACTTTCTTCCACGGTTGCGGATTACTCGATCAACCAAAATACAAAAGGGGAAAGTGTGTTTCCGAATTAAATGAATTTTTTAGATGCTTTTAGACACAACTTGCTTTTTCACTTTTAAAGAGTCGAGAAAAAGCTAAAGATGACTCTAGTCTCCTTCGATGTTTTAACGAGCCCGAAGTGACAAATGCTCGGATGGACTTTTTCCGTTATAGAGTCTGAAAAAGGCCAAAAGGAACTTCTCTAGAGTTCTAGGCAGAGGGTGTGCCAAACTTTTCGCAAAAACGCAGAATACTTTTTAGGGTACGGGCGGTCGATCTTCCTGAATGCTGTGTTCAGTGCATTGCGATCAGTAGGGCAGCCGACACGGCTTCCTAAGGATAAAGGTTTTATTCCTATAGGGGTCTCCCAATATATACGCGACGGTACGTGGGAGCACAATCCGTACTGGCGCTGTCGTCCCTCAGGAGGAATCACCCACCATCCACGAGATCGATAGTCACTAGGCTTTACGACGCTGGAACACGTCTCTAGCCTAGACCTCTATGTTGTGCGTTATGTTACAAAGCGTTGTTAAGTTCATTCAATTTATTTTAGGTTGATCTATTTAAAGTTTGCCTTTCAAGGTTCACCACGAGATGTATGAAACAATTCCTAAATGCAGTCTAAAGATGATAAGCAAGCTTTATATCTTTTCAAATTTGAAAATCCTAGCTACTAAGGGAAAAGAAAGACACCATCTTTTCTCAAAGAGCGATCAGCACACTCTAATGCACTTTTCCTAAATCAAACATGCAAACTATCAAATGCAAATGCACAATGCAGGTGTTTGTTTTCCGCTTTCTTAGTATTGATGCCTACAAAGAAAGCTTTTTGCACAACTTTGAATTTGCTTCTAAATGACATATACAAACAAGTTTACTTTTTCGAAATCAGAGAGGGTAGAAGAGATTACAACACTTAACGATTTTCGAAATGAATACTTGTTTCGACACTTAAAAGAGACAAACTCAAACCAATAAGCAAGAGTAAATGTATAATCAATCTGCAAACAGCCAATGAACTCTCTCCTAAGATCACAATCAACAGATCTGAATCAAGGGCTACAGGATGACTATTTCACTCATGCAAAGGAAAACTGTAAATGACGCCACAAACACTTAAGAAGATTCACAGTCTTTTTGTACAAAAGGAGGCGAAATCTAAGCAGAGAAAAGGAGTTATCAGACTGGTACCTATGTTGGTTACAGGCTGCAAAAATCAAAGATCAAAACAAGGCAAAACAGAGCAGAGAACCCCAGCTGCACAAGGGCAAACTGTTTCAGCGCAACCTCAACACAGGGGTTTTGACATTCAGCGCAGGTAGCCTTCACGGGACCCGCGTTGAAATGCAGAATCCCTTCACTGGGTCTGCACTGAAGGAGAAACTCTCGTTTCCCACAGGTTCTGGGTCACAGATTGCTATTTAATCAACTGTTTCAAGCCAAATAAAGGCAACAAGCAAGGTGTAATCAAAGGGATGCTTTGAGGGGTACTAAGATCTATCACAAAGGATCATCAAATAATTTGTGAGTCCATTGTTTAGATCATAGACAAGTCTAGTGATTGGATCAAGGCAACAACTGTCTACTTTGCATCCGGGAATAGTAGATGCAGTTCGATTGTTGCTGTCAAGTCTATGAAACAAACAATGATAGAAACACAAATAAAATGACTAAACAGATCTCCCCAGCAGAGTCGCCAATTTGTTGTGTGGAAAAATGCCTATGCAGGACGATCCTATCCACCTAAGGTGTGACAGTGCCTTAGCAACAAACAGAGACAACTATTCTAGTATTCTTCCTTTATGAATTAAGAATGAAGAGAGATAGATGGACTAACCGGTGTCTTCCGTTTGTCCCTCGATCTGGTCTCTCTTCTCTTTGAGGGTTCCCAGCTACTTGCCTTCTTGCTCGCCCAGCTTCAAGAGGTTTCTGCAAGATCACAAGAAGAGAACACTACACAAGACATGGATTCATATTCATAACTAGTTCAGGATTAGAAATAAACTAAACATACTAATGCAATCATACATCAAAGATACATCAGTATATAGGAGAAACCAAGATAGCTTTATTGATGAATAACAAGGTTCAGGAAGAGATACAACCCAGAGGGCTCCAATCCATCATCTCCTTCCCAGCAAATGGAATTCCTATCTTCACCCCCTTCAAAGCATTAAGCACCCAATAGTTCCAGTTTCAAACCAACAGCAATTCTTTGCAATAACGAAATTCCAGCCTCTTGGATCTCATGGAGGAGAGATCCATATATAGATGTTTGGAGAGAGGATGAGTCAGCTTGAGATCTGACTAGTGTCCTCTCCCTCTGTTAGTTCATGATTCCACTTGGAGGTTCTTTCTTCCACTTGGAGATTTGGAACCTCTTACTCATCACCAGTCGAATTCCCTAAGGCAAGTGTCATTTTGGAAGCTTCCTGGGTTTTGACACCTTGAGAAATGAGCCTGCCACATGTCCACTCTCATTCAGTGCAGGTAGCCAGTCTTCCCTTTGACATTCAACGCAGGTAGCCAGTGTTGGCTTTGACATTCAGTGCAAACAGCTAGTGTAGCCACTGAAATGATCCTGAATTGACTTGTTTTTGAGCAGTTTCTGGTGGAGAACTTCTGTGAATTGCTGTGGTTTGTTAGCCTTGTTCCTCTAGGGGTAGGAACAACATGTTTAGGGACTTTGGATCCCTTATATTATGGACATTTCATGCTCAATGCTGTAAGGCAAAAAAATGTCTATAACACATCTGCATTAGCTTCATACCCTTTCTCTTAGTATGCTTTTCAAAAACTCCAATATCGTGATCATTGGATGACTCATTCTTCTCCAAGTCTTTGCTTGGTGAGGCTGGTGCATAAGAAGTTTCTTTAGAATATGAGGAAAAGCTTCTGATAGCTTCTTCTACTGACTAAGCTTTTGGACTCGTGGATAGTGATGAGCTGTCTTCATCATCCAGGTGAAGAGGTGAGGCTTCATTTTTCCCTTCTGTAGATGAGTTGAGAACTAAAGGACTATTTATCCTTCAACTCTTTTGCAAAATTTCAATATTTCTCTGGAGTCTTTTTTTGTCTTCCTCCAGAGATTTTGCCATCTGCCACAAAGAATCGTTTCTCAAAGCTTCAGTCTTTGTCTGAAGACATTGCTTGTCTTCTCCAGATCATTCACCATACATGGCAAAGCATTGTTCTCCAACTTGATCTTCTTGGAACTCTTTTCCATTACTGCACCAAAAAGAGAGTCAACCTGCTCTAATACCAAAAATAATATGAAATGCAAAAAAATTAGATCATTCTCTCTAGGTGTGCAAAGCTAAAAATGGAACTAGTAGGGGATTGATTTTTTATCCACAATTCGTTAGATAAAAATTCGTGAGAAAACTTAAACCTACATTATGCTTTAAACCATTAATGTAAAAGATGCATAAGCAAAAATTAAAAATATATAAGTCAGTTTGTTGACGAAGTTCATCCCTCCTAGACTACGTCTCCGGGTCCACTTTTAATTGAGGGTCTGCTCTATTAGGAAGGCGCTGACAAATTTTCTTACAAAGAGAATCCAACTGAATCATGTCCTTTGACATGGTTGGCTTTGTCCAATGAAAATTCTTTGACTTGACCTTTTGATGACGAGCTTACAACAACAAGCTTACCACAACAAGCGCTGAATAGGAAAAACTATGGTCGATTTCTTTACACACAAATTGACCCAACTGACTAATGCACGTAGGCACCATTGCATGTTATGTTAAGATGGCTCCCTGAGTTTTCTCTCTCTCGACTGTCTCCGTGCCTAATTTCGCTTCAAGATGACCAATCTATGACAAGTAGAGCTTTGAACTCTCTTAATGATTGAGAACTTGAGTAAGGATGACCTCTGCCTTCCTCCAAAACTTCGAAAGCTTCTTAGAAGGATTCTCTCTTCTTCGATATTCTTGTCTTCAATCTTCGTTTTCCAGATTTCTGGTATAAATGATGGACTTCCACCTCCTTGTATACTAAAATCCCAAACTAAACATGGATTTTTTTTTTTAACAAATTCTTTGTGGTCCAACTACAAAGCTCGATGATTTATACATTGTGAATTTAGTTTCAACAAAATTTATCATAATTATCAATATAATTCATACTCTCTCCTCTAGCCTTTTTAATTGGCCAAACTTTAATTTGCAGTGCAATCTAGCGATCTCAGTGCTAAAAAACACCATATAACATTAACATGTGTTGTTTTTAAATTGGTGCATAAGTTGATAGATGCCTGAAATCTAATTAGATGCATATACAATGCCACATATAGTTTTAAACCCAAATTGGTTGTAATAATATTGGACCATATCCATACTGTGAACACATGGATAACCAATCCCAACGTGCCTGCACCTGAGGCAATCCAATTGCTAACTGTTATCCATACTTCCTTGATGATCGAGCTCCATTTTGGTGGATGGATACATATGACATCTTGTCGCATTTATCTTTGCACTGTATCCATCTTATCTCATCATTCCTACATGGATGGTTGATTCAACTGATTGATTCCTTGAATCTATGTGATACGACTAGATTTGCAACGGATTTTTTTGCATTATCTTCCACATAACCAGTGGTGTCGTGCTACATGGAAAACCTTCTGCGGATTGCGCTGCAATCTTGTTCACGTGGACGTAACAATGGTCATCCACCACAACACTATTAAATGACACTGAATGGGCTGACATGGACGTAACAATAATTGTTCCCCTTGACATGGACCAATAGCTGTTCTATTGATAATCGTTGCACATATTTACATAACCTTCAAGTTTCCTTACTTATAATGGATTTTACATGGGACATAATAGAAGTCTATAGCATATAGCTTATATGCCATATTAAAATTTACCGAATGCATTTTCCACCAAGGTTTACATATGCGCCCACCTTAACAACATGGTCCTCATATCATTAGTAAATGAAACTTTAATGTAATGTTTGACATCATTGAACATAACCTGACCTTTATACTTGCCAAATATAAATGTGCCAAACATTAATCGACATTTGTTGCTTACCATTCATTGGAGATGTGTACTAAATGAGAGTTTTAATTGATGCCACATCTCAATATTTAGAAATGTCTCATGGTTGTTAAAGCCCTTTGCGACACTTCAACTTCGACAGGTAATTTCTCCATCACCAAGAAGCCAAACAGAAATTTGGAGGCATCACCAAAATTAGTGAGTCGAATCCTTTGTTTTGGCACTAATTTCATACTCAATTGAGACAATCAACCTCTGCACAAGTCAAAAACAACTTTTCCACCTAGGACCATCTTGGTCATCAACATATGGTAATATTCTGACTTAAGTTACAAATTCTATTATGGATTACTTGGAGACTTTGAAGCTGACACATGGTGGATGAGAGATGGAACTGAAGTATTTCCTCAACCTTGGAAGGATCTACACAAATCCCTTTAGTAGGTATGATGAATGCAAATAATCAACCGGATGTGACAACAAAAGAAAATTTATTTAGATTCAACCAAATTTTGTAAAAACAACATCGCTCAAAAATCAATTAGAGATAATGAGGATGATTAGTTCTATTTTGAGAATGGGCATCTAGGTCATCCAGATAAGCTTCGATGATATGTTTTATTTCATGGAAAGCATAGGACATGGCCCGCTAAAAAGTAGCTCCAACATTTTTAAGGCCAAAACAAATCCTTTTCTATGCAAAAGTACCCCAAGGGTAGTTAAAAGTTGTCTTAAGCTAATCTTCAGGATGGATAGTAGTCTAATTATAGCCCAAGAAACCATCCATGCAGGAGAAGATATGATTTCTCACACATTCATGGATAATCTGATCAATAACCGAAGTGGGGAGATTATGTTTAGGGAAAGACATATTTAAATCCCTAAATTCTATGCATACACGAATCGTTCCTAGTTTCTTACCAATCGGGACTAGATTCGAGACCCACTCAATCAACAGAATGAGGTATATAAAACACGCCTTGAGTAGCTTCTCAACCTCAGCTGTGATAGTTGTCACTTTTCCAGGGTTTATCAACTGAATCTTTTGTCATATAGGCTTCGAATTCACGTAAGTCTCGATCTCATGTTGGGCTATTGATGGTTCAATTCTAGGACTTTTCTCATAAGACCAAAAAAACACATCATAAAATTACTTAAAAATATCAGTATAGATTTGAATTAGCTCTTGGCTCCGATGAAAACATTCTTGATTATATTGGGAATCCTCGAGATTTCCACTGGAATAGTTTCTGAAATAATAGACATGTTACCTTCGACAAAAAAATGTGCTGGAGCCAAAGGGTTAAAAACTATGTGAACATCACCAGTCAACGAAGGACTATACAAACTTGATTCTACTTCATGCAAGTCTGGGAGAGAATATGACCAATGATGCAAGTGATCCCATGGTTTGTATATATTCATCATTTCTTCTAGGATTTCTTCCTCAGATTGTAATACAATATCGAGGAAATCCATAGAAGAAGTAGAGTCAAAAGTCTAAGTCGAAGCCACATCTCCATCCAATTCCTCTAGTGAAAACAGAGTAGGATTGGAATCTGCAGTGTTCACAATAAATTGATAAGCAATTTTAGATGCAGACATAGGATATGCCATTCCACCCACTTTCACTGCTTATAATGTGGTAGTAGAAGAGGGTAAGGGACAAGGATATGAAAAATAATGAGTTCTAAAAAACTATCTTCGAGAATGATTCTTGGATGATGAAATGGCACTTATTTGAGCAATAGGAGAAGGAAAATCAAAAGTATCCATCAATGAGGAATACATTCCAACTCCTAAATTCTTAACAAGTTTCTTGGGATTATTTACAAAGGCAAAAAAGGAATCGAAGGATGCATTGAATTATTCCAAGCAATACTCCATCTGATCAACATTAGTAATTCCCCCTTCTTGTGGAAAGCATAGGATGTGAAATGATGATGATACAATGGCATCCATTTCATAAATCTAATTCCACCCCAAAGAAGATTATGATCCAAACTTGCATCAACTACTTCCACTTGTATATTTACAACCTTTCCCCCCAACACAGATAAGAAAGGCTTGAATAATTCCATGCGACCTATGAGAATGATCATCAAATGCAGTGAAGAGAGTAGGTGGAAGAACATATTGAGGAGATCCGATAGATTTCAAACATGAGATAGACATGACAAAAGTGAAAGCTCTCGCATCAGCTACAGTTCAAAAGATATCAATCTTTCGATATGTAAATTTAATTTTAGAAACCATCTGACGAGGTAGTCTCCTCTTAATATATGACATGTCAAAAGTAACAATAAGAGACATTTTCAAATCTATAGCCCAGATCGCATTTAGTAACGCACTCCATTTTGTCAAACACGATTGGAGTACCTCTAATGCAGACATCACACAAGGGCTTTGGGCCAGATATTGAACAATGCATTACTTCTGGGCAGCCCTACGATTAGGGTTAATTGTCGAATGTTTTGTATATCCTTGTGGCACCCAACGTATAGACTCAACTGTCGGCCTCTCAATATGGAGCATCTCTGAAACATCGAGAGCGGTCTTAGATTTAGAGGATTCTGGTTCACCATAATCTTGTGATCTTGTAGAAACATCAACATTAGTACTCACCATCTATACATCTGATGGATTTGCCACTTCCTAGTTACCCCCTCTGGGATTTCTAGTACTAGCATTTGCGACAGTAAACATTTGTTGCCCTAAGGAAAAATGGTTAGTTAGAATTGCCTCGGAGCTAGAAGAGCCCTGATGTACTAACAAGCATTGAGTGTCCTAAATCTTAGGGCAAAGATGAGTTAAATGGTCTACACTGAATAATTTGAAAGGGAACTTAAATTTCTTTTCAGACTCCTTTTTACCCTCCCCGGTATTATTACTAGGTTTTTTTACATTACCCTTCCGATCCTTATCTTTCTTCTTACCTCGTCCCTTCTTCTTCACATCGGATTTTTTATTTCCTTTCAGATTGGAAGATTGGACAATGTTAATAGATAAAGGTTGGGAAGGAATAGACACTGACGACGATGCTTGAATTGAAGAAGCAGTTTGTAAAGACAATTCTTGCAATTTACATAGGAGGTTCGTTGTACTACTATCGATTGATCCAAGAATTCCGTCAGCATGGGGACCTGGCTTTGATTTAGCTAAATTGATCTTAGACTCAAGATCATCAAGAAAAATACTCTCAAGAATCCCAGACTTAGAATATATAAGTTCTAATTGCTAGGCTCTAAAGATAGCTTGTCCTTTAGTGAACGCTCCTAAGAGTGGTGCATCCTTAGAAATTTATGGCTACAAGGATTTCAAAAACCATTCAAGAAGGAATTCATTAGGAATAAAGGCTTTTATGAGCCTTTTCCTTATCCACCATTCCCGAATATGGTCAGAAATGTGTGTTGCCTTATCTCGGTGGAAACTATCCAATAGCTCAGTTCTATCATCATACCAAATGAGAAACTAGAAATTTTATGAGAGATTTTTTGGCGTAAATCACATGATATTTCATTTTTCGATGCGTTTCAAACCAAATAGTGTGGTTCCTTGTCAAGGCAACTTGTTTTGACGATGAACCACACTAGTTGGCTCAAAACACGTCGAAAAATGAAATATCATGTGATTTACACCGAAAAATCTTACATAAACTTGATATGGATCAGAAAAGCCTCAATTCAAGAAACTAGAAATTATTTAAAAACATAGTAGCCAACTCACTAAATGAAGCAAAGGTACCCCCATTAAGCTCTATATACCATTTAGCAGCATTTCTAGATAAAGTGTGGTGAAACAATATCAACATGATTGAATCCTCAATTAGGGAGTTTTAGAAAAACCATAAATGATATGTTGCTATATGGTCAGTTGGATCCTCCCCATTATTTCCTTTGAATTTTGGAATATCTGATGGAATTTTTGTAGGAATCGGAGGCCACGATAAATTATATCAGATATGATCATTCGTCAATTTTGATAGATTTGCCAAATGTAGGGTTGCTAGAAATGGTAAGCACAGAGGACCTTGAGAATTCCATGCACTATGAGATGGATTCCCAACAAAATAAATAATATCCTTGGTTTGTAGAGGCACCATTCTATGAAGGACTACTCATAGAAGGAACTGAACCATAAGGAAAACCTCATTGTCCAAAGGAATTCAAAGTTTGACAAACTCCTACCGTAAAGTTACCATAACCAAGAATATTCCCCCAAGCGAAGTATTAAAAGGAGACGAAAACCCTTCATAAGGGTTCCATGCATTAGAAAAGGGAGAAAAACCCTGAAAGGAACTTACGGAGGAGTAAGGCATGTCCCCCTCTTGACCAAAAGAAAACTAATTCACGGTTCCTAAAACACTAAAAGGAGCGTTAGTCCACCCTTGAAAAGGGTAATAACTTTGACCTTGGGCAAAAAAAGAAAGAGATCCTAAAGAAGGATTAGAATGAGGAATGTGACCACTCCCAAAAGGAAAACCTTGGAAATAGGCTAAACAATTAGCCAAAGAAGTAATGGTTGTGGAAACAACAAATGGGATGAATAGAGGAGCTAAAGGAATTTCACTAGAAGGCTTACCAAAGGGGAAGGAACTAGTGTGGGAAACAAAAGCATGGATGCGCCCAATCGAAGATGGAATGGAAGAACCAAATATTGCAGTACTAGGAGTCATACTAGATATAGCAATAGTACCTCCTCCTTGGACTGAAAGAGGATTATGTTCACTAGTAGAACTCATAGCCAGATTCGTGCTCCCAGCAGTTTCCATCGAAGGAAAAAGAAAATAAAAAGCAGGGCTTGAAGGAATGTGATTCGGGGTCCCAACGTATAAAAGAATGTATAAATAATTAGGTGGAAAAGTTGAAGAAGAAGTCACAGGTGGCTCAACAACCTCTTCAACCACAAACTCATGTTTTGATTGGAAGAGGACCCTAGAAAGGATAGGGATATCCCTATCCAAATCATGACTTGCACTAGGTCTACCCCGATGAAACTATAGCTAGATGGAGAGGATAAATCTTCGATATGTTTGCTCCTACGCCTTATAGAAGAAGGCTTGACACTTGTAGGTGAGAGCCCATGAAGCCTCCTAGACTGATGAACTTGTCGATCAACTACTTTTAATTATTATGAAAACTTGTAAAGACTTAAAAAATTGAAAATCTATGGCAATCTAGGAGCAAAGAGAACTCACTAAAATATCCCTTAAGATACAATCAATCAAGCTACTTCCATGTATTTCTTCTCCAAGTTATTAGGAATGGACACCAAAATATAAGAAAGTGATACAAAGGATCTTCCGAAGATATTTTGAGATAATGATGGCCAAGCCTACCAGCGAAAGTAACAGAAAAATTTACGCTTACCTCCAATCAAAACCCTTTGCTGGTGAAAATACCCAAGATTCACCATGGAACCATCCAAAAGTAATGAGAGTGATGCAACATCTGCCTTATGTACCATGAGTATTCCCCCCCGCAGTCACCTATGTTGTCCCTAGGAAAGGCAAATATGGTCACCAATTTCAATCGATAGTTGGGCGAAATAGTATTTGGTCGGGATCCAAAAAGAAGAGAGGGGTATCTCTCTTTCCTGCCTTCACTCACCCTCATGCTTAACTCCTAGAAGAGAAGATATTTCATGGTCAACTTCATGACACTAGATTTCACTCTTTTAATCAACTTCTATATTTTTAATTTAGAGTGGCCTGGAGCGTTAACTCTCCACTCACCTATTCCAACGCCATAATATGACCTAGACTAGTTGATGTTACTAATGACAAATCAAAAAATTCGAGTTCATTTTAAAATAGGTGGTTGATTTTAATGGTTTTTCTTTAGGTCAGGGGTAAGTTGGAAGTGCAACTTTATGATGTTATGGATGCAAAAGAAATCAATATAAAACCTAGCTATATTCACATGCAACTGTTTTTTCTTTCAATGAAAAGATATTTCTAAAAGATTCTACTAACAAGATATGAAAAAAAAAAATATTTTTCTTTTCTCTAAACACACATTCACACTATCAAAATCTACAAAAAGGACTAAAACTGCTTACATTGCAACTATCCTAATGAAAACTAAATGTGTAATGCAATATTGAAAAGACTACTCTAAAAACAAGCTAACGTGTTTCTTAAAATGAACAAGAGGCCAAACTTGACAAGAGGAAGAACAAATTCACTCACAAAATCTTCCCAAAATCAAGTGAGTTCAACCTAATGAAAAGAGTTCACAGTTTCTCAAAACGATAAAAAGACCAAAAGAAAAGCTAAAAAGGAAAAAGAAAGGCAACAGAACAATGTTTTTATATTTTTCCTTTTAAGGACATAGAAGAGTTTTTGAGAAACATAAAACTACTAAAGGCTTCAAAACCAAATTCAAGCATAAAGAACCTCAAACTCCACAAGCATGATAAGACTTAGAATTTCAGGAGGCTACAAACTCAAATGAAACAATCTTAAGTGGAGCATACAAACTCCAGAAAGCAAGAAAGAATTCAAGAAAACCAAGAAAACTTTACTAGATCATAAGATAAATTTTCTCAAAAATCAAGATAAAACCGAGGACACCAACTTTTAGGAAAGTAAGGCAAAGTAACGAAAAGGTTGGGTTATAAATGAATTGAAAAGAATTATTCATTCCAAATACTCAAAATAGCCAAGAACTTCACTGAGAGGCCTTGAAACCAAACACAGAAACCAACATCTTACCAAAAATGAAACCCTAGGTTGACTAGGTATTTTCTCAAGGAGAGACAAGAAACTGATAATCTTCCAAAAGAAGGACTTTCCAAGTCAATCAATGACTAAATAGAAGCAAGAAACATCAGGCAAACCTCTTACTGGCCTCAACATTTGAAAAATTCAAATAAAACTAGGCATACATGACTGTGCAGTGACAAACCCTCATGTATAAGGGATTTTTCTCAAGGAAAAACATGTATACGCGTGTTTCTTTGGACAAAAATGTGTGTATACGTGACTGTGTAAACTCAAACTTTCGTATAGAAAAGTCAGGAAGGAAAATAAAATTAGATCTGATCCAGAACATCAGACTATTTTCCGAGGCTACAGACAAGTCAACGGTACAAGAAAGATAGAAAACCAAACAAAAAAGCCTAGCTCAAGCAAGAAAACAACCCAAACTACGAAATTCTAGAAGTACTCCCCAGTGGAGTCACCAATTATCTTATGGGAATTGATCCAAATGAATCCTTGAAAACCCTCTAAGTCTTCAAACACTCGAAACTATCGCATGAGGAAAACTTTCCAAAAAGTCAGATTATACTATCGGGAGGCAAAAACATGAGGAAATTAGTGAAATAAGGCTTATCGGGGGCTTACAGCAACTTTTCATCAGAGCTGTCAGATCTGGCCAATCAACGGTTTAGATCGGATCGATGAATCACAGTCGACAGTGGCAAAGGGGGGCTATCATGAGAGACCACAAGGAATGTGTAACAGTGATCAACAGGGTCAACGAAGACCATTGGTCAAGTGCACATATCGACGCCCCATGTTTCATCGCCATATTACGTCAGCGGAACCATAGTGGAGCGCTTACCACGGCCCAGGGTATGAGTGATATGCGATTATGATCAATCGCATCATGATATCGCAATCGACAAACACAATGGAGTGGGGCTATACACATATACATATATGTGATGCAATGGCTAGACTCGATAACATTATAGCTGATATTGTATATATTTTCATGTCCTAAAAACATCAATTACCTTTGTATTTCGAATTTTTGCCAAATGAAAGGATCACAAAGGAAATGCACCTAATGTGGTATTATGGACCTGAAAGGGTTTATTAACACTATTGAACACTATTTCAAGTCCCATATGAGCAGGATTTCATGTTTTAATGTATTTTTTTAATACAAAGGGAAATCACAATATATGTGGGATTTCAAAAGCAACATAGGCGGTAAGTGATTTTGGTCAGGCTCTGCCCGAGCCCGTACACTAGCTGCCACGTGTCCAGGGCTTGGAGAGAGAAAATAAACCTCATCTGGTGGTTAACCCCTGTATGAAAGGGCTTCCTGAAATGAGCGACAGCTGTTGGATCTGGATCTCCCAGATCAACGTTCCATATGTGATATCACTGCAAAGGCAGACCCGATAGGAGTTATAAGGCAGATTTATAATATTTGAAGTCCAATGAAGGGTGTTTTGGTGGATTTTTCTGTGTTTTGTAGTGTTTCTCTGTGTAAACAGAAAACAACCAATATTGGGATTTCAAAGGCCTGATGACCCATTCCATTACAGAACAAGTGGCCACCATCCCTAAAAGCATTTAGCAATGATTGTTAACGCTCAGAAGAGGATATCAGCAGAAAAAGGTCAGGAAGGTGGAGAGACAAGAAGGAGAAATGAATAAGCAGTGCATATTGGATTAAAAGCCACAAAACATAGAGGACAGCTGTAGGCAGTGCTGAGATAGAGCAACATAGATAGAGAGTCAGTGAGGAGAGTCTTTGTACTCAGAAGGGACTTGGGGGATCCAAGTAAAGCCTTATTGTTTTATATCTGTTGTGTGAGGCTCAAATTGAGGTCACTATTTTAAAACTCTGTTTTGAAGACATAATAGAGAGGTCACCACTGAAGGTTGGACTAGGAGATATAGCCCAAGAGTGTTAGGTGAACTCCTGATTAAACTTGTTGTGTTTATGTGTGTTTCCTATTATCTTTCTTTTACTACTTCATTGTCTATGTATTTCGTAGTCTTATCGATCCATTACACAAAGTAACATAGGAAAATCCATGACCATGAGTCTTTAATACCTTAATAATTGTTGAAGATCTCACTATCAGATCAAGTGGTATCAAAGCTTTAGGTTTGCTAAGGTTAGACAAGCTTGTGCTAGATTGTTGAATGCTAACTAGGTCAAAGCTCAAATTAGGAGAAGGAGAACTGGTTGAGGATAACCCAAAAATTGGAAGACCTTATCCTAGGAGGAAAATGGCAAAAGAGATTCCATTGGAATATGAATCTCAGTTCATGGACAGTTTCATGACCATGAGAGCCATGGTAGAAGAGATGTATTGAGAATTCAAGAAAGGACGAGGCGAAAGTACTTCAACCTCCAAATAAGATGAAGGAACTGAATAAACTTCTCTAGATGCCCCAGAAGGCAAAGAGAAAGGCGAAAAGCCTTCTACATCAACACCTCTTGATAGCCCTGAGAATAAAAACAAGAAAAATGCATTTGATTAAGTTAGATGTGAAATTTGATTTGCCAATATATGATGGAGAATTAAATGCAAAAAATCTAGATAACTGGATTAGACAGATTGATGTGTATTGCAGGGTGCAGAACATTGAGTCAGAAAGGAGTAAAATTCAACTGGCCAGCCTTCACCTTGGAGGAACTTCCTTCGTATGGTGGGAAGTGATGAGCCCCAATTTTTGGTAACAATTTGGGCTCATTTTTCCTACTTACCTTGCTCAACCCTTCATCTTTTATCACTTATGCATTCATTTCTTGGTATATTCGTGTTATTTGTAGGAAGAAGGGCAGGCATTATATCTATGTCGCTAATACATGATGATTTCAAGTTTTTTGGCATTAAAGGGAGCAAAGACCACGCAGAAGGAGACAAGGAGACAGCAAAGGTGGCATTGCAGGTTTATAGGGAGGTTGTCTACAGCCTTAAATGACCTCCCTCGTGATCTCCACCCTAACTCCGAGCTCCAACAGCTCCCCCCACCGAGCTTAAAGGCAGCCAACGGATTCTACAGGAACAGTAGTTTAAATTTCAGTTGGACAGCCAAGCTCCACGTATTTAGGAAGCCAGCTGGATCCTCATCATGTATAAATATTAAGGCCGTAGCCTTTGATAGGAGCTTTTTGAACTTTTGAATTACTGTTGCAATTTCTAAGCACGAGCTACAGCTCGGTTTTTGCTTTTTGTAAGCCCGTTTTGGCATGATGTTAGACTCATGATTATTCAATAAAGGCCGACAACTTTGGATTCAATTCTGAGTTTTTAAGGGAGCTATAGCTCTCAGGTTAGGGCCCAACCTGAGAGCAATAGACCTCCTTTTCCTTGTATTGTTATTTATCTTTCCTTTCAGCACTTCATTTCTTTGCTTTGACATGCATTTGAAAAACACAGTCTGCTGATTTAATTTCTTTAATGTGATTGAGTAGGATTAGTTTATGGTTAAAGTGCTTTCAATAGCTTAGATTAGAGTAGGAGGATTCGCATTCATTAGAGCTCCAAGAAAAGGCTGACAGTGCCCTCAATGCCATCTCTGTTTAGAGATTGGGGGTGTAGACCGTACCAACCACCAAAAAAACGCAGTCTTATACTTTCATTCAAGCTGCAACACAGTCATTTCAATTGTAGATCCATCCATGTATTCTGATCTTGAGCAGTACTTCTTCATTCCAACTCCATGCGCGATTTTTCTCTGAAGTTTACATTGCTGTTCGTTGATTTAATAACACAGTTAGGATAGGTTGATGAATTCTCGGTTTTGTGCAGATTTGTTTCCTTTACACTGCGTTGCATCACTCTGTTATCTTCTTCTTCTTCTCAACGCGGACAAGTCACCTACCCAACCTCTGTTCAGCTCGTTTGCCTTCTAACACTTCTACTGTTCACGTAGCTCCATCTTTTTGGACTTTTCATTGCTTCCACCCTTCTATCCACCAACCAACTGTACCCACTCTTTCCTCATCTCATATCTCTGTCCCTGAGCCATCATAAGCTCCCTTTCCATTCTACCTATCCACCCATACAGCTCCTCCACTCCTCCATCACCCAAAACTCCAACCACAGAACATCCTGTAGAAGTTAGCAAACTTCCTGTAGAAATCCCGAGCTTCCTGTAGGATCCCCTGCAGACATCCTGTAGAAGCCTGCAAACTCGGTTTCCGAGCACCTGAATGTTGTGGACTTCTGTGGAATGATGTTTTGGATCCCCTGGAACCTCTCCTAGCCCTCCTGACCTTTCCCAAGCTTTCTTTCCCTTCGAACCACCCCTGCACAGTCAAAACCTAATAAGAAACAAGTCATAATAACTCCAACCACTTAAGCAAAAATATAAAAACAATGTTCTTTTCAATGGAGGTAGTTTAATCTCATGCATCTCATATCACTAGAAGTAATGGCATCATTTTTAGGAGTTACATTCCCATCGTTGCATCGTAAGGACTAAGCTAGTCAGATTAGGGTTTACTAGGGTTTCCATGTTTTGTTGGATTTCAGTTCATTCTTGCAAAGTAGGTTAATTTCCTTTCAGATAGTCTTCGTTCATCATTTAGAAAGCTTCTTCTGAGAACATATAGAAGTTGGCTTGAGACCTAGTGGACTTGTGCCAGCTGACCAAGTGACAGCTACGACAAGAGCTAGTACTTGTGCATACAACACCGTCGCTTCCAAGTTTGTTACGAACTACCGGGTTGATAAAATTAGAGATAGGAAGCTCCAGGAGTTGTAGCATTATTGCTACAATACTGGAGCCCGCCATCTTTTTGGCGCCGTTGCCGGGGAAGCATCAAAGTATTAGTAATTGTTGCTTTTCTTCTATTTTCTTACTCTTGCCTTCTGCTAAGTAGTTTATTTCATTTCCATTCTGCAAAAGTAGCATAGAAATTTCCTGCTTTCATAGATTAGCATTTCCTGCTTTCATAGATTAGCATTTCAATTCTGCAATTTCATTTCTGCTTGCGTAGATTAGCCTTTCAATTCTGCAAGCGTACACTAGCATTTCCATTCCTGCAATTTCATTTGAGCAAAGTAGATTAGTTCTTTCCTGCTTTCAATTTAATCCTGCATCTTTATTTCAGTAAGATAGTTAGTTGCAGATCAATCTGTTTCAGTTTTGCAGGTACCAAAGAAAAAAAACAAAAGCAATCAAAAAAAGTCTTTCCATTTCATGCCTCATAGGAATCGAGATAAAACAGGCAAATTCTTACCCAACACCCCCACCACATCACTGAGTCACCCTTCTCTCTTCTTCGGTGACAGTGATCCAGAAGAACCTATAGGTGAACCTCCTGAGATATACGAAGATCCTATAGCAGAATAAGAATTCGAGACCATCCCATCTGAAGCTATGGCTGACAATAGAAGAGAAGATGAGAGAATAGAAGGTTCCTTCCCCATCCGAGAGACCAATGGAGAGATGAAAATGAAGAACATTAGCCCCTCCGCTTTACCTCACTTCCATGGACTGACTACTGAAGATCCTGATACCTTCTTGTTTGAGTTTGCTGTCCTTTGTAGAACCTATGACTATACTGAAGATGAGCAGAAGCTGAAACTCTTCCCTTCCACTCTTAAGGATGTAGCATTACGCTGGTTCATGGGCTTACCTGGGAATAGTATCACTACTTGGGCTCAGATGCAGCAAGCTTTCAATACCAAGTACCGGGACTACTGTAGGTCCAAGGAAACCAAGGGAGAGATCTTTCGGATGACTATGGGAAATGATGAGTCCTTAGAGGATTATGAGGAGAGGTTCCAACTTAGCTATAAGCGGGCCAGGTACACACTTGACCCTAAATCCCTCAAGTTGGTCCTGCTCCGAGGAGTCCCTGAAGACCTCTTAGATACCCTTCACATGTTAGCTGGGGGGGATATTTACCAACTGCCTTATGAGGACATCAAGACTGTGTTTAGAAACCACTCCAGGGCAGCTCGGAAACGAGGTAGAGGAAACCTCCTCTCAGCTGGTGTCCCTTTCTCCAAACATGAGTTTGCAAATCAATTAGAAGATCTTAAGAGTGAGGTGAGACAGACCATTGCCATGCAGCTGGACACATTTAGGATCCAGCAGAAGAAGGAAGAAGCTGAGAGAGCCTTGGCTATCTTCTGCCCTAGATGTACCAGGAGACACCCTAAGAACGAATGCCCATTGCATTCAGTTGAAGTGTGTTTCGTTTGTGAGGAGGACCATCCCACAAACTAATGTCCAACCTTACCTGGATTTAAAGCCATGTACCAAGGGACGGAAGCTCCCACTGAACCTCTCTATTACCTCAACCAAAGGAGGCCACAAGGACCTAGACCTTACCAGCAGGGGATGCAAGGGGCACCTCAAGCTTATTACAGCCCCAACCAATCGACTCCTATGCCTTCCTGGGGTCCCCCTGCTCATCCTTCCTGGTCTATGCCTCCTCCATGGTCTTATCCACCTCAGTACCCTACTCAACCCACTACTCATTCTTATCATTCACATGCCCAGCCACAGCCTTAGTGGAATGCACCTCAGTCGGGGTGGAGGCCCCAATACAACACTCCTGCCATTTTGCCTCCACCACCAGTTCAACCTCAACCCTTACCTCCTGCTCCTCCGAGGCAACCTCAAATACCTGCTCAACCGAACCCGAACCCCAACAATAGACAGGCCCAGCAGGTATACACTGGGGAAACATCATGCCCTACTTATGCTGTGGAGATCCAGGAGATCAATCTTCGATCTGGAAAGACTCTTCCGGATCGCCAACCTCCTCCCCCAGAGGATGAGGAAGATAAACAGGAAAGTGAACCAAAGGCTATTCCACCCTTTCCTAAGAGACTAACCGCCACCACACAACCCAACCCAGAGGAGGATGAGCTTCTGGGTGAGCTCAAGCAATTGTGTGTGAAAATACCACTTCTCCAAGCCATCAAGGATGTGCCAATATACAACAAAATGGTTAAGGAAAAGTGTTTTAAACACCCAGGCATGCGAAAGAGAGATGCTTCAACCATCAATGTCTTAGGACAAGTCATCTGCCCAAAGTATCTAGATCCTGGGAGTCCTGTAGTAGATGTCCACATCAATGGCACCATCATACCTCACACCTTGATTGATCTGGGGGCTGCCATTAATGTGATGACCAGGGATACCATGCTCAAACTCAATCTTCAGGGTTCCTTGAGGAAGACCTCGACAGTTCTGCAACTAGCAGATCACTCCACTGTGACTCCCAAAGGGATTGTGGAGGATGTCTTGGTCTCTGTCGACTCTTGGGAATACCCTGCAGATTTCTTGGTTCTGCAACCCAAGGCAAAGCTTACTGGATATCCTCTTATTTTGGGAAGGCCTTGGTTAGCCACTGCAGATGCTTACATAAGTTGTCGTGCAGGAAATATGACCATCAAAAATGGTCCTATGTCCAAGTAGCTAGTCCTATATTCTCCTGCCCAACCTTCCTTAGAGCATGACTTACCACTTTGGTTGGAGGAAGGAGAAGAGGATGAAGTGTACTCAGCACCTTTTTGCACCCTAGATACCACTAGAAGAGACCCCCCAATCGAGGATGACTTGATTGAGACCTTGATCCAGAATCCACCTTCCAGTGCACTATCCTTAGAGAAATTGCTGGAGGATGCCCAAGCCAGCACCTTAGTGGATCTTTGCACAACCAACCCTGTCACTCCCAGAGTCAAGAATGTGGAGTTTGGCCCTGAGAGAATGTTAAAGATCAGCTCCTCCCTATCTCCTTCCCAGGAAAAGGAGTTGTGTAGCCTGTTGGCTAGTCACCTAGATGCTTTTGCTTGGAGCTATAAGGAGATGAAAGGAGTCCATCCCTCAGTCTGTACCCATCACATATACATCAAAGAGGGTTGTAAACCGGTTAGGCAACCTCAGAGGAGAATGAATCCAGCCCTTAAGAACATTGTCAAGGAAGAATTGCAAAAACTGTTGGACGCCAGATTCATTTACCCCATCTCAGATAGTGAATGGGTGTCCCCTCTGGTGTTGGTTCCCAAGAAAAATGGGAAGTGGAGAATCTGTGTGGACTACCGAGAACTGAACAAAGCTACCAAGAGAGACCATTTCCCTCTACCTTTCATAGATCAAGTGTTGGATGGACTGGCAGGAAAGAAGTTCTTCTCTTTCCTGGATGGGTTTAGCGGGTACAACTAGATTCAAATCAGCCCGGAAGACCAAGATAAGACCACCTTCACTTGTCCTTGGGGTACCTTTGCCTACCGAGTTCTTCCCTTTGGGCTATGCAATGCTCCTGCTACCTTCCAGAGAGCTGTCTTGAGCATCTTCTCGGAGCTGGTCCATGATGCAGTGGAAATCTATATGGATGACTTCACTCCTTATGGGGCCAATTTCCAGGAAGCATTGTCCAATCTGGGAAAAGTCCTAACCAAATGCATTGAGATGAACCTGTCCCGTAGTCCTGAAAAATGTGAATTCTTGATGACTGAAGGGACCGTGCTAGGCCATACCATTTCTTGCCAAGGGTTACAAGTGGATCCTAACAAAATTGCTCTCATCAAGAAGGTTCCACCTCCTCAAAAGGTAAGGGATGTTTGGAGTTTCTTAAGATTAGCAGGGTATTACAGGAGATTCATTAAGGACTTCAGTAAGCTAGCCTCGCCATTGTTTGGCCTGTTGGGAAAAGATGTGGAGTTTAAGTGGACTGATGATTGTCAGAGGGCTTTGAATGAATTAAAGGACAAGTTGGTGTCAGCCCCAATCTTGAGAGGTCCAAACTGGGCCCTACCTTTCCACATCCACACTGATGCCTCGAAAAAAGCCATAGGTGCAGCTTTAGGACAAGTTGAACAAAAACTTCCATATGCCATTTACTTTGTTAGTAAAAACTTGTCCAAAGCTGAACTGAATTACACTGTAACTGAGAAAGAGTTTTTGGCTGTGGTCCATGCACTGAACAAGTTCCGACACTATATCACTGGCTATCAAATATTTGTACATACAGACCATGTTGCAATTAGATATTTAATGAATAAACCAGATGTGAATGCTCGTATTATTAGATGGTTACTTTTGTTGCAGCAGTTTGATTTGACCATTGTTGACAAACCAGGTAAAGAAAATGTTGTTGCTGACTTTTTATCTAGATTGGATTTGTCTGCAGATGAGAATGGAACAGTGGATGACCAGATGCCCGATGAACATCTATTTGCTATCTCAGCACTCTCTCCATGGTTTGCTGATATAGCAAACTACCTTGTTTCAACACAGTTCCCTCCGCACCTATCTTCAAGAGAGAAGAGCAGAATCATCAGAAAAAGTGCCTCATTTACTTGGATCGGGGGCAATCTGTTCAAGCTTGGCCCTGATCAGATCTTAAGGCGTTGTGTAAGGGAGGAGGAAGTCTTTGATATCCTCCTCACCTGTCATGATGGGCCTTGTGGAGGACATTTTGCAGCAAAGAGAACTGCCTTCAAGATCCTGCAGGCAGGCTACTATTGGCCCACACTTCATCAAGATGTCAGAAGATATATCAACCAATGTGACCAATGCCAAAGAATGGGGAAACCGACTCAAAGGGATGAGATGCCTCTCCAACCTCAAGTGACTCCTGAGCCATTTGAGAAGTGGGCTATGGACTTTGTGGGTCCAATCAACCCTCCTTCGAGGCAAAGGTCTTACATCATTGTGTGTACTGACTACCTGACAAAGTGGGCAGAGACTAAAGCAATCAAAGCAGCAACAGAAGAAAAGGTGGTCGAGTTCTTAAGAGAAAACATCTTCTACAAGTTTGGCTACCCAAGAGAGCTAGTCACCGATCAAGGGAGCCAGTTCACATCCAAACTGGTTGAAGACTTACTAGCTCACCACAAGATCAAGCATAGGACTTCCACCCCCTATCACCCTCAAGCAAATGGACAGGTGGAAGTCACCAATAGAGCATTAGAAGGGATCTTGACTAGGGTGGTGAGCAGCAGCAGAAAGGACTGGGCAGATCGCCTGGTTGAGGCCACATGGGCTTACAACACAACCTGGAAGACCACCACTGGCTTCACACCTTATGAGTTGGTCTATGGGAAGAAAGCTTTGTTGTCCATTGAGTTCGAGTACAACACTTTGAGGATGGCAACTCAGCTAGATCTAGATCTTAGCCATGCACAACAAGAAAGGTTATTGCAGCTGAATGGACTGGATGAGCACCGAATGCAGGCCCTCCTTCACTCAGAAGTGGTTCAACTTCAGAGAAAGGTGTGGCATGACCAACACCTCAATGACAAGCAATTCCAGCCAGGAGATTCGGCACTGTTGTATGACTCCAGATACAAAGATTTCAAGGGAAAGCTGAGAACCAGATGGCTGGGACCATATGCAGTGGAGAAATGTCATGACAATGGATCTGTTCTTATTCGGACCATTGATGAGGAAGCCATCCCCATGCTTGTCAATGGGCATCGATTGAAGATCTACAGGAAGCCTCTCTCAAGACAAGAGTTCATCAAAACTATGGAGCAATCAGTGTTGGTCATAGAGAAGGGTTCTGCCTCTCCTTTGGGCATACCCTAAAAGATCTAAATAATAATAATAATAATAATAAATAATAAAGATCCTTGGGTGAAAACCTTTCTGAGGCGCCCAAGGCAGGTGGTAGGGGTGAAAACCTCATTGAGGCGCCCCTGTTGTCTTTTTTTCTTTTTTTTTTTAAAAAGATTTGAAAAAAGATCCTTGAGTGAAAACCTCTCTGAGGCGCTTAAGGCAGATGGCAAGGGTGAAAACCTCATTGAGGCACCCCTGTTATCTTTCAAAAAAAAAAGAAAAAAGAAAAAAGAAAAAGAAAAAAAGAAAAAACAAGGTCAGCAAATTCATAATGTAAAGTTGCATGCAGGTTGCAGGTGTACTATGGAGGAGAGGAAGCCTCTCAACTCAAAGCTAAGGATCCTTATCATGCTGTCAGGAGACCTCACCAGCACCTCCTCCAAGAATACTCATTTTCTCCAAGGTATGTGCAATTTTATCACGGCTTGAGTCTTCTACAGGAAGACGCAGATTTTCTACAGGAAGATGCAGATTTTCTACAGGAAGGTGCAGACTCTCTACAGGAAATGCAAACTTTCTACAGGAAGCTCTGTATTTCTACAGGAAACTTCCTGTAGAAGTTCAGGACGGCCCAGAATCCATTTTATGAGGAGATATAACGACTAAGGATCGGTTTGGACGCATGCAAGCTATTGTTATCTCCCTTGCACATTGTTGTCACCTCGTCCTGCCATCCTTGTCGACATGCAACGAAGTTACCTGCACCAGCAAAGCAGATCGATGAGTTATCAAGAAAAAGCAATTTTTAAATAATAAAAAAAACGCTGAGATCTCATACCATATCCATCCCAGTCATCCAGAAGCCCTGGGAGCGTGATCGGGAGGCCAGATCCTTCATCGTGTAGCATGCACCCAAGGAGGAAGAACTGTTACAAGACATCCCGCGGGAGTCCTGTAACAGTTAAGCCCTCTAGAGTGTATACTATTCACAGCGCTGGCCATATGCAATGAAAACGTGGACGCATGCAACCAAGCATCAAATCCATCGTCGGCAGCCTATAAACGTGAACCTCCAGGCCTGTGCAAATTCACCAGCAGCAGATAGATCCATTCATCATCATCCAAAACCCGAAAAATCGTGTTGCAGCCACGCAGGTAAGTGTCTCGACCCTTTCTTCCGTCAGATTGCATGAATTTTACTTTGAATTGTTTGCAAAGTGTGAAGTGAATTGGTTGAGCAGCTGTATGGCCAGTTGACTGGCCACGTCGACCGGTTAATGGTCCAGTCAGATGTTTGGGTGGCGGCCGTGACAAAAGGAATGGGCAGCACACACGTGAGAGCAATCCCCGTCGGGAAAAATGGATTTAGCAGAAGAAACGACGACGGATCTGCTGGAGGGATGATGCGGTAGTAAGTGAACTCGTAGACAAATGATGGAACGACGTCATCCAATGGTCCGGCGGGGACAGCTCACCCCCGCGCCACGGATTCCGCCGATTCAAATCTAATCGGCTAGATTGCCCGCATGCATTTATCATCCACCGTTTGAAACTCGAGTGAACATTCAGATCCCTCTGCAGTTCGAAACTCCGAGCCTTTGGCTATCAGAACGTCTGTGAAGCAACACCGAGAGCGCAGACCAACTGCAGTCTTCCCCAGGAATCACGCACTGCTCCTACAGGAAAGTTGTTTCTACAGGAAGGCGGGTTCCTCACGTAAAAAGGTGGCAGATAAAAAGGTAACCCTGAACTCTCCATGCAATTGGTTTTTAAAGGTGGCAGAATCGTCGTCTACAGTCTGGTCGTAGGAAATGGTTGCAATTGTTGTCTACCATGCATAAACTGTCGTTCTACAGGATGTCAGTGTAATTAAACTGTGTTAAGGTCCTCAGGGATAAGTTTCGTGGATTATGTGCATGACAGAAGCGTAATTCTACGCTATGTCTCAGTAGGCCAAATTTCTTCCACATTCGCCACCTCTAGCAACAGTTTTTATCATGTCGGGTGGGTTTATTAGATGGGAACCCACTGATTCATCAAAGTTAAGAGAAAACCAGGAGGTGGTGGAGCTCTTCACACGGGGGCAATAGATATCCTTTTGTGACAAGTTGCAGGGTTATGACGACGAAGTGGCAGAAGAATTTTTACAAGCTTTGAGGCCGAAATCCAAAACACTGGCCACCGTGAACTTCAGGGGCCTAAGCCTCAAGCTCACCCCACAATATATCAGTCGAATTACTGAACTTCCAATGGGTTTGCCATGGGATAAGGAAGAAAGGAAGTTGACCCAGCAGGCAAAGAAAGAATTCTTTCCACCTGAGGAGGAATTCTCAGAGGACAGGAATGGGGTGCGTAGAACCAGTTTGCTGCCACCATGGAATGAAGTTAGCCTGCAGATCATGAAGTATATAACCTGTGAAGGCCGTTTTAGCATTTTGTACGGGTACCACTTCAGGTTGCTCACTGAATTGAGACACCAGATTGATCTTCCTGTAGAAAATAAACTGAGCATCCCTTATTTCCTGCTACAGTCTCTAATTGAGTGTGCCACAAAGTTAAAAGAAGGCATACCAGATCAGGTAGCCCACCATGGATTGATCAAACTTCTTGTGGAGGATGTGCTTCATTCATATAAGGTTCCCCTCTCATGGGAAGCATTCAGAAATTTGACAAGAGATGGAGACATAAGGATGTTGACCGAAGAAAGTGGTTCCTCCAGCAGTGAGGAGAAAGAATCAGTGGCCGTGGGAAAGAAAGAAACAGGCTAGAAGACCCTGACCACAGTGCAGAAGAAAGAGCAAAAGAAGAAGCATGAGAAAACGGATGACAAAGAAAAAGATGACACACCCATCTTGACAGCAAGAGAGAAAAGGTTGCAAGGTAGAACGGACAAAGCCGAGAAGGTCCACATCAGCACCCGCAACCAAACCAAAAAGCAAAACTCATGCAACAAAGCAAGCCAAGGTGGTGACACCTGTGTCTACAGGAAAGCAGAAACAGGCTTCTACAGGAAGCCCGAAATTAACAGAAAAAGGGTCTTCTACAGGAAGCCCAAAAATTATTGAAAAAGGGTCTTCTACCGGAAGCTCGAAAATTACTAAAACAGGGTCTTCTACAGGAAGCCCCAAATTGGCTAAAACAAGGTCTTCTATAGGAAGCCCCGAAAAAGTGAAACCCAAGGAGAAGAAAGCTGATATCCGTGAAAGGGAGGCAGCAGCTGTGTTGGCCGCCCTCAGCACGCCACCTAAGCCAAAAGAGAAGAGAAAGAGGGAGACCCCTCTATACTTTGAAGCTCGAAGAAGTGCGAGAATAAAGACGGGCAAGCCACAGCCCCCATCTAGCAGCCAAATCACTACAGGGGATGCCCCTACCTCACCCAGTGAGAGGTCCCCCTCGAAGATATCGGTCGCCTACGAGAGGGGGAGCCCAAAAACAACTACTTGGAAAGGAAGGGTAGACCAATCGGCTTCAAAAGCCCGGCTCAAGGTCAAGGAAACAAAGAAGAGGGAAGGAGCGGCACCCTCATCACCACCAAGGGCAGAACAGGCAGAGCCACCAACAGTAGGAAAGAAAGAGTGTATTCAGGAGCCTAGTTCTTGGCCAAGGACAAGGAGCTGGGGAAAAATTGCTCAAAGATGAGCAAATATTTTAGCTGGGGGGTGATGATGAGCCCCAATTTTTGGTAACAATTTGGGCTAATTTGGCCTACTTACCTTGCTCAACCCTTCATCTTCTATCACTTATGCATTCATTTCTTGGTATATTCGTGTTATTTGTAGGAAGAAGGGCAAGCATTATATCTATGTGGCTAATACATGATGATTTCAGGTTTTTTGGCATTAAAGGGAGCAAAGACCACGCAGAAGGAGACAAGGAGACAGCAAAGGTGGCATTGCAGGTTTATAGGGAGGTTGTCTACAGCCTTAAATGACCTCCCTCGTGATCTCCACCCTAACTCCGAGCTCCAACAGCTCTCCCCACCGAGCTTAAAGGCAGCCAACGGATTCTACAGGAACAACAGTTTAACTTTCAGTTGGACAGCCAAGCTCCACGTATTGAGGAAGCCAGCTGGATCCTCATCATGTATAAATATTAAGGCTGTAGCCTTTGATAGGAGCTTTTTGAAATTTTGAATTACTGTTGCAATTTCTAAGCACGAGCTACAGCTCGGTTTTTGCTTTTTGTAAGCCAGTTTTGGCATGATGTTAGACTCATGATTATTCAATAAAGGCAGGCAGCTTTGGATTCAATTCTGAGTTTTTAAGGGAGCTATAGCTCTCAGGTTAGGGCCCAACCTGAGAGCAATAGACCTCCTTTTCCTTGTATTGTTATTTATCTTTCCTTTCAGCACTTCATTTCTTTGCTTTGACATGCATTTGAAAAACACAGTCTGCTGATTTAATTTCTTTAATGTGATTGAGTAGGATTAGTTTATGGTTAAAGTGCTTTCAATAGCTTAGATTAGAGTAGGAGGATTAGCATTCATTAGAGCTCCAAGAAAAGGTTGACAGTGCCCTCACTGCCATCTCTGTTTAGAGATTGGGGGTGTAGACCGTACCAACCACCAAAAAAACGCAGTCTTATACTTTCATTCAAGCTGCAACACAGTCATTTCAATTGTAGATCCATCCATGTATTCTGATCTTGAGCAGTACTTCTTCATTCCAACTCCATGCACGATTTTTCTATGAAGTTTACATTGTTGTTCGTTGATTTAATAACACAGTTAGGATAGGTTGATGAATTCTCGGTTTTGTGCATATTTGTTTCCTTTACACTGTGTTGCATCACTCTGTTATCTTCTTCTTCTTCTCAACGCGCACAAGTCACCTACCCAACCTCTGTTCAGCTCGTTTGCCTTCCAACACTTCTACTGTTCACGTAGCTCCATCTTTTTGAACTTTTCATTGCTTCCACCCTTCTATCCACCAACCAACTGTACCCACTCTTTCCTCATCTCATATCTCTGTCCCTGAGCCATCATAAGCTCCCTTTCCATTCTACCTATCCAACCATACAACTCCTACACTCCTCCATCACCCAAAACTCCAACCACAGAACATCCTGTAGAAGTTAGCAGACTTCCTGTAGAAATCCCGAGCTTCCTGTAGGATCCCCTGCAGACATCCTGTAGAAGCCTGCAAACTCGGTTTTCGAGCACCTGAACATTGTGGACTTCTGTGGAATGATGTTTTGGATCCCCTGGAACCTCTCCTAGCCCTCCTGACCTTTCCCAAGCTTTCTTTCCCTTCGAACCACCCCTGCACAGTCAAAACCTAATAAGAAACAAGTCATAATAACTCCAACCACTTAAGCAAAAATATAAAAACAATGTTCTTTTCAATGGAGGTAGTTTAATCTCATGCATCTCATATCACTAGAAGTAATGGCATCATTTTTAGGAGTTACATTCCCATCGTTGCATCGTAAGGACTAAGCTAGTCAGATTAGGGTTTACTAGGGTTTCCATGTTTTGTTGGCTTTCAGTTCATTCTTGCAAAGTAGGTTAATTTCCTTTCAAATAGTCTTCGTTCATCATTTAGAAATCTTCTTCTGAGAACATATAGAAGTTGGCTTGAGCCCTAGCGGACTTGTGCCAGCTGACCAAGTGACAGCTACGACAAGAGCTAGTACTTGTGCATCCAACACCGTCGCTTCCAAGTTTGTTACGAACTACCGGGTTGATAAAATTAGAGATAGGAAGCTCCAGGAGTTGTAGCATTATTGCTACAATACTGGAGCCCACCAGGAAGGTAGGAAACAAGCTAATTTGAAGAAGCATGGTAAAATTCTCTCTGACTGGAGTGAATTTGTTTCTGCCATTAAAATCCAATTCTATCCACTAGCTTATATGCAGCATGCTATGATGAGTTGGAAAACTCTTCACCAATTAAAGTGACAAATTGTACAAAGCTATACTTAGGAATTTAGAAAAAGAGCTTTAATTCTAGTCATTTATTTAGACTCACCTGAAACTTTGCTAAAGTATATAGGTGGTCTGCATAATTATTTGAGGCACACCATTCTCATGTTTAATCCTACTAGCATAGATGAGGTATATATTCAGGCTACACATCTAGAGGATAGAGGCAAGAATGTGAACCCAGATATTGGGGGATCATCAAAACCCACTACAAGCAAGAGCAAGGAAAAGAGGAAGTAGAAATGGAAAGAGAGGAAAGAAAATGTTATACAGAAAGCCAAACCTTGATGCACTCACTGCAAGAAGGATGGACATGATGATCAACATTACTGGTCTCTGCATCCGGAGCTGAAACCCAAGAAGTTCAATGGAATGAAGAGGAAGGTTGTTGCAGCTATACAGAAGGATTTGGGGTCAGATTCAGGTGATGAAACATAAATCATGTCTACAGGTATAAAAGGTACAAATTCTAAACCATCTACTAGTAATTTTGCACAAACTATTGATCGTGAAGAAAATGAGAGGAAAAGACATGAGATTTTTCATATTAGAGTTATTTCCATGCATCAAAATATTGATACTTTATTTGATAGTGGCTCACAAGTAAACTTTATTTATGAAGAAATTGGAAAGAAGTTGGGATTACTAAACACACCTCACAAGAATCCATATCCATTAGGTTGGGTATGTGATAAAGCAAAGCTACAAGTGACTAGACAATGTAAACTTAGGTTTGCTATTGGGTCAGCATTTGTAGATGAGGTTGAGTTAGATGTAATTCCCTTGGATATATGTGATATTGTTTTACGAAGTCCTTACTTGTATGATAGAAAAGCCATTTTCTATAGAGTTGAAAAGAAGTATCAACTCGTTAAATATGGAATAGAATATATAGTAAGAGCTCATAAACTGAAGAATAATTATACTCTCATAAACTTAGGGAAAATGAAAATAATTGTAAATTCATGCAAGCAATTTTTACTCATGGTTGTAAAGGAAAAGAAACCTGATAAAACCAATGTATTGGAGGGTTGTGATGCTAAACAGAAAGCTGATTTAGAAGAAGTTGTTTTAGAATATGATATCCTATTTCAAGAACCTAAAGGTCTGCCACCCAAAAGGAAAATTGTACATGATATTCATTTGTAGCAAGCTGCTCCAGCTCCTAACATCGAGATGTACAGGCTATCCATTTTAGAGAATGCAGAGACCAAGAAGAAGGTACAGGAGTTTCTTGAGAAAGGGTTCATGAGACCAAGAACATCGCCATGTAAATCTCCAATTGTGTTGGTGGGAAAGAAGGATGGTTTGTGGAGGATGTGCATTGATTATAGAGCACTGAATAAAATAATGATTAAGAATCGTTATCCTCTTCCACACAGTGATGATATATTGGATCAGCTGAAAGAACTTATTTACTTTTCCAAGTTTGACTTGCATAGTTCCTACCATCAGGGCAGAGTAGCAGAGCAAGATGCATGGAAGACTGCCTTCAAAACAAAGCAAGGGTTGTATGAATGGCTAGTTATGCAGTTTGGCTTAGATAATGCTCCTACCACTTTCATGAGAGTTATGAATGATGTACTCAGGCCTTTTATTGATGATTTTGTAATTGTATATTTAGATGACCTTCTTGTTTTTAGTAAAATAGGGGAAGAACATTTGAAGCATGTAAAGAAGACTCTAGATGTTATGAAAAAAGAAAATCTCTATTTTAAGTTATCAAAATGTGAATTTGGAAAAACATATTCGAATTATTTGGGTCATATTGTAGGGGGTGGTGAATTGAAGATAGATCCCTCTAAGGTCAAAGTCATTGTGAATTGGCCTAAACCCAAATTTGCTACAGAAGTTAGGAGCTTCCTAGGAGCAACACAATATTGCAGAAAGTTTATTGCTAACTTTTCCTTGATTGCAACTCCTTTATATGTTTTAACAGGATTGAACAATGTGCTTCAGTGGGGAGGTAAACAACAGAAAGCCATCGACACATTGAAAGAAAAAATTAGTACAACACCAGTACTAGCATTGCCAGATCATCAAAGACTATTTCAGATTGAAATAGATGTCAGTGACTATGCCATAGGAGTAGTGTTGATGCAACATGGTAAACCCATATGTTATCATTCTGAGAATTTTAATTCTGCAATAGTTAATTATCCCATATATGATAAAGAATTGTATGCATTATTCTAGAGTGTAAAGAAGTGGAAACATTACTTAATGGGGAAAGATACAATTATACATACTGATCATCAGCCACTTGAGTATTTGCACTCACAAACTAAATTGTAGCAATCAAGACATCATAGGTGGATGGGTTTCCTACAACAATTTCATCTAGTTGTCAGATATAAAAAGGGCATATACAATAAAGTTGCAGATATGTTGTCCAGACCAATTATAAATGCATCTACTATACTTAACCATAACTCAGTAATGCATGAGAGCTAAATTGAACAATATGCTCAAGGTATAGATTTTAAAGATGTATATGCAACTTTATGTCATGGAAAACAAGTAGAAGAATTAGATTATTATGTTAAGGACCAACTCTTGTATCATTTGGGAAAGTTATGCATTCCTCAAACTGAAAGAGTTAACATAATCCGAGAAGGACATACTTCTCTAATATCAGGTCATTTTGGTGTAAGTAAAACAGTTACACAGCTGCAAATATTCTACTATCGGCCAAAAATGCATGAAACAGTTCCTAGATATATTAAAGGGTGTACCATGTGCGGTAAAAGCAAGCCCAACAATAGAAAACTAGGCTTGTACACTCCACTTCCAGTTCATTACCATCCTTGGGAAAGTTTTTCCATGGAATTTGTTGGGGGATTGGCAAAATCTATAAAAAGTCATGACTATTTATATGCTATTGTGGACAAGTTCAACAAAATGTGTATTTTAATACCTTGTAATAAGCAGATTACAGCTGAAAATTTTGAAAAATTGTCCTTTCAACATCTCTGGGTTCATTTTGGATTGCCCACTTCCATTGTACCTTATTGAGATTCCCAATTTGTTGGGAAATTTTGGTCAAGTTTGTGGGAATTGATGGACACCAGACTTAATAAAAGCACATCCTTTCGTCCACAAACAGATTGCCAGATAGAGATGGTCAACGGGACAATGGTCCAGCTACTTAGGGGTTATTGCAACAAGCATCCCAAGCTTTGGGATGAACATTTATGTTATGTGCAACATGCTTAAAACTATGCCAAGCATTCTTCTACACAAAGATCTCCTTTTGAGACTTGTTTTGGTGTTATACCAAGGTCTCCCTTGGATTTTGTCTTTTAAAAAGACATTGTAGTTGATGGGCATAATGATGTGGACAAAACAACTAGGTTCGTTGAACAGATCCAAGAAATTCACCAAGCAGTGCAGGAACAACAGGGAAAGAGCCAAGCCAAGTACAAGGCAAGGCATGATAAGCATTGGATGGAGCATAGCCTCCAAGTTGGTGATCAAGTCTGGATGTATATCAGGAAATACAAAATGCAAGGTGAAGGAAAGAAGATGAAGCAAATAATGTATGGGCCTTTCAAGATACTTGAGAAAATTGGTGAGAATTCTTTTCATCTTGATTTGCCAGCTTACATGCAAATGTATTCAGTAGTTGATGCCGACAACTTGAGGGTATTTGAACCTTCATTGATTGAATATCCCAAAGAGAAAAGTTAGTTGCCTTCTATTGATGATCTGTTGCCTGAATATCTCACTAAGTTGCAGGAAGATACAGTTTTGGACAGGAAGGTGAGAACTATGCGTAGAGGGGATGTTGAGTACCTAAGAATCAGACTCAAAGGTTCAAAGCCAAGCAGTGCAATATCGATAGAGATTGGACAAGTGAGGAACTTGTATCCTCACTTGATTGATGCTTAGAAACCAACTTTTGGTGGTCCAAAAGCCTTTTCAGTGGGAAGGCGTGATCCAAATGGATCCTAGAAAACCCTCTAAGTCTTCAAACACTCGAAACTATTGCATGAGGAACACTTTCCAAAAAGTCAGATTACACCATTGGGAGGTAGAAACATGAGGAAATTAGTGAAATAAGGCTTATCGAAGGATTACAACAACTTTGCATCAAAGCCGTCAGATCTGGCCAATCAACGGTCCAGATCAGATCGGCGAATCGCAATCGGATGTGGCAAAGGGAAGCTATCAACAGAGATCACAAGGAATATGAAACAACGATCAGTAGGGTCAATGAAGATTGTCAATCAAGTGTGCAGGTCGATGGCCCACGTTGCATCACCATATCACATTGGTAGAACCATAGTCGAGCGCTTACAACGGCCCGAGGTATGAGTGATATGTGATTGTGATCAATCACATCGCGATATCGCAATCGACAAATGCAATGGAGTAGGGCTATACACATATACATATATGCGATGCAATGGTCAGACCCAATAACATTATAGCTGATATTATATATATTTTGAAGTCTAGAAAAAATCAATTTCCTTTGTATTTCGAATTTTCTAAATGAATGGATTACAAAGGAAATACATCCGATGCAGTATTATGGACCCAAATTGGTTTATTAATGATGTTGAAGACTATTTCAAGTCCGATATGAGCAGGATTTCATGTTTTAATGTATTTTTTGAATACAAAGGGAAATCGCAATATAAGTGGGATTTCAAGAGGAACATAGGTGGTAAGTGGTTTTGGCTAGGCTTTGCCTGAGCCTGTATACTGGCTGCCATCTGTCCAGGCCTTGGAGAGAGAAAACCACCCTCATCAGGTGGTTAACCCCCATACGAAAGGGCTACCTGAAATGAACCACATCTGGTTGATCTTGATCTCCCAGATCAATGGTGGAGATGTGGTATCGCTACAAAGGCAGACCGATAAGAGTTATAAGGCAAATTTATAATATTTGAAGTCTGATGAATGGTGTTTTGGAAGATTTCTCCATTTTTTGTAGAGTTTCGCTGTGTAAACTGAAAATGACCAATTTTGGGATTTCAAATGCTAGATAACCCATACTTTTATAGAACAGGTGGCCACCATCCCTAAAAGTGTTTAGCAACAATTACTAATTCTCGGACAAAGATCTGATCGGGTGTTATAGACATTTTTGTGCCTTGCAGCTATAAGCATGAAATGTCCATAATCTAAGGGATCCAAAGTCCCTAAACATGTTTTTCCTACCCCTAGAGGAACAAGGCTAACAAACCACAGCAATTCACAGAAGTTCTCCACCAGAAACTGCTCAAAAACAAGTCAATTCAGGATCAATTCAGAGGCTCCACTAGCTGTCTGCGCTGAAATGCAAAGTCTGCACTGGCTACCTGCACTGCAACGTAGGTAGAAGCACTACCAGGGTGCGCTGAGCGGGAATTGACAAATGGCAAGTTCATTCAACAAGGTGTCAAAACCCTGGAAGCTTCCAGAATCTTCCTCAATGACACTTGCCTTAGTGAATTCGACTAGTGATGAGTAAGAGGTTCTCAATCACCAAGTGGAAGCAAGAACCTCCAAGTGGAAGCGAGAATTGACAGAGGGAGAGGACACTAGTCAGATCTCAAGCTGACTCATCCTCTCTCCAAACATCTATATATGGATCTCTCCTCCATGAGATCTAGAGGCTGGAATTTTGTTATTGCAAAGAATTGCTGTTGGTTTGAGATTGGAATCATTGGGTGCTTAATGCTTTGTGGGAAGGTGAAGATAGGAATTTCATTTGCTGGGAAGGAGATGCTGGATTGGAGCCCTCTAGGTTGTATCTCTTCCTGAACCTTGTTATTCATCAATAAAGCTATCTTGGTTTCTCCTATATACTGATGTATGTTTGATGTATGATTGCATTAGTATGTTTGGTTTATTTCTAATCCTGAGCTAGTTATGAATACGAATCTATGTCTTGTGTAGTGTTCTCTTCTTGTGATCTTGCAGAAACCTCTTGAAGCTGGGCGAGCGAGAAGGCAAGTAGCTGGGAACTCTCAAAGAGAAGAGAAACCGGATCGAGGGACAAACGGAAGACACCGGTTAGTTCTTCCATCTCTCTTGATTCTTAATTCATAAAGAAGAATACTAGAATAGCTGTCTTTGTTTGTTGCTAAGGCACTGTCACACCTTAGGTGGATAGGATCATTCTGCATAGACATTTTTCCCCACAACAAATTGGCGACTCCGTTGGGGAGATCTGTTTAGTCATTTTATTTGTGTTTCTATCATTGTTTGTTTCATAGACTCAACAGCAACAATTGAACTGCATCTGCTATTCTCAGATGCAAAGTAGACAGCTGCTGCTTTGATCCAATCACTGGATTTGTCTATGATCTGAAAAATGGACTCACAAATGATTTGATGATCCTTTGTGATAGATCTTAGCCCTTCTTCAAAGCATCCCTTTGATTGTACCTTGCTTGTTGCTTTTATTTGGCCTGAAACTGTAGATTAATCAACAAACTGTGACCCAGAACCCATTGAGAAACTCTCATTTCTCCTTCAGCGCAGACCCTGTGAAGAGGTTCTGCATTTCAACGCAGGTCCCGTGAAGGCTACCTGCGCTGAATGTCAAAACCCCTGTGTTGAGGGTGCGTTGATCCAGTTAGGCCTTGTGCAGCTGGGGTTCTCTGCTCTGTTTTGCCCTGTTTTGATCTCTGATCTTTGCAGCCTGTAACCAGCATAGGTACCTATCTGATAACTCCTTTTCTCTGCTTGAATTCCGCCTCCTTTTGTAAAAAAAGACTGTGATTGTTTTTATGTGTTTGTGACGTCATTTACAGTTTTCCTTTGAAAGAGTGAAATAGTCATCCTGTAGCCCTTGATTCAGATCTGTTGATTGTGATCTTAGGAGAGAGTTCATTGGTTGTTTACAGTTGATTATACATTTACTTTTGCTTTTGGTTTGAGTTTGTCTCTTTTAAGTGTTGAAACAAGTATTTAGTTCGAAAATCGTTAAGTGTGGTAATCTCTTCTACCCTTTCTGATTTCGAAAAAGTAAACTTGTTTGTAATTTTCATTTAAAAGCAAATTCAAAGTTGTGCAAAAATCTTTCTTTTTAGGCATCAATATTAAGAGAGCAAAAAACAAACACCTGCATTGTGCATTTGCATCTTGATAGTTTGCATGCTTGATTTAGGAAAAGTGCATTTAGAGTGTGCTGATTGCTCTTTGAGAAAAGATGGTGTCTTTGTTTTCCCCTTGTAGCTAGGATTTTCATGGTTGAAAAGAGATAAAGCTTGCTTATCATCTTTAGACTGCATTTAGGAATTGTAACATACATCTTGTGGTGATCCAAAAAGGCAAACTTCTAAGAAAGGTCAACCTAAAATAAATTGAATGAACTTAACAATGCTTTGTAACTTAACGCACAACATAGAGGTCTAGGCTAGAGACGTGTTCCGGCGTCGTAAAGCCTGGTGACTATCGATCTCGCTGATGGTGGGTGATTCCTCCTAAGGGACGATAGCGCCAGTACGGATTGTGCTCCCACGTACCGTCGAGTATATATTGGGAGACCCCTATAGGCATAAAACCTTTATACTCAGGAAGCCGTGTCGGCCGCCCTACTGATCGCAATGCACTGAACACAACATTCAGGAAGATTGACCTCCCGTAACTTAAAAATTATTCTGCGGTTTTGCGAAAAGTTTGGCACACCCTCTACCTAGAACTCCAGAGCAATTCCTTTTGGCCTTTTTCAGACTCTATAACGGAAAAATTCCAGTCGAGCATTTGTCACCTCGGGCTCGTTAAAACATCGAAGGAGACTAGAGTCATCTTTAGCTTTTTCTCGACTCTTTAAAATTGAAAAAGCAAGTTGTGTCTAAGCGTCGTTAAAATTTATTTTAAATGGAATAATCATCACCATTCCCTCGTTGGTCTTTGAAGTTAGTCTCTTTTCATCGCAAGTTCTTGTAGAATCGCTAGAAAATCTTTTGGATAGACTAAATACGTCTGAACAACCGTCGACATCTAGGACTGTGTCATCCGACACAGCAGAAGCAAAACCTCCTGCTGCTACTCCAACGATGTTCGATGGTATACCATATGTCCCGGCAAGTTATCAACAACAAGCCGGAGTCCCATCAGGGACTGCTTCGACAACATGGTTAGTTCCTATTTCTTCATCCGGATTATCATCTGGTATTTCTTACGTTGAAACTCAACAAATTGATCCAATGTGTCTTCAAAGGCCAATCTACCCTTTAAGTACTGGATTTCCGCCATATGGAGGGCAGTATGCCTTTTCATTGTTCCCTCCCGGAGAACAACCATATGGGAGTTTACAACAAAGTTCAGGTCAAACTGGAATTACATCCAGCGGTTGGGTACCAATACTGCCTCAGCAACCAAGGGTTGTATATTCAATGCAACCAGTCCACCCTGTGTCAAATATTCCCACTATACCTGCTATGGTGACTGCGTCGCAAGTACAAGCGCTACCTGTTGTATTTCAACCCCAACAGCCTCAGGTTGCAATACAACAACCTCTTGTCTCAACGACTCAATCACAACCTCAGGTTAGTGCCTCCTTATCTGGAGCGACTCAGGCTCAAAGAAGTACTATGACTCCTCATATTGGTCAATCATCCAGTATTGGACAACAACAAATGGTCCAACAACCAGGGCTGGTTCAATCAGAACAACCGCCATTCCAGCAATCATTACAAGGATCTGAGCAACAAGTCTTTGTAAGTAATGGGCAACCATATTATAGTGGTTATGCCCATCAACCTTGTCAAAGTTGCCAGCATTATGCTGGTATGCAAAGACCCACTGCTCAGGCAATTCCATCGTATCCTGTGTATGTTTCGCCTAACCTGAATCAACAGTTGCCCTTTGTAGCAACTCTAGAATTACCAGATCTAAACCGGCTGACGAATGATCCAATTGCTTATGCCCCTTGGTGGCCAGCGATTCTGCATAAACTTCCGTAAGATATTCCTAAATTTAATGGAAATCCAGGTGAAGATCCATCGAATCACGTGATGACATTTCATTTATGGTGTTCATCAAACACCCTAAACGAAGATTCGATAAGGCTTCGCCTTTTTCAGAGGACGTTAACGGGTCCAGCGGCAAAATGGTATATTGTGTTCCCTAGAGCTTTGTTCGATAACTTCAGTACCTTAGCCACGACTTTCTTAACCCATTTTCAATTACCGATAAGGTATGAAACGGGAACGGAACTCCTAACCAACTTCAAACAGACAACGGCCACTCACATATCTGATCATATACATGAGTGGCGACGTCGTCGTAGGATGTTGAAAACGTACGTTCCCGATCAGCTATTAGCTGAATGGTTTATCAAATCCTTACTTCCTACAATCACGGAAGATGTGGAAAAAGGGGGAGTCGTAACATAAGAGCAAGTCATCGCTCGTGCGCAGTATCTGGACTTGGTCTATACTCAGTCTGGCATGCTCTACGACAAAATACCTGACGCCCCTAGACCGGAATTCTCAATTCCTCCTCCTCCTAAATCAAACAATGACTCTCACGCCGGCGGTGGCGTGATTGGCAAAACAGATACGAAATCGACAAAGGCTACATCTAAAAAGGCCTGTAAGATTTCTAGTCAAAATGCAAATGAGGAACTTCTTGCCTCAGAAGTAAATGTTATGTCGACCGACAAGGACAAACAACTAAAGCAACCAGGGGGCAAGAAGAAAAAGAAAGGGAGAAAAATGAGACCCCCTGCGGGGTGTCATATATGCGATGAGGATCATTGGACGAGAGATTGTCCACATATAGCTGAAGTTAAGAAACTATTTAAGAGTTCAAAAAGCCCAGCGGTATTGACTGATCCGTTTCCAAGCCCAGGAACCAAACTGGTTGCTAATCAAAATGCTTCCCAATCCCAAGTGCTTATGTTGTCTATCTCAAGGCAGCAAAATGATGCTTTGACAAGGAATAAAGATTACGGGAATCCACGGCTTCGAATAACAAGGCTAATGAACAACCTAGTAGTTCGACGACAACTTTAACCAAAGTTGTGCCACCCATCATTCCTGAACCAATGATAAACTTTCCAAAGGGAGCAGTACACAAATCGACATTTAATCCTCGTGCCAAAGTAGCACAGAATTATAATATAGTAGAGGACCTGGCCCAATCGCCGTCCGCTATGTCATCACTTGAGGTACCGCAAAATTGCCCCTCCCAAGAGCAAGCTTTATTATCAGCAATAGGTGGGATTGGCCCAATGGATTCAAATCTTGTGGCCTTTGATCATAAAGAATATGACCCTCAGCTACCAGCTCAACTAGCTTTCCTTATTCAAGTGAAAGCCCTCAACAAAACTATTCATCTAACAATTATTGATGAGGGGGAATCTACATGTCTTATGTCGATGAGTTGTTGGAAAAATTTAGGCTCACCACCCTTGTCGAAATCGTCAACGACGTTAAAAGCATTTGATGGACGATCATACACTCCATACGGGATTTTAAGTAACTTGGAAGTTGAACTGGGGGGCAAAACAGTAGAAGTTGATGTTGAAGTAATCGATGGAAACCTAGATTACAACATCCTACTGGGAAGGCCCTGGATATATGCCATGGCCGCAGTTGTGTCGACCTACTTCAGGAAGATTGCATTTCCCTTTCAAGGAGGAATTACAGTCGTCGACCAACAAACTTTCCTCCCCGACAGTTCACAAGTTACGGGAAGCACTCCAACGATCCATGGAAGCAATCATTCGCTTCAAAACATTGGAGTAGCTCTCCTAAAAGACCCTGCCTTAATGGGTACTTTTTCCCTACCGCCTCCGAGTAATCTGGCGGAAGTAGCCACAGTGGAAACCTACAATATGAAATCTTCTATATCTAATGGATTCGGAAGATTCCTAAACATTTTGTCAGCATGGATCATCGCCCTAATAGAAATACTGTAAATACAATGGGCTCCGAGGACGGTTCTTATCTCGTGTCAACCTCGTTAAAAAATGAAACAAGGAGTCATAAGGACAGTTCTTTTACTCTGTCAACCTCATTAAAAAATGAAACAATCCCCTTTCCAAATCTCAAAGGTAAACCTTCATTCCAACCACCAAGTTGAATGCAATGAATCTTGGGGGGGCATGCAAACTTATCATCGAGTAGTTTTAGCACACAGTTCATGCTCCTTAAAAAATAAACGCAAGATCCGAGCAGTGTTAGCACATAGTTCATGCTCGTTAAAAAATAAACATAAGACCGAGCAAGTGTTTCCACCCGCGTTTAAGCTCGTTAAAAAATGAACTATTCCAGTAAATAACCACTGCGAACGTAAATTATCAGCCATTAAAGCCTTGGTCGTGTTTGCACCGCCACCTCCACTTTTCCATTGGCCGATCATTCACCTCCATTTGATTGTTTACCCATTTTGAGGAACAGCTGTGAAGAGTGATTTCACTAGCCATCCTTGTGACACTACCGTGATTGGAAAATTCCAAGCCTTACCTGGAATCAGCTGCTAACCCGTTTCATCACTCGTTCCTCAAAAGACGAGTCTTTTTTAAACTCTTTTCATCTGACTCGTAAAATATGAAAATATTGCCGATTTTTGGCCTTCCAACTCGTTAAAGCGACCGGAAGAGCTATCCCTCCTCTAGATTTTAATCTTTTTGGACCTGAGGGATTATTGCACAAAAAGATCGAGCGCTTGTTTTTTTCGGCTCGTTAAAACTATCGAAAACTCATCCCTTCTGTATTGTTTTATACTTTTTCGGACTTAAGGGATTAGATGACGAAAAAGGACTTCCGGAGTTGACTTTACGTACCTTTTCAGACTCTCTAAAAATGAAAACGACCGAGTTATCCTTGTCGTTAGACTCGTTAAATGCATTAAATAGCGACAAACTTGTCTTTAGACGAGAACGAGTTTCACTATCGCTAGGCTCGTTAAAACATAGCGATGGGCTTGCCCGAAGGGCAAGTTATAGAACAAGCATATGTTATCCTCCTCAAGCTTGAGAAAAATAAAGAGGTACTGGTCAGCAATGACTGGGGAAAAATTGGGAGAAACTCAAGAAAACTTTGATGGTAGCAAGTCGCTCTTGAACATGACACTTTTCCTCCGTACCACAGTCGGGTTGGGTTGTTTCATTCACCGGTCACATCACCATGGTCTCGCCATACCATCCATATTTCGGGTAATGCTACCGACCCATCGCATAAGTGTCGCCATATGTTCAGGAGAAGTCGTTCAGAGAAGTCAACCGTGTCCCATCCACTGCCATACATTATCCTTCATCCTTTCATGACCGCCACCCTGAATTATATGTCATCAGATCGTTTTCACCTCCATTAAGATCATTTGCTCCGTTCCGTGTCACTGATGTGGGATTCATCAAGGCCCTCCTTTGACGGATCGCTTCTTGTCGACATCAGCTCATTATCCAGGAAGTTGATCTAGGAACAACCCCTTCAGTACGTTGAAGCTTGCATGCCTCAATGGCAAGTTTCTCACTTCCGGCGACAGGTATACATCAATGGCCTTCGACCGAAAGATTTTGCGTGGTGTTCGACGCCAAGTCCTTTATTCACACCACGTGAATTGTACTGCAGTACCTTGAGGGTCATTATCATTATCGGTGATTCCTCTCGCGCTTGTTAACGGTTTACCTCATTGACCGGTAATCAAGCGATGTCTTTCCATGTTCGACTTCAGAACATTTCTCACATGGATCGACTTGTACTTAGAGTGAAGATCGAACGAGTTTGAAGACCCCGGATCTAGTTTCATCCATCCGGGCTGCGATATATATTCAGGAAAAATAAAGACATTGACATGTACAGCATTGCAGCAGATAGTCATCCTACCCCAAAGGATGATAATTTCATCAAAATTATTAGTCTACCATCAGACGATTGTCTGTTCTATGTACAGAAAAATGAATTTATAAAGTTGAGCATGGGAATGCCCGCCTCAGCTAGATCATGAAAGCAGTATGAAAAATAATGTATTGTATTGTATCTTATTACAGGTCTCCTCCCAGCAATGAATGAACTTGGTATCCTCCTGATAGAGCATTTCACCCTATAAATGGCCTCATACTTTAGGGGGCAACTGTTATAGACATTTTTGTGCCTTGCAGCTATAAGCATGAAATGTCCATAATCTAAGGGATCCAAAGTCCCTAAACATGTTGTTCCTACCCCTAGAGGAACAAGGCTAACAAATCACAGCAATTCACAGAAGTTCTCCACCAGAAACTGCTCAAAAACAGGTCAATTTAGGATCAATTCAGAGGCTCCACTAGCTGTCTGCGCTGAAATGCAAATTCTGCACTTGCTACCTGCACTGCAATGCAGGTAGAAGCACTACCAGGGTGCGCTGAGCGGGAATTGACAAATGGAAAGTTCATTCAACAAGGTGTCAAAACCCTGGAAGCTTCCAGAATCTTCCTCAATGACACTTGCCTCAGTGAATTCGACTAGTGATGAGTAAGAGGTTCTCAATCACCAAGTGGAAGCAAGAACCTCCAAGTGGAAGCAAGAACTGACAGAGGGAGAGGACACTAGTCAGATCTCAAGCTGACTCATCGTCTCTCCAAACATCTATATATGGATCTCTCCTCCATGAGATCTAGAGGCTGGAATTTTGTTATGGCAAAGAATTGCTGTTGGTTTGAGATTGGAATCATTGGGTGCTTAATGCTTTGAGGGAAGGTGAAGATAGGAGTTTCATTTGCTGGGAAGGAGATGCTGGATTGGAGCCCTCTGGGTTGTATCTCTTCCTGAACCTTGTTATTCATCAATAAAGCTATCTTGGTTTCTCCTATATACTGATGTATCTTTGATGTATGATTGCATTAGTATGTTTGGTTTATTTCTAATCCCGAGCTAGTTATGAATATGAATCTATGTCTTGTGTAGTGTTCTCTTCTTGTGATCTTGCAGAAACCTCTTGAAGTTGGGCGAGCGAGAAGGCAAGTAGTTGGGAACTCTCAAAGAGAAGAGAAACTGGATCGAGGGACAAACGAAAGACACCGGTTGGTCCATCCATCTCTCTTGATTCTTAATTCATAAAGGAAGAATACTAGAATAGCTGTCTTTGTTTGTTGCTAAGGCACTGTCACACCTTAGGTGGATAGGATCGTCCTGCATAGGCATTTTTCCCCACAACATCGGGCAGAGGTCGGGAACCTAGAGAGCTCGAGAAGGAGAAATTAGCAGGTAGCGCAGATTGGCTTAAAAGCCACAGAAGACATAAGACAGGGGCAGGCAATGCTGAGACAGAGCAACAAGGACAGAGAGTTAGTGAGGAGAGTCTGTGTACTCAGAAGAGTCTTGGGGGATCCAAGTAAAGCCTTATTGTTTTGTATCTATTGTGTGAGGTTCAAATTGAGCTCAATATTGTAAAACTCTATTTTGAAGACATAATAGAGAGGTCACCACTAAAGGCTGGACCATGAGATGTAGCCCAAGAGCGTTGGGTGAACTCGTGATTAAAATTGTTGTGTTTATGTGTGTTGTCTATTATGTTTCTTTTACTGCTTCACTGTCTATGTATTTCACAGTCTTATCGATCCATTGCATAAAGTAACATAGGAAAATCCATGCACATGAGTCTCTAATACCTTAATTATTGTTTAAGATCTCATTATCAGATCTAGGGTATGGGTTGAGCACCCCAACAGAGCAAAGTCACGTATGGATTTTAAAATAATGTTTTTTAATATTTTGACCAAGTCTGAAGGGAAAGGGTTTCCCAAGGCCATGACTGAGAGTGTCAAGTATACAAAAAGGTAAATGATTTGAATTAGTTGGTTACATCTCCTAAAATGGACTTTTTCTATGGAGTTATTTTGTTAGATTCATTAATTATGGTCTTTTTCTTTCTTCTATTCCTCGTATAAATCAAAATGTGAGGCATTGGTGGCTTTCACTTTCACTACTCTAGTTATTTATGAAGAGTCTTCGAAGTGGCAGAAGCTTAACACTTTCATAATTGGGGGTTTGGTAGTAGTATACAATTTTCTTAATATAATGTTTCCCTTCAGGGTGTTGTTATTTAATAAAATGATTAGATTTCCTTAGGCTTGCAAGGTCACGGAATTTTATCCTCTCTTTTTTTAAGGCATCTACTTAGGACAACATCATCTCTCCCAATTTTGATGCCAGTGTTTGGTGCCTCTGTTGAAGGATACTTTGAAAATAGTCATGGGACATCAAACTTTGATAAGAAAATTATACTATCTAAGGCTTAATATTTATAGGGTGTCATATTTGTCCTCTAAATTCTCGAAGAAAAAAAGGTTGTATTGTGATAACATACGTGATCTTTAGTGTTTCATGTGTTACCTCAACTCCAAAAACTTTTTCTCTGTTAGACTAGACCTATGGTTTCAGATGATTAAGCTTATGTTTTGTAATCGTGGTAAAAAACCAATTTTTGAAAACATGGATAAGTAGGGAAGAAAGAAATTGATGCACATGCACTAGGGGATATAATCAATCTAACTACAAGAAAACATATATATCAAATAAAATATTCACTCAATTAGATACCTTTCATGATGAAAATATCCATGGATTTGTTGGTGAATCATGGGGTGCATATTGATAAGGATGAGGATAATCTTTTCACTCTTCCGAAATAGACGAAAGACCTACAATCATGCATGATCCATCAGCGAAAGGGAGCTATTGGTTTTTATATATCTATTAGTAATATTGCTAAATACCTTCCTAATATGAATTACCTTGTTCCTCTTGGGGCGGAACATAAATTGGTGATGGGCCACATTCTTTACTCTTGAATGATAGATAATGTAATTCAAACATATTAAGCATTTTGGGTTTTCTAAAACAATTGTGTACACATGCATAACTCAGTACGACGTGAAATGTTGGTTGTCGATAGTTATCATACGGAAGTAGTGCTCAAAGAAAATAAAATAGTAGAGAAATTTTGAGGTATAAAATGTGATTCCTAATGAATATTATAAAATAAGAGTGGAAATAATAAAATAAGGTTAGATTACATCATCAAATTTTAAAGGAAAAAAGATAAAACTATTATTTCCACTTCCTATGATTTTACTAGATTTTTTAACAAGAGCACTCATTGGATGCATTATTTAATTCCTCATCTAAGGAGTACCCATGTTGCATATATTTGATGGACCCTACTACACGAAAAATCAGAAATACATGAAAAAGAGTGACTATTATTTTAATGTATTTCTCATTTTTGTGTAGCAAGGTCCATCAAAGGTATGCAACATTGGTACTCCTTGGATGAGGAACTAAATTATGCATCCAATGAGTTTTCATCCTCGAAATTTCAGTAAAACAGTAGGGAGATCAGTTCAAAATACGAGTTGAGAAAGTACTTTTTTATTTTTTATTTTTTTAATCTTTTTAGTTTTTTACTCCAAAAATGGTGAATACTTTTGGTTCTTATAAATTTGGTTTTGGTTGTACATTTTTGTTTTGAGGCCCATTTTTTACCTCAAAATTTCTCAAATGAGCCTAAGCTTCCAAATTTGTAACTATTACTATAAGGTGGTGGCCCAACTTACATATTTTTATTAAAAATATTTTCATGTTATGGTTTTCAAGAAAAAGAATACCATTAAAAATGCATGGTTATCTTTTATGTGTTTTATCTTATCCCAGTTATAGGCTGCAATGCTACTTTTGGTTCACAATTTTCACTATGACGAAAAGGTAAATGTACACCAATGGTAGGGGTTTTTTTAATGTAATAAACATATTTATTTTGAGAGGATAATTTTAGTAGTTGAGTTCCTTGGGCTAAATTGTGTACTAAATTTTAGAAACAGATCTCCAAACTAGTTGTATTTGATTGTTTCCCTAACTCTATGCACTTTCCAATAAAATCTATTAGCATAGAAAATGTAACCAAGGACACATTGCAAAGAAGTTTACTATCAGTATGATTCTCTAAGACAAGAAAATAAGTGATAATTCTCAGCAACAAGTTTTTATGGAAAAATAAAAGTAACTAGATATATCCTTTGAGGATGTCAAGAAATAACCTACTACACCATTTAACAAAAATGTTTTTTTGATGAGTATGATGGAGGGTATTTAGGGATCTAGGACTTTAATATGGTTAGGATCCCTTTTCAAGGGAACCTGTTGGGTATACGACCAAAGTCCCACATTGACTAGAAGTGGGGAGGATCATGGGTATATAAGGATGGACAAATATCTTCATTGGTATGAGGCCTTTTGGGGTAAATCCCAAAAACAAATCCATGAGGGCTTAGGCCCAAAGTGGACAATATCATACCATTGTGGAGATATGTGGTGTCCAGAGTCCTAACAAGTGGTATCAGAGCCATGCCCCGAAGTTAGCCAAGTGGATGAATTCTCGGAATGCCGAACGAAGGTGGTGGGCCCCGGTAATATCACGATGAGATTCGTGGATGAGCTCGGTTAGACAGGCGGTGTGCTTCGGATTCTTCATGGACGTGTCCTGGTCCCAACACAGTGAAGAGGAGTTGACCTGGGAAGAGCAAGCTCTCGAGGCAGGTGGTGCTTCCATGTAAGGCGTGTGCTTCCAATGCATTGGAATGGAGAATCCTAGTTGGTAGAGGATGGACGGATGGATAATCATTTGAGGGGAGGCTCGATGGTCCTTTGTTCGAGGGGAGGATTGTTGGGTATATGACCAAAGTCCCACATTGACTAGAAGTGGGGAGGATCATGGGTATATAAGGATGGACAAATATCTTCATTGGTATGAGGCCTTTTGGGGTAAAGCCCAAAAACAAATCTATGAGGGCTTAGGCCCAAAGTGGACAATATCATACCATTGTGGAGATATGTGGTGTCTAGAGTCCTAACAGAACCAATATGACAAACCCAACTTTTGGGACAAGCTTTCCGATGGGTTATAATAAACAATCACAGTCATGTAAAAATTTTTAGAATGTTCTATCAAAACAACATATACATTTTTACATTCTTTTGTCAACATAAAATGCTTACTTTTTTTTCTTCAATATCTGTGGTTGGAGATAAACATTTTTATTTCTTTTTCCTATTTAGAAATATTTACATGGTTTCATCGCGAGCATGCATGGATAGATTTAAAAGCATAAAATTTATGCATTATATATTGAAGATAACATATGCTTAATTGTACTTCAGTTACACTAGTGAGTGGAGTCTTGCATGTAAACTTTGTTATTATCAACAAGTGGGAACTCCACAAGTGCATGCATGAGGTTTACTAATTTCCACTTGCATCATACAATTAAAAAATGACTGCACGACCAATTAACTAGGAACAAGTGCCATTTTTCTTCAATGCTTGTTCACATCTCTCTATATTCACTACTAGACTCATCATTATATTACTTCATCCATGTAGAATATGTTTTATTGAGTTGTATTCTCTCACACTTTTCCTTTTAGTTCATGAATAGAATTCATTAATTATTTTATTTCTATAGATCCATCTTTAGTAGGTTTAGACATAATTTTACATGGTAGCAGATCCCATTGGAGATAGGAAGGATGTTCATAAACAATCTGTTTTCAAGTATTAACAGATGGAGATATGGGAAACACTAAAGTTTCTAGCTTCCATAATTCACATCATATAAATATTTCAAATGGATGCCAAAGATTATACTTCAACTCAAAAACATATTCTTGTATCAAATAACCATGGAAATAAATATTGAACCAAATTACATAATTCCAAAACCCAAATAGGTCAACCACATGGATGAGGTCCTTGGTATCCAATGATTATGGGTGAAAGCATGGAGTTGGGTTACAATGTTTTTGTGAGAGAGGGTGTGTTTTGCTCGAGAGTTAAGTCCTTGATTGAGGAGGTTTTAAGTGCTCGGTTGAGTTCCTTGAGCTCTAAAAAAATCTCCATAGAAGGTATAAAACAAACCCTCAATTCAGCTTCAAATTCTCGATCAAGCTTTAAAGCTTGATAGAGTGTTAGAGCTTGATTTAGCCCTTATTTACTATTAAAATGTGTTGTCGTGATCTACGCACATCGTTTGCATAGACTACGAGATAAAAAAGTGTTCGACTGAGGTATTGGAGCTTGATTGAGGGATTGGAGCACGCTACAACCCAACCAACCTCACCAACAACACTACCAACGTCTTAGAGTCTCGCACTAAGTTACATTTCCTATCCATTTTGTTGTTTTTGTTTATTTTTCTTGCAAATTTAAATAAATTAATTTGAAACAAAAAATTACCATAGAAAATCCATGAAGGAGGCCATGAAAACCACAAAACAACCATTCAAAACAACTAGAAGAGACTTAGAAAACAACCAAAATAACCCTAGAAAAGCATAAAACAACCTAGAAAATCACAAAACCTTCAATAAAAAGCATTGAGATCAGCAAAAGGAATATATTTTAGCTTTTAAATTTTTTTCTTACCTGAAATTTGGCAGCATATTTATTACGGATATTTTATGATTTTGAATAGTAAAATTTTTTTCATTCCGAATTCAGTGAAATAAATTTTAAAAAAATATTATTTTTTTTAGTTTAAAGGAATTTTAAATTTCAGACAAATTTGATGAAAAATATAACGCAAAAAAATTGAAAAACAAACCCAACTATAACCTATAAATAAAAAATTAAGCGCTTGAAATTGGCATGATGAATTTGGTTGCCCACGGTGAACTTATATTTATCAAATGAAAATTCTTATTTAATTTTATTATTTTAAATTTAAATTAATTTATATTTTATATATTTTTTCAATAATAAATATAGTACAATTAGTTTTATAAAATTAGTTACTTAATAAAATATTAATCATTAAAGTTAAAATTCATATTTTTTTTATTTAATTAAATTTTATTAATGGTATATATAACATATAGATCTATATAAGATCATGTAACTATATAACAAAACATAACTTAGTTATATATAATCTTTAACTATAACATCACATATCTATATATTATAGTTCTATATATAAAATATAACATAACATAGTGTAACATGTACAATGTAACTATAACATTTTACATAGCATACCTATTTAAAACAAAACATAGTATATATATAAGTTCAAGTTTCAACAATACATCATTGATAGGTACATTAAACCCATGATGAAAAGTCCATTTAAAGTAAATAAAATCATTTTGACTATTTTCTAATTTGTACAAAATTGTTTCATTATGTAGTGTGTTTTACAAGAAACATTGTCTTCGTGTCCTTGCACCTAGTACATGTCATGTGTCAAAATCAAACATTATATGAACTTAAAGTCTATCGGAGTATTTTGTTGGCATGAAATTCTATTAGTTTTGCAAATATGTTTATTTCAATTTTTTACATATATATACATATTTATGCTCAATGAATAAAATTCATTATTTAGAAATGTGAAAAACTGTGAAGGTAGATTTGATCACTTCTTTCAATTGTTTTTACATGGAAACAAATAGTTTCGTTGATAAATTAAAAAAAAATGGATTCTAAAGTTTAGGACATCAGGCTTGTTTCTTAGCTACATTAATGGAAAACGTCTTGGAGATAGATCCAAGTGGACGTGGTTCTTCCAAAAGCACCTTCCTAAGAAAGAAGGAGTATTGAAAATAATAGCGAGTAAGGTATTCTTTGACTTATTCTTTAGTGAAGGAGACCACAAGCAGTCCTTTAGCATGCACAAGCCTCTATAATTTAGGACAAATTCCTAAAATTTAGAACATGTTCATGAAGCAGTTTAATTCATGTGAATAGTTGGAAGCTCATTTTTATGTCTCCTTGTGCAAGTTATAATTCTCAATAGTTATTTGTGACTAGCACGAGTTACATGAGTGAGTTAGACTCAGTTAACTAGTCAATCACAAAATTAGTTCCAAAAATAAACTTACTAGGTTTAGATGGGTCGAATTTCCTATAAGTAGGTCAAAAGGCACAATTGTAATAATTGTTTTGTGTGAGAACAAGGTTGTGAGACAAGACAATAGTGAGCATGAGTTTTGTGTATGATCTAGTGGAGTTAGAAACAACGTGAAGGAGTTTCCTATACATATTGTTTTGGTAGTGGAAATCCTTAATGGAATGGGATAAGAAATAAGAGGAAATTTCTTGGGCCAAAATAAGGGTTTAGGAGCTAAGGACAAGGTTCTTGCAAGTAGGGATTCAATCTAATTACTAGGAGGGAGAGCAAGTTTGTTCTGTAGAGAAACAATTTTCCCTATAATAGTTATATTTTTCTCAAACTTTGCCAATAAAATTTCTACAGCTAGCAGATTGTTTTTGAGGTTGGGTTCCCTACAAAATTTTGTGACTATTTTATTTATTTTCTATTCTACTGAAAATTGGTAGAAAAATTATGTGTCTTGCTGCAACGATTAGTTTCATATTTGTTCACTACAGTAGTTGCAAAATTTTCAAGGAAATCCTACACTCTCCAACTATGTTATTCTTGCAACCTACCACTCTTTGTCTCGACTCTCTCTAAAGCTTTGTTTTCTACAAAAAATTATCTATGACATCCTGACCGAAATTTGAATGTTTATGTTTTGGCTCACGATTAATTTTCACAATTGAGGAGTTGTGCACTATCTTCATAGGTGATTGACCTTTTATTCCATCCAAGGCCCCTATATCGTCTTCCTTCCATTCTATTTTTCTAAAAGAGTTGGTATCGTTGTTACTTGACAGGCTACATAAACCTTCACTTGGCTTATTGTTATTCCTTAAAGAATTCTCCAATCCTTTTTTCACACATTCACTTTAACATATGATAATCTTTTATCACCAATGTTGTTGTTTTGTGAAACAATTTTTCTCTTCCTCTCACATATGCTTCTCACCAATTCAATTTTTTGGTTTCCTCCACTGGTGTTTTTTACATATCAACTTCATGACCACGTTCCTCATAAGAAAAGATTCCCTCTTACAATTATCCAAATGATATCCTTAAAAAATCATTAACAACCAAACTTCAGGGTCTAAAATAAGGCCTTCACCCACTCTGAAAACCCTGCATTTTCTGAAAACCCTGCATTTCCAACATCCTCTATTTTCCCCTTTTTGTCACCTCACAAGAAAGTACAGCCGTGAGGTTAGTCTTCACCCTACTTCATATCCAAATAATTCTCTACCATTTTCACCTTATAAAGTAAATGATGAAAATGCCTGAAATGGCTGCAACAACTTCAGTTACAGGGTAGATCATGACACTGGAACTCTGGCATAGAAATCCTTGCCCATATCATTCATTTCTAGTGTGATAAAATAAATGGAAGAGAAATGGTTTGATTTTTCATAGTACATAAAAATAAACAAGACCTACCTACGAACAAAGTGTGTCCAAGCGCCAATCTGACATTTTTCCACCTACATCGCCTCGTTCATGTGGAACGAATTTTAATGGGATGCATTCTTCCTCAAAAATTTATGAAATACAAAAATATTATCTCATCTTGAGTTTATTAATAATAATAATAGTTTTTAATGTAGCCACTTTGGAGGTTCTGAACCAGTGAAATTTTATAGGCTTTTGGCGGTATTGTTGTTTTGAAAGTCATTGCAACTATCATACCTATAGAACCCACGTCAATATTAAGCCCATATTGGTAAAAGTTATCCTTGAAAAATCCTTATGGATTTTGGATTTCATAGGGACCATCTATTAATTATCCATTTCGCTTAGCAAATCCATCCCGTAAAGATCCTTTTATGTATACAGGGGTTCCATCAAGTTGTCAGCCAGGACCTTCAGAAGATTTTATCCATGTATGTGAATGCATTAAATTTGTTCCAATATCAAGGGAATTGAAAGAAGGATGAAGTTGCAAGTCATTCTTTAGAGATGCATTGATGTTATCTGGTGCGTGTTTCTCATTACCTCCAACCCATAGTGCCAAGCTTGCATGGTTGTGTAAAAGTTCGATTGTGTCCCTTGCACATATAAGAAAAAGTTCATGATCTAATGGCCCATTTGGGTTTGAAATGAGAATACCACACCCATCAACAACTCCATTAATCTAGAACTCTTTCCCGACCAACAAGCCATATAGATCAATAATAGTGATAGAATTCTAGCCACTTTGATAAAACCCCACCACAACAACAAATCCTATTAAAATTCATATCAACATGGAACTTGATATCTCCTTTGTAACAATTTTTTGAAATTTGCAGCAAACCATCAGACACTATCCAGTTCCCTCCATGAATGAAAACCATTTCCCTATTCACATTGAATAACCTTCCACCAGTTGCAGGGTCTATGCAACACTGAATTTTTTGAAATACAGCTGGATGGCTCCAACAATATGACTCTCCTTAATCTCTTACATTCAAAGCGATATCCATTTTGTATAGTGTTTATTTTCCCATGCCATTTTTCCACCATAAACCTGGTATTGATAACTCCTTGGTCTCCATTTGCTCAATCAAACACAACTCATCATCCAGTTCAAGAGACAGTTCCACCCTTACGGTGCATTCTGCAACTAAGAGACTGATATTGGTAAATTTTGTTGTGGTATGCAAGTATACGCTCCTTAAATCATCAAAAAATGGTGAAAATAGATGTGGATCATAGATTTTGACTGGTGTAGAAAATGTAAGTTGGTTGTTGTGTTACGTGCTTTTTCTTTGTGTATGCATTGACTAGTTTTCATTTTCGTATTTGAACTAGTGTCACCTAAATATGAAAATACTTTATGCCGTAAAAATTATTTTAAAATGTGAAATCAATGCAATATATTATATCAATCAAATTGTAACTGAAAATCTACATAATATAACAATATTTTATATGTACATTAAAAAATATACATTCATGAAGGTGGGGAGTTTGGATCTCAAACACATTATAATAGTTAAAATTGGGAATATTTTTTTCTATACTAGCTTATATCCATCTTAACTCAATATCTACCGAATGTTAAAAAAATCAAATTCCTTAAGGTGAAAATTTCATTTAGAGTCAAAAATGATTTCGACCCTCTAGATACATGGTAAATCGAGAGTTAAAATGGATCTAGGCTAGTTTAATATATATATATATATATATATAGATCAAAACTTGGATCCGTGACAATAAATTCACCATTTTATCTCAATTTTATTTTAGTTATTAATATTATTTTATTTTTCTTACAACATATTTTCCATACTATGCTAGGGAACCCCTTCTTGGTGCAACAATTCAAAATTATCTAATAATGTATAAAGTTTCTAGTAAATTGTTAACAAAAAGAAAATTTACATACGAATAATAGATTAATTTTTGAATTTTTTTATTGATAAGTCCTTGGCCTCTCATTGTATATTCACATGTTGAGGTCTGCTGGCATAGAGGAACCTCCATGTAGCCAACCCACATTTCTCATAAATGCCCCTTATGCTTTTTCGCATGATGATATTCTAGTTCTTTGAGTAATCAAACATTATTTTTGTTGTTTCCTTTCATAACTAGGCGAAGCCTAGGCCAGGGCCAACCCGCTTATTGGTTGGAAGAGGACCGATCCACACACAGTGGGACTCTTATCACCAGGATTGTGCAAGGCTTTGGTCAAACTTAGACACTCGTTGGGAAGTTTAACTCCCCCAAAGTGGCTTTCACTCCTTAGCCCCTCCCCATGAGGTTTGACCCTCTAATCTGGTGATGAATAAACAACATGCAAACCAGCTAGTCTACACCTCATACATTGTACTTTTCAGTTGGTCGTATTTTTATTCATGGACTATACTAGTCATTTATGTTAATAATTTTTAATTGTGTCACTTATTATCTAGTCATATATTTTAGTCCTAGACTAAATTAGTCATTTACGTTAGTTTCTTTGAGTTGGGTCACTTGTTATCTAGTCATATTTTTTATCCCTAAACTAAATTAGTCATTTAAGTCGTTTTTAGTTGGATGAGTTAGAATTGCTCAAATTTAGTAGTAATTCACTTGAAATAATTGTGGTTACTACTTTTTTTAGTAGAGTAGTCACTAATCCCTGATTTTGTACTAGTGTATAAACCCTTTCTACCAGGATATGGGCCAAGAGATAACACAAGAAAGAAATAGAATTATATATAACAAATGTTTTGCATAACATATATGGAAAACGAAATCAATATTTTTGTTGAGTAAACCATTAATTAATTTAATTAAAAGAATGATGAGTGATGTTGTATTAGAAAGAAAAACTAAAATTGAATATAGCTATAGTAGACTCCCAAGAAAGAGCAAAGATTCTTTGTTATATAAAAAAATTAAGTGTGCATTTAGGTACATTGCAGAAGTATAAATTTTTAGCCAATCTATAGCAGCCTTTGAATCCCCTATCAATTGTAAGTTTAGATTGGTGAAGTGATATAATTTAAATGACTAACATAACTAATTGATTCAAATTAGTCATTCATGTTATTCAGTGTTACTTATTAGTTAGTTGTATATTTTAACTCCGAACTAAATTAGTCATTTATGTTAGTCATTTTTAGTTGGCACTTAAAATTTTTTACTTTTTTGTAGTATTTAACTTGGAAAAGTTGTGGTGACTAACGTTTTTAGTCACCTCGTCACTAACACACCCATTTTCTACTAGTGAAAGCTACTGTGTGGCTTATTTTATACTTTTTGTTTGAAGAGTTATATGTTCATTATAGAGTTCCAAAGGATATAACTACAGATGGAGGTATGCAATTCACTTCCCAGTTGATTGAAATTATTATCATGAAATATAATATTCATAACATGATTACTTCACCTTACGACATGCAAGCTAATGGATAGGTGGAGAGTACCAATAAAGAAATTGAGGTAATTCTAGCAAAGATTTTAACTAGTCACTATTGATATTGGGCTGAGAGATTTATAAAGGTGATTTTGGCCTATAGAACTGCATGTAAGAATACCACGATATTCTATTCATATGAGCTTATGTATGCTAACTGTCTTATTTTTTCCACTGAGCTCTAGATCAAGGCACTTAGGAATTATTTAAAGGTAGATTTGAAATTGACTACAACATAGAAACATTGTTTGGATCAGATAAATGAATTAGGAGAGATTTGCTTGAATGCCATATAATCCACTGATATCATCCAACAACAATGCACCAGGTCACATAATAGGTTCATTAAAAAAAAGGTATTTAAGAAAGTTCACTAGGCTCTATTAGACGATTTTAGATTCAAGTATTTTAATGGAAATATATGTACAACATGGCTTGGTTTTTATGAAGTGGACAAAATATTTGAAAATGGGACTATTAAGTCGAAAACTATTGATTAGTTCCAAATATATTTGTTTTCCAATAGATATCATCATTGGTTACATTGTAAGATAGGGTGATAATTTTTTATTACATAGATATAATTATTGGTATGTTGAACTATTCAATGGTGAATTCAAATATATTGACTACCACTATAAATGAGGGTAATGAATTTCCAATGGTTTATGTAGCTAATTTATTTCAGAATTAGGGGGGCACTAATACTTGTTAAAGCATCAAGATATATTTTGGCTTCCAGCCTCGGTTCACCAAGAGGAGGCTTATCCTCAACTTCCATAGGCAATACATTTATGGTTGGAGTTTCACCTTTAGTGTGATAAATTTCCACAGACATTTCCATAAAGAGTTTTTTTCTTCCTTATGTTAGTGGCCAATAAAATAGTTTTCATCATGATTGTGGGAGATACATTCAAGTTGGTGTTCTACCATTTTTTCGTAGTTAACTTTTGAATTTTGAGTGGAGAAGATGGAGGATGGGTATTGGTGGTGTAGGGATAGTGAAAAACGAGGCTTTTTTTAGTTCAAAATTAGCCACCTTTTGTGCTTCTTTATCTTATTGAATAAATTCAACATATTTTTTACGGATGGCCATTAAAACAAGATCATAAATGTCATCTGTGGTACCAATAATAAAACATTCTTGTAAGAAGATGTTTTGAAATATTTTAGTTTATAAATCCAATTACCTGAAGGTGGTGATGTAGACATCAATTGTAACTCACTATTTATGTTTGGTGAGATGGACAAGGTGGTGAGTATCAATGTTAAAGAATTTAGAAAGATCAACAACAATTTGAGTTGATACAAGATATCCATAGTGGGAAATCTCACAACATTTTTCCCATTTTCAATGCTTTTAGTCTCAATAGAGGACACCCACATGAACTTTTAAGAGCTCATATTTTATGCCATGTAGTAAGAAATAATGTTACATTTGAGTGACCTATCTAGTGGGGTTACAACCATAAAATTTATTCAAATCTACTTTCAAAAGGTGGATATCATGAGAAGGAGAGCTATGATGTGATGAATCAATTCCCTCATCGTTTACCATTTACTATGGAGAAATAGGGACCACGTGTTCACCAATCATACCAATATTAGAATTAATGGAAGGTGTGGAAGTAATATCATGACATTCCTTTTTTGTTCTAAGCTTAAGTGTTGGAAAATTGGTTTTCAATTTTTGTATAGGATTCTTCCAAAGAAGCAATGTAGTCTTTATGGAATTCCAATGGAAGTGGGTAATGGGTGGGTGGGGCTAGTGATGAGGGAGTAAGGGAAGGGGGAAATTGCATCCACAGAAGATGATTTAATGAGGAGCTATACAAAAGTGGTTAGTGTGGCATGCTTGAGTAAGAAAGGTATGTGATTAGTAATAATATGGGTGGGCACACATAATTTTCACTTAATAAAGGTGGATATCACTTCAGTCATCACAACATTAGGAATCTATTGAGATAGGTCCCAAATAAGGGTGGCTCTAGGTACATTTTATACTTTTTCTTCTTTTCTTATTTTTTCCTTTTGGGCTAATAATATGAATTCAATACTTTTATTTTTTTAAACTCCAATAGAATTATACTATGAAATAAATAATATTATGTCGATAAAATGCTGAAATTTTAAATATTACTAAATGTGTAGAAATTTTGCAACTCGATGTAACAAATAGGGTTTCCACGAATTCAAAAAAATATGACTAATACATTAATGGTCCCAAGAAAAACGATATTACCTATGATATAGATTTGTAATGTGCTTCCAAGGTATAATAGTAGTACTCATACCAATAACTCAGGGCTCTAACAAAGAAGGAACAATTATACCCTTACATGCACTACCTAATAGACAAGAGTATTCTTCTTCAGTTTTGTTGTCCTTTCCATCATAATATATTGGTCACAAAGTGGTTGAGATATTAATGGTTTCAAAAGGTGTAAAATAATTCTAATATACCACAAGGTATGTGGAAGTGAGATTCCATTTATAGGATATATGGTATATAGTACTACTTCAATGGATACCAATAAGGGTTATAGGGGTGTAGTTCCTGAATGAATTCTTCCCTGTAAGTAATCTTACTGAACAAAAAAAATCAAAGTGGTATTTTAAAGATGTTGGAACATTTGTAACTTATAAATATTTATAAAATATATTCTAAATGCTAGGTCAAAAGAAATATTATAATACCATGTATGATGTACCTTGCATAAATATTCTAAACATGAATGAAAAATAATATTTAAATATTTAGCAAACAATAACAAAAAAAGAGAGTTAGAATATTATTAATAGGAGGAAAGTATGATACTTGTTATTTCTATATGACAATAGTTACAATAATTCTCCATACAACTTTTAGAATGGCTCTGTCTCTCTCTCTCTCCCTCTCCCTCTCTCTCTCTCTATATATATATAGATATATATATATATATATATATATATATATATATATATATATATATATATATATATATATATATATATATATATATATATATATATATATATATATATATATATATATATATATATATATATATAGATATATATATATATATATACATATATATTACTTTTTACCCTACTTGAACATTCTATAGAAGGAACATTATACTAAGTGGAACCTTCTAATAAGCTCTCTTACAATATTTCAATTCACGCTATTATGAGCCATTGTGTGTGTGTGTGTGTGTGAGAGAGAGAGAGAGAAGGGTATGATATAGAGAGGGAAGGGAAGAGGGAGAGATAGATAGATAAATAATATGGGGAGAGAGAGAGAGAGAGATAGTGTGGCATGTATTTAGGGGGTTAGGATAGAGAGACAAATAAGCAGAGATGGAGGGAGGTATAAATATAGATGGCAGGGGGAGTGAGGAAAGAAGAGAAAGATAGAGAAAGTTAGGGAGAGGAAGGTAGAGTGAGACGGGGGAGAGAGGGAGGGTAAGAGAGAGTAGAGGAGGAGGGATATTGGTGTAGGGCTACCACCCGTACGTATACCCACAGTATGCATTTTACACAATAATGCATCTACTCCTGTCCCGGGATATTGAACTCAACGAAGGAGTGAAATCTATAGACCATAAATGGATAAGTGACCCTCTTATAACTTACTTTTCATAGCAACTTCAATCACCCCACCTGAAACCTCTATCGATTTTATAATATGAACCCTTTAGAACCATTGTTCACACATATATATAACCTTTCTATATTCTTTGGTTACATATATATTGACCAAAAACACTATCGATGATTTTCCACTTTATATCCCATTACAAAGGGAAATACTCCCAAAACACATTTTCCTCTTTATTACGGCTTTAGTATAGAACCCGAGGTTAAAACCTCTATCGCAATCGCTATCTGCTATATCAACGATTCATATACATATGAGCCATGAACTCTCCAACTCCGATATTCCACTATTAGATCGTTTAACACATGTTTTTGCATTAAAAATCCCATGCCTTATAAATTATCAAAATATTAATTATTTAGGAATACAAATGAATTCCCGCTGCTTACCGTTAAGTTGGATTTCAAATTCATTACAATCATGACTATAATATCGTAGGGTCCATTCACTACTATTCCCGCACTAGTTCTCTGATCTCTGCCATCTCCGATACCTGATCGCCAATAAGACCCGAAACTGATCACCGATATATTGCTATCGGCGATATCGCAACAGTCATATGTCACTTACCCTTGGCACCTCTGATCACAAATATGTGATTAAATCATGACCATTAATCTGGCCATGATCCAACGGTCCACGATTAATCGTTGCTCACTCTTATTCTGATAACTTTAAAGGGACTCTCGCTGATGCGATTGATTCTCAATCGTTGATCTAACTAATCCAATGGTTGCTGAGTGTCAAACTTCACTTCTCCATTGTTCCTCTTTTACTTTGTTTTTTTGCGTTTTCTTTGGTTTCTCTGTGTACTCCGAGTTTCTGTAAGATTCTACCTTACGCCCTTTCACTTATCACTCTTCCTCTTGGGCTTAAATCCTTTAGTGAATTTTTTCTTTGCAATTTCACCCAAGATCTCCACTCTGGTGTTCGATTGGATTCAATGATCCTTTGTGGTTCCTCTGTCAGTATTATTCCTCAACGTACTCTAGAACTCTGCCTGCACTCTATCATAGAACCTACGAGTTCAACACAATAATTCAAACATTCATGAAATACTCTTCAATACTTTGACACTATCAGGAACCAACATCTACATATATTAAATATAAAAGCAAATATTACATCCGAGACACTTCGGTCTCATGCACATAGAGGACTGATTCTCCTATTAGTGGCCTCTTCTTATTGAACTCATATGTTCACTTATTTATAAGAATGCATTGGATTGGATCAGTGGACAATCCAATAACCCCTCTAACAAAAGCCCTAAATCTCTCTGCATGCATGCAAATGTGGCAGATAAGTCTCCTTGATACTTTATCCATTCCATCTTCTCCTCTGTTTTGAAACAGAAAAGTCTTCTTATCAACTTCCCATTTAATGCCTAGAGGCTCTCTCTTGTTCCTAGAATAATGGAACTGTTTAAGAATTGGATTTGAATTCTACCACTCATGTTCTCATTTATTTATTTTTGATAGAATTTACATATTCTCTCATTATCTAATTAAATCACACTTAAAAGCCTAAATATTGCCTTAACTTGATACTTAGGAAAACTATTTCCTAAAATGCATGAACCCCTATGTCTACTATTTACAATGATTTTCATTGGGCTGAATGATGTTGCATCAAACTCCCAAAGTAGAAAATATTCATGATCTCCTGATAATGTGTCTTCTGGTCTTGGTCTTTGTGGATCCCATACTTTGCTCTGTAACTGTATAGATGCTTTATTCCTTTGTTTTCACTGCACTTCTGCTGTCTCTTGCTCCATTTTCTTCTTGTTGTCAATCAGGTTCAACTTTTGATTCATCTTGCTTGCTGCTATTACCATTTTCCTCCATTTGAATTGCTTCATCATTTGCTGCCATATTTCTTCAATTTCTATGTCCAGCATATCTTTGGGTGGGTCCCTCTTCTGCTTCTTACTTATGTCTTCTTCTCTTTGTTTTAGGTTATTTTTGTTGTCTTCTATGCTGACTTTTCTCTTACTTGCTTCATTCTTTGGATTACTTGCTCGTGTTTTACTTGCTGCCATTTTTGCTTTACTTGTTGCCTCCCTATCATCCTTACCCTCTTTCATGATCAAATCATGACTATTCGGCATTTTATCCAGCAATTTAACATCTTTGTTCCATGGATTGAGTTCTTCCATGAAGTCTTCTTCTTTCATCTTTACTTGGCTACTCACCTATGCCAAATCTCCTCTAGCAATTACAACAAAACCTGCATTCACAAAACACTTGTTAAAATTAAAAACATGAGGCCTTGGTGCCTCTTCTTTCTTTTCAAACATTTCAGTTTGTTTCTCTATTTCCTCGTCCTCTGTCAGAATATTCGTATGCTGATTCGAATTCTCAGTAGAATTCATGAGACTTTCCATTAGTCTCTCTTCCAGACCATCTCTTCTAATGATGCCTTCCTGCTCTTGTACACTGTAGTGAACTCCTCCTCCTTTAACATGCTGCTGGTTATCTTTAATTTGAAATTGTTTGATTCCTACCACCTCTTTACCATCTTCAAACAATCTCTTCTCAATCTCTTTAATCTCATACTCATACTCATTCATACTGTTTAATGAACCTGCAAACAAATTATTGCATCTTCCAGTCCCCATGCCTACTTGAGACACATCTTTTTCTTCAGAAGCTGTAACTACAGCTTCTATTGTACCGTTAGGTTTTCTCATCAATTTCTCCAGCAGTTTAATCTCTTCTTCACACTTAGCAATCACTTCATCACAATGCTCTCTTCTTCCAGATTCACCCTTTACATGTTGTGTTATACTATTATAACACAATCTTCCTTTGATCCTTGTAATTTCAAGAGCCTTCTGCTATAGGTAATCACTACTTCCCTCATTCAAGAGGTCTTCTCCATCATACTCTATTCTCCTAGAGTACTCCTCCAAACTTTCAATATCTTCAAAAGACTGTCCATCCTCTTCAAAACACTCACTAACAAAGGAGTATTTTCTTAGATAGGGATTCCAAACTCCTTTTCCCAAGGTTAAATCCTTTGCATAGGGTTCCTCCTTCTTAACATTTTCAGTACATGTCCTTCTTCCCTATTGTCTGTCTTAACAGTTTCCATGGCTATCTTCATTGTGCCCATCATCATAGTGAATTGATGATCCTTTACTATGTTTTAAGCTAACATAGTTTCTTCCTCAAGTTTGCCTTCAGTCCCTTGTTGTTTATCTCCTCTAAACATATCTTCAAATGGTTGTTTTTCTCCTGCAATATCTACCATCATACACAAACTATCAGTTTTAAAAATATAAGACCCTATGGTCTCACTTGATGGTTTAGCCATCATATCTCCTTATTGTTCTAAATCATTCATATGATTCAGAAATTCTTCAATGGCCTCTTCTTCAATCTCCTCAAGCCCTTCACTTAGTTGCTTGACATCTTCCACCAGTTGCATATGAGATCTATCTACCTCATCCTCTTCTAGAACAGAATTTTGATTATGTTCGTCTTTTTCCTTCTTCATGACAATATCAGCCAATTGTCCTTCACCTACAAACATACACAAATTGTTATATTTAGAACCATGTGACCCTTTGGCCTTATTTGAAGTTTCAGTCTTCAAGTCTTCATGTTCACTATCTCCCAGAAATTCTCCTTGTTCTCATTCACAAATGGATTCTTCCATTTCTAACTCAACTTCCTTGAGTTTTCCCTTCAACCACTTCACTTTATTTTGTTGCAGCCTTCTCTACATCTCATGCCATTGAACTGGCTTCTTCCTCAAGACCCAACCTAGTCTCTAGCTTTCCTCAAACACTCTCCTTAATGTATTGAGTTGTTCTTTTAATTCAGAAACCTCTTTGTCAATTTCCTCTTAACCCATATTATTGCCATTTGCCTTGGCATCCTTCTTCTCATATCTTCTACTATGGCTTCTCCCTGAACCTCTACTATGACTTTCAGTAGTCATCTTCTTCTCTTATTTCTTCACAAGCTCTTTTTCAACAAGCCTCTGCAACATCTATCCTCTTGGATACAATCCTACCTCACTAAGCTCTCGATACTCAGTCTTTTGGTAAGCACAGGTTTTCTATCTAGAACCTCTTCTTGAGCAACATCTTTACTCCTTCTAGGCTTCTACAATCTCTCACATTCTCTTGAGAACACTTCAGCTATCCTCTCTATCCAATCTCTTGTTGGATTCTTCAGGTTCACTACCACTTCTCCTTTACAGTAGTCTCCTTACTCTGTCTTTAAGAACTCACTTGTTCTTCAAACAGCTTCTCTTGTTGTCACATGTGCATTAGTATTAGAAAACACACATTCCTAGTTTAAAACAGAACATGTTACCTAACTTCTAAGATCTCATCATGATCTTGTTTCACCATTCCAACTGTCCTTTGAATGGATCTTCCTATGTTTTGTCTCCAAGTCCTCTTTCCTTCAGAACTTGCGCTAAGCAATCTTGCTTTCTCTTTCCTTCAAGGAATCCTCTGTTCCTACTTACTCCAAGCCTCTGCTGGAACTACTACAATCTCCCACTGTAGTCTTTATCATTCAGCAAACTATCTTTTGGTTTGTGCAAATTCCTTTTCGCAGAAATATTCCCCACTTTATTTCTTCTCTGATAGTAATTCTGCTTTGACCTCAATTCTACTCTGATACCACTAATGTTGCAAAGCTACCACCCGCACATATACCCACAGTATGCATTTTACACAATAATGTATCTACACCTATCCTAGGATATTTAACTCAACGAAGGAGTCAAATCTACAGACTGTAAATGGTCAAGTGGCCCTCTTGTAATTTTCTTTGCATAGGAACTTCAATCATCCCACCTGAAACCTCTATCGGTTTTATAATATGAACCCTTCCGAACCACAGTTCACACACACACACACACACACACACACACACACATACAACCTTAATATATGCTTTGATTACACATATATTAACCCAAAACACTATCGTCGCTTTTGCACTTTATATCCCATTACAAAGGGAAATACTCCCAAAACACATTTTCCACTTTAGTATGGCTTTAACACAGAACTCAAGGTTAAAACCTCTATCACAATCGCTATCAGCTATATCAACAGTTCATATACATATGATACATCATCCCTCTAACTCTAGTATTCCACTATCAAATCGTTTAACACATGTTTTCATGGTAAAAAGCCCGCGCCTTATAAACTATCGAAATATTAATTATTTTGGAATACAAAGGAATTCCCGCTCCTTACTGTTATGCCAAATTTCAAATTCATTACAAGCACAACTATAATATCATCGAGTCCGTTCACCACTGTTCCAACACTATTTCTCTGATCTTTGCTAGCTCCAATGCCTGATGTCGATAAGCCCCCATGTCGATCACTGATATGTCGCTATTGGCGATATCGCAATAGTCATACGTCGCTTATCCTTGGCACCTCCGATCATCGATATGTGATAAAATCATGACCGTTGATCTGACCATGATCCAACCATCCATGATTAATTGCTACTTGCTCTTATTCTGATAAATTTAAAGGGATTCCTACTGATGTGATTGATTCTCAATCGTTGATCTAATTGATCCAACGATTGCTTAGTGTCAAACTTCACTTCTCCTCTCTTCCTCTTTTACTTGGGTTTTCTACGTTTTCTTTATTTTCTTTGTGTATTCTGAGTTTCTTTAAGGTTCTGCCTTATGCCCTTTCACGGCTCTCTCTTCCTCCTGAGCTGAAAACCTTTAGTGAATTCTTACTTCACAATTTCACCCCAAATCTCCACTCTGTTCTTCGATTGGATTCCGATCCTTTGTGGTTCCTCTATCAATATTACGCCTCAGCGTACTCCAGAACTCTGCTTGCACTTTTTCATAGAACCTACGAGTTCAACACAGTAATTCAAACATTCACGAAACACTCTTCAATACTCTGACACAGTCAGGAACCAACATCTGCATATATTAAATATAAAAGCAAAGATTACATCCAAGACACTTCGGTCTCATGCACACACAAGCCTGATTCTCCTCATTAGTGGCCTCTTCTTATTAAACATGTAAGTTTACTTATTTATCAGAATGCATTGGATTGGATCATTGGAGGTCTGATCACCCCTCTAACAAAAGGCCTAAATCTCTCTACATGCATACATATGTGGTAGATAAGTCTCCTTGAGACTTTATCCATTCCATCTTTTCCTCTGTTTTAAAACATAAAACTCTTCTTATCAACTTCCCATTTAATTCCTAAAAGCTCTCTCTTGTTCCTAGAATCATGGAACTGTTTAAGAGATGGATTTGAGTTCTACCACTCATGTTCTCATTTATTTATTTTTAAGAGAATTTACATATTCTCCCATTATCTAATTAAATCACACTTAAAGGCCTAAATATTACCTTAACTTGATACTTAGGAAAACTATTTCCTAAAATGAATGACCCCCTTATGTCTACTATTTACAATGATTTTCCTTGGGCTGAATGCTCCTGCATCAAATATGGACACAAAATGTAAGGTGGAGAGAGAGGGCAGAAGAAAAAGTCTCACAGAGACAAATACAGACATAGAAGATAGATTTAGAAAGTCATGAATATTTTATATTTTCACTAAAATAGATGTTTTGATTTCAATGTAGTTATTTATTTCTAATCATATTTGATCACATGCACTATATGCATTGATTTCAATGTAGATGCCAATTTATAATTGTATTTAATACCTTACACTAGATGCATTAAATTTAGTGTCGATGTTGATTTATACTGCTATTTGATTGCTTGCAGATGATGCATTGGTTTCAGTGTAGATATTGACTTCTAATCCTATTTGATCACTTACACTAAATGCATTGATTTTAGTGTAGATTTCGATTTCTAATCATATTTAATACCTTACACTAGATGCATTGAATTCAGCGTACATGTTGATTTCTACTCATATTTGATTGTTTGCATTAGATTCATTTCTTTTAGTGTAGATATTAATTTCTAATCCTATCTGATTACTTTCACATGATGCATTGGTTTTAGTGTAGATATTAATTTCTAATCCTATTTAATCACTTTCAGTAGATGCATTGATTTCAGTATAGATGTCGATTTATAATCATATTTAATACCTTACAATAGATGCATTGATTTCAATGTAGATGCTGATTTCTACTCATATTTGATTGCTTGGATTAGATGGATTGGTTTCAGTGTAGATATTGATTTCTAATTGTTATCGGAAAATCTAGTGTCTATTCAGAGCTGATAGTCCCACTAAGATAGGTAGATATCTTAGAAACAAACATATTAAAGTCACTTTTATTTTCCTTTACGAGAGAGACATGAGAAAGAAGCAGAGAGTACCAACCTCAGTCTTCCACTTGGCTCCTTGCTTGTTTCCTTTCCCCTTTGACAGAATCTCGCCACTACTTCCTTACTTGTCCAGCTTCAAAGAGCACCTGTAGATTTACAGTAGCATAATACCATCAAAGCATAGAGATCTTTCACTGTAAACAATAGAGGATCAGATATATATTGATCATACAAATTCATGTAACAAACACATTCTTCAGAGATACACAAGAATATGGAGGAAAACTCAAATAGCTTTATTAGTAAAAGTCATAGAAGAGAGGATTACAACCACTTGGTCTGACCCAATGCCATCCTCCCAGCTTGAAAGCCCTCTTCACCTCACTCAAAGCAAAATCACCCAACAATGTCTTCAAAGGGAAACCAGTAGCACCTCTTTGCAAATTACCAAATTCCAACCTCTGGATCTCTTGGATGAGGGATCCATTTATACATATCTACAGGGGGGAGATTCAGCTTCTAGGATTTTTATTAGTGTCATCTCTCTGATAGTTCTTAGTTCCACATGGAGATTTTAGATCTCTTACCCATCCGTAGGTAAACTCAGAGAGGCAATTATCAAATGAGCAGTTTCTAGAAGATTCTTTGGGTTTCCACCTAGCAAACTGCTTGTGCCATTTGCCTACTCTCACTCATTGCACCCTATAGAAGGGTTTTCCAGTATGCATTTCACTTTTTGCATGTGGCAGGTGAGATGCATCACACCTTTAGCACTGGGTAGTCTGTATGGTCCTGCTTTGACCAGTTCTAAGTAGATTTTCATGGACAACTTCTGGGAGATGATGTAATCAGCTGACCTTGCTCCTTTAGGGTATGAAACAACACTTTTAGGGACTTATAAGCCCTTGGTTTATGGACATATGTGATTGGGGTTGCAGTGCCCAAATGTGTCTATAACAGTTGCCCCCTAAGGCATGAGGTCGTAAATCTTTTGATGTCGGGTGAAATTCTTTATAATGAGGATCCGAGGTTTTTCACACTGGGAGGTGACCTGTAATAAGATACAATAAAATAAATTATCTTCATAATATTTTCATGATCTATCTGAGGCGGGAATTCCCATGCTCAGCTTGATAAATTTGTTTTCATGTACATAGGATAGACAACCGTCTGTGTGTAGAGTGATGATTCTGGTAGAGCCATCATCCCTTAGTTTCGATGATTATCTGTGCAACAATGATGTACATTTGATGTATTTATTTTCCTGAATATATCGTAGCCTAGATGGATGAAACTACATCCAGGGTATTCAAAAATTGTTCAATCTTCGCCTGAAAGTAGAAGTCGATCCATGTGAAAAGATGTTCTGATATCGAACATGGAAGGACATTGTCTGATTACCAACCATTGATGTAAGCTATTAACAGACACGAGAGGAATCAATGATAATGATGATGACCCTCAAGGTACTATAGTACAATTCACGTGGTGTGAATGCATGAGTTGATGTCAAACACCATGCAAAATATTTTGGTCGAAGGCCACTAGTGTAAACCTATCACCGGAAGTGAGAAACTTTCCATTGAGGCATGCAAACTTCAAAGTACTGGAAGGTTTGTTCCTAGGTCGGCTTCTTGGATAATGAGCTGACGTCGACAAGAAGTGACCTGTTGTGGGAGGGCATTGATGGATCCCACATCTACGACACGGAATGGAGCAAATGATTTTGTGGAGGTGAAAACGATCTGATGATAGAAGGTTCAGGGTGGCAATCATGAAAGAATGAAGTGTGAAGGTATTGTCGCGGATGAGATACAAGCTGGGTAGGTGAATTCTCTGAGCAACTTCTCTTGAACATATTGGCGACACTGAAATGGATTCGTAGCGTTAATCCCAAAAGTGGATGGTACGGTGGACCAATGGTGATATGACCGGTGAACAAAATAACCCAATCTGACTCAATCATGGTGATGGAGTGAAAGTGTCATGTTCAAGAGCGACCTGCTACCAATAAAGTTTCTTTGAGTTTTCTTCCTAATTTTCTCCAGTCATTTCTAACGAGTACCTCTTTATTTTTGTCATTCTTGAGGAGGATAACATATGCCTATTCCATAATTTTCCCTTCGAGCAAACCCGTCACTATATTTTAACGAGCCTAGCGACAGTGAAACTCGCTCCTGTCTGAATGGACAAGTTTTTTTCTATTGTTTTAACGAGTTTAACAACAAGGATAACTCAGTCCTTTTCAATTTTACAGAGTCTAAAAAGAGACGGAAAGAAGATTCCAATACTCCTTTTTTGTAACATAATCCCTTAAGTCCGAAAAAGTATAAAACAATTCGAAAGGGATGAATTTTCAATAGTTTTAATGAGCCGAACGAGACAAATGCTCGTACTTTTTGTGTAATAATCCCTCAGGTCCAAAAATATTAAAATCTAGAGGAGGGATAGCACTTCCAATCACTTTAACGAGCTGGAGAGGCCAATCGCTCAGCAATCTTTTCATATTTTATGAGTTAGATGAAAAGAGCTTAAAGGAGACTCATTTTTTGAGGAATGAGTGATGTTTTCAGATAGCAGCTGGTTCCAGGTAAGGTTTGGAAATTTCCAATCACGATAGTGTAAAAATGTGGCTAATAGGATCACTCATCATAGTTGTTCCTCAAAAGGGGTAAAAAATCAAATGGAGGCAAATGATCGACAACAATAGAGTGAAGGTGATGATAAGAACACGACCAAGGCTCAAAAGATGATGATAATGCATTCACGATGGTTATTTACCAGAGGACGATTCATTTTTTAATGAGCTTAAACTCTGGTGGAAGATATGCTCATTTCTAGGTTTAATTTTTAACGAGCTTGAACTGCGCATAAAAATGCTTGTGCTAGTCGTATAATAAGGACGTCTCATCGATAGGTTCATTTCTAAGGGAGATTGCACCATTCAAAATTATGCTCTGACTCCTTTCATTATGTAAGCTAGGAATGACCAATCCTACGAGTTTAAAGGGTTAAGAACCTACAAACTAAGAAAATAAATGGTCATTTTTTCACTTCCACGCAAAAAGGTTTGCATGCCCCTAGGTATAGCGAAGTAGAGTTTCCAAAGTTACCCGTCAATTTGAAGACAAAACACTTGCTCTATCGGGAAAGGCCTACCTTCTCCATCAATTTGCAAACAAGACATTTGTTCTATCAGGAAAGGCCTACCTTCTAATAGAGGTACCTTATTCTGGTCCAATCCCATTTTCCTAAATGGACGGGTTTGTTAGACTAGTCATATAACCTCTGCAAAAACCTACGCTATACCTAAAGTTTTCCTGCCGAAGTAGACCAGGGTGCATCTACCCTAGGTTTCAGTCTTGACCACGAAATCACTCGCGCTCATCAGGTGGACTGCCTGGAGATTGACGAGACATTCCTTGTGAAAAAACACCTATTAAGGATGGAATTTTACTATTAGCTATGTGTGAACCGGGAAATGAAAGCTGGTCTACGAGTTGGACCACTCTGCCTTCATGCGGAAAACACATTTCTCAAAAGAGTGAGGAGAGGATGGCTCCCATGTTATAAATATAGTCGCGCCCAAGGAGTAGATTGTAATCTAAACGTCCTTGGACTACCATTATGTTTAGATAAATGTTTTTCCTTCTTAAAGTTATAGGCAAACTCGGAAGGATCCCTAACGGTCGACTGGTTCCTTTATCAAAGCCTATCAGATTTCGCATCTCAGGAAAAAGCGATGGTGAACCAACTTATTTCCAAGCAGTCGAGGAACAGATACTCATAGAAGCCCCTTCATCTATGATGGTACCAACCTTGACCATTCTGTAAGTTTGTACTATGATTCGAAATGGTATATTAGATGGTAAACGGGCTCTACCTAGTAGATTCCAATCGAAGGAAACGACTAGTTTGCTTGGAGGTGGGACCGAATAAATGGTCGGATACAAGTTTGATGAATTTCCTTCCTGTGGTAAAGGGACTGGAAGATTTCCCCCATGTTCGTCGAAGTCTGTGTTTACAAAAATAATTTGAATGACTTCGCTCTCATTCTCTTTGGTGATTGTATCATTTGAAGGTAAACCTTCTGAAGCCAAGATGGGGTCAACTACCATCTCAACCTATTGACTTTGGTCCGATGTGGACTCAGACGGTTTATCTTCAATGATAGGTGCTTCGACTGACTCCAAAGGTGGGTCAGTCAGATTTTCAACTAGAAATGGATTCAACAAGAGTTTCTTGTACCCAAGAGGGAGTCACTGCGATGATGCAGGATGATTATCCAAGGCTCTTTTAGGTTCGTCCAGGAAGGGACAATGGTGAGGGGCATGATCACCATCACACAACCTGTAGGGAAATTTAGATTTCCCTTTTTGTCTGGTGACTTCGTTTTCACTAGTTGACGGTGTACTTTCAACATGATCATCAGAGGTTGATGACACCGGATTGTGCAAGTGGGGAGACCAGTCCCTTAGGATCCATGAGATGCGAGGACAATCTTGGTGATAGTGGTCTCCTTTGAAGATGACACATGGAGATTTAGGTTTGGATGTTGTAGTGTGTGGATTTTTGCTAGACGATGCCTAGTTGTCCCTTTTTTCCGTTGGCTCCTTCTTGTTCTTTTCCTTCCCCTTTTTCTTCTTCTCAATTACTTGGTTTTTAGTTTTACTATCTTCACCAAGCGAAGAGGAAGAAGGAAAGAGAGAGACAAACTAATTAGAAGGTCGGGGGGGAACCCTAGTATCATCTAGTTGTTGATTCGATTGTTCAGGAATCATGGTGCTTTGAAGGGTAGAGGTCGAGAAAAGCCATACTGGCAAGCCAATTGTCAGTCCTGGAAGGGACAATGTGGCCATATGAGGTGCACCAACATCTCCCCAAGAGGAGAAAGGACTAGGATCTCCCCTAAGGGGAAATCCTTGCTTGGTGGACTCCATTTTCTCAACCTAAGACCAACGAGGGAATAGTGACATTATTCTGATTAAAATAAATTTTAGACACTTTGACACAACTTTATTTTTTACTTTAAAGAGTTTAGAAAAAGCTAAAGATGACTCTAGTCGCCTTCGATTTTTAATGAGCCTGAAGTGGCAAGTGCTCAGATGGACCTTTTCCTTTAAGGAGTCTGAAAAGGAATGAAAGAGACTACTCTAGAAATATAGAGAGAGCGATTACCAAACCAATCCCAAAACTGCAGAATACTTTTTACGGTACAACAGTCAATCTTCCTGAATGTTGTGTTCAGTGCATTGAGATTGATAGGGCAGCAGCCACGGCTTCCTAAGGATAAAGGATATATCCTATTGTGGCCTCCCAATATATACTCAATGCTACATGGGAGCACAAGTCTGTATTGGCACTTATCGTCTCAAAGAGGAGGAATCACCCAACCTACAATGAAATCAATAGTTACCAGGCTATACGACACCGGAATATATCTCTAGCCTAGACTTCTAGATGTTGTGCGTTAGGTTCCAAAGCGTTTTTATGTTCATTGAATTTATTTTACAATTGATCTTTCCTAAGAAGTTTTCCTTTAAGGTTAACTGCGTGATGTAGATATACAATTCCTAAAATGAAATCTAAGATGATAAACAGTCATTTAATCTTCTTTTTGCAATGAAAATCTTGGCTACTAAGGAAAGAGGAATGAAATCCTTTCAACATAGAGTAGAGAGCACACATTAGACGCACTATCCTAAATCAAAATCAACAAGCAGTCTAAATGAAAATGCATGTGCATGTATTTTTTTCCACTTTCTTAATGTGTGAATGACAAAAAGAATGCTAAATACAAATATGAATTATTTCTTCTTTCAAAGAAACAACACTAACGATTTTCATTTCAAAAAGCGACACAAAGGCAAAACGACACTTGCAATTTTGAATTGAAAACTGCTTTCGACACTTGAAATACATATAAATTTAGATCAAATACATGAGTAACAATATAATCGACTATCAAGAACAATGAGATTCTTTTCTTTGACTGAAAACGACACTTGCGACACTTCCAAATCAAAAGACAACAATTCGATTAAGCTACTTCTTTGTAAAAGAGAACTGTAAATGGCGCACAATACATAAAAACATTCACAATTCTTTGTACAATGGAGGTTGGATGATGCAAAGAGAGGGGGTTTCTACAATCGTCTACTGATCATAAATAACAAAATTCCTGAATAAAACTGAAGTCAGTGAAGAGAAAACCAAAATCTGTAGGCAAATCTAGTCTTGTTTGATCATCGCACCTGTAACACAGGGAAACAAGGATGCATCTCACCTACTACACACAGGAGGTGCAAAGCATCCATATTTCCTAAAGGAGAGGGTGTGATGGTCAAGGAATGAGACTTTAACTTGGTTTTTGGTCATAGTTTGCAGTTTAGTTCAGGGATTTAGGCCGAGCAAATGATAGTCAGTAACTACAAAGTATAGGGCTGATCTAATGAGGTTACTCAAGCGACCTCTAGGGAACTTAGGATGTTTTCAAGTCAATTGTTCAGCTCATAAACAAACCCAGAGATTGACTGAAGCAGCATTGATCTACTTTGCCCTTTCATAGAAAATGCAGTTCAAAGGATACTTGGCTTGACTTCAGGCTCCGTCTGTGGTTTATGAATCAAACAAATACAGACAAGCAATCAAAATAATCACTCCCCAACAGAGTCGCCATTTTTTTATTGGGAAATCTAGTGTCTATTCAGAGCTGCTAGTCCCACTAGGACAGGTAGCTATCTTAGAAACAAACAGACTAAAGTCACTTGTCTTTTCCTTTACGAGAGAGAGATGGGAAAGAAGCAAAGAATACCAACCTCAGTCTTCTACTTGGTTCATTGCTTGTTTCCTTTCCCCTTTGACAGAATCTCGCCACTGCTTCCTTACTTGTCCAGCTTCAAAGAGCACCTCTAGATTTACAGCAGCTTAATACCATCAAAGCATAGAGATCTTTCACTGTAAACAATATAGGATCATATATATATTGAACATACAAATGCATATAACAAACACAGTATTCAGAGATACACAAGAATGTGGAGGACAACTCAAATAGCTTTATTAGTAAAAGTCATAGAAGAGAGGATTACAACCACTTGGTCTGACCCAGCACCATCCTCCCAGCTCGAAATCCCTATTCACCTCACACAAAGCAAGATCACCCAACAATGTCTTCAAAGAGAAACCAGCAGCACCTCTTTGCAAATTACCAAATTCCAACCTCTGGATCTCTTGGATGAGGGATCCATTTATAGATATCTGTAGTGGGGTGAGTCAACTTCTGGGATTTTGATTAGTGTCATCTCTCTGATAATTCTTAGTTCCACATGGAGATTTTAGATCCCTTACTCATCCCTGGGCGAACTCAAAGAGGCAAGTGTCAAATGAGTAGTTTCTAAAAGATTCTCTGGGTTTCCACCCAGCAAACTACTTGTTCCATTTGTCTGCTCTCGCTCATCGCACCCTATAGAAGGGCTTTCTAGTATGCATTGCACTTTTTGTATGTGGCAAGTGAGATGCATCACACCTTTAGCACTGGGCAGTTTGTATGGTCCTACTTTGACCATTTCTAAGTAGCTTTTCATGGAGAAATTCTGGGAGATGATGTAATTAGCTCACCTTTCTCCTTTAGGGTATGAAACAACACCTTTAGGGACTTAGAAGCCCTTGGTTTATGGACATATGTGATTGGGGTTGCAGTTCCCAAATATGTCTATAACACTAATCCTATTTGATTTCTTTCGCTCAATGCATTGATTTTAGTATAGATGTTGATTTCTAATCCTATTTGATTGGTTTCACTACATGCACATATTTTATTGTAGAGGTTGATTTATGATGTGATGCAACAATATGTATGATGTTCATTAATTTTGAAATAATTAGATTAATAGTGTGCATTGATTTGAGTGTAATCACATCTCTACCTCCTCCATCTATATCTCTATATCCCATTGTCTCTCCTTCTCTATCTCTCTATCTTAGCCCCTAATCATATACACTCTCTCTCTATATCTATCTATCTATCTCTGCCTCCCTCCCTTTCCCCTCAATCTCTTTCTATTCCCCTTCTCTCTCTCTATAAAATTTCTCTCTCCATACTTATATCTCTTCCTCCCTCCATGTCTTTGCTCTCTCTTGTCCCCTCTGCTCCTTATCTATATCTCTATCTCCCCTTGTCTCTCCTTCTCACCCCCAAAACACACACACTCTATCTCAATGTAAGCATAAAAAAATTATTCAACATTACATACAATACTTGAATTCTCATCCTATATTAAATGTTTACTTACTTCAAATTTTTACTTCTTGAAACTATAAACTATTTATATTCGGCTATATTCTTATTATTACCATTTTCCATCATTCAACATTGTTAATTAATTTTCATTCCAGTGCTGTAATAGAAAATAACTACCATTGGAAATTATTTGGGGTTTAACACTCCATAAGTGAGAATGATTAACTTCGGAGAAAACTACTATTAATATTGGAGCGAAACAAAGACAAGGTATGTTGTTTACTATAGTAGATCGAGTTAAATATTTGAATGGTCTATGCTTCCAACTACTCTTTTCATATGATCGATAAGAGAAAATGGAAAAACTAATAGGTGTGATAATAGAAACAATAGAAGAAAATAGTTTCAGATTGATTGAAATGAAGATTATTTGTAATAGACTATATTCTTATTATTCACATTTTCTATCTATCAAAATTGTTACACTGACACTTTGCACTCAAAACTTGTATTTCATCATTTTTCATCATTCAAGTTACTCAGAGTCTCTCTCATCTCAACAAACTAACGTAACTAAGGGAATTTTAAATTAAATTGACCAAATTAATATTAGACATATTTAGCATATTTAAAATGATCAAAATAATTAAATGTTTAGCAAATTTTGTATGACCACACATGACTGAAACCACGCAAGAACCATCTTAACACCCAACCTATCAAGCACCGAGAGGGATCAAATTTCTTGAGGTTCAAACCTTTCCTCAAGTTTTGCACTCAAAAAATAAGTTTGCACCTCGAGAGATTTGATCCCTCTCGACCCTTGATAAATCTGGAATTAAAATGGATCTAAACTAGTCATAAAACAAATAAATATTTTTATACCTATTTCTTAGCTACTTATTTTATATCTATATTAATATTAATAAAAGGTAATTAATAATAATAAATTATATACTTTTTGTTAAATATTTACCCTCTATATATAACTAAAATATTTTCTTGAAACACTATTCTAATATATAATATTTGATTCTTTAAAATTTTCCATAGTACACACGATGGAAAATGGGGATGGATCTATCCGTAACCGCTCAAATTATATTCCATTAAACTAATTTTTGAGTTGTGGATTCTTCCTACAAATTAATCCATTAAATTGGAATAGAAACAACTGGTTGAATTGGGTAGTCTCTATGGGTGATTGTTTTGCTCATCCTCCCTCACCACAACAAAACAGATCTTGGTATATCGCCACTGTGTTTTTTCTTTCAGTAGACATTGATTTCCCGAGAAGAGTGGCAGATCAGGTATCAGTGATGAGGTATATTACACCTCTTCTACACCTCTTCTAATTTCTTGAAGTTGTGATTACCCTTGTTGCGGAAAATTTAGTGTGGACATTTTCAGCAATGGATCAATGTGAGCATTTTGCAGCATGGATCGTTTAACAAGTGGCTATATGCATTTTTGGTGAAAATTTCTCTTTGTGAGTGGCATCCTTCATCATGGTAGCATCACCCGCCATAGCGGTGAACTATGAATTGCGCCTCTTTGAACTGTGATCCCCCGTCGTGGGCCGTGTTGGTGAAGTGGTTTGTTAAAGTGAATTTTATGCATAGTTCGTATCTCTGGAAAGGACTGCACAAAGGGAAGCATGAGCAAGGTGGTGAGTGTGAATTCGAAGGGGTATCGTGCTGATTGACTTTCGAAGTGGTGCGATGTGAATTAGTGGTTGTGTGGATTGACTGCAACCACATTGAATTTAGTGGTTTTATTTGCACAGAATTGATGTCGCATCAAGAGGTGTGTGTGGAGTCTTGGAAAGGACTTTGGAGTGAAATAAGTGGTGTTATTAGTATGTCTATATTTTGAGATGTCTTTGATATGGATCTTTTGGATGATGTTTTTTCCGTGCGACCATTTGGAGGAATTTCTGGGTTGGGTAGTATTTTTTAGTCAAATCAACATGTTTCTACAATTGGAAGGGTTTTTGGAATTGAAGAGCTACCCGTGGTTCATAAAGAAGGGCATAAATGCTTGAATCATGAACTTATTGTTCAAGATCTAGATGATGATGAGGGAAACATAGAACTAAGAACTAACCTCCATGTGCCATTTTTAATAAAGGCATCATATTCTCTCTTCATTGCATCCTTACATTCATCACAATTAGAGAGTAATGTGATGAATGGAAGGATGCAATGAAGAAATAATATGATTCCCTTCCACAAAATTATAATTACCGAATAATTTAAACAGCGAGAAACATTGTCTCTAGAAGAAATCCCTCACTCATAATCGTCATATTTACTTGGAAATTTGTGAATACGAGTGGATCTTCTCATGTGTAGGTTCTTCAAGAACACATTCTGATTCTACAGAAAAAATATTATGTTCCAATTTTTCCTCAACAAAAACATCTTCACCAATTAAAGATGGAAAACTCACATAATGATCCAGAATGGCGATTCGCCTCTCAGTATGTGGAATTGTATTTTCAGATTGAAAGTAAAATTTCTTGGATGTAAAGTTCTCTAAATGAGCAAGTTGTCTATCAATATTACAGAAATATTTTACAGATTCTAAAAAAATGACATCTCTGGAAAGAATATTTTTTTTGTTTTCTTCAATATATAATCTATATGCTTTCGAAGTACTTGAATATCCTAAAAAAATACACTTTCGACTTTCACCGTTCAATTTGTCTCTTTAATGCTTTGAAATAAGTGCATAGAAAGTAGATCCACAAATTTTAAAATGGTGAATTGTTGGTACCTGTTGTAGAAAAATTGATGTGGGGATCTATTGTTAAGGATAGAAGGACATCTATTTTTAAGATATCTTGCACAAAGTACTTCTCCTCCCCTAAACATTAATTTTACATTTTTGAACAACATCATTGATCTAACCATGCTAAGCAAAGTCCTATTCATTATTTCCACAAAATTGTTTTGTTGTGGATTATATGGAATAGTAATTTAGTGTTTGATGCAACTATTTCTTAAATATTATTTAAAAAAAATTGAAGTATATTCACCTCCACCATCAATCCTTAAGATACCAATATTCTGTTGATTTTCATATAGCATGAAATGCTTTGAACATATCAAAAACTTGTGACTTTTCTTCAAAAGATAAACCCAACACATCACCAAATAGTGATGAATAAAGGTCGGTATATATTTATTTCCATTTGTAGTTCGTACAAGTATAGGTCCACACAAATCAGAATGTACGAGACCTAGTTTTCTAAAAGATCTAGAAACAAAATTATGAAATCATTGTTTACTGTGTTTCCCTAAGATGCAAGCATCACATGGTGTGATCTTTCTTGGAATAGTGGGAAGACCTTTAATGCCCTGCTATTCATAATTCTAATGTTGTTATAGTTGATGTGACCAAATCTAGCATGCCATAATAAATTTGAGGATAAAATATTATCTTGTTGCACTAACAAAGATGAATTTGTAGTAGACTATGTAATAAATGAATTACTATTCAATTTCAATTGTTTATCTTCTTCAACACGAGTCATAATTACTGAATTATCACTTGCTCTACGAATTTCAATTATGCCATCAAAAATATGGATTGAATGTCCTTGTAGTATGATATGAATGAGTGACATTAAGTTCCTTTGAAATTAGGGAATATAATGAACATCCTTCAATATATAATCTGGTAAATGTGGAATTTTTAATCAAATTTATCCAATTCCTAATGGTTTAAGTTTTTAGACTTATCAAAAAAATAAACAACACCATCAATATTGTTAATGAAATTTTTTCGCAAAAAATTGCATTGAGAATATTTGGTCAATGCATTTCGAACCAGCTAGTGTGGTTCATCTTCAGGACCAGATGAACCACACTAGCTGGTTCGAAAAGCGTCGACCAAATATTCTCAATGTTATTTTTTCTGAAAAAATTTCATTAACAAGTTATGGGTCACAAAAGCTTGAATTTGAATACCATCAATATTATCACCGAAAGTTACAATAATATCTTTCTGGAATGTCATATGACAATTTGTACCTAAATCTAAAATCCAATTGTCCTCCCATGAAGAAAATGCATTATTAAAAACATTTTTATTATTAAAATTGTAGTGAGAAACTATATAATGTGTAGATTCAGTTGCTTTATTTTTATCAGGTAATTTATTTGTCTTATCATTAATCTTGTCATTATTAATCTGCTCCCAAGGAACAATATAACTAATTGAACTATGACCAATTTTTCCACACCTATAACATCTAATATCTGATTTCGTTTGTTTTTTTCTTTTGTATTTGGTCATTTTGATGTCTATCATTACTTCTACCTCGACCTCTGGGATTCTTGCCACCATTGGAAGATTCATTTTGTGATTTACGTTATTTTTGTGCATGGTACAAGGTTTCTATAATAGCAACAAAAGCAAGCTCTTTCTTCCCAAAATCATTTTCTGTTTCTACAATTTTATTTAATAATTTATCAAAAGTAATTTCCTTTAATTCTCCACTAGCTTGGAGAGATTCCAAGTAGTGATAGCATGCAGGGTGTATGACGTTGATGAAGGCAATCAATTGTAAATCTACTTTAACACCTCTGGATTCTATATCATGGAAAATAACTTTTATTTCAAAAGCAAATTTCATTACATCATTTCCCTTCATTTCAAAATTAAATAACTTAAATAACCACTGAATAATATCCAATTCTAAATGTGAATCATAGAGTTCTCTTAAAATTTCTATTGTTGCATATGTCATCTTACGAGAATGAGTGTATCCAGTTTCCTATTTTGAAGATAATGTTGTAATCATAACATACATTTATTTTTCGTGACTTCATATATGGCATGTTGCTTACCATCATCTAAAGGTTCTGGTCAAATTTCTTGATTGTCTACATCTTTCTTTCCTTGGAAAACATCTTGCCCCATATAATTAAAGCTTAATGCACTCTTGAGTTTTCTTATCCATTCTAGGTAATTTTCTTTTCGAGAAAGTACAACTCCAACCAAAGAAATTATGGATGTCATTTTTAAATGAAATAAAAAAAGATTGTGAATAATTCAATTCAACAATAAAATATAACTGATTGTCTGAAAAAAATCGTTGGTATGCGAACGACTGCCCTATGGAATGACCTTATCAACAATTTAACGAATATATTTTAATTTTTTTTCCAAATAATGATGTACCGATTGACAAAATATTCATTAAAATGTTGAAAAAATTTACGACAATTGACATATGTGATGGGGACATATCACAACTCCGCTCTCTCTCTCTCTCTCTCTCTCTCTCTCTCTCTCTCTGTGGCTTACTTGTTACTACAATCATTTATATACTTGTTTTATGCTTATAACACATTTATAGTCATGCTCCACAGGTTGTGCTCTTGCAGGCTTAGTCCTCACATATACATATATATGTATATAGGTCCTAGCTTGTCTATGGTTTGTTTTCCTCCTCCTAATGACACATATAAGTAGTGCCATTTCCCCAAAAGGTCTATTTATTACCTAAGCTGACCTTTAGCATACTCAACCTACTTGGGTTGGTGATATTTGTTACTAATGGCCTGATATCATTTCCCCTAACATTATGAATAATGGTATATCCTTCTCATTATTTAAATATACTTAATTTTTAGACATTTTAGGTTAAACTCCTCCCCATGATGCACTAGTTATTATTTAACATTCTAATCATGGTGTCCTCTTGACTATTGCTCATATTACTCATATCAGGTTGGTGATACAGGAATCGAATTCAAACTAACTACCCTAATCTCCAATGTCTACAACCGTGGATCTCTTAGACTGTGAAATCAACCCATGTTGAAATGATATTGTCCTTTTTGCAGATCCCACAATGCATAGCAAAACATATTTGATCTCTTCATTTTTTTCGTACTAACTATTAAATTTTATACTACCACGATGATACACCACTTGCTGCTTACATTGTCTTAATATGGGAAATTGATACACATCTGACTCCTACCTGATAAGAAATGCAGAAGACAGAAGTTTGGACAAAAACACGGGAGCTCACAGGTGCAGATCACCAGGAGCTCCCTCCAGCAAATGCATTTGCTTCTCTTATTCATTAATCATCAGGAATTAAATAGATACATAGGCAAAAACAGATTCCTAATTAATAGGAACTGAATGTCAAATAAATAGAAAATCATAACTACGTAACCTATTCTCCATTAATTTCTAACATCCCCCCTTAATGGAGAAAGGGATTTTTAAACACACCTAAAGTGTCCCTAAACAAATCAAACTCCAGTCTTCCTAGTGGCTTAGTGAATATGTCAACCATATTATCACAAGAATTACAATAGTCTACAGAAATCTCTTTGGACTGCACTTTCTCCCTAACAATATGAAATTGAGTGTCTATGTGCTTAGTGTTTTTATGAAACACATGATTGTAAACCAGTTTGATGGAACTTTGATTGTCACAATTGATGATTGTAGCTTCTGTCTGTTCTTCCCCTGCATCTTGGAGAAGTCTACGCAACCAAACTGCCTCACATGTCGCTGCACAGACAGCTTGATATTCAGCTTCTCCCGAGGATAAAGCAACAGTATGCTGCTTCTTGCTGCGATGACCCCGGAACCAATGTTAAAGGCGTAACCTGTAATTGATCTTCTGTCATCTAGATTTCCCGCCCAATCAGAGTCTGTATAACCTGTCAACTTGACATCAAATGAGTCAGAATACAAAATACCAAAATCTGATGTTCCTTGCAGATACCTTAATACTCCTTTCACTGCACTCCAGTGACTGTCATGAGGTTGAGTCATAAACTGACTCAGGACACTTGCTGCATAGGCCATGTCAGGTCTTGTTGTAGTCAAATAAATAAGACTACCAACTAACTGTCTGTACAATGTTGTATCTGCAAATTTCAAACCATCATCCATCCGAAGTTTGCTATTCTGCTGTAAAGGCATGCATGAAGGCTTACACTCATCCATCTTAAACCTGGATAACATACTCTTTGCATACTTACCCTGGGACAAGAAAATTTGAGTTGAATCTCTCCAAACTTCTAGACCCAAACAGTATTGCATTTCTCCAAGGTCCTTCATCTCAAATTTCTGTGATAATTGCTGCTTGATTTCTTCAATGAGATTATCTGCACTTCCTGTTATTATCAAATCATCTACATACAAAGAAATCACCACTATTTTCCCTTCATTATTAAACATGGTATATAAATTGGGATCATTTTTGCTCCCTTTATAACCATTCATGAGGAAAAAATAATCAATTTTTTCATACCAAGATCTAGGTGCCTGCTTTAAACCATATAAAGCTTTCTTTAATCTACACACTAGATGTTCTTCTCCCTTTCTAACAAATCCTTCAGGCTATACTAAGTATACTTCTTCTTTTAAATCATCGTTTAAGAAAGCAGACTTAACATCTAATTGATGTATTTTCCAATGATGTTTAGTGGCTAAAGCAATGATCATTCTGATGGTGTTTAATTTTGCAACAGGGGCAAATGTCTCTTCAAAATTAATACCTTCTATCTGGGAATATCCCTTTGCCACCAACCTTGCTTTATGTTTATCAATAGACCCGCCTGCTCTAAATTTCAACTTAAATAATCATTTGCAACCTATAGGTTGTTTATCATCAGGAAGTTTTACTAGATCCCACGTATTGTTCTTAATGATGGATTCATATTCCTCATTCATTGCTTTCTTCCATTCAAGACTTTTACTAGCTTCATAAAAGTTAGAAGGTTCTGCAATGTTTAACATACCAGTCATAAGCGCATGATCCCTATATCGAGCTGGTAACTGTCTTGGCCTGTTTGATCTTCTGAGTGGTGGGGGTTCAATTATTCTGCTTATTTCTTCCCTTTGTGGACTGAACTCCACATTATCCTGCTGCTGTTGTACCTGCTGCTGTTCCTGCTTCTGTTCCTGCTGCTGACTCTGTTCCTGCTGCTGACTGACTCCTGTTTCAGTATCCTCTTCTGAGAGTAAGGGCACATGCCATTCTTCATTGTTTTGGACAGGATTTTCATCGTCAATCTGTTCATGGAATAATACATCTCTACTGACAAACACCTTGTGAGTAGCAGGGTCAAACAATTTATAAGCCTTATACTCACTGCAGTATCCAATGAACGTGCATTTAATGGCCTTTGAATCTAACTTCTTCCTATTTTCTTTAGGAACATGTGCAAAAGATTTACAGCCAAATACTCTAAGATGAATTACTGTAGGCTTGAAGCCAAACAATGCTTCAAAAGGAGTTTTATACTCAAGACTTTTAGTAGGACTCCTATTCTTTAAATACACTGCAGTATTAACAACTTCTACCCAAAAACCATTGGTTAGATTTTTACCTTTCAACATACTGCGAGCACACTCCACCAGTGTTCTGTTTTTCCTCTCAGCAACTCCATTCTGCTGAGGAGTGTAAGGTGTTGTGAATTGCTGCTGTATCCCATGCTTGTTGCAATATTTGGTGAAGACTTCTTTCTTGAATTCCCCCCTTGATCTGATCGAAGAATCCTGATGAATTTTCCTGTTTGCTTCTCAGTCATGTTTCTGAATTGCTTGAAATATTCAAAAGCATGACTCTTCTGTTTAAGAAAATACACCCATGTGAATCTTGTACATTCATCAACACAGATTAAAAAATAATAGGCCCCCCCTAACGACCTTGTCTGCATCGGGCCACATAAGTCAGTGTGTACAAGTTCAAGTATATCCCTCTGTTTTCTATCTTTAATGATAGGAAATTCATCTCTATGTTGTTTACCAAACGCAAATGCCTCACAATCAATATGCAACTTTTTCAAAACAGGAAGACCCTCTACCATACCTTTGTTTTGCAGGAGAAAGAGATCACCAAAGTTAATATGCTCAAGTCGCTGATGCCACAGATTTTCAGCAGACTTATTTGACGCCATCAAGGGTTGCTGAGGCATACTTTTCACATCCAACTTGTAGAGTCCTCCTATGCAAATACATGTAGCAATGGGCTTCATCTGATCCAACAAATCTTTAATAATGCAATAAGATTTAAAAAATTCTACCTTGAGGTCCTGATCTGTAATCTTGGACACAAAAATCAGGTTCTTCTTAATGCCAGTAACATACCACACATCAGATATATTCCTGATCTTACCATCAGGCAGAGTAACAAGGACATCTCCATGTCCCCTGATCTCGTACCCACTATTATCTCCAACATAGACTTTTGCTCCAGTGTTGGATTCTTTAAAATTTCTGAACCATTGCTTTTTACCTGACATATGCGAGGAGGCTCCAGAATCCACGAACCAAATATCTGATTCATCCTCCTCGGCCATAAATAGTCTAACATCCAGATTCTGATCTGGGTCTGTATCTGCATCTGCCATCTGAGAATTCATCTTGGAAAAAAAAAACAGGCTACCCGGCAACTTAAAAAAAAACAGGCTACCTGGTGGAGTTTCTCTGTGCGCGTTCCTCCGTGCCCACGCCTCTTGCAACCTCCACGGCAGTTTCAACACTCGAATCACCAAAGAGAAATTTGAATCACACATGCACCTTTTCTCCAATTTCTTCTTCCCTGCCACCGGTCTCACGCAGCCTGCGGCTTCCACGACAGTCTTCTACCAAAGGAGCTTGATATGGCCGGTCTTCCTCCTCCTCAGAAGTGAATCAGCAGAATGCAATCTCTCCAGATCTCGGCCTCCAGGCAAGCGATCTCGACTTCCTGAACCAGGCAGTCCGAGAATCTTTGTCAAAAGTTGCAGCAGCACCCACATCTTCTTCTCAACGCCTTCAAGCTTCAAGAGTCGGCCTCAGATCGCACGGGCTCAGTGTCGATCTCTCCACCCCCACGCTGGCTGTGTGTGTTCTCTCCACCCCCACGCTTCTGCTATGGTAGCGACTTAACACACATGCAACTTACCATGCACCAGTGACTTCCTTAAGTCTCATGGCAGTTTTCAACACTCGAATCGAACAGTGCAGAGGCTCAATCCACTGAATTCAACTCCACCGCAGACTCGACTTTAGATCCTAGAAAGCACGATCCCGCAACAGATCAGGCGTTGGAGCAGGCTGCAACTCTCAGCCACTTGGTGTCCTCGCTCCTATCCCGTGGCAATGGAACCAGAACGCAGGGATTCACTATCAGCTTGCTCAATGTCGACAAGTGCATCTGTGGCTTTGGAGTTTCTGCGCTAATGGAACGGCTGTGAATGGAAGTAACAGTTTGGAATCATGCCCTGGAAAACAATTCGCCAAGCCGAGATTAATGCAAGATCTGTCATGGATTAGACCGCAAATGATGCAAAAGATGCTTTCATCAATCGCGCTTTCAGAGGACAAGAAGGCCGATTTCATTCATGTCAACCGTGAGGCCGAGAGCTTAAACGGAAAATCTGAGCCACCGAGTCACGCAGAATTGATAGAATTGTTTCCACTAAGCACTGGCCATTTCAGTTCAAACCCTAGAGTTCCGGAAACAAATATAACCTTGCCTTTTGCAACCGGTCAAACGGATCCGGATTCGAGATCTGCTCCAGCAAAAGCTACGGAGCAACCGTCCACAGCTCAACTCACTATTTTCTATAACGGAGCGGTGAATGTTTACGATGTGCCAGCTGACAAGGCCCAAGCCATTATGAGTCTTGCTAGCTCTAATACCATGATAAGAAATGCAGAAGACAGAAGTTTGGACAAACACACGGGAGCTCACAGGTGCAAATCACCAGGAGCTCCCTCCAGCAAATGCATTTGCTTCTCTTATTCATTAATCATCAGGAATTAAATAGATACATAGGCAAAAACAGATTCCTAATTAATAGGAACTGAATGTCAAATAAAGAGAAAATCATAACTACGTAACCTATTCTCCATTAATTTCTAACACTACCCACAACCCCTGTCACACTCACATGGCCTACCACGTCTCAACCTTTCGATAATGCGGATGGGAGGATTGATTGAAGAACTGGGATTTTTTTTCAAACCCTAGATGCAAAGCATGCCTTTCATTTGGCCTATTTCCACTTGGTTATTTGACACCTGAGGTGTATGGTCTGTCACGTGCCATGATAATGATATACAAATGTTCGACATCTAGAGCACGCTTGTGAGGGTTTAACATTTGGATTGAGCTCTACGACGAGACGATGATTTGGTTATGGATATACCTGGTATATCCTTTATTTTTATTGATTTTTCTCTTTTATTTTTAGTGCTCTCAGTGCAATCCCTCTTATAAACTTCATTCCTCTTTCTGTTCAGTTTATTTGGAAGTTATGGTTCATAGGGTATGTTGTTTATCCTCGATCTTTCTTTAATTTCTATCTTCAATGGCTATTCTAATCGTTTGGCTGAAAATGAACAATGAAGAAGATGTCCACCGCAAGACAAATGAAATTATTCTTTATGCCTTACTAACGGAACCATGTGGAGAAAACCCCTTTAAATATATATATTTCTCCTCCCCATTCTGGTGAGTTCCTAGCTCTTCTTTCCATTTCTTTGGTGTGCTCTTTTGTCAATATTAGGTGCACCTAATCCTTCCTAGTGTTGTTTTCAACAAACCTGATTCCCTATGGTGCAACCCTCGATGTCGATCCAGAACATAGCCCTCTTGAAATAGTACCCATCACAAGATACGTAAGAGCTCTATATACAAAATTCCTTTTGTTTCATGTCTTGTTGATTATATTTTCCAGATATTTTCGTGTTAGTTTTTCTAACAGTCATTTTTCGCTTCAGGAATATGGAGCCTTGGACCCTGAATGTCATTAAGTAACACTCTTCTCTATCACTAATATTCATTGTTAACACTTCTTCTAACGTCTATATTTTCTCCTATGTCCTTCTACAAGTACAGGTAGAAACTCAATCCTCTTTGTTTTCTCTTGCTCTACTTATCACGATTCTTTCATCAGTTAATTCATGCCTGATACTCACCGGGTTTGTTTTCTTGGAATCTTTGATCATATGATCACCCTCTAGGATCGAGACGAATCTAGAACTTCAATTTGTTTCTCTTAACTAATTAATACTTACATGCGGAGAAAATGAAACCCTCAAGGAAATTGGTTCCCTTACCTCGGAATTGGGAACATGATTTAACTATGTAGTGAATTTACTACCCTAAATGTCTTTCTGGTTAAAGATCACAACATCCGTTATCTCAAGTAATGCACTATGTTTCTAAATATATTATGAACTTATACTTGTTTTAACGGAAGCCTCCCCTTTAGATCTCCTCTTTTTTACATAATGCTTAATTGTTGGTTCACACTTTTTGTAGTGCATGGCTCCCTCTAATGTTTTGTTTCGTTCTTTGGAAGTCATATTTTTATGAAAATGCTAGTTATGAGGGCAAACCCTCTTTTGATATTTCAAAAATGAACTAGAATTTTCTAAGTTTATTCCAATGCTAGTTTTACTCTCTCTCTATATATATATATTCTTAATTTGATGCTCTCATCAGCCTTGTGTGTGTCTATAATGTTGCATAATAAATAATTTATGTCATCCGATATTTTTCTATAGTTATAAAGCTACATGGTGAATGATTTATATAATATGGAATGAATTAGTGCTTTTGTCCATTACCTATTAAATTTATTTAAATTAATTCGTTATTCCACTCAGGTTCCATTGCGCATCGAAATTTTGTTTTTATTCGTATCATGCGGAGTTCCAGATTGTTAATATATTTATTCATAACTATTCCACTCGTATGGACTCCTGCGTATTTTAACTGTAAGATATTGATTTCCACGTTTGATTTGGAATAACTAGCTACACAATTCTTTTTATATCCTTTCCACAAGGGTAATAACAATTAATGTAACATTTGCAACATTCAATTTTATAACGATATTTTGATACCATCGTATCGATTCTGCGTTTGTTACATTTACATCAATGAAGGAAAATCCGCTGTCTCTTCCATTCTTATGATGGTTATATGATTTTTAATCATGCTCCTAAGTGAATTAGTGAAGTATGAGGAAAATGAGATGAAATAGTGTAAAATATGAATCTACACTGTTAGGGTTATCCAACAAAACGTTTCTGCACAATCTACATCTTCACCAAGTTTCTTCAACACCTGCCATTCATTATTCTTCATATCACAGTTGGCATATATTTTTGAACTATATCATTTTTATAGTTTCATGGAATATTGAAATGTCAATATCTCTCCATGAATAACACCCTCCTTCGATATCCTTCACCTATGTGATTGTTTATTCCTTTCCAAGCTAATTTATTTCCCATATGTATATATTTGAAGAGGATGCTAGCAATAGTCTTTTATCCTATACAGGTAAATGATGCAAGTTATACTAAAGAACTTTTGTCTCTCATTTCTATCCACACTTAGGGATGTAGCATTCTCCCTTGAACTAGACATTCTCATATATGCTATGTATTTAATATCTTCCTTTAGTAGCATTATACATTAGATCATATGCATTACAAAGAAAAAAACCATATATTCTATAAGCATTAGAATCAGTCCTGGATACATAAAATATATCTTGAATTCAGGTAATAAAAAATACAACAAAATTTATATATGATAAAACCATTGCAATATTAATATGAATAACAATTAATGTCATAATTCAATGCATCAAAATAATTAGCGAAATATTCAGAGAAAGAATTACGCACCAATTTTCCAACTAGAAATCACTATAACATGTTAGGCCCCTATACGAATAGGTGTCATATGTCATGATTGACTTGATGAACTATGTAATATGTTTATACCTTTTCTTGTTGCAAAGGATTTCCATATTTTCAAAAAATCAAAAAATTTAAAAAAAATTAAAGAGGGTATACCCTAAAAGAAAAATCAAAGGGTAAAAAGAATAAAAAATAGTCAAAAAATGAAAGAAAATGAACCCCAAACAAAAGAAATACCAGGAAAGTGTGCAAGTCTAAATGCTACTACTTTTACTTTTGTGTAAATAAACAATTGTGTGCAGCTTGTCATTTATGCCACAATTCATGAATAGTCAAACTGTTTAAACTTGGCTAATTCATTTTTCAATTTCATGTTGTAGAAATAGAGAATAAATATATGTCCAAACAATGTAATCTTGGTAGATAAGTAGATAGGTAGAGTAAATAAAAGGAGCTCAACAGTTTAATTTAAGCCCTTGGATGTAATAAGTGCAGACTTAGATATGATTTTCCATGTAAAAGAAAAAAGAAGATTTAGTAAGGGTTTGTCGGTCTAAGTGCACCCTAATAAAGAAAAAAAATGGTAGGTTAAAGTAGGTAGGGTAGGCAGTTGATGTTGCAGAATTATGTGTGATGATTAATGTCTCTAAATGTGTTAATCTTTCATTTTCATCATAAGGCCAAGGCATATAGTACATTGAAAGTATCTCAAGCAAATCAAAGTCAGAATAGTTAATTCTCCTTCTCGTTTTCCCTAATCATTCATTAATTTCCCCTAAGAACTAAGGCATTTGCTAAATTGCAGGGGATCGGAGCATTTCTCTAACTTCTAGAGGGCTCAGACCCTTGGCCCAATAATTTAAAACGCCTAAGAACTTAAAACCATCCATAAATCATTCATTCAGCTTCACAAATCATTTCCTAAGTAAAATCCCATTTTACTTAGGAAAAATTCACAATATTACATAAAAAAGAGTTTTTTTCCATTTGAGCCTAAGTTAAATACACAGTCCTAATGTTTTACTTAGCACTTTTTATTACATTTTCATGTTAACTATTAACCTATGTATTATATGAATCCCGCACAATTTCACCCTTTCCCGTAATATTTAAATATATTAAAATCCCCAAATTACTATATATCCTGCCTTTTTGGTTAATTATAACCATAAATATGTTTTAAATAGGATTAACTAGTTCATCCATAACTAGTTAACAGCCTAATCCCCTCGGTGCACAAAAAGGGATTAATTAACCTTCATGATTAATTAATAATCTCCCCGTCCAATCACAATTAACCCGATACGATTAATTAATTTTTTGATTATGTCGGGCCCGCCGCAGTTAAACTCCAGTACACCACGTCTCTCGTCAGTCGTCCAATCGTGCCCCCATCATTTGACGGTTGTTATTGATATCACGCAACCCTTGGTGACCACGCATTAACGTGTGATCACCAAGAGGTTTTCACACCGTACGTCCACCACGCATCAATCATCCTGTGGAATCGATGGCTCCCGGCTAAATACCACCCATATTAAAAAGCGGTGCAATACCACACTGCTTACCGCCCTCTGCATACGACAAAACATCATTTCCCGCGCATGTCATCCGCCCGAATAACAAAAAATCTCACCAACCTTGACTTTGTTAAATAAAACAAACAAAACATCATTTTCATTATTCTGTATAGCAACCCGTGCTCCCATGCAAAGAATGTCCAAGTCAACTGTCCGAGGTTTCGAACCGCCACCTTGCTAAGAAACTTGCAGTCGACGCAACTTGGAACCTGCTATCCATTACCAGTACTTGTCATTCCACTGTTCACTGCCGAAATATAAGTATTTATCCAATTTCCACCGAAACCATGCAAGTTTTGGTTTACATTATAACATCCACAGAGAAAGGCGAAATTCAGTGAAAATTCAGTTTCTGTTTTACGATATAAACCTGTTATTTTGCCCATTTTCCACAGTAAATCCACATTCATTTTGAATCCACAAGAACCAGAAATGGAAAGCCCTGCTGTTTTGAATGTAACACCTATCAATGCCCCTCATAAGGACCTAGACTATCTGCCTCTTGCAGATAAAGACTTCCAAATAAAGGACCTATCCACTAACCAGAATCACCTTAAGGTCTTTTGCCAAGCTAGAGACAACAACCTAAATGTCTCAGACATCCTGGGACTATGGGAATCTAGCCTTCCTAGGTATTTTCTCCCTTAAGTCCATCTTTTCCCTCATCTAATTCATCAATGTGAAGCAAACTATGACCCTAACCACAGAGTTGTCATGTCCCCAAGTCAAACAGTCCTCTTCCCCATAACAGCTGCATCCATTAATGTTATGTTGCAATTTTCCCCTCGTCAAGCTCTCACTCCCCTTTCTATGGGATTTTTACTTGAGAAATCCATTGAATTACCACAATCAAAACTCATTCGCATCTCTCAAACCTTCATGCCAGAAAAACATCAGCCCAAGAGCCCACTCACTTATGGACAAACCTTCTTCATAGATATGGGAAGACTTATAGTGGATATCATATCTTTGGTTATGGGATTTAGCACTAGCAAATATGTTGATGAGGTAACCCTAGTTTTGCTGTCAATTTTTACTCCTGGACAACCACCTGCTCTTAAATATGACTATGCCTCCTATATCGCCAATAACATTCATGACCAATTCCTCAGACTAGACAATGAAAGAGTCTTCAAATACACAACTTTCATCTATAATCTTATGTTGTACTATCAGTCAGAGAACTTCCCTTTTCTTGTGAGGAAGCTTGACACCAAAGCCAATCCAAGGTTTGTTATCTTTTGGAGTCCCATCTTCCATGCATCCTTTTCAACCCCTTACTCATACAATGAGTTCATTGATCAATTTGTTCATCCAACAACCACCTTATTAATAGGGATTTCCCCTCCTAGGATTAGTGGTGACATTAAGAGAATCCTGCAACTCTTCAAGCAGTATAGAATAGGTGATTGGTATCTGTACAAGAACCATACAGAAATCATGATATATGGGTGTGAGCTCTACCCTTTCAAGTTACCAAAATATGTTCCAATGAGACTGTTTGCATTGGAATACTTCAGAAAAATGATACATACAAACTTGGTACATTTTCATAAAGCCAAAAAGAAAGCTCCACTCAGAATTAAAAATCAATTAGGACCTTATGTTTGTTGGGAAAAATACTGAGAGGGGTGTGGTGAATCAGTATTTTCAAATTCTTTTCAATATATCTTCCAGCTTTATACTTTAATTTATTGTTCAGATACTGATCATTAATTTGTATGTCAGTACCATATAATAATGAGAAAGAACAAGGAAAACAGATAGTCACACCAAAGAACACCAGATATAAGGTGGAAACCCAATGTGGGTGAAAACCACCTACTGCAATATGTCTCTATCTTCTTTCAATTAGAAACTTCTTTTACAATGATTTTGTATTGGTGCAGTCCTTTACCAGTATGCAGGCTGCAACCTGTAGAGAGGTACAACCCTCTCTCGTTTTCCAGTCTCTCCTGGAAGGGAGCCACAACCCCCTTAGCTCTTGTACTAGCTGAACTACTAGTACGTAGGTGCTGACCTACTTATTTTCTTCCAAGGACCACATTCCATAAATTTTCAAACTGCATCCATGAACATCAATTAATCATCAAGTACATGTGAATCAAGCAATCTCCTTTTACAATCACCCAACAAATCAACCAATAACTTCTGAGAATGCAGTAACCAGAAAAGCAATACCAGTAATCTAAACTTAGAACTCTACAGCGATAGATAAAAGGCAGCCAACAAATATTTTAAGAAAAGTCTACAACTTCACCTATAGAAACCTATGAATATTCGCAGTTCTTTTGTGTTTGGACTGCGCAACTCTGCACCTGCACTGTCTACCCGACAGTGTACCTCCACACCTGCGCCTCTTGCTAGTCTGTGTACCTCCGCACCTGCGCCTTCTGCTGTGCTGCGTACCTTCACACCTCCGCCATCTGCTGCGTTGCAGACCCCCGCACCTATGCCTTCTACTGTGTTGCCTACCTCCGCACCTGCACCTTCTGCTGCGCTGCGGACCTGCACACCTGCACCTTTTTTTGCGCTGCGTACCTCCGCACCTGCTCTATGGATCGCCTGCAGACCTCCGAATAGAGCCAAATTAACAGTCCTCCAATGTGCCACAGACAATCAAATCCACAGATCTGATCATGTGCCAGGGAGATCACGACCTATCAATAGATCCGCCTTACAATTTACAGTTTTCACCTTGATTTAGATCTAGCTTTTCAAACTGATCAACCGAAATTTCAAATCTTAAGATATTCAAATTTCACAAGCGACTAGCCAAGTGATCTCCTTTCCTTTTTATATGCAAGCCATTATTCAGACCATGGAACAAAACCATCGAAAACCAATACAATGGATCCAAAACCGGGGGTCAACAATTTAGATCCTATACCACGAATCAAAACCATAGCATCATGTACGTCGGACTAAGTACCATGGACCAATCATAAAAATTCCAACATGTGCGCGCTTCTCTGCATTGAAGTGAGTGAATTTGACGCCCGCACCTTTTGTTCAGAGAACTTGTAGGTATGCCTGCACTTCTTGTTCGGGGCACCTGCGGGTCCGCAGCTTTTCTTAAGCTCACCTGCGGGTATCTCCTTTTCTATGATTTTTAGAGCCTGAATAGAGATTTGCAACCTGAGTGAGTTGCCATCAAGTACAACACCTGTGTCATAGTGCCAAACCTGAATCATAATGCCAACAATCTCCCCCTTTGGACTTGATGGCAACCCCAAGATCCTCAAAGTCATTCTTCCCCTTTGTCATCAAGGGTAAAGGGTTGTGCACCCCCTGAGTACATGCCAAAATCTCTGTCCTGTTGTGCTGACCATGCTCCCCCTAACTGTAGGCAAGATCTGCGAAAATATGCTCTTCAAGAAGAACCATGACTTATATATCATAAAAGACCTTCCTATCACCAAAAGACTCAATACATACAACCATCACCCAACGAAGTGGGGATCATCCACCCAACCAAGTGGGGATACATCTGAAATTTACATATGTCAACCAAGTACATTACATATTCATCCCAGGCATAGTGGGGAAACCAAAATAGGTTGTTACATGACCTTGACACCAGAGATATAAGACATAGAGACAAAACATTAGCAGCAATATTCAAATCAGCATCCTTCTGAACTTTCTCCTCCAAGATCTTCTACAATAATGCCAACAACGTATTAGAGAAGAATATATGCTCCCCCTAAACCTATGCCAGATGGTCTCTGTCAGACCCATATCAGAATATCTTCAACCAGAGCCTGTCCCTACTGATATCCATCAAACCTCCATATATGCGACTGTCTCTGCACAAACCAGTGTATGTACGCAGATCCTCCTCGGGAAACATGAGTACACCCATTTTTCTCTGAAACAGATAAGTTTTAGCAGCAAGATGATGCATCAACTACTCCCAGCTTCTACCTAAGGTATTCAAAAGTTTCCCTGGGCAGTGGTTTGGTGAGAATATCAGAAACTTGTTCCTTAGAAGGAACATACTCCAATTTGACCTTTTGTTCCAACACTTGTTCCCGGAGAAAGTGATACTTGATCAGTATGTGCTTGGTCTTTGAATGCATGACTAGGTTCTTTGAAATGTTGATTGCACTTGTATTATCACATAAGATGGAGATAGGTTGTGTACAAGTGATTTGAAAATCCTGCAGGGTCGGCATCATCCAAAGGAGTTGAGTGCAGTAAGATGCAGTAGCCACATATTCCACTTCAACTGTAGATAAAGCAATCTAACTTTGCTTCTTGTTGAATCAAGATACTAATCTGGAACCCATAAATAATGCACCACCACTTATTCTCTTCCTGTCCTCCACGGTTCCCGCCCAATCTGCATCTGTATAAGCATGAAGTGTGAGATTTGTATCTCTAAGATACCATAAGCCATAGCTTTGAGTTCCTTGAAGGTACTTGAAGATTCTCTTAACTGCCTGAAGATGAGTTTCCTTGGGATTTGCTTGAAATCTTCCAACTATTCCCACTGCATGCATGATGTCTGGTCGGGTAGCTGTCAAATAAAGTAGACTTCAAATCATGGATCTATAGGTTGGTTGATGCACTGCTACCAATTCATCATTTGCACTGAGGCTGCATCCTGTAACCATAGGGGTACATACTGGTTTTGAATCTTCCATGCCATACTTCTTCAAAATCTGCTTGAGGTACTTGGTTTGAGACAAAAAGATACTGCCTTCATTTTGTTGGATTTGTAGACCAAGAAAGTATGTCAGCTCTCCAAGTAATGACGTTTCAAATTCTTTCTGCATCACCAAGGCAAAGTTTTGACTCATAGTTTCTTCATTGCTGCCAAAGATAATATCATCTACATACACAACAAGTATTAGCAATTTGTCATTTTCAATTTTTATATAAAGATTGCTATCTACTGATCCCTTTCAAAAGCCTTGTTGATGAAGATATTTGTCGAAACGATAGTACCAAGCCCTTGGAGCCTGTTTAATACCATAAAGATCCTTTTTTAGTCTGCATACGAGATTTGGATCATTCCCAAGAATGAAACCATCTGCTTGGTCAATGTACACCTCTTCTTCTAAGTCTCCATTCAGAAAGGCTAATTTCACGTCCATTTGAAATACTTTGAACTTCTGAAAGCTTGAGAGAGCAAGGAACATTCAGATGGCCTCAAGTCTTGCAACAAGAGAAAAAGTTTCTTCAAAGTCTATTCCTTCTTGTTGAGCATACCCTTTACAAACAAGTCTAGCCATGTTTCTAATCACTTCCCCATTTTCATTCAACTTGTTTTTAAAGATCCATTTTGTCCCTATGACATTCTTATCTTTTGGTCTAGGAACCAACTCCCAAGTGTTATTCTTTTCGATCTGCTCAAGTTCTTCATCCATTGCCTTGACCCAACATTCATCTTTGCATGCCGCTTTTACATTTTGTGGTTCAGTGGAGGAGAGTAATGCCAAATAGCTTGAGGCTTTTGCAATTGTTCTTCTTGTTTGTATACCTGCCTCTTCCTACCCCAGAATTTGAGATTCTGGATGATTCTTCTGAACGTACCTAGATGGAGTCTTCTCTTCTATCCTTATTTGTTCCTCTTGTGCCTCTTGAGGTTATTCTTCATCATCAGTCTGATTTGAAGGATGGTCTTCATCCTCTTCGATATTTTCATAATTTACTTGCCTAGGAATGTTTCCTTCTTCATCAACCACTACATCAATTTTGTCAACTATTCTTCCAAGTCTTTTGTTGTAACCCTTATATGCTTTGATGTGAGGAGAATAACCAAGGAGAATGCCTTCATGTGCTCTAGGTTCAAAATTTCCAAGATGTTCGTCATTATTCTTAATATAGCATTTGCTTCCAAAGATTTTGAAATGTTTTACCGAAGGAGTCTCACCATACCAGAGCTCATGAGGTGTTTGAGTGTTGTTCACCCGGACATTTGCTTTGTTGAGAATAACAACCGCAGCAAATGCAGCTTCACCCCAGAATGTTGCGGGAGTTCCAGACTCATCAAGCATAGCACGAGCAATTTGTTGAACCATTTTGTTCGTCCTTTCCGCTACTCCATTTTGCTGAGGAGTCCTAGCTGTAGATAATTCCCTTCTTATTCCATGTTCTTCACAAAAATCGAAAAATTCATTTGAGGTAAACTCCCCACCTCTATCAGACCTGAGGCACTTAATTTTGTGATCTTATTCATTTTCAACCAAGGCTTTGAAAGATTTGAATTTTTCGAAGGCTTCGTCTTTGTGCTTCATAAGTCCTATCCAAACCATCCTGGAGAAGTCGTCAATGAATAATATAAAGTATTCTTCTCCTCGAGGTGACCTTTTCCTAGATGGACCACATACATCTGTATGGACTAGTTCAAGAGGCCTGCTAGCTGATCCTTCCTTCTCAGGGAAGTTAGTTATGGTTTTCTTACCAAACTGACATGATTTGCATATTGTATTGTCTGGAATTCTGATGTCTAGAAGACCACGAACTGCCTGGTATTTGCATGCTTTCCTTATCTGTGAAAAGCTTAGATGCCCAAACCTTTGGTGCCATATCCATTGTTCATCATTCTTGCTCAAATAGCATTCTTGTTGTCCTTCTTCAAATATGTATAAATTATTTGGAGTTCTTATGCCTTTGATCACTGTTTTTCATGTATTAAGATCACGAACATTACATCCATTTGATCGAAATATTACCTCGATTCCTTGATCACACATCTAACTAATACTCAGTAGATTATGCTTCAAGCCATCAACATACAAGAGATTCCCAACCTTGACTTTTTCTTTCAACTGAACAGTGCCTTTTGCTTTTATGACTGCAGGGGTATCATTTCCAAAAGAAACTTTCTTTCCTTTTTCTAAAGCACTATATGATTGAAGTTTTTCTTTATCACCTGTCATATGCTTCGAACATCCACTGTCGATGTAACATTGATTTTCATGTCCTTCAGCATATAAAGCTATCCCACATCTTTCTGGTTGTGGTTCCTTCATTCTCCATGTTCTGGAATTTGAGGTTTGTTCCTTTTGAGTTGTCTTCCAAAACTTGCTCCTGCATTCAGAATCTTCATAAACGAAGTTATTACAAATAGAACATTCAATTTCACTTTCAAGGGCGGAAAGGTTGTTATAGGTCCTTTTTGTGATTCCAGTCATACTTCTTTGTTTTTGAGCTTCTCTAGTCATGATTGTCTTACATGCAACACAATGAGTGGCTTTGTGACCAAAGTTATGACAAGAGAAACATTGGCCATTGAAGTAACTCCTGCGATTATCAAATCTATCAACCAACCGATTGTAGTTTCTACTGACACCCATTCTTGAGGAAGATTTTACCTGTGGCTGGTTGAGGCTTCTATTCGTCCTTAAGGTAGATTGCCGCCAATTTTCTTGATAGTCTTTGTTCATTCTTGAGGTAACTTGTCCCTGATTTACCTGATGATTTCTATTAGGCCTTTGCTTGCTCCTTCTTGCTGCATCAACATAACTTTTGGAGGTCGATGCTTGAGATACATCTCCATTATATCCCAGACCTCTCTTGATTAGTGTAAAACGCTGCACATTGATAATCTCATCCATAGTTTCAGATCCTTTAACAAATTTAAGATTAAGAGCTTTTGTTTTATCAATCTCTTTTCTAAGACCAACAATTTCCCATTCCAATTTTTCATGATGTTTTTCCCTTCATCCAGTTGACATTGCAGAGAATCAATAATCACATTTTTCTCTTCTCAACAAATTTTGAGTTTAGAAATGTCTTCATAAAGACTTTCTTCATCCATAACATCCATGTAATCATCATCTTCAAAAGCCATTAAAAGTTTATCGTTATTACCTCGTTCATCTTCGTCAGTATTTGAAAGTCCATCACTATCTGTTATGGAACCAACTCAAGAAAAGATAGAAAAGAGAGATGAACGCCTTAGAATTCAGCCTCTTCGAGGGGGCAACCTCCTTTACATTACATAAATGAACAATTCTTGGATGATTCAAATGACAAAACCTCCTTTCTATATATAGGAGTCTAAGGAGTCACAATATAATCCAGCCGACCTAACAATAATAATATAAAGCCACAAAAATAACAATAGAGGGATTCTGTGGGCACATTAATAACAATATGGGGGGCAATGGGGGCACAACAATATAAATAAGGGGTATAACTACAATAGTAATGGGGTAATCACTAGTATTATAGGGACGCAACATGCCCCTTTCCTTCAAAAAATTGTTGTCCTCAACACTTGAGTAGTTCTGGATATTTCTGCATAAAATTCTCATCCTCCCATGTGGAATCTTCAGCGGATAAGTTCTTTCACTTGATAAGGTACTTTGAAATTGATCGATTTCGTAGTTGTCGAGTTCTTGTTTCTATAACTGATTCCGGTTCGAATATAATTTTTCCTTCCTCATCAAGTTCTGCTAATATTTTTTGAACTGGGAGCTTGTCGCCTATAACCTTCTTTAAGCATGAAACATGGAAAACTAGGTGCAATCGAGAAGCTGCAGGAAGCTCCAATTTGTATGCCATAGTACCAATCTTTTGCAACACCTTGTAGGGACCATAATACTTTGGTGATAATTTATTATCCTTCTTAGCTTGCTTGGGGGACATTTGCTTATATGGTTGTAGCCGTAGGAATACCCAATGACCTACATCAAAACTTCTTTCACTACGATGTTGATCTCCCTGTTGTTTCATTCTATTCTGTGCCAACACAAGGTTATCCTTTAAGAGTTGGAGGACTTGTTGTTGATGTTCGATGTGATGTTCCACTGCCTGAACCTTAGAATTTTCTCTTAAATATGATGTGATGGATGGTGGTTGATACCCATAAAGTGCCATAAATGGGGTCATTTTTGTTGCTGTATGAAAGGAAGTGTTATACCACCATTCAGCCAGAGGCAACCATTTGACCCATTGTATATGTTTATCAGATACAAAGCAACGAAGATATCCTTCCAAACATTTGTTTACTATCTCAGTTTTCCCATCAGATTGAGGATGATAAGATGAGCTATGAGCTAACTGAGTACCAAGACAAGAAAATAATTCTTTCCAAAAATTTCCAGTGAAAATGGGATCTCTGTCACTTACAATAATCTTTGGGTTTCCATGTAGCTTTTGAATTGTTTCCATAAATGCAGTAGAAACTGTACTGGCTTTAAATGGATGTGATAATGCACAAAAGTGTGCATACTTGGTAAGTCTGTCAACTACCACCATGATGACACTCTTTCCCTCAGACTTGGGTAAACCTGTGATAAAATCCATTGATACCTCCTCCCAACGTTGGCTTGGAATGGATAAAGGTTGTAATAGACCCGGTGTCTTAATTGTTTCAACTTTATTTTGTTGGCAAACCAAACATTCTGCCACAAACTTTTGAATATTTGATTTAAGGCCATCCCAAAAAAATTCCTTCTTAACCCTGTGGTAAGTTTTTAAAAATCCTAAGTGCCCTCCTAAGGGAGAAGTGTGCAATTCCATAAGAATCTTTTGTTTTAGCTAGGAATTCTTACAGAGGTATAAGCGATCTTTGTACCATAACGAATCATTTTTCCAGCTAAATGTATCAGACGTACTGGAATCTTGTTGTAGCTTTCGAATAAGTGCCCACACTTCTTCGTCATTCTTCCATTCCTCCCTTGCTTCATTTATCCAATCTGGTTGGATAATAGAAATAGCGCACAACAATGCTTCCACATCCTCATCCTTTCTTGAGAGTGCATCTGCCACCACATTTTGCTTCCCTTTTTTGTAGATGATTTCAAAGTCATAACCCAACATCTTTGTGACCCACTTTTGTTGCTCTTCAGAGGATAATCTTTGTTCTAAAAATTATTTAAGGCTATCATGATCCGTTTTTACCTTGAAGTGTCTTCCCATTAGGTAGGGTCGCCATTTCTTAAGTGCATGGAGTATTGCCAACATTTCCTTCTCATAAATAGCTTTTCTTAGAAACTTTCCCTTGATTGGATGACTTTCAAAAGCAATGGGTCTTTCATCTTGCATTAGAACAGCACCAATTCCATTTCCTGAAGCATCACATTCCACAATAAAGGTTTTTGTGAAGTCTGGTTTAGCTAAGACCAGTGCTTGGCACATTGCCTCTTTAAGATGTTCAAAGGCCTTTGTTGCTTCCGGAGTCCATGAAAATGCATCTTTCTTCAATAATGTTGTTAGAGGTGCTGCTATTCTCCCATAATTCTTAACAAACTTGCGATAATACCCTGTCAACCCAAGAAATCCGCACAAATGCTTTATGGATGTGGGGATTTTCCATTCCTTAATGGCTTTAATTTTGCTAGGGTCTACCTTAACTCCTTCATGAGATACAATATGACCCAAATATTCCACCTCCTGGACTCCAAAAAAACATTTGGATCTTTTGGCATATAATTGTTTCTCCTCCAATAGTTGTAGCACCCTGTCAACATGTTCAACATGATCCTTCCAAGACTTGCTGTAGATAAGTATATCATCAAAAAATACTAACACAAATTTTCTAAGGAATGGTTTGAAAATTGAATTCATCAAACCTTGAAATGTTGAAGGTGCATTGGTAAGGCCAAAAGCATGACCAAAAATTCATAATGACCCTCATGAGTTCTAAATGCCATTTTCGGAATGTCTTCAATCTTCATTCTGATTTGATGATATCCTGAACGAAGATCCAACTTGGTGAAGTAAATTGATCCATGCAATTCATCCAGTAATTCATCAATGACAGGAATGGGGAACTTATCTTTAATAGTGAGCTTGTTGAGCTCCCTATAATCTGGACACATGCGCCATGATCCATCCTTCTTGTGCACCAATACTACTGGAGCAGAGAAAGAACTTTGACTCGGTTGAATTATACCAGCCTCTAGCATTTCTGCAACCATACGTTCAATTTCACTTTTCTGGACATAGGGATATCTGTACAGCCTGATGTTTGGAGGAACACTTCCTGGAATCAGATGAATAGCATGATCATGATCACGCATAGGTGGGAGACCTTTGGGAGTCTCAAATACCTTGGAATGATTGTCCAGGACTTTTTGGAGATCTGGAGAAATAGATGATTCCAATGTGGAAACATCTAGCGAACATAATTGTGCAATTACACCTCTTTGCTCCTTTTTTAGAAGCTTTTTCATGCCATTAGAGCTGATTATCTTTCCTGGTTTCCCTGCAATACCCCTTAATTCAACTTCCTTTCCTTCCATAGAAAATTTCATGAAAAGTTCTTGAAAATTAAAAGCTATTGTACCCAAGGATTGTAGCCATTGGACTCCTAGTACAACATCAGCACCTCCCATTGGAATGGAAAGCATTGGGCTAGTCAATACATATTCTCCCATGGATAGCTTGATATTATGGCACTTTCCAGAACAATTTATTGTTCCTCCATTTGCAATCATCACTTGACACTCTGGTGCTGGATATAGGAAGCAATTCAATTCTTTTGCTACCCTACAATGAATAAAATTGTGGGTGCTTCCTGAATCAATCAACACTATTACCTTTTTCTTCTTGATTTGTCCTTCTATCTTGATGGTTTGAGGAGTGGTAATTCCTGCCAATGCATTACAAGATATGGTTGGATTGATTTTTTCTTCATCTAGGCTTTGTTCCTGGAATATATCCTCTTCTTTGGACCTTTCTTGCTCCTTTTCTTCTTCCTCTTCACAATCTATGTAGAATAATTTCTTCTCAGCACACTTATGACCTTTTGTGTATTTGCTATCACAATTGTAACAAAGCCCTTTTGCTCTTTTTTCTTCCAATTGTTGTGGTGTGAACCTTGTAGGTTGTGGAAGACTATGGGCAACAACACTTCCGTCTTTATAGTTGTGAATGGTATGCTTCCTAGTTGCCATAATTTTGCTTTCCATTTTTCTTGCTAACCTGAATGCCTTCTCTAATGAATCAGGTTCCCAAAGGCGCACATCATGTTGGATATTATCCTTTAAAGACCCTATGAACACATCAATCCTATGCTCCTCTGGAATATCTTTTACCCTTATGTTCAATTTTTGGAACTCCTCAATGTGCTCCATTATTGAACCCTTTTGTTTGAGACTTATCAATTGGCTAAAAAAAGTGTTGCTTTTTGTATCCTCATAGTGTGCTATCAATTCTTCTGTAAAGATTGCCCAAGTGATAAACTATTTACGAGAACAAATCCATTGATACCATACAAACTGATTTGGTTCCAAATATAAAGTTGCCATACGTACCTTTTGTGTGTTTTGCACATTATTGAGATCGAAGAATTGCTCCATCTGTAATATCCATGTGGCGGGATCCTTGCCATCAAACTTCCTCATATCGATTTTTGGAACATGGTGAGTCTTCGATCCAACATTAGAGTCTATGGAATCATGATTAACATTTCTTTTGTTCTCATCATGAGTTTCCTTTAGTACTCTTTCACCCTTAGTGACCATTTCTTGTAGCAACTTATTCATATTTATCTTCAATTCTTCCATCTTATCATCCATGCCATCAATTTTACCGTCCATGCCATTCACCTTAGCTTCCATGCCATCAATCTTAGCTTCCATGCCCTTTATCTTAGATTCCACGCCATTTATCTTAGCATCTGTTAGCTTTTGTGAGCGTGACATTTGTTGCACTTGTTCTTGTAATTTTGATATATCATGTAGCATTTCTTCCTCTTCTTCATGAGTCATGCTAGAGCTTTCAGGTTCCTTACTAGGTGTTTGGATTTTCTTTCCTCGGGGCATCAGTTACTGATAATAATGCTTTACTATGCCCTTTGAATTCCTTCAAACCAAGCTTATGCAAAAATTAAAAAAAAAACTACACACCTTTTTTTCTTTGTAGAAGCTTGATATTGAATCTGATGTATCTTTGTAATTTTGAATCATCGAGTTCTGAAATTTTGACCTGTAGTAGAATTCTATGTCCTCTTTCCAATGCCACTAGTCTGATCCAAATTGGATTCTCCAAGAAAGCGTTATGCACAATCTCCCGCAGTGACCTGATTATAGACTAGTTCAGTAGAGCGAACTTGTACGAGTGCCACGTGTCACTGTTTCAACCTTTGACTCTGAAAAATATATAAAATAAAACTACGATCTGTCCTATTTCTGTACCTTCTTACGAAATTTCAATCTGATGCCTAGAAAGAAAGTTATGACGGTTTTCCCCAGGTCACCTGTTTTGAGTGTAATTCAGGAGTCTGCAAAAATACCAACTTCCTCAGATCATATCTCCGAAAATATCACGCGAAAAGCTCTGAAATTCGGACCCAAGGTTAAGTGTGATTTCTTCTCAAATGGGTTTCTTTTGCAACTTTTGAAACATCACAGAAAAAACGTTATAGCGAAAATTCCACGATGACCTGTTTGGAGCAGCGAAACCCTAGAATCCAAAGCTCTGATACCAAATGTTATGGAACAAGCTCAAGAAAAGATAGAAAAGAGAGATCAACGCCTTAGAATTCAGCCTCTTCGAGGGGGCAACCTCCTTTACATTACATAAATGAACAATTCTTGGATGATTCAAATGACAAAACCTCCTTTCTATATATAGGAGTCTAAGGAGTCACAATATAATCCAGCCGACCTAACAATAATAATATAAAGCCACAAAAATAATAATAGAGGGATTCTATAGGCACATTAATAACAATATGGGGGGAAATGGGGGCACAACAATATAAATAAGGGGTATAACTACAATAGTAATGGGGTAATCACTAGTATTATAGGGACCCAACACTATCTTCATGAGTGTAATAGTTTTTCTTGTTTGCATTATGTTTCTTGTTCCATCTAACGGGTTCCTTCCCCTTGTCAACCTTATCCTTATGAGGACATTTGGTATCATAGTGACCGACTCTTCCACAAGCAAAACATTTGAAAGGTAACTTACCTCGGAATCGTCCAACACCCCGTTGAAGGTTTTTGACGAAATTTGATTCTTCTTCTTCTTCTGACACATGTCCTGACTTATAGTAATCTTCTCTTCCTGACGCCTTGAAGCCAGCTTCTCTCCTATCTGATGGTCCTCCTTTCCTCATTTCATAAGCAGTTAGAATTCCGTGTAGTTGTGACATGGTAAGGTTTCGTAGATTCTCTTTTTCTACTATTGCAGAAACTTTAGATTCAAACCTAGGGGACAAAGATCTTAGAACCTTTTCAACCACAACAGCCTCTTTTATTTCTTCACCCAAATTTTTCATATAATTAACAATCTCATCTACACGAAGGAAATATTTAGCCACAGTTTCATCATTGTGCATTCTGAGATTTTCATACAGAATTCTGAGGGTTTGAAGTTTTGCTCATTTTACGTGTTCATCTCCTTCATAGCTCAAAAAAATATTGTCCCATATTTCTTTTGCGTATTTATACTGCATAACCTTCACAAATTTTGATTGAGATAGACATCCTAATAGAGTATTGACAACCTTTGCATTTGTTTCATATTTCATCTTCTCACCCGGATCTGTAGGAGTTGTTGATGGAAAAGTGTACCCTGTATCTATGATATCCCATACTTCTATACCAAGAGATTGAAGATAGGTAGTAACTCTTCCCTGCCAATATACAAAGTTTGTACCATCAGAAATCGGTGGCCTGATAGATGCTTCTCTCTCGTAGTTTCTCATGATGATGGATCTTCCTTCAAGCGATCAAGCTTCTTCAGAAGGACCTGCTCTAATACCAATTATTGGGAAAAATACTGAGAGGGGGGGGGGTGAATCAATATTTTCAAATTCTTTTCAATATATCTTCTAGCTTTATAATTTAATTTATCCTTCAGATATTGATCATTAATTTGTATGTCAGTACCATATAATAATGAGCAAGAAGAAGAAAAAAAGATAGTCACACCAAAGAACACCAGATATAAGGTGGAAACTCAATATGGGTGAAAACCACCTCCTGCAATATGTCTCTATCTTCTTTCAATTAGAAATTTCTTTTACAATGGTTTTGTATTGGTGCAGTCCTTTACCAGTACGCAGGCTGCAACCTATAGAGAGCTACAACCCTCTCTCGTTTTCTAGTCTCTCGTGGAAGGGAGCTACAACCCCTTCAGCTCTTGTACTAGTTGAACTACTCGTGCATAGGTGTTGACCTACTTCTTTTCTTCCAAGGACCACGTTTCATAAATTTTCAAACTAGATCCATGAACATCAATTAATCATCAAGTACATGTGAATCAACCAATCTCCTTTTACAATCACCCAATGAATCAACCAATAACTTCTCAGATTGAAGTAACCAGAAAAGCAATACCAATAATCTAAACTCAGAACTCTCCAGCAAGAGATAAAAGGCAACCAACAAATATTTTAAGAAAATTCCACAACTTCACCAATAGAAACCTGCGAATATCCATAGTTCCTCTATGTTTGGACTGCGCAGCTCCGCACCTGCACTGTCTACCTGACAGCGTACCTCTTCACCTGCACCTTCTGCTGCTCTGCATACCTCCACGCCTGCACCTTCTACTGCGCTGCGGACCTTCGCACCTGCACCTTCTGCTGCGTTGCAGACCCCCGCACCTACGCCTTCTGCTGCGTTGTGTAACTCCACACCTGCACCTTCTGTTGTGCTGCAGACCCCCGCACCTGCGCCTTCTACTGCGCTGCGTACCTCCGCACCTACTCTCTGGATCGTCTGCGGACCTCTAAATAGATCCAAATTAACAGTCCTCCAATGTGCCATAGACAGTCAGATCCACAGATCTGATCATGCGCCAGAGAGATCACGACCTATCAAAAGATCTGCCTTACAATTTACAGTTTTCACCTTGATTTAGATCTAGGCTTTCAAACCGATCACCGAAAATTTTAGATCTTAAGATATTCAAATTTCACAAGTGACTAGCCAAGTGATCTCCTTTCCTTTTTATAGGCAAGCCCTTATTTAGACCATGGAACAAAACCATTGAAAACCAATACAAGGGATCCAAAACCGAGGGTCAACAATTTAGATCCTATACCACGGACCAAAACCATAGGATCATGTACGTCGGACTAAATACCATGGACCGATCATAAAAATTTCCATGTGTGCGTGCTTCTCTGCATTAAAGTGAGTGAATTTGACGCTCGCAACTTTTGTTCGGAGAACCTGCGGGTATGCCTGCACTTCTTGTTCAGGGCACCTGCGGTTCCGCAACTTTTCTTAAGCTCAACTACGGGTATCTCTTTTTCTATGATTTTGAGAGCCTGAACAAAGATTTGCCACCTGAGTGAGTTTCCATCAAGTACAACACCTATGTCATAGCGCCAAACCTGAATCATAATGCCAACAATGTTTGCAATGATAGAGAAGCATGGAGAGAAGCAAAGAGAATTCTACAAGATCATCTTAAACTGCACAAAAGTTTTGGGTGGAGGACATATGACCCTAACAGCTTTATATGTGATATAAGAATGAAGAACGAATTTTCACCCTACATTCACCATAGGATCCTAGAAATTGAACAGTTTGCAAATATGGATGAATGGAGGGAAGGGACCCTAGTAGAAAATGATAGTGAACAGGTCAATATTGAGAATGTTATGAGAGATCTTGAGAAAACACTTGACCTGGATTCTTTCGGGCAGGTACAAAGATAAGGAATTGGTGCATCCGTTGTTGGAACCACTCAGCAACAGTCACAAGAAACGAGCACACCAACCACAACAACATCCAAAGGCAAGGAACTAGAGACCAGCTTTGAAGCCACAGAGCAATCTACAATGTCAAAATAGCCTGAAACTTCCAAGGAATAGGCCCAAATGCACACTCCCCCCCCTCTGGGCAATGTGGGAGAACCTCTAGTTTTGCAAACTCCTCTAAATGAGGGAAAAACAAAAAGAGAGACAGGGAAACAACTACCCCTACCAGTGGACCTTCAAGACAGCTTGGAAGAAAAAGGAAAAGAGTAAATCCCCTTTCAGAGGAGGAATTTTTTGAAGAGACTACAAATAGTTATAGGGAAGAAAGAGTAGATAGACAACAAACTTTTCTAGTAGTAGGAACATCCACTAGCTCACATCGAGAGGAGTTAGAAAGATAGCAAAGTCCAGAGGTATCATCTTTCAGGCCACTAGGAAAAGATGCCCTAGATATCAAGAAAAAATTTACATAAATAAAGTCCAGGAATGATCCATTGATGCTTCATGTTTATAATCAATATTTGAAAATGGCCCCCAAAAATCAACAGAGATTGATGTCAACCTATGACATCAAAGAAGGCAAAATGATAATGAGCTATTTCAAACCAAAGGTGCAACATCCTAAATCAACAACAGATTATATCAGAACAAATTTTGAGGTCATGTCAATGGATATTCATCCTTTGGATCAAATTGAATTGCATAAACAAACTGGAGAAATGATTTATTCAACCTTGACTGGTAAGGCAATGATGGCCCAAAGGTTGCAAAATTATTTGGATAACACAACTGCTCAACTACATTTGGAGAAAACCTCCTCCCAGGCTAAAGATAATAGAAGAAAGTCTTTAGAAGAAATAATCATTGGATTGGGACATGATCCCAAAGATGTGAAGGCTACAGAAGCCTTAATAAAAAAGAAAGATGAAGGTATTGTTGCCTTGAGGAAACAGATAAAACTACCTCCTTCAAGGCATCCATAGACTGCCGAGATCATAAAGCAAAAATCTGAAGAAGAACTGATGGATTTACTCTTAAAGCTTAATGAACGACTGAATTAGACTGAACAAGAACTCAAAAAAGCATTCAAAGACAAGCAGGGAGAGTTGATCTCTCAGCCTCCCAGTGTGATACTAGTAGTCTCAACAGCAGTCCCATCTACACTTGGCACAACACTAGCACCAGACGTCCCAGAAGCCATAGCAGAGGTGGTTACAAGTACAACAACAGCAGAAACAACAGAACTAGCACAGGACAACATTGCCAATTTGAGCACAAAGGAACTAATAAATTCAATGGAGGACATGAAACTAAAACTTTCAGAGCTAAATAAGGTAAAAGAGCAACATGCCAGCTTAGAGCAAAGGTATGATCTCTCAAAGGTAAATGTTGCAGAAAAGTCAAGAGAGATTAAAGGATTAGAAAATAAAGTGAAATCATTAGAAAAGGATCTTACTTTTGACAAGCCTCTCTCAGAAGTTAAGAAAAGTCTTTGGGCCAACATCACTCAGTCAATAAATGATGTTTGGCCATCAATCGAAATACTTTTTAAGCAGATTGATTTCATAAAGGCAGCTCAAGAGGAAATTCAAAGGACAAGAGCAGAATTAGGAAGAATGCCTAAGGAAGCCAACAGGCTCATAAATTTTTTGAATAGTAAGAATATGTACCAGCCTGAAGAACTTGGAATTAAAGACAGAACAAAGACCATTTTAGAAATCAAAAGGGTATTAACCAAAAGAACTTTAGTGAAAAATTTAGAAAGAAGATATCATGACATGCAGGCAGAGATTAATGCTTTTATGGAGAAATTTACCATTTTGCAAAGTAAGAGGCTACCTAGTCCTTTAGTGATTAATGAAAAATTAATGAGGCATATGGACTATGTGGATAAATTGAATCAATATGCAGGCAATTGAGCAAGTTCATAAACAAGTGCATCAGGAATAAAAGCACTCCCTATAGGTAGAGTTCTCTATGACAGTCTAGAGAACCAGTTCTATGTGGAGCATGAACTAAACCACTTGTTCCCAATTCAGCCCACTTTCTTCAGGGACACAGAAATAGATGAAACCCTCCAAAAGCTCCTGAAAACCAGAATACCAGTGCCAAAATGGTGGGAAGAAATTCTTGAAATTTTGTAATTTATCCTTCATAAAAGGTAAATTTTGATTTTTACTACATTCAATGAACGTAAAAAGGATGAATAGAGATCAAACATGTAAAGAGTATCAGATGTAGGTAATGTGTATCAGTAGGAAGATAGAAACATAGCAGCCATAACAGAATTACACCAAGGAGAGCAAGAGGCCAAATCATAGAGCCTAACTCCAGAACACTCTCAATAATAGGGACAACAAACAACCCATGTTTGAGAACCCAAACCTAATTCCCAGAATTCTTAGGCGACAGGAAAGTCAAGAAAGTACTACTATTTCGCAGCCTCTCTATAGATCAAGCTCCTGTCCTATGAAATGGATTTCTCTTGAGGACGAACCCTTTGATGAGCAATTTGATAACTCTTTGTTTGTAACCTTTTATGACTCTGAATTATTCTGCCTATTTCGAGACCCAATATTTATTGAAGAATTACAACTTGAAGCTGCCAGTGTTTCAATTGATAGACATTTACAAAATCCAATACAATCTGAGCTTACTCCTAAAAGAACACCTGATCCGTCTACAATCACTGTTGCTTCTACAAGTTCCTCATCAGTCCCTCACACATCTCAACCCCAAACCCCTCCACCACAAACACCTCCTTCTACCCCTCCATCAACAACTCACATTCCTACTGTTACCCCCACCCCATATGCTGTTACATCAATACCTGCATCCATCACAAACATGTATACCCCTCTAGTCTTACCACCAAATTTAGGTGCCATGCCTCAAGACTACCAAAGTAAAATCACTCCTTCTGATGGTTCTGGTACTTACACAGCACATCAACATACCAAAAAAATGACTGACTACTTTGAGATATATGAGATTGATGTTGATGATGTTACAATGAGGATATTTATTTAGAGTCTAACTCGGGAAGTCAGAACCTAGTTTAGGGCTCTACGAGTAAATACTATAGATAGCCTAGAAACCCTTTATACACAATTTTTGAATCATTGGGAGAAAAATAAAGATCCTCTACGGATCTTATCCGAGTATGAAAACCTCAAGAGAGGAACCCAAGAAACTGTGCAAGATTATTGCACTAGGTTCAATTTTGTTTACAATGCCATTCTTCAAAACTTCAGACTCCCATCTGATTTTGCCCTAATCAAATTCCCAGATGGATTTTATTTGGATATGGATTTTTAGCTAAGGGAAAGAGCTCCTAGAACTTTGTAAGAAATGCAAAGTATAGCTGTTAGTGTTGAAGCTAACTTAATATCTAAACGAGCCAAAGTTAGGAGTGAAAGGAGGATACCACTAAAAGAAGAAGCTTCACCTATTGAACAAAAACTGGATGCTATAATCAAAGGTATGGAAAGACTAGGAGATAGAGTGGAAACCATAGAAATTAAATCTCCTTGGGATGGTCAGCCATCCAATACAGGGAGAAATCCAAATTTCTGGAAAAACCAAAACCTGAACACTGGAAAGACTGGCCCAGATCAAAACATTAGACCTCCTTTCTAGGAAAATTATGTAGAAGCTTCCAGCTCAGAAGATCGACCAGAAGATACTCAGATAAATCTAATGGGACTTAACAACAGAGGAGAAGTTTTCCTAAATCAAGATGATCAAGAGGCCCACATTCTCAAACAATTCAAACTCAGTCAAGAGAATATTTTGACTTCAGAGAAGGATATGATACAACTATATATGAAGTACACAAGAATTATAACTTAAGGAGTAGAAGAATTGATGTTCCTGAAAGCAACAAACAGAAAGCTCCAAAACAACCTACCAAAGGTAAAGCAGTCCCTCCACATGTACAAATTTTGTCTAGATATAACAATAATCCCTCCAATCCAATAATTGAAGATGTTTCTGATAGTCAATAGAATAACAAGTATTATTCCACTCCTCCTCCCAAAGGAAACGTAGAAGAACCCCCAGATGTTGATTTAGAAGAAACAGCTAGTGATAAGCCTACTCCCGAAAAGGAGAAAAACACAAAAAATATAGAAAGTAAAGAGAATCCCATTGTTCGAAACACAAAAACTCAATCAGAAAAGCATTTCAATTTGGAAACTGAGGTAGGAAAGATAAAGATTGTTGTTCCATTGTCAGAATTAGCAAAACATGATGCCTACCGAAGTCAAATCAACAGATCATTGAACATCACTGAGACTGAATATTCTGTTAATGTTTTTGATGATCAACCAGAACTAATCTTTAGACCTGAAGTAAATGGGAAACATTTAGAAGGAAGTGTTCCTCCTTTCTATGTAAGCCTAAATATTCATGACAAAACCCTTCACAATTCCATGTTCGATTCTGGTGCTTCTCATAACCTAATGACCAAGTCAGTAATGGAGAAATTAGATCTTGACATCACTAGGCCACATAAAGATCTCTTTTCTTTCGATTCAAGTCAAGTGAGATGTTTAGGTTTAATAAAATACTTGTGTGTTTATTTAGTTCAATACCCTACCAAAACAATCTTGATGGATATAGTAGTAGCAGATATACCTTCAAAATATGGAATGTCATTATCCAAGTCGTGGGGTGCCACGCTTCAAGGATCACTTCAATTAGACATGTCTTATGCTACTATTTCTATTTTCGGCCAACCTAAGAAGCTATACAGAGAGACTTTAACGAAATATGTAGTAGGTAGTCATCAGAAACCATTAAAATTTCCTATCTACTCAGTACACTCAAATATGGATTCATTCATTTTGTACAATTTCGAAACCAATCCTACCAACAATGAACAAGCTTTAGTAGTAGAACCAAAAGAAATTACAAAAGGAAAAATAACTGTTCTGATTCAAGAAATCTCAGATATCAATAATGATTTGGACAACAAAGAAAAACCAGATGAGAAAAAAAAACTAAATCCCCCTGCTAAACAATTTCCCATTACTCCTCACACTGACTACATCCATGAGATTTTGTGGCACTTAGAATTTGATGGTTCAGTTAATAAATTAGGGGCAGGAGTAGGCATTTGGGTGCACAACTTAGAAAATGACCATGCTGAAGGCCATGCCTACAGACTAAATTTCAAGTGCACCAACAACATGGCAGAGTATGAAGCTCTTTTGCTAGGACTTAAACTTGTAAAAAGATTAGGAGCAATTATGGTTTCCATCATAGGAGATTCAGAGTTAATCGTAAAACAAATCAATGGGAAGTATTCAACTAGGGATCCTAGACTAGGATACTATAGAGGAATAGTTGTAGAGATTTTTAATACTTTTTTGGAAACTAAACTTTTTGTAGTACCTAGGAGACACAACTTACATGCTCACAGTCTAGCCATGTTTTCTAGCACCTATCGAACCTAATCACTAGTTCAATGCTGAAATTAGGCACAGACCATCCATCCCTGACAATTTGAAGAACTGGCAAGTTTTCGAAAGTGACCAACAGATTAATAATTTTTTGACTTTAGACCAAGAATTTTCTCATAGTCATATAGATATGGATACAAAAACAAGTGATGTAGATGTCAACATTTTTTAGGAAACCTCAATTCAAATGCTTCATCCCACAACTTTCACCAAGAAAGAAGTACAAGACCTAAAACAGATGGACCTTGATGAGATAAATGAAGAAGAAACAAAGGTCATTGAGTTAAAGGACAATCATCTACCTAAGGGGTTAACCCCTCTAGAAGACCTTTTTGATTCCAATGACATTCCTAAAAAACCAAAGATGGAACCATTGAAGGCAGATATTGAGGAATATAACTTAGGAACAGAAGACAATCCAAAGATGATTAAACTATCAAAGTCTTTACCACATGATCATAAGATAAAATATGTTCAGCTGTTGATAGAATTCCAGGATGTTTTTGCCTGGAGTTATGAGGATCTGAAATCTTATGATACGTCAATAATTCAACATACCATACCTTTGAATGAAGACCAGAAGCCTTTCAAACAAAAACTCAGAAGAATTAACCCTGTATTACTACCATTGATTGAAAAAGAAATTAAATGTATGTATGAAGCAGGGATAATTGCACCTATAATATTTTCAGAGTGGGTATCAAAATTAGTACCAAGTAGGAAGAAAACTAGTGAAATCAGATTATGTATAGATCTAAGAGATGTGAACAAGGTTTCTCTGAAGGATAATTACCTTTTACCCAAGATGGACCATATTTTACAAAGGGTAGTAGGTTCTTCTAGAATTTCTTTGTTAGATAGATTTTCAGGATATAACCAAATTCTAGTTCACCCTGATGATCAAGAAAAGCCTTCCTTTATCACACCATGGGGTACATTTATGTATATTAAAATGCCATTTTAACTTAAAAATGCAGGAGATAATTTTCAGAGAGAAATGGATATTGAATTTTCTAAAGAGATTCATGATTTTCTTGTCATATATCTGGATGACTTAACTGTTTTTTCTAAATCAACTAAGTAGCATTTAGATCATCTCAGAGAGGTGTTTCTCAAGTGTATAAAATATGGTATCTCTTTAAATCCCAAAAAGTCCTTCTTTGGACTGGAAGAAGGAAATCTCTTAGGTCAAATTATCTCAAAGGATGGCATTTGGATCGATCCTACTAGAATAGCAGCAATTTTGTAGATACCTCATCCTAGAAGTATCAAAGAACTTCAAGCTTTCTTAGGAAAGATAAAGATTTTGAGAATATTCAAATCTAATTTAGTAGAATTAATTAGGTTACTCAGTAATATGTTAAGAAAGGATTAAGTATAAAATGGACAATAGAAGCCAAACAAGCATTTGAATAAATTAAAATGGCTTTGACTAGAACACCGGTCCTTACGAGTCCCCAATTTGAAAGATATTTCATAATTTTTTCTTTCACCTCAGAGCACACTATAGCAATTGTTTTACTACAAAAGGATGACCATGGATGTGAGAGACCCATAGCCTTTTTTAGTAAAGCCCTAAGAGATGCATCACTGAACTACAAGGTCATGGAAAAACAGGCATTTTTACTTGTTAAAGCAATTAAAAATTTTATAGTTTATATATTATATTCTCATGTGATAGCCTATGTACCAAATTTTGTTGTCAAGGAAATCTTGGCTCAAGATGGAATTGAGTGCAAAAGGGGCAAATGGATTACTACCATTTTACAGTATTATATTGAAATAAAACCTACAAAACTAATAAAAGGACAGGGGTTGGCTAAACTAATGGAAAAAGCAAATTGTCAAGCCCTGGACATAAATGAACTGGATGACGAATAGGAGGTGGTGACTTCACAAATCAGCCAAGCCTTTTTAGATTCACCTTGGTATGTTGATATAATCTATGTGCTACAAATCCTGAAGGCTCCTCCAAGGTTATCCAGAACGAAAAATAGGTTTCTAAAGATGCAAGCTTTAATTTTTTGTATTTTAGATAATGCTCTTTTTTGGAAGAATCATGAAGGAATATTATTAAATTGTTTGTTAAAAGATGAAGCTGACAAGGCATTACAAGAATTTCATGTAGGAGATTGTGGTGGACACCTCTACTTCAAGTCCACTGCAGATAAGATCTTAAGGGCTGGTTTTTGCTAGCCAACCTTTCTTGCTAATGTAATGAAATTTGTTACTTCATGCCATAAATGAAAAAATTTTGAGGGCAAGATAAAACTATTGCCTTTATCCCTGAAACTAATCTCTACTGAGAAACCCTTCCAACAATGGGGTATTGACTTCATTGGAGAAATTCATCCTCCCTCCTCTGGCCAGCATAAATGGATTCTCACTGCCACTGATTATTGTACCTAATGGATAGAAGCTATCCCCTCAAGACAAGCCAATGACATTGTAATCATAGGTTTCCTAGAAACCAAAATATTGTCCAGATTTCGCTGCCCTACTAAAATCATAACTGATAATGTTGCAGCTTTTAAATCAAGAAAGATGATCAGTTTTTGCAACAAATACCACATTACCCTAGGCCATTCCACAACCTATTATCCACAAGGGAATGGTTTAGCTGAATCTTCCAACAAAAGCCTTATTAATATCACTAAAAAACTATTGGAACAAAATAAAAAGACTTGCCAAAAGAAACTAATGAATGCACTATGGGCAGATAGGTTGACAACTAAAAAATCTATTGGCACCAATCCCTATGAGTTAGTTTATGGCATGGAGGCTATATTTCCTTCATCATTAGTAGTTCTTGTTATGAAATTACTTCAAGAAGATCAAGTGGAACCTAATGATATCCAAAGAAGAATAAGTCAGACCATCAATTTATAGCAGACTAGAGACGAAGTGTACCAAACATCCCAAATATGGTAGGAAAATTTCAAGAAGATATTGACAAAAGAACCAAGGCAGAAGATTTCCATCTTGGAGATAAAGTGCCAAGATGGAATTCCAAAAGACAAGATAAGGGGAAATATGGGAAGTTTGACTTCCTATGGAAAGGGCCATATATTATTTATGCCTTACAAGGAAACGACACATAGCTTCTAAAAAACTTGGATGGCACAGAAGCAAAAGAACGACCAATCAATCATCAAATGTTAAAACACTACTTTCATCCTACTTATTAGGATTTTTATGATGATTAACATGTACATATTATATCCTTTGTAATGTAAGAGTTTTGATTGGACCGTGACTTTTGGGGTTGAAGCCCGAAGAGAAGGTCCTAAGCTTTATAAGTATCATTGTCATACATATAATAAAGTAGCAGGAAGAAGAAGATTGCAGAATACAGTCAAAGTCATCCAAAGGCCATTTGATCTACTGTTATTGACTTTTCACCAGGGAAAGCCATCCCCAAGTGGAGCCACTATTATGCCCCTATACCAATAGCTGTCATATGTCATGATTGACTTGATGAACTATGTAATATGTTCATACCTTTTCTTATTGCAAAGGTTTTCCATATTTTCAAAAAATCAAAAAATGTAAAAAATGTAAAGAGGGTATACCCTAAAAGAAAAATCAAAGGGTAAAAAGAATAAAAAATGGTCAAAAAATGAAAGAAAATGAACCCCAAACAAAAGAAGGACCAGGAAAGTGTGCAAGTCTAAATTCCACTACTTTTACTTTTGTGTAAATAAACAATTGTGTGGAGCTTGTCATTTATGCGACAATTCATGAATAGTCAAACTGTTTAATCTTGGATAATTCATTTTTCAATTTCATGTTGTAGAAATAGAGAATAAATATCTGACCAAATAGTGTAATCTTGGCAGATAAGTAGATAGGTGGAGTTAATAGAAGGAGCTCAACAATTTAATATGAGCCCTTAGATGTAATAAGTGCAGACGTAGATAGGATTTGCCATGTAAAAGAAAAAAGAAGATTTGATAAGGGTTTGCCAGGCTATGTGCACCCTAATAAAGAACTAAAAAAGCTAGGTTAAAGTAGGTAGGGTAGGTAGTTGATGTTCCAGAATTATGTGTGGTGATTAATGTCTCTAAATGTGTTAATCTTTCATTTTCATCATAAGGCCAAGGGACATAGTACATGGAAAGTATTTCAAGCAAAGAAATGTCAGAATAATTAACTCCCCTTCTCGTTTTCCCCAATCATTCATTAATTTCCCCTAAGAACTAAGGCATTTACTAAATTGGAGGGGCTTAGAGTATTTCTCTGACTTCTAGAGGGACCAGACCCTTGGCCCAATAATTTAAAAGGCCTATGTACTTAAAACCATCCATAAATCATTCATTCACCTTCATAAATCTTTTCCTAAGTAAAATCCCATTTTACTTAGGAAGAACTCATAATATTACATAAAAACCCCTTTTTTCCATTTAAGCCTAAGTTAAATACACAGTCCCAATGTTTTACTTAGCACTCTCTATTACATTTTCATATTAACTATTAACCTATGTATTATATAAATCCCGCACAATTCCACCCTTTCCCGTAATATTTAAATATATTAAAAATCCCCAAATTACTATATATACCGCCCATTTGGTTAATTATAACCATAAATATGTTTTAAATAGGATTAACTAGTTAACTCGTAACTAGTTAACAGCCTAACCCCCCCACTCCATAAAAAGGAATTAATTAACCCTCATGGTTAATTAATAACCTCCCCATCCATTCACAATTACCCTGATACAATTCATTAATTTTTAAATTATGTTGGGCCTGCCGCAGCTAAACTCCACTGCACCACGTCTCCCGTCAGCCGTCCAATCGTGCCCCCATCATCCAACATTGTTATTGATATCGCACGACCCTTGGTGACCATGCGTTAATGTGCGATCACCAAGCGGTTTTCACACTGTACCTTTGCCACGCGTCAAGCATCCTGTGGAAGCACTGGCTCCCAGCCAAATACTGCCTCTCGTCAAAAGTGGTGCAATACCATACTGCTTACCACCCTCTGCATATGACAAAACATCATTTTTCGCACACGTCATCCACCCGAATAACAAAAAATCCTGCCAACCTTGAGTTTGTTAAATAAAACAAATAAAACGTAATTTTCATTATTCTCTACAACAACCCATGCTCCCATGCAAAGAACGTCCAATTCAATTGTCTGAGGTTTCCAACTGCCACCTTGCTAAGAAACTTGCAGCAGACGCAACCCGGGACCTATTATCCATTACCAGTACTTGTCATTGCACTGTTCACTCACCAAATATAGGTATTTATCCAATTTCCGCCGAAACCCTGCAAGTATTCATTTACATTATAAAATCCATAGGGAAAGGCCAAATTCAGTACAAATTCAGTCTATGTTTTACCATATAAAACTGCTATTCTGCCCATTTTCCACAGTAAATCCACATTCCTTTTCTGAATCCACAAGAACCAGAAATGGAAACCCTCGCTATTTTGAATGTCGCACCTATCAATGCCCCTTATAAGGACCTAGCTTATCTAGCTCTTGCAGATAAATAATTCCAAATAAAGGACATAACCACTGACTAGAATCACCTTAAGGTCTTTTGCCAAGCCAGAGACAACTACCTAAATGGCTCATACATCCTGGGACTATGGGAATCGAACCTTCACAAGTATTTTCTCCCCTCAGTCCATGTTTTACCTTATCTAATTCATCAATTCCAAGCAAACTATGACCCTAACCACAGAGTTGTCATGTCCCTATGTTAAGCAGTCCTCTTCCCCATAACAGTTGCATCCATTACTTTAATGTTGAAATTTTCCCCTGGTCAAGCTCTCACTCCCCTTTCTGTGGGATTTTTACTTGAGAAATCCATTGAATTACCATAATCAGAACTCATTCACATCTGTCAGACCTTCATGTTAGAAAAACATCAGCCCAAGGGCCCACCCCCTTATTGACAAACCTTCTTCACAGATATGGGAATACTTATAGAGGATATGATATCTTTAGATATGGGATTTAACACTACTGAATATGTTGATGAGGTAACCCTAGTATTGTTGTCAATTTTTAATCCTGGACAACCACCTGCTATTAAATATGACTTTGCCTCCTATATTTCCAATAAACTTCATGACCAATTCATGAGACTGGACAATTAAGGAGTCTTCAGATACACAACCTTAATCTATCATCTTATGTTATACTATCAGTCAGAGAACTTCCCTTTTCTTGTCAGGAAGCTTGACACCAAAGGCAATACAAGATTTGTTATCTTTTAGAGTCCCATATTCCATGCATCCTTTGAAAACCCTTACTCATACAATGAGTTCATTGATCAATTTGTTCATCCAACAACCACCTTATTGACAAGGGTTTCCCCTCCTAGGATCAGTGTTGACATTAAGAGAATCCTACATCTCTCCAAGTAGTACAAAATAGGTGATTGGTACCCGTACAAGAACCATACAGAAATCAGGATATATGGGTGTGAGCTTTGCCCTTTCAAGTTACCAAAATATGTTCCAATGAGACTGTTTGCATTGGAATACTTTAGACAAATGATACATACAGACTTCGTACATTTTTATAAAGCCAAAAATAAAGCTCAACTTATAATTAAAAATCAGTTAGGCCCTTATTTTTGCAACGATAGAGAAGCATGGAGAGAAGTAGAGAGAATTCTAGAAGATAATATTAAACTGAACAAAAGTTTTGGGTGGAGGCCATATGACCCTAACAAATTTGTATGCAATAGAAGAATGAAGAATAGATTGTCACCCTACATTCACCATAGATTCCCAGAAATTGAACAGTTTGCAAATATGGATGAATAGAGGGAAGGTACCCTGGTAGAAAATGATACTGAACAAGTCAATATTGAGAATGTTATGAGCGATCTTGAGAAAACACTTGACTTGGATTCTTTTGGACAGGTACAAAGATCAGGAATTGGTGCATCTATTGTTGGAACCTCTCAGCAACAGTCACAGGAAACGAGCATACCATCTACAACAACATCCAAAGGCAAGGAACTAGAGACCAACTTTCAAGCCACAGAGAAATCTACAATGTCAAAACTGCCTGAAACTTCCAAGGAACAGACCCAAATGCACACTCCCCCCACTC